>CM057346.1:451036928-452309563 GCA_030015575.1 Agapanthus africanus | reverse complement strand
TTTGAAGCGTTGTATGGTCGTAAGTGCCGTTCACCTGTTTGTTGGGATGATGTTGGTGAACGAAGGTTGCTAGGACCAGATTTGGTAGTACAGACAGTCGAGAAGGTTAACACTATCAGAAAGCATATGAAGGCAGCTCAAGATAGACAGAAGAGTTGGGCTGACACGTCAAGAAGACCTCTAGAGTTCGCCGTGGGTGATTTGGTATTCTTGAACATATCACCGACTAGAAGGGTGATTCGCTTTGGGAGTCGGGGAAAGCTTAGTCCTCGATTCGTTGGACCCTTCGAGATATTGGAGCGTGTTGGAGAGGTAGCGTACCGTTTGGCGTTACCACAGTCCTTGGCAGGAGTGCACGATGTGTTTCATGTATCTCAACTACGGAGGTATGTTCGAGATGAAACCCACGTCTTGGATCATTCGGAGTTGACTGTACGGGAGGACCTAACTTTTGAGGAGCGACCGGTTGAAATCAAGGATCGAAGAGAAAAGGTTCTTAAGAACAAGGTTATCCCTCTTGTGCTAGTTTCTTGGGGTAATCGATCGCATGGAGAATCCACTTGGGAGCGAGAAGACAAGATCCGGCAGAAGTTTCCCCACCTTTTCCTGTAGTTATCTACTTTGTATTCTTGAAATTTCGAGGACGAATTTCTTTTTGTAGTTGGGTATGATGTAACACCCGAGCCCAATAATACTATTTCTGTTGCTGGTTGAGTGTTAGACATTGCTCATTTCAATTATCTTGCTTGTTTGGTTCTTGTTGCAAAATTTTAAGCGGCTAAGTCATTTTTGCCTATAACAAATTTTAACACCTAAAATGAAATTAAAAATATCCACATTGGCCTACTCGTCACTACTAGTCGCGTGGTAGCGTCCGCACGTCGAGATTTCATCCCGTTCGGTGAAACGGGCGAGTTTGGACAGCTACGCGCGCGTGCAAGTGTCCGACTTGGGGGCACGCATTTTAATCATAAGACATCTCATTTTAAAATTTGGAACTCGCTTAAAATCCTATTTTTTTGAATTTCAATATTTGGGCGCAACCCGGGCGCGATTTGGAAATGTTTCATTTAGCGCCAAAATACCCATTTAATTAAATATTATAAAACTATTTATATATATATTCTTCTGTACTGTGTAACGGTTTAAATCCTTATAAATCTTTTTAAATTTCTTTTTAGATTTCTTTTACAACTCCCAGCCAATCACGAGGGACTAAATCCCTCGTGGGCCCCGCCTCACCCTCTCTCTCTGTCTCTAATCTCTCCATCTCTCTCTATAATCTCTCTCTCCATCTCTCTCTCGATAATCTCTCTCTATAATCTCTCTCTCCATCTCTCTCTCGATAATCTCTCTCTCTCCATCCCTATATTATTCCTCACGCCCTCGTCTTGCGAAGAAACCCCACGACGAACCCCCCATCGCAGAACCCTAGCCATCTCCGCTGCCGCCGCCGCCGCAGCCCCCGCGCCGACGACACCACCACCATCACCCTCGTCGCAGCCGCCTACTCCCTCCTTCCTCCGTTCTCCTTTTCTTCCAGCGCTACAGCCGGCGCCGCAACCACCTGCACTGTCTCCGCTCGCCGTCGCCGCCGCCACTGGTCGCCGACGACGCCAGCACCTCCCCTTCGCCCTCGTCCCGACCTCTCCACCTTCCTCCTCCTTCCCTCGCCGGCGCTGCAACAGAACCCGATGCCCGAACCCTACCACCTTCTCCAGTCGCCGGAAAAGCCACCGTCGACCCTCGTCGTCGTCGCCTGAGCCACCGCCGACCACCACCTCTTCCCCTGCGACCAGAACCAGACCATTACCTCCCCTCGTCGCAGCACCATCAGAACCAGCAACTTTCAGCCAAGACTGCCGCCGCCGCTTCCTCGTCGGCGCCCTATCGCCGTCGAACCCGTCGCGGTTGCCACCCTCACTATCCCTGTAAGCTTCTCTTCACCTTCCCCTTCATGTATCCCCTCGCTGGTCGACCTTGTCCATGCTTTGCATTTTTCGCTAACTTCGTCGCCATTTTGACATTTCGCCGGATTCCGGCCGTGCCGAGGACTTGACCCGACTTTCCCTCAAGGTACTCCAGTCCGTGTGGTCCCGCTGTTCGTTGTTTGGACTCGATCCGTGACCCGTGCATCCGTCGCGTGTTTTTCCGCTGACGTTACGTTCGTGTTTTCCGGTTTGCGAAACCGTCGAGGCAAGTATTACTTGCTACATGCTATGTTATACTAATTAAGTGTGCTTGACTCATAAAACTTGCAATATCAACTAAATATAGTTACTTATCTCATTTGGACGAAATATGATATATATCCTGATACTGCAACCTAAACCGTATTTTGCCACTGGAACCCTAATAACAAAACTACCGGTTAATCATTTTGCTATTTACAGGACGATAATCGTACACATATATCTTCATTACTTTCTGTTACTGATATTGCACTACCTTGTGATTATTGCACCCCAAGGGTGCTCGAACCTGTTAATAAGATAATACAATGCACCATTGTGATTAAATGAACTGTTATTGTATTTTTTTTATTTCCTGCTGTTGTTCCTTATTCGCTTCTATACCTGTTATGAGCACACCTTCGATTGCATTACATTTGACCTGACCTTGCTACACATGACATATATATACATACCGATGCACCGGACATGGTACCCTTTACTACCAACTCAACCTGTTGTACCATGACCTGACTTGTTACCTGATCTCATGCCTAATGCCAACAAACCTGACTTGGGGTCCTCATGGACCATTCCTGTTGTCTATCCAGACAAACCTGCTTTTACCTGATCCTGTGTTGGCATTAGTTCTTGATTACCGAATACCTGACCTGACATACATAACTTGGGGGTATGGGGAAATCAAAGGTGAAACCGACTTGTAACTCAACAGTTCGATACCTGTTCTGATCAGTCTTACGGGCTTGGCCAGTCCGGGAGTGATGATGCTGACATCACTCGTCCATCCTGCTACCTATTACTGCCTAGCGGCACGTCTCGGATTCAGCCCCGAGGGTCTTGACCGTGGTCCCGGGCATGCACGGGATACTATTGAGTTACATCGACGAGTCATCAATTGATTTCAAAGACTTTAGAATAGAAAACCTGATAGAACAGTTTAGTTACCCACTGTACATGACCCTGCACTGTTGTTTCATATTATTGCTTTATTCATGTTTATCCCTGCATTGCTTATTACCATGTTCATATTATATTATTGGTTGACATGACGCGCTGACGTCTGGGTTTTGCATGGCCCAGATTCTTTACCACTGTCGCCGACCGAGCAGGAGTACTTCAGCCAGCAGGCTGATTTGTGAGTTCTGTAGTGGTTGGTTCATTTATTGCATTTTATTTCCAGGTGTGATCCCGCATTATGGGACGTACCTTTATATTATTATATTGGATCATTTGCTTCCGCACTTATTTTTCATTGACTCTTGTTATTATGGATTTGGACATGTGTTAGATAGTTTATTTATCTAGTTCTTAATATCTCTACAGCCGTAATGTGACTGTGGATGGATACTTCCTACCCACAGGTAGCATGGTTGGCTATGTCATGTGCCCAATCTTGCGTACTCTGGGAAGCGGGGCGTGACAACTTTCTTGCTCGACATGATAGTATGCTATCTGGTTGAACTTTACCTTAACGTGTATGCTGATTGTCTCTCTGTTACATGTTGGTAAAGCCCTTAGGATCTGTACTTGACTACCTGAACTATGATGCGGATCATACTAGTGGGGACATGGTAGTCCATAAGTACATCCTTCAAAGTCCCTAGTCGTGGGTATATCGAGACGGGGCATCGATATACCAGAGTAGACTAGCGTGTACCTTCTCGACCCATACAGATGGGCGATGGATGATCCCATATCCATCGGTGTTTGACATCAGAGATGATATACGGGTGCTCAGTAGAGACTGGGTACACTGGACGTACTCGCCGAGAACTCCCAGATGGTATTATACCTCACGTCAGATGGCAGTTCTCTGGTGACACTGGTACAGAGTAGTCTGTTGACCCGAGATCGTCATAGAGTCTTGTGTGGTTCCCACTGTGCTTTGATTTCCATCTTACCACGTCCAAGAGGGCGTGCAAAACGGTGGTTTTTGGGTACAGTCCCGAGTCACATGGAGGCAATGAGCGATAGGAGGGGATTCGTCTCTCCCGGTATAGGGGTTGATGTTGCGCTGTGTTCGATTGGCTATAACAGGAAATCCCTGGCCAGGGTTGCTGAGATTTACTGGTAAGTGTTACCAGTAGTTTCTCGAAAAGTTATAGACCTCATATCGACACGACTTATCGAGCTATTGGGGTCTGACGTTTACCACCCCTAGGCGAGATATGCGACATATCAGACGATCAGACCGGACTGTACGGTAGTGTTACTGGTCGGATTCACTGGAGTGTGAGCGGGCTTGCTCGTCGATCTTCGGATCGCTCAATACCCGGGTGGCCGCTACGTTTAGAAGACTGCTTGCGGCTTGTGGGTGTTTGATATGATCATCATCTGCTGCCGGCGTATTGACGAGTCTTTAGAGTCCTACACAGAGGTTTCCTGGCTCAAGCGAAACGAAATAGGAGCGCATATGAGATATGTGCGGGACCGAGAATAATGCGTGTATGTGATACCGTATTCCATTCTCGCGATGAATGTATCGATTAGGTTATATGCGATATACCCTAGTTATCGAATCATGGATTGATTCGATAAGCCGATACATTGGATACTAGCCGGTTATATGCGATATGACCGGATCGTTAAATCAAGAGTTGATTTAATGATTTAATGCATAATTATATATTTGATATATTACTTTGCGTTAACTAGTATCGGTTCACTTAAGATGGATTTTCTCACTCGGATGTGCGCATTGTATATGCGATATACTTTTGTGCACTTGATTGTATCATGATTGATGATACATGTTATGCTAGGGTTTTTGTGTAAAGATCAAACCATGGTTACATGATTATGGTTAGGGTTTTGTTTTATTCACTTATTTATTTATCCATTTCATTTTGGAAAATAAATGAGAAGAGAAAAGAATGGTGGCTTTATTTGTTGTTTAGTTGAAGCTTCATGAAGCTTTGACTTTGTCCACCATTCTTATCTCATCCTTAACCCTAACCATTCCTTTAACCCTTGGTTAATTCTCTACACATAACCATAGTTAGGATTATGATAAGTTTGGAAATTCTTTTCTTTTTTAAATAACTTATCATAATTCTTTCTTCTTCTTCTTCATCTTCTTCCATGAAGAAACCTCCACTTCATCAATGGTGATTGATGAAGATGAGTGAGAAATCCAATTCTAAAGTGAACCCAACTCTTATTTCTTCATCCTCTACCTCTTGCCAAGTAGTAGAGTGTGTTTACTTCACAAGTTTCTTGACTTGGTGAAGTCGGAGCTTGATTTAGCGATGCCTCGACGTAGATCATCTTCGGCACGTCGTCGATGACCTAGCCCGCTTCTTCTCCGATGAAGCCGACGCAAGAGCCCGGATTTGATTTGGACAGCGGAGAGGACCTCGTTGCGGAGCTATGGAGGTGGAGCACCGGATCTACAAAGGTTGTATTTCCGTATCTTGTAGTTAAGTGTTAACTAGTTAGCTTTTTCGCCTAGTTTTCTAGCAAACGATCCGTAGTCGGGTCTCTCGGCACCGTTAAAATTTTAATTTGGCATGATCGATGCCTTGTGAGAACTCATTAGGGTGCCTAGGAACCCTACAGTGGTATCAGAGCCTAGCTAGAGCCTTAGGCGAAGTCTAGACGGAATTTGAAGTCCGAACGACCCGAAACCCATCTCAAAATATGCTCTCTGTACGTTTTCCAAATTCTGGGATTTTTCCAGATTAAAAATATTCAGAAAACTCAGTAAAATAATATAAGAATTACTGTGCAAACTCAGGCGAAAGATTCATTAAAGGGGGCGCGGATCCGCGGCCTTACAGTAGGCTCAGGCGGCGGATCCGCGGCCCTTTTGTCGTGTTGTGCATCCATTTCTGCACAGTAATTCTTATATATTATTTATGGTGTTTCTGGGAATTTTTAATATTTATTCAAGAGTTGAATTTTCTGGAGTTGTTTTGGGGATTCGGTGTTTCGATCGGAGTATCAAATTTTGTCTGTGTGGCTTTCCGGATAATTTTTAGAATATGTTATAAAGTTCGACCGGATATAAATACCCAATTTTTCCCCTGTCGGGAAATTTCCAAGTGTTGGATTTTTCCGTAGTTTAACGACGTTCTAAGTAGTGCAAGTAACGCGATGGACCCTCTAGAAGACAACAAACCTTAACTCGATTATGTGACCGTCTTGAACTGCCCTTTGAACCTTCGGGTTTGGGGCAGTACGGCGTGCCACATGTGAGGCGTTGGCTTGACCCTTCTACGGCTGGACCGTTGGTACTGAGGCACGAACTGAATGTTGTTAGACTTATTTCATGTGTTGATCTGTATCGGGAAAACTTGGGTGTTCGAATATTCAATCGGAAAGTTTAACATTTTCTGTTTATCTGGAATGTGATACAATAATTGGAATTCGCAAAAGTTATGAGATAACTGAATGAATGTTATAAACGTAGCACTTTAGTCTCACTTGATCGGTTGCCACGGAATTTTGATGTGATCAAAAGTCCGTCGCAATCACGTAGCGTACGCGGATACTCGCCGGGTAAACTTAATAGACAGCCTCACTCCATTGCCCCGACAAAGTGACTGTAGGAGAACCCCGTCGCCGAAAGCATCCGTTCGGGTGCTCGCGGCAGCGGTGTTCCGCCTTGGTGCACTTCGTCGACGGTATCGGGGGTGCGGCCGTCTACAGAAGTTTGCGACGAGCATTCGATCAGACTGTCGGGAATCTTGTTGAATTGCCCGACTCGATATTGAAAAGTGTTTTCGATAATGAGACTAAAATGCGGGGTTTATAATTGTTAGGCATGCGATGTCTAAGTAATTCATTTGGTCAGACATGCGATGTCTGAGATGGTTGCGGATTCCAACTGTTGTAGTTTTACACTTTCTTTTCTGTGACCGTAAGTGTAATATGTGATATCGCCGGTTTTGTTGCTATATGTCAACGACAATTGGGATGCGCATATTTACTTACGTTGATGACATGTGATGTTATGTGTTGCTGGATATATTATATTGGATCGTCGTGTTTGAATAGCCGGGGGTTTTTATGTGAGATGAGTGTTTTTCATTTTCATTCATGTAAAAAACTTGTATGTAATATTCTTTTATTGGGGCACTTCCAGGTTGCGGATGATGTCACCATTTGTATATTATTTACTTTTCTGCACTAGGATAGACCCAAGGAGGGGAGCACAAGTAACCGGGTTCTGGGGTCCAGTGGGAGACCATCTCGAGGAGTCGAGTCCGGGTCTCCTAACCCTAGAATTGGTAGGGTTGCTTGCCGCTCTCGTAGGGGTCTTGGGGTGTGGGATTGGCTATTCATCACGACCGTGGAATCCGTGTTTTATACTGGCTCGTATTGAAAACACGGACGTCCTAGTATATCCAATATTTCATATGTTTCTTCTGCTGTGATTTATCTGTGATCATGTGATGTTCTGTGACAGGTATAATATATAGTATATATGATATATTATATAGACGTTACTTATGTTTTACACCCGCGCTAGCCCTGCCCCGCTCTGTCGTTAGTTACCCAACCTAACGGTGCACGAGGGGACATCGAGGCGAATGCGGATGGCATAAGTGTACGTCGTATTTATCTGTGATGTTTAGGTACTTAAATGATGGGACTTCATTAATATGATTAATGAAATAAAAGAAACCTAAGATGTTGTAGAATCGAATTTCAAAATAAAAAGGTAGCTACAGTTCTTGCTTTGCACAGCGGTATATATGATATATCCTGCACCTTATTCGATAGGGAAAGGACCGAGATCCCTTCACCGGGAGTGACTCCTTTAGCAATAACTGGCAGATGCTACACATTCGGTTTGGTTTTTGATAGCTTTTAAGTGTTTTTGCTTTGCACAGTGATATATATGATATATCCCGCACCTCATTCGACGAGGAAAGGACCGACGATCCCTTCACCGGGAGTGACTCCTTTAGCAAAACTAGAAAAGCCTCAAAAACACTCCATTTCAAAATTCATTCGATCCTACAACGATATCAAGTTCATTACGCAATAGGTTTTCAGAAAAACCTGTCGTAGCCCTCCGTCATTTCAGATAAGTATTAGTTAGTATTCGTGCTGCGGTTGTTTGGCATGCGTCAAGGCGTAGTGTACGGTAGCTAACTAGTGCTTATCTGCCAGCATATGATGCGATTGGATTAGGGTATTCGTACGGCGTTGTTTGGCATGCGTCAAGGGTCGTGCGGGTGGGTTTAATTCAATCAAGAAATATACGGGTTGAACTTGACTAGCAGACTATGGGTTGTTTGGCATGCGTCAAGGTCATAGCGAGCTAGGGGCAAAAGATTATCGGGAATTTCAAGTGTTGAAATTTGCAATGAGATTGCATACCTTCTATGAGATAGTTGGATCCCGATACCCGCTGCGAGTAAGAGTTACTCCTGGGAGAGTTTTATACATTACAATTAGCCGATCAAGTAGGTGTCTAGAAATGTGTCAACGAGGTTACGCCTCTGGGAAAACGAGGTTTACATTAATTAGGTTCGTGCGAAAGCACGGGGGACCTCCCTCAAAGTACCGACACTGGCCTGGCTGAAAGATTGGCGAACTTGTAGTGTGTAATTAATCCCGGCTAGTCTTTCCTTTTAGGGTTTGAAGGAAGATTTGATAAAAAGCAGTGGGAGCCATCCTGATTAGATAAAATAATAACCAATCTATTCTTGCAAGAGCGCACGCTGAGTGTTTTCTTCTCTCTCTTTCCAGGTAGCGACCATATCACGCCTTAATCAAGATAATAATACGGAATATTGACCGAACCCGCTTGTTATACTGAGCTGGGGAACGTTGGTCCCGCTCCAACTTATAAATGTTATAAGACAGAGCAGGAAATTGGGGAATACCAGATTTCCCGTGCCGCCCAAACGAAGAAAGTGCATGCTGATGCATCATCTTCGGGTGTGTTCATTACAAAGAACTGTTTCTCAGTATCCTCTACGTCCTGGGTATGTGATACCAGATCAGGATCCCAGATATGTAATATGTTACATAGGGCTACAGAAAGGTAGAAGAACTGAGAACGGGTGATAAGTTTCATGAGGCAGAAAACGGGGCAAGTGTTGCAGCCAAGTCTGTTGGTCACTGTCACCCTGTATTACCGATACATTGATTCTGAACGAATGTTATTAGATACCGAATCTGATATACAAAATCATATCAGTCTCTTTATCAGTAAAGAAATGATAAAATTTTGTATTGTTGGATAATGTTTTGAACATTTCCTATATCAAAAGTTGATCGTATCAGGCACGTTATCTAAAAGCATTAATGTTCTAAATCAAACTACAGTTCTTTAGTATACAGAACACACACAAGAGGAAGAGTTCAGAAATGAACGGATCCTTCTTGAGGTATTGTAGACTAGGTCATATCAATGCGACCCGACTAGCTAAGTTGCACATAGATGCATATTTAAATCAGTTTGAATTTACATCTTGTGAAATTCGCTAGTCATGTCACAAAGATAAGATGACCATAGCTTCGTTTACTGGAAACAGAGAAAGAGTTAATGAACTCTTGGGATGATACATGTTGATGTATGTGTAGACAGGGGACCTACATACATCCCTAACCCTAACCCTAACCCTCATCGGTACTCAAACCCTGAACCCTAGCCCTAAAATTATCAAAATTATGTTTAATTGGAGATTTACTAACCTGTAGGCGGTGGAGGAGACGACGGAGACGCTCGATCGGTGGTCGACAATGCGAGCAATCGGCGACGAGGAAGAACGAGGGCAGTGGCGACGACGAAACGGAGGGCGGTGGCGACGACGAGAACGACGACGAGAAAAATGCGACGCGGCGGGAACGAGAAATTTGGGGATTTTGGGAAATTTTGGGAACGCGCGAGAGAGATGAGGCGTAGGGCATTTCTGTGCCTTTTTAATTAAATTCCCATTTAGATGCCCCTACGGATTAGTCTGTAGGTCATTGGTTTGCGGCTCCGTAAGGGCAAACAACAAATTACGATTTAATATTTTTAAATTAAAACATCGGGCACCGTAGGAGCAACCGTCGGGCCCTACGGATTAGTCCGTAGCGCCAAAATACATCTGCCCCTACGGATTTCAATCCGTAGGGCCAAAATACATCTGTCCCTACGGATTTCATTATCCGTAGGGACAACCCATATTGTAGCAGTGTGTGCATCATAAGAGTGCCTCAATGAGACCAAATGATGGCGGTTTTAAAGTAGGGGACACCTTCGAGACGAAGGAAAAGTTAGTTCAAACACTTTAGTGTAATTGGGCGATAAAACGTGGATTTCAAGTCAAGCCATCTAAAACAAATATATAGAACTAATTATACTGTTGTGTGTGTGCGCCTTAAATGACACTCAAAATAATAGTGAAAAATGTCTTTGGAGACTTCATGCATCTATTTCAAAAAATACCGCTGGATACTTTCAAATTAAAAAAGATGTAGGGGAGCATACATGCATGTGGCGATCCTACAATATTGCAAGCAAACAACAAACAAGCTACATCAAATTTTGTTTGTAATATTATCATGCCTATAGTGAGAACTAACCTAGACCTGACTCCAGCTGAAATTCAGGCTAGAATATATAGCGAGTTCTTCATCAAAATAACATATAGTAAGGCATGGAATCCGAGAACAAAGGCTTTATAAAAAAAATTCGGAGATTGAGAAAAATCATATGAAACGCTTCCTTCTTATCTTGAGGCGATTAAAAAAAGTAATCCGGATACCGTTTATCATTGTGTTACCCAACCATTTAGTCAAGGGGTTGAACGATTTCAGCGTGTTTTCTGGGCCTTCGGTCAATCAATTCAGGGCTTTCGCCATTGTCATGCTTTGCATTGATGGTACACATTTATATGGGAAATATAAAGGTTGTCTACTAGTTGCTACCGGGACGGATGCAGATGGATGGAGGGCTATATATATCCTTTGGCATTTGCAATTAATTGTAGAAAGTGAGAATGCACAAAGTCGGGAAAGGTTTTTTTGTTTGCATTCACCATTTTATTCCAAGTGTACACCAAAATAGAGAAATTACTTTCATTTCTGATCGTATGAAAGGTTTGCCAAGTGCATTAGAAAAAGGATGGCTTTCTCCGCATAGTCATCGATATTGTTTGAGGCACATTCGAGATAACTTTAAAAAGAGTTTTAAGAACGTTGCTTTGCAAAATTTGCTATGGCAAGCAGGGTGTGCATCTGATCGTTTGGGGTATAATACCAAAAGAGCAGTAATAAAAGATGCAAGTCAGGAAGCACATATATATTGTACCATTTTGGCAATCTTTTGATCCCCGACGCTAGCACAAACTTGGTGCATCTTAGGTGGCTGCCACTTCTTGAGGATCTCGAGGCATGCGCGCGGTAAACTGTCATGGGGGAGTGCTGTGCTTGCATGTCTATATAATGAGATGACCAAGGCTGCTTATATGGAATGTAAGAGGATTCATGGTTGTAGGACTCTTCTGCAGGTTAGGCTTATCATTACTTTAAACAACTAGCATTGTATCCGCGCTACGCGCGGGGATAACATGAATCAAAGAAAAATGAGACGATAAAGTAGTTTTCAAGTAAAAATTTAAATTCTATTTAGTTTCTCGTACTCTCGACTTATCTTGGTTATACTCAATAATTAATAGATACTTAAGAGACTATAAGTTATATTTTTTTTATTTTAAATTAGAATTAAGAATGTGTTTCTTTGTTTCTTTGAATTGAAAAGACATGCAAGGTATTAATGGATGATAGCATAATAAGGTACATGATATTTATTTAACCTAAACATATAAAATGTGAAAGCATAAAAATATTTTAAGGAAATGCACATTATTAATCATCCATTTCATTGAAATGGACATATAATATAAGCAAAAATTCATGTCCTAAGTATTCATAAAGTACATCACCATATCCGTATTACATAAAAAAAATAAAACAACACTAAATAACAAACTGAAAAAAAACTTACAATCTTACAGCGGTCTAATATAATGGAATACTTGGAAAATGAATAAAGTGACCTTATATAGGAGAGTAAGAGTTCAAAAAGTAATAGCAAAATAAAATATTAATAAATATATCATTTTAGTTTGTTAATAATGTGTTACCTTTTGAACTCTTACTCTTATCATAATTCACTCTGTATTTGAACGGTTTCAATAAAATAGATTTGACAAAATATAACTTGACTGATTTGATAGCATTGTAACTTGAGTAAATTAAATAAAAATATTTGAAAAAGATAATATTTGATGTTGTTTAGTGATGAAGAACACAACAAAAAATGAATGGCACCAATATTTTTGATTTCAATGTTTTCTGCTGAGACTATTATCATTCAACAGCAAACTAAAACCGGTTACGATATGAAAATTATATTTAGCAACAAAAGGAGATATTGGTTTCTTACTTACAAAAATGAACCATTGCAAATTGATCACAGATTTCAACATCCTACCCAGCAAATATGACACATACTTTTGAAACCTAAAAATTGAAAAAAAAACATCGAAAACACAATCAGTTAAGAGATGGTAGCAATGTTTCCATTGGCATTAATTTCGAAAGAATTTATAGCACTCGTCCATCCATCGGCAAAACTGACCGCAAAATGCCCTCGGAAGTAGATCATTATCAACCCAGTAGCCATCACTTTTTGCCTTCACAACCCTTCCACACAGCTTATCCTTGCAGGGAGATCTCGGTTCTATCTTCAACATCATCCTCGTCCAACTTTTATTCGTAATCTGCAAAGCATCTCTTCTGCATCTGTCTATTATCGGATTGCCCGATCTTATGCACTCTTTAATTTCATGACCAGCGTATAAAAGATCGCCGCAAGAAACCTTGTTCAGAATTTCCATGGCGTGCGCCCGTGTATATGCATCAAAAAACAGTATGATCCCGACCACATATGCTGCTGCAAAGTGGCCACCAGTCATCGCTGTCTTGAGATGCTCCATACCCAAAGTCATCCTTCCTAAATTGTATATCTCTTCCTATAGGTTTAAAGAAAAACCCAACATCGATGAATTAGACAATTTATATATATATGTATTAAATGAAATTATTTACCAGTCCAAGAATAAAGTTGGCATCAAGATTGTCGCTATTTGCACAGTTTCGAAGCAAAATTAGACATGCACCTTTTTCCCACCAATACATTCTCAAGTACTCCTTAATCACCGAGATTGAACGCCCAACCATTTTATCTTTGGAGGCACGGTAAAAACTCTTACATCTAAAATGCATACAAAACAATATTAGATAATTTATATGTTTTCTGAAATTATAAAAAGTAATAAATGCTTACGTTGCACGTAGGTTTTTAATATCATCGAGAGGAGACGAGGACTTGGAGACGAATTGCATGGCTATTTCGATGGGCATATCTTGTGCGAGAGAGGTTACGGTCGACGTCTTACTTTTTTTATGGCCTTTCTTCATTACCGACGGACTAAGCTTAAGCTTCATCATGGACAATTTGAGTATTTGAAATAGTCAGGCACAAGTGTTTGTGAGAAAATGCATGATCATGGTTTATATATATATATATATATATATATATATATATATATATATATATATATATATATATCACCTAGTCAGTTTGAAATTTAAAATTAGCAAGTAGCGAATGCAAATATGGTGAATTGGAAATGTATAGCTGCATGTGGTCTTATCATGTATTTTTTTTCATTTTGATGTCATATCATATATAAATATGCATGAAGAAAATACACATGATTGGATGGATGAAATATATGCATTTATAGCTCTTATCATAATTGCACTATGCATGTAAAAAATTCTCAATAAAACATATTCTGATAAAATATAATTTGACTGGTTTGATAGCATCGTAAGTTGAGTAAATTAAATAAAAATATTTGGAAAAGACATTACTTTATGTTGTCTGGTGACAGAAAAGACAACAAAAAGTGCTTCAGCCGCGAAAAAAGGGAATGCAATTAGGGTGAACTGGAAATGCTGGCTTCATGTGTCCAATCATGCATTTTTCTTCATTTTGATGTCGTGTCATATATATATATATATATATATATATAGGGATGGAAAAAACGCATGATTGGACGGATGAAATATATGTATTTATAGATCATATCATAATTGCACTATACATGCGAAAGATTCTCAATAATGTATATTCTGGTAAATGTATAATTTGACTGATTTGATAGCATCGTAATTTGAGTAAATCAAATAAAAATATTTGGAAAAGATAATACTTGATGTTGTCTAATAGTAGAGAAGACAATCAAATGCGTTTCAACCGTAAAAATAGGGAATGAAATTATGGTGAATTAGAAATGCTGGATTTATCTATCCCATCATTCATTTTTCTTCATATATCTATATATGATATTGTACAAACAATCATCTGTCCAATCAATGTTATACTTTATATTCAGTATATAACTTAATATTTAGAATAAATGAATATATATTGTTTGGCTTATTGATTTTTATTTTCTTTTAGACTTATTATTTTTAATTTCTTATTAACAACAAATATTATATAGCAATGTTCCCCTCCGAAAGACGGCGACGACGTGACGACGTCTCGCCTGGGATTCGGGGCAGATGCTATATGGTTTTATCCGTCCACCTCTCCGAAGATGCCAAGTTGATTTATGGTACCGTGTATCGGAGGTTTAGACGAATGCGGCCGATGTAGCAGACTTCGTCAGATTCCCTCTCGCTTGAGAGGTTTTTGATTGTGGGGACGCTCTTCCCTGCAGGCGCAAGCCCCTGCAGTTAATTACGCTACCGCATCGCGGTAGCAACTTTCTCCTTCTCCAGAATTTCACTTCGTGTCGTGTGTGTTTGTTTTGTTTGTGATTGCCCGTGGATTGTATACGGAGACTGAGTAATGCCGTCGTCCGTAGGACGTGGATTAGTCCAAATCCGTATTTACTTAGATTTGGGTTTCGTGTTTTTAGTTTAAGGATACGTTAGCTGTATTGAGGCTAAGATCAACTTAAACGTACGTTAAGAATACGTTAGTCCTGTTTGAGACTAAGATTAACTTAACGTGGTGATCCATTTATTATATGGCCGTCAGGACTCGTCACTTCTCTGACGTCGTTGAAGAATTACAACGATAGGTGTCAGAGGAGTCAGAGATGTACCCTTGAACCAAAGTTGATTTGGAGTTTTATAGTCCATTTGAATGTTTAAGGATACGTTAGCCGTGTTTGGGGCTAAGATCAACTTAAACGGGACCGTTTAAGATCCGACAAAAGAGCATTTGGAGGCTCTATTGTTCCAGTTTAGGGACGTGGTGGTTCATGTTCCAGTTTAGGAACGCGGTGGTCCATTATTAGTTTAAGGACGTTTCGGTCCAATATTAGTTTAAGGACGTTTCGGTCCATCGCCAGTTTAGGGACGTGGTGGTCCATCATTAGTTTAAGAATGTTTCGGTCCGTTATTAGTTTAAGGACATTTCGGTCCGTCGTTCCCATTTTGGGATGAATATTAGTTTAAGGACGTTTCGGTCCGATATTAGTTTAAGGACGTTTCGGTCCAATATTGATGTGTGGTCGTTGGGACCCGTCACCTCTCTGACGTCGTTGAAGGATTACAACGAGAAGTGTCAGAGGAGTTCGGAGATGTACCCTCGAACCGGAGGTAAATTGATTTAAGAGAGCAATCTTGCTCAGTCAATTTAATTTGAGGACTTACGGCCGAAATTGGGCTAAGTTCAGTTGAAAATGTTCACATTTTGTTTGCATTTGGCCTGTTAGGCCTTTGTTTGGGCTCTCCCATTTTTAAAATAATACATAGCATTACTTCAGGCCATTTATGCCTATTTTGACTGGGCTCTGCCCTTTTTATTATAATGCAGAGCATTTGTTTTGGTCCATTGGACCTCTCAATTGGGCTCTGCCCTTTAAATAATGCATAGCATTATTTACTCTGACAGTGCCCCATGTGGCTTGTCAGGCGTTTTGCGCCAATTAATGAGCGCAAGCGCTCGTGGAGGTGACACGTGTCACGTTCTGGTGAGCGCAAGCGCAACAGCGCAGTGCGCTGCGTCAATGCGCTGCGCTGTTGTACTGTTGACACGTGGTGCTTCCTGGCGGCTTGCGCAATAGTGCAGTTTTGGCAAGTGCTGGGCACTGTTCTTATTCTTTGGATCAATTTTAGATCAAAGAAAACAGGTTTTTTCTTGTTTTTTAAAGAACCAATGGTTCATAAAAAGTGCAAGGCACTGTTATTGTTTATTTTTCTTTTTTTTTCTTGAAGATCATTGATCTTGTTCTTAGATCAATGATCTATTTTTTTAAGAGAATTTTCTCTTTTTCTAAAGGTTTTTACCTTTTTCTCTTGTTCTTGAGGAATTCTCTCTAATTCTTCAGAGTTCTCTCTGTTTAATTTTTCCAAAATGTTGATGCCTTTGAGTTGAGGTTTGGGGTCCTTTTTATAGGGCCCATAAATTAGTTAAATTTGTTGAAGAGATCTTTCTCTGAGTGATTTGGGGAATTTTCCCTACCGTTGGATCTTTGATCCAAAGGTCTTTGTTTTACAGAAGAAAATCTTCTTGTTTTAATAAGAACAGAAAAGATTTCTTTAAAATCTTAATTCTGTTTTGCGCAAACGTCTCAGCGCGTGACACGTGTCGCGCAGCGCAGCGCAGCGCTTGCGCAGCTGTGCTTGTGCAACTGCTCAGACA
The DNA here is from genome assembly GCA_030015575.1 of Agapanthus africanus. Taxonomy (NCBI): domain Eukaryota; kingdom Viridiplantae; phylum Streptophyta; class Magnoliopsida; order Asparagales; family Amaryllidaceae; genus Agapanthus; species Agapanthus africanus. The sequence goes on along the minus strand of CM057346.1, from coordinate 452,292,694 downwards.
CGTGTCGCGCAGCGTAGCGCTTGCGCAGCTGTGCTTGCGCACCTGCACAGACGCAAGCGCTTGTGCACCTGCGCAGACACGTGTCACGCAGCGCAGTGCTTGCGCAGTTGTGTTTGCGCAACTGCGCAGACACGTGTCACGCAGCGCAGCGCTTGCGCAACTGAAACGTTGCTTCCTTTACTTTTTGTTTTAAAAGCGCCTTGCTCTGATTAAACGCACTGCCTCGGGCGCTGTGTTGACGCATCAACTTCTGACACGTGGCGCGTTGCGCGCAGCTCACGGGATTTTGAAGCGTTGCTTCAGAAAATTTGAATTTTTGAAATTCAAACAGAGCCTTGCTCTGATTGGGGGAAACAAATGCTCCCCCACCGTTGCGCTCACGTGGCGTGCACGTGAGTGCAGCGGTGGCAAGATCCTGGCCGTTGGATCAAAAGGGGTAAGTTGAAGAGGCGCAGGCGCCTATAAATAGGACCCTTGGTCCTTGGTAAATTCCACCGTTTTCTTGAATCTTGAATCCCAGAGCCTTGCTTTTGCTTAAGAACTTTTAGAGCCTTACTCTTGTTTCTTTTTAAGAACTTTCAAAGTTCAGAACCTAGCACCATCTTAGGTAATTTTTTTTTAAATTAAATTAAATTAAGTTTAATTAACAGAGCCTTGCTCTCATAGATCTTTTGATCTAAAGAAAACCCCTTTGGGGTCTCATTAACAGAGCCTTGCTCTCAAAAATCTACAGATCTATAGAGATCTTGTTCATGGGTTTTAACCGATGAACTGAGCTTTGCTCATAGATCAAATGTAGATCTTTTAGATCTGAACATGGAGAACTTCTAAATGTTTTCATGGATCTTTAAGATCCCAAATTTTTAATCTTTTAGGAGTTAAAATTTCCTTTCTGAGGGATTTTCCCATCATTATTATAGAGCTAGGCTATTTTTTTTTAAATAAACTTTATCCCTTTGAGACCAGAGTTTGACAAATGTCACTCTGTGACAGAGCTTTGCTCTAAAAGAGGAGATTTTCTCTTTGTCTCCAGGGACTTCCCATCAATGAGGATATTCTCTTGGGGGTCTTTTCATTAATTGACAGTCTCATCTAATGATGGGATTGTCTTATTAAATGATGAACCGTCATCCAGATTTTGTGGGTCCCCCTTTGGTCCCCTACCCACTGCATTGCAGTGTAGTGTAAGATTTTAAAATGCCAAGCGTTGGAACACTAACGGTTATTTTTGTCTTTCTACAGGAAACATGTCTGCCAACTTGTCTTTCCCATTTGTTCGCTCGAAGGGAGGATTTCCCCATGCACCAGTGGACCGGGTGGCGCTCGCTCTTATTAAGGATCATGACCCCGAGCACAAAAACCTTCACTTATGGGGAAAGTGGTACAATGAAATCATCCAGGGTCGTCGCAGTTTCAGTTCCGCCACGCCATCTGAGCCCATAATTACGATCCCCTATGCGGACGAACCCCCGGTGAAGTATGCCGTGGAGGTTAAGAATTGGAATTCGGATGACCTCCTCCAGCCTGCAATTGGCGCTATTCCTGTGCAGCCACCGCCGGCAATAGACATTCTAGGAAGGCGAATCTGTCAGGGTGAAGCACGCCCTTGGGGACAGGCTTACAACATTGGATTGGTCCCGCGATCGCCCGCTGGATATTTGCAGTGGGCTCGGTACATCTTATCGGCTAAAAAGACTCATTTGACAAAGATCGGTTTGCATTCGGCCATCTACGTTTCGCTCTTCGAATATCCTTCCCCTCCAACGTGGTGGATTAAAGCTTTTATCGAGCAATGGAATATCCCCACCCACACTTTCTTGATGACGGATAGGTAGGTCTCTATTTCTTTGGAGGAGTTTGCCGAACTCTCGGGTTTGCCGATGAGGAGGGAACATTACGAGGAGTTGCTCCCTCCTGACGAATACGTCTTTGCTACCAAGCCGCTGGTGTTTGACCTGACTCCGGAGAACGCCGTTCAACATCAGTATCCGGGCTTGGTGAAGGTGTTGGAGATTTATGAAGGACTCCATCTGGAATCGGGCGACCGAGACGTTAGTTTCGCAGATTTTATTGCCCGCTTCATTCGCCCGGAGTTCCTATCAGAGCGGAGTGAGAAGTTCGCCCAACTCGATAACACTTTCGGTTTCGGCTTGGACCGCTGACCCGTATCGGAGAATGATCAAAGGGATTTTTATCTCCCCGGCGTTGCCATCGTCCCTTTCTCAGAAATCGCCGTCCCGGGCATGGATGAGGAGACCTTTTTTATTGGGTTCTTAGGCTTGTGGCTATGCAGCTTTGCACTCCCCATGCACCCGCGCCACATGCGGCCCTCCGTCTTTTACCCAGCGCATCGGATGGTGGCTGGTTTGCAGTTATCGGTAGGAATCGCCGGGCTGGCTTACCTTTATAATGGACTTCGCGTAGCGGCGGACGCTAGTGAGCCTGGGGTGCAGCCCGCTAACTTCCCGATGCACTATTTCACCTCCTAGATGGAGATGCACGTGCAAGGGGTGTTTGGCGCCCATAAGATTCCTCCGTTCTTTGAGAAATGCAGACTCCCGAGAGTCATGCGGTTGGTCGGCGCTTCAATTGTGGTTGCGTCCTCACGGGAGTCTAGGGGGTTGCTCCTTCGTCCACATCTAGTCGGAGCGAAGGTTTCCTTTGTGGATAAGGTCATAACCATAAACACAGAGACCACTAAGTCAGTAGTGTGACTACGCGTTGATTTTAAGGACGGGGCTTCCATATTGAAGGCTCGGGAAATCATCCACCTCTCCTCCATTCGGCCGGGCTATCTAGTGTTTAGGCAGAATGAGACAACACTCTTTATGAGGTATAACCCGCACCGGTTTGCTCAGCAATCGAGCTACAACCAAGGGATCCCGATGGAAGCTTTCTTGGAAAAGCCCGTGGTCAGCCGAGAGGGGATAAAGAATGCAATGCACCATTTCACACGGCTTAACACGGGTTCTTATTTCTTTATCAGTGAACCCAGCTGCGTCCCTAAGATGCTCAACACGTATGTGGCTTGGTATGCGCATGCGATGGGCCCAGTTATCTTAACGGAGAAGCGCATGCTGGTTGACCGTAGGGGTGCGCCTCCTGGCAGTGATTGCAAGGCCCCTTTGAAGCCAAGGATTCCGGTCGTTCCTCCGCTAAAAGATGCCGGAGTCGATCGACCACGCGTGTTGAGCCCCCCGCGTGGATTGCCGCTGCCTGCTATGGTAAATGCACCACCGGCGCTCCGTGCTCCCACGAAGACGGTTAATGTAATATCGCCAGAGTCCGGCGCAGGAGCGGATATCGAGACCCGTCGCCCCAAGGTGCCTGCCAAGCGCAAATCAATTCTAGGTGCATCTAGAGCTGGCGGGCAAAAGAAGAAGAAGTCGATCCTTTCCCTCGACGCGATCCTCAGTTTAGAGCCTGAGGCCCCTCTCACTAAAGGAATAAGTGAATATGGCAGCAATAAGGGCTTCTTGGTAGACCCCACAGACACCAATTTGGCGGCCGCTATTGCAGCTTCTGAGCGATCAGCAAGGCTCGAAGCGATGTTAAGCAAACTCGCTGAGTCAGGTAACTATTAGCTGCTTTCTTCGTCACTTTATCGCACTTTTTATCATTTTAACTAATACTTTCCCCCATTTTCAACAGGTGTCTCTACCGAAGAAGCTATTGCTGCCTCTTTGAAAACCTTCCAAGAGGAGGAGGAGAAACGCGCTCTAGTGGGCGCCGGTATGTCCCACCCCTCCCTTTTTTAAAAAAAAAAACAGATTGCGTTATCTTTTTCGATGGTCAACCTAACTTTCTTCCTTTGTTTCTTGGCAGGGGCTACACCGGTTGATGCGGGGATCCTCCCCAAGCCTGTTACTGAAGTTCCAGTCTCGTCGGGGTTGCCGCAAGAGCCTTGACTTGACAGGTCGACGAGGGATGCCTTGAAGAATTTGGAGGCATCCCTGTACACGGACGAGGACGCTTCAATGAAAGAGGTTCTGGTGAGATCCGTCTCGACGGCCCGGGAGGAGGGAAAGCGGCTAAGGCGCGAGGCGAAGGCGCGCAGGGCTGCTTTGGCCATGGGAGCGGGCCCTAGCACCATCCCTCGTGCTGATACTCCCTCCGAAGAGGCCCCTGTCGCCCTATCTACTGCTCGCAGGAAAGTGGCGCGTGCGGTTCGGAGTGCAAATGATAAATCCTCTTCAGGTAACATTTCTTTCAGAATCTTGTTGTAAGAATTATAAAGCCATCGGTTCTTATGTATTCTATCCTGCAGGGCCAAGTCTGACCGAGGGGGAGACGGAGACCGTTGAACCCAGGGAAACAGAGGAGGCGGTACCTACCGAACCCGAGCTGACGGTGGGCAACGTCGTTGGGGCTACGGAGCCTGAAACAGAGGTTGAGGGATCTGCAGCCGAGAAGGTCATTGATGCCGAGCCTGAAGTGGCGGCAGATGAAATGATCGTTATAACCGAGCCGAGGGTAATGGTGGGCGAGGCGCTTGAGGCTAGCGACCTCGTGGTGACGGTGGATGAGCCGATGGAGACGGCGGAGCCCGAAGAAGTAGCGGGTGAGATGGGCACGACTCTTGGGAAAGAGTTAGCCGCTTCCTCCCAAGAGTCCAGCAACGCTCCAATCATTGCCCTCCCCGCCTACGATCTTCCGCCGTCTCCTAGTCGCGCGAGCACGACGACGGCCCCCATTGAGTCGGGTGATGAGGCCACGGGCGGTGGTCTTATGTCGATGGAGGAGGGAGTCGTCTCCGTTTCAGCCGGCAGCTCATCAGGTAGATTTTGAGTTACTGTCATTCTTTTTTATATCTTGCAATCTTTTCTAACAAGTTTTTCTTTGTTTTCAACGCAGGTGCGGCCAGCGCCGATGCCCCATTGCTCGAAGGAGCACCATCAACTTACCTTGGCGGTGGTCACCTCCCAGCCTTCCCTTAAGCCATCGCAGATGTTGAAAGGTATGGATCTGCGATTCATTAGTTTATCTTTTAGCCGCATGATTCCTGTACTAACGTCATACCACTGTGTCTTTTCAGGAGTGCCTTTTGATCATATCCATCAGGTGTTGCTTCCGCACTTCTCCTTCCCGTCTGAGCTCGCTTCTCCCTTTAGTGGTGCCGGTGAGTATATTTTCGCTTCGATGTCTTTCTTTTTTTTTTTTTTTAGCAATGGGATTATTTCTGACTTTTCTTCTTCCTTATTGTAGTGCCACAAATCGAAGGAGGGGACGCAAGACCCGCCACGCCACCGGTCCTTCCGGCTTTGCCGTCCGTTGCAGCTGGTATAGTAAATTCCCTTTTTGATGACTCTTCAACATCTCTTGAACCATCGTTTAACTATGTTTTATTTTGCAGCTATCGTTCTGGCTCCAGTCCCTCTTGAGTCTCGCGTCTTTTCACCGGCAGGTCCCTTCTTGAAACGTCCATCTTCAAAGGGTGCCGTGATGAGTTTGGGCATGCTGAGCGGGTATATCGAAGAGCTTAACGTGGACGCTCTCCCCTCTGCCGCAGATTTCACTGTGGAGGTTAACCCAATGTTGGCGGCGCTCGTAAACTTTCACAACGAAGGCATCGTCGAATCTTGGGTTAACCACTGCAGGGAGATCGAGGCCTGCCTACATCGGTTGGAGTCGACGCATCCTTCCCCTGAAGTTTTGGCCATAAGCACCCAACGGACAGCCTGGCTTGAGCAAAGCACTTCTTATTTCCGCCATTTGGAGCAAGAAGCAGCTTTACGGTTGAAGGAATGTCAGGAGTCCTCAAGCGCCTGCGTGCTGAAGTTAGGACGAATGCTGCCGAGGTGAAAGCTGTCTTTGAAGGCCTCCTGGAGCGTATCTCTAATGGGCTAGCACTGAAGCGAAAGCTTGATGCCGCCGAACGTGATGCCCGAGGCCGTGAAGCAGCTCAGCAGGTTGTTGGGGAACAGCTTGCATCCTTCATGCAGCAGCGGGCTTAAGTAGAGGACGAACTGGCGGTGGCGGCTGATCAAGAGAAGGCATGGAAGGAAGTACGCGAGCAATTGATAGAGCTATTTAAGAGGCTTCCTTCTCCCTGAACATTTTGTATCATTTTCACACTTGTAATTTTTGCATAGTATATATACCTTCTTTGTTCTTTATATGATTCGCTTTGTATTTGATTGAATTCATGAATAAAGATACACATTTCTTTTTGCAATGTTTTGTACTATTTCTTTGCTTTCTCCCTTCTCAGCATGCTGTCTCGATAAACATAATTGGCAGATAACTTAATTTCTCCGAGAGATAGCGATGGCTTAGGCCGCAGGTTCAGATCTGCCGCCTAAAACTTTTCAACTCTACGAGTCGTGAGGGTCTCATAGAGACTTTTCTTCCTACGGATCGAGAGGATCTCGTAGGTGGGTTTTTCTCCTTAGGAGTCGTGAGGATTCCTAAGTGTGTCTTCTCTTATAGGTCGTAAGGATCCTGTAAGAGAATTTTTCCCTCTTATGAGTCGAGAGGACCCGTAAGTGGTTGTTTCCCTCCTTGTCGAGATTCGACTTTGGAGAGTGAGACCCGTGAATAGTATGCAAGAGACCTTTTAGATCGACTTACAGGGTCCCATTGTTCAGGAAGCAAGTTTTTATTTTAGTCCCTGCTGCCTGAGGCTTCATCTTGCAAGTTGAGACGAATCGGGAATTTTCCCGCGGAGACACCGGTTTCTCTGCGAGCCGACGCGAATCAGGAGGCTCTCGTCAAGGATTGTTTGTTTCCCTGAGTTGAAGTATTTGCCAAGGATTATTTGTTTCCCTAGCGTTGAAACGAGTCGAGAATTCCCCACGGAGGCACTGGTTGCTCTGCGAGTCGACACGGCTCAGGAGGCTCTCGTCAAGGATTGTTTATTTCCCTGAGTTGAGGTATTTGCTAAGGATTATTTGTTTCACTAGCGCCAAGGATTATTTGTTTCCCTGGTGTTGAAACGAGTCGAGAATTCCCCACGGAGGCACTGGTTGCTCTGCGAGTCGACGTGGCTCAGGAGGCTCTCGTCAAGGATTGTTTGTTTCCCTGAGTTGAGGTATTCGCCAAGGATTATTTGTTTCCCTAGCGTCAAGGATTATTTGTTTCCCTGGTGTTGAAACGAGTCGAGAATTTCCCACGGAGGCACTGGTTGCTCTGCGAGTCGACGTGGCTTAGGAGGCTCTCATCAAGGATTGTTTGTTTCCCTGAGTTGAGGTATTTGCTAAGGATTATTTGTTTCCCTAGCGCCAAGGATTATTTATTTCCTTAGTGTTGAAACGAGTCGAGAATTCCCCACGGAGGCACTGGTTGCTATGCGAGTCGACGCGGCTCAGGAGGCTCTCGTCAAGGATTGTTTGTTTCCCTGAGTTGAGGTATTTGCTAAGAATTATTTGTTTCCCTAGCGCCAAGGATTATTTGTTTCCCTGGTGTTGAAACGAGTCGAGAATTTCCCACGGAGGCACTGGTTGCTCTGCGAGTCAACGCGGCTCAGGAGGCTCTCGTCAAGGATTGTTTGTTTCCCTGAGTTGAGGTATTTGCCGAGGACACTGGTTTCTTCGAAGTTGGGATGAATCGTCGAGATCTGGCTTCGTTTTCTGGCGGAGCCTGTTGGGAAAGTATGGTACCCTCTTCGTTTGCGCCCTTGGATTGTATACAGGGATCGATGTGATCTTAACTGTAGGGCCAAAGTTTTATCATCATTTTTTTTGTTTTATTTCCGCGATGCTCTATCATTTCAGCTTTTATATCGCGAAGGTCGTGATTGCCTAATCATTTCGGCTATTTTTCGCGGTGCCCAATCATTTCGGCTGTTTATTTTATTTTTACTCGCTGCTTTTTATTGCGAGTTGCCCAATCATTTCGGCTATTTTTGTTATTTTTACTAGCTGCTTTTTATTGCGAGTTGCCCAATCATTTCGGCTATTTTGCATGCATACATTTTTACTTGCTGCTTTTTATTGCAAGTTGCCCCATCATTTCGGTTATTTTGGATGCACGTGCGGCCTACCGGCTTTCCGCTGTAAACCGATTTCGGCATCAGCACTGCTACAACTGGGATATTACCAGGAGCGAATCATCATCTGCCTCTGTCGATGTCGAACAAAGGTGGCTTAGCGACCAGGGTTAAGGTCCTGTCGACTAAGGATTTTGACTTCATGAGCCGTAAGGGTCTCACGAAGTTATTTCTCCCTACAAGTTGTGAGGATCTTGTAGGTGTATTTTCTCTTTAGGAATCGTGAGGATTCCTAAATGTTCGTTTCCTCTGTAAGTCGTAAAGATCCTACAGGAGGGTTTTCTCCTCATAAATCGAGAGGATTTACAAGGGTTGTTCACCATGCGAACATATCCCCAGTCACGGATGAAATTTGGTTAGGGGAATGTTTATTCGCGCCCGTGGATTGTATACAAGGGTCAATATTGAACCACTTGTAGGGCAATATCAGAAGTTGTGGGGATTGCTTAAGCACAGGTTTAGGTCTCTGTAACTTAAGACTTTCAAATCTTATGAGCCGTGAGGGTCCCATAAGAGAGTTCTCCTTACGAGTCGTGAGGATCTCGTAAGTGTATTTTCTCCTTAGGAATTGTGAGGATCCCTAAGTGTGTTGCTCCCTTGTGAGTCGTAAGGATCTCACGCAGGTGGTTTCTCCTTACAAGGTCGAGAGGACCCTATAAGTGTCTTTGAACGAGGTTGCGCCCTTTCGGGTTTTCACAAACACTCGCCGGTAGTCCTGCTGTTTTTACTCACGGAGCCCTTTCGGGTTTTCATCCGTGCCCATTTTGCTTATGGACATACCGCCTTTTTTTTATTCTTTTTATTTTTATTTACCTTTTTTTTACGAGGTCGCGCCCTTTCGGGTTTTCACGAACACTCGCCGGTAGCCCTACTGTTTTTACTCACGGAGCCCTTTCGGGTTTTCATCCGTGCCCATCTTGCTTATGGACATACCGTTTTTATCATCATTTATTTTTTTTATTTTCTTTTTCTCTTTTTTTTATCTCGTCAGCCTAAGGATGCTGCAGTAGTAGTTTAAGGACGTTTCGGTCCGTCATTAGTTTAAGGACGTTTCGGTCCGTCATGAAGAAGGCTGGCTACTGCTTATAAAGCTTGAGCTTAGGAAGATAGCGAGCGGACATAGTCGTCGTCATCTATCATTGACCTAAGCTGTGGCTCATTAAGCGTAGTATTTCTTTAGGAAGCGACCGTTTATTGGCCTGAAAGGCCTTTCACCGTGCATGTCCATGAGTAGATAGGCCCCACCCTGATAAACTTTATTTATGATGTACGGGCCTTCGTAGTTTGGCTCGAATTTTCCCCGCTTGGCGCGATTGGGAATCATAGGCCTTTTGACCACTAGCACGAGTTCGCCTTGGCGGAATGTTCTCGGCCAGGTCAATCTTTCATATGAGCGCGTCATCTTTGCTTTATAAGCTTCTAGATTTTGTTGCGCTATGAGCCGTGTTTCTTCAAGGGCATCAAGCTCCTCAAGCCGAAGGTGAGCGTTTTCTTCATCTGTTAGCTCGTAGTGGACTGCCACTCGTAGAGAGGGTAATTCTATCTCAAGGGGGAGTACTGCTTCTGTACCGAATACCAACGCATATGGTGTTGCGTTGGTGGCCGTCTTGAACGTTGTTCGATATGCCCAAAGAGCCTCTTGCAGTCTCTCGTGCCAGTCTCTCTTATTTCGGGACACCGTCTTTTTCATGATTTTCGTCAGGGTCTTATTGAAGGCTTCAGCTAGACCATTAGCTCGCGGATTGTAAACTGAAGAATATCTCTAGTCTATATTATGCTGCTGTGTAAAGCGACTGATCTTGTGGCTTCTGTAAGCTGGTCCGTTATCGGAGATGATCCGTCTTGGCGTTTCGAACCGATATATGACGTGCGTCTTGAAGAAGTGGAGGATACTTTCCGTCTTCACTTCTATTAACGGTACTGCTTCTGCCTATTTGGAGAAGTAGTCAGTCGTCGCCAGGGTGAAGCGATGTCCCTTGGACGATGCTGGTTCGATGGGGCCGACTATGTCAGTTCCCCACATTTCGAACGGCCAGCTAGCCACCGTCGGGTGCAGTGGATTTGGATGCTGATGGATGAAATCCCCATGAATTTGACATGAGTGGCACCGCTTCGCATATTCGAGGCAGTCCTGAATCATCGTGGGCCAGTAGTAGCCCATCCGCTTGATCTTCAACATCATCTTTGGACCTGCTTGATGAGAACCACAGATTCTGTCATGAACTTCCTGAACGACTCTTTTCGCTTCGTCAGGTCCCAAGCATCTCAGCCCCAGAGAATCGAATGACCTCTTGTATAGAGTATCATTGACGAAGGCGAAAGACAGAGCTCGTTTCATGAGCTGATGTCTTGTGGACGCTTCTTCGGGCATTCGGTGGGACTTAAAGTAGTCTATGAAGACTTCCCTCCAGTCCTCAGCCTTTTCCCGGTCTTCTATTTGCAAGGTCGTCTGTTCAGTCGCTCCCTTCTTTTCAGATGATTCCGGAGATATTTCTACTGGAGCAAGCACCCGACGGCTTTGTACCACGATTCTAACGTCATCGAGGTTCTCGTCAGCCAGTTCTTTAGCAAGTTTAGCCAACACGTCTGCTTTGCTGTTTTCCGCGCGTGGTATGCTTTCCAAAGTATAGGAGGGAATTTGGGTCAACAGTTGTTGCACCTTTTTACCGTACTTCACCAACTCTGGTTTGCACGTTTGGTAGTCGCCGTTTACTTGACTAACGACCAGTTGAGAATCTCCGTATATGAGGAGGTTTTCAATTCCCATGTCAATGGCAATCTCGAGGCCTGCTATCAAAGCTTCGTACTCGGTTTCGTTATTTGTCCTCGGCTCTGTTAAGGAGAAAGCGAAGCGCATTATCCCTCCTTGTGGAGTCACGAAGATGAGGCCTACCCCCGATTTGATTATAGGGATACTTTGTTTGCGCTTTTTCATGGAAGATGCTCCATCGAAATAAAGCTCCCATCGGGTATCACCACAGTCGATCGCATCAAACACATGTTTATTTGGAAGATCGCAATTCAGAGGAGAATCGGCGGCTATTGGATGCTCAGCGAGGAAATCGGCAATGGCCTGGCCTTTTACTGCCTTGAGAGGCTGATAGGTTATCGAGAACTCCATCAAGAGCAGGGCCCATTTAGCGAGTCGTCCCGTCAATATGGCCTTCGACATTAAATATTTAAGAGGGTCCACCTTCGAGATGAGACGGACTTCATGTGCTAATGCATAGTGCTTGAGCTTTGTTATCGCAAAGATCAACGCCAAGCAATGTTTTTTCAATGGGTGAGTAGTTGCTTTCTGCCCCCAGTAGAACTCGACTTAAGTAATAAAGAGCTCTCTCTTTCCCTTGATCGTTCTCTTGTGCCCATAATGCGCCTAAGGAACCTTCGAGGGCGGTTGTGGAAAGAATAAGGGGCTTTCCTTTGACCGGAGCAGCCAACACTGGCGGGTTCTGCAGGTACTGTTTAATCTCGTCCAACGCGCCCTGGCATTTTTTATCCCAAATGAATGGTGTTCCTTTCTTCATCAGGTGACTGTAAGGACGACACTTGCCCGAAAGGTTGGCTATAAATCGCCGTATATATGCGAGCTTTCCTTGGAGAGACCGCAGCTGCTTAAGAGTCCTTGGCGGAGGCATTTCCATGATCGCCTTGATCTTTGACGGATCTATCTCGATACCCCGGTGTCGGACGATGAACCCCAGGAATTTGCCCGAAGAAACTCCGAATGCACACTTGAGAGGGTTCATCTTCAAGTTGTATTGCCGAAGGCGTTGAAATACAGTTTTTAGGTGCTCGAGATGTTCCTCGTATGATTTGCTCTTAACCACGAGGTCGTCGATATAGCATTCGACGATTTCATGTATGAGGTCATCGAAGATCTTCGTCATGGCCCTCTGGTAGGTGGCACCGGCGTTCTTTAATCCGAAGGGCATTACTTTATAACAGAATATTCCTAAAAGAGTCCGAAAAGCGGTGTGCTTCTGGTCTTCGGGGTGCATTTTTATTTGATCATACCCTAATGAGCCGTCCATGAAGGAGAAAACCTCATGAGTGGACGTATTGTCTATCATCAGTTCGGTGACTGGCACTGGGAAATCGTCCTTCGGGCAGGCTTTATTGAGATCCCGAAAATCCACGCATATGCGCACCGTCCCGTTTTTCTTCATCACCGGGACGATGTTAGCGATCCATTCAGGGTATTGAACTTCCTGGATGAAGCCAGAGTCGATTAACTTCTTGACCCCAGCATTGATACTCATCTCAAGCTCAAGCCGCATCCTTCTTAGCGCCTGTTTGACCGGCTTGACATCCGGGGATGTCGCCAATTTGTGCACAGCAATTTCTAGATCTAGTCCTGGCATCTCGGAGTAGTTCCATGCGAAGCAATCTTTGTGCTGTACAAGGACGTCTTTTAACGCAGTCACCCTTTCTTCAGTTAGCAGCTCACTGACGAACGTCGGTCGTGGATCGTTCGCCGTCCCCAACTTAATTTTCTTGAGGTTTTCTGCAGTGGTATGTATTCCATCCTCCAATTCTTTCGGCGCTGGCGGAAATTCTGAGATTACTTCGTCGTTGCTGTTTTCGAAGCACCAGGGAAGGTCATCCATGTTCTCGGGCTCTTCTTTTGATATCGTTATCACGTGACAAGTACGAATTCGCTTCCAATCCCAATGTGGAATTGGTTCTTCTTCCATGGCCTTGGGTTCGTGCTTCTGTGGCGGCGCTACCCTCCAGTTGTCAGACAGAGCGAATTTGCCAAGCTGATACTGATCTTCAACCCAATTCTTGAAGGTGAAGCAGTCCTCAAGAGGGTGCCCTATCACTCGGTGATAAGAGCATTAGCCTGGGTGTGATACCTCGCTTGCTTGTTCGGGATGTTTAGACTCCGGCAGTGTAATCATCTGATGTTTTAGAGCAAGATCAAGTATCTTCTTCGTCTTGTCCAGCGGAAACGAGTACGCTCGACCCATTTTCTTCATGAGGGATAGATCAATAACGCTTGACTCCCGCTTGCATGGCCTCTTAGCTCCGCTTTGTTGCTGTTGAGCACCTTTTTGGCCTTTCGATTTGTTTCTGCCTCTGCGTCGAGCCTTTTTTATAACAGGTTGGCAGGGTGCGACATTTTCGTCTTTCACGACCTGTTGAAGGAGGCGTTGCTTTTTGGCTTTCTCGTAGATTGCCATTTCACGATTGTGATCATCTCGGACTTTTTGGCCGACTTCCCTTATAAGCCTGTCCATTTGTTCTTCAAACGACGGACTGGGCACTTTTGCATCAGGAACTTTTACTGGTTCAGGATTAGCATCCTCCTGTTGAGCATCTGCTTCTTCATTGAAGTCACACACGACGTAACAGTCATGGAGCAACTCTCGTTTCTTGGGGCGAATGTATCCGAGCTCGATCGTCTCCATCCTCCCACTAGGCAGCTTGTGCTGAGTTCCAGGGACGTTCCAGACCCTGTCATAGAATTTGACCTTTCTAACGGTCTGTTTGAAGGGTATCCCTTGGCGCTTCAACAGCCTCTTCAAGCCTTCTGCATAATATCTGGGTAGACGAATGGGTTGAAGCCTGTCCAACGTAGGATCTGCCCCATGCCAGATTTCTTTCTCCACTTTGTTTTCTTCAGAGCGGTAGAATAGAATTGCCTTCTTGCCTTCTCGCCTGGGAGGGATATAGAACGTCTGCAGCTCCTCTACACTGTCGGTATCAATCGCATCCAGTTCTTTATAATATTTAAGCGGCACCATAGCGACTTATAGACTTTGCTCTTCGTCAGCGGAAGCTCGTATTGAAGGTCGAGCAGAGAATACAGAATGGACCTCATCCTCTGAATCACTACCAAAGATCAACGTAGGAGCGGATGGTCCCGGCTTGGTGTATTGGGGCGGACCCGAATATACTATCTCCTCTTCCTCCTCGGTATCACTGCCGAAGACAGGGATGGTAGCGTTAGTTTTGTTCTCCGGCTTGCGACACCTTTCCGTGTCTTCGAAACTCGGTAAGAAGTATTTGGCATCTTCATATTTGCGAACTTCGTTTATGGAAAACGGATTCAGTTCTCCCGTCACGGTGTACTCGAGACCATCCTTAAAATATTTCATACACTGATGCTGTGTAGAAGGGATGATGTTGTACTCGTGTAACCATGGTCGGCCGAGCAGAGCGTTGTAGCATGTCTTGGCATCTATGACGTGGAATTTAATGTCAGTGACGAGCAGCCCGAAGCATAGCGTCAGTATCACAGATCCAAGAGTCTTTGACGATTGGGAGTCGAACCCGGAGATGGTGATCTTGTCTTGAGCGAGGTGTTGAACGCTCATGCAGATTTCCTTTAAAACCCGCACATTGAGTAGGTTAACAGACGACCCGTTATCGATCAGGATTTTGCCTATCTTTATATCATGGCAGTATCCTGAGACATAGAGGGGGCGATTGTGTTTGCACGTCCCAAGCAGAAGGTCTTCATCTCTAAAAGTGACATCGGCCGTGTGCACTTCTTCCAGTTCATCCTTCATCTTTTCTTCGGCCAGGAAAGCTTAGAACTGCTCCGGGTCTTGTAGTGACTTAATTAGCGAATCTCTTGCCTCCTTTGATAGTAAAAGGGCGTCAAGAATGCTGAATTGCGAGGGTAGCTTCCTCAGATGCGCTAAGACGTTGTAATCCACCTTATTTTTCTTCGGCGGGTCTTTGGCAGTTAACTCTTCCATGACTTGGTCGTCTAAGGCGATGTCCTCAGAGACCTTTCCTTTCCCTTTCTTGTTTGAGGGTCCAAGATTCTTCTTAGGTAGCGTCCGATTGCGCAGCTGGATATTTTCGCAGACCTTCGGCTCTTCTTCTTTTCCTGAGGTGGACTCTTTAAAGAGGGGGCCAAGCTCCAGCTCCTCATCAGAATCGCTCCCGAATGTGAGTACTTGTGATCCCCAGCGTTGACCATGCGACAATTATCGGTAGTTCTGTTAAACCCTTCGGTCATATTTTTCCGCTCCCGACGAGTTTTACGTTTCTCCCGCTTAAAATGTTGTCGATGAGTAACATACCCTTGCCACCATCTATCGAAAGCTTTGCACTCTTCAGTGGGGTGTGAAACCTTCTGATGATATAAGCAATAGGATGGGTGCATTTTCATTTCACCAGTAACGCTTCCCTCAGAGGATGGTAGCTTCATACCCATTGACACGGCTTTAGCAAACCTCTTCCTCATCTTGAATTTGATTTTATCCACAGTGGGTGTACTTTGCTCCAGCGGGAGTATCTCAATTCTTTCGTCAAGGCGCTGGCGTTTGGCCCTTTCGAATATAACCTCCTCGTGCTCCCGTTCAGCTTTGCTTTTTAAGAGAGCTTCATTGAGGAATGCATCGATTACTTCATCCGATGGCTCTAGAATTTTTGGTTCGGGATCTGCCCCCAGCTTTTCAGTACGAGGAGTCTCCTCATCGTTCGTGAGCGAATGGGAAATCATATGACAGCTCGCCACATATTCCTCGGATTCATCCGACGAACTATCTCCCTCATCTTCCTCTTGAAAGACGTGGTTGAGGAACTCTTGGAATGTAATGGGAGTCCGTGCCTTCTGGTTGTATTCCTCCAGCGTGTCGATTTGTTTTTGCAAGTCCGTGCGCTTGTCGCCAGGCTTCACGGGCTTCTTTGACTTCTTTTTCTTCTTCTTTGAAGATTTCGATGGCTGGTTGTGAATGCTTGAGCCACCTCCATTGGTCTTTTGAGTTAGACGAGGCTTCAACATCCCTTCAATGATCTGCGGCTCCAACGGGTTCTTCCACTTGATCGCTGGGCATGTTTGAAGATCATTTAGCATCCTCTTTGTCTTGGCCGATAATACAACCTCCTAAGGAGGTTCTTCAATGACAGAGCATGTTGCCCCCGGCGTATTCATTCCCTTAGAGGTGTGGGGTTGCGGTGGATTCACCTTCCATTTGTCGGACAATGCAAACTTGCCCTGTCGGTACTGGTCTTCAAGCCAATTTTTGAAGACATAGCAATCCTCGATCGGATGACCCAGTACTCGATGATAAGGGCAGTAGTTGGGCTCATTGACATCACTTGGTTGCGATGGACGTTTTGGGTCCGGCAGATTTATGAGTCGGTTGCGCAACGCCAGCTCGAATAACTTTCTCATTTTATCTCGGGGGAACGAGTAGGAACGTCCCATCCTCTCCTCAAGGGGTACGTACGGGCGCATATTATTTTGACGAACGACTGGCTTCGGGTTGCTCGGCTGTTGCTGAGCATTAGCAACAACGATCGCTTTTCCTTTTCCTTTCTCATTTCGGGAGTCCGGCCTTGGAAGAGGAGGTTTATGGCCCATTTGATCCATCTGCGCTAGCTTGTCGATTAGTGCCTGGAAGGTGGTCGGCTTGAAGAACATCATGAATTGCGAGATGGTTGCTTGCGGATCGAGGGTTCCCACAAACATACCCACTGCAGGAGCTTCTTCTATGCGCTGCTCGCATCTTGACCACAAATTCCGCCACCGTATAGCATATTGGACCCATGTTTCGCCCGGCTTTACCCTGGTATGAATCAATGCCGTTATCGGGGTACGCTCGCTGGCACTCACGAAACGTTGGGTAAACAACAGTTCCATTTCAGCAAAGGTTTTGATAGAGTCATTCGAGAGCTTGGAATACCACTCAAACGCCGTATCTGACAAGCTACCAACGAACTGGTGGAGCAACAATTTATCATCACCGCCAGTGTTGCCGCAAAGCGCCCTGAACTGGGCGACATGCTGGTGAGGATTGCCAGTCCCCTTATACATATGAAATTTTGGTATCGTATAACCTTGCGGGTACTTAATCTGGTCGTACCAACCCGGATACGGTCACCCTGTTTTTACGACCTGTCCCGCTGCTTCCGTCGCTTGATGGGCCCAGATCTGCTGAGCTATGTATTCGTCCAGATCGGCTTTGGAGATTGCCTCCTCCTTGGCTGTTGACAGAGCCGGAGGAGGATTCGACGTTTCTCCCCTATCATCTTCAAGGATGATCGGGGGATCTTCAGCAGGTGGATCCTGTTGAATCATCATGCCCACCATGTCCTGGAACAGGAAGGCCAGTTTCTTTATGCTGGCTGCCTGTTCCGCAGCTTCTTTATCCTTCTTCTCCAGTATGCGACGAAGGAATTCGGCTTCAGTTTCTTGTTCCTGACGCTCGTCCGAGGACGTTTCAGGGGTTTCTTTTGGCCCAGTGAGTGCGGCCATCGCGTTCATCATCTCCTGGAGCTTTTGCTGTTGCTCCTAAGCTTTGGTCACTGACCGCGTGTGCGGTCTATGACCTGTTGATATGCGGCTGTCCTCTTTACCAGACGCCATACAGACGGTATGAACTACAATGCCCCCAGACCTAGGGCGTTTGGGTTCACCTCCTTTGGTATTTACTGCAGGTGTAGGGACTTTCTCTGGCCTCCTTCTCTTATGGGTCGTAGAAGTTGAAGGGGCCGTTGCTTTGGGCACCCAAGCGGTCGTCACCTTTCGTTGCTTGACCGGGGGATTTTCTTCTTACCGACCTTTCGACTTCTTCTGTTGGCGAGAGAAGTTAGGTTCAATGACAGATTCTCGGACTCGTCGCCATGTCTTATAGATCCTGGAAGACAGCGATTGAATAGGCTGCTCCGGCTTTTCTGCTTCCACGGCGGTCTCTACCGGTGGAGGAGATCTTTTAAGGACCGCAGTTGGCGAGTTTCTGCGTACCCTATTCAACAGCTCAAAGCTGTTCCCGGTTGGAACTGCAACGTTAACTTCCACCGTCGGAGTTGGCGGAGTCATCCCAGAAGGGGAGTTGCCCCCGGCCCTCCTTATTCGGCGCCAGTGGCGTCGTCGGGCGCGACGAGTTGTCGGTATTATTTCAGAGATAGAAACATCTTCCCCTTGCCCCCTGTTCAGGTGTGGGGCTGTTGCCGGCGTCAGCCTATTGAAGACTGATGTCTTTTGAGCCGCAAGAGCAGGAGTAGGAATGGGGACAGTCAACCTTGCAAAGACCGATCTCTTAGCAGGAGAAGCCGCCTTGACGAATTCAGGAGCAGGTTTGGCTACTCTTTTTGGAATAACTCTTTTCGGGACTGCAAGCTTCATTGTGGGCTCACAGGAATTTTGGCCCAGTCTGGAGAAGACCGAGGCACCGGTGTTGGGCGACCCGTTGAGAGGGGCCGCAGTAACTAAAAGTCGATCGAAGACCGACTTCTTAGGAGCTTCTTGTACGGGCACGGGGGTGCTGAAGGTTGTTGGCGGAAGCATAGTTCCGAAAAACAGCCCTGTGGTGGATTGAGTAATCTGCTCCACGGGCATGGTGAACAAAGAGGCCGCTTGGGGCCCGTAGGTTATTTCCCCAGTTAAGGCCGGACGTGAGCTGCAGCTGCAGTTGGATCACTTCGAACAAGTTGAGGCCATCGATGCTTGACTTCTCTTCTGCACCAAGCAAGAGACCAAATCTTAGTAAACTTGAAATCCAAAGGCAGTCGTTAACAAACCGTGATTGGTTCGCGAAGACGACACACGAAGTGTGGAGTGGAAAGAGGAAAAGGTCCCACCGGGCGTGCCAGAATCCGTTCCCCTCCGAAAGACGGCGACGACGTGAGGACGTCTCGCCTGGGATTCGGGGCAGATGCTCTATGGTTTTATCCGTCCACCTCTCCGAAGATGCCAAGTTGTTTTATGGCACCGTGTATCGGAGGTTTAGACGAATGCGACCGATGTAGCAGACTTCGTCAGATTCCCCCTCGCTAGAGAGGTTTTTGATTGTGGGGGCGCTCTTCCCTGCAGGCGCAAGCCCCTGCAGTTAATTACGCTACCGCATCACGGTAGCCACTTTCTCCTTCTCCAGAATTTCACTTTGTGTCGTGTGTGTTTGTTTTGTTTGTGGTTGCCCGTGGATTGTATACGGAGACTGAGTAATGCCGTCGCCCGTAGGACGTGGATTAGTCCAAATCCGTATTTACTTAGATTTGGGTTTGGTGTTTTTAGTTTAAGGATACGTTAGCTGTATTGAGGCTAAGATCAACTTAAACGTTCGTTAAGGATACGTTAGTCCTGTTTGAGACTAAGATCAACTTAACGTGGTGATCCATTTATTATATGGCCGTCAGGACTCGTCACTTCTCTGACGTCGTTGAAGAATTACAACGATAAGTGTCAGAGGAGTTCAGAGATGTACCCTTGAACCAAAGTTGATTTGGAGTTTTATAGTCCATTTGAATGTTTAAGGATACGTTAGCCGTATTTGGGGCTAAGATCAACTTAAACGGGACCGTTTAAGATCCGGCAAAAGAGCATTTGGAGGCTCTATTGTTCCAGTTTAGGGACGTGGTGGTCCATTATTAGTTTAAGGATGTTTCGGTCCAATATTAGTTTAAGGACGTTTCGGTCCATCGCCAGTTTAGGGACGTGGTGGTCCATCATTAGTTTAAGGACGTTTCGGTCCGTCATTAGTTTAAAGACATTTCGGTCCGTCGTTCCCATTTTAGGATGAATATTAGTTTAAGGACGTTTCGGTCCGATATTAGTTTAAGAACATTTCGGTCCAATATTAATGTGTGGTCGTTGGGACCCGTCGCCTCTCTGACGTCGTTGAAGGATTACAACGAGAAGTGTCAGAGGAGTTCGGAGATGTACCCTCAAACCGGAGGTAAATTGATTTAAGAGAGCAATCTTGCTCAGTCAATTTAATTTGAGGACTTACGGCCGAAATTCGGCTAAGTCCAGTTGAAAATGTTCACATTTTGTTTGCATTTGGCCTGTTAGTTCTTTGTTTGGGCTCTCCCTTTTTTAAAATAATGCATAGCATTACTTCAGGCCATTTATGCCTATTTTGACTGGGCTCTGCCCTTTTTATTATAATGCAGAGCATTTGTTTTGGTCCATTGGACCTCTCAATTGGGCTCTGCCCTTTAAATAATGCATAGCATTATTTACTCTGACAGTGCCCCATGTGGCTTGTCAGGCGTTTTGCGCCAATTAATGAGCGCAAGCGCTCGTGAAGGTGACACGTGTCACGTTCTGGTGAGCGCAAGCGCAACAGCGCAGTGCGCTGCGTCAATACGCCGCGCTGTTGCACTGTTGATACGTGGTGCTTCCTGGCGGCTTGCGCAATAGTGCAGTTTTGGCAAGTGCTGGGCACTGTTCTTATTCTTTGGATCAATTTTAGATCAAAGAAAACAGGTTTTTTCTTGTTTTTTAAAGAACCAATGGTTCATAAAAAGTGCAAGGCACTGTTATTGTTTATTTTTTTTCTTGAAGATCATTGATCTTGTTCTTAGATCATTGATCTGTTTTTTTAAGAGAATTTTCTCTTTTTCTAAAGGTTTTTACCTTTTTCTCTTGTTCTTGAGGAATTCTCTCTAATTCTTCAGAGTTCTCTCTGTTTAATTTTTCCAAAATGTTGATGCCTTTGAGTTGAGGTTTGGGGTACTTTTTATAGTGCCCATAAATTAGTTAAATTTGTTGAAGAGATCTTTCTCTGAGTGATTTGGGGAATTTTCCCTACCGTTGGATCTTTGATCCAAAGGCCTCTGTTTTACAGAAGAAAATCTTCTTGTTTTAATAAGAACAGAAAAGATTTCTTTAAAATCTCAATTCTGTTTTGCGCAAACGTCTCAGCGCGTGACACGTGTCGCGCAGCGCAGCTGTGCTTGCGCAGCTGCGCAGACACGTGTCGCGCAGCGCAGCGCTTGCGCAGCAGCGCTTGCGCAGACACGTGTCGTGCAGCGCAGCGCTTGCGCAGCTGCGCTTGCGCAGCTGCGCAGACATGTGTCGCGCAGCGCAGCGCTTGCGCGGCTGTGCTTGCGCAACTGAAACGTTACTTCCTTTACTTTTTGTTTTAAAAGAGCCTTGCTCTGATTGGACGCACTGCCTCGGGCGCTGTACTGACGCATCAACTTTTGACACGTGGCGCGTTGCGCGCAGCGCACGGGATTTTGAAGCGTTGCTTCAGAAAATTTGAAATTTTGAAATTCAAACAGAGCCTTGCTCTGATTGGGGGAAACAAGCAAGTAAGGTATCATAAGTATAATGATTGCAAGAATTTATAAAATATTCATATAACCAAAGTTTACATAATTGTATAAAAATAACTTATAACTGACATGATAAAAAATGAAAGATAAATATCACTTAAACTCTGCGATATTACATCTTGATTTTAGAATTTCATTATATATAGCAAAATACTTTTACATCAAAGATAATCTCCACGCATTAAAGAAGCGACAGTTATTGCATGCTCGAACACTTCATAAGACGGAGTGATAAATATGCAATGATGGTCATTCTTACGAACATCACTTTCACGATATATTCGGACCGGACAGGTTCCTTGATAGCAATAAAATATGCAGAAGACATCAAGATCCGATCGCAAAGAAACATAACTATGATTTTCAGACAACTGATAACATATCCCACCTAAACTAAATCCAACTGGATGGTATCCATTGGTTATGAAATCACGAAACATAAAGCATAATATACTAAAATTGACAATATCAACTCTCGTTGTCCATTTAGCAGTATATTTTTCTGTAATGCACAATTCCAATTGCATTCTGAGTACATCCTTATGCCCATCCTGAAATTAAAAATTTGAAGTTATATATAGTTAAGATTTTTTTTGTTATTAAATTTTTTTCTTTCTAATAAATTTTTTAATATAATAAAGTTGAGCTTAACATATTCATGATTTTTATAAAAATAGTATTAGAAAATTATAGAATAATACAGAAATTGTTAATTATACTCTACCGTTATACAATTCTATATATGGAAGAGAACTTACATTTCCGGTTGATGGAGATGACATTCCAGGGAGCCTAATGGTTAGATCCATTCAATGCAATACCAATCGTTTATCTGAATCCATATCATTGTATTAATATTCAATTAAACTAATTTTAGATACTGCTATGTAGTTGAAATCATATATATATATATATATATATATATAGTATTGATTTATTATTGTTCTTCGTTTCAGCAAGTATACTCAACTAAGTAAATATTGTTCCCTCAAAAAAATAAAAATGAGTTGTATAGGCAAATAACAAAAAAATATCAAAATGGATATTACTTCAAAGAAATTAAATGAACGATATAAACAAATAACACAAAGTACCATACACGAACTTAAATAAAAACATTTAAATAAGCATAATGTTTTTATAATATCAAAATTGTACGATCTAGAAGAAAAAAACTATGCATCCAAAGTCAGTGAGATATTTTTTTATGAAACTTAAGAGAATTTTAAACTCTTCATTTCAAACTCTAGCATAGAGACATAATCGACTAAGAAGGCAGTCGAGTAAAAAATAAAAAAAACTTTAAATTTTATTCAAGTATAATAAAAATTGACTTACAATAATATCCGTTAAGTTGTTGAACTTTGAAGTGGCAATAACAAAAATTACCTCCCATATATATAGATAGAAGTATAACTATAGCACAGTAAGAGTTGGTTGTATTTGTTAATAGGAATCTTCGAAAAAGTAGAGTTATTTTAAAATGACTTTCTAGGTAACTCATAAAAGTTACATCAACTTATAATATTACGATACCCAGTTTATAATTTATATGAACTCTCTAACATGTAATACTTTTGTCTTATATCTTATAAATCGAAAAATCAAGTATGGATAGTCCCGACAACTTTTTATCCAACACTTATGTGTTTTCTCTATACATTAGTTGTTTTTGCTCTACTTATGATAACCACTCTATGTTGAAAACGGTTTTCAATAAAATATAAATAGGCGTCAAGAATTAATGCATTCTCCGTTAAAAAGAGAAAAGAAAATCGAAATATGCTCTAGACTAAACGACTATTTTCGATGTCATATCATGTATAAATAGGCATAAAGAAAAAATGCTTGATTAGACTGATGAAATAATGCATTCAACTCATATCAATAATACACTCTGTATATAAACGGTTTTTAATAAAATATATTTTGACAAATGTATGATTTGTCTGATTTGATAGTATCGTAATTTGAGTAAATTAAATAAAAATATTTAGAAAAGATAATCCTTGATATTGCCTAATGATAAAGAAGAGAACCAAACGTGCTTCAATCGTGAAATCAGGGAATGCAATTATGGTGAATTGGAAATGCATAGTTTTATCTGTCCCATCATGCATTTTTCTTCATATTTCTATTTATGATATTATACAAACAATTATCTATCCAATCATGTATTATCTATCCAATCGTTGTCTCCAACATCGCTTTTACAATCTATTCGAAGTTGGACAGATTTCTCGATAGTAATAAAATATGCAGTATATATCAAAATCCGATTCCAGAAAAGCAAGTATTATTTGTCATAGCAACCAAGTGGTGAATTTTGCAACAAAGTTCTTTTGAATACATGAGGTAATAAGGGAATAAAGAGATAAAAACAATTAATGTATTCTCTGTTAAAAAGAAAAATTAAAGTCGAGTTATATTTTAGTCTAAATGACTATTTCGATGTCATATGATGTATAAACAGGAATGAAGAAAAAATATATGATTGGACAGATGAAATATATACATTTACAGCTCATATCATTATTGCACTCTGCATATAAACAGTTTTCAATAAGGTATATTTTGACAAATGTATGATTTGACTAATTTAATAGTATCGTAATTTGAGTAAATTAAATAAAAAATATTTGGAAAAGACAATCTTTGATATTGTCTAGTGAAAAAGAAGACAACCAAACATGCTTCAACCATGAAAATAGAAAATGCAATTATGGTGCATTGGAAATACATAGCTCCATCTATCTCATCATACATTTTTCTTCATATTTCTATATATGATATTATACAAACAATCATCTGATCAATCACACATCATCATAACTATATCACAGAAATGTTAGGTCCACGTTACCCACCCCGGTACTTTCGGGGAGGCGGAATAGGTAAAAATCGAATTTTTTCTCGATAGGTAATATGGACCGTACATGAAGAATCTTTGCTAAACAAAAACTAACAAAGAACTACAAGTTCTAACTACTATGTAGAATGGTTATACCTAGGTCTTGAAGTCCTTCTCTTCTTGCTCCTTGGAGTGGGAAGAACGGGTCGTCCTCGTCGCCTTCTCTTGCCGAAGAAAGATCCACCCGAGGGCCTCTACCTTTGGCTCCTACCTCAAACTAGAAGTAACTAAGGTGCTTGGTGTGCTAAACCTAGAACCTTAGAAAGAGTAGAGAATGATTTTTGTGTTTTATCTCAAAAGCTTAATGGTTCTCAACTCATGAGAGGGAGAGCTTTGAGAGAGAGGAAGAGGATGAGAGAGAATGAGAATGAGAGAATAAGGATAATTACAACCATTCTCACATATATGTGAATTATGATAATTAAATAATTAATCAAAAGATAATTGTGATGGTTAACTTGAAATGACCATTATCATTTCATATTAATGAATTTTGTAAGAATCAAAGAGCATCTTTCATGTGAAATGATGATGGTCAATTTGTCAACATAGGTCAACAAGTCAACCATAGTCAAATGGTCAACAACCCTAACCATAACACAATTATAATTAATTAATATTAATAATCATATTTCACATATACATTAGGGTTAAGAAAAAAGACAACGGTCATCAACCCTAATGAAAGTCCTCTGCCTTTGCCTCAGTCAACTGTGCATACACACCCGTATCCGTGTTCCGAGGAACACGAATACAATGAGATAAAACCAATCCCAAAACATATACTAGGATCTGGCTTAAACCAAAGCCCGCTAGTATCAACTGTCCGGACACCAAACGTGCACAAGTGCGCGGATGTGGACGAATCCTGTCGCAAAACCATACGACCTCTACTCTGTTTTGCCTAAAGGTGAATAACCCTCTGTGTGGGACTCTAAAGACTCGACACTACGCTGGCAGTGGGTTTAACCACAGACCGCAAGCGGCACTAACTGTACGTAACGGTCCCCAGGTAGATGCCGATAAGAAGACTGACGAGGTGAACCCATCTGAACTCCTACTGAGCCTGAATGTGACAGTCTCCGTACAGTCCGGTCTGTTCGTCGCCTAGGGGGCGGAAACGTCAGTCCCCTAATAGCGGTACAAGTCGTGCCGGAGTGTAGCCCAGAACACCCTGAGATATCACTGGAAACCTACCTGTATATCTCGCTAGCCCTGGCCAGGGACTTTGTGTAATGGCTCTCCTAGACACAGCGCGATATCAACCCCCAATACCGGGAGAGACGAATCCTGTCTAACCGTCACTGCCTCCAAGTGCTTCGGGACTGCTCCCAACCACTACCTGTTTGCACGACTCAGTAGAGCCGTGGTAGGGTAGTAATTAAAGAACAGTAGGAACACACTCGAGGCGAAGTGACAGTGTCAAGTCAGCGGACTAAGCTGTACTCATGTCACCTAGGAACTGTTAACTGACGATAGGTATAATACCAACCAACAGTTCCCGACGAGTCCTGTCCAGTGTACTCGTAACCTAATGAGCACCCACATATTATCTTCAGTACGACGTACTGATGGCTGTGGGACAGACCATCTCCCATACTGGGAAGAGAAGCGCATGCACCAGTCTACTCTGGAGTATCGATGCCCTGTCTCGATAATCCTACGACTAGGGACCAAGAATAAGGATGTGCTTATAGACTACCCAGCCCCCACTAGTTTGATCGCCATCACAACGCCGGTAGTCAAGCAAAGATCCTAAGGGCTCCATCAATATGTTTCAGCGATATGTTAAAAGAAACATATACACATATTAAGATAGAAACAAACCAAGTAGCATACTACTATATCGAGCAAGACTGTCGTAAAACCGTATATATATATATCCCAAGCTTCCAAAATGTATTATACAAACTAGTACTATACAATAATGGCCTCTAGGGCATACATATCTAACAATCTCCCACTTGCACTAAAGGCCAGTAATTGGTGTACCGCATACCCAACGACTGCACTAGGGCCAGCTGCTGGCGTACCGCATACCCAATAACTCAAAACGTCGCTCGAACTGAGTCTGGGGTAAGGCCTTCGTGAATGGATCCGCCGTGTTGTCTTTTGTGTCCATTCTCCGTACCTCGATCTCCTGGCGATCAATGATCTCCCTGATCAGGTGATACCGCCTTAAGATGTGTCTGGATTTCTGATGGGACCTTGGTTCCTTCGCTAAAGCTATAGCCCCATTGGTATCGTAATACAAAGGTATTGGGTCAACAATGGACGGAGCCACCTGAAGTTCACTAATGAACTTCTTCATCCAGACCGCCTCTTTTGCGGCATCGCTTGCAGCAATGTATTCAGCCTCCATCGTCGAGTCTGCGACGGTATCCTGTTTGGAACTCCTCCAACACACCGCCCCTCCATTGAGGGTAAACACAAAACCCGAGACAGACTTGCTGTCATCTTTGTCACTCTGGAAGCTTGGATCGGTAAAGGACTCGACCCTGAGGTCTCCATTACCGTAAACCAGGAACATCTCCTTAGTCCTTCTCAGGTACTTGAGAATGTTCTTCACTGCCGTCTAGTGGTCCTCACCTGGGTCTGACTGATACCGGCTCACCACGCTAAGTGCGTAAGCTACATCTGGTCTTGTACATAGCATCGCATACATTATAGATCCTACCGCCGAAGCTTAGGGTATAATGCTCATGCGAACCCTCTCCTCGTCAGTCTTAGGAGACATCTTCTTGGAGAGGGTAATTCCGTGCAATGCGGGTATGTTGCCGCACTTGGAATCCTCCATACTAAATCTCTTTAGTACGGTCTCTATATACCTGGACTGCGAAAGTCCCAGTAGTCTCTTGGATCTATCTTTATAGATCTTGATCCCCAGAATGTACGAGGCATTACCCAGGTCCTTCATTGAGAACCGTTGTGACAAAAATAGCTTGACCGATTGTAGCATAGGAATGTCATTTCCTATCAAATGAATATCGTCCACGTACAAGACTAGGAACACGACAATTCGTCCTACAATCTTCTTATAGACACAAGGTTCATCTTCGTTCTTGATGAAATCAAATTCCTTGATTGCCTCATCAAAACAGATATTCCAGCTCCGCGATGCCTGCTTTAATCCATAAATGGATTTAAGCAACTTGCACACCTTCCCGCTGCTCCCACTGTCTACGAAACCTTCTGGCTGATCCATGTAAACGCACTCTTCCAAACAGCCATTTAGAAAAGCCTTTTTAACGTCCATCTGCCAGATTTCATAGTCATGGAAGGCAGCAATGGCAAGTAGGATCCGAATGGATTTGAGCATAGCCACTGGAGAAAAAGTTTCGTCATAGTCCAAACCAGGTCTTTGACGAAAACCTTTTGCAACGAGTCTAGCCTTATAGGTTTCCACCTGCCCATCTACACCAAGTTTTCTTTTGTAGATTCATTTGCATCCAACAGGTTTTACCCCAGGTGGAGCAATATCCAAGGTCCATACTTTATTGGCGTACATAGACTCCATTTCGGATTGCATTGCTTCCTGCCACTTATCAGAATCCCTACTGATAATGGCCTGCCTGAAACTGGTAGGGTCATCTTCTTCCAAGATGCAATCCTCTCGATCCCCGTCTATGAGAAAACCGTAGTATCTCTCGGGCGGATGGGAAATCCTACCAGATCTGCGGAGTGTCTGAGGTTTGTCTGAGACTATTGAATTTTCTGGTTCTGCTAAATCCTCAGTTTGAGTTTGTCGATCAGATATTTCATCCAGTTCTACCGTGCTCCCACTTATTTTTTTTGCAAGAAATTGCCACTCTAAAAAGGTGGCACGACGAGCAACGAACACCTTCTGTTCCTCAGTGTGGTAGAACAGATATCCCAGAGAATTTCTAGGATATCCCACAAACTTGCACAAAACTGACCGTGCCTTAAGCTTGTCCGGATTTTGTACTTTTACATAGGCCGGACAACCCCATATCTTAATACGTTCAAGATACGGTTTTTTACCACTCCATATTTCATATGGAGTCTTAGGCACAGATTTAGACGGAACCTGATTCAGTAAGTATGCCGTTGTTTCTAGCGCAAGTCCCCAGAATGAAAGAGGTAACTCAGCATTACTCATCATGGATCGAACCATATCCAATAGGGTACGATTCCTTCTCTCCGATACACCGTTGTGCTGTGGTGTATAAGGAGGAGTAATCTGAGAGAGAATACCATTCTCTTTTAAGTAATCTCGGAATTCCGTGCTTAAGTACTCCCCTCCTCTATCAGATCGGAGGATTTTGACACTTTTGCCTGTCTGGTTCTCTACTTCGTTTCTAAATTTCTTGAATTTCTCAAAAGTTTCAGATTTGTGTCTCATAAGATACACATATCCGAATCTAGAGAGATCGTCAGTGAATGTGATGAAATACGAGAACCCACCCCTTGCATGTATAGACATCGGACCACATACATCACTGTGTATGAGTCCCAAGAGCTCTGTTGCTCTTTCTCCATGTCCGGTGAACGGAGATTTGGTCATTTTCCCTTTGAGACAAGACTGACAAGTTTCATAAGATGAAAACTCGAACGTATTCAAGAGTCCATCTTTATGCAACTTACTTAGTCTTTTCTCTCCGATATGACCAAGTCTACAATGCCACAAGTAGGATTCATTCGTATCTGAATTTTTCCTCTTGCGCGTGTTTTGTATATTGAGAACTGTATTCAGATTTAGAACGTAGATACCATTACACAGTGTACCTTCTGCAACCAGTACCTTATGAAGGTAAATGTTCATGATATTCCTATCAAGAACAAAGTTATATCCATATTTATCGAGTAAAGAAACTGATATGATGTTGCAAACCATGGAAGGTACATAGTAGCAATCGTTCAAAATCCTAGTATTGCCATTTGGCAACACTAGGTGATATTCACCGACGGCTGCAGCATTAACTTGTGCTCCGTTCGCTACTCCGAGCGACATATCACCAGGTGAAACTTTTCTACTTTTTCTCAGTCCCTGCAATAAATTACAGATATGAGATCCTGATCCGGTATCAAGTACCCAGGAGGTAGGGCTGACCGTAAAGCAGTTCTCAATTACAAGAACACCTGAAGTAGATGCAAAACCATGCTTCTTCTTCAACTGGGTATCCTTGGAATCCATACAATCCTCTTTCCCTTGCTCATACTTATGACTGTTGTCACAAGTTAGAGCCGAACCAACGTTCCCCAGCCCCGAATAAGAATTCGGATCGGTCAAGCGATACATTTTATTATCTTGATTAGGGCGTGAAATGGTTGCTACCTGGAGAGAGAGAAAAGAAACACTCAGCGTGCGCTCTTGCAAAATTATATTGGTTTATTGATTTATCTAACCAGGATGGCTCCCACTGTTTCCTCAATTTCTTCTTCAAACCCTAAAAGAAGAACTAGTCAGGATTAATCGCACGTCACAATACTTGCTTAACCTTTCAACCAGGCTGGTGTTGGTACTTCGAGGGAGGTTTTCCAACGCTTTCGCGAAGTTCCTTAATTAAATAACCTCTTTTCCCTGGAGGCGTAACCCCGCTAACACCGTTCTAGACACCTACTTGGTTTATAGCATTGATTGTTAAGTGAAATAATCTCCCGAGAGTAATTCAACTCATCAGTGGGATCGGGATCCAACTATCATTGTGCAATGACCTAGATGGAATCCACTCTAGTCACCACACTCCAGAAGGTATGCTAAATCCGCAAGTTTCAGTTTCTTTAGAAACTCCCGATGTGGATTTCTGCCCCTAGCGGTTTATGACCTTGACAATGCCAACATATCATTAACCGCTAGTCAAGTTCGGCCCGTCATTATCTTGATTAACTTAGACCCACCCGCATATCTCTTGACCATGCCAACATAGCTATGCGACTGTCCTAAATAATCCGAAAAATAAAACTGCAAACAAGTAATACTTAGCTACCGATCACTACGCCTTGACAATGCCAAAATACGCAGCTCGAATACTAAGTAGTACTTGTAGGAAATGACGGAGGGCTACGGCTGGGTTTTGGTGAAAACCCGTTAACGTAATGAACTTGATATCGTTGAAGGAACGTGATACCCTTTTTGAAAATATAGTGGCGAAAACTTTTGCTAAAGAGGTCACTCCCTGTGAAGGGATCTCGGCTCTTTCCTCGTCGAATGAGGTGCAGGATATTCTAAACCGAATACCTCGATGCAAAGCAAGAATAATCGACTATAGTGAAGTTATTACCCTGACGCAAACTTTTGTCCAAGGGGTCACTCTCGATGAAGGGATCTCGGCCCTTGCCTCGTCGAATGAGGTGCTGGGTATTCATAACCGAATACCTCTGTGCAAAACAAAAGTGAATGTCCTTGCAATAACAGCTTTTTGAAAATTGTTCCAACAACGTCTTTTAGGTTTATTTTCTTGCATTAATTTAATGCGTCCCATCAATTAATCCTACCATTGCAGAAAACAACGAAAATATGACGTACGCTTATGCCATCCGTATTCGCCACGGGGTCCCGTCATCACCCGTTAGGTTACTTAACTAACGACAGAGCGGGGGCTGGACTAGCGCGGATGCAAAACATAAGCAACGCCTAAATAGATATCATATATAGATTTATAAATCCATTCGTCAGATGCAATGATAGCCATTCCAGATCACAGATGAACACTTTGGATATACTAGGAATCTGCATTTCGTTCGAGCCTGCAACGAAAAACAGATTACACGGTCGCGATGAATAGCCAAAAACCCCGCCCTAGACCCCTACGGATGCGGCAAACTACCCGCCAAATACCCGAAGTGAAGCAACCTCCATCAACAACGTGAGTAGGCCACTCGGTACTTCGAGGTACCCGGTAGTTTGTG
Source organism: Agapanthus africanus (assembly GCA_030015575.1). Classification (NCBI taxonomy): domain Eukaryota; kingdom Viridiplantae; phylum Streptophyta; class Magnoliopsida; order Asparagales; family Amaryllidaceae; genus Agapanthus; species Agapanthus africanus. The sequence continues at coordinate 452,261,900 of CM057346.1, read as the reverse complement.
CACCCCTCCTTGGGTCTATCCTAGGAGCAAAAATAGTAAAAAGAAATTATACAATGGCGGCTACAACCTCTTCTCGGATGTGCGGACATACAAATAATATTACATCAATTTACATATTACATGAATTGAAAGATAAAGAAAAACTCTCATCTCACAACCCCCCGCTATTCATCCGCGACAATCCAACGAATTCATATACACAAACTATCAACATTACAGATCATAGATATGTATAACCCCACTAATCGACGTATAGCGATTAGCAGACGTTCAATACATATATCACATCACAGATATAACCATTTAGCCAAAATTTGTAGAACTCCGATCAAAATACGAATTTGTAACTACCCCCAAAAATAACATTTTTCTCTGGACAACCTGGGCAGAAACAAAATATCTCAAAAATCCCAAAACACAAAAATAAGAATTCTGCAACAAATTCTGCAACAAAATATCTCAAAAATCCCAAAACGCATGGTTCCGCCGCGGTTCCGCGGCGAGTTGGCCGATTCGTGACCTCAAATTTCTTGGTTATTCCAATAAAACCCTGCTTGTATTTTTCATACATGTTAAATAATTTTTAGAGCAGGTTTTAAAAACGGCAGAAAGCATGGGTTTCGGACATCGTTTTGGGATTTTTGCCGGATCGAAGTTCTAAAAACCTTGCTAACTGTTAGTTGTTGTTTAGTTAGGCTCTGATACCACTGTTAGGTCCACGTTACCCACCCCGGTACTTTCGGGGAGGCGGAATAGGTAAAAATCGAATTTTTTCTCGATAGGTAACATGGACCGTACATGAAGAATCTTTGCTAAACAAAAACTAACAAAAGAACTACAAGTTCTAACTACTATGTAGAATGGTTATACCTAGGTCTTGAAGTCCTTCTCTTCTTGCTCCTTAGAGTGGGAAGAACGGGTCGTCCTCGTCGCCTTCTCTTGCCGAAGAAAGATCCACCCGAGGGCCTCTACCTTTGGCTCCTACCTCAAACTAGAAGTAATTAAGGTGCTTGATGTGCTAAACCTAGAACCTTAGAAAGAGTAGAGAATGATTTTGGTGTTTTATCTCAAAAGCTTAATGGTTCTCAACTCATGAGAGGGAGAGCTTTGAGAGAGAGAAAGAGGATGAGAGAGAATGAGAATGAGAGAATAAGGATAATTACAACCATTCTCACATATATGTGAATTATGATAATTAAATAATTAATCAAAAGATAATTGTGATGGTTAACTTGAAATGACCATTATCATTTCACATTAATGAATTTTGCAAGAATCAAAGAGCATCTTTCATGTGAAATGATGACGGTCAATTTGTCAACATAGGTCAACAAGTCAACCATAGTCAAATGGTCAACAACCCTAACCATAACACAATTATAATTAATTAATATTAATAATCATATTTCACATATACATTAGGGTTAAGAAAAAAGACAACGGTCATCAACCCTAATGAAAGTCCTCTGCCTTTGCCTCAGTCAACTGTGCATACACACCCGTATCCGTGTTCCGAGGAACACGAATACAATGAGATAAAACCAATCCCAAAACATATACTAGGATCTGGCTTAAACCAAAGCCCGCTAGTATCAACTGTCTGGACACCAAACGTGCACAAGTGCACGGATGTGAACGAACCCTGTCGCAAAACCATGCGACCTCTACTCTGTTTTGCCTAAAGGTGAATAACCCTCTGTGTGGGACTCTAAAGACTCGACACTACGCTGGCAGTGGGTTTAACCACAGACCGCAAGCGGCACTAGCTGTACGTAACGGTCCCCAGGTAGATGCCGATAAGAAGACTGACGAGGTGAACCCATCTGAACTCCTACTGAGCCTGAATGTGACAGTCTCCGTACAGTCCGGTTTGTTCGTCTAAGAATATCGCATGGCGGGCCTAGGGGGCGGAAACGTCAGTCCCCTAATAGCGGTACAACTCGTGCCGAAGTGTAGCCCAGAACACCCTGAGATATCACTGGAAACCTACCAGTATATCTCGCTAGCCCTGGCCAGGGATTTTGTGTAATGGCTCTCCTAGACACAGCGCGATATCAACCCCCAATACCGGGAGAGACGAATCCTGTCTAACCGTCACTGCCTCCAAGTGCTTCGGGACTGCTCCCAACCACTACCTGTTTGCCAGACTCAGTAGAGCCGTGGTAGGGTAGTAATCAAAAAATAGTGGGAACACACTCGAGGCGAAGTGACAGTGTCAAGTCAGCGGACTAAGATGTACTCATGTCACCTGGGAACTGTTAACTGACGATAGCTATAATACCAACCAACAGTTCCCGACGAGTCCTGTCCAGTGTACTTGTAACCTAACGAGCATCCGCATACTATCTCCAGTACGACGTACTGATGGCTGTGGGATAGACCATCTTCCATACTGGGAAGAGAAGCGCATGCACCAGTCTACTCTGGAGTATCGATGCCCTGTCTCGATAATCCTACGACTAGGGACCAAGAATAAGGATATGCTTATAGACTACCCAGCCCCCACTAGTGTGATCGCCATCACAACGCCGGTAGTCAAGCAAAGATCCTAAGGGCTCCATCAATATGTTTCAGCGATATGTTAAAAGAAACATATACACATATTAAGATAGAAACAAACCAAGTAGCATACTACTATATCGAGCAAGACTGTCGTAAAACCGTATATATATATATATCCCAAGCTTCCAAAATGTATTATACAAACTAGTATTATACAATAATGGCATCTAGGGCATACATATCTAACAAGAAAGAGTTGATTGTATTTGTTAATAGGAATCTTCGAAAAAGTAGAGTTATTTTAAAATGACTTTCTAGGTAACTCATAAAAGTTACATCAAGTTATAATATTACGATACCCAGTTTATGATTTATATGAACTTTCTAACATGTGATACTTTTATCTTATATCTTATAAATCGAAAAATCAAGTATGGATAGTCCCGACAACTTTTTATCCAACATTTATGTGTTTTCTCTATGCATTAGTTGTTTTCGCTCTACTTATGATAACCTCTCTGTGTTGAGGACGGTTTTCAATAAAATATAAATAGGCATCAAGAATTAATGCATTCTCCGTTAAAAAGAGAAAAGAAAACCGAAATATGCTCTAGTCTAAACGACTATTTTCGATGTCATATCATGTATAAATAGGCATAAAGAAAAAATGCTTGACTAGACGGATGAAATTTATGCATTCAACTCATATCATTAATGCACTCTGTATATAAACGGTTTTCAATAAAATATATTTTGACAAATGTATGATTTGTCTGATTTGATAGTATCATAATTTGAGTAAATTAAATAAAAATATTAAAAAAAGATAATCCTTGATATTGCCTAGTGATAAAGAAAAGAACTAAGCGTGCTTCAACCGTGAAATCAGGGAATGCAATTATGGTGAATTCGAAATGCATAGTTTTATCTGTCCCATCATGCATTTTTCTTCATATTTCTATTTATGATATTATACAAACAATTATCTGTCCAATCATGCATTATCTATCCAATCGTTGTCTCCAACGTCGCTTTCACAATCTATTCGAAGTTGGAAAGATTTCTTGATAGTAATAAAATATGCAGTATATATCAAAATTTGATTCCAGAAAAGCAAGTATTATTTGTCATAGTAACCAAGTGGTGAATTTTGCAACAAAGTTCTTTTGAATACATGAGGTAATAAGGGAATAAAGAGATAAAAACAATTAATGTATTCTCTGTTAAAAAGAAAAATTAAAGTCGAGTTATGCTTTAGTCTAAATGACTATTTCGATATCATATCATGTATAAACAGGAATGAAGAAAAATACATGATTGGACAGATGAAATATATACATTTACAGCTCATATCATTATTGCACTCTGCATATAAACAGTTTTCAATAAGGTATATTTTGACAAATGTATGATTTGACTAATTTAATAGCATCGTAATTTGAGTAAATTAAATAAAAAATATTTGGAAAAGACAATCCTTGATATTGTCTAGTGAAAAAGAAGACAACCAAACATGCTTTAACCGTGAAAACAGAAAATGCAATTATGGTGCATTGGAAATACATAGCTCCATCTATCCCATCATACATTATTCTTCATATTTCTATATATGATATTATACAAACAATCATCTGATCAATCACGCATCATCATAACTATATCATAGAAAGAGTTGGTTGTACTTGTTAATAGGAATCTTTGAAAAAGTAGAGTTATTTTAAAATGACTTTTTAGGTAACTCATAAAATTTATATCAAGTTATAATATTACGATACCCAGTTTATGATTTATATGAACTTTCTAACATGTAATACTTTTATCTTATATCTTATAAATTGAAAAATCAAGTATGGATAGTCCCGACAACTTTTTATCCAACACTTATGTGTTTTCTCTATGCATTAGTTGTTTTTGTTCTACTAATGATAACCTCTTTATGTTAGGACGGTTTTCAATAAAATATAAATAGGCGTCAAGAATTAATGCATTCTCCGTTAAAAAGAGAAAAGAAAACCGAAATATGCTCTAGTCTAAACGACTATTTTCGATGTCATATCATGTATAAATAGGCATAAAGAAAAAATGTATGATTAGACGGATGAAGTATATGCATTCAACTCATATCATTAATACACTCTGTATATAAACGGTTTTCAATAAAATATATTTTGACAAATGTATGATTTGACTGATTTGATAGTATAGTAATTTGAGCAAATTAAATAAAAATATTTAGAAAAGATAATCCTTGATATTGCCTAGTGATAAAGAAGAGAACCAAACGTGCTTCAACCGTGAAAGTAGGGAATGCAATTATGGTGAATTGGAAATGCATAGCTTTATCTGTCCCATTATGTATTTTTCTTCATATTTCTATTTATGATATTATACAAACAATTATCTGTCCAATCATGCATTATCTATCCAATCGTTGTCTCCAACATCGCTTTCACAATCTATTCAAAGTTGGACAGATTTCTCGATAGTAATAAAATATGCAGTATACATCAAAATCTGATTCCAGAAAAGCAAGTATTATTTGTCATAGCAACCAAGTGGTGAATTTTGCAACAAAGTTCTTTTGACTATATGAGGTGATAAGGGAATAAAGAGATAAAAACAATTAATGCATTCTCTGTTAGAAAGAAAAATTAAAGTCGGGTTATGTTTTAGTCTAAATGACTATTTCGATGTCATATCATGTATAAACAAGAATGAAGAAAAAATACATGATTGGACAGATGAAATATATACATTTACAGCTCATATCATTATTGCACACTGCATATAAACAGTTTTCAATAAGGTATATTTTGACAAATGTATGATTTGACTGATTTAATAGCATCGTAATTTGAGTAAATTAAATAAAAAATATTTTGAAAAGACAATCCTTGATATTGTCTAGTGAAAAAGAAGACAACCAAATGTGCTTCAACCGTGAAAACAGGAAATGCAATTATGGTGCATTGGAAATACATAGCTCCATCTATCCCATCATACAATTTTCTTCATATTTCTTTATATGATATTATACAGACAATCATCTGATCAATCACGCATCATCTATTCAATCGTTGTCCTGAACAGCGCTTTCACAATCTATTCGGAGTTGGACAAATTCCTCGATAACAATAAAATATGCAGTATACATTAAGATCTGACTGCAGAGATGCACAAGTATGACCCTTTCCAGATAGCTGATAACATAACTCATCTAAACTAAACACAACAGAATGGTACCCATTGGTTATGAAGGCATGAAGCTGCAAAATATGTTGAATCTTATAAGTCAATATCTCTTTTGGAAAAATGATAAGCGAGAACGCATTAAGTAAACCTAGCTAGTGATAAATCTAAAATTTGTTTAAAGGTGTAAAGTTCGATTAAGAGTTTTCAAGATGATCTTGAAATTTTGGAATCTAAATTTTTTGAGTAAACAAATAAATTGGACGAGAGGGGGTTCTCAAGGAAATAGAATTCTAAATCATATATTTCTATAGATTTTTACTTAGTAACTAAAAAGATCCTCTATATGCATAGGCAATGTGTAACATAAACTAATTTAAAATTAATCTGAGGCATGCTAATAATTTGTTTCATTCAGCAATTAAGAATTATTGTTTTCCTAGAAGAAGACATGCACAAAAACCTATTAAAACACAATTTAAACATGAATCTACAACCGCTTTACCAAAACCCTAAATTTAAATGCAAACGACATTTAGAACTCCACTGTTCTTAGTTAAGAACCATAAAAATTCGTTCATATGCTAATGCCATACCAAAACTTTAGCCTTTCAACTATACCAAATATTCGATCATCTAACAAAACCATAATCTAAATTAATGCAATCCACATCATCACTTATATATTGAAGATTTTTCTATATTTCAACTAAGACACATTTACATAAGAAAACCCCAATCTAAATTACTGTATATTCTATTTTGTAGCCTATATATAGATTGATCACATCATAACCCTTACCATCTTCACTCTCATATCCGGTAGCCAAATGGAAGATCACCTCTCACAAATGCAACTTCCAAACCAAAACCAACCACAGAGAAGAGCAACCCGAGGCTCCACCGGATACTTAGGCGTCCGCAAACGTAATTGGGGACGATATTCAGCAGAAATCCGAAAACCACACACCAAAAAAAGGCACTGGTTAGGCACATTTGACACGGCTGAGCATGCCGCTATAGCTTACGATCTCTATTCGATATCGTTCAGTAGGCCTGAATGGGCAAGGACCAATTTTGTTCATTACTCGGGTTTTTCCAATTCCCATGCTTCTTATTCACCGCCTCCTCCACCGCCGCCATCGGAGGAGTTGATCGTGAATGACAATCTCTCTTCGATATCGTTAAATGGATCTGAAGGGGCGAGAAACAATTTTCATTATCGAGGTTTTTTCAATAACCGTGTTTCTTATTCACCGCCTCCTCCACCGCCACCGTCGCCAGAGTCAATGGAGATTTATGGAGGTTTAGATGAGAAGAAAGATGATAAATCTATGACCATTGCGGCTATCTTGCAGACCTTTGGACAATCAAAAGATATTTCTTCTTTTTATATATGAAGAACTTATTGATTATTGTTTGACAACTTTGTATTGGAGAACTTACACCACTCAATGATTGAGTGTTCTAGTTGTTGGTGGTGTTGCTGATATCTTATCTATAATATGAATTTTCTTTCCATCTCATTTTACTTTTTTTGGGATATTGCAATCATAAGTTTTTAAGTATATTTTATGTGTGGAACATATATTTTCAGATCCATTTATCATAAGTACATGATTTGTTTTAAAATGTTAAGATGAATTAGCTTTATTTTAGCGATTACTTAATGGAATCCTAAGTATAAGATAGTTATGCTATTAATGATAATGTATTTTGATGAATTGAGGGGTTCAAGCTAGTAAACTAAGGTTCTAATTTGAACTATAGAATTTTTTTTCAAAAAGTATATTGATAAATACCGAGAAGTTTCCTTCACGGACAAAAGAGGACAACGATCGTTTGGAGATAAGATAACTTTTAAGGCACAAAAACACACGATATCAAAAATACTGTTTAATGGATTTGTTACAAATTTTTTCAAATGGAAAATTTAACAGAACAAACACAATCTCAAAATATTTCATGGTTTTCATTAAAAAAATGTGTTAGAAGATTTTAGAATAATAAAGGAACTATTAACTATATTTTGTTGTCATACAATTTTATATATTTTTTATTGGAAAAAATGAAATTCCAGAAATACCAATACTTAGATCCATTTACTGTATTTATGTTTTTTCAGCATTTGTTATCTTTACTCTACTTGTAATAATTTCTCTGTGCTGATCATTGCTTGTAAAATTCTGTTACTTTTTCTTTCCTTATTTGGATAGACTATTGAAATTTTCTAGGCTTATAATAATGTAACGCTTGTTAGTTGTGTATAACAACCATTTGGAGATAAGACAACTCTGAAGACACAAAAACACACGACTTCAAAGATATTGTTTAAGTGGAGATATGGAGTTACGAATTAATTCTCGTTTGCATACGCCATTAGATATCTATTATAACTAATTGTTTAATTGAGGGTTTTGGAATATAATATTGTGTAATTATATTCTTCCATAATACAGAGTTTTAAATGCATTCTGATAGAACTTTATGCTCATCCTGAAATTAAAAACTCAGAGTCGCATGCTATTATTGATTAAAAAGTATATTATAAATTAATATCACCCTATATGCCCGCAATATGAATAAATGCAAGTATAATTTTGCCCAGACTGCACCATTATATTTTGCTTGCATTTAGAATATATATAACATAGTTTATCGAGAAACATGTAAGAAACTGTGGCATTAACTATAAAATCCAGAACCGATATAGAATTATAGAGTTTTTAGTCTTAATTAGTTTCCTCTTCACTTTCTTGGCATTTTTTTAACGAAACTGGGAAAGCCCGGTTATTTTATTAAAAAATAATAGATTTTGTGGGCCAGGCCCAATACATCAACGCCCAAATATGGGTTATACATACATATGAAGAGAGTTAGGGTTTATTAAATAGATCAAGAGAGGCGGAAGAGAGAGAAAAATATCCGCTCTCTCTCTATTTCTCACTTTTTCTCTTAAATGAAAAAATAATCCAATATCTCAATTTTCTTCTCCTTTCCACCATTTTATTTGTAAATCATTGGAATCTTCACTTTCTTGCCATTAAAAAGGTTTTAATCAGAATTTTGATAAATAAAGAAGCTTTTTTTTTCCTCAAACGGTCTTCCAATTTATATTTTTTAAAAATTAAATCGAGAGTAGACCCAGCTGAATTTTATTAAGAAAAATATTAAGTGGGCTTTGGCCCATATACCATGACCTTTATAAGGGATTATATACACCGCAGGAATTAGGGTTCCCGTAGAAAAACCTAGAGGCAGAAAATATTTTCATCTATTTTTTTCTTCATGATCTTCGCCCCATTCCAACTCCAAAGTTTACAAATTTCCACCGGTCTTCAAAAATCTTTTTAGTAGATCTGATCTCTCCACACCGATATCACTCATCTCTCCTTTCCTTCATCCGTTTCGCCTCATCCCAACTTCAGATCTTAAAATTTTTCATTATTTTTCAAGAGTATTTTGAGATATCTGAGCTTTTCAATCTTGGGAACTATATAGGTAAGCATAAAATGAGCAAAAACACTTGGCTTGCTAAACTTTTTTTCGTCTCTAGTATTGTGATTATCAGATTCAGTCTCTACTCTTAACGGTCTCTCTTCTAAGCAACCAAATTACAAATTTCCACCCGTCTTCAAAAATCTTTTTAGTAGATGTGATCTCTCCACACCGATATCATTCATCTCTCCTTTTCTTCGTCCGTTTCGCCTCACCCCAACCTCAGATCTTAAAATTTTTCATTATTTTTCAAGAGTATTTTTAGAGATCTGAGATTTTCAACCTTGGGAACTATATAGGTAAGCATAAAATGAGCAAAAACACTTGACTTGCTAATTTTTTTTTCGTCTCTAGTATTGTGATTATCAGATCCACTCTTTACTCTTAACGATCTCTGTTCTAAGCAACCAAATGTCCAACCTTGAGGCTTTTTGTGATTTCTCCTTCTTTATAAATCATTAGATCTGTATTTTTTCTCAACAATTTTTTGACGCTAAAATAAAAATGCAAACTTAAACTTCAGAATTTCAGAATCCGCAAAGAAAATCATCAAAGCTGACATTTTTAACTCTAAGAACTAATTTTTATTCTCCCCGGCTTAATAAAACTTGATTTTTGATTTTTCCAGCATTCTTCGTGCTACCCAGTTTCCTAATCAAAGAAAAAAAGAAACTCTTTGCTTCATTCTTCTCAATCTTGGCAGGTGAGATAAATCCAACTTTATAAATATTTTTATCTCCTCTAGAAAAGGTAAGTAATTATTTAGAAATTTCAAATCATGTCTACTCTAGTTTTTTTGATTCTTCATTGTTTGTCCCTTTCTTTTATTGTTGGGATACTGATGATACTTGTTTTTGGATTAATCTTTCTTTGGATTACTCGTAATGATGGTAAGCGTAGTGATGCTCATCGCAAGGATAGTAAAAAAAGGTTAATAATTATTATTTGCTTGCTAGATGAGAGGATGTGGTTTAAAGGATTGGTTTTGATTTCTCACAATTCTTTGATCCAACTTTTTAGAGAATCGAACTTGAATTCGGTCATGGGCAAGATAATCGCATGGGTTTCCAAATTACTTCGTCAATCTGCATTTATATATTTTTCAATGTTTATTGTCTTTGCTCTACTTGTAATAATTTCTATGTGTTGAGAATTGCTTGTAAATTTCTGTTACTCTTTCTTTCTTTATTGGGATATACCATTGGAACTTTCTAAGCTTATAATAATGCAACAGCTGCTAAATGTGATTGATGACAAAATGTTTCTCATAAACACCCTTATAATAACCACAACTCCACACATAATTATACAATATCATACTGAAATACCGGAAGCAATAATACTTAATTAAACATCATTATATAAATACCCTAATCTTAGTTCTAATCTTCACTATCATCTTCTCCAGTTGGCTCCAAAGCTGGGGCTTTATAAAATTGGCGGACAACCCTTTCCAGACTATTGACGGTCAATCCTCCACTTTGGATAAATTTATGATTATTATTAATCACTCTTATCTTTATCTTATATGCAATAGATGCACATTTATCAAGATGTTTCTCATAGTCATACGAATCTTTACTCTGCATCAACGAAAAAAGAATTGTTAGACATACATTGATTATTATGTTGCATTTGAAATTATTTTAACAATCTATGTCATACCGATGAATAAAGTTGCATCATATCATCCAATGGATAATGGAGAAGTGTCTGAGCATGCTGATCAAAAGCTACAATATTTGTTTCATCAGTTTTGTCCTCAATTTTTGCTTTAATTCGGTACCTACAATATGTATATATTGATCAAATAATATGTATTAATTTTATTCAGCAACCTATAAGGTTTTCTTTAAAAAATACCTTTTCCTAGAATCCGACCCCATATGCCCGCAATCCGAATAAATGCAAGTATAATTTTGCCCAGGCTGAACCTTTACACTTTGCTTGTATTGAGAACATACATCATAGCATGGTTCATCGGGAAAGATGTAAATAATTGTGGCATTAACTAGAAAATCCAGAACCTATATAGAAAAATAGAGATAAACAAACCCTTTTAATAAAACAAAAATATAAAAATATAACTTACTTTAGATTATATGCTAAATACATGTTAATATTAAATTATATATCATATATATTACATATAAATTATCATTTCATACCGTATTAGGTGGAGAACAAATTCTTGTTTCATTGATTAGATGTTCAATGGTACACATTTCTACCATCTGATTTGCATTATTGCTGCTGCTTCCTACTTGTCTCGAATACCCAATTTGCTTTGTTGGCAGATCAAATCGAACCCTAAAAGCATGACACTCTTATCAACATTGCTTTTAACAAATGTAAAAATGTAAACTCGAAATATAATAAATATATGATATACTACCATCTCATCAGCCGTTCTTCTTCGGGGATACCATCAGCTTTAAATCTCATTTTCGTAAAGCCTGTTGTTTCTAACATGTAACTTCCCATAATTGTATCATTTGCCATATTAATAGTGCTACACTTATAAAAACTTAATAACTATTGATAACCGCTAAACTTTAATTTTATTTTTAAAATAACAAAAATTATATGGGTGCAAGTAAAAATTTACCTCTGAATTCTTTTGCACGCACACCTATCACGGCAATTAAGAAACTATCAGTGTATCCTTCCCCAAAAATACTCATGTGCTTTGTCAGAAAATTCTCCCAGATCGTTAAAGTGACCAGTTTCTCGTAACAACCATCATCAATGAGTGATACTTCAACTAATTTACTTGTACCTCCAGACTTTAAAGAGATTATGCGTTCATGGCTCACATCAACGACATATCCTACTATATCTGCAATTCACATAATGAATATAAAAGGTCATGAATATATAAATGTTGTAATGACTTATAGTAAAAATTAAAAAGCTTAACGGTTATGAGTACACATTATCTTACCATAAACACATTCAGGCCTACGCGCAAGATCGCGTATTTTGCACAACTTTTTAAAATGGTAAGTACGGCCAGCCGATATTTCTTTCATAGAAACTTCATCAACATCTGATTGTCTTGTCAATGATAATTGCCATCTGTTTTCCAAAACTTTAATAGATTTACCGGTTATCAAAGTCACAACATTTTTTATCACGTATACTTTATCAACGAATATCATGTTTTTCCATTTGTCAGCATATAGATCATCAACTAACACCTCTCGTTCAGCGTCCTGCATAAAGTCGTAAAATTAATATTTAAATAATAAATTTTACGTTGAAAAGATAACTGCTGTTGTAAACAACAACTCACTTGTTCGTCTCTAGCCACAAATGTAAGCGAGTTTGATGACTTTGCATACAATCGACCATACCACAATCGCGTGATACGTACCTTAATATTATACAATTTACCTCGTTCTACAATTTTTTCAAAAGCGGTGATCTCTAAAAGTGTAAGTAGCATTTTCTTCTTACTTTCTGGATAAGATTCGTCAGAAATCAAAGTCGATAGATTCTTCTCTTTCTTTCTTTTGCTTTCATATTGGCTACTGGTTTCTTCGTCTTTTAGTATAAGAAAATTCGTTAGTAAAATTAGAACGAAGTTTTTTTTTACAATAAATAAAACAAATAATCGGTATACACATACCGTTTTTATAATCTTCTTTAAAGGAGTTACAGGAGCAATTTCTTTTTTACTACTTTCACTTTGTCTACATGATCCTTTTGCTCTCTTACTTGCAAATTTTCCTTTGTTTTCACCTGCACAATGAGCTTGAATATTACCAATATCACAGTCGTCACGATCCTCCAAATCTGAAACTGACATGCACAATAAAATATAAGTAATTTATTAAAATCCAAATATAATAAAATATAAAATTTGAAATAATATTGTAGGAGCTCATACCTTTTTTTGACTTATGAACCGGTTTAATTTTTTCCCCACGTTTATTCAATGTTTTCTCTCCTTTTAAAACGTCATGCTCTCTTTTCCGAGATTTCTTATCATTGATACATTTATTTCTTATTTCCCCAATGGTAAGATTAACACCATCACTGTCATCCCCACCTTCATTACTACTGTATTGATAATTGACCTCATCTTCAAAATTTTCAAAAAGAACAGACTCTTCATTTAAGAATATATTTCCATCACAATCATTTGAATTATTTTTTTCCATCCTACACAGAAAATAGAAAAAATAAATCAATAACAATAAACTTCATGATATAAAAAAAATCTGACAAAAATGAATAGATCAAGTGAATGCATATATTATATAAAATTTAATGTAAGAACTACTTATATACAACAAATGAAATCGAGTATTAATTAAATATTGGAAAGCAACACTCTGATTTAAAAATAAATTTACTGTAAAAGTATTTTTAAATCAAAGCGATACTTTCCAATATTGGGATTAATACTCGATTTCATTTGTTGTGTATATAGTTCTTATGTATCTTTACCTTTGTGAGAACGCTCTGTAGAACTTCTTTATAAACAACATTTTGTGTACAATTTTTTGGAATGTCAATTTGTTCTTCTAGAAAAACTTTTAAGGATGAAGCGGATCTAGCTCTTGAGAATGCAACATACAATTGCCCATAAAAAAACTGGTATATGTAGATATAGTCCAACTTTTCCCAAGGTTTGTCCTTGACTTTTGTGTAAGTCCACGGTAGCGCCCCGGCCGTCTAACAGACGCCAAATGCGGAATAAAAACTTTTAACAACTGGCGCTATCGCGTACTATAACCCGGATCTGCCATTAAAGCTAAACTAACAAACTACAAAGTGGGTAGAAGAGTTATACCGAACGATCCGAGTCCTTCGATCTTCAACCATCATCCCACGCTTTGTTGCGGCTGCTCCGATCTCCTGAATCTCCAGTCTTCTCGTCCAAGTGACACCACGTCGACGGATCTTTAAACGGGCTCCCGCCTCTGAACCGAGGCAAATCGGTCGTCAAGTTTGCTAAAAGAGACGACCAAGATGAAGTAGAGAATGAGTAGAACACTTTGTCTCATTACGTCCAAAGCCGTGGACGAACGGTTAATGAAGTTGCCTTTTGGATCGGGTGAAATGAGAAATGAGGCTGTCTAATTTTCATGAACCCGAATCTATCATAATCTTTTTTCCTTCAAATGAACAACCATCATCTTCCACCAAGGGGTGGCCGGCCACTAAATAGGCAAGGGGGTGAGTGTAGGAGGAGGGATGGTGACCGTAAAGATAAAGCTTATCAATGACTCACTTAAACACCTAGTATGAACACATTAATGTAAAGAATGACTCATTAACCTTAGTCACCCTTTCATTAATGCACCATTAATGAACAAATGAGTCACAAGCCACCTCATCATCCTAGTCACCATCTAGAAGCTTCCACACTCATATCAAGAAAAGATAAATCCGCATTTAACCGAATGCTAAATACGGCTGATAGAAAACAGGAAACTGGCAACTTCCAAAAGCGATCCTGAAACGAATTTAAGGATAACCCCGTAATGGTATAAACATACCTACATTTGTATTACGACCGAATACAAATGCAACTGAGACAAAGATATTATATCTACACAGTATAATACTGGGTTCCGGCTTAAACCAAAGCCTACCAGTATTATCTGCCCGAAAAATGACACGTGCGAAAACGCACGTGCATTTTCCGAACCCTGCCATAAACCCATACGGCCTCTACAACGTTTCGCCCGAACTTGGGAAACGGTCTGGGGGGGCTCTAATAACTCATCAACACACTGGCACTGGGTATAACCACTAGCACGTCAGAGGTACTAGCTGTACGTAACATTTGCCTATGTATTGATTGGAAGGGAAGCTGACGAGCGAACTCATCCATAAACCCTACTGAGCCTAACAGTGACAATATACATACAGTCTGGTCCGTTCGTCTAAAGAGTATCACATATCGAGTCTAGGGGGTGGATAAAGTCAGACCCCTAATAACGCGATAAATCGTGTCGGCATGAAGCCCATCACCACCTGAGAAACTACTGATCCAAATCAGTAATTCTCCACTAACTCGGCCGAGGATTTCTAGTGATGGCCACCCGTGCACTGTGTGACATCAACCCCCAATACCGGGAGAGACGAATCCCCGACGATCCGCTCACTGCCTCCATGTGGCTCGGGACTGTACCCAAAAAATACCTGTTTGCACAACTCCTTTGAGCGTGGTAGGGTAGGAATCAAAGTACAGTGGGAACTCACACGAGACAAATGACGATCTCAGGTCGACAAACTAACCTGTACACATGTCACCAGGGAACTGCTATCTGACGATATGTATAATACCAACTAGCATGTTCCCGGCGAGTCCTGTCCGGTGTACTCATAACCTAATGAGCACCTGTATACATTTTAGGTGATTCAACTGACACCAGTGGCTTGTGAGACCGGCCACCGCCCCTCGTCGGGGTCTCGACTGTATACACTAGTCTACTCTGGAGTATCGATGCCCTGTCTCGAAACTCCCACGACTAGGGACACTTTTAAGGATGTGTTTATAGACCCCAGCTCCCACGTATATGATCGCCATCATACTGCTGGTAGTCAAGCAAGAATCCTATGGGCTCTATCATCATGCAATAGTGAACTAAAGCATGTATACGATGATAAAGACAAACCAGATAGCATACTATCATCTCGAGCAAGACTGTCATATCGGTATAGGTCCTGCCTCAATCATTGCAATCACGTACCTGCGATCCAATAATTGACTTTGAGGGCACTATCTCCAACAATCTCCCACTTGCACTTAAGGCTAATTATTGTGATGACGCATACTCACAGCTCGTGTGATACCGAACATCCAACTCCTCTACTAATCAGTTTCACAAAGCTAGTTTGTAAAACTCTTGTGTTCGAGAAATAGCCTCAGTGAGTGGATCCGCCCTGATGTTTCTTTCTATATCTCTCTAAATCTTAAATTCGCGGAGAAAGCCATCTCCCGAATCGAGTAATACCTGTCTTAGAATATGTCTGGATATCTGATGGGACCTAGTTCATAAATGAACTCCAAATCCAAACTTCTTATACTGTATCGATAACTGAAACTAATCAGTATCCAGCACCATGCCTCCCACAGTATCCTCTTGGACCACCTATCCATAATACTGTCCCTCGTCAGAGGGAAAACTATAACTCTGACAATCACTCTGTCATCCATGTCACCTTTGAAGCCTGGAATGATAACCGTCTCCCGAAGGAGGCTGCCGTCATCAAATCCGTAGAACATTCACTTATGTTCTAAAACTGCTTTCTTATGTTTCTCCAGGATTGGATTAATATAAACTTATTGCATCTAGTATAAAAACAACATCTGGTGTGGTACTTGACTTCTCATGATTGACTCAATTACCTAAGCAAGTGATCTGTCAATCATGCACATCCCTCTCCCCTTTAGTCTCTAAGACACCTTTAGAGAGGGTGACTCCATCACCTGCAGGTACACCACCATGCCAGGAGTCATCTATTCTAAAATACCATTAGATTATTGTTAAAGTACCCATATTGGGAAACTACCCAAATCTAGATCTAAAACCATAGATCTAGTAACCAGAATGTCAGATATTATATCCATGTGCTTTGTGAAGAAATAACTGTGTGACGACCACAGTATAACCGATCATAGTATAGGAATTTTACTTCCTACTCTGTGTATGTCATCCAAATACCAGGACATCACACCCCACACCTTCTTAACATATCCATCCCCTATTCTGATGAAGTCAAACCCATGACTGTTACATCAAAATTAGATGATCTTATCTCCGCTATATCTGCTTAAGTCTATAAATAGACATAAGCTACTTGCCCACTATACTTCCGCTGCTCCCACTGACTACGACAACTCTCTGGCAGAATAATATATACGTCCACTTCTAAAACTAGTTTAGAACGACGCTATACATATCCTCCTGCCGGGTCTCATAGTGTGGAACAACAGTAGTGTCAAGTCTGGGTAAACAAGAACCTCCCTGTCACCGTCCTTGAGGCTACCGGAGTACCTCTCGGGTGTCTGAGGTTACCCACCATATCTGTGGAGTGGCTAATGGAATGTCAAACCTGATTGAATATATAGGTCCTATTAAATTTTCCGTAATCGTTTGCGGTTCTGGAATCACTTCCAGTTCTACCATACTTCCACTACTATTTTCTGAAAAAAATCCATTTTAATAAAATTGTGGCGAGTCAAGAACAATATCACTATTGATCTTCCAGATGGTAGAAAGTCAACCTTCGTCAAAACCAGGGTCAACCCACAAACTGCCATTACATAAACGTGCCTTGAGTTATCCAGTGTCTGGTTTTAAGCATAAGCCGGACAACTCCCCGTATCTTAACATCGTTTAAGATATGAACCATTCTATATACAATATAGAAATAGAGGCACTAATTTAATTGGAACCAGATTCAAACCATGCAGCTGTCTCCAGTGCATATCAACTTAATGGAGAGAGGCTAATCAGCATTACTCAACTTAGGAATCCATCCAATTATGAGTAACCTGAAAGAGAAATAAGTTTCTCAAAACCATTAGTATTATCTGAATACCAATCACAAGAATCTACATCTTCAATCTCTTTGAAGAATCCCGATACTTGTGATACATGGTTCTCTAATTTATTCTTATACCCACAACTTCTCAAAACTTAGACGTTGTATTTCTACGAAACACTTGTCTAAAAACTAGATAAGTTACAAGTAAACAGAACATAGTACGAGGACCTACCCCTTTGTTCTGACGGACACTGGACAACATACAATACTCTGTATAAGTCTGCTGAGTTGAATAACTCAAAAATTGTGTATCGTAGGTTGAAAACTGTACCCAGGTGATTTCCTCAAATATCACCAATTGCAACGAATTCCGATATAATGAGGATGATTACCTAATTCCCAATAACTTACTCCCACCCATCATCTGTAAAACCATACAGATGTGAGAATCTTTCCTGGTAAATACATACCACGGAGTAAGTATCTAATCGGGAAATCAATTTTCCTTTAATAATGGGCAGTGAAACTGAAACATTAAAATGTCTCGTAGGGGTATTCTGGTATTCCTAGTAATGTCTCTTCCGTAATCCAATTCATGACTTTAACCGTATATTTCTTTGCCATCTCTCCAAATCCCTTTATCCGTCTTTATTCATTTCCTTCTGTACACCATCGTTAGGCTAAGTGGTTTTCTTCCTTCCCTACCGTTCGGCACCAGCCTATGGTTTGGAAGAAGACTATCCAGTAAGTATAATAGGTGTACCCTCCTAATCCTAGGAGTACTCGCAACTTGAGAGAAGGTGATGATAAAAGACAACTGAATAATACCTTATTTTATTTCTCCCAAACTGGGAAAAAAGCAAAGGTGAAATAGGAGTGGCGATGAAGTATATGGTTTGGTCGTGAATGATGGCGGTCGCAATTTACTTTGCCCTCTTTCTAATCCCTTTATTTGTCTTTACATATTACCTTCTGCACACCCTACTTAGGCTAATTGGTTTTCTTCATTCCCTACATACAAAGGGTAAAAGAAAGAGCGGAAATGACTTATGCAACTCAGACAATCCAAAAACCAGTATTTTAAGAAGGTTCAATCAACTTGGTCACTGAGTCATAGTCTAGGGTCGGTCAAAGGTCGCTGCCAAAGAGAGAGAAAAGAAACACTCTGCGTGTACTCTAACCTAGATTAGAATGGTTATTTCTTTATCTAATCAGGAAACCTCCCACTGTTATCTCAAATTCTCCTCCAAACCTAAAGAAGAATTAGTCGGGATCACCCGAAGAGTAAACCAACTCATCAGTGAGAATCGGGATCCAACTATCATCGCATGATAACTTGATGGAAGCCACTCAAGTTATCACACTCCAGAAGGTATGCACATTCCTGGCAAGTTTCCTGTATATTTGAAACTCCCAATATTGATTTTTGCCCCTTGCTCTTATGATCGTGACTTTGGCCAACCCATCATAAGTCACATGCCAAGTTCTACCCGTCATCATCTAGGTTAATTTGAACCCACCCGTACATACCCTTGACTTTGGCCAACAAGGTAATACGACTGTCCCAAACCAACGCATCTATCTACGCAACAGATGAATACCCAGCAGCTACCAAGCACTATGCCTTGACTTTGGCCAAACAAACATAGCTTGAATACTACCGACCATCCATAAGAAAGGACGGAGGGCTACAGCTGGTTTTTGGCGAAAAACCTGTAACGTAATGAACTTGATCTCGTTGAAGGAACCTGATAGCTTTTTATAAAATATAGTGGCGAAAACGTTTTGCTAAAGAGGTCACTCCCGGTGAAGGGATCTCGGCTCTTTCCTCGTGGAATGAGGTGCAGGATATTCTAACTGAATACCGCGATGCAAAGCAACTTGTAATCGACTATAGTAAAGTTATTACCCTGACGTAAACTTCTGCCCAAGGGGTCACTCCCGTTGAAGGGATCTCGGCCCTTGCCTCGTCGAATGAGGTGCAGGATATTCTAACTGAATATCACTATGCAAAACAAAAGGAAATATCTTTGTAATAACACCTTTTAAAATTTGTTCCAACAACATCAAATATAGGTTTGTTTTATCCTTGCATTGATAAGAATCAATGTAGTCCCATCAATCAATCACACCAGAAAAGAACGAAAATAAAATGTACGTATATGCCATCCGCATTCGCCACTGGGTCCCGTCATCACCCGTTAGGTTACTTAACTAACGACAGAGCGGGGGCTGGACTAGCGTGAGTGTAAAACATATACAACATCTAATAGTATATATACCAATATACAATAATCGCTCCAGGCGTGATAATATGCAACATTACAGAAAAGTAATAAGCATCACAGAACAATATAGATAATCTGGGATCCCCGGGTTTTACAGAGCCGCTACTGAAACCCGACGATCCCCTGGTCGTGTAGATATCCTGTGCAATGAAACCTAGACCCCTACGGGTGCGGCAAGTTACCCGCCAAAACCTGAAGCGAGGTAGTCCCCACAACATAGTGAATGGAACACCCGGCACTTCACGGAATCGGTAAATTGAGCACCCCTCCTTGGGTCAACCTGTACCCCCTACGAGTGCGGCGAATAGTCTGCCAATTCTTGTCACGACCCAAAGTTTGGCCCGTGACCGGCACTTAACCACGTAATGTCTACAGGCATAACGTGGTTGAGTGAACCGAAAAACCCAGAAATCAAACCAGTAAAAATATAGAGTGTTTTAAGAATTAAATTGAAGCATTTATTAAAATGTTAAGAGATCTAAATAAACAATCACCAAGATAGCAATATACGACGCCGTAGCGAAGATCAAGAGCAACAAGTGGGAACATCACAGATGGAATAAACTACATAAGTAAAGTCGGCTCACAACGAGCTCAACACCAAAATACCAATAATATACATCATCGCCCTCACACTGTCTCTAAGTCAATACATAACTGGTAGATGGAGAGTACTAGATACAACAATGTACATGACTGAAAGATAAACAGATACCGCACAAAACCCACCTATCAGCAAAAAAGCTAGTACACCAACTGTAGGGGTATCTGTGTCAAAAGATACAAGAACGCAGCCTGCCGCGACTACTCCGAAGGGCAACCTGCAAACACTGTGGCACAACGGGGGTGAGTTGTCAACTCGTGAATAGAGATAATATATAAAGGAAATCGCGAGCATGCACGTACTGCGCTACTCTATCATAAGCTAGCAGATGATATCAATGCGCGATAAGCAGTATGTACAATAATCATGCAAGTGCTCTATCAGGTAATATAACTACAGGATGAGATACAATAATGAATGCTGAGCATGGGAGATATAACATTTACACGGAATGTCAACGTGGAATATGCAATCGGTGTCCATCAATGCACCCCAAGTCCCAACAGCCCAGACGCCGGCACTCCCATCGGCCCTCAAATCCTGTACATCACTGAGAATCACGAGTCCCTAACATCGGCACCCAAATATCATAAATACTCGTGTCTAGCATCGACACGTAAATCTTCCTATGTCGGCCATCCGTCAGTCCGGGTCAGCCCCCTCTCTCTCATATATCTATCGGGCAACCGTCAGTCCGGGTCAGCCCTCTCTCTCATATATATATCTATCGGGCATCCATCTGTCCGGGTCAGCCCTCTCTCTCATATATATCGGGCATCCGTCAGTCCGGGTCAGCCCTCTCTCTCATATATATCGGGCATCCGTCAGTCCGGGTTAGCCCTCTCTCTCATATATATCGGGCGTCCGTCAGTCCGGGTCAGCCCTCTCTCTCATACATGCCACTCTAGCATCGAGAAAACACAGGGTGGGCGCACCGAAATATCATATCAAGGGAACCGGGTTTTTAAATAATTACATCTTTGAAATAGCCACGGTTCCTAAATCCAGAAATCACATGTAATCCAAACCAATATGCAAGTCAATGTGATGTGATATGTACATCAAGTATGAATATCATGTCAAGTCGCATAAAAGATGAGCTACAGCATAATGATCCGATGTGATATATGCATCAAGTATGAATATCATGTCAAGTCACATAAAAGATGAGCTACAGCATAATGATCCGATGTGATATATGCATCAAGTATGAATATCTTGTCAAGTCGCATAAAAGATGAGCTACAGCATAATGATCCGATGTGATATATGCATCAAGTATGAATATCATGTCAAGTCGTATAAAAGATGAGCTACAGCATAATGATCCGATGTGATATATGCATCAAGTATGAATATTATGTCAAGTCGCATAAAAGATGAGCTACAGCATAATGATCAGGGAAACAACATGTCTCGATGCGTAAATCTATGCAAGCGTGAAGATATCAATATATATATATATATGGCACATGTATGAATACGTGATTTAGACGTGTCCAAGTATGAATATAACATCTGCTGATATGCGGCCAATCATGGCAACATCAATAATGTGGAATCAATCTAACTTATGATTTATAGCAATCCTATAATGTGAGTGTCATGGCAATTACTAACGGTGTGTGTGTAACATGCAGGATAGTGCTAGTGCAACATGAACCGTTAGTAATGGTGCGGTGTTCTACCAATTCTAGTTTATATACGCATAGCAGGGAATGCGGTATGTAATAAACAGTAGTCATGTAGGTGAATGCAAAACATATCGCTATAAAGTCCTATCAGCCCTGACGCATAACGCCATGCGGGCGATATCCCCGTAGATGTTAAATCTACTCACCGTAGTCTCGTGCTAGGTCTACCCGACGACTTGTTTCCCCTTCTTCGCGGCGTCCGTCGCACTCGCCTGCGAATCCTAGAATTTCACAATATATCACATATAAGCTCAAAACCATACAAGCACGACATTTAAAGTCAATTAGAAACCCGTGTCGCAAACCAAGCGCGTGTGCGCGCGATACGCTAAAACGTGTGATTACGCGCCTGAAGCCACTCTGACGCGTCGCGATACGCAGAAACGCCAAACCCACACACACGTATCGTGTCGCGAAAGTTTAAAAATACGGGAAATAGGGTATTAGATCCCAGATTTTTATACAGGAAAGATATTACAAAACTATATATACCAAAATACTGCACATAGCAGCAGACTCCTGTGCCCCAACCCCTACCCCCAACTCACTCATCTGGCCGCAAATTGCGGCCATAACGCATTTTCCGGCGGCCTGGGTAGGGAGGTGGGCCCCCGGGTTTGGTGTGTGCACTCTATACCCCCTGTGTATGCTACAGTAATTCCAATTTCATTCTGAAACACCCCGGGTAGGAGCAGATCCAACAGAGCCCTATTTCTAGTTAAAATGTCTAATATGGCATTAAAATGATACTTTATGGTATTTCTGTGCAAACTGAAACACAAACCTGGCTTAACTAGCTCTAATAGCACATAATCGAGTTAACCAAGCTAACAAAACCCCAATCTAACATATGTATCATAAATATCCCTTAATATCACTAATAAAGCACATAAAACAAGATTTTTAGCTAAGATACTACAAGATATGGAAAAGAGTGTTAAATATGAGCTATATACCTTCTAAAGACCCTAAGAAACATTAAAAGTTCCAGCTCCCTCCTCAAGTATGCAGATTTGCTCCCAAACACCTCAAAAAGCCCATTTTCCCATGGTTTTGTGAAGAAAATGTGAGGTTTTGGTGTAGGGTTTGTGTAGAGATCTAAGAGAAGTGAAAAGGAGAAGAAAGGATGGGGAAAAGATAGAGTTTGCTGCTGAATTTTCTACAGGGATTTCAGAAGAGAGGAAGAGAGAAAAGAGAGAGAAAAAAATGGGTCAAAAAGTCAAATTTCTCACCTAACACCATGCTTCTATTTTCTATTGAAAATTGAATTTTAAAAAAGGGTTTTGTTTTGATTAAAGGGTGGGGAATTAACAAGGAAACATGCAAGGAAAGAATGGCTAACACTTTAACCTAGGTCAAGGAAAATTGTGCTAAGTGTGCATGTGTGCACTAACACAAGATATTTCCCAATTAGGGTAACCCGACTAGAATTAATTAATAACCCTAAAATTATATATATACATATATATATAACACTTCACAACACAATTATCATTAGCCAAGAAGGAAAATACGACACTCGGGCTTTTATGAAAAACACGACAAATTGCTAATTAACGCGAAAACATCCTAAATGAATTTCAAAGTGTTACAATCTACCCCCCTTAAAGAAATTCGGTCCCCGAATTTCAAAATCTAACTACACGTACCTTCAAAAAGGTGGGGATACCTCTTCCTCATCTCGCTCTCGGTCTCCCAATTGACCTCCTCGCTGCTCTGACCATGCCAAAGTACCTTGACTGATGGTATGTCCTTCGATCTCAATTTTTTCACTTGTCGATCCAAAATGATCACCGGCTGCTCTGCATAGGAAAGGTCACGCTCAAGCTGGATCGTCGAGTGCTGAATCGCATGTGAAGGATCATGAAGATAATTGCGGAGCATCGAAATGTGAAATACGGGGTGCACATCTGGAAAACTGGGCGGAAGGGCTATTCGATACGCAACTGCACCAACACGTTCGAGGATCTCGAAGGGGCCCACATATCTAGGACTAAGCTTCCCCTTCTTCCCAAACCTCATCACACCTTTCATTGGGGAGACCCTCATGAAAACATGATCACCAACAGAAAACTCAAGTCTGTGCCACCGACGGTACGCATAAGATCTCTGCCTACTCTGGGCTGCTCTCATCCTATCGCGAATCAACTGGATCTTCGCGGTCGTCTCCTCCACAATCTGTGGCCCTAAGATACTGCTCTCACTGAACTCTGTCCAACAGGTGGGCGATCTGCATCTCCTCCCATAAAGAGCCTCAAATGGTGCCATCTGAATGGTCTCCTGGTAGCTGTTATTATAGGAGAACTCTACTAAGGGTAAATGATGATCCCAGCTACCTCCAAAGTCTAAGACGCACGCTCTGAGCATGTCCTCGAGAGTCTGAATAGTCCGCTCTGACTGCCCGTTGGTCTGCGGATGAAATGCTGTGCTGAAACTCAAACGAGTGCCCAAAGCCTCCTGAAGTCTCTGCCATAGCCGGCTGGTAATCTGGGTGCCTCTGTCGGACACGATACATGTCGGAACTCCGTGCAGTCGTACGATCTCGTCGATGTATATCTGGGCATACTGAGCAAATCCGAAAGTCGTCTTCACCGGTAGGAAGTGAGCCACTTTCGTCAAACGATCCACGATCATCCAGATGGAGTCATACCCTCGACTAATTCTGGGTAGACCCACAATGAAGTCCATAGAAATCTGCTCCCATTTCCACTCCGGAATGGGCAACGGCTGTAGCTCTCCCGCGGGCCTCTGGTGCTCAACCTTGACTTGCTGACAAGTCAGGCATCTCGACACAAAATCTACGATGTCTCTCTTCATCCCGTCTCACCAGTAAACACCTCTCATGTCATGGTACATCTTGGTAGAACCGGGATGAACACTGTATACCGATCGATGTGCCTCCTCAAGAATCTCGCGCCGCAATCCCTCAGCATCTGATACGCACAGTCTAGCCCCAAATCGTAGTATCCCCTGATCATCGATCACGAACTCGGAAGATCTGCCCTGTCCAATTTGTGCCCTGATCTTTGAACATCGGTCATCACTGTGCTGTGCCTCATGTATACGGTCGAGCAACTGTAGGCGTGCACGAACATGCGCAATCTGTCCTTCGATCGGCGTAAACTCGAACTGTACCCGGTTGTTGCATAAGATTTGCCAATCTGCCGACGACTGCCTCTGTACTGCGCTCAAACAAGATAGACTACCCCCGGGCCTCCTGCTCAAGCATACGCCACTACATTAGTCCTGCCCGGGTGATACAAGATCTCACAATAGTAGTCCTTCACTAACTCTATCCATCGGTGCTGTCTAAGGTTCAGGTCTCGCTGCTAAAATATATACTTTAAGCTCTTGTGATCAGTGAATATCTGGCACGACTCGCCATATAGGTAATGTCGCCAGATCTTAAGTGCAAAGACTACTGCAGCCATCTCCAAATCGTGAGTGGGGTAATTCTGTTCAAGTTTCTTCAATTGCCGTGAAGCATACGCGATCACTCTGCCATACTGCATCAATATGCACCCTAGCCCCACTCGTGAAGCATCATAATAGACCACAAATCCGCCTGATCCTGAAGGCAATGATAGCACTGGTGTCGTAGTCAGTAGAGCCCGTAGCTGCTGAAAACTGCGCTTACACTCCTCCGCCCAATCGAAACGAACTCCCTTCCGGGTCAACCCGGTCAAAGGTGTAGCAATGCGAGAGAAGTCCTGCACGAATCGCCTGCAGTAGCCTGCCAGCCCTAGAAAGCTACGAACCTCCGTCACTGACGTGGGTCTAGGCCAACTCCGAACGGCCTCAATCTTCCTCGGGTCTACACATATACCATCTCGTGTAATCACGTGCCCCAAGAAGTCTATGCTGTCAAGCCAGAAAGCACACTTGGAGAATTTGGCGAAAAGTTGATGCTCCCTCAAGGTCTGCAGTGTAATCCGCAGGTGCTGCTCGTGCTCCTCTCTACTCTGAGAATACACCAGAATATCGTCAATGAACACGGTGATGAACAGATCAAGATACGGCCGGAAAATACGGTTCATCAAGTCCATAAATGCAGCTGGCGTGTTGGTGAGTCCGAACGACATCACCAGAAACTCGTAATGGCCGTAGCGCGTGTGGAAGGCTTTCCTAGGAATGTCTTCCTGTCGAACCCGCAGCTGATGGTAGCCTGATCGCAAATCGATCCTCGAAAAGTATCCTGCCCCCCTGAAGCTGGTCGAACAAATCGTCGATGCATGGCAAGGGATACCTGTTCCGCACTGTAACCCTGTTCAGCTGGCGGTAGTCGATACACAAACGCATACTGCCGTCCTTCTTCCTGTCAAACAGGACTGAAGCACCCCAAGGAGAAACACTGGGTCGAATAAGTCCCTTATCCAGCAAATCATGCAACTGACCCTTCAACTCTCTAAGTTCCGCCGGGGCCATCCGATAAGGCGGTACAGAAATAGGCCTCATGCCAGGAACCAATTCAATACAGAAAGAAATATCATGCTCGGACGGTAGCCCAGGAAGCTCGTCAAGGAACACATCAGGGAACTCGCTAACAACCGGAACCTGATCCATCGGAACCTCTGTAGCTCTAGTATCGCAAACATAGGCGAGAAATCCCTGACATCCCTTCCTCAAAAGCTGTCCAGCACGAAAAGAAGAAATCACACTGTGAGGGGTGGCACCACGGTCCCCCAACACAACAAAAACCGACTCACCGGGAAAACAAAATCTAACTGTCTTCTCACGGCAGTCAACAGAAGCATAACACGTGGCTAACCAATCCATGCCCAAAAGAACATCGAAGTCCAACATCTCAAGAAGGATCAATTCAACCGGCAACTCTCTCTCGCCAATACGGACGGTACAGGATCGGAACACGTGCCTAGTAACAAACGACTCTCCCACAGGAGTAGTCACAACAAGCGGCTGATCAAACAAACCGGACTCTCTACCCAAACTTGGCATAAAGTGTGTGGATACGTACGAGCACAAGGGTCCGGATCAGACAATACATGTGCAACAAAGGACATACTGAAAGAGTACCTGAAAGCTCTGCGTTGGACGCCCTCACGTCCCGATGAGTCAAAGCGAAAACTTGTGCCTTTCCTTCATCTGCGACTGACCGAACTCCTCCTCTACTAACCTGACCCCTCTGCGCAAACCCTCCGCGTCCACGACGTCTCAGAATACGACCCTGACGTGGTGTGAAGGAACACTGCCTGATGAGGTGTTGAAGGCTTCCGCATCGTAAACATCTACGCGCTGACTGCCGTCCTCCCTGGAGATGAGAGCCAAACAACTGTCATCGTCCTAAGCCTTTGCTCTGGGCTGGTACACCAGTACGATTCCTCAACTGCTCCGAAACTCTCACGGTCTCTGGAAGACGTGTCTCGTAAACTGGGGCTGCCTCCACCGGTGCTATATAGGGGACGGAATACTGCATGATGATCGCAAGGAACAACTGGGTAACAGGGGTGACAACCACCTGTCGCTGCGCTCGAACGACCTCCACCAATAAGCTCATTGTCTGGCGCAAGCCCTGCATCTCTACCACTAGTCTAGCGATCTGAGCTGTCATAGGGGGAACAATCTGTCCTGGTACAATAGGGGTACTACTCGGATCAGTCCTCGTCTCAGATGAATCAACTCGAACCTCGGCTCTCACGGCCGCTCTCTGCACCCTCGTAGTCCTTGGCGGCATAATGGATAAAAAGAAGGTAGGATTCGATGAGGATACGGAAATCGAATCGCAAGGATGTATACAATCATGAGGGAATTTCAATCAATAAGTCTTAAGGTCGCTTAGGCGGAGTACCGTGTCATGAGTATGCAGCGGAACATACGCACGCTACGCCACTCTGCTGCAGCTACCTACTCCATCATACCAGGGTCATCCTACATTCCGAAGGTAAAACCTATGCTCTGATACCAACTTTGTCACGACCCAAAGTTTGGCCCGTGACCGGCACTTAAGCACGTAACGTCTACAGGCGTAACACGGCTGAGTGAACCGAAAAACCCAGAAATCAAACCAGTAAAAATATAGAGTGTTTTAAGAATTAAATTGAAGCATTTATTAAAATATTAAGAGAACTAAATAAACAATCACCAAGATAGCAATATACGACGCCGTAGCGAAGATCAAGAGCAACAAGTGGGAACATCAAAGATGGAATAAACTGCATAAGTAAAGTTGGCTCACAACGAGCTCGACACCAAAATACCAATAATATACATCATCGCCCTCACACTGTCTCTAAGTCAATACATAACTGGTAGATGGAGAGTACTAGATACAACAATGTACATGACTGAAAGATAAACAGATACCGCACAAAACCCACCTATCAGCAAAAAAGCTAGTACACCAACTGTAGGGGTATCTGTGTCAAAAGATACAAGAACGCAGCCTGCCGCGACTACTCCGAAGGGCAACCTGCAAACACTGTGGCACAACGGGGGTGAGTTGTCAACTCGTGAATAGAGATAACATATAAAGGTAATCACGAGCATGCACGTACTGCGTTACTCTATCATAAGCTAGCAGATAATATCAATGCGCGATAAGCAGTATGTACAATAATCGTGCAAGTGCTCTATCAGGTAATATAACTACAGGATGAGATACAATAATGAATGCTGAGCATGGGAGATATAACATTTACACGGAATGTCAACGTGGAATATGCAATCGATGTCATCAATGCACCCCAAGTCCTAACAGCCCAGACGCCGGCACTCCCATCGGCGCTCAAATCCTGTACATCACTGAGAATCATGAGTGCCCAACATCGGCACCCAAATATCATAAATACTCGTGTCTAGCATCGACACGCAAATCTTCCTATGTCGGGCATCCGTCAGTCCGGGTCAGCCCCCTCTCTCTCATATATCTATCGGGCAACCGTCAGTCCGGGTCAGCCCTCTCTCTCATATATATATCTATCGGGCATCCGTCAGTCCGGGTCAGCCCTCTCTCTCATATATATCGGGCATCCGTCAGTCCGGGTCAGCTCTCTCTCTCATATATATCGGGCGTCCGTCAGTCCGGGTCAGCCCTCTCTCTCATACATGCTACTCTAGCACCGAGAAAACACAGGGTGGGCGCACCAAAATATCATATCAAGGGAACCGGGTTTTTAAATAGTTACATCTTTGAAATAGCTACAGTTCCCAAATCCAGAAATCACATGTAATCCAAACCAATATGCAAGTCAATGTGATGTGATATGTACATCAAGTATAAATATCATGTCAAGTCGCATAAAAGCTGAGCTACAGCATAATGATCCGATGTGA
Source organism: Agapanthus africanus (assembly GCA_030015575.1). Lineage (NCBI taxonomy): Eukaryota > Viridiplantae > Streptophyta > Magnoliopsida > Asparagales > Amaryllidaceae > Agapanthus > Agapanthus africanus. Next base: position 452,232,324 of record CM057346.1, on the reverse strand, counting down.
TATATGCATCAAGTATGAATATCATGTCAAGTCACATAAAAGATGAGCTACAGCATAATGATCCGATGTGATATATGCATCAAGTATGAATATCATGTCAAGTCGCATAAAAGATGAGCTACAACATAATGATCCGATGTGATATATGCATCAAGTATGAATATCATGTCAAGTCGCATAAAAGATGAGCTACAGCATAATGATCAGGGAAACAACATGTCTCGATGCGTAAATCTATGCAAGCATGAAGATATCAATTTATATATATATGGCACATGTATGAATACGTGATTTAGACGTGTCCAAGTATGAATATAACATCTGCTGATATGCGGCCAATCATGGCAACATCAATAATGCGGAATCAATCTAACTTATGATTTATAGCAATCCTATAATGTGAGTGTCATGGCAATTACTAACGGTGTGTGTGTAACATGTAGGATAGTGCTCGTGCAATATGAACCGTTAGTAATGGTGCAGTGTTCTACCAATTCTAGTTTATATACGCATAGCAGGGAATGCGGTATGTAATAAACAGTAGTCATGTAGGTGAATGCAAAACATATCGCTATAAGGTCCTATCAGCCCTGACGCATAACGCCATGCGGGCAATATCCCCGTAGATGTTAAATCTACTCACCGTAGTCTCGCGCTAGGTCTAGCCGACGACTTGTTTCCCCTTCTTCGCGGCGTCCGTCGCACTCGCCTGCGAATCCTAGAATTTCACAATATATTACACATAAGCTCAAAACCATACAAGCACGACATTTAAAGTCAATTAGAAACCCGTGTCGCAAACCAAGCGCGTGTGTGCGCGATACGCTAAAACATGTGATTACGCGCCTGAAGCCACTCCGACGTGTCGCGATACGCAGAAACCCCAAACCCACACACACGTATCACGCGTGTCGCGAAAGTTTAAAAATACGGGAAATAGGGTATTAGATCCCAGATTTTTATACAGGAAAGATATTACAAAACTATATATACCAAAATACTACACATAGAAGCAGACTCCTGTGCCCCAAACCCCCAACCCCCAACTCACTCATCTGGCCTCAAATTGTGGCCATAACGCATTTTCCGGCGGCCTGGGTAGGGAGGTGGGCCCCCGGGTTTGGTGTGTGCACCCTATACCCCCTGTGTATGCTACAGTAATTCTAATTTCATTCTGAAACACCCCGGGTAGGAGCAGATCCAACAGAGCCCTATTTCTAGTTAAAATGTCTAATATGGCATTAAAATGATACTTTATGGTATTTCTGTGCAAACTGAAACACAAACCTGGCTTAACTAGCTCTAATAGCACATAATAGAGTTAACCAAGCTAACAAAACCCCAATCTAACATATGTATCATAAATATCCCTTAATATCACTAATAAAGCGCATAAAACAAGATTTTTAGCTAAGCTACTACAAGATATGGAAAAGAGTGTTAAATATGAGCTATATACCTTCTAAAGACCTTAAGAAACACTAAAAGTTCCAGCTCCCTCCTCAAGTATGCAGATTTGCTCCCAAACATTTCAAAAAGCCCCTTTTCCCATGGTTTTGTGAAGAAAATGTGAGGTTTTGATGTAAGGTTTGTGTAGAGATCTAAGAGAAGTGAAAAGGAGAAGAAAGGATGAGGAAAAGATAGGGTTTGCTGCTGAATTTTCTGTAGGGATTTCAGAAGAGAGGAAGAGAGAAAAGAGAGAGAAAAAAATGGGTCAAAAAGTCAAATTCTCACCTAACACCATGCTTCTATTTTCTATTGAAAATTGAATTTTAAAAAAGGGTTTTGTTTTGATTAAAGGGTGGGGAATTAATAAGGAAACATGCAAGGAAAGAATGGCTAACACTTTAACCTAGGTCAAGGAAAATTATGCTAAGTGTGCATGTATGCACTAACACAAGATATTTCCCAATTAGGGTAACCCGACTAGAATTAATTAATAACCCTAAAATTATATATACACACACACACACACACACACACACATATATATATATATATATATATATATATATATATATATATATATATAACACTTCACAACACAATTATCATTAGCCAAGAAGGAAAACACGACACTCGGGCTTTTATGAAAAACACGACTAATTGCTAATTAACGCGAAAACATCCCAAACGAATTTCAAAGTGTTACAATTCTAGAGTGAGGTCCCTCTGCCTCTCAAAGCCATGAGATACGGACCCGTTGCCCTCCAGAACCCGGCTATCCGTGCACTCCTTCGCGGGATAAACCTAGTACAGAAATAAAAATATGTACAACGAGTACATCGACCTCAACCCGGTCGTGCCCCAAAAGAATATTATACAACAGGCAGTAACGGCAGTCCACATGTTGGACGCTCGCCCCGCAATATCAAATGTACAAATAAATCCAAACTGCACTATCATTGCACCCTGCTATCCACCACGACATATCCGCAACAATACAGCACAACACAGAACATCAACGCGAATGTCACGTTCGCAAACCCGTCTAAAAGAACTATAGCAATCAGACGCAGTTTACCGATCAAATGACATTCCCGGTCGGAGATATAATGTAAATACTGCATACAAACAAGTTTAAAATTTCGATCGACAAAACTTCCCGAAGTGGGCCCCACGTACATCTGCTGTACAGTAACAAAATCTGGGCCCAAAAGAACTATACCAAAAACCACAATTTCCACATAGAAGCTCTCAGGAAAAAACTGGTGCACTGTTCCCACAACGTCGCCGCGGTTCCGCGGTCAAACCCTAGGTTTGACCGCGGATCCGTGGTGGTCTTGTGGGATCACGTGCCCAAATTTTCCCATAATTCTTTACAAACCCTGCACGCTTTTCTGTGATATTCAAAATTATTTTTGGACCCTTTAAAAAATCGACAGAAACTTGTGTGCTGAAAAATGCGATTTTCGAAATTCGGTTCGATCGATATTTTAAACGCGTTAGCACAAGTTAGTATAACTTAATGGTGAGGCTCTGATACCACTGTAAGTCCACGGTAGCGCCCCGGCCGTCTAACAGACGCCAAATGCGGAACAAAAATTTTTAACAACTGGCGCTATCGCGTACTATAACCCGGATCTGCCATTAAAGCTAAACTAACAAACTACAAAGTGGGTAGAAGAGTTATACCGAATGATCCGAGTCCTTCGATCTTCAACCATCATCCCACGCGTTGTTGCGGCTGCTCCGATCTCCTGAATCTTCAGTCTTCTCGTCCAAGTGGCACCACGTCGACGGATCTTTAAACGGGCTCCCGCCTCTGAACCGAGGCAAATCGGTCGTCAAGTTTGCTAAAAGAGACGACCAAGATGAAGTAGAGAATGAGTAGAACACTTTGTCTCGTTACATCCAAAGCCGTGGACGAACGGTTAATGAAGTTGCCTTTTGGATCGGGTGAAATGAGAAATGAGGCTGTTTAATTTTCATGAACCCGAATCTATCATAATCTTTTTTCCTTCAAATGAACAACCATCATCTTCCACCAAGGGGTGGCCGACCACTAAATAGGCAAGGGGGTGAGTGTAGGAGGAGGGATGGTGACCGTAAAGATAAAGCTTATCAATGACTCACTTAAACACCTAGCATGAACACATTAATTTAAAGAATGACTCATTAACCTTAGTCGCCCTTTCATTAATGCACCATTAATGAACAAATGAGTCACAAGCCACCTCATCATCCTAGTCACCATCTAGAAGCTTCCACACTCATCTCAAGAAAAGATAAATCCGCATTTAACCGAATGCTAAATACGGCTGATAGAAAAAAGGAAACTGGCAACTTCCAAAAGCGATCTTGAAACGAATTTTAGGATAACCCTGTAATGGTATAAACATATCCGCATTTGTATTACGATCGAATACAAATACAACTGAGACAAAGATATTATATCTACACAGTATAATACTGGGTTCCGGCTTAAACCAAAGCCTACCAGTATTATCTGCCCGAAAAATGACACGTGCGAAAACGCACGTGCATTTTCCGAACCCTGCCATAAACTCATACGGCCTCTACAACGTTTCGCCCTAACTTGGGAAACGGTCTGTGGGGGACTCTAATGACTCATCAACACACTGGCACTGGGTATAACCACTAGCACGTCAGAGGTACTAACTGTACGTAACGTTTATCTATGTATTGATTGGAAGGGAAGCTGACGAGCGAACTCATCCATAAACCTTACTGAGCCTAACAGTGATAATATACATACAGTCCGGTCCGTTCGTCTAAAGAGTATCGCATATCGAGTCTAGGGGGGTGGATAAAGTCAGACCCCTAATAACGCGATAAATCGTGTCGGCATGAAGCCCATCACCACCTGAGAAACTACTGATCCAAATCAGTAATTCTCCACTACCTCGGCCGAGGATTTCTAGTGATGGCCACCCGTGCACTGTGCGACATCAACCCCCAATACCGGGAGAGACGAATCCCCGACGATCCGCTCACTGCCTCCATGTGGCTCGGGACTGTACCCAAAAAATACCTGTTTGCACAACTCCTTTGAGCGTGGTAGAGTAGGAATCAAAGTACAGTGGGAACTCACACGAGACAAATGACGATCTCAGCTCGACAAACTAACCTGTACACATGTCACCAGGGAACTGCTATCTGATGATATGTATAATACCAACTAGCATGTTCCCGGTGAGTCCTGTCCGGTGTACTCATAACCTAATGAGCACCTGTATACATCTTAGGTGATCCAACTGACACCAGTGGGTTGTGAGACCGGCCACCGCCCCTCGTCGGGGTCTCGACTGTATACACTAGTCTACTCTGGAGTATCGATGCCCTGTCTCGAAACTCCCACGACTAGGGACACTTTTAAGGATGTGCTTATAGACCCCAGCTCCCACGTATATGATCGCCATCATACTGCTGGTAGTCAAGCAAGAATCCTATGGGCTCTATCATCATGCAATAGTGAACTAAAGCATGTATACGATGATAAAGAAAAACCAGATAGCATACTATCATCTCGAGCAAGACTGTCATATCGGTATAGGTCCTACCTCAATCATTGCAATCACGTACCTGCGATCCAATAATTGACTTTGAGGGCACTATCTTCAACATTTTGTTTATAGTCATAGCATAAGCAACAAGAACGGGAAATTGACGCCGTTTAAGAACGAAAGGGAGACCTTCATTATCACTTGACATAATTATTCTTGGGATTGCCACACATTTTCCAATATTTGTACCAGTCATGATTTCTGCTTTTATGTCCCTTTCACCTAACTGTTTAATGATAAGACGTGTGCCATTACATAAACCAATACTTTGATCTAAATTACGAAGTAGCATAATCGGTGCATTTACTTTAAGCTCAAGCGAATGAGGAGGCAATCCAGAGCATATCAACGAATTTAAAATTTCCGTTGTATGTAAAAAATCATTGCAAGTAGAATCATCAGCAACAGAAACCTTCGTGTCTGCACTCAAGTAAATCCGACTTTCTTCTCTAATTTGAGATATGACTTTCCTATTAATTTCATCAACTTCTTCATTTCTACATGCAAGTATTGCTCTTGATTCCAAATACCGCGGATTTTGATAATTATCATTTAAATCTGAATATATTTCATTTATTAATCCACTAATACCATGTCTGTGATTAGATAACATTGAATCCGGAATCTCTATCCAATTATCATCACAATCGTTGCCAATTTGAATTCCTTTAACATCACCATTACCAATATCGATTAGCCATTTTGCAAAATTTTCGCTGTCTTCTTCTGACCTCGTATTCGTATGAACACGCATATTTTTTGTCAGTATAAACATCTCACATTGATCCCATAGATATGATTTATGTAATGTAGCGGACACAATTTGTTGTCTCCTACCTTTACGGACGACTGGTAAAATCTGTCGAAAATCACCACCAAGAACAACAGTCTTTCCACCAAATGGTTTATTCTCAAGTTGTGGATTAATATTTGATAGAATATCTTTGAAAGTTCTATCTACGGCTTCAAATGCAAAGCGATTTATCATCTGAGCTTCATCCCAAATAATCAGTGTTGCTTCTTTGATTAGAGAAGAAAGATTAGATTGGCGAGATATTGCGCAAGATGAAAACTCATGAAGATCGATAGGAATTTTGAATCTTGAATGTGCTGTACGTCCTCCCGGTAGTAACAAATAAGCAATGCCAGAAGATACAACTGCAAGAACGATTTGTTTCTTACTACGCAACTTCGCTAAAATTGCATTCCATAAGTATGTTTTGCCAGTTCCACCACCTCCATACACAAAAATAGCCTTCCAATATTTTTTTCGCACGAATTTATAACCGCATCAAAGATTTTTCTTTGTTCATCATTTAAACCACATTCCAATTTAATAGATTTTTTCGACAACTCAAAAGTATCATAATTTAGCTCCTCAAATATCAATCTATTGTTCTTGTTTAAATTGCTAGGAGAGGGTATCGGCATAAATGGAAAATCTCTCAAGCTTTTATTATTATATGACAAAATCACATCTATATCATGAAGCGCAAAATCTCTTAATTGTTCGTTACCGAGTACAATTTTTAAATCAGGATGCAAATTTTCCAAACGTCTTTCATAATCATCACTCATGGCCTCCCAATATAAATCCCATAGTTCTCGAGGATTCATAACTTCGTTAAAAAGTAACATCGTGCAAAACATGCGATGAAGTTGATTAGCCGTAGCCCACTTAGACGCTTCTTGGAGTGCTAAGTTCCATCATTATCATCATCAAGAAGTCCAAGTGCTATACATGCTGCCTTATAAGTTTCATGTTCAACACCATCAATTGTTCTCATATCAATAAAATTAATCCTTCCTTTCACTATTGTCAACAACATCCTGAAATAATATCTTTCACCAGCGGCAGGATGTGCATAAGGTAATCTACCTATCGCTTTCCTTCTTTTTCGTTGCTTCCAACATAAGTTTTTTTTGTTCCAAACAAAATGATTTGGAAACTCAACATAAGTATAGTTTCTTACATGAGGAAATTTAAGATTCATGGTAAATCATTCAGTTAACATTGTTTTATTAGCTCGCTCAGACTCCATTATTTTTTGAACGCTTCCATCTTCTCTAAAAAAACCATTTTTTCACCAAAAAGATGATACTGCAACCGTTCAACGGCAGGATGACGTTTATTTATTTTAAATTCAAAAAGCCTCCATGAAGCTTCAGATGCTGCAATATATCTAGAATCTAAATATAATTCGACCACATTTTGATGAATGATAGCTGTTGCAAAATCAGATCCTTTATTCACATATTTAAATAAATATTTTATTGCTCGTCTATGATTGCATATTTCAACATTAATATGTGATTGATATTTCAGTAGCAGATTTGCATTGTAAGGAACAACCCAACTGTTGTTAATATCCTTTCCATCTACCGTGTAGGATCTTGATTTACGTCTCCGGTAAATTGCATATCCCTTTTCATCAATAATAGTATGGTCATTGAACATTTTAGGGAATTTTTTTGAGCATTTATTATTTTTCATGCAAATACATTTTGGATTATTGTACCACATGGTCCATGAATCATATGGGTAACTACCAAATCATGAAGTAAAGGTTCCATTTTAATGTCAGGAAGCTCAGCTCTAATTAAATTATCAATATCCTTTGCGAGTTTTATTTTTTTTTGAACTTTCCAATATAATAAGGATATGAGAATGTGGTAATCCTCGTTTTTGAAATTCTACCACAGATAGATCTACAAATGGAAAAATTAAATTTTTAAATAGAAACATATAACAATATACAAAACATATATCAACAAATAATAACAATAACCTACCAGAAATTACTCTTCCAAAATATTTATGTTTAATCAAATCATCAAGAAGCTGCATAAGTTTTAAGTGAAAAACTCTGGCAACAATATCAGGCCTATCAGATGCACTTTGACCACCAACAATCAGTAAAAAATCATGTATTTCTTTCCAATTAGGATTGCATGTAAAAGTAATGAATAAATCCGGAGGCCCGGCCCATGCACAAATTGCCATAGCATCTTGATAGTTTTGAATCATGTATCGTGGACCTCCAGTAAAGGATGAAGGCAAAATGATTTTTTTACCAATTGTGTGAGCATCATTATCACCATCGTCAACAGCATCCTGCAAGCCTTGATATAACCCACATCGAAAAGTTTTTTGATTATTACGAATCTATCCAAGACGATTCCCTTCAACAGACGCATAAGCATCAACTATATATTGCTGTAATAATTTTCCACCGCTCAACAACGTTGTTCCTTCATGACAACGCTGTTGTAACCTAAATGCGTAGAAGTCCTTCATTGAAACTTTATTCCTTTTTCTCTTCGTATTGTTACCTTCAATATAATTATGCCAACTATCTTCTCCATATAGGAATAATAAGGGATATTGCAATGGCATGTATGCTGGATGAATCTTACTAATTCTTTGATATCCTTTTTTTCGATCGTTGACAATAACATCTCGAGTAGATGAAGGAAAAAAATTCATCATCAATCATCAGAGCAGCCATTTCTGTTGAATTTGGTTTATTATATTGTTGACCCTTATGATTTCTATCCTCAAGAATGCGCAAACTAAACTCTTTATCGTTATTGTTCTCATACCAATCACGTACGCATCGAAATTTCTTAACATATTTGTTGTATTTATCCAACATTTCCTTTAAACTTTTCACAGTTTCTGAATCATATTCCGTAGCATTACAATTATCTCCAATAGATGCAATTCGATTTTCAATTTCATGCTCGGTATCATATATATAAAGATGTGCATATTTAGGTCGACTTCCGATAGCCGGTAGCAATGAACCTATTTTATGATAGTTTTGTCCATGAATTCGAAATGTATATGGTCCCCTTCCTTTCAAAATTTGATAATCTATCTTTGCACCAATAGATGTAAAAGCAAACATAGAGTTGAACAAACGAATTTTTTTCCGAAATTGTTTAGCTTGTTCAGAAACATTTTGATAGTTCAATAAAAAGTCCAGCATTTCAGGTGTCTTCTCAAGAAGAGGCAGAGAAACTTTTCCACTCTTGCAACAAAGTGAATAATTTATTTTTTTCTTATCATTAGTTCTAACTCTTTCTTCTTTCCATACAATTGCATCACATCTAGAATATTTTTCAGTAGGAGGTCCCAAATAATGGAAACGACTACACCAATCTGTTAAATAATTATCGTTAAAACTTTCTTATCATGTATCATTATAAGACATACATTAGAATTTAATCAGTAATAAGAAAATGTAATATATTATATTATTATATTTATAGAGGGTTTTATTTAAAATAATCTTATATCTTTTAAAACATGTAAAATATTTGTAAATCAAAAAAATTAAAAAAATTTAAGATTTTTAAGTAATATGTTCTTTAAATAGAATTAATATCAAACATTCAAGTAAAATTAGATAAAACTTTGTGTTTTATAAGAATATATAATGAGGATGAAGCGTGCTCTTACTATCATTATCGTTTTTTTGACTGCATGACAATCTTGATGAATATCTTTATTAACTATATGGTGATCATCCAAAAAGCCCACTTCCGTAGAATGATACAAAACGGTATCATCATCCATCAAAGATGTGTTGCATTCAATATTGGTAGAAAAATTAGGAATTTGTTCTAATGGTCTTTTGAAGTGCGGGATACCAAAATCAAATGCTTCTCGCTTTCGCTTGAAAGAAAATTCATCATTTTTAGTATTAGTGGATGACTGTTTTTTTTTGATATCTTATTCTTTCACGTTCACGTTTACGTTGTTTTTGTGCTTCTGATAACGGTTTGCGAATGTATTTTGATTTATTCCCATGCATAGCTAAATAAAAGACAAAAGATAATATCACAATAGAAACAATTATAGAAATCAACATAAATGATTAACTAATAACAATAAACATGTCACATCATTTATTAATAATTTAAATGGAAAACTGTACAGATACCAATAGGAATTTAAATTTAGAGAACAAATAATTTACTTCTACATATAAGCATAAATAAATAAAAATCTTAAATATTGAATTTTTCGAATAATAGATTTTTTGTTACCTTAGTTTTTACTCCAATTTTGTTGTTGACCAAATCAAACGAACACTTTCCTGCATATGGAAAAAAATATCAATTCAAGTCAAGTATTGCATTAATAATGACAACTTTTAAAAATATTCCCATCAGTTAAAAAAATACTAAATGAAGAATGAAAAATAATACGTTGAAAAAAAAAGTTTAGTTATGGAAAAAAAAGTTTAGAGCAAACCATCCTGATTCATGATCATATATGCTGAAGAAGAAAATAAAGAAAGACATAAAAATACTTACTGAAGATATGGTGCTTTGAAACGATCCAAGCCAAGAATTTAAGTTTCAAAAGTGTTGGAAAATCCAGAATTTGGTAAGAATGGGATCTCTCTCTTTCTCTATTTTCTCTCTTTTCAATATTTTCCCTTTTTTCTTCAAGTGAGAAAGAGATGAAAAACGCTGGATTAAATAGGGGAAATAGGTGATGAGGCATGGCGTCAATAAGAGGTGGAGACAAAAACAAATTCAATTCATTTTTATTTTTTTAAATTACTGATAAAATATTTTGGTGTTATCATATGAATTTATTTTATTTACCATGTCTCATCACTACTAACGTTTTTATTTTTCTACCATCCTTTTACATCTGGTAACGTGTCTCTCTTCTTCATTACATCAGCACTATTTTTCTACAGTCGATCGTGACTGATTTCTTTTTCTGTCAAATCATTTTCTGTCAAATCACGGTCAATATTAACGTCACTTTTGTTCTGCAGTCCGATGTCCTTTTTCTGTCAAATCACGGCCAATATTAACGTCACTGTTGATCTGCAGCCCGTCATGACTGATGTCCTTTTTCTGTCAAATCATGAATAACGTTGACATCACTGTTGTTCTGCAGTCCGTCATGACTGATATCTCTTTCCTGTCAAATCATGAATAACGTTAACGTTACTGTTGTTATACAGTCCATCATGACTGATGTCATTTTTCTGTCAAATCGTTACCAATGTTCAGGTTACTATTTTTCTACAGTCCGTCATGATTATTGTCCTTTTTCTGTCGTCAATACTATTTTTCTACAGTCTATAATGACTAATGTATTTTTTCTGTCAAATCACGGTGTCAAATCATGAATAACGTTAACGTCACTGTAAATCTGCAGTCCATCATGGCTACCGTCCTTTTTCTATCAAATCATGAATAACATTGACATCACTGTTATTCTACAGTCCGTCATGACTAATGTCCTTTTTTGTCAAATCATTACCAATGTTCAGGTGACTATTTTTCTACAGTCCGTCATGACTATTGTCCTTTTTCTGTCGTCAACACTATTTATGTACAGTCCATCATGACTAATGTACTTTTTCCATCAAATCATGTCAAATGTCAACGTCACTATTTTTCTACAGTCCGTCATGACTGTTGTCCTTTTTCTGTCATCAGCACTATTTTTCTACAGTCGATCGTGACTGATGTCCTTGTTCTGTCAAATCATTGCCAATGTTCAGGTGACTATTTTTCTACAGTCCGTCATGACTATTGTCATTTTTCTGTCATCAGCACTATTTTTCTACAGTCCATCATGACTGATGTACTTTTTCTGTCAAATCACGGTGTCAAATCATGAATAACGTTAACGTCACTGTAAATCCGCAGTCCATCATGGCTACCGTCCTTTTTTTGTCAAATTATGAATAACGTTGACGTCACTGTTATTCTACAGTCCGTCATGACTAATGTCCTTTTTTGCCAAATCATTACCAATGTTCATGTGACTATTTTTCTACAGTCCGTCATGACTATTGTCCTTTTTCTGTCGTCAACACTATTTATGTACAGTCCATCATGACTAATGTACTTTTTCCATCAAATCATGTCAAATGTCAACGTCACTATTTTTCTACAGTCCGTCATGACTGTTGTCCTTTTTCTGTCATCAGCACTATTTTTCTACAGTCGATCGTGACTGATGTCCTTTTTCTGTCAAATCATTACCAATGTTCAGGTGATTATTTTTCTACAGTCCGTCATGACTATTGTCCTTTTTTTGTCATCAGCACTATTTTTCTACAGTCCATCATGACTGATGTACTTTTTCTGTCAAATCACGGTGTCAAATCATGAATAACGTTAACGTCACTGTAAATCTGCAGTCCATCATGGCTACCGTCCTTTTTTTGTCAAATCATGAATAACGTTGACATCACTGTTATTCTACAGTCCGTCATGACTAATGTCCTTTTTTGTCAAATCATTACCAATGTTCAGGTGAATATTTTCTACATTCCGTCATGACTAATATCCTTTTTCTGTCGTCAACACTATTTATGTACAGTCCATCATGACTAATGTATTTTTTCCATCAAATCATGTCAAATGTCAACGTCACTATTTTTCTACAGTCCGTCATGACTATTGTCCTTTTTCTGTCATCAGCACTATTTTTCTACAGTCGATCGTGACTGATGTCCTTTTTCTGTCAAATCAATACAAATGTTCAGGTGACTATTTTTCTACAGTCCATCGTGACTATTTTTCTACAGTCCATCACGACTATTGTCCTTTTTCTGTCATCAGCACAATTTTTCTACAGTCCATCATGACTTATGTACTTTTTCTGTCAAATCACGGTGTCAAATCATGAATAACGTTAACGTCACTGTAAATCTGCAGTCCATCATGGCTACCGTCCTTTTTCTGTCAAATCATGAATAACGTTGACGTCACTGTTATTCTACAGTCCGTCATGACTAATGTCCTTTTTTGTCAAATCATTACCAATGTTCAGGTGACTATTTTTCTACAGTCCGTCATGACTATTGTCTTTTTTCTGTCGTCAACACTATTTATGTACAGTCCATCAGGACTAATGTACTTTTTCCATCAAATCATGTCAAATGTCAACGTCACTATTTTTCTACAGTCTGTCATGACTATTGTCCTTTTTCTGTCATCAGCACTATTTTTCTACAGTCGATCGTGACTGATATTCTTTTTCTGTCAAATCATTACCAATGTTCAGGTGACTATTTTCTACAGTCCGTCATGACTATTGTCCTTTTTCTGTCATCGGCACTATTTTTCTACAGTCCATCGTGACTGATGTACTTTTTCTGTCAAATCACGGTGTCAAATCATGAATAACGTTAACGTCACTGTAAGTCTGCAGTCCATCATGGCTACCGTCCTTTTTTTGTCAAATCATGAATAACGTTGACGTCACTGTTATTCTACAGTCCGTCATGACTAATGTCTTTTTTGTCAAATCATTACCAATGTTCAGGTGACTATTTTTCTACAGTCCGTCATGACTATTGTTCTTTTTCTGTCGTCAACACTATTTATGTACAGTCCATCATGACTAATGTACTTTTTCTATCAAATCATGTCAAATGTCAACGTCACTATTTTTCTACAGTCCGTCATGACTATTGTTCTTTTTCTGTCATCAGCACTATTTTTCTACAGTCGATCGTGACTGATGTCCTTTTTCTGTCAAATCATTACCAATGTTCAGGTGACTATTTTTTTACAGTCCGTCATAACTATTGTTCTTTTTCTGTCATCAGCACTATTTTTCTACAGTCCATCATGACTGATGTACTTTTTCTGTCAAATCACGGTCTCAAATCATGAATAACGTTAACTTCACTGTAAATCCGCAGTCCATCATGGCTACCGTCCTTTTTTTGTCAAATCATGAATAACGTTGACGTCACTGTTATTCTACAGTCCGTCATGACTAATGTCCTTTTTTGTCAAATCATTACCAATGTTCAGGTGACTATTTTTCTACAGTCCGTCATGACTATTGTCCTTTTTCTGCCGTCAACACTATTTATCTATAGTACATCATGACTAATGTACTTTTTCCATCAAATCATGTTAAATGTCAACGTCGCTATTTTTCTACAGTCCGTCATGACTATTGTCCTTTTTCTGTCATCAGCACTATTTTTCTACAGTCGATCGTGACTGATGTACTTTTTCTGTCAAATCATTACCAATCTTCAGGTGACTATTTTTCTACAGTCCGTCATGACTATTGTCTTTTTTCTGTCATCAGCACTATTTTTCTACAGTCTATCATGACTGATATACTTTTTCTGTCAAATCACGGTGTCAAATCATGAATAACGTTAACGTCACTGTAAATCTGCAGTTCATCATGGCTACCGTCTTTTTTTTGTCAAATCATGAATAACGTTGACGTCACTGTTATTCTACAGTCCGTCATGACTAATGTCCTTTATTGTCAAATCATTACCAATGTTCAGGTGACTATTTTTCTACAGTCCATCATGACTATTGTCCTTTTTCTGTCGTCAACACTATTTATGTACAGTCCATCATGACTAATGTACTTTTTCCATCAAATCATGTCAAATGTCAACGTCACTATTTTTCTACAGTCCGTCATGACTATTGTCCTTTTTCTGTCATCAGCACTATTTTTCTACAGTCGATCGTGACTGATGTCTTTTTTCTGTCAAATCATTACCAATGTTCAGGTGACTATTTTTCTACAGTCCGTCATGACTATTGTCCTTTTTATATCATCAGCACTATTTTTCTACAGTCCATCACGACTGATGTCCTTTTTCTGTCAAATCACGGTCAAAGTTAACGTCACTGTTATTCTGCAGTCTTTCATGACTGATGTCCTTTTTCTGTCAAATCACGGTCAAAGTTAACGTCACCGTTGTTCTGCAGTCCTTCATGACTGATGTCATTTTTCTGTCAAATCATGAATAACGTTAACATCACTGTTACTGTGCAGTCCGTCATGACTACTGTCTCTTTTCTGTCAAATCATGAATAACGTTAACGTCACTGTTGTTCTGCAGTCCGTCATGACTACTGTCATTTTTATGTCAAATCACTACCAATATTCAGATCACTATTTTTCTACAGTCCGTCATTACGAATGTCCTTTTTCTGTCGTTACCTTTTTAAGTTAAATCACTATCAATGTTAACGTCACTATTTTCTACAGTTTATCATGACCAAAGTTCTTTTTCTGTCAAATCAAGACTAATATTAAGGTCACTATTTTCCTATCGTTAACACTATTTTTCTTCCATCGTGACCAATGTCCATTTTCTGTCCTGTTTGTGCCTGATAACGTTTTTCCTCATATACGTACTCAACTGGATGCACTTGCACGCGAGCCTTTGTCCTTTATCAATTTATGCGCTAGTATTATGCTTCATTGATACACGTCACGTTTAGTTCAACCCGAAAATTCCGAAGTTGGTTTATGCCTTATTTTTAGCAGTTTTTCTATTTTTAGTAGTTCTTCTTTTATTAGAAAATTAGTTGTGATTTACATTTTGCAATTATAAGAGGCAAATTTTAATTAAATAAAACCCTAGTTTGGTGAAATTTCCATTGTCATCTTTCTATTCTTTCAATTTCTCTTAAATCTGTTTAGAAGCGCTGCATCTCAAAGCAGAGCTGCACCACTTACCAATTAAAAAAGAGTATAATGACTAATATGTTTTTCTGTTTAATAATACTTAATTATGATTGTTACGAATTATGATTATAACATGCATGTTTTCCAACCAAAGAAGTATCCGTTGAAACTAATTGGTAATATCATTATTCCTTTTTATTTGAGTTTTTCTATACCTGGACGCTGTCACCTTCTCAATTTTTTTGTCTTTTTCTGTCCTTTGTCAAAATTGATTGCAAAAATACGACCGAATTAGAAAATTAAGTGATTTATACTATATATCCAAATACATCATATGATCATCATATTAAATATATTAAACCATTGAAAATATTTGAAAACACAATCAGAACTTGTGAACATTGTTCATCCCTTCTTCGAAACTTACATGCCAAAATAACAGAAATAACAGAAGGTTGACCAACAAAGAAAAACTAAAATTAACATCCTAATCTATTTTACATGGGTTCTCATATCGACATAGCGGACATGAGTTATTGTTAAACAACCAAGGAACAATGCAATTCATATGGAATGCATGGTCACAACACAACTGCACTCCTTCGAACAAATCACCACTGCTATTCTTCTCAATTTCTTCGAAGCACACCGCACAAACAATATCGTCAATCTCGTCCTTCAACTCTTGTTTCTTTCGCTTACGTGGTCTTTTAATTGTCACAGCCCTATCAACGCTAGTATAAACATATATCTTGACATGAAATTTAGCATTTGCTACCTCCACAGCTTCATGGACGAATTTGCTGATCTCTATTTCAAGATACATGCGATGCTGATCTTGGATGGGGCATTTACGATGCACCACCCAGCCGGCGAAGCTACGACTGTTCTTGGGCTAACGTAATTTAGAGGCTACATATTTGCAATGCTTAAAATATGGAATTTCGTCCAAAATACACTTTGTACCATCACGAGGGCCAACGGGAAAGAGAATGATCACTTGGGCGGAGTCTTCAATGTACCCGTGGGTCCAAACAGAAGGATCAACACCGTCGGCATCCGACGACATGGGCGTCAGTTTTGCATGGAGTAGGAGAAACAACGGCGGTTTGTTATACTCTTTGACCATTGAGAGAGGCAATGGCTGTCCTGCATCAAGATTTTGTGCCATTAAGAGATGCAAAATATTTCTGGCTTACCCTTTTTTTTACCCTTTCTCTTTTGTATGGATCAAAAATGAAGTGCCTTGGTTTAAATAGAGTAGAGGTGGGGATAGGTGCCAATAAGATATAGGACATGTGGCAATAGGAGGTGGACATGACTAATGTCCTTTTTCTGTCAAATCATGACCAATGCTAACGTCATTTTTTTTCTACAGTCCGTCATGACTAATGTCCTTTTTTTTTCCAAATGATAGCCAATGCCAACGTCACTATTTTTCTACAGTCCATCATGACCAATGTCTTTTTCTGTCAAATCATGCCTAATGTCTTTTTTCTGGTCATCATGACTAATGTCTTTTTCTGTCAAATTATGACTAATATTAACGTCACTATTTTGCGACCGCATGCACTTGCACGTGGGCGTTTGTACCCTCTTAGTATATGTGCTGGTATTATGCCTTATTGACGCAACCCTAGCTTACTTGGAGTTGCTCGACCGATCCAAAACACGTCGGGTCTAGTTCAACCCGAGAATCCCAAACTGTCAAATCTTGTCCGATTCGCGCGTTCCACCAGCCAAATCGAAGATCTCGCAAAATCGTCTGGGTCAATGGATTGCCATAGGCATTATTGATGTCTCCCGGAATCGCGAAAATCCATCATTTAAGGCCCTGAAATTGCGGTCAAAGATTTGCTCCGAACTTTGACCTTCGAATTAAGAGTGAAATTAGCACCCGAATCAGTTAAGATTCGACAGGAAGTATCGGGAATCAATTTGGGACGCAATCAAATAATTAGTTTTTCGTTCTAACAACTTTTTATTTTTAGCAGTTTTCTAATTTTAGCAGTTTTTCTTTTGATCTATTCTGTCCGACTTGTCATTTCTGTCCTATTTCTATCTGACAACGTCCCTATTTTTTAACAGTCTTTTTGGAAATGGTAACGTCTTTCTCTTTTTTCATGACTACTGTCTTTTTCGGTTTAATAATTCTTACTTATACTTGTTACGAATTATGATTATAAACCTGTTGTTCCTAACAAAGAAGTACCCATTAAAACCAATTGGCAATCTCATTGTTTTTTATCATTTGAGTTTTTTCTACACTTGCATGCTGGCATCTTCTCAATTTTTTCTTCTTTTCTGTTATTTGCCAAATTTAATTGCAAAAACACGACCGAGTTAGAAAATTAAATGATTTATACCATATATCCATAAAATGTATCATTTGATCATCGTATTAACCATATTAAACCAATTGAAAATATTAGAAAACACAATCAGAACTTGTTAACATTGTTTATTTTTCTTCGAATTTTACATATCAAAATAACAGAAACAACAGATGATCGATCAATAAAGAAAAACTAACAGTGATATCTTAAGTTATTTGACGTGGCTTCTCACATCGACATAGTGAGCATGAGTTTTTCTTGAACAACCAAGAAACAATACACTTCATGTGGAATGTATGATCACAACACAACTGCACTCGTTCGACTAAATCACTGTTGCTATCCATCTCAATTTCTTCAAAACACACAGCACAAATATTGCCATTCTCGTCCTTCAACCCTGAATGCAAAATAGGAAAAGAAGATCGGTAGAGTTTTAAAGGTCTTTCTCTCTCCACTCTCTCAACTTTTTTTTTATTTTTGGTTTTTCTCTTTTGAATAGAGAATGAGGATGAAGTGCTCCATCTTAAATAGAGCAGGAGGTGGGCAAGGGCGCCAATAGGAGATGGGACATGTGGCAATAGGAAGTGGAAATACAAAATCTGTGAGGGCAAAATTGACATTTTGAAAAGGAGATGGGACAGGCTGCAGTAGAAAGTGTAAATACCAAAATTTATAAGGGCAAAATTGGCATTTTGAAAATTCTGCCACCTCTCTATACCTTTACATTATGTATATAGGATAGCATCTCAAATGTTTTATAGTATCTATTTACATGCTAAATGGTCTATTTGTGTTTCTTTTGTGTGTGTGGCTGTATATATACGAGGTTTTCAGTTTACATAATTGCTCATTTATACTTATTTTCCTTGCATGAATAATATTATGAACAACACAAATGGAGTGGAGGTGAGAGGTTATGTTTAGACTAAAGGAATTCTTCATTTGTTGATATGGTAATTTTTCCTTATTTTATGGTCTGTTGGCTTATTAACATAGGTTCTATTTGTTCTATAAAATTCATGCCTAATAACAATTCTTTTCCTATATCTTCTATTCTATCATCTATATATATTTCTATATTATATATATATATGGTTCACCATTAACATCTATTAGCATTAG
Organism: Agapanthus africanus; assembly: GCA_030015575.1. Taxonomy (NCBI): domain Eukaryota; kingdom Viridiplantae; phylum Streptophyta; class Magnoliopsida; order Asparagales; family Amaryllidaceae; genus Agapanthus; species Agapanthus africanus. Next base: position 452,213,386 of record CM057346.1, on the reverse strand, counting down.
TTGTATCATAGTTTTTTCTGTTAATGTATATATTTTTCCTTCATAATTTTTTAGTTTATACGGTAGTGCTTCTAATTTTTTTCCTAATGGTACATATTTGGGATGTATACGAGAGCTACACGCTCCTGTGTCTAATGATACTTTGATCTTTTGATTTTCAACATATCCTTCTATATAATACTGTTTATAACTTTTTAGTAAATTAAAGATTTTCTTGTAGGTTTCATTATCTCTTCTGATTTCTGTTTTCCTTTGTCTTTAGAAATAGTAAGTTTTGTTGGAGTGGATTTATATTGATGTTCTATTTCTCTCGTTTGTTTTATTCTATTAAGCCTGCTGATGGCTATTTCTTGAGGTATATCTATTTCTTTATCATTTAATTTTCTAGATTCTATTGCTTCACATATATTATCGAATAAGAATTCTATTGTTATTTTATTGTTTTGGTAAATTGTCATTATATGATGGCTTGAGGAGTACGCATAAGTTAGACAAGTTGTTATACTAAAGACTTTACTTCCCGGAGGCATTTGTATGTTCTCCAATTGATATCGTAAGGACAAAGTTAAATCTATGTTTTGGTCTTGTAAACTTATTTCATAATCTGGAAATACAGTGAATATTAGTTTTTTATAAACCAGATTACCATATAATACTCCGAGTAAACCATCATTAGTATCTTGTAAAATTCTATCAGTTAAGATCCATATTTTTATAGGTACATTTATGCCTTCTCTAAAATAGGATTTTATTATTATCAAAAATTCCACAACCAAAAATTCCACAAAAAATTCAACACAAATTAGAGAAAAAAAGTTATAATTGAATAGCTCTTTCTTTTTAAACCTGGTCCATCATGCTTCCGAAGATCTATGTTCTTCATGCAAACTGCCGTATTACCTCTCTGGAACTTACAGTAGGACTTACTGCATCAGAAGACTATAGAACTATAGAAACAAGAATGAATTTGATATGGAAGAAGAATTTTATTACTCAAACTTTCTTCTTTGATTTCAAGATTACTTCTTTTCAAAACCCTCTGCCTCAAACGAATTGGGGTATCTCCTTTTATAGGAGAGGCATGCCCTTCTACACTCTTCTTTCAGTACATAAACTTTATAGTACACACAAACTTTACATCACATCACACATTAAAAAGTAAGCACTAAAAAAAGTAAAGGCAATAATAGTGCCAGCTAGCAAAACCACTAAACAGAATAGTATGGACGACGCTGTCTCTTTGTGAGATGGGCCCTCCTTCTTTTCTCCCTTGCCTTAGAATCCCAATAATTTAACCAACTTTTGTTCCATGGGTCCTTCCGAGAATATTTTTTACCAATTTTTCTTTTGTGGCTTGTGACATAAGCCTTCCGCTATATATCCGTTGTACTTTAGTCTGAGTCATCGATCACTCGTCCTTAAGCATAGTTTTTTCATGTTATGCCTATAATCTCTTTTATCTATATATTCATATGGATTAAAAAAATTTACCTATCTCTTTTGCATATTAAGACTGCTCCTCAATATAACTCAGTGGTATCAATCTCTATTATTAATTCATCATTTTCTAATGGTATGGTTAGTTTAGGCATTTTTTTACAGATTTATTTTATTTTTAATATGTTTGTAAATATAAATCCGGTATATTTACAGAAAATGAAAAGAATTATCACAGCAATGATAAAAAATTATTAGCAATAAAATTAGCCATAAAAGCGTTTAGAATACACTTTGCAAGAAGAAAAATTAATGAATAGTGTTCAGAAAGTCAACTAGTGTTTCGATCAAAAAGAATATATAAAAAAGGTTATGCTGCAATAAAATATCTGAACCAACTTAATAGGGTTGTAAACCTTATTATAAAAAGCAATACAAAAGGAAGGATAAAAAAATACAAAAGAAAATATACATATAATCCAAATCCAAAAGATAAAAGGTATAAGTTCATAAAGAGTAAAAGATATGAACCAAGAAAAATATATTTTAAAAGAAAAGATAAATATACCAAAAATCGAAAGGATCCTAAAGAGTGTAGATGCTGGATTTGCAATGAAGTGGGTCATTATGCGTCTAATTGTCCAAATAAAACAAATCACAAAATGATAAGATTATTTGAAGAATTTAAAGAAACATTTGAACCAATAGAAAAATTAACAAATCTCCAAAATCAGTACTATAAAATAATTACAGATAGTTTGAGTGATGAATCTTCAGACAACCAAGAATCAAGTTCTTCTGAATCTGAGATAGAATATATATATATATATATATATATATATATATATATATATATATACATATATATGGGACTAGAAAGAGAAACTTTAGTTATAACAGAATCCATAAATACAAAAGACCCAAATCAAAAAGAAGAACTAATATTTAGAAATTCTCCTAAAAAGAGAACAAAGAAAATACTATATGATCATGATAAATATAAGGTAAAAACAAAAACAAAAAAGAACAAAACCTTCACAATTGTAAAGCCAAAAGATAAATATGAGACTGAAAGTACTTTATTCTCCACAGATGACGAAGAAGAAAATTCTATTAAATTTCTAGAATTAGAAAATAATACCATAAATATGGAAACAAGTGTAGCGTTTCTAGATAAAAACATTAATGACAAACCTATAGAAGTTGAAGAAATCATAGAAAATCTACAAGAATTAGATAGAATGTTAGTAGTAGATGAAAAGAAATATCAAGAAATAAAAAAGAAAAACTTTACTCTAAGCTCAAATAAGATTTACTCTATACCCTTAATAGACTTTAGAAGCGAAACTAAATATGTGATAAGACATTGGGAAAAATCTATAGATATCAAAACCATTAAGGGACAAACATCATTAAAACTGTTAATAAAAGATATGATTAATAAAGAATTAGGAGCGCTGAGCAAATGATTTGTAAACAAAGTAAAATGTTTAAACCTGGGAGCTATACAGATAATAATAAAATCCTATTTTAGAGAAGGAATAGATGTACCTACTAAAATATGGTAATTCATTCTTGCTTCTATAGTTCTGTAGTCTTCTGAGGTATAGTAAGTCCTACTGTAAGTCCTAAAGAGGAAACAAGGCAGTTTGCTTGAAGAACATAGATCCGCGGAAGCATGATAGACCAGGTTTAGAAAGAAAGAGCTATTCAGGTATAACTTTTCTTCTCAAATTTGTGTTGAAATTTTTGTGAAATTTATGGTTGTGGAATTTTTGGTATCAGAGCCAGTACGATCCTCTATCATAGTTGAAAACTGGACCAAAGCCAGAGAAAGAAGTTTAAAAAGAACGTTAGTGAACAATTGAAGTATTGAGAAATCAAACCAAAACCAATAAAACGTCATTTCCTATATCAGGTTATAAAGAGATGGACCTCGAAAAAGAATTAGAAAATGTTAGAATAAAAATAAATCATTTTCTAACTATACGATCTATAGAAATAGATGCTGATAAAATAATTATAATAAAAGGTGTTATTCCTGAATGGCCAATATATAATCATATATTAACATACAATCAAGCTAGAATAACACAAATAATAAAACCTAAGAACGAAACAGAAGAGTTAAGTGAAAATAATTCATATAATAAAATAGAAATGCTTATAAAAATTTTAGGTAAAAGATTAGGGGTTAATCTTGATCAGACTTTAGAACAAATAAATTTTCCCTCATTAGAAGGAGTTTTTCATATAAAAATGAATATGGAATAGAATAAATATACAAGATATTCATATTCAGAACTAGAAGACTTATGGAAAACTGCTTCAGGAGATGAATTAGGAGATATTTGTAGAGAGATGTCAAAATTAATAGCTAAAGAAAACATAAAAAGTACAGAACAACAATTCTCGAATGTTACAAAACAACCGCCAACCATGCATACCGACGGAATCTCAACATCTTATTTTAATTCAGAATTATTAGCAATAAAATTAGCCATAAAAGTGTTTGAAATATACTTAAATAAACCATTTTATATTAGAACGGATAGTGTTACATCTGTTACACAAATTAAAAATAAGATAGCAGAAAACGAGCCAAATAAAAGACTAATAAGATGGAAAGGCTAGTTTAGTCATTACAATTTTACTATTTCTCATATTGCAGAAAAAAACAATATCCTAGCAGACTCTCTGACAGAAGAAATGGCCGGGATGCATATAAATGTTACTTTTCTAAAGATGATAAGTAAAGAGATACAAGAAATACATACTGATATGGCGAAGGTTTTACTTAGAATTCATAAACTTGAAGACATTATTGAAAAATCTCTGCGAAGAGAGATTAGAGAAGATATTTCTAAAAAATTGAAAGAATCTTTCGCTGATTATAAGAAAAGCCTCGACAAAGATAGAAAAAGTGGCTCAGAGATGATAATAGAAGATTCTGAAGAAGAAATCTCTAAAGAGAAGAAATATACGATACCATACGATTTTATTAAATATTTTGTTAACTAGCAAGAATTTTGTTCAGTTACTATGAAAAATGAAGAAGGATGGTTTCTTGGTGCCAAAGGCTACCATCACTATCCATCCTACATATATCAAAATGCAGATCCCTATATGGTGAAGACATTATATGATTACGGATTAGTCCATATTATATATCCGACAGAGGACTTTAAAGAATTAGAGAAATTGCCAGATATTAAAACTGCAGTCCAACAATTCTGCAATAATATAAGACATAAGAAAATTTATATAAAACTTCATAATGCAATGTCTGAAGAGCAAGAAGATTTTGGAGCTCTTCTATCAGCAATACATATGGTAGAAATTGGCATTGGAGGATATCAATTCATTCCTAACTATGCTAAAGGACGAGTGATCGATGACTCAGACGAAATCTCATCAGTTCGAGTATGGGAAATATGGCACCTCTTACGCAATGCAGCCAACAGAGACCCCGACAGCTTTTGGGCATATGATAGCAACGAAGAAGACTTTATAATATCACCAACAAAAAATACAAAAAATATAAAACACGAAGAGATAAGAAAAGATTGTATACAACGGATATATGGCGGAAAACTTATGTCAGAAGCCACAAAAGAAAAATTGGTAAAATTATTTTCGGAAGGACCCATGGAACAAAAGTTGGCTAAATTATTGAGATTCTAAAGCAGGAGAGAAAAAAAGGATGGCCCATCTCACAAAGAGACAGTGTCGCCCATTATATTCTGTTTAGAGGTTTTGCTAGCAGGCACTATTATTGCCTTTACTTTTTTTAGTGCTTACTTTTTAAAGTGTGATGTGATATAAAGTTTGTGTGTGCTGTAAAGTTTATGTATTGAAAGAAGAGTGTAGAAGGGCATGCCTCTCCTATAAAAGGAGATACCCCAATTCGTTTGAAGGGAGAGGGTTTTTGAGAGAAGTGAGCTTGTAATCAAAGAAGAAAGTTTGAGTAATAAAATCCTTCTTTATATATAAAAATATGTTGAAAATCAAAAGATCAAAATATTATCAGACACAGGAGCATGTAGCTCTCATATGTTAGTGTATATGTCCTAGAGACCATTATTATATCATACTGGTTTGTATATTACTTAATGGAATCTTGGGATATTCACAGTTGTATTAACAGTCTTGCTCAAAATGGTAGTATGCTACTTGGTTTGTTTCTACTTTAATATGTGCATGTGTTTCTTTTAGCACAACGCTTATACATATTAGTGGAGCACTTGGGATCTTTGCTTGATTACCAGCGTTGTGATGGCAGTCACACTAGTGGGGGCTGGGTAATCTACAAGCACATCCTTATACAGGTTCCTAGTCGTAGGATTATTGAGACGGGGCACCGATACTCCGGAGTAGACTAGTGTATACGCTTTTCATCCCAGCAGGAGAGATGGTATGTCCCACAGCCATTAGTACGTGGTACTGGAGATAATATGCAGGTGCTCGTTAGGTTACGAGTACACCGGATATGACTCGTCGGGAACTGCTGGTTGGTACCATACCTATCGTCAGATAGCAGTTCTCAGGTGACATGAGTACAGCTTAGTCCATCGACTTGACACCGCCACTTCGCCTCGAGTGTGTTCCCACTGTACTTTGATTACTACTCTACCACGGCTCAAAGGAGTCGTGCAAACAGGTAGTAGTTGAGTGCAGTCCCGAATCACTTGGAGGCAGTGGCGGTTAGACATGATTCATCTCTCCCGGTATTGGGGGTTGATATTGCACTGTGTCTAGAGAGCCATTACACAAAGTCCCTGGCCAGTGCAAGCGAGATTTACTGGTAGGTGCTCCAGTGGCTTCTCAGGGTGTTCTGGGCTACACTCCAACACGACTTATACCGCTATTAGGGGTCTGACGTTTACCGCCCCTAGGCCCGATATGCGATACTCTTAGACGAACAAGCCGGACTGTACGGAGATTGTCACATTCAGGCTCAGTAAGAGTTCGGATGGGTTTTCCTCATCGGCCTTCTTATCGACATCTACCTGGGGACTGTTACGTACAGCTAGTACCGCTGGCGGCCTGTGGTTAAACCCACCATCAGCGTAGTGTCGAGTCTTTAGAGTCCCACATAGAGAGTTTCCCTGCACTGGGCAAAAAGTGTAGAGGCAGTAAGGTTTTACGGCAGGGGTTCGATCACTTACATGCACTTGTGCGCGTATGATGTTCGGGCAGATAATACTAGTGGGTTTTGGTTTAAGCCGGATCCTAGTGTTATATAGATGGATCAGTTTTGTCTCTTTGTATTCGCATTCTTCGGAATGCGGATGCGGGTGTGTATGCATGGATGCGAGGAGTAAAGAAGGAGATGCCTCATTTGGGTTTTAACCATTGACTTGATTAGAACCATTATGAGGTGGAGGATATTGTTTACTAATCCTTTTATTAATGATAATTGTGTCATGACTAATTGGTTTGACCATTTGACTAGATTGACTATTGTTGACTTAGATATTTTTGTTAAGCACTAGATATTTTCATGCTTAGCATTAATTGTGACATGCTTGTGATCAAATCAATGTAGCCATCCTATTATCATAATAAAAGTTTTAGTTTTCTTTTTCCATAATTGATTATCTCATTTGCTTTCTCTTTCCTCAAGAGAGCTCCTATACTTGCTCTTCTTCTTCTTCTTCCTCACTAGTAAACTCTTAAGCTCTCATGTGTTGAGAAAATTAGAGTTTAAATAGACAAACAAATCCATATTCATACTCTACATCATCTAGGACATCAAGATTAGCAAGCTTGTTGTCCTAGTTAACTCGGTCTTGAGGTGGAGCTCGGACTATAGACTCTCGGGTGGATCATCTTCGACTCAAGAAAGCCGTTGAAGAAGCCATGATCCGGATCGACCCATTGAGCCTACAGAGACGAGGAGGACAGCGGAGAAGACCCGAAGGACTTATAGCATGAGGTATAATCTTCTAGCATAGTAGATAAAATCTCTAGTTTGGTTGTTAGCAATGGTTTAGCAAAGATCCTCAAACATAGTCTATGTTACCTTGTGATAAAAATTTGTTTTTACTTATTCCGCCTCCCCATAAGTACCGGGGTGTGTGACATAGACTTACAGTGGTATCAGAGTCTTGCTAAACCATTACTAACATGTTAGCAAAATGTTAGAAATTCGATCGCCGGAAAAATCGCAAAACACGAACCAAAAAGGCACGTTTTCTGTCGATTTTAAAATCTGGTCCAAAATTTTTTCCAGGGACCTTAAAAATACGTGCAGGCTTTTCTAGGGACACCCAAGAAAAATGAGGTTGTGAATCGGTTAGACAACCGCGGAACCGCGGCGGAACCAAGCGTTCCGCCGCGGATCCACGGCCGAGTCGACTCTGAGTCAACTCGTTTTTCCTGCAGAGTGTCTAGCATGGTGTTTTGTGATTTCTCTGATATTTTGTTTCTGCCCAGATTTGTTGAGTACCATGTTGTGCTTGGGGTTGATTCAAATCTGGTAATCGATCGAAATTCTAAGTATTTTAGCTAATCGGATCTTCTGTGATGTGATATATGTACTGAACGTCTACTAATCGCTATACGTCGATTAGTGGGGGTTGTATATATCTGTATTCTGTGATGTTGGAATGCGTATATGAACTTGTTGGATCGTCATGGATGAATAGCCGGGGATGTGAGATGAGTGTTTATTTATCTTTCATTTGATGTAAATTGTAAATTGATGTAATATTATTTTATGGTCGCACATCCGGGTTGAGATTGTAGCCACCATTGTATATTATTTCTTTTACTATTTTCTGCTCCTAGGATAGACCCAAGGTAGGGTGCACAAACTATCGGGTACTTTGAAATGCCGAGTAGCCTACTCACTTTGTTGAGGGAGGCTGCTTCACTTCGGGTATTTTGCGGGTAGTTTGCCGCACCCGTAGGGGTCTAGGGTGAGGTTTGGCAATTCATCACGACCGTGTAATCCGTCTTTCGTTGCAGGCTCGAACGAAGTGCGGATTCCTAGTATATCCAATTTGTTCATCTGTGATCTGGAATGACTATCATTGCATTTGACAAAAATATATATATCTATATATGATATCTAGTAGACGTTGCTTATTTTTTATATCCGCGCTAGTCCAGCCCCCGCTCTGTCGTTAGTTAAGTAACCTAACGGGTGATGACGGGGCCCAGTGGCGAATGCGGATGGCATAAGCGTACGTTATATTTTCGTTGTTTTCTGCAATGGTAGGATTAATTGATGGGACACATTATATTAATGCAAAGAAAACATACCAAAGCTGAATCGTTGGAACAATTTCAAAACCACTCGGTTTTTTCAAAACAGCAAAACTTTTAAAATACGGAGCTTAAACCACTCCTTTTAAAAGCTATAAGGTTCCTTCGATTATATCAAGTTTACTACGTTCACGGTTTCGCCTAAACCATTCGTATCCTTCCGTCATTTCATATGAATATTCAATAGTATTCAAGCTATGTTTGTTGGCCTTAGTCAGGGCATAGTGATTGGTAGCTGCTGGGTATTCATATGTTGCATAGATAGATGCGTTGGTTTAGGACAGTCGTACTATTTTGTTGGCCTTAGTCAAGGGTATGTACGGGTAGGTTCAAATTAACTTGGACAATGACGGGGAGAACTTGACATGTGACTTATGATTTGTTGGCCTTAGTCAAGGTCATAAGAGCATGGGGCAAAAATCCACATCGGGAGTTTCTAAAGAAACTGAAACTTGCTAGTACTGCATACCATTTGGAGTGTGATAATGTTGGTAGGATTCCTTCAGGGTTATCACACAATGATATTTTGATCCCGATCCTACTGTGAGTATCCGCTACTCCTCGGGACATTCTTCACTTAACGATCAATGCTATAAACCAAGTAGGTGTCTAGAACAGTGTTAGCGGGGCTACGCCTCCAGGGAAAAGAGGCTATTTAATTAAGGAACTTCACGAAAGCGTCGTAAAACCTCCCTCGAAGTACTGACACTAGCCTGGCTGAACGGTTAAGCAAGTATTGCACGGTGAGATTAATCCTGACTAATTCTTTTTTTATGGTTTGTGAAAGGATTCGAGAAACAGTAGGAGCCATCCTGTTTAGATAAATTAAAAACCAATCTAAACTTGCAAGAACATCATGCTAAGTGTTTTTCTTCTCTCTCTCTTAATTGCAACGACCCAGTGACCAGACATAGGTTACATCTAGATAATAAAATGACCGAATCTGACTGTATTGACTGACAAAGGTCTGTCCAGATGTCCATTACCCATGATAAGCTGGAACACCTCTTCACTACTCAAACCCCTGCCGTCTTAGGACCAGTTTCCATCGTCATGGATATTGATATCCGTAAGACAAGGGAAAAGGATAGTGCGAATATTAAATGCCTCGTGTTGGCCTCAGTTGATGGTGTATACCAAAGGCAGCACGAGAAGATGAACTTAGCTTCCATCTTCCTCCATAACAATGTTTTATATGGAGAGCAATCTCGTATCGCAAGATATGAGACCTTGAAAGAATTGCTTCAAACGAAATTGGCTGTCGGGTCATATGTAGGGGACAACGTCCCTACGATGACTAGCTATAAGCTCACAGACCTGGAGACCATGTTGGGAAACAGGTCATATGCTGACTTATTTCTACAGTCCCTACCCTCTACTTACACCCTGAAGGAAACTAGGGAGGTAGAAGGAAAGGAAAGGGCAAAAGTTTCGGGATTAAAAGTAGAGAAGGAGGGACGTTCCTATTGTTACGGGAAAGGACATTGGTAGAGGGATTGCAGGGCTTTGAAAGCCAGTAACCAGGATTCGAAGCATGTTGTGGCTTCAGCCTCGAGTGTGTTGATAATTGAAAACTGTATGTCAATTAACTCTACTTCCTGGGTACTAGATACCGGATCAGGATCTCATATCTGTAATTCATTACAGGCTTTGAGAACCGTAGAGTTATTAGGATTGGTGATATGACTCTCAGAGTTGCGAACGGAATGAGCGTGGACGTTGAATCCGTAGGGGAATATCACCTAGGATTGACAGGTGGGCAGATATTGATTCTACGTAACTGTTTGTATGTACCTAGTCTGGCTTGTAATATCATATCGGTATCCTTGCTTTCTAAAGAAGGATATGATTTTACATTTGTAAGTGATGTGGTACACATCCACCTAAATCAAGTTCTGATTGGGTCAGGTACATTAGAAAACGGTATATACGTATTAAATCAAGCTCAGGTTTTCAGTGTCCAGAACACACTTAAAAGAAAGTCTCCGGAAACAAATCAGGCTTTCTTATGGCATTGTAGACTTGACCACATCAATGAAACACGGTTGACAAAGTTACATAGAGAGGGATATTTGAATCCGTCCGAATATCAGTCTTATGCTACTTGTGAATCTTGTCTCATGGGAAAGATGACAAAGACTCCATTCACTGGACACGGAGTAAGAGCGAGCGAGCTCTTAAGACTCATACACAGCGATGTATGTGGTCCAATGTCTACACATGCGTGAGGTGGCTATTCCTATTTCATTACTTTTACGAATGATTTCTCTAGGTATGGACATATCTTCTTGATGAAGCATAAATCCGAGGCCTTTGAGAAATTTCGAGAATACAAGAATGAAGTGGAAAAGCAAACAGGCAAAAGTATCAAGACACTGAGATCTGATCGAGGTGGTGAATACTTAAGTGCCGAGTTCCTGGGCCACTTAAAAGAGAATGGAATTCTCTGTCAGCTTACTCTTCCATACACACCACAACACAACGGTGTATCGGAGAGGCGGAATCGAACCTTATTGGATATGGTTCGTTCAATGATGAGTAAGGCTGAGTTACCACGATCCTTCTGGGGTTATGCACTAGAATCAGCTGCATATCTTTTGAACCAGGTTTCTACTAAGTCTGTGCCTACCACACCATATCAGATGTGGAGTGGAAAGAAACCCTGTCTTAAATACTTTAAGACGTGGGGATGTCCGCCTTTTGTTAAAAAGCAGCATGCGGACAAGCTCGAGGCATGCTCAGTACAGTGTAAGCTTGTGGGATACCCAAAGAACTCAAAGGGGTATTTTTTTTATTACGCAGAGAAGCAAAAAGTCTTTGTTTCTCGTCATGCCCGCTTCTTGGAAACTGAATTTTTAGAAAATTAGATAAGTGGGAGCGCAATAGAACTGGAGGAAATTCAGGAACCACAAGCTATTACTGAAAGCTTGGTAGAACCAGAGGTTTCACAGGAACCGAACCTCCCAGCGCCACTCCTCAGGAGTAGCAGGCAGTCTCATCCGCCCGAGAGATACTACGGTTCTCTCATAGACGGGGATCGAGAGGATTGCATCATTGACAATGATGAGCCTACTAGCTTCCAGCAAGCCATTCAGAGCGGGGACTCGGTAAAATGCTGGATGCAATGCGGACCGAAATGGAGTCCATGTACACTAACAAAGTATGGACTTTGGACATTGCTCCAGAAGGGGTAAAACCCGTAGGCTGCAAATGGATCTTCAAAAAGAAGATTGGTGTAGATGGACAGGTTGAAACCTACAAGGCTAGACTTGTTGCAAAGGGTTTTTGTCAAAGACCTGGTTTGGACTATGACGAAACCTTTTCTCCAGTGGCTATTCTCAAATCCATTCGGATCCTTCTTGCCATTGCTGCCTTCCACGATTATGAGATCTGGCAGATGGATGTAAAGACGGCTTTTCTAAATGGTAATTTAGAAGAGTGCGTCTATATGGATTAGCCAGATAGTTTCATTCAGAGTGGGAGTAGCGGTAAAGTATGCAAGTTGCATAAGTCCATTTATGGACTAAAGTAGGCATCGTGGAGTTGGAACATCTACTTTGATGATACTGTCAAAGAATTCGACTTTATTAAAAATATAGATGAACCATGCATTTACAGTAAGATTGTAGGGAGAACTGTGGTATTTCTCGTCTTGTACGCGGATGGCATTCTCTTAATAGAAAATGACATTCCTATGCTACAGTCAGTCAAAGGATTCTTGTCATAGAGGTTCTCCATGAAGGACCTGGGTGATGCCTCCTACATTCTGGGGATCCAAATCTGTCGTGATAGATCTAAGAGGATGTTGGGACTTTCGCAGTCCAGGTACATTGACACCATACTGAAAAGATTCAGTATGGAAGATTCTAAGCGCGGTAACCTACCGGCTTGTCACGGAATCACCCTCTCCAAAGAGATGTCTCCCAAGACTGATTTGGAAAGGGCTCGCATGTCATCTATACCCTACGCATCTGCGGTAGGCTCTATAATGTATGCGATATTATGTACCAGACCAGATGTAGCATACACATTGAGCGTTGTAAGCCGGTATCAGTCAGACCCAGGGGAGAAGCACTGGATAGCAGTAAAGAACATTCTCAAGTATCTGAGAAGGACTAAGGAGATGTTCTTGGTGTAAGGCGGAAAAGACCTCCAGATCGAGGCCTTTGCTGACTCCAGCTTCCAGAGTGACAAGGATGACTCCAAATCCATGTCGGGTTATGTCTTTACCCTCAATGGAGGGGAGGTCTGTTGGAAGAGCTCCAAGCAGGACACCGTTGCAGACTCGACGATGGAAGTGTTGAGTTACCTTGACGCCCGAGCCTTCTAACGAGACGGTTAGCGGAACAAATTTTTTTCCAGGGTTTCAAAAAGGACGCTAAGATAATCCAAAGACCCGGATCATTCCATAAAACTAACTAGCTGTACTAAGAGAGCTATCTACGATGATGAAGGATTATACCAAGAGGCTCAAGTCCTTCGGTTTTCGTTCTTCATCCTTAGCTCCTGGTAGCCACCTTGAACTTGCTTGACCTTCTTTTGTTGCTCCGTCGGTTCTCCGAGATCGAGCTTGTTCTCCGGTCTTCATTTGTCGTAGATGATCCACCCGGGGAATATGATCCATGGCTCTAGCTCTTTGCTAAGTATCAAAAGAGCAACTAGAGAACTTGGGATGCTAGTCCAAGTAATCTAGGGTGCAGTTTAGAGTTCTAAGTGTCAGGCTATCTCTTTCTTGCCTCTTCACTTGATTCTCGACGCATGAGAAGGTAGTGAAGAGGAAGAAGATGAAGGTGGAGGAAGCTAGAGAGGAATGGGAGCTCAAGAGAATTATGAAGCATCCATGAAAGAGAAAAATATGCACAAAGGTTTTGTATATCTTTTTCATGAATAAACAAATGGCAACCATGCTTCAATAGTAACCATAAATGAATTGAAAATTCATTTGTTGATTATTGAAGCATGGTCATGCCCCATTCCTCCCATACCTCAATTTCCACCTCATTATCTATTTAGAATAAATGGAAATAACCAATAATGAGGTGTCCACCTTCTAGAAGGAAATCTGTAATAAATACGGATTTCGGTCTACTGTATACGCATACCTGCATTCGGATAAAAATCCGAACGCCCAAAGAGATAGAATAACACGAAGAACGTAATACTAGAATATATATATCGAAATACATATATGTAAATTATTAAATCAATACCTGATTTAATAATCCGGCTCAAACCCGAGCCGGCTAGTATTACCAACTGTCCGATCGAAAATCCGAGTACAATGTACATCAATCGATCGAACCCTGTACGCATCCAATACGACTACTACATCATTTCGTCTGAATCAGGGAAACCCTCAGTGTGGGACTCTAAAGACTCGACAGTACGCCGGCAGTGAGTTACTGGATAAATCCATAACCACAAGCACGTCAGCGGCATTAGCTGTACGTAACGGCTATCCGGGTACCTGTCGAAAGGAAGGTCGATGAGCAAACTCATCCGGATCTCCACTGAGCCTATCCGTGACAATATCCGTACAGTCCGGTCTCTTTGTCTGAGAGTATCCCATACCGGGTCTAGGGGGTGGTGAACGTCAGACCCTAATAACCTGATAAGTCGTGCTGATGTGGCTCAGGACCAATCCGGGAAACTACTGATCAGCCTATCAGTAAATCCCAACTGCCTTGGCCAAGGTCTTATGGTCCTGACCAATCAAACACTGTGAGATATCGACTCCCTATACCGGGAGAGACGAATCCCCGACAATCGCTCACTGCCTCCATACGGCTCGGGACTGTACCCAACCAGAACCTGTTTGCATGACTCAGCAGAGCCGTGGTAGGGTAGTGATCAAAGCACAGTGGGAACTCACACGAGATAAATACCGATCTCAGGTCTAAAGACTAACTTGTACTAATGTCACCTGAGAACTTCCACCTGACGATAGGTATAGTACCATCTAGAAGTTCTCGGCGAGTCCGTCCGGTGTACTCACCCCCAGTGAGCACCTGTATACGATCTTAGGTCTAAAGACCAATGGTTGCGGAACCAAGCCATCGCCCTTCGTCGGGGTCTAGAAATGTATACACTAGTCTACTCTGGAGTATCGATGCCCAGTCTCAATACTCCCATGACTAGGGACCATTTAAGGATGTGCGTATCGACTATCCAGCTCCCACAAGTATGATCGCCATCACAACGCAGGTAGTCTAGCAACGATCCTACAGGCTTTATCAACATGTATAAAAGATATGTAATATCAAGTAAAACATACACATGTTAAGATAACGTCAAACCAAAAATCTTACTGTCATATCAAGCAAGACTATCCTGTAAATATATATGTCCAAGCATCCATATGTATACATATACAATAATGTCCTCTAGGACATACATATCCAACAATCTTCCACTAGCACTAAGGCTATATATTGGCGTACTGGGTATCCAATGTCTGCTCTAGGGCCAGCTGTTGGCGTACCGCATACCCAACAACTCAAAAAGTCTCTCGAACTGTGCTTGAGGATGGGCCTTGGTGAATGGATCCGCAGTGTTGTCTTTTGTATCCACTCTCCGGACCTCGATCTCCTGGCGATCTACGATCTCCCTGATCAGGTGATACCAACTTAAGATGTGCTGGATTTCTGATGGGACCGTGGTTCCTTCGCTAAAGCTATAGCCCCATTGTTATCGCAATACACAGGTATTGGGTCAACAATGAACGGATTTACCTGAAGTTCATTAATGAATTTCTTCATCCAGAATGCCTCTTTTGCGGCATCGCTTGCAGCAATGTATTCAGCCTCCATCGTCGAGTCTGCAATGGTATCCTGTTTGGAGCTCTTCCAACACACCGCCCCTCCGTTGAGGGTAAATACAAACCCGAGACAGACTTGCTGTCATCCTTGTCACTCTGGAAGCTTGAATTAGTAAAAGACTCGACCTTTAGGTCTCCATTATCGTAAACCAAGAACATCTCCTTTGTCCTTCTCAGGTATTTGAGAATGTTCTTTACTGTTGTCCAGTAGTCCTCACCTGGGTTCGACTGATACCGGTTCACCACGCTCAGCGCATAAGCTACATCTGGGCTTGTACATAGCATCGCATACATTATAGATCCTACCGCTGAAGCGTAGGGTATAGTGCTCATGCGAACCCTCTCCTTGTCAGTCTTGAGAGACATCTCCTTAGAGAGGGTGATTCCGTGCAATGCGGGTATGTTACCGTGCTTGGAATCTTCCATACTAAATCTCTTTAGTACGGTCTCTATGTACCTGGACTGTGAAAGTCTCAGTAATCTCTTGGATGTATCTCTGTAGATCTTGATCCCCAGAATGTACGAGGCATCACCCAGGTCCTTCGTAAAGAACTTTTGTGATAAGAATAGCTTGACCGATTGTAGCATAGGAATGTCATTTCCTATCAAAAGAATGTTGTCCACGTACAAGACTAGGAACACGACAGTTCGTCCTACAATCTTCTTATAAATACAAGGCTCATCCTCGTTTTTGATGAAGTCAAATTCCTTTACTGTTTCATTAAAACAGATGTTCTAGCTCCGCGATGCCTGCTTTAATCTATAAATGGATTTAAGCAACTTGCACACCTTCCCGCTGCTCCCACTGTTTACGAAACCTTCCGGTTGATCCATATAAACGCACTCTTCCAAACTTCCGTTTAGAAAAGCCGTTTTCACGTCCATCTGCCAGATCTCATAGTCATGGAAGGCATCAATGGCAAGTAGGATCTGAATGGATTTGAGCATAGCCACTAGAGAAAAGGTTTCGTCATAGTCCACACCTGGTCTTTGACGAAAACCTTTTGCAACGAGTCTAGCCTTATAGGTTTCCACCTACCCATCTACACCAAGTTTCCGTTTGTAGATCCATTTGCATCCAACCAGTTTTACCCCAGATGGAGCAATATCCAAGGTCCACACTTTATTGGTGTACATGGACTCTATTTCAGATCGCATAGTATCCAGCCACTTGTCAGAGACCCTACTGATAATGGCCTTCCTGAAACTACTAGGATCATCTTCTTCCAAGATGCAATCCTCTCGATCCCCGTCTATAAGAAAACCGTATTATCTCTCGGGCAGATGAGAAATCCTACTAGATCTACAGAGTGGCTGAGGTTCGTCGGGTATCACATAATCTAAAGGTTCTACCAAATCTTCTGCTTCAGTTTGTGGTTCCTGAATTTCTTCTAGTTCTACCGTACTCCCACTAATTTATTTTGCAAGAAATTCCCTTTCTAAAAATGTAGCGTGGCGAGATACTAACACCTTCTGATCGTCAGTGTGGTAGAACAGATACCCCTTGGAATACTTAGGGTATCCCACAAACTTGCACAATACAGACCTTGCCTCGAGTTTATCTGGGTTCTGCTTTTTAACAAAAGCAGGGCACCCCCATATCTTGATGTAATCAAGACGTGGTCTCTTCCCAGTCCATATTTCATATGAGGTGGTAGATACTGATTTGGACGGCGCTCTATTCAATATGAATGTAGCTGATTCAAGAGCAAACCCCAGAAAGAAAGAGGTAACTCGGTATTACTCATCATGGAGTGAACCATATCCAATAGTGTATGGTTCCTCCGCTCCGATACGCCATTGTGTTGTGGTGTATACGGAGGAGTAAGCTGAGGGAGAATGCCATTCTCTTTTAGAAAGTCCCGGATTTCCGTGCTTAAGTACTCCCCCCTCTATCAGATCATAGGATCTTGATACTTTTGCCAATCTGGTTCTCCACTTCGCTTCTAAATTCTTTGAATTTCTCAAAAGCTTCAGATTTGTGTTTCATCATATACACATACCCGAACCTAGAGAGATCGTCAGTGAATGTGATGAAGTACGAGAACCCACCCTTTGCATGTATAGACATTGGACCACATACATCACTGTGTATGAGTTCCAAGAGCTCTCCTGCTCTTTCTCCGTATCCGGAGAACGGAGATTTGGTCATCTTTCCTTTGAAACAGGACTGACAAGTTTCATAAGATGAAAACTCGAAAGTGTTCAAATATGCATCTTTATGTAACTTACTCAGTCTTTTCTCTTCGATATGACCAAGTCTACAATGCCACAAGTAGGATTCATTCGTATCTGAACTCTTTCTCTTGCGTGTGTTCTGTATATTGAGAACTGTATTCTGATTTAAAACATAGATACCATTACACAGTGTACCTTCTGCAACCAGTACCTTATCAAGGTAAATATCCATGATATTTCTATCAAGAACAAAGTTATATCCATCTTTATCTAGTAAAGAAACCGATATGATGTTGTAAACCATGGAAGGCACATAGTAGCAATTGTTCAAAATCATAGTATTGCCATTTGGCAATGCTAGGTGATATTGACCTACGACAGAAGCATCAACCTGTGCTCCGTTCCCTACTCTGAGGGACATATCACCAGGTCCAACCATCCTACTTTTTCTCAGTCCCCATAACAGATTACAGATATGAGATCCCGATCCGGTATCGAGTACCAAGGAGGTAGGACTGACCGAAAAACAGTTCTCTATAACAAGAACACCTGAAGAAGAAACAATAGTATGTTTCTTCTTCATTGTGGTCAATAAGGAATTCAAACAATCCTCTTTCCTATGCTCATACTCATGACTGTTGTCATAAGTTAGAGCCGAACCGACGTTCTCCAGCCCCGAATAAGAATTCAGATCGGTCAAGCGATACATTTTATTATCTTGATTAGGGCGTGAAATGGTTGCTACCTGGAGAGAAAGAAAAGGAATACTCAGCGTGCGCTCTTGCAAGATTATATTAGTTATTAGTTTATCTAACCAGGATGGCTCCCACTGTTTCCTCAAATTCTTCTTCAAACCTTAAAAGAAGAACTAGTCAGGATTTAATCACACGTCACAATACTTACTTAACCTTTCAGCCAGGCTAGTGTTGGTACTTCGAGGGAGGTTTTCCAACGCTTTCGCAGAGTTTCTTAATTACATAATCTCTTTTCCCTGGAGGCGTAGCCCCGCTAACACTTTTCTAGACACCTACTTGGTTTATAGTATTGATTGTTAAGTGAAATAATCTCCCGAGAGTAATCCTACACATCAGTGGGATCGGGATCCAACTATCATTGTGTGATGCACTAGATGGAATCCACTCTAGTCACCACACTTCAGAAGGTATGCTAAAACCTGCAAGTTTCCTGTATGTTTGAAACTCCCGATGTGGTTTTTGCCCCAAGCGCTTATGACCTTGACTTTGGCCAACAAATCATAACGCGCAAGTCAAGTTCTACCCGTCATTGTCCTGATTGATTTAGACCCACCCGCACACATCCTTGACTTTGGCCTACAAGATGGTACGATTGTCCTAGACCAATGCATCTATCTATGCTACGGATAAGAAACATACAGCTACCATACACGATGCCTTAACTTTGGCCAACAAACACCACATGAATACTATGTGTTTTTATCTGAAATGACGGAGGGCTACGGCTGGGTTTTTGGCGAAAAACCAGTTAACGTAATGAACTTGATATAGTTGAAGGAACCTGAGTAGTTTTGGAAAAATATAGTGGCAAAAACTTTTTCTGAAGAGGTCACTCCCTGTGAAGGGATCTCGGCTCTTTTCTCGTCGAATGAGGTGCAGGATATTCCACAATGAATATCTCGATGCAAAGCAAAAATTAGTCGACTATAGTGAAGTTATTACGTTGACTCAAACTTTTACTTAAGGGGTCATTCCCGATGAAGGGATCTCGGCCCTTGCCTCGTCGAATGAGGTGCAGAATATTCCAAAATGAATACCATTGTGCAAAGAAAAAGAGAACGTCTGTAATGTCAGTTTTTCGAAATCTGTTCCAACAACATCTTTTAGGTTTATTTTTTTGCATTAATTAAAATCAATGCGGTCCCATCAAATTAACCTATCACACAAGAAAAGAACGAAAATAAAATGTACGTATATGCCATCCGCATTCGCCACGGGGCCCTGTCATTACCCGTTAGGTTACTTAACGAACGACAGAGAGGGGGCTGGACTAGCACGGGTGCAAAACATATACAACATCTACTAGTGTGTGTGTATATATATATATATATATATATATATATATATAAGTATATACAACATTCGTCCCAGGCATGATAATAATCAACATCACAGAATCTCAGCTAACAATACAGAAAGGTGGATAATCTTGGAGCCCCGGGTTTCATTTGAGCCGCAAATAAAACCCGACGTTCCCGGTTGTGTGGATAGCCTGTGCAACGAAAACCTATACTCCCTACGAGTGCGGCGAACAGCCCGCCAATTCTAGAATGAAACGCCCTCCGTCTCAACGCCATGAGATGCGGGCTTGTTGCCTTCTAGAATCCGGCTATTGCACTCCTCCGCGGGGTAATCCTAATACAGAAAAAGAAAATAATATATAAAAATGGTGACATCGGCCTCAACCCGGTCGTGCCCCAAAATAATATACAATCCGACAAAGACGGCAGTCCACATGTCGGACGCTCGCCCCGCAATAACAAATATACAAATGAATATAAACTGTACTAAAACATTGCACCACCGACTATCCACCAAGACAATCCAACCACAACATCAGCACAATCACAGAAACATCAACGCGAATGTCACGTTCGCAAATTCGTCTAAAAGAACATATAGCAGATAGACGGATTTACCGATCAAATGACATTCACGGTCGCAGAATCTAAACTAAGTTCTGATAACAAAATACGTATTTTAAAATTACGATCGACTAAACTTTCCAAGTGGGACCCAAGTATTAAACCAACACTGTAACAAATCTGGGGCAAAAAATAATTATTCCAGAAACCACAATTCTAAAAATAAAAGACCCAGAAGAAATTTTGTTCACGTGGGCCCCAAAACGGCCGCGGAACAGCCGCCAATAGGGGGTTTTCCCGGCGGTTCCGCGGTGGTTTGGAGGGATCACGTGGCCAATTTTCTCCTGTCGTCTTAAAAAAGCCTGCATGATTTTATAAGACCATAAAATTGATTTTTCGAGCACTTTTAAAAATCGACAGAAAACTCATGAATGGAAATGCGGTTTTTGAAAAATCCGGTCGATCGTTATTTTAAACACGTTTGAACTAGCTAGTATAGGTTTTATGGGATGGCTCTGATACCATGTTGAGTTACCTTGACGCCCGAGCCTTCTAACGAGGCAATTTGCGGAACAAAATTTTTTCTAGGGTTTCAAAAAGGGCGCTAAGATAATCCAAAGACCCAGATCTTTCCATAAAACTAACTAGCTATACTAAGAGGGCTATCTACTATGATGAAGAATTATACCAAGAGGCTCGAGTCCTTCAGTCTTCGTTCTTCATCCTTAGCTCCTGGTAGCCACCTTGAACTTGCTTGACCTTCTTTTGTTGCTCCGTCGGTTCTCCGGGATCGAGCTTGTTCTCCGGTCTTCCTTTGTCGTAGATGATCCACCCGGGGAATATGATCCATGGCTCTAGCTCTTTGGTAAGTGTCAAAAGAGCAACTAGAGAACTTGGGATGCTAGTCCAAGTAATCTAGGGTGCAGTTTAGAGTTCTAAGTGTTAAGCTATCTCTTTCTTGCCTCTTCACTTGATTCTCAACGCATGAGAAGGTAGTGAAGAAGAAGAAGATGAAGGTGGAGGAAGCTAGAGAGGAATGTGAGCTCAAGAGAATTATGAAGCATCCATGAAAGAGAAAAATATGCACAAAGGTTTTGTATATCTTTTTCATGAATAAACAAATGGCAACCATGCTTCAATAGTAACCACAAATGAATTGAAAATTCATTTGTTGATTATTGAAGCATGGTCATGCCTCATTCCTCCCATACCTCAATTTCCACCTCATTATCCATTTAGAATAAATGGAAATAACCAATAATGAGGTGTCCACCTTCTAGAAGGAAATCTGTAATAAATACGGATTTCGGTCTACTGTATACACATACCTGCATTCGGATAAAAATCCGAACGCCCAAAGAGATAGAATAACACGAAGAATGTAATACTAGAATATATATATCGAAATACATATATGTAAATTATTAAATCAATACCTGATTTAATAATCCGGCTCAAACCCGAGCCGGCTAGTATTACCAACTGTCCGATCGAAAATCTGAATACAATGTACATCAATCGATCATACCCTGCACGTATCCAATACGATTACTATATCATTTCGCATGAATCAGGGAAACCCTCTGTGTGGGACTCTAAAGACTCGACAGTACGCCGACAGTGAGTTACTGGATAAATCCATAACCACAAGCACGTTAGCGGCACTAGCTGTACGTAACGGCTACCTGGGTACCTGTCGAAAGGATGGCCGATGAGCAAACTCATCGTGATCTCCACTGAGCCTATCCGTGATAATATCCGTACAGTCCGGTCTCTTCGTCTGAGAGTATCGCATACCGGGTCTAGGGGGTGGTGAATGTCAAACCCTAATAACCTGATAAGTCGTGTTGATGTGGCTCAGGACCAATCCGTGAAACTACTGATCAGCCTATCAGTAAATCCCAACTGCCTTGGCCAAGGTCTTATGGTCCTGACCAATCGAACACTGTGCGATATCGACTCTATATACCGGGAGAGTCGAATCCCTGACAATCGCTCACTGCCTCCATGCGGCTCGGGACTGTACCCAACCAAAACCTGTTTGCACGACTCAGCAGAGCCGTGGTAGGGTAGTGATCAAAGCACAGTAGGAACTCACACGAGACAAATACCGATCTCAGGTCTAAAGACTAACCTGTACTAATGTCACCTGAGAACTTCCACCTGACGATAGGTATAGTACCATCTAGAAGTTCTCGGCGAGTCTGTCCGGTGTACTCACCCCCAGTGAGCACCAGTATACGATCTTAGGTCTAAAGACCAATGGTTGCGGGACCAAGCCATCGCCCCTCGTCGGGGTCTAGAAATGTATACACTAGTCTACTCTGGAGTATCGATGCCCAGTCTCAATACTCCCACGACTAGGGACCATTTAAGGATGTGCGTACCGACTACCCAGCTCCCACAAGTATGATCGCCATCACAACGCAGGTAGTCTAGCAACGATCCTACGGGCTTTATCAACATGTCTAAAAGATATGTAATATCAAGTAAAACATACACATGTTAAGATAACATCAAACCAAAAATCTTACTGTCATATCGAGCAAGACTGTCCTGTACATATATATGTCCAAGCATCCATATGTATGCATATACAATAATGGCCTCTAGGGCATACATATCCAACAGGAAGAGGAGTACATAGCTGCTTGCGATGCTGCAAAAGAAGCTGTCTGGATAAAGAAGTTCCTCACAGAATTTCAGGTGGTTCCAACCATTGTTGATCCAATACTACTGTATTGCGATAACAACGGCGCTATAGCTTCAGCGAAGGAAGCCAGATCCCATCAGAATTCCAGGCACATTTTGAGGCGGTATCACCTGATCAGGGAGATCGAGGTGAAGAGAGTAGATACGGAGAATAACACTGCAGATCCATTCACAAAGGCCATCCCTCAGATGCAGTTCGAGAGGCTATTCGAGATGATAGGTCTGCGATATGCCAGCACATGGCCCTAGTGAAAGTGGGAAATTGTTAGTGTATATGCCCTAGAGGCCATTATTGTATCATACTGGTTTGTATATTACTTAATGGAAGCTTGGGATATTCACAGTTGTATTAACAGTCTTGCTCAAAATGGTAGTATGCTACTTGGTTTGTTTCTACTTTAATATGTGCATGTGTTTCTTTTAGCACACCGCTTATACATATTAGTGGAACACTTGGGATCTTTACTTGATTATCAGCGTTGTGATGGCAGTCACACTAGTAGGGGCTGGGTAATCTACAAGCACATTCTTATACAGGTCTCTAGTCGTAGGATTATCGAGACGGGGCATCGATACCCTGGAGTAGACTAGTGTATACGCTTCTCATCCCAGCAAGGGAGATGGTATGTCCCACAGCCATTAGTACGTCGTACTGGAGATAGTATGCAGGTGCTCGTTAGGTTACGAGTACACCGGATAGGACTCGTCGGGAACTGCTGGTTGGTACTATACCTATCGTCAGATAGCAGTTCCTAGGTGACATGAGTACAGCTTAGTCCGTCGACTTGACACTGCCACATCGCCTCGAGTGTGTTCCCACTGTACTTTGATTACTACCCTACCACGGCTCAAAGGAGTCGTGCAAACAGGTAGTAGTTGAGTGCAGTCCCGAAGCACTTGGAGGCAGTGGCGGTTAGACATGATTTGTCTCTCCCGGTATTGGGGGTTGATATCGCGCTGTGTCTGGAGAGCCATTACATAAAGTCCCTGACCAGGGCAAGCGAGATTTACTTGTTAGCGCTCCAGTAGCTTCTCAGGGTGTTCTGGGCTACACTCCGACACGACTTATACCGCTATTAGGGGTCTGACGTTTACCGCCCCCTAGGCCCGATATGCGATACTCTTAGACGAACAGACCGGACTGTACGGAGATTGTCACATTCAGGCTCAGTAGGAGTTCGGATGGGTTTTCCTCATCGGCCTTCTTATCGACATCTACCTGGGGATCGTTACGTACAGCTAGTATCTCTTGCGGCCTATGGTTAAACCCGCTGCCAGCGTAGTGTTGAGTCTTTAGCGTCCCACACAGAGAGTTTCCCTGCACTAGGCAAAAGGTGTAGAGGCCGTAAGGTTTTACGGCAAGGCTTCGATCACTTACGTGCACTTGTGCGCGTATGATGTTCGGGCAGATAAATACTAGTGGGCTTTGGTTTAAGACAGATCCTAGTGTTATATAGATGGATCAGTTTTGTCTCTTTGTATTCGCATTCTTCGGAATGCGGATGCGGGTGTGTATGCACGGATGTGAGGAGTAAAGAAGGAGATGCCTCATTAGGGTTTTGACCATTGATTTGATTAGAACTATTATGAGGTGGAGGATATTGTTTACTAATCTTTTTATTAATGATAATTGTGTCATGACTAATTGGTTTGACCATTTGACTAGGTTGACTATTGTTGACTTAGATATTTTTGTTAAGCACTAGACATTTTCATGCTTAGCATTAATTATGACATGCTTGTGGTCAAATCAATATAGCCGTCCTAATTAACATAATAAAATTTTTAGTTTTCTTTTTCCATAATTGATTATCTCATTTGCTTTCTCTTTCCTCAAGAGAGCTCCCATATTTGCTCTTCTTTTTCTTCCTCACTAGTAAACTCTTAAGCACTCATGTATTGAGAAAATTAGAGTTTAAATAGACAAACAAATCCATCTTCATACTCTACATCACCTAGGACATCAAGATTAGCAAGCATGTTGCCCTAGTTACCTCGGTCTTGAGGTGGAGCTCAGACTATAGACTCTCGGGTGGATCATCTTCGACTCAAGGAGGCCTTTGAAGAAGCCATGATCCGGATCGACCCATGGAGCCTACGGAGACGAGGAGGACAGCGGAGAAGACCCGAAGGACTTGTAGTATGAGGTATAATCTTCTAGCATAGTAGATAAAACCTCTAGTTTGGTTGTTAGCAATGGTTTAGCAAAGATACTCAAACATAGTCTATGTTACCTTGTGATAAAAATTTGTTTTTACCTATTCCGCCTCCCCGTAAATACCGGGGTGTGTGACATAAACTTACATCATATACGTCCCAAATATGTACCATTAGGAAAAAGATTGGATGTACCACCGTATAAACTAAAAAATTATGAAGGAAAAATATACACATTAACAGAAAAAACTATTATACAACTAATGATAATAGATGTTAAAGATTAACCATATATATATGACATAGAAGTATATATAGATGATAGAATAGAAGATATAGGAAAAGAATTGTTATTAGGCATGAATTTTATAGAGCAAATAGGGCCTTTGTTAATAAGCGCACGAACCATAAAATTAGGAGAAATTACCATATCAAGATATGAAGAATTAAACTATATATTGGAAAGACTTAGTCTCACTACATCTAGAAATTCAACCTACATAAAAGTAACAATAATTTGTGAAAATTATAAGTCTATAAAAATTCAAGCTTACATAGATACTGGGGCAGGAATGTCATTAATACAGCCTATTACCCCCAGAACTATGGCAAAAAGATCCCAATAGAAAAGTTATTGGTTTCGATATAAATGAAAAGTTAAATAAATACAATACGT
Source organism: Agapanthus africanus (assembly GCA_030015575.1). NCBI lineage: Eukaryota > Viridiplantae > Streptophyta > Magnoliopsida > Asparagales > Amaryllidaceae > Agapanthus > Agapanthus africanus. Next base: position 452,187,517 of record CM057346.1, on the reverse strand, counting down.
TTATTGAAAATCTAGATGTTCAAATCGACAATATGCAAATAAAAATACCAATAATATGGCAATCATCTAGTCTTGCACCAGGTATGCTTCTGGGCAATGACTGATAGAGGCATCAGTCTATATTATTAATTCATCATTTTCTAATGGTATGGTTAGTTTAGGTATTTTTTTACAGATATCTTTTATTTTTAATATATCATCTGTATCTTCTTCCGTCTACTGCCATTTTTTATTTTCCTTAGTTTCTTTTGTAAATTGTGCTTATATGAAGCTAGATTTTCTATAAAAAAAATCTGCATAGTTTAAACATCCTAAAAATATTTGTAGTTGTTTAGCATCTTCCATTTTATCTGGAAATTTAGATATTTTTTTCAATATATGAGCCTGCAATTCTATCTCACATTTATCTATTATTATTCCTAGAAAATTTATTTTGTTTTTATTTATTTCAGCTTTTCTTTTTGATAATGCTATTCCTTTTTCGATATATCTTTCTACTATGATATTACAGTGTCTAGCGTGTTCATATTCTGTTTTAGAAAATATTAGTACGTTATCTACATAAACTATACAAAATTGTCTATAAAGTTTAAATACCTCATTTATTCTTCACTGGAATATTTGAGGCGTATTTTTAAGGCCAAAAGGTATTACTTTCCATTCATATTGTTCATGAGAACAACTAAATACCGTATAAGGGATACTGCTTGTTTCTAGTTTTATTTACCAGAAACCCGATTTACAATCTAATTTAGTAAAATATTTGGATCCTTGTATAGAATTGAGTAGAACTTCTTTATTAGGTAAATAATATCCATCAATCTTAGTCGCTTCGTTTAATTTTTTTTATAGTTTATTACTATTCTGGTTTTACCTCTTAGCTGCTCTGCATGATTTCTGACCAGAAAGACGGGACTACTATGCGGGCTATTATTTTTTTTGTATAATTTTCATATTTAACAGCTGTTGTATTTGCTTGTTAAATTCTCCTATGTCTTTATTGCTATATCTCATTAGTTTTACTCTTATAATCTTCGTAGGATCTAATAGTTCTATTCTTGCATATGCCTTTTATTTTTCTTATTTCTCTAATGGATTTTCCGAGTAAGTTAATTCGAATTTCTTTAATATATCTTCGAAAATTAAAATTTGAGTGATTAACAATGGTTCTTTGTCTATTTTTATAGAAAAATAGACAAAGATGGCTGGCGCGGGAAATAGGATGATAGGATTTAGCTATGGAATAAGCTTGGTGGAGTCGTGGCGTTGCTAGCATTTTACCACACGGTATGGTTATTGTTATATTTTCTATTGTTCTTATAAACGGAGAATATGTTAATAAGAAGTCATTGCGCAGAAGCATGTCTGGTGCAAGACTAGATGATTGCCATTATCTCTTCTGATTTCTGTTTTCTTTTGTCTTTAGAAATAATAAGTTCTGTTGGAGTAGATTTATATTGATATTCTATTTCTCTCGTTTGTTTTATTCTATTAAGTCTACTGATGGCTATTTCTTGATGTATATCTATTTCTTTATCATTTAATTTTCTAGGTTTTACTGCTTCACATATATTATCGAATAAAGGTTCTATTGTTATTTTATTGTTTTGGTATTTTGTCATTATATGATTGCTTGAGAAGTACACATAAGCTAGACAAGCCGTTATAATAAAAACTTTACTTCCCGGAGGCATTTAATTATATGTTCTCCAATTGATATCTTAAGAACAAAGTTGTTTTGGTCTTGTAAACTTATTTCATAATCTGGAAATATAGTGAATATTAGTTTTTTATAAACTAGATTACCATATAATACTCTGAGCAAAACATCATTAGTATCTTGTAAAATTCTATCATCTAAGATCCATATTTTAGTATGTACATTTATACCTGGTATTAGAGCAGGTATATGAATATATACCTTAGTAATATATATACCGACGCATACCGGTGAAGTCTTAACATTTTATTTTAATCCATATGAATATATAGATAAAAGTGATTATAGGCATAACAAGAAAGAACCCTATAGAGAAGAGAATAACGAGTTTATACCATATAACAATAACCACACCGTGTGGCAAAATGCTAACAACGTCACGACTCCACCAAGCCTATTCCATAGCTAAATCCTATCATCCCATTTCCCGCGCGATTTCCGTGTTTACACTGTCTAAGTTAAATTGTAAGAAAACTATTTAATTTTAGGAAAATTCCACCATGCAGCTAAGCTTCTGAGCACATTGCTGGAGGTGCTCATGCACCGATGCAGAGAATGTTAGAAGTATCGAGGTTATGTGTAATAATTAAGTTATGTATGCCTAATATTTTTTCTGTTTTTAGATGAAAAAATTGTAATCGAAAAAGCTGTTATATCAAAAGAGATAATAGCATCTGGCTTAAAGTCAGACAAGAGTTTAGCTTACTGATCTCATCTCCATTTTCATTCAATATGATTTAACCTGTTATTCCATTGACAACATATCATCGCTGGTATTGGGGAATCACCCGGAGATGGATTCTTTATAATACGGGTCGCTTACATGCCTCGCGGGTAAATTGAGACAGAGCTGGTATCTTATAAATTAGTTGTTTAATTTGCGATTACTGAACTTTGAGATGCAAGATTTTTATTATATATATATATATATAGAATAATGAAGGAAAGAAGCACATCCGGCAATTGTTTTGTCCTAGGTACTGCAGCCATATCCCGGAGTTCGAAGAAACATGCCTCAGTGGCTTTATCTTCGACAGAGGCCTAGTATGTGGCAGCTGCTGCAGCAAGTTGTCAGACAGTTTGGGTAAGGAGGATTCTAAGCGACTTGGGGCAAGAACAGATTAAAGCTACCAGTATGAAATGTGATAACAAGTCAGCAGTGATGTTAGCAAAGAATCCGGTGCACCACAGTAGGACGAAACACATCGAAATCAAGCATCATTTTATAAGATTGCTAAAGAGGAAATTCAGTTGGATAACTGTGGAACCAATGAACAAATTGCAGAATTATTAACCAAGAGTTTGCCACAAGCAAAACATGAAGAGTTCAGTACACAATTGGGAGTTTCAACGTTCGAATGAAGGGGGAGTGTTGAAGTTAGAGTAATTCGCACGTTTCTGTTAGTAGTCTGTTAGTAGTCAAGTTGAATAAATCTCCTAGGCATATTATGTGCCGATGGAAGTAGTCAAACAGTTGAGATTTTCTAGGCTAAGAATTTGCTTTGCTTTCAAGTTACCGTTTAGCTTGTAATGCCTATTTAAAGGCTTTTTTTTTTACTCTAATAAATCATCCGCAGAATCACTTTTGCTTTCAATTTTTCATTCTTGCTTTGTCAAAATCTCCAATATGTGTGTGCTGTAAAGTTTATGTACTGAAAGAAGAGTGTAGAAAGGCATGCCTCTCTTATAAAAGGAGATACCCCAATTCGTTTGAAGGGAGAGGGTTTTTGAGAGAAGTGAGCTTGTAATCAAAGAAGAAAGTTTGAGTAATAAAATCCTTCTCTATATAGAAGGATTTGTTGAAAATCAAAAGATCAAAATATTATCAGACACAGGAGCGTGTAGCTCTCAAATAAATCCCAAATATGTACCATTAAGAAAAAGATTGGAAGCACCACCGTATAAACTAAAAAATTATGAAGGAAAAATGTACACATTAACAGAAAAACCTATGATACAACTAATGCTAATAGATATTAAAGGTGAACTATATATATATATATATATATATATATATGATAGAATAGAAGATATAGGAAAAGAATTGTTATTAGACATGAACTTTATAGAACAAATAAGACCTTTGTTAATAAGCACACAGACTATAAAATTAGACGAAATTACCATATCAAGATATGAAGAATTAAACTATATATTGGAAAGACTTAGTCTTACTACATCTAGAAATTCAACCTACATAAAAGTAACAATAATTTGTGAAAACTATAAGTCTATAACAATTCATGCTTACATAGATACTGGGGCAGGAATGCCATTAATACAACCTACATTATTACCCCCAGAACTATGGTAAAAAGATCCCAATAGAAACGTTATTGGTTTAGATATAAATGAAAAGTTAAATGAATACAATACGTTTATTGAAAATCTAGATGTTCAAATCGACAATATGCAGATAAAAATACCAATAATATGGCAATCATCTAGTCTTGCACCAGATATGCTTCTGGGCAATGACTGATAGAGGCATTAGTCTCTATTATTAATTCATCATTTTCTAATGGTATGGTTAGTTTAGGTATTTTTTTATAGATATCTTTTATTTTTAATATATTATCTGTATCTTCTTCTGTCCACTGCCATTTTTGATTTTTCTTAGTTTCTTTTGTAAATTCTGTTTATATGAAGCTAGATTTTCTATAAAATTTTCTGTATAGTTTAAACATCCTAAAAATCATTGTAGTTGTTTAGCATCCTCCATATCTAGAAATTTAGATATTTTTTTCAATATATGAGGCTGCAATTCTATCTCACATTTATCTATTATTATTCCTAGAAAATTTATTTTGTTTTTATTTATTTCAGCTTTTCTTTTTGATAATGTTATTCCTTTTTCGATACACCTTTCTACTATGATATTACAGTGTCTAGCGTGTTCATATTCAGTTTTAGAGAATATTAGTATGTTATCTATATAAACTATACAAAATTGTCTATAAGGTTTAAATACCTCATATATTCTTCGCTGGAATATATGAAGCGCATTTTTAAGGCCGAAAGGCATTACTTTCCAATCATATTGTTCCAGAGGATAACTAAATACCGTATAAGGGATACTACTTGTTTCTAGTTTTATTTGCCAGAAACCCGATTTACAATCTAATTTAGTAAAATATTTGGATTCTTGTATAGAATTGAGTAGAACTTCTTTATTAGATAAATAATATTCATCAAACTTAGTCGCTTCATTTAATTTTTTTTTATAGTTTATTACTATTCTGGCTTTACCTCTTAGCTGCTCTGCATGATTTCTGACCAGAAAGACGAGACTACTATGCGGGCTATTACTTTTTTGTATAATTTTCATATTCAACAGCTCTTGTATTTGCTTGTTAAATTCTCATATGTCTTCATTGTTATATCTCATTGGTTTTACTCTTATAATCTTCGTAGGATCTAATAATTCTATTCTTGTATATGCCTTTTCTTTTTCTCATTTCTCTAATGGATTTTCCAAGTAAGTTAATTCGAATTTCTTTAATATATCTTCAAAGATTAAAATTTGAGTGATTAAAAAGGATTCTTTGTCTATTTTTATAGAAAAATCACCATGCTGGCTGGCGCGGGAAATGGGATGATAGGATTTAGCTATGGAATAATCTTGGTGGAGTCGTGGTGTTGTTAGCATTTTACCACACGGTATGGTTATTGTTATATTTTCTATTGTTCGTATAAACGAAGAATATATTAATAAAAAGTCATTGCGCAGAAGCATGTCTGGTGCAAGACTAGATGATTGCCATTATCTCTTCTAATTTCTGTATTTTTGTCTTTAGAAATAATAAGTCCTGTTGGAGTAGATTTATATTGATATTTTATTTCTCTCGTTTTTTTTATTCTATTAAGTTTACTGATGGCTATTATTAAGTGTACTGATGGCTATTTCTTGAGGCATATCTATTTCTTTATCAATTTATTTTCTAGGTTTTATTGCTTCACATATATTATCGAATAAGGGTTCTATTGTTATTTTATTGTTTTGGTATTTTGTCATTATATGATTGCTTGAGAAGTACGCATAAGCTAGACAAGTTGTTATACTAAAAACTTTACTTCTCGGGGGCATTTATATGTTCTCCAATTGATATCTTAAGAACAAAGTTGTTTTGGTATTGTAAACTTATTTCATAATCTGGAAATATAGTGAACATTAGTTTCTTATAAACCAGATTACCATATAATACTCCGAGCAAAGCATCATTAGTATCTTGTAAAATTCTATCATCTAAGATTCATATTTTAGTAAGTACATTTATATCTGGTATCAGAGCACGTATATGAATATATACCTTTGTAATATGTATACCGACATATACCGATGAAATCTCAACATTTTATTTTAATCCATATGAATATATAAATAAAAGAGATTATAGGCATAACAAGAAAAAACCTTATAGAGAAGAGAACGACGAGTTTATACCATATAACAATAACCACACCGTGTGGCAAAATGCTAACGACGCCACCACTCCACCAAACCTATTCCATAGCTAAATCCTATCATCCCATTTCCCACGTGATTTTCATGTTTACACTGTCTAAGTTAAATTGTAAGAAAACTATTTAATTTTAGGAAAATTCCACCATGCAGCTAAGCTTCTGTGCACATTGCTGGAGGTGACCGGTGCAGAGAATGTTAGAAGTATCGAGGTTATGTGTAATAATTAAGTTATGTATGCCTAATATTTTTTCTGTTTTTAGATGAAAAAATTGTAATCGAAAAAGCTGTTATATCAAAAGAGATAATAGCATCTGGCTTAAAGTCAGACAAGAGTTTAGCTTACTGAACTCGTCTCCATTTTCATTCAATATGATTTAACCTGTTATTCCATTGACAACATATCATCGCTGCTGGTATTGGGGAATCACCGGGAGAAGGATTCTTTATACTGCCAGTATACCCGGAGAGGGACTCCATCAAATTGAAGGCATAGCGGATCGGAGTTTGAAGGGGGACGAACACATGATGCTTCAATTGCTTATTGTTGATGTTGGCATACTTGTTCGATCTATTCTTACGCAACATCGAGTCGCCGTCCAGACATGGTAGAAAAAGATACTTTAGTTTATTCTCGGAGACAAAAGAGAAGACATGAAGACAATGATGTCGGACATTCTCGGCAAGAGATCGATGAACCTGGGCCTTTTGTCATATTGGATGTCAGCTGATGCGTGTAGTGTAATTTTCTCGAGTGTGGATTAATTTGTTAGCATTTACTTATTTTCATCTAGCTGTGACGTATTTATTTATGGGAAATTATAAAATATTTTGCTATTTGTGTGTATTGTTGAAATGAAGAGGCAACTCAAGATGTGAGCAAACCAGAGCCAATTGAGATATGCCTGAATAGAACAAGGGTTCATAAATTCTGATGTACAAAGTTTAAGTGAGAGAAATAATAGCAGGGCCGGCTTCGGAAAAATAATCCTTGAAACCGGAGTTCACAACTGCGGTTTCATAAAAAATTCGGTTTATTGTGACCAACATTTTTGCAGGAAATTTTTAATCATTGAAACCGTGGTTCCCATCTACGGTTTATAATTAGCGCTAATTATATGCTAATCGCCATGTTTAAGGATGACGTGGCGGTGGCGGTTTAAGGTCGATTTTTCGAAATAAAAAATTTTGAGGTCGGTTTTTCGAAATAAATATTAAATGATGATTTTTTTAAAAAAAATTGTCCTTTAAAAATTTGTTGTTAAACATATTTCAGCTTATGGTAGGGACATGAATGTTTTTTGATTGAGTAAATTGTGGAGTGTGTCTGCCAAAAGGTAATTTATTTTTACTGCTAAATTTCACTAAACCCCATATATTTTGTACCCGTATCATATAACAACCCCTCCTCCCCCTCCCATATTTTAAAATGATACAAATACCTCTTTATACTTTTCTAAACCGTTAAAACCCCTAACGGTATTAATAGACGAGAATGAAATGATAAATTAGCCCTTCATATACTTTGGGAGAAAACAAAAACTAGTGTTTTTATATCTTTTATATGTTTTGTTTTCATATCTTTTCTTCTCTTTTCTCATGATACCTTACTCCTATTAATCTCTACTTCTCTCCTTCAATTTCTTTTACCTAATTTTTTTTAGGGCACTTGAAATCAACGGGCACTTGAAATCAACGGTCATTTCTTACCTAATTTGTGGAATGAATGCAATTTTTAAAAAATTGTCCATAAATTTAGTGTGTGTATATATATATATATATATATATATATATATATATATATATATATATATATATATATATATATATGAGAATAATGGAGGAAAGAGGCCATAGGAGGGAATTCCCTCCTATGGTGTCGAAAAAATACCCCCTCCACCAATTTTTCCGACGATCGGCCCCCATCATCTTCATCGTCATCATCTAAAATGTGCGTACACCAAATTTCATGTGATTCTACAACTTTTTCACCGTTGATTTAGCAATGTAAAAAGTTCTATTGTCGGTAAACCGTTAATTTTGAACCCACTAAATCAACGGTGAAAAAGTTGTGGAATCACATGAAATTTGGTGTACGCACATCTTAGACGATGACAATGAAGATGATGGGGGCCGATCGTCGGAAAAATTGGTGGAGGGGGTATTTTTCCGACGCCATAGGAGGGAATTCCCTCCTATGGCATCTTTTCTCCATTATTCTCTCTCTCTCTCTCTCTCTCTCTCTCTCTCTCTCTCTCTATATATATATATATATATATATATATATATATATATTCGGAAAATTACAAGGAACGCCAAGTATTCTCACATGCGGATCTTTTCTACTCATAAATAAATTGATATTTTCTCCTTTTTATTTATTCAACTAAAATCTTGCCCTTTCTTTGAGCAAGAATATATTTAGGAGAAGAATAAATGGCATGGGCAATTAAAAGAATTCATAGAAAGGACTTAAACATGTTTAACAATACAAACATGCGCGGGGAAATTTTTTTCTTTTATTCCTTCTTTTCTGGAGAAAAATTATTGTTATACTCTAGTGGGCCTTTTCAAGGTCAAGATGGTAGGAAATACACATAATTTTTAACACGATAGCACATGAAGTACCCCTCAATTTTAACTTATTCCCAAATTGACTTTCATTAAAGTATTTTAATTAAAATTTAAATGAAATAAGAAAGAGAGAAAGAAAGATATTTTTTAGTTAAATATTTATATAAAAAAAGGGGACGGTTTGGAAATAAATTAAAGTTAAAGAGGGCAAGATATGTCTGTTTATACTTTCTACAATTTGGCCTTTTATCTTTTTGAAAGAATTTATATGTGGAAAAATGTACGGACTAAGACTTTTGGCTGTTGAGAGTTTTATCTTTTTGAAAGAGTTTATAAGTGGGCCCAACAAGTGTTTTTTCTACGTATTATTTGAACAAACTTAGTAGTATTAAATGAATTCTTCAAGAATGAGTTTGTTGGTTAGTTGGTTGAAGGCTGCGTTTGCATTAATATGCCGAGTAAAGTTGAAAATTATTGGTTTTTCATGACATAATGCTGAGGGAGATTGGTTTCTATTCTGTTTTATCAAATAACATTACTAAAACTGAATACAAAAAGGAATATTTTGCCGGCGGTTGATTTTTCCGATATTTTCCTTCCATCTTCCCGGAATCATCTTCACATCTAGTTTATATTTTTCTTTTGTTGCCAGACTGGGTTGATAATTAGGATATTTTTTGAAAGAAAAATAGCGTAAGGTGCCCTACTCACAGAAGTATTATTGATAAGAAAAGCATGTACATAATACAAAAAAATGGATTAGGTGTTTGTATGTAATCAAATGCGACACGGTAGAGTGGGGAGCGGACCAATGTCGTCATCCACAACTACTAGATACAAAGGTGATTACAAATCTAGTCATATCCATGCAAAAAAGAACAAAATCTCACTGCTAAAACAAAAACACCAACTTAACAAAAATACCAAAAATTCTCGAGAAAGTGATCAAGTTCAAGTGCTGGCCTTCTAGATCAGGGAAACTTGATAAGTAATGAAGCTGACTTTGGAAATGCAGCAAGTGTCGTGACTGCATGTAGCTTATTTTTGCTCTTAAAACCTGCAACTTCAACCCAAGAAATTACCAGAAGGACAATATTAAATACAATAGAATCTCTACTCTGAAACTTATTAACAAAAAAGCTACTATTTCTTTCTGACCAAAGAGCCCAGCAAGTTGCAAAACACACCAGCTGCCATAATGTGTAACTGATATGCTTGTAGTATAGACCCAGAATTTGAAAAAACTCATCATAGAGATAGGCATAGAGGTGATATTAAAAAGCACCATAACATCCCACCAAACAGCTTGTATAATGGGGCACATAAATATGATGTGGAATGTCGATTCAGGAGAAGCATTGCAAGAATAGTAAGAGAAATCACCCAACCTTCCTCTCTTACTAAGGTTTTCCTTGGAGAAAATTGGAATACAACAAAGTAACCAAATAAAGAATTTAATTTTCAATGGAGCAATATTATCCCAAATAAGAGAATACCGCCCAAAGCAAAATCCTCCCATGTTAAGAAATTTGTACATAGAATCAATAGAGAAATTTCCATTACTAAGCATCCAATTGGGTGAGTGCTCGTTATCGAACAGCTGAAAACCAAGTAGTAAAGAAGTTGAAGCATTCCATTGGAAGATATAGACATTATCTCTTGATTTCCTGCATAAAGGTTTCCAACACCAAGTGTTGTTCATCAACAATTCTTGAGATACAACTCCATAATTAGAAGATAGAGCAGTTGAGTAAATCATTAATGGGAAAATAGCAGCCAAATAATGAACTTCCCACAAAAATCTATAGACTTTCCATTGCCCAGATTCCAAGAAGTAAATTGTTGGATCATAGGGAGTGTGGTAGATACACCCTTCCAAAAAAAGGATGAGCTTGCAGTGTAGCTCTTAAAAGAACAGTTTTTCCAATAAATAGAGTGTAGATATTTAATAGAAGGAGCATGTTCTTTGGAAATCAGCCTCCATGCTCACTTAGACAGCAAGGCAATATTGAACTCTTCAATATTGATAATACCAAGTCTTCCTTCTTTTTGGGCCTTGCATGCACGACCCCAATTCATATGATGAAATGCAAAGACAGAGAGATCAACCTTATCCTTCTATAGAAAACGAGCACTTATAGAGTCAATTTTTCTTCTTACCCAAGAAGGAATATGAAAGAATAACAAAAAATAGGAGGAACAGAAGTGTGATAACTTATGGTTTGTGATGACATTTTATTTGGTTTTGATGATAGCTTAAATATGGATTGTATTTTTAGTGTCACATGATAACCTTGCTTATCATATCGACACTAAACTTGTATACACTTGATATTTAGCTTGTTTATCCTATATTTTGTATATATCGAGTAATATATCAATATCTCATGATATACTTGTATTATATTCTTGATATCGATATATTACTCTCATTCATTATTTTGATAATTCACAATATGAATTTGTATATACATGTGATCTATTTCTTACTTCTCTTATACCATGTATATATAGTTAGTATATTAATATCTCATGCTTTGAGTTTGAGTTATATCTTGATATTGATATAATATTCATGATAGTGATATAAAAAACAATGAATATTCATATACTTGTGTTTACTATCTTTCTTATATTTCATAATACTATATATGATATTCTTGGTCATGTTTGAGATTGGTTTTCAGGATATTTTCACGACACAAGTATATAAAAAAGGATGGAGGAAATCGAACTTAAATTGGAATATCTAATGGAGGTTGGAGGATACGGACGAGTGCTTCACAATTTGCATATTCAAACTTCATGATACTAAGTAGCCAAAGTTCAAGAGTTCATGCTACGAATAGCCAAGAAGCTAGAAGCCAAGTCCAAATTTGAAGTATCAAAGATTGATGTTCATTTGAAAATCAAATATCGACTACAAGACGCAAGTGAGTGAAATTGCGTGTTCGAGTTTGAAGCGTCAAGTGTTGAAGCCAATTTGAAGATCAATCAACCAACGCAAGTTCAAGCGAAGCGCCAAAGTTTTAAAAGCTCAAGTCGAGACGGCGATTCAAGATTTCGAAGAAATGCGATACTGACATAGTAATCTTTGTAATACTCGATCGATTATGATTTATATCAATTAGACCACTTGAACACCCATACACTTTTAGCACAAAGGCTTTACAAATATCGGGTTTTTCGTTTTTGAAGTTTTCATTTTTTTCAGAAAACCCAAACTGCTGTTTTTGTGCTTAGCCAGACGTCTACCTCATTAAAGTTCAGACGTTTGTATACTGTTGATATCTGATATTTCAGATATGTTTTCAAAATTTAAAATGAGACAGACGTCTGAAGGTCAATGGACCAAACGTCTATTAGTGATATATGCCCTAGAGGCCATTATTGTATCATACTAGATTGTATATTACATATTGGAAGTTTGGGATATTCACAATTATAATAACAGTCTTTCTCAAAATGGTAGTGTGCTACTTGGTTTGATTCTACCTCAATATGTGCATGTGTTTTTTTAACATATCGTTTATACATATTGGTAGAGCCCTTAGGATCTTTGCTTGACTACCAGCGTTGTGATGGCAGTCACACTAATGGGGCTGAGTAGTCTATAAGCACATCCTTATACAGGTACATAGTCGTAGGATTATCGAGACGGGGCATCGATACTCCAGAGTTGACTAGTGTATACGCTTCTCATCCCAGCAGGGGAGATGGTCTGTCCCACAGCCATTAGTACGTCGTACTGGAGATAGTATACAAGTGCTCATTAGGTTATGAGTTACACTGAACGAACTCGTTGGGAACTGCTAGTTAGTATCATACCTATCGTCAGGTAGCAGTTCCCGGATGGCATGCATACAGATTAGTCCGTTGACTTGACATCGCTATTAGTCTCGAGTGTGTTCCCACTGCACTTAGATTACTACCTTACCACGGCTCAAAGAAGTCGTGCAAACAGGTAGTAGTTGGGTGCAGTCCCGAAGCACTTGGGGGCAGTAGTGGCTAGATAGGATTCGTCTCTCCCGGTATTGGGGGTTGATATCGCGTTGTGTTCGGAAAGCCATTACACAAAGTCCCTGGCCAGGGCAGTCGAGATATACTGGTAGGTACTCCAGTAGTTTCTCAGGGTGTATTGGGCTCTATCCCGGCATGACTTATTGCGCTGTTAGGGGTCTGACGTTTACCATCCCGCTAGGCACTGTAAGTGCACGGCGGCGCCCCGGCCGTCAATCCGACGCCGGAATGCGGAAACGGTGAATAACTTAAATTTTTCTTAAACTGGCAAACCGCCGCGCACTAATACCCGGATCGAACCATTAATTAGTCCTAGCTAACTACAAGAAAGGGAATAGAGATATACCGACGATCCAAGTCCTCCGGTCTTCTCGTCATCGTCCCGATCTCCTGCGGAATGTCCCGTCTCCTCCTCGTCGCCGGAAGTGCGCCACATCGCCTACTTCTTTTACGGGCTCCCACCTCAATGCCGAGGCAACTCGGGCACGAAGCCGGCTACTCGACGTGCCCAAGATATGCTGTAGAATATCTAGAGAAGAAGTCTCATTTGGGGTTGTAGGAGTTGCCTTTTGCTGGAGGGATTGAACTTGGAGCTTTATGGATTGATCAAGTGGGATTTTTGCAACATGAAATGAGCCAAAACATCCCCACAAAAATTTGGGACAGCCCCTACAAACTTGGGCCGGCCATGAGAGGTGAGGGAGAGGAAAGAATGAGAGAGCCATCCATAATGGAGAGAGTGGGAAGGCTATATTGCAAAAGGAAAATCATGAAAAGAATATGGTCACAATCACACCCACTCTCAACTACTCACCAACAACCATGATAGCACCAAAACCAACACTCCAACAAGCTAATGATCACTTCCAAAAGTCATGCCATCATGAAGATAGAAGTCAAGGTCAAAAGAATGGTGCACCATCATGATATAAGGAAACAAGCAAAGACCCCCTCCACAAATACTTATTTGCAACAATGCAAATAAGCCCTCCTCCACCAATCTTCGGCCAATGAACGGAACAATGGAAATTGGCCGAAACGGAAAGCAAACTGGCAACTCCAAAAAACTGGTCCCGTAATAAATTACAGGAAAACCCCGATACTGTGCATACACACCCGCATCTGTATTTCGACCGAAATACAAATGTAATGAGACAAAATCTACACTGTACTATACTAGGATCCGGCTTATACCAAAACCGGCTAGTAATATCTGTTCGATCCTGATGCGTGCAATACCGCACGTATCTGATCGAACCCTGCCATATAACCATACGGCCTATAGTACAAACTGTCCGATCCTGATCCGTGCAATACCGCACGTATCTGATCGGACCTTGCCATATCTCCATACGGCCTCTACAACCTTTCGCCCGAAAGCTGAGTAACTGAATGTGGGGGACTCTAAAGACTCGTCAACACCTTGGTTGTGGATTTAACCACTAGCACGTCAGAGGTATAAGCCAATACGTGACGGGCTACCAGGTACTGACTAAAAGGGACGTCTGTGAGCGAACTCAGCCCGACAACCCTACTGAGCCTGTCAGTGACAATATCCGTGCAGTCCGGTCCGTTCGTCTATGAGCATCGCATGGCGGGCCTAGGGGGTTGGTAAAAGTCAGACCCCCAAAAGCGGTACAAGTCGTGTCGGAGTGTAGCCCAGAACACCCTGAGATACTACTGGAATACCTACCAGTAAATCTCCTTGCCTTGGCCAAGGACTTTGTGTAATGGCTCTCCTAGACACAGCACGACCTCACCCCCAATACCGGGAGAGACGAACCCCTGAAGATACGCTCACTGCCTCCATGTGGCTCGGGACTGTACCCAACTAAAACCTGTTTGCACGACTCCTTTGAGCCGTGGTAGGGTAGTAATCAAAGTACAGTGGGAACTCACACGAGACAAATGACGATCCCCAGGTCGATGAACTAACCTGCACACATGTCACCAGGGAACTGCCATCTGACGTCTGGTATATGACCAACTAGCATGTTCCCGGCGAGTCCTGTCCGGTGTACTCATAACCCAATGAGCACCTGTATACATCTTAGGTGATCCAACTGACACCAGTGGCTTGTGAGACCGGCCACCGCCCCTCGTCGGGGTCTCGACTGTATACACTAGTCTACTAATGGAGTATCGATGCCCGGTCTCGAAACTCCCACGACTAGGGACCTTTTAAGGATATGCTTGTAGACCCCCAGCTCCCACTTATATGATCACCCTCATACTGCTGGTGGTCAAGCAAGAATCCTAGGGGCTCTATCAACGTGTAATAGCGACGTGTCAGGTCACCTAAAACAGTACACGATGATAAAGGTAAACCAGATAGCATACTATCATCTCGAGTAAGACTGTCCTACCGGGATAGGTCCTCCCTCAATCATTACAATCACGTACCTGTGACCTAATAATTGACTCTGAGGGCACTATCTCCAACAATCTCCCACTTGCACTCAAGGCTAATTATTGCGATGTCGCATACTCACAGCCCGTGTGATACCGAACATCCAACTCCTCTACTAGTCAGTCTCACAAAGCTCGTTTGCGAAACTATTGTGTTCGAGGAATAGCCTCAGTGAGTGGATCCGCTTGGTTGTTCCTTTCTATGTCTCTCTATATCTCAAGTTCGTGGAGAAACCCATCTCCCGAAAAGAGCAATACCTGCCTTAGAATGTGTCTGGATGTCTGATGGGACATAGCTCATAAATGAACTCCAAATCCAAACTTCTTAGACTGTATCGTCAACTGAAATTAATCAGTATCCTGCGCGCCATGCCTCCCTCAGTATTGCCTTGGACAACCTGTCCAAAATACTGCCCCTCATCAGAAGGAAAACTATAACTCTGACAACCTCCTTGTCGTCCATGTCACCTTGGAAGCCTGGAATGATAACTGTCTCCTGAATGAGGCTGTCGTTATCATATCCCTATAACATCTACTTATGTTCTAAAACTGCTTCCAACCGTTTCTCCAGGATTGGATGAATGTCAACTTATTGCATCTAGTGCAAGAACAACATCTGGTGTGGTACTTGACATCTCACGATTGACTCAATTGCCTGAGCAAGTGATCTGCCAATCATGCACGTCCCTCTCCCCTTTAGCCTGTAAGACACCTTTGGAGAGGGTGACTCCATTACCTGCAGGTACACTACCGTGCCAGGAGTCGTCCATCCTAAATACTCTTAGAATGCTGTCAAGTACCCTGATTGGGAAACCACCCAAATCTAGATCTAAAACCATAGATCCAGTAACCAGTATGTCAGATATAAAATCCATTTCCTTTGTGGAGAAACAACTGTGTGACGACCAAAGTATAACCGATCGTAGTGTAGGAGTTTCTTTTCCTACTCTGTGTATATCATCCAAATACCAGGATATCACACCCTACTACCTTCTCAATAGATCCATCCCCTATTCTGATGAAGTCAAACCCATGACTGTCACGTCAGAAATAGATGATCTATCTCCGCTACATCTGCTTTAGTCTATAAATAGACATAAGCTACCTGTCCACCAATGCTTCCGCTGCTCCCACCGACTACGACAACCCTCTGGCAGAGTCATATAGACGTACACTTCTAAAACTAGTTTAGAACGACGCTATACTCATCCTCCCGCCTGGTCTCGCAGCCTGGAACAACAGCAATGGTAATTGTGGGTAAACAAGAACTTCCCTGTCACCGTCCTTGAGGCTACCGGAGTACCTCTCGGGTGCCTGAAGTTACCCACCTTATCTGCGGAGTGGCCAGTGGAATGTCAATCTAGATTGAATCTTTAGGTTCCTTGTCAAATCTTCAGTAATCGTTTGTGGTTCTGGAATCACTTCCAGTTCTACCATACTCCCACTACTGTTTTCTGAAAAAATCCATTTTTAATAAAACTGTGGCGAGTCTAGAACAATATTGCTATTGTTCATCCAGATGGTAGAAAATTAACCCGCGTCATAGCCTGGGTCAACCCACAAACAGCCATTACAGAAACGTGCCTTGAGTTGTCCAGTGTCTGGTTTTAAGCATAAACCGGACAACTCCCCGTACCTTAACATCGTTAAGATATGAACTGTTCTATATCCAATATAGAAACAGAGGCACTGATTTAATTGAACCAGATTCAAATCATGCAGCTGTCCCCAGCGCATGTCAACTAAATGGAAGGAGGCCGATCAGCGTTACTCAACTTAGGAATACTTCCAATTATGAGTAACCTGAAAGAGAAGCAAGATCTCTTTATCATTACTATCAACTGAATACCATACACAAGTATCTACATCTTCGATCTCTTTGAAGAATCCCGATACTTGCTATACCTGGTTCTCTACTCTATTCAAATACCTATAACTTCTCAAAATTTGGACCCTGTGTTTCCGCGAAACACCTGTCTAAAAACTAGAGAAGTCATAAGTAAACCGAATATAGTACGAGGACCAACCCCTCTGTCCTGATGGACCCTGGACAACATACAATACTCTGTATAAGTCCCTTGAGTCTGATAACTCATTCACTGTGTGTCGTAGGTTGAAAACTGTACTTATGGTTAAGAAGAATTACACCGCTGTTCAATGCTCCTTACCTAACCATCCACTGATATAGGTAAATGTCGTAGACATAATTTCAGAAAGGTATATCTCACTCTATGAAAATAGACGTACAGATATATCAATTTGAAATTGGTGCATAACAGCGGATATTCAAAACCAAATATTTGCCGACTGGCAAACAGCCCTGGTGATTTCCTCAAATATCACTGATTACAACGAATCCCGATATAATGAGGATAATCACCCAATTCCCAATAACTTACTCCCACTCATCATCTGTAAAACCATACAGATGTGAGAATCGTATCTGGTAAATACATACCCTGGAGTAAGTATCTAATCGGGAAATCAGTTTTCTATTAACAGTACACAGTGAAACTGAAACATTGAAATGTTTCGATGGGGTATCCTGGTATTCCTAGTAATGCCTCTTCCAGATTCACGATTGTAACCGTATAATTCTTTGCCACCTCTCCAAATCCCTTCATATGTCTTTAGTCTTTACCTTCTGTACACCCCTTTAGGCCAAATGGTTTTCTTCATTCCCTACCGTTCGGCACCAGCCTATGGTTTGGAAGAAGACTATCCAATAAGCATAATGGGTGTAATGTCCCAATCCTAGGAACACTCGCAATGCGAGAGAAGGTGAAGATAAAAGACAACCGAATAAACCTTATTCCTATTTCTCCTGAACCAGAATCCATCCCCGAACTGGAACAAGTTCCATTCGAGTTCGTATATAACCATACGATGGAGTATCCAAATAAACTGTGGATCTTCGTAGCGATACGGAGTGTCCTGGAGAAATACAAAGGTGATGTGGGAGTGGTAACGAAATATTTGGTTTGGTCGTGAATATCTGTTGCAATTTACTTTGCCCTCTTACTAATCCCTTGTTTTGTCTTAACTTAATACCTTCTGCACACCATCGTTATGCTAATTGGTTTTCTTCATTCCCCACCGGTCGGCACCAGCCTAAGGTTTGGAAGAAGACAATCCAATTTGCATAATAGGTGTACTACCCCTAAACCAAGGAGTACTCGTAACCTGAGAGAGGGTAAAAGGAAAAGACAACTGAATAATCCTATCCGTTTTCTCCAGAACCGGAAACCATCCTCGAATAAATTCTTTCGAGTTCGTATCTAACCATACGATGGTTTTGTCCAATGGAAGTGGACGTTCGTAGTAATACGGGGTGTCCTGGAGAAAAGGGTAAAAGTAGGAGTGGCAATGAGGTTTGCAACTCTGACAATCCAAAAAGCCAGTGTTTAAGAAGGTTCGGTCAACTTGGTCACTGAGTCATAGTCTTAGGGTCGGGTCAAATGGTCGCTGCCAGAGAGAGAGAGAAAAGAAATACTCAGCGTGCACTCTAACCTAGATCAGAATGGTTACCAATTTATCTAATCTGGAATCCTCCCACTGTACCTCAAATTCTCCTCCAAACCTGAAAGAAGAATTAGTCGGAGTCACCCGAGGAGTAAACTAACTCATCAGTGGGAATCGGGATCCAACTATCATTGCATGATAACGTGACGGAATCTGCTCACGCTATCACACTCCAGAAGGTATGCGCATATCTGGCAAGTTTCAGTTCTTTTGAAACTCCCGATGTGATTTCTGCCCCATGCTCTTATGACCTTGACTTTGGCCAACATATCATAAGTCACACGTCAAGTTCTGCCCGTCATTCTCCAGGTTAATTTGAATCCACCCGTACATACCCTTGACTTTGGCCAAAATGGTAGCACGACTGTCCCAAACCAACGCATCTATCTATGTTGCATATGAATAACCAACAGCTACCAAACACTGTGCCTTGACTTTGGCCAACATACACAGCTTGAATACTATTGACTACCCATATGAAACGACGGAGGGCTACGAATGGTTTCTGGCGAAAACCTTTAACGTAATGAACTTGATATCGTCGAAGGAACGGATAGCTTTTAAAAATATAGTGACGAAAACCGTTGCTAAAGAGGTCACTCCCGGTGAAGGGATCTCGGCTCTTTCCCCGTAGAATGGGGTGCAGGATATTCCAAATGAATACCACGGTGCAAATCAAAAGTAATCGGCTATAGTGAAGTTAATGCCCTGACGCAAACTTCTGTCCAAGGGGTCACTCCCGGTGAAGGGATCTCGGCCCTTGCCTCGTCGACTGAGGAGCAGGATATTCCAATGAATACCACGATGCAAAACAAAAGTAAACGTCCTTGCAATAACAGCTTTTTGAAAAGTGTTCCAACAACATCAGATTAGGTTTGTTTTTAAACTTGCATTGATCCGAATCAATGCAGTCCCATCAATTGATCACACCAAAAAGAACGAAAATATACTGATGTACGTATATGCCATCCGCATTCGCCACTGGGTCCCGTCATTACCCGTTAGGTTAGCTTACTAACGACAGAGCGGGGACTGGACTAGCGCGGATGCAAAACATATACGACATCTACTAATATATATACCAATATATAGTATTTCGCTCAAGGCGTGAATAAAATGCAACATCACAGAAATGTACAGCATCACAGAAACAATACAGATATCTGGGATCCCCGGGTTTCACAGAGCCGCTGAAACCCGACGTTCCCCTGGTCGTGTGGATAGCCTGTGCAATGAGAACCTAGACCCCTACGGGCGCGGCAAGTCACCCGACAAAACCTGAAGCGAGGCAGCCCCCTTCAGCGCCGTGAATGGACCACCCAGCACTTCACGGAATCCGGTAACTTACCCCTCCTGGGTCAACCTGTACCCCCTACGAGTGCGGCGAATAGCCCGCCAATCCTAGAGTGAAGCCCCCTCCGTCTCAATGCCATGAGATGCGGGCTTGTTGCCCTCCAGAACCCGGCTATCCGTGCACCCCTCCGCGGGGCAATCCTAGTACAGAAAGTAAAATATACATACAACGGGTACATCGACCGCAACCAGGTCGTGCCCCAAAATAATAATACAAACAGGCAGTGACGGCAGTCCACATGTCGGACGCTCGCCCCGCAATATCAAATGTACATAATACAACAAAACTGTACTAGCATTGCATCCAGGCTATCCCCCACGACCGATCCGCAACATCACAGCAAAAACAAAACATCAACGTGAAAATCACGTTCGCAAATCCGTCTAACCGGGCTATAGCAGTTAGACCGGATTTACCGATCGAGTGACATTCACGGTCGCAGATATAATGTAAATACTGTGAAAAATGTGTTTAAAATATCCGACCGATCGAATATTAACAAGTGGGCCCCAAAACAAAACTGTAGCAGTCACAGAAATCCTGGGCCCAATTTTAATATTCCAAAACCCATATTTTAAGCCCAGAAGGCCTCTGTAAAAAATTGGTGAAGTGATCTCCACAGTGCGCGGCGGAAGGGCGGCGGGAAGGTGGTTTTCGCGGCGGTTCCGCGCTCCCACTGTGGAGTTACTTTGTCGAATTTTTACAGAGCTCTTAGATTTTCCAGTACATCAATATTTTACAACCTGAAAAAATTTTCGACACCAAAAATTTCCAACAGAAAACTGATGCTAACAAAAATGTAGTTTTGGAACATTCGATCGATCGAAACAGAAAAACACACTACACCAAGCTAGACTAAGTTAATGGCGAGGCTCTGATACCACTGTAAGTGCACGGCGGCGCCCCGGCCGTCAATCCAACGCCGGAATGCGGAAACGGTGAATAACTTAAATTTTTCTTAAACTGGCAAACCGCCGCGCACTAATACCCGGATCGAACCATTAATTAGTCCTAGCTAACTACAAGAAAGGGAATAGAGATATACCGACGATCCAAGTCCTCCGGTCTTCTCGTCATCGTCCCGATCTCCTGCGGAATGTCCCGTCTCCTCCTCGTCGCCGGAAGTGCGCCACATCGCCTACTTCTTTTACGGGCTCCCACCTCAATGCCGAGGCAACTCGGGCACGAAGCCGGCTACTCGACGTGCCCAAGATATGCTGTAGAATATCTAGAGAAGAAGTCTCATTTGGGGTTGTAGGAGTTGCCTTTTGCTGGAGGGATTGAACTTGGAGCTTTATGGATTGATCAAGTGGGATTTTTGCAACATGAAATGAGCCAAAACATCCCCACAAAAATTTGGGACAGCCCCTACAAACTTGGGCCGGCCATGAGAGGTGAGGGAGAGGAAAGAATGAGAGAGCCATCCATAATGGAGAGAGTGGGAAGGCTATATTGCAAAAGGAAAATCATGAAAAGAATATGGTCACAATCACACCCACTCTCAACTACTCACCAACAACCATGATAGCACCAAAACCAACACTCCAACAAGCTAATGATCACTTCCAAAAGTCATGCCATCATGAAGATAGAAGTCAAGGTCAAAAGAATGGTGCACCATCATGATATAAGGAAACAAGCAAAGACCCCCTCCACAAATACTTATTTGCAACAATGCAAATAAGCCCTCCTCCACCAATCTTCGGCCAATGAACGGAACAATGGAAATTGGCCGAAACGGAAAGCAAACTGGCAACTCCAAAAAACTGGTCCCGTAATAAATTACAGGAAAACCCCGATACTGTGCATACACACCCGCATCTGTATTTCGACCGAAATACAAATGTAATGAGACAAAATCTACACTGTACTATACTAGGATCCGGCTTATACCAAAACCGGCTAGTAATATCTGTTCGATCCTGATGCGTGCAATACCGCACGTATCTGATCGAACCCTGCCATATAACCATACGGCCTATAGTACAAACTGTCCGATCCTGATCCGTGCAATACCGCACGTATCTGATCGGACCTTGCCATATCTCCATACGGCCTCTACAACCTTTCGCCCGAAAGCTGAGTAACTGAATGTGGGGGACTCTAAAGACTCGTCAACACCTTGGTTGTGGATTTAACCACTAGCACATCAGAGGTATAAGCCAATACGTGACGGGCTACCAGGTACTGACTAAAAGGGACGTCTGTGAGCGAACTCAGCCCGACAACCCTACTGAGCCTGTCAGTGACAATATCCGTGCAGTCCGGTCCGTTCGTCTATGAGCATCGCATGGCGGGCCTAGGGGGTTGGTAAAAGTCAGACCCCCAAAAGCGGTACAAGTCGTGTCGGAGTGTAGCCCAGAACACCCTGAGATACTACTGGAATACCTACCAGTAAATCTCCTTGCCTTGGCCAAGGACTTTGTGTAATGGCTCTCCTAGACACAGCACGACCTCACCCCCAATACCGGGAGAGACGAACCCCTGAAGATACGCTCACTGCCTCCATGTGGCTCGGGACTGTACCCAACTAAAACCTGTTTGCACGACTTCTTTGAGCCGTGGTAGGGTAGTAATCAAAGTACAGTGGGAACTCACACGAGACAAATGACGATCCCCAGGTCGATGAACTAACCTGCACACATGTCACCAGGGAACTGCCATCTGACGTCTGGTATATGACCAACTAGCATGTTCCCGGCGAGTCCTGTCCGGTGTACTCATAACCCAATGAGCACCTGTATACATCTTAGGTGATCCAACTGACACCAGTGGCTTGTGAGACCGGCCACCGCCCCTCGTCGGGGTCTCGACTGTATACACTAGTCTACTAATAGAGTATCGATGCCCGGTCTCGAAACTCCCACGACTAGGGACCTTTTAAGGATATGCTTGTAGACCCCCAGCTCCCACTTATATGATCGCCCTCATACTGCTGGTGGTCAAGCAAGAATCCTAGGGGCTCTATCAACGTGTAATAGCGACGTGTCAGGTCACCTAAAACAGTACACGATGATAAAGGTAAACCAGATAGCATACTATCATCTCGAGTAAGACTGTCCTACCGGGATAGGTCCTCCCTCAATCATTACAATCACGTACCTGTGACCTAATAATTGACTCTGAGGGCACTATCTCCAACAGGCACAATGTGTGAGTATCTCAGACGAACAGATCAGACTGTATGGAGATTGTCACAGATAGGCTCAGTAGGAGTTCGGATGAGTTTGCTCATCGGTCTTTTTATCGACAGATACCTGGGTAGCCATTACGTGCAGCTAGTACCGCTGACGGAATTGTGGTTAAACCCACTGCCAGCGTACTTTCGAGTCTTTAGAGTCCCACACAGAGGGTTTCCCTACTTCGGGCGAAACGATGTAGAGACCGTATGGTTTTACGGCAGGGTTCCGATCATATACGTGTACTGGCTACATGGATGATGTTCAGACGGATAATACTAGTAGGCTTTGGTTTAATCCAGATCCTAGTATTATATTATTGGATTGTTATCATCTCATTGTATTCGTATTTTTCGGAATACGAATACGGGTATGTATATACGGTGAGGGCATTCTTGTAATTTTACATGGTATGCTTCTAGAAGGGGACACCTCATTATTGAATTATCTATTTTGGTAAATGGATTAATGAGGTGGAAATTGGAGAGACATACTTGGCATGGGGTGAAGCATGGCTCTTGGATTTGTTTATTAGTTTGTGTTCACTATTGAAGCATGGTGGCTATTTTCTATGTGAAAATAATCCATGCTTCAATAAGTGATGACTTGAGCCATTCTTCACACTTGCAAGAACTAGCTCATTTGCTTTTTTTCATTCTCTCTCCAAGTTTCCTCTCTTTCTTCCTCAAAGATCCTTACACTCACATGTGTTGTGAAGCAAAGGATCTCATAAGATAATGCACTCTATGATCATCTTCGACACGAGGAGGCTGACGTTGCAACCTTCATCCGTTCTTCCAGGAGCTCAAGGAGGGGGGGGAGAAGACCCGAAGGATTGGTTCTAGGAGGTATAACAATCTATCATAGTAGTTAGAACCTCCTAGTTAGTTTAGCTAGTTAAGGTTCTGTAAAGATCCTGGAGTTTAGTCGGTGTTGCGAGCTTTGTAAAAATCGTTTTTTGTAAATTCCTCCTTCCCGCGAACCCGTGGAGTGCGTGACATCGACTTACAGTGGCATCAGAGCCTACTAAACCTTAACTAGCAGTTTAGAAGATGTATAGAATTACGAAATCGAAATAACTCCGAAATATCGAAACTAGAATCCAAGTTTCTGTCGATTTTTACAGAGGCTCTAATTTTTTTTTAAAACAATTGCAGAGTGCTCCTTTACATGTAACTAGAACACTACCAAAAAACGAGAGAAAACAACTTAATTTTTGCCGGCCAAAAGCAAGAAATTCCCGGCCTGGCCGGGTTTAATAAGGTTTTTGGTCTCATAATTTTTGTGGTGTTCTGGTATCTTGGATTTAGGGTTTCAGGTAGTGTTTGATTTTGCCCAGATTTCATATACTGTTATTTTTTTGTTGGGGCAATACGGAGTATTTCGAAGTCGCGGTTTTAACATCATTTATATGTTTCAGTTTATATATGTGTTTCGAAACGTCCGCTAATTGCTATACGTCGATTAGTGGGGGTTGCACATATCTGTGATTGTTGTGGTTTGTGGATATGGGGTATTGGATCATCGTGGATGAAAAGCCGGGGGGATGTAAGAAGAGTATTTTCTTTTCTTTCATTCATGTAATTTGTAAATGTGATATAATATTATTTTGTGGGGCACATCCGGGTTGAGCTTGTAGCCACCGTTGTATTACTTCATTTACTGTTTTTGGTCCTAAGATAGACCCAAGGTGGGGTGCACAAACTACCGGGTTCTTGAAGTGCCAAGTGGCCTACTCATTTTACTGAGAGAGATTGCTTCACTTCGGGAATTTGGCGGGTAGTTTGCCGCACCCGTAGGGGTCTAGGGTGGGGTTTGGCTATTCATCACGACCGTGGAATCCGTCTTTCGTTATAGGCTTAAACGAAACATGGAATTCCTAGTATATCCAATATATTCATCTGTGATCTAGAATGCCTATTATTGCGTGAGACGAATGGATATATATATATATATATATATAATAAACGTTGCTTATGTTTTGCACCCGCGCTAGTCCAGCCCCCGCTCTGTCATTAGTTAAGTAACCTAACGTTGCATGATGAGGCCTCGTGGCGAATGCAGATGACATAAGCGTACGTTGTATTTTCGTTTCTTTCTGCAATGATAGGGTTAAATGATGGGACCGCATTAATATTGATTAATGCAAGGAAAATAAACCAAAGCTTAAATCGTTAGAACGGTTTCAAAACCACTCGGTTTTCTTCAAAAAGAAAACTTTTAAATGCGGAGCCTAAACCACTCTTTTTAAAAGCTATCATGGTTCTTTCGACTATATCAAGTTCATTACGCTCACGGTTTCGCCAAAACCATTCATAGTCCTCCGTCATTTCAGATAGGTATTCTGTAGTTTCAAGCTATGTAATTTGACCTTCGCTAAGGCATAATGATTGGTAGCTGCTGGGTATTCATATATAGTATAGATAGATGCGTTGGTTTGGGACAGTCATACTATTATTTTGGCCCTTGTCAAGAGTATGTATGGGTGGATTCAAATTAACCTGGACAATGACGGATAGAACTTGACTTGCGAATTACGATATGTTGGACTTCGTCAAGGTCATAAGAGCTTGGGGCAAAAATCCACATCGGGAGTTTCTAAGGAAATTGAAACTTGCTAGTGTTGCATACCATTTGGAGTGTGATAATTTTGGTAGGATTCTTTCAAGGTTGTCACACGATGATATTTGGATCCTGATCCTACTGTGAGTATTTGCTACTATTCGGGAAATTTTTCACTAAAATAATCAATGCTATAAACCAAGTAGGTGTCAAGAACTGTGTTGGCGGGGCTACGCCTCCAGAGAAAAGAGCTTATGTAATTAAGGAACTTCACGAAAGCGTCGGAAAATTTTCCTCGAAGTACCGACACTAACCTGGCCGAAAGGTTAAGTAAGAATTGTAAGAGTGAGATTAATCCTGACTAATTCTTCTTTTATAGTTTGAGGAAGGATTCGAGGAACAATGGGAGTCATCCTGTTTAGATAAACTAATAACCAATCTAAACTTGAAAGAGCATCATGCTGAGTGTTTCTTCTCTCTCTCTTAATTGCAGCGACCATAATGACCGGACTTAGGTTACTGCTAGATAATAATAAACTGATTGGGCTAAACTATAAATATTGGCTAAAAAATGTCCAGTTGGCCATTAACTATGACAACCTAGGCTACCTCCTTACTACTAAAGCCCCCGCCGTCGCAGGTCCAAATTCCAGCATCGCGGATGATGATATCCGTAAGACATAGGAAAAATGATTGTGCGAGAGCCAAGTGCCTCATGTTAGCTTCAATGGATTATGAACACCAGAGGCAGCACTAGAAGATGGACTTAGCTTCCATCTTTCTCCATATCAAAGTTTTATATGGAGAGCAATCTCGTATCGCAAGATATGAGACCTCGAAGAAATTGTTTCAGGCGAGGTTGGCCGTTGGGTCATCTGTAGGGGACCACATCCTTATAATGATTAGCTATATTAAAGAGTCCGCGGACCTTGGGACCACGTTAGAGAACGAGTTATTTACTGACTTGATTCTACAGTCGCTCCCCTCCACTTATGCCCAGTTTATCTTGAATTTCAAAATTCAAGGGAAAGATGTTTCACTTCCAGAACTCCTCAACATGTTGAGGAGAGCTGAGGGCACCCTGCAAGAATCTAGAGAGACACCCGCTTGCTTATTGGGGAATCTTTCTCTTCTAGATCCAAGGAGAAATCCAAGGGAGAGAAGAAGGCCTCCACCAAGCCGAAAGACGGTGTCAGTAAGGTAGAAGGAAAGGACAGGGCAAAAGTTTCGGGGCTAACATTAGGGAAGGAGGAATGTTTTTATTGTCACGGGAAAGGGCATTGGTAAAAGGACTGCAGAGCTTAGAAAGCCAGAAACCAGGATTCGAAGCACGTTTTGACTTCGTCTTCGGGTGTGTTTATGATTGAAAACTGTCTGTCAATTAACTCTACTTCCTGGGTACTAGATACCGGATCAAGATCTTATATCTGTAATTCATTACAGGCTTTGAGAAACCATATAGTTATCAAGGCAGCTGATATGACTCTCAGGGTTGCTAACGGAATGAGCATGGATGTTTTATCCGTAGGGGAATATCACCTAGGATTGACAAGTGGACAGATTTTGATTTTGCGTAACCGTTTGTGTGTACCCAGTCTGGCTTGTAATATCATCTATGTATCTTTACTTTCTAAAGAAGGTTATGATTTTATATTTGTAAGCGATGCTGTCAACATCCACCTAAATCAAGCTTTGATTGGGTCAGATACCCTAGATAACGGTATATATGTATTAAATCAAGCTCAGGTTTTCAACGTCTAGAACACACTTAAAAGAAAGTCTCCAGAATTAAATCAGGCTTTCTTATAGTATTGTAGACTGGGTCATATCAATGAAACACGGTTGACGAAGTTACATAAAGAAGGATATTTAGATCCGTTCGAATATCAATCCTATGCAACTTGTCAATCATGTCTCAAAGGAAAGATGACAAAGACTCCGTTCACTGGACACGGGGTAAGAGCGAGCTCGCTCTTGGGACTCATACACAATGACGTGTGTGGTCCAATGTACACACATGCAAGAAGTGGTTATTCCTATTTTATTATTTTTACGGATGATTTCTCAAGGTATGGACATGTAATCTTGATGAAACATAAATCCGGTGCCTTTGGGAAATTCCGGGAATATAAGAATGAAGTGGAAAAACAAATCGGCAAAAATATTAAGACACTTAGATCTGATCGAGGTGGTGAATACTTAAGTGCCGAGTTCCTGGATTACTTAAAAGAGAATGGAATTCTCTCCCAGCTTACTCCTCCATATACATCTCAACACAACGGTGTATCGGAAAGGCGGAACTGTATCTTATTGGATATGGTACGTTCCATGATGAGTAACGCTGAGTTACCGCGGTCCTTCTGGGGTTATGCGCTAGAATCAGCTGTTGGATATGTATGCCCTAGAGGCCATTATTGTATAGTACTAGTTTGTATAATACATTTTGGAAGCTTGGGATAGATACACGGATTTACGACAGTCTTTCTCGATATAGTAGTATGCTACTTGGTTTGTATCTATCTTAATATGTGTATATGTTTCTTTTAACATATCTTAATATGTGTATATGTTTCTTTTAACATCGTACGGTATCGGCAAGCGAAGATCAAGGTGAGTAGATATATATCTACAGGGGAAGTCGAGTGGATGGCGTATAGCACCCCCGCAGTTTCGTAGTGTAGTATACGAATACGTATACTTATGTATATATAAGTATGTTTATTGTGAGACTAGATGATTATCTAGATAGACTTTAGAAGTTCATGGTTAAATCCTAGTATAACTTGATGATAGTGTCGTTAGTTAGTTGTAGTCGCGAACCCTAGATTAAGGTTTACACTCGCACACACGCACACATACCCGCATGCATTTTATTACTTGTACGTATATGGGGATATGTATATATATACACACACATAGGTATGGGACTATATATATATATCTACATATACATATACATAGATGATGAGGATAGTATACGATATTGGGCGATGAGTCGATGAGATTGGGCATGATTCCACGAGATCGGTGATATGACATGGTTCATATTATGAGATACGACATGATATTATTAGCAGGTTTTTAGGCGTGGTGTTTTCATACACACGTATATATATATATACATGTAGATGGTATCAGTATGTACTAGACGTAGATCGGTACCCCCCCGATCATGATATATGATGATAAGGATACCAGATGAATAATAAGATAAATATAATATTGACCCGTACCCAGATCGGGATGTCGTACGATGGGTTTACCGTACGAGCTATAATTATGATGATAGATCCGCACTCCTGACTCGAGAATGTCATATGATATATTGTATCGTACGCGATACTATTGAGGCGGGATCACCGACTATTATATATATATATATATATATATATATATATATATCGACTCAGACTTAGGCGGTTTCCTTACCTTTTCGATTAGTCTGTTAGTTTAGACCGGTAGTTTACTTATAGATGTTAGATTAGACCCGGGTCATACATATTTCAAAACTAACGAATCGTGAATATTTTTAAGATAGGCCAAGGGATTCTACGGATATTTCAAAAGACGTACTTTTTCTTAAAAACACCGTAGTCCTATTTTCTAAACACCACGATTCATGTTATATAAAATGGCAAACTGTATGACCCGATTATATAAATGTTTATTTCCTTATTGTTGTGTTTATTATTCGGCTCCCGCATATTCTTGCTGTTCGCATCGCATTGCATGCTTATATTGTGTTTTCATATGCCATTATTGAAATCATACTGTCAGGACACCAGCACCATTACCGATGATGCGTATGTTCCACGTACACCTGCTTGCCGGCTCACTCACATTATCATCGGTAATTGCCATGCCACGTACACTGTAGAGAATATTGATTCATTGATATCGCTTGTTAGCTGATAGTTCCGATATATTATTATTGCGATAGCTTAGCCATTGCATTTATTACTGTGATTGTCATGCATATTTATACGTCCATTTTCATGCATTATTATTAGGGCCAGTCCGGATTGCCGGAGCCCAATATTTATTAATTCATTGTTTATTTACTTTGAGATATTGAGATTTCGAATTTCCATGAGAATTATGGATTTGGAGAAACCGTAAAGATTTATAAACTTATTATCATTTTAAAATGAAAGTTGTGGTTTTCTCATGATATGATTTGAGAGGAGTCCACCATGAGTTTTCTCGGCTCTTGAGCGATATGATACACCCGATTCGAGAAGGAGGATGAACCGTCTGTGGGTGCATGGTGGACCCGGTACGGTACCCCAAGCGAGAAGGTCGCAGATGATGGCATTGAGCCTGGCAGGGGAAAACTACCGGCCGGTGACTTCATTGTGACTCGTCGGATATCCGGAGGATACCGATCGGAGTTTGGGCCAGTCCGGATAGCCGGAGCCTAGGGGCCAGTCCTGATAGCCGGAGCCCCAGATATTGAGACAGCGAGATATATATTTTTGTATCGATACTAGACACTGATTTATGTTGATTTCATTGATGATATCTCGATTTTATATATATAAATCTCACTGAGATATGAAGACAGTTTTCTCATTTACATGTATTCTGTTTTCATGCATTCATACCTCTATTTATGATATGTTGCTACCTGAGTCACTGACACGAGCACTTGGTACTACACTTGTATAGATGTTTACCTTTGCCACCTTATCATGCTTCAAACTTTATCATTTTGATGTTATATATTTCTGATCGTCTTGACCTAGAATGAGTCATACATACGATTTCTGCTCGGTGATATTTTCTACTCACGAGTTGGCAACTCACCCCCGTTGTGCCACAGTTTCTTGCAGGTTTTGCCGTACATGTTTCATTGCGGCTTTCTGGCACACTGCTTCCATTCCGGGTGATTGCTTTGGTAGGTGGGTTCACTCGCATCGTGACCACCCTCGTACATTCATTATATTCAATTGTATCTAATAACTCCATCAACCAGCCTTGTATATTATTTATAGACTTAGAAGACCTGTTGTATATTATTTCGACCTTAGAGTCGCGCGTTGTATTATTATGGTTTTCATGTTGATTTTGAGTTTCTTTTGAGTTTTGATCCTCACCCTTCGGCGTTGTATATTATATTGCTTGCATGGTTGTGACCGTCGATTGACGAAGAGCTAGCTCCCGCTTGGTGATGCCTTTTATCATTTCGTATACTATTCATGTTGTACCCCGTTTGGGGCCAGTATTTACAAAGGAAACTCTGCCGAAATTTTCAGAAAAGACATGATGTTTTAAAAACGCATAATTCGGCTTATGTTATTAAAACCACTTGCTTTAAAACAAGTTTTCCTTCACTTATTATTTAAAATGGTTTAGATTTCTGGGATTTTTGGCTTACTTGAATTAGATGGGGTCCTATAGACTTCATATGATTCAAGGGCCAGTCACGTGTCATTTCGGATCGTGACAAAGTTGGTATCAGAGCCCTAAATTAACCTTGTTTCGAGTCTATGTTTGACAATGCGGAGTCTAGGGCGTATATATATTCGGAACCTAGGCTTGACCTTACGGAACTTAGACTTGGTCGAGGGGGTATTAGACCCGAACTTTCGTCGCGTAGGTTGACCTTGGTTGATGGAGTAGATGACTTAAGGAGAGTGACGTACCGTGTGTATGTTCCGCGGTATACTTACGATACACTACTCCGCTTAAAAAGCCTTAGGATGTACATTTCTTTGCACATTATTATATTCATTCTTATGATCTATCCTCATCGATTGGTTATGGTTTTGCTACCACGATTGCATAGACAGAGAGAGCTACGGCTAGAGTTGCGGTCAGCACGAGCTCGTTGTTGGGGTAAAAATTTACACCCCGGTTGACCGAGTCAAAGTCAAGGTCAACCCCAAGCTAGGTGGGCCCAAGCCCAGGTCAATCGGGCCCATGCCCAAGTCGAGCTCGCGGCCAGCCTCCCCATGCCGACAACAAAAATCATGTAACAAATAATTTTTATGTAATTTTTGTGCATGAATGTATGCAAAATGGGCATAAAGCCAAATTTTTGTAAGCCCATGGCTTATGTGCAAAATGAAATGGCACATGAGCCATGGGATGGCTAAAATGCCATTTTTGTAAAGCCCAAGGGGCTATATGTAAATGTGTAAGCCTATATAAGGCAACATGATGATGAATAAAGCAAGACTTTTTCATTCCCCAAAAAACTAGGGTTCTTTGTGCCTCCTGCTCCTTCTCCAAGGTTCTAAACCTTCTCAATTCTTTTGAATTAAATCAAGAGTTTTACTCTTTCTTTTCCAAAACTAAGTAGTTTTCCACCACAAAGGGGAACACAGATCTCCCATCAGATCTCAAAAGGGAGTGATTTTTAAAATCTCCTACTTCTTGATCTTCAAGATCCGGCCAAACAACAGAAGGAAGAAGAAGAACCCCTTTCATCAGCTTCAAAACATCCCAGGAGTTTAACTCCATACATATATACATAACAAATATTTCCTTTCTGAAGCATAGCTTCTGTTTCTTAGGCTAAAAGCCACTTTTTCTCGCCGGCGCTCAAGTGCAGAGCGCCACGTGCCGACACGTGGCGCGCTTGCGCTCAAGCGCAAGCACCCGAGCGCAAGTCGCCCACGTGCCGACACGTGGCGCGCTTGCGCTCAAGCGCAAGCGCCCGAGCGCAAGTCGCCCACGTGCCGACACGTGGCGCGCTTGCGTTCGAGCGCAAGCGCTCAAGCGCAAGTCGCCCACGTGCCGACACGTGGCGCGCTTGCGCTCAAGCGCAAGCGCCCGAGCGCAAGTCGCCCACGTGCCGACACGTGGCGCGCTTGCGTTCAAGCGCAAGCGCCTGAGCGACAGTCGCCCCGGTGCCGACACGTGGCGCGCTTGTGCCTAAGTGCAAGCGCCCGAGCGCAAGTCTCCCCCGTGCCGACACGTGGCGCGCTTGCGCCCAAGCGCAAAGCGCCTACGTGCCGACACGTGGCGCGCTTGCGCTCAAGCGCCCAGTGCTCAAGCGCAGAGCGCCCACGTGCCGACACGTGGCACTCTAGCGCCTGAGCGCACAGCATCTAGGCGCACAGCGCTCAAGGTGCTGCCCCCACGCATCCTTTGGATGCTTCTCCCCCCTCTTTTTTTATATGTATATACATATGTGCACACATATGCATACATATGTGCACACACACATACACCACGACACTGTCCCTGTTAGAAAAAAAATTCTAATGGGGCGCTGCCCCGCACCCCGCAAGGGGGCTGCTAGCCCCCTTGACCCCCAGCCCGCTATCCGGGTAGCGGGACTCCCGTAAAAACTCTGCGTGGCTCCCGATATATCCAAACCTCCCCTTTCAAAACACAACACACGTACACTGCACATTGAGTTCGCATGATCAGTTTAACCCGTTAATCGGAGGTTCCCTCGCCCCAAAGGCGAGGGGTAATTAACGGCAGCTTAGTCCGCGGCTGCCGGAGATTCGGATCCCCACAATCAATAAACCCCGGCCTACCCTAGGCAGGGGGAATCTGTAGTACGCCTGACAAGCGCGCGCGTATTCCCATCTCAATAGGGTGACGAAAAACATCCTACAGATTCTGGCACGCCCGGTGGGACCAATCTCTCCTCCCATATTTCGGGTTAAACGTTCATGTGAGCTCAATCAATTTACATGTCTATATTTATACTAAAATAATGCTCTTTCATGCAGATTTTCAAGCAATCACCTTCCGACGATGTCTTCGATGATGAACTCAGCTCCAGTCTCCTACACGATGAAGATGGACTCCAGGACGGTCCTCCCGGCCAGTCTTGGGCGACAATGGGAGGAGGAGCCGCTATCATTCGGCTCTATCCTGTTCGTGTCAGCTAACGCCATTCCCGCTCCTCAAGCTCCAGCAACAGACAGACCGGTCTCGAAAGGAAAGAGACCAAATGTGGTGATCTCGAGGGCGCCCCCACCCAAACGCAAGTCGGTGTCTGAACGACTTTCCTTGGCCCCAACTGGGGCCAAGGCCATCAACACCAACAAAGCCACAACGCGTCTTGAGCAATCTCCAGTGGCGCCTCCGACAACTGCTCGATTGGGTGTCTTCTCAAGCATCCCCATCACTCGGCCTATGGCGGCTTCCCGAAGAGCAGAAGCCTGCCAAGCGCTTAAGGCAGAGAAGCTGAGGCAGAAGCGGCTCAGATATAGAGCCAACAAAAGGGCTAGGGCTCTGGCCATGTTAAAATTTATGAATTTCCAAAGCCCGGACCGCTCCGCGAAACCAGCTGCCAGTGATGAAAGAATGGCTGAGTGTGTTATCCACACTGTCTACATGGCCGGACATGAAGAAACGAACCCTCCTCTTCTTCACAGCCATGGTGATGATATGGTTGACGCTACCCAGCATCGGCTCGATCTAAATGATGAAGAGCCCGCTCAGGCCGATAAGCCAGAGGAGCCCGTGGTTCCTGCGGAATTGAGCTCAGGCAATAATGATTACCCGGTTGTCATAGCCGGAACTACAGAACAAGCATTATTCCACTGGCTTCAAAGGCAATTTCAGGACAGGGATGAGAAGATTGCCGAGGTCTATTCCAAAGTCGACGAGCTGGCAAACGTCGTGGCAGATCTCGCGACCCAAGTCACCCGATTGCAATTACAGCAGAATCAAATTTTGGCTCATGAGCCAGGGATTGATACCCGGGGGCAGCCAACTGATATCCCTTTCAACCTAAAAGCGGAGCGCCTTCGCGAAAAACGGCCGCAATCAGCCTCCAGTCCCTCCGATACATACGCTGGGGGGGATCGCCTCTGAAAGAGAAGCTGGAAAAGGTATATTCCTTCAAGAGGGAAAAGGTCCACAAGATATTCAGGGACGCCCTAAGAAACGGTCTACAACTGCCAGAATCAAAGAGACCGCAAGAAGAGAATATGACCGACGACCCAAAATATTGCCCTTATCATAGGGTGATAGGTCATGCCATTGAGGACTGCTTCGTCTTCAAAGATTGGGTCGAAAGGCAATACAGGACGGGAGAGATAGAACTGTCTAAAGGCGCGTTAGCAAACAGTCAAGCTACGACCGCCGATTTCATGCAAATGGAGACCGAAGCCTTTCGGGAACCTA
Source organism: Agapanthus africanus (assembly GCA_030015575.1). Taxonomy (NCBI): domain Eukaryota; kingdom Viridiplantae; phylum Streptophyta; class Magnoliopsida; order Asparagales; family Amaryllidaceae; genus Agapanthus; species Agapanthus africanus. Next base: position 452,152,619 of record CM057346.1, on the reverse strand, counting down.
ATCCTTCCAGACATGTGCAATTATCTGAAAAGGGCGAACCAAAGACCGATCGGCCTCGAGGACCAGCATCAGTAAAGGCACCTACTCCAATGGAGAGAAAGAAGAAAGTATGCTCCTTCAGGAGGGATGAAGTCCGCAAAATATTCATGGACGCCTTGAACAATGGTCTGCAACTGCCTGTTCCAAAGAGGCCACAGGAAATGAACATGACCGGCAATCCCATATACTGCCCATATCATATAGTGGTGGGTCATACCATCGAAGACTGCTATATTTTCAAAGATTGGGCAGAGGACCAATATAAGCTTGGAAAAACCTCACGATCCTCGGATGATCGGCAAGCCACAGAGCTAGGTCATCAACACAGCTCCACCAAGATCAAAGTTCAAGGAGCTGGGATAAGCAAAAAAGACCACCACGTCATTAAACTAGGAACAATCGACCGCCACGTCATTAAACTGGGAACAAAGGACCACCACGTCGTTAAACTGGGAAACAATCGACCTCTAAGTCGTTAAACTGGGAATGAAAAAAAATTGTAAATAAAAAAAATGTGTAAATAAAAGAAAAATAAAGAAAAGCCGAAATGATGGGGCAACTCGCAATAAAAATCAGCGAGTAAAAATGAAAATGAAAATAAAACCGAAATGATGGAGCAACTCGCAATAAAAATCAGCGAGTAAAAATGAAAATGAAAATAAAACCGAAATGATGGGGCAACCGCGAATAAAAGCCGAAATGATGGGGCAATCGCGACCTTCGCGATAAGAAAAGCTGAAATGATAGAGCAATCGCGGTAAAACAAAAAAAAAAACAAAAAAAAAAACAAAAAAAAACGGCGAATGATGAGTCGCTCCTGGTACCATATTCCAGTGCAGCGATGGAGACGCCGACCAAAATCCAATTTCCCAAAATTCTTCCAGCCCTACGTTTAGTCCCCAACTTGACTACCGTATACAATCCACGGGCTCAAATAATTCTCATCATACCCATATCCCACTGTAATCACCAGTCCAGCGGTTGGTCTCCGCCCTCAGAATTATGCTCCATTGAGAAGACCCACTCATGTGTCCTCACGATACATGAGGATAACAAACCTTTGTGGGATCCTTACGACTCACAAAGGAAAAACACACTTAGGAGTCCTCACGACTCCTAAGGAGAAAATACACCTGCGGGATCCTCACGACTTGCAGGGAGAAAATGCTTTTATGGGATCCTCACGGCCCATAAAATTGAAAAGCCTTAGGCGATAGGGACCTAAACCCGTCTCCTAAGCCATCGCTCCGCCAACAAGAGTAGGCAAATGATGAATTGCTCCGAGCACCTCTGCTTCAGTGTTAGCAACGCTGATGCCGGCCCCTACCCCAAAATTCCAAGCTCGCCATCAATAGACCTCTAAGTCTTTAAACTGGAAACAAATGACCACCACGTCGCTAAACTGGAAACAGATGACCTCTATGTCGTTAAACTGGAGACAGATGACCACTAAGTCTTTAAACTGGAAACAGATGACCTCTAAGTCGTTAAACTGGAAACAGTAGACCTCTAAGTCTTTAAAATGGAAACAGATGACCACCAAGTCGTTAAACTGGAAACAGATGACCTCCAAGTCGTTAAACGGGAAACAGATGACCACCAAGTCGTTAAACTGGAATCAGACGACCTCTACGTCGTTAAACTGGAAACAGATGACCTCTACGTCTTTAAACTGGAAACAGATGACCACCAAGTCGTTAAACTGGAAACAGATGACCACCAAGTCGTTAAACTGGAAGCAGACGACCTCTACGTTGTTAAACTGGAAACAAACGACCTCTATGTCGTTAAACTGGAGACAGATGACCTCTAAGTCTTTAAACTGGAAACAGCAGACCTCTAAGTCGTTAAACTGGAAACGACAGACCTCTAAGTCTTTAAACTGGAAACAGATGACCACTAAGTCGTTAAACTGGAAACAGATGGCCTCCACGTCTTTAAAACTGGAAACAGATGACCGCTAAGTCGTTAAACTGGGCACCACAGACCCCTGAGTCTTTAAACTGGAAACAGTTGACCTCTAAGTCATTAAACTGGAAACAGTTGACCCCTAAGTCATTAAACTAGGGACGAAGGGAAATCCACTCATGTGTCCTCACGATGCATGAGGAGAACAAACCTTTGTGGGATCCTTACGACTCACAAAGGAAAAACACACTTAGGAGTCCTCACGACTCCTAAGGAGAAAATACACCTGCGGGATCCTTACGACTCGTAGGGAGAAAATGCTTTTATGGGACCCTCATGGCCCATAAAATTGAAAAGCCTTAGGTGATAAGGTTCTAAACCTGTCTCCTACGCCATCGCTCCCCAATCCCCAAGTGGCGAATGATGAGTCGCTCCTGGTACCATATTCCAGTGTAGCGATGCAGACGCCAACCAAATTCTAAATCCCATACCCCAACGGCGAATGATGAGTCGCTCTTGGTACCACATTCCAGTGCAGCGATGCAGACGCCAACAAAGTCCTGAAATTTTTCTGGCCCTACGGTCTGGATCATACATCCTGCAAAACCGTATACAATCCACGGACGTAAAACAATCCCGATCTCTCCATAAAAAAAAAGAAAAAAAAGAAAGAAAAAAAAAAGAAGAAAAAAAAAGAAAAAAAAGAAGGAAAAAAAGAAGAACGGCATGTCCATAAGCAAAACGGGCACGGATGAAAACCCGAAAGGGCTCCGTGAGTAAAAACAGCAGGATTGCCGGCGAGTTTGTGAAAACCCGAAAGGGCGCAAACTCGTAAAAAAATAAAAGAAATGAAATACACTCGCAAAGCCCTCTCGACTTTGTGAGGAGAAAATTCCCGCGTGAGATCCCTATGACTCACAAAGGAGCAACACACTTAGGAGTCCCCACGACTCCTAAGGAGAAAATACACCTGCGGGATCCTCACGACCCGTAGGGAGAAAATGCTTTGTGAGACCCTTATGGCTCACAAAATGGAAAAGCCTTAGGTGATAGGGATCTAAACCTGTCTCCTAAGCCACCAATTCCCAAATCCTCTCGGGGCAAATGATGAGTTACTCCTGGCATTATTCCAGTGCAGCAATGCAGATGCCAAACCAACCAAATCCAAATCCTCCCGGGGCAAATGATGAGTTGCTCCTGGCATCATTCCAGTGCAGCAATGCAGATGCCAACAAAAAAAATCCCCAAATCCTCTCGGGGCACATGATGAGTTGCTCCTGGCATTATTCCAGTGCAGCAATGCAGATGCCAAACAAAAACCCCAATTCCCAAATCCTCTCATGACAAATGATGATTCGCTCCTGGTACCATATTCCAGTGTAGCGATGCTGATGTCAACCCAAATCAAATCAAACCAACAACCTCTAATGCGGAATCATGCTCTGTCCCAAAATTTACCCCGTGTCGAAATCATGCTTCGCCTCGGGATATCTACCTTCCCTGCCGGAATTATACTCTGCCTCGGAATCAAGTCAACCAGCAAGCTCTACGTCGGAATTATGCTTCGTCTCAGAATGAACCCCGTGTCGAAATGATGCTTCGCCTCGGTGTACCTGCCTTCCCTGTCGAAATTATGCTTCGTCTCGGAATCAAGTAAACCCGCGACACTCCGCGCCGGGGAAAAGTCGATCAGCGACACTCCGTGCCGGGGAAAAGTCAACCCACAACACTCCGCGCCGGGGAAAAGTCGATCAGCGACACTCCGTGCCGGGGAAAAGTCAACCCGACACTCCGCGCCGGGGAAAAGTCGATCCGCGACACTCCGTGCCGGGGAAAGGTCAACCCGACACTCCGCGCCGGGGAAAAGTCGATCAGCGACACTCCGTGCCGGGGAAAAGTCAACCCGACACTCCGCGCCGGGGAAAAGTCGATCAGCGACACTCCGTGCCGGGGAAAAGTCGATCAACGACACTCCGTGCCGGGGAAAAGTCAACCCGCGACACTCCGCGCCGGGGAAAAGTCGATCAGCGACACTCCGCGCCGGGGAAAAGTCAACCACCGACACTCCGCGCCGGGGAAAAGTCGATCAGCGACACTCCATGCCGGGGAAAAGTCAACCCGACACTCCGCGCCGGGGAAAAGTCGATCAGCGACACTCCGTGCCGGGGAAAAGTCAACCTGACACTCCGCGCCGGGGAAAAGTCGATCAGCGACACTCCGCGCCGGGGAAAAGTCAACCCGACACTCCGCGCCAGGGAAAAGTCCATCAGCGACACTCCGTGCTGGGAAAAAGTCAACCACCGACACTCCGCGCCGGGGAAAAGTCGATCAGCGACACTCCGTGCCGGGAAAAAATCAACCCGACACTCCGCGCCGGGGAAAAGTCGATCAGCGACACTCCGTGCCGGGAAAAAATCAACCCGACACTCCGCGCCGGGGAAAAGTCGATCAGCGACACTCCGTGCCGGGGAAAAGTCAACCCGACACTCCGCGCCGGGGAAAAGTCGATCAGCGACACTCCGTGCCGGGGAAAAGTCAACCCGACACTCCGCGCCGGGGAAAAGTCGATCAGCGACACTCCGTGCCGGAGAAAAGTCAACCAGCGACACTCTGCATCGGGGAAACGTCCAACACAGACACTCCGCATCAGGGAAACGTCAACCAGCCGATACTCCGTCTCGGGAAAACGTCAAGCAGACACTCCGTGCCGGGGGCACATCGACAACAGACACTCCGTCGCGGGGACACGTCAACCAGCGACACTCTGCATCGGGGAAACGTCCAATACAGACACTCCACATCAGGGAAACGTCCAACAGCGACACTCCGTGCCGGGGACACGTCTACCAAATCGCTCCGGATCAGTGCGTCGACCGTCCATGTCGCAAAAAAGGCAGTGCAGGCTTCCTACAAAGCAGGAACCAGATCGCTCCGGGCCAGGGAAACGTCTACCACGGACACTCCGTCTCGGAGACGCGTTAAGCGCCGACCGTCCATGTCGTAAAAAGGGCAGTGCATCCCAAAAAGCGGGAACCAAAGCAAGTCGCCTCCATGCAAAGGAAGATCCATCAATTTCATGCACACGACTCACATATGCTGTGTGTATTTATTGATGGGGGGCAATTTGTTGGAGTAAAAATTTACACCCCGGTTGACCGAGTCAAAGTCAAGGTCAACCCCAAGCTAGGTGGGCCCAAGCCCAGGTCAAGCGGGCCCATGCCCAAGTCGAGCTCGCGGCCAGCCTCCCCATGCCGACAACAAAAATCATGTAACAAATAATTTTTATGTAATTTTTGTGCATGAATGTATGCAAAATGGGCATAAAGCCAAATTTTTGTAAGCCCATGGCTTATGTGCAAAATGAAATGGCACATGAGCCATGGGATGGCTAAAATGCCATTTTTGTAAAGCCCAAGGGGCTATATGTAAATGTGTAAGCCTATATAAGGCAACATGATGATGAATAAAGCAAGACTTTTTCATTCCCCAAAAAACTAGGGTTCTTTGTGCCTCCTGCTCCTTCTCCAAGATTCTAAACCTTCTCAATTCTTTTGAATTAAATCAAGAGTTTTACTCTTTCTTTTCCAAAACTAAGTAGTTTTCCACCACAAAACCCACAAAGGGGAACACAGATCTCCCATCAGATCTCAAAAAGGAGTGATTTTTAAAATCTCCTACTTCTTGATCTTCAAGATCCGGCCAAACAACAGAAGGAAGAAGAAGAACCCCTTTCATCAGCTTCAAAACATCCCAGGAGTTTAACTCCATACATATATACATAACAAATATTTCCTTTCTGAAGCATAGCTTCTGTTTCTTAGGCTAAAAGCCACTTTTTCTCGCCGGCGCTCAAGCGCAGAGCGCCCACGTGCCGACACGTGGCGCGCTTGCACTCAAGCGCAAGCGCCCGAGCGCAAGTCGCCCACGTGCCGACACGTGGCGCGTTTGCGCTCAAGCGCAAGCGCCCGAGCGCAAGTCGCCCACGTGGCGCGTTTGCGCTCAAGCGCAAGTACCCGAGCGCAAGTCGCCCCGGTGCCGACACGTGGCGCGCTTGCGTTCAAGCGCAAGCGCTCAAGCGCAAGTCGCCCACGTGCCGACACGTGGCGCGCTTGCGCTCAAGTGCAAGCGCCCGAGCGCAAGTCGCCCACGTGCCGACACGTGACGCGCTTGCGTTCAAGCGCAAGTGCCCGAGCGCAAGTCGCCCCGGTGCCGACACGTGGCGCGCTTGTGCCTAAGTGCAAGCGCCCGAGCGCAAGTCTCCCCCGTGCCGACACGTGGCGCGCTTGCGCCCAAGCGCAGGCGCTCAAGCGCAAAGCGCCTACGTGCCGACACGTGGCGCGCTTGCGCTCAAGCGCCCCGCGCTCAAGCGCCCAGCGCTCAAGCGCAGAGCGCCCACGTGCCGACACGTGGCACTCTAGCTCCTGAGCGCACGGCATCTAGGCGCACAGCGCCCAAGGTGCTGCCCCCACGCATCCTTTGGATGCTTCTCCCCCATCTTTTTTTATTTGTATATACATATGTACACATATGCATATATATGTGCACACACACATACACCACGACACTGTCCCTGTTAGAAAAAAATTTCTAAAGGGGCGCTGCCCCGCACCCCGCAAGGGGGCTGCTAGCCCCCTTGACCCCCAGCCCGCTATCCGGGTAGCGGGACCCCCGTAAAAACTCTGCGTGGCTCCCGATATATCCAAACCTCCCCTTTCAAAACACAACACACGTACACTGCACATTGAGTTCGCATGATCAGTTTAACCCGTTAATCGGAGGTTCCCTCGCCCCAAAGACGAGGGGTAATTAACGGCATCTTAGTCCGCGGCTGCCGGAGATTCGGATCTCCACAATCAATAAACCCCGGCCTACCCTAGGCAGGGGGAATCTGTAGTACGCCTGACAAGCGCGCGCGTATTCCCATCTCAATGGGGTGACGGAGGACTGACCAGGGCGTGATTCCAGGGACATATGATTGCATAGAGATGTTGTTTTATTGTGTTTTCGCGCCATGAGCGTTTGCTGGATTGCTTTTACAAAATTTCTCGGACTTGCAAATCAGCACCAGAGGATCAGGTTACCGCTAGAGGCCAGCCAGAATGTGATGACCGTCAATGCACTATTATTCGTGATGATTGAGGCACTGTTTAGCATGCTGACGAATGAGCCAGTTGTTGATGCGACTGACAAGATATCGCCCCAGATACTTAGAGCTATTGCAGCACGAGTTGCACTTAGAGATGTGATAGAAGATCGCTAGTCACCCATGGAGGAATGACTAGGACATGTGGTTTGTTGCATACCCCGATGCGAGGTCAGCAGATTGATTGATTCCAGCTAGAGGAGACTTCAGGCAGATACGTTGATGAGTCGAAAGGAAACGATCAAATGTCAGAAACCCATTTTTCCAAGTTTAAAGTATTCGGAAAAACATGCAAGTAATTCGGTGGACCCTCTAGAAGAATGAAACCCTAACTCGACATAAGGACCATGAGAACGCCTTGGAACCTTAGGGTTTGCGGAAGTTCAGCGGTGCCATTAGTGAGGCTTGGGTTTGCCCTTCTACGGCTGGTCCATGGGTACTGTGGCATATACCGAATATTATTAAACTGTGCACGAGTGTTGAGCTCTCGGAAATTATGGGACTTTGATGAAGCGATCAAAAAATTCGACGTCATCCGGATATCATACGATGGGATACATTATGAGAAGACTTGGACCCAGGATCGGTCATTTTACGCACACCCAGTAGGCCAGAGTTCGGCATCATTGACGAGATATGTTATGAGTAACCATGATAGTTGGCCAAAGATTTTTAGAGGATGTGCCAGAGCGGAGCTGTTCCCGTCATCATTCCATATTGAGCCGTCTAACCGAAGAGTTATGCAGCTGGAAATTCACAGTGACAGGCGAGAGCCTAAGGGCACCAGGCGCCAGGCCATGAACAGGAGGCAAGTAGATATCTTGCTCTGCTAGCTTTGGATATGTCACGCCCCGCTTCCCAGAGTGCGCTAAGATAGACACGTGACAGAGCCAACCATGCTACCTGTGGATAGAAAAAATCCATCCACGGTCGCATTACGGCTGTAGAGATATCAAGAACAGGAAAGTAAATAAACTATCTAGTACATGTCCATGAGCCAGAATAAACGAGTCAAGAAATAATATGCGGAAGCAATAAATCCAAGTAACAATAACATCTGGAAAATAAGGAAATAACTAATTGGATACTAACAGGATCCTCACTGCTCGGTCTGACGGCGGAAATACTCTTGATCAACTTACGACAAAGGTAGAGGATCTAGGCCATGCAAAACCCAGACGTCGGTGTTAGTTATATGTATGCCCTAGAGGCCATTACTGTACATTGGATGTATATTGTAGTGGATGCTTGGACATATATAGGGAGGACTTTCTTGCTCGACATGATAGTATGCTATCTGGTTGCTCTTTACCTTAACGTGTACACTGATTGTCTCTCTGTTACATGTTGGTAAAGCCCTTAGGATGTGTACTAGACTACCTGGACTATGATGCGGATCATACTAATGGGGACATGGTACTCCATAAGTACATCCTTCAAAGTCCCTAGTCGTGGGTGTATCGAGACAGGGCATCGATATACCAGAGTAGACTAGCGTATACCTTCTCAACCCATACAGATGGGCGATGGATGATCCCATATCCATTGGTGTTTGACATCAGAGATGATATACGGGTGCTCAGTAGAGACTGGGTACACTGGACGGACTCGCCGAGAACTCCCAGATGGTATTATACCTCACGTCAGATGGCAGTTCTCTGGTGACACTGGTACAGAGTAATCTGTTGACCCGAGATCGTTATAGAGTCTTGTGTGGTTCCCACTGTGCTTTGATTTCCATCTTACCACGTCCAAGAGGGCATGCAAAACGGTGGTTTTTGGGTACAGTCCCGAGTCACATGGAGGCAATGAGCGATAGGAGGGGATTCGTCTCTCCCGGTATAGGGGGTTGATGTTGCGCTGTGTTCGATTGGCTATAACAGGAAATCCCTGGCCAGGGTTGCTGAGATTTACTGGTAAGTGTTACCAGTAGTTTCTCGAACAGTTATAGACCTCATATCGACACGACTTATTGAGCTATTGGGGTCTGACGTTTACCACCCCTAGGCAAGATATGCGATATATCAGACGATCAGACCGGACTGTACGGTAGTGTTACTGGTTGGATTCACTGGAGTGTGAGCGGGCTTGCTCGTCGATCTTCAGATCGCTCAATACCCGGGTGGCCGTTACGTTTAGCAGACCGCTTGCGGCTTGTGGATGTTTAATATGATCATCATCTGCTGCCGGCGTATTGACGAGTCTTTAGAGTCCTACACAGAGGTTTCCTGGCTCAAGCGAAACGAAATAGGAGCGCATATGAGATATGTGCGGGACCGAGAATGATATCAGTATGTGATAATGTATTCGATTCTCGCGATATGTGACATTGATCGGTTATATGCGATATAGCCGGCATATCGGATCAAGTGTTGATTCGATAAGTTGTTGCTGTTGATATTAGTCGGTTATATGCGATATGACCGGATCATTAAATCAAGTGTTGATTTAATGATTTAATGCATAATTATATATTTGATATATTAGTTTGCATTAACTAGTATCGGTTTACTTAAGATGGATTTTCTCACTTTTTGTGCACATTGTATATGTGATATACTTTTGTACACAAGATTGTATCATGTTTGATGATACATGCTAGTTTGGGTTTGTGTAAAGAATTAAACCATGGTTACTTAAGTGGTTAGGGTTTCATTTCCTTTTCTCATTTATTTATTTCATTTATTCATTTTGAAATAAATAAGAATAAAGAGAAAGAATGGTGGCTTTATTTGTAGTTTAGTTGAAGCTTCATGAAGCTTTGACCAAAGTCCACCATTCTTATCTCATTCTTAACCCTAACCATTCAACTAACTTTGGTTAATTCTCTACACATTACTATGGTTAGATTATGATAAACATTCCATTTATTTTCCATTTTTGTAATAACTTATCATAAGACTTTCTTCTTCTTCTTCATCTTCTTCCATGAAGAAAGCAAGCTCCATCAATGGTGATTGATGGAAATGAGTGAGAAATCCAATTCTAAAGTCTACCCACTTCCTATTTCTTCATCCTCTACCTCTTGCCAAGTAGTAGAGTGTGTTTTCTTCACAAGTTTCTTGACTTGGTGAAGTCGGAGCTTGATTTAGCGATGCCTCGACGTAGATCATCTTCGGCATGGACATCGATGACCTAGCCCGTCCATTCTCCGATGAAGCCGACGCTAGAGCCCGGGACTTGTTATGGACAGCGAGGAGACTTCATTGCGGAGCTATGGAGGTGGAGAACCGGATCTACAAAGGTTTTATTTCCGTATCTCTTAGTTAAGTGTTAACTAGATTTCGTTTTCGCCTAGATTTCTAGCCGACGATCCGTTCTAGGGTTTCTCGGCACCGTTTAAATTTGAAATGAGCATGGTTGATGCCTTATGAGACCTCATTAGGGTGCCTAGGAACCCTACAGTGGTATCAGAGCCTAGCTAGAGCCTCAGGCGAAGTCTAGAAGCAATTTGAATTCCGAACGAACCGAAACCCAAAAAATTTCCATGCTCTCTGTCCTTTTTTCAAAAACGTGGTTTTTTCAACATTAAAAATGCTTAAAAAATTCAGCAGGGAAATCTAAGAATTACGGCGCAAAAAGTTTCTGATGAACAGTACAACTTGCGGCGGAACCGCGGCAGAAGCTTGGCTTCTGCGGCGGAACCGCGGCAGAAGCTTGGCTTCTGCGGCGGTTCCGCGGCAAAAATGTGACATCATCAATTCCTGTTTGCACAGTAATTCCTATTTTAATATGCTGGGTTTTCTCGGAATTTTTAATATTTATTCAAGAGTTGAATTTTCTGGGGTTGTTTTGGGGATTCGGTGTTTCGATCGGATTATCAAATTTTGTCTATGTGGCTTTCCGGATAAATTTTAGAATATGTTAAAAAGTTCGACCGGATATAAATACCCAATTTTTCCCCTGTCGGGAAATTTTCAAGTGTTGGATTTTTCCGTAGTTTAACGATGTTTTAAGTAGTGCAAGTAACGCGATGGACCCTCTAGAAGACAACAAACCTTAACTCGATTATGTGACCGTCTTGAACTGCCCTTTGAACCTTCGGGTTTGGGGCAGTACGGCGTGCCACATGTGAGGCGTTGGCTTGACCCTTCTACGGCTGGACCGTTGGTACTGAGGCACGAACTGAATGTTGTTAGACTTATTTCATGAGTTGATCTGTATCGGGAAAACTTGGGTGTTTGACTGTTCGATCGAAAAGTTTAACATTTTCTATTTATCTGGAATGGGATATAATAATTGGAATTCACAAGAAGTTATGAGATAACTGAATGAATGTTATAAACATAGCAGTTTAGTCTCACTTGATCGGTTGCCACGGAATTTTGATGTGATCAAAAGTCCGTCGCAATCACGTAGCGTACGCGGATATTCGCCGGGTAAACTTAATAGACAGCCTCACTCCATAGCCCCGACCAAGTGACTGTAGGAGAACCCCGTCGCCGAAAGCATCCGTTCGGGTGCTCGCGGTAGCGGTGTTCCGCCTTGGTGCACTTCGTCGACGGTATCGGGGGTGTGGCCGTCTACTAAAGTTTGCGACGAGCATTCGATCAGGAAGTCGGGAATCTTGTTGAATTACCCGACTTTATATTGAAAAGTGTTTTCGATTTTAAGACTAAAATGCGGGGTTCATAATTATTAGGCATGCGATGTCTAAGTAATTCATTTGGTCAGGCATGTGATGTCTGAGATGGTTGCGGATTCCAACTGTTGTAGTTTTACACTTTCTTTTCTGTGACCGTAAGTGTAATATGTGATATCGCCGGTTTCGTTGCTATATGTCAACGACAATTGGGATGCGCATATTTACTTACGTTGATGACATGTGATGTTATGTGTTGCTGGATATGTTATATTGGATCGTCGTGTTTGAATAGACGGGGGTTTTTATGTGAGATGGGTGTTTTTCGTTTTCATTCATGTAAAAACTTGTATGTAATATTCTTTTATTGGGGCACTTCCAGGTTGCGGAAGTTGTCACCTTTTGTATATTATTTACTTTTCCGCACTAGGATAGACCCAAGGAGGAGGGCACAAGTAACCGGGTTCTGGAGTCCAGTGGGAGATCAACTCGAGGAGTCGAGTCCGGATCTCCTAACTCCAGAATTGGTAGGGTTGCTTGCCGCTCTCGTAGGGGTCTAGGGGTGTGGGTTTGGCTATTCATCGCGACCGTGGAATCCGTGTTTTATACTGGCTCGTATTGAAAACACGGACGTCCTAGTATATCCAATATTTCATATGTTTCTTCTGCTGCGATATCTGTGATATGATCATGTGATGTTCTGTGATAGATACAGTATATAGTATATATGATATATTATATAGATGTTACTTATGTTTTTCACCCGCGCTAGCCCTGCCCTGCTCTGCCGTTAGTTACCTAACCTAACGGTGCACGAGGGGACATCGAGATGAATGCGGATGGCATAAGTGTACGTCGTATTTATCTGTGATGTTTAGGTACATTAAATGATGGGACTTCATTAATGTGATTAATAAAATAAAAGAAACCTAAGATGTTGTAGAATCGAATTTCAAAATAAAACAGGTAGCTACAGTTCTTGCTTTGCACAGCGGTATATATGATATATCCTGCACCTTATTCGATAAGGAAAGGACCGAGATCCCTTCACCGGGAGTGACTCCTTTAGTAATAACTGGCAGATGCTACACACTCGGTTTGACTTTTGATTGCTTTTAAGAGTTTTTGCTTTGCACAGTGATATATGTGATATATCCCGCACCTCATTCGATGAGGAAAGGACCGACGATCCCTTCACCGGGAGTGACTCCTTTAGCAAAACTAGAAAAGCCTCAAAAACACTCCATTTCAAAATTCATTCGATCCTACAACGATATCAAGTTCATTACGCAATAGGTTTTCAGAAAAACCTGTCGTAGCCCTCCGTCATTTCAGATAAGTTGTATATAGTATTCGTGCTGCATTTGTTGGCTTTCGTCAAGGTGCAGTGTGCGGTAGCTATATGCTGCTTATCTGCTAGCATACGATGCGATTGGATTAGGGTAGTCGTGCGGCTTTGTTGGCTTTCGTCAAGGGTCGTGCGGGTGGGTTTAATTCAATCAAGAAATGCACGGGTTGAACTTGACTAGCGGGCTATGGTTTGTTGGCTTTCGTCAAGGTCATAGCACGTTAGGGGCAAAATATTATCGGGAATTTCAAGTGTTGAAATTTACAATGAGATTGCATACCATCTATGAGATAGTTGGATCCCGATACCCGCTGCGAGTAAGAGTTACTCCTGGGAGAGTTTTATACATTACAATTAGCCGATCAAGTAGGTGTCTAGAAAGGTGTTAACGAGATTACGCCTTTGGGAAAACGAGGTTTACATTAATTAGGTTCGTGTGAAAGCACGGGGGACCTCCCTCAAAGTACCGACACTGGCCTGGCTGAAAGATTGACGAACTTGTAGTGTGTAATTAATCCCGGCTAGTCTTTCCTTTTAGGGTTTGAAGGAAGATTTGATAAAAAGCAGTGGGAGCCATCCTGATTAGATAAAATAATAACCAATCTATTCTTGACAGAGCGCACGCTGAGTGTTTTCTTCTCTCTCTCTCCAGGTAGCGACCATATCACGCCTTAATCAAGATAATAATACGGATTATTGACCGAACCTGCTTGTTATACTGAGCTGGGGAACGTTGGTCCCGCTCCAACTTATAAATGTTATAAGACAGAGCAGGAAATTGGGGAATACCAGATTTCCCGTGCCGCCCAAACGAAGAGAGTGCATGCTGATGCATCATCTTCGGGTGTATTCATTATACAGAACTGTTTCTCAGTATTCTTTACGTCCTGGGTATGTGATACCAGATCAGGATCCCAGATATGTAATCTGTTACATAGGGCTACAGAAAGGTAGAGAACTGAGAACGGGTGATAAGTTTCATGAGACAGAAAACGGGGCAAGTGTTGCAGCCAAGTCTGTTGGTCACTGTCATCCTGTATTACCAATACATTGATTCTGAATGAATGTTGTTAGATACCGAACCTGATATACAAAATCATATCAATCTCTTTATTAGTAAAGAAATGATAAAATTTTGTATAGTTGGATAATGTTTTGAACATTTCCTATATCAAAAGTTGATCGGTTCAGGCACGTTATCTAAAAGCGTTGATGTTCTAAATCAAACTACAGTTCTTAGTATACGGAACACACACAAGAGGAAGAGTTCAGAAATGAACGAATCCTTCTTGTGGCATTGTAGACTAGGTCATATCAATGCGACCCGACTAGCTGAAGTTACATGTAGATGTATATTTAAATAAGTTTGAATTTACATCTTATGAAACTTGCCAGTCATGTCACAAAGATAAAATGACCATAGCCCTGTTTATTGGAAACAGAGAAAGAGTTGGTTGACTCTTGGGATGATACATGTTGATGTATGCAGGTCCCCTGTCTACACATGCCAAGTCTGGTTCTTTGTACTTCGTTACATTCTCTGATAATCTCTCAAGATTCAGACATATGTTCCTGTTGAAACACAAGTCCGAACCTTTTGAGATATTCATAGAATATAAGTTAGAAGTAGAGAACCAATAAAAGGTATAAGTATTATGTCCTTTGATGTGATCAAGGAGGAGAATACTTGAGCACGGAATTCTTGGACTTTTCTAAAGGAGAATGAGATTCTCTCTCAGCATTACTCCTCTGTATACACCATAGCACGATGGTATATCGGGGTGGAGCAATCACACCCTATATGATAAGGTGTGCTCTATGATGAGTGCTACTGAGTTTCCTATTTTCCTTTTGGGAGTTATGCACTTGAGAAGCTGCATACCTATTGAATAGGGTTCTAATCAAATCAGTTGCCTACCGCTTCATATGTGATATGGAAAGGGAAGAGCCCATATCTTAAGTTAGTTAAGATTTGGGGTTGTCCGGCCTATGTCTAAAAGCAAAATCCGGACAAACTCGAGGCAAGGTCAGTTATGTAGAACTGGAAAGGTTCCAGCTATACAAACTGCAGCTGATGATTTGAAAGAACCAAAGGATTCAATAGTAACCAACGAACCTCAGCCTCTCCGCCGATCTAGTAGGGTTCCTCACCCACCTGAGAGATACTTCGGTTGCTCTATGACAGTGGGAGCGAGGATTGCATCATGAGATGATGACCCAACTAGTTTCGAGCTGGCCATCAGGAGTGGGACTCTGTAAGAATAGCTGGATGCTTAGCGATCTGAGATGGAATCCTTATACACCAACAAAATATGGACTTTGGTTGCTATATCTGAAGGGTTAAATCCCCATCAGGAGTAAGTATATCTTGAGAAGATTACTTGGTGTACATGGAAAAGTTGAGACTTTCAAAGCTAGACTTGTTAAAGGTTTGCATCATTGATCAGGTAAGGATTATGTTGAAACCTTTTCTAAGGATCTATGCTTAAGTCCATCCAGATTCTACTTGCCACGGCTACATACCATGACTACGATATCTGGTGGTTGGGTGTCATGACTGCTTTTCTAAATGATGTTTTAGAAGAGTGCGTCTATAAGTACACAGCCAGAGGGCTTCGTAGACGGTGGGAGCAGCGGAAACGTATGCAAGATGCTTTATAGGATAAAACAGGCATCGCGGAGTTGGAACATCTGTTTTGATGAATTAGTCAAAGAGTTTGACATCATCAAAATGGTAGATGAACCTTGTATAAACAAAAAGGTAGTAGGGAGTATGGTGACGATCCTCGTAGAGTACGTGGATGACATACTCTTAATGGGGAAGGAGTTTCATATGCTACGCTCGGTCAATCTCCGCTTATCGCCATAATTCTCCATATAGGATCAAAGTGATACCTCCTAAATCCTGGATTTTGGATCTATGAGATAGATCTAAATGGATGTTAGGATACTCACTAGCTGTAGTGAGATGGTATCAGTCGACCCTGGGGAGAATCACTGGAATGGTTCCAGAGTGATAAAGACGACTGAATGTCAGTCACAGGCATTGTCTATACCCTCAGTAAAGGGACGGTATGTTGGAAGAGTTCCAAGCTAGATACCGTGACATACTAGACGATAAAGGCAGGATACATCGCTACTAAAGATGCTACCAAAGAGGCTGTTTGGGTGTATAATGGTTCATGAGATGAACTATATTCCTCCCATTGTGTGACAATGGAGTTGTGGCTTATGCCAAGGAACGCAGGTCCCATCAGTGATCCAGACATATTCTAAGGCAGTATCACCTGATCATGGAGATAGTTGATCTCCAGGGAGATCGAGGTTAGGAGAGTAGACTCAGAGGACAACACAGCGGATCCACTCACAAAGGCCTGTTCCCAGAGAGAGACTTTTATGGGATGGTTGAGTATGAGATACTGCAACCACTGCTACAGATGGCCCTAGTGCAAGTGGGAGATTGTTAGTTATATGTATGCCCTAGAGGCCATTACTGTACATTGGATGTATATTGTAGTGGATGCTTGGACATATATAGGGAGGACTTTCTTGCTCGACATGATAGTATACTATCTGGTTGCTCTTTAGCTTAACGTGTACACTGATTGTCTCTCTGTTACATGTTGGTAAAGCCCTTAGGATGTGTACTAGACTACCTGGACTATGATGCGGATCATACTAGTGGGGACATGGTAGTCCATAAGTACATCCTTCAAAGTCCCTAGTCGTGGGTGTATCGAGATAGGGCATCGATATACCAGAGTAGACTAGCGTATACCTTCTCGACCCATACAGATGGGCGATGGATGATCCCATATCCATTGGTGTTTGACATCAGAGATGATATACGGGTGCTCAGTAGAGACTGGGTACACTGGACGGACTCGCCGAGAACTCCCAGATGGTATTATACCTCACGTCAGATGGCAGTTCTCTGGTGACACTGGTACAGAGTAGTCTGTTGACCCGAGATCGTCATAGAGTCTTGTGTGGTTCCCACTGTGCTTTGATTTCCATCTTACCACGTCCAAGAAGGCGTGCAAAACGGTGGTTTTTGGGTACAGTCCCGAGTCACATGGAGGCAATGAGCGATAGGAGGGGATTCGTCTCTCCCGGTATAGGGGGTTGATGTTGCGCTGTGTTCGATTGGCTATAACAGGAAATCCCTGGCCAGGGTTGCTGAGATTTACTGGTAAGTGTTACCAGTAGTTTCTCGAACAGTTATAGACCTCATATCGACACGACTTATTGAGCTATTGGGGTCTGACGTTTACCACCCCTAGGCAAGATATGCGACATATCAGACGATCAGACCGGACTGTACGGTAGTGTTACTGGTTGGATTCACTGGAGTGTGAGTGGGCTTGCTCGTCGATCTTCAAATCGCTCAATACCCGGGTGGCCGTTACGTTTAACAGACCGCTTGCGGCTTGTGGATGTTTGATATGATCATCATCTGCTGCCGGCGTATTGACGAGTCTTTAGAGTCCTACACGGAGGTTTCCTGGCTCAAGCGAAACGAAATAGGAGCGCATATGAGATATGTGCGGGACCGAGAATGATATCAGTATGTGATACTGTATTCGATTCTCGCGATATGTGACATTGATCGGTTATATGCGATATAGCCGGCATATCGGATCAAGTGTTGATTCGATAAGTTGTTGCTGTTGATATTAGTCGGTTATATGCGATATGACCGGATCATTAAATCAAGTGTTGATTTAATGATTTAATGCATAATTATATATTTGATATATTAGTTTGCATTAACTAGTATCGGTTTACTTAAGATGGATTTTCTCACTTTTTGTGCACATTGTATATGTGATATACTTTTGTACACAAGATTGTATCATGTTTGATGATACATGCTAGTTTGGGTTTGTGTAAAGAATTAAACCATGGTTACTTAAGTGGTTAGGGTTTCATTTCCTTTTCTCATTTATTTATTTCATTTATTCATTTTGAAATAAATAAGAATAAAGAGAAAGAATGGTGGCTTTATTTGTAGTTTAGTTGAAGCTTCATGAAGCTTTGACCAAAGTCCACCATTCTTATCTCATTCTTAACCCTAACCATTCAACTAACTTTGGTTAATTCTCTACACATTACCATGGTTAGATTATGATAAACATTCCATTTATTTTCCATTTTTGTAATAACTTATCATAAGACTTTCTTCTTCTTCTTCATCTTCTTCCACGAAGAAAGCAAGCTCCATCAATGGTGATTGATGGAAATGAGTGAGAAATCCAATTCTAAAGTCTACCCACTTCCTATTTCTTCATCCTCTACCTCTTGCCAAGTAGTAGAGTGTGTTTTCTTCACAAGTTTCTTGACTTGGTGAAGTCGGAGCTTGATTTAGCGATGTCTCGACGTAGATCATCTTCGGCATGGACATCGATGACCTAGCCCGTCCATTCTCCGATGAAGCCGACGCTAGAGCCCGGGACTTGTTATGGACAGCGAGGAGACTTCATTGCGGAGCTATGGAGGTGGAGAACCGGATCTACAAAGGTTGTATTTCCGTATCTCTTAGTTAAGTGTTAACTAGATTTCATTTTCGCCTAGATTTCTAGCCGACGATCCGTTCTAGGGTTTCTCGGCACCGTTTAAATTTGAAATGAGCATGGTTGATGCCTTGTGAGACCTCATTAAGGTGCCTAGGAACCCTACAGTCGGTGCGTCATAATATCAACAATAATATAATCAGGGGGTAACAAGTCATGCAGGCATGAGTATGAACAGTAACAAGTCATTAATAACAAATAACAGTAACATGAATATAAATCAGTGAACATGATATAAACCGGTGAAGTACAGTAAGTAGTCTAAACTGTGCTATAGGGTGATCTACTCTAAAGTTATTCGAAATCAATGAATGTAATTCTCATCGTAACCCATCGGTCTATACCCCGTTCATTCCCCACGGGGCCACGGTAAAATGATGTAATAGACTGTGAGTCTATGTCCCGTTCATTCCCCACGGGACCACGGTAAAATGATATAATAACTCTTTGAGTTACGTTCAGCTACATTCTTGATTTTCCCATACCCCCAAGTTAGGTGTGTAAGTCAGGTATTTGTAAATCTGAGACTAATGCCAACACAGGATCAAGCAGGAACAGGTTTGTCTGTACAGACAACAGGATATGTCCATCGGGACAACATGTCAGGATTGTCGGCATTAGAAACAGGATCAGGTAACATGTCAAGTAGTGATATATCAGGTCATGTCAGGTAGTGTACATGTATCAAGTCATGTCAAGTAGTGGTGTATCGGGTATCAAGTCAAGCAGTAGTATATCAGGTCATGACAGATAGTGCACATGTGTCAAGCGGATGCTCATACTAAAACTGTAGTAAGTATGGATGCACGGTAAAGCATTGTTGCACAAATATTTTGTCAGGGGTTATATCATGACTATGTAGGATGCACAATTATCAAGCATGCTGCACTAATACAACAGTAACATGAAATAATATGGTCTCGGTGTGCAACTAGATATGTAATAAACTGTACGGATACAGACGGATACTATAAAACTGTAAATCGGTAAAATTTGCTGAATATTAAAACACAAGCACTATTATTTATTAAATAGATATTGATATAATAATATTAATATGGATAACATATTCAAACCGATTAATAACTATAAAAGTGGTATTGATTAACCATGCACAAGAAAGTTCCGTTCAGAAATTCAGCGTCACCCTGATTTGTAAAATAGCTTAAAAATAACAAACGTTCTCCAAAACGGACGTGTCTTATACCAAAACAAAGATAATTCAATAAGATTTTCATTTTTATAAGTATAAGCATCTCAGGTTATTCCTACAAAAAGTTATGAACATTCAAAATTGAAAGTTTGCTGCTGGAATTTCCCTGAACAGCGGTTTAGAGATATTTTCATTTGCATTTTACGTTATTTAAACAATTTATTTTGCAAGTAAATATTTCATAGAGTTATAGTATTCTGAGTTATCTTTGTAATGAACTAAATAACGTATACTAATGATTTTTCTATGATTTATAATGAATTTTATAAGGTAAGGTATACAGTAAATTTCAGATTTGTCGTATCCGCTTTTCAACGACGTTTCATGTGTAAACTATAATATTTTCAAATGTATAACATTATAAAATGCAGATTATAAATTAATTAAAGATAATAATAAGAAATATTACGACGATATATATTTTAAATAATATGGATGCAAACGAGTATCCGAAAATGGTAAAACTTTAATATGGATGTACAGTGCAATCAACATGTGATATTTTTATTCATATGGATGCAAAATAAGATACATAGCATGTAGCAAGATGAATTAGCATGCGAATAGATACGAAATAAATTATACGGATGCAAACGGACGTCGTAAAACAGTAAAATGATAACAGGGGATGTACAATACACTGAACATGAAATATTATTATTAATATGGATGTAGTATTTATCATAGCTTGTAGCAAGATAAACTTGCCTCGACGGAACAAGAACGGATGTGTACGGAACGTCCTTCATCGGCGAAATGTCGCGACGCGCGCACGGTACACGGAACGGTTTCAAACAACGCACGAGAGTGATCACGCAAATCAGGTACGTTCACTGGATCACTCGGATCGTCAGCGACGAGTACGGCTTCGGCGGTGATCACCGGAATCAAGAAACAAGATCAAGAAAAGGAAAGAAGAAAGAAGAAAGAAGAAGAAGATGTAAGAAGAAGAGACTGTGTATTAAATAAGGAAAGAAAAATTAAATAAATAAAATATATATATGCAGAGGAGAGAGAGAGAGAAAGGAGTTGTTAGTTTGTTAGGAAATTAGTTTAGATTCAAATTTAAAAAATCTTTTATTAGTTAACTAAATTTTAAGTTGTATCAATTTATAAAATTAATATTATATAAATAAAATTTGATATTCTGGTAAATACAAATATAGTCCAAAACATACCCGGGTCGGGTCTAAAATTCAATTTTAAAATACGAAAAATATACATGTCGACCAAAATAAAAAAATGAATGTCCGGATAACGAAAAAATGCATACCCCCAAGAACGGATGCACGCACGTGCGCGTAGCCATCCAAACAAGTCTGTTTCACTGAACGGGACGAGAACAAGATGGGTGGATGCTACCACGGGGTTAGGGGTATCATGCAGCCCATGTAATGTGTTTTTAAAATATTTTATGTGATTTAAAATATTATATTGTAAAAATGCAAATGCCAGATAAAATGCCAGTATGCAAGATGTATAAATTAAAATGAAAGTGCACAAGTCCATGTAACAGGTCAGGATAAATCATAAATATGAATCAAGACAGGTTTCAAGTAAGCGGGTCGAGCAGAATGCAAATACAAATGTCAAATACACTACTCGCACCCAAAACACAGTAAATCAAGAAAATACCATAAATAAAGAAATACGTGAACTAGAACTGGTATAAATGAACTAAGGTATTACAGGATACACCGACATCTTCTCGACTGTGAAGGAAGGACATATCGACGATAGTGTTTTCGATTTGCGATTTGGTGATTCGAATATCACATGTCTGTTATTTCGGATTTCGGTGTTTTTGGGCAATTTATTTGCATGAGTGAGATTTTGTGCACCACAGTTACACTCGACTTCGATTTGATGTCATTCGAGATGTTGATTTTGATTTCATGCCTATGGTATGTTTGTGATTTGATTTGTGCCTTCGGCATAGTTTTCATACACTGTTAGTATTTGATTCGGTTTTGTGCCCGCTGATGCACATGGTCATGAGATTATATACCGCGGTATACCTGATTTAGATTGAGGTTTATTATATACCGTCGATTTCGATTATGATATTCGATATTGTTTTCGTGCACTTTGTGCACTTGATTTGGATTCTTGCGCATATTTGACGCGCTTGATGCAATTTTGGTGTACACCAGATGTACTAAATCAGGATTCTTTGTGCATATCAGATGCATCTGATATTGCTGTCAGGCACACCCGTTGCCCTTGACAGATTTTTTCGTGCACACCCGTTACACTTAGATTTTGTTTCTGTGCGCATGTATGGCACGTTCATTGATTTCGATTTCCGTGCGCACCTGACGCACGTGGCATTTTTATACATTTTTGGGGATTGATTTTCCTTTGAGCAGATGTTATTTGATATTTACTATTTGGTATAGTAGCTGAGCAGGACTAGTCAGAGGACGGTACCTGAATATATTTTTGCATGCATTGATAGTTATCGAAGGGATTTCCAAAAAGGAGTTGTAGTCTCAGCATTTACCTACGTGTCCGAGATGATACGAAACATTTTACAAAGGAAACCCTTCTAAATTATTTTTCCAAACGGCGGGACGTATGTTAAACAAAAGATATATATATATATATATATATATATAGAATTATTTTCTTACAATAAACGTCCGCTACTTGTATTGTGATACGGTCATCGCACAGCAATTTGAAAAAGAGTTTGGCATGCATTTCTTTCAGATATTTTGACGAAATTTCGACGATGCGTACTATGTTCATATTATAGTTTTGATGTATATCATGCTAGGTTTCGTATTGATGTTGACATTTGTGTCTTCACCATAACTCCGATGATTGCGGGTTATTTGACGGGGTTTTGATTTTTTGAGTTATACACTCTTTTTAATGTGCATGCCTTGCACTACGATATGTTTTACGTATTTATGATTTCGGAGAACCGAATTTCTTTAAGGGGGGAAAATTGT
This sequence comes from Agapanthus africanus, assembly GCA_030015575.1. Classification (NCBI taxonomy): domain Eukaryota; kingdom Viridiplantae; phylum Streptophyta; class Magnoliopsida; order Asparagales; family Amaryllidaceae; genus Agapanthus; species Agapanthus africanus. The sequence continues at coordinate 452,129,856 of CM057346.1, read as the reverse complement.
AACGTTTTGAAAAAAAATCGTTTAGGTGAAATTTCGGAGAATCGGTAAAATAACGGGTGTTTTCCGTAAAAATCAAGATATAATTATCTTTCATCATAAAATTAAATATACTTATTCTAACTATATAATTGCTAGTATTTGGTGTTTAATGAGTCGCTTGTAAAATTTCTAGTTGACTGAAATATTTTCAAAAATCAATTATTTTAAATATTATTTTAAGCCTTCATTAATACATTTAATTAGGGGTAATTACAAATTGGAATGGGTTAATACAAATTTTGTGCATCATGACACATTAAACCAAAATATAACATATTGTTTTTGAAATGAAAAGAAATTGTTAAGACGGTTCTCAAAATATGATAGAAAAAGGCTTAAATAGTGAAATTTATGTAAATGGAAATTGGGGTATTGTATTTTTTTTTCCTCACCCACACTCACCCACATCCTTTCTCCTCCCCCCTAGGCATTGGCCGAGCCTTCCCATGACAGCCCCCCAACTTCTCTCTCTTTTCCTTGCAACAAACAAACAAAAGAAAAGAAAAGAATTAAGAAGTAATAATTAATGGAGGTATGGGTAATTGTTGACTTGTGGTTTTTTTCCCAAGACAACACATTCTCTCTCCCTCTCTTTCCCTCCTACACATTTGGCCGAGCCCCCCTCCTTGGCAATCCCTCTCACTTCTCATCACAAATCCATCTCAAAAATTCTCACAAATCCATCAAAAAAATCCATAAAAAACATCACAAATCCCTAATCTAATCCCTACCCATTTTTACTTGGCTATTCTAGTATGGATCTAGGGAACAAGATGGCAATTTGAGAGGCTAGATTGCAAGTTTGATCTATGGGTTGTGAGGTATAAATCTTGACCCTTTTGTTAAATTGTTTGTTATTACTTCAATTCAACTAAATTAGATATTTAATTATGGAATTAATTGCAAGGTTTAACCTTCAAGAGAAGGGTTTCAAAATTCAAGTTAGGGTTTTACTACATCATTAAGGTTACAATGTATGGTTTAACATCTTAATTTATGCAAATTGTAGTCTAGTTGTTAAATTATAAATTTATTACAATTAAATTGTCCAAATTGCTTAAATTGCAAACTAGGTTTTTAGAATTTAATTGCAAATGAGAGATTAAAATCTAGTTAGAGTTTTCATGACATTATTAAAATTATAATTGGTAGTTTACCACCTTAGATCATGCAAAACCTAGTCTAGTTGTTGATTTGTGTATTGTTACTTTGAAAATTGTTAAAATTGGATAATTTGGCAAACTAGAATTTTGGGATTAATGGAAATGAGTGAGTTTAAAATTTAGTTTGGGTTTGGATGGCTTAATCAAGATATTTAGTGAGCATTGTGGCCACTAGAATTGTTAAAACAACTATATTTGAACTAAATTGGCAATTGTTGCTTACTAGAGTTTCGGAAAAATAACTTTTAAAGCGAATTTGAAGTTTTGATGATTTAAACCCTATTTCATATATATGTTTAGTGTGTTGTGAAACCACGAATTGTACGTTTGGGTTTTTCTCGATCAATCGGCGTTTGTACGCCGATGTCGAGAGTTATTTGGTTGTTTTGCATAAGCGGACCATAGTTTTTGACCTATGTGAGATTCGTGTGTCGTTTTGGTCATGAGTCGGATTTTAATGTGATACGATGTGTTATGATACGTAGGTACCCTCACGAGGACTTCGAGACGACAAACAAGCGCGTGGCGATATCGGTATCGGCAAGCGAAAATCAAGGTGAGTAGATATATATATCTACGGGGGAAGTCGGGTGGATGGCATATAGCACCCCCGCAGTTTCGTAGTATAGTATACGAATACGTATACCTATGTATATATAAGTATGTTTATTGTGAGACTAGATGATTATCTAGATAGACTTTAGAAGTTCATGGTTAAATTCTAGTATAACTTGATGATAGTGTCGTTAGTTAGTTGTAGTCGCGAACCCTAGATTAAGGTTTACACTCGCACGCACACACCCGCATGCATTTTATTACTTGTGCGTATATGGGGATATGTGTGTGTATGTATATACACACACACACACACATAGCTATGGGACTGTGTGTGTGTGTATACGTATACATATACATAGATGATGGGGATAGTATACGATATTGGGAGATGAGTCGATGAGATTGGGCATGATGCCACGAGATCGATGATATGACATGGTTCGTATTATGAGATACGACATGATGTTATTAGTGGGTCTTTAGGCGTGGTGTTTTCATACACACGCATATATATATATATATATATATATATATATATATATATATATATATATATATATATATATATATATATATATATATATATATATATACATGTAGATGGTATCAGTATGTACTAGACGTAGATCAGTATCACCCCCACCCCCCGATCATGATATATGATGATAAGGATACCAGATGAATAATGAGATAAATGTGATATTGACCCATACCCAGATTGGGATGCCGTACGATGGGTTTACCGTACGAGCTATAATTATGATAATAGATCCGCACTCTTGACTCGAGGATGTCATATGATATATTGTATCGTACGCGATACTATTGAGGCGGGATCACCGACTATTATATATATATATATATATATATATATATATATATATATCGACTCAGATTTAGGCGGTTTCCTTACCTTTTCGATTAGTCTGTTAGTTTAGATCGGTAGTTTACTTATAGATGTTAGATTAGACCCGGGTCATACATATTTCAAAACTAACGAATCGTGAATATTTTTAAGACAGGCCAAGGGATTCTACGGATATTTCAAAAGACGTACTTTTTCTTAAAAACACTGTAATCCTATTTTCTAAACACCACGATTCATGTTATTTCAAATGGCAAACTGTATGACCCGATTATATAAATGTTTATTTCCTTATTGTTGTGTTTATTATTCAGCTCCCGCATATTCTTGCTGTTCGCAACGCATTGCATGCTTATATTGTGTTTTCATATGTCATTATTGAAATCATACTGTCAGGACACCAGCATCATTACCGATGATGCGTATGCTCCACGTACACCTGCTTGCCGGCTCACTCATATCATCATCGGTAATTGCCATGCCACGTACACTGTAGAGAATATTGATTCATTGATATCGCTTGTTAGCTGATAGTTCCGATATATTATTATTGCGATAGCTTAGCCATTGCATTTATTACTGTGATTGTCATGCATATTTATACGTCCATTTTCATGCATTATTATTAGGGCCAGTCCGGATTCCCGGAGCCCAATATTTATTAATTCATTGTTTATTTACTTTGAGATATTGAGATTTCGGATTTCCATGAGATTTATGGATTTAGAGAAACCGCAAAGATTTATAAACTTATTATCATTTTAAAATGAAAGTTGCGGTTTTCTCATGATATGATTTGAGATGAGTCCACCATGAGTTTTCTCGGCTCTTAAGCGATATAATACACCCGATTCGAGGAGGAGGATGAACCGTCTGTGGGTGCATGGTGGACCCGGTGCGGTACCCCGGGATGAGAAGGTCGCAGATGATGGCATTGAGCCTGGCAGGGGAACACTACCGACCGGTGACTTCATTGTGACTCGTCGGATATCCGGAGGATACCGATCAGAGTTTGGGCCAGTCCAGATAGCCGGAGCCCAGGAGCCAGTCCGGATAGCCGGAGCCCCAGATATTGAGACAACGAGATATATACTTTTGTGTCGATGTTAGACACTAATTTATGTTGATTTCATTGATGATATCTCGATTATATATATATAAATCCCACTGAGATATGAAGACGGTTTTCTCATTTACATGTATTCTGTTTTCATGCATCCATACCTCACATTTATGATATGTTGCTACCTGAGTCACTGACACGAGCACTTGGTACTACACTTGTATAGATGTTTACCCTTTCCACCTTATCATGCTTCAGAATTTATTATTTTGAGGTTATATATTTCCGATCGTATTGACCTAGAATGAGTCATACATACGATTTCTGCTCGGTGATATTTTCTACTCACGAGTTGGCAACTCACCCCCGTTGTGCCACAGTTTCTTGCAGGTTTTGCCGTACAGGTTTCATTGCGGCTTTCTAGCACACTGCTTCCATTCCGGGTGATTGCTTTGGTAGGTGGGTTCACTCGCATCGTGACCACCCTCGTACATTCATTATATTCAATTGTATCTAGTAACTCCATCAACCAGCCTTGTATATTATTTATAGACTTAGAAAACCTGTTGTATATTATTTCGACCTTAGAGTCGCGCGTTGTATTATTATGGTTTTCATGTTGATTTTGAGTTTCTTTTGAGTTTTGATCCTCGCCATTCGGCATTGTATATTATATTGCTTGCATGGTTGTGACCGTCGATTGACGAAGAGCTAGCTCCCGCTTGGGGATATCTTTTATCATTTCGTATACTATTCATGTTGTACCTCGTTTGGGGCCAGTATTTATAAAGGAAACTCTGCCGAAATTTTTAGAAAAGACTTGATATTTTAAAAACGCATAATTCGGCTTATGCTATTAAAACCACTTACTTTAAAACAAGTTTTCCTTCACTTATTATTTAAAATGGTTTAGATTTCTGGGATTTTTGTCTTACTTGAATTAGATGGGGTCCTATAGACTTCATATGATTCAAGGGCCAGTCACGTGCCATTTCGGGTTGTGACAACCCAGCTCCCACGTATATGATCGCCATCATAACGTCGATCGTCAAGTAAGAATCATATGGGTTTCATCAACGATGAAGATAAACCAAATAGCTTGCTATCATTTCGCGTAAGACTGTTTTACCAGTATAGGTTCTCACTCAATTATCATAATTGCCCACTTGCAATCACAATAATTACCTTGAGAGCACTATATATATCCAACAGTTTTTGCCAAAACTTTTTTCTGGTTCAGACATCTTCCCATTGTTTTTTAGACGTTTGTGCAAAATTCTCGGGTTGAAAATAGTTTTAACTTCAGACATCTGAAGGTCATTGTGACAGACGTCTGAAAAAGAAAAGTTTTCAAAAATATAGTCATTGGGTTACTTTTTCTAAAAGGCCAAACGTCTGCCCCTATATTCTTCAAACGTCTGCTGTGAGCGTTTCCTGCTCTGTCTTTGACCCATAAAAGCTAGTTTTCTTTAGAGGTTATAAAAAGATTTTGTGTTGGTATTTTGATTTCCAATCACTTAGAAATTTCAGTTGCCTATATTCTAAAGTGATATTCAAAAGAAATATCTCATCTCTTGTGAAAGTTTAAAAGAGTTTTCAATTTGCTATCTAAATTCACTCTCAAACACAAAATCAAAAGTTTTCATTTGATTATCCATACTTGTAAGAGTATTAGAGAGAGAGTTTTGAAAGAAACTCTTTTGAGAGTATTGTGTTTCATTATAAACCATTTTCTTGTCTTTGTGTGAGAATTCTTGAGTGTAAGGGTGCCTTTGTAAGAGAGAATGGTGAGGGATTTGTATTTTTTTTTGTGAGGACCGAGACGTTATCGGTGCCTTTGTAAGAGAGGAGTGCAAGTGCTTGTAGAGAGAAAAATCACTCGTGTGCCGAGTGACGTGTTTGGTTGCGGGTGCGCAACGTGAAAACCATGGTGGAGACGTGTTTAGTAGAACGGACCCGTACGCCTAAAGAAAGTGGATTAGGAGATCTCTCGAACCACTCTAAAATCTACTCATGTTTGCGTTTGCAATTTCTCTTATGTTTTATATTTCAATTGCTTAGAAATTGCATGCTAGGTTTATATTCCACATTATATGCTCATTGCTTAGACTTGATTGTTATCTCTATTCTTGCTTTCTATTGTTTATGTTTGCAATTATAGTTAGCTGAACTACTTGGCATTATTGGTATATCTTTTTTTAAACGATTCAATTGTGATATCTTTGCAAATGTAGCTAATAGAATTTTTAATTTAGGTATATCGGTAGCGTGTTCCTATTAAGAAAAAACCCTCCCTCCGAGGAATAACTTTCAAAGCGAGCACTGCATTAACAAGCACAAGTCTGCCTCTAAATGATAATAGTTTTCCTTTCCACAGAGCAAGTTTCTTATAGAATTTATCAATGAGATGTTGTCATTCTTTTATAGGAAGCTTGTCGACACATAAGGTTAAGCCCAAGTAAGATAAAGATAAATAAGCCAACTGACAATTCATAATGGTAGCCAACGCATAGCCTTTGTAAATTGATCTACCAAAGTAGATCAAGGAGGATTTTGAAAAATTGATTTCAAGAATAGTTAAGCCCTCGAATAAGAAAAGAATGAATTTTAGGTTTAAAAACTCTTCCCCGTCTCCCTTATAAATAATCAAGGTATCATCTGCATATTGAATAGTAGGCGAAAAGAAAACATCTCTACCAAACAAAGTGATGAAAGAGTGCCTTTTTCCGACCAAGATATATCATTATGAACAGAATATCCTCCACAAGAATGAAAAGCATGGGAGAAAGAGGATCACCCGCTTTATACCTCTCTTGCATCTAAAAACATGACTTTAATTGCCATTAACAATCACAGAGCACTTTGAAGAGAAGAGAATATATTTAATCCAAGCGCACCAAAAAGGGCCAAACCCCTGGCAGAGAGCATCTCAAGAACAAATTCCCAATCAACACAGTCCTACCTTTTTAAGTCAATTTTAATCCAACCAATGTATAACTTTTTCTTAGAGCAAAGATTAACAAATTCGTGTGCAAGGGACAATCAAGTGTAGACTTTTTAAGCAAAAATGTAGACATGATATGGGCTATTTGAGGCATTTTACAGTGGAGAATCTTTTGCAGCAACCGTCGTTTGTCGATGTGTGGGCCCACAATGGCCATATATGGCTGTGTAGGTGAGACGGTTAAATACCATTGCCCTGACGCCCATCATTAAATAGATAAGAACACATAGTAAAATGATAAGGATGAAAGAGAGGGAAAAGGTCTCAATGGTGTTGACATGAAAGAAAGAGGAGGTAAGAATGACAATTAGGTAATTTCTTCTCATCCAAACTCTCAATTTTACATTTTTGACTATGATATGGTGTTAAAAATTGATTTAAACTTTGATCTCCTTTCTTTAGGCTTTCGGGGGTTCACAACAAATTGAAGAGATTCCGGCAGGTTTTGTGTATTTCTCTAAAAAAATTCTTTCATCCTCCTCAAATTTTTGGGAGAGTAATGGTTTTATATAGTATGAAAAATGTCATAAACAACAGAGCAATAATATGAGCACATCATGAACATAAAGAAAGCAACATAACCGAAAATAATTGCCGTAAAACTCAGAGCCCTTCGACATAAAATTGATGCATAGAATACACTGATCAAAATTCAACCCTACATCACATCTCTTTATAGAAGAGATAAGAGCACAAATTCTACAAATTTTTCGACGACTAAATTTTGCAACACTTTGCGTCACCAAACAACCACTACAAAACAATCTACAGATCTCAGCATCACCACGTTTCATTCTTCATCCTCAAATCTTCATCGTCTGAAGCCGTCTGAGGTCCCCAAAACTTAGTACTCGATTTCTCATCATCCACAGAAACAGGCATCGAACAATTTGAGAAATCCCTGAAGTATAAATCCCCGGGCTCCTCGGTGCATCCACTAGTCATGATCCTGCATCCGTCCACGCCCATGGCCGATACCCCAACAATGTGCTTATCTTCGCCGGGCAGACAACAGTGCAGCCGGTTTGCTAGGGCGCCCGTGTCAGTTTCCCACACGCTGATGTGGCAATCGGAAGGCCCACCCGTGACGACTTTGTAAGGATCCATGTGGAGCATCGTGACTCGTCCAATGTGGTCCAGCTCAACTATTGGATCGGGCTTGGTTTGATTCTTCCGGATGTCCCAGAGCAGTGCCCTAGATATAAAATTTATGAGTGCTTAGTATATGATTGGGGATCAAAATCTGTATCAAAGTAATTGCCAATAGAGGAAGACAATATCACACCAAATCAATTTTTTAGATTTTAATTTATTTAATTAGGATTTTAATTTGGTAGGATATGATGTGGTTATATTTAGTTAATTATGTTTGATTAGATTTGATGAGATTTTAACCTTATAAAGACCTTCCAAGACTGCAATTTTAAGCATGTAAAATAAGGACTTCTGATTTATTAATAATAATTTTGAATTCAATTGGTGGATCCCAGTTCTTTAGTTTCATGACTCAACAGCTTAATGGATTCCAATTAAAACCGCTTCAGCTTTAAGTCGTCTACCCTGCTATCACCAACGTCGTGCAATTTAGCAGCTCTATGCTTAGCAGGTACTAAAGTTCCCTTGAGACGGTTTGAGCATGTATATGGCTTAAATCCAAAAGGTGGTTCCGGGTATGGGGCTAGGGGGAGTTAATTTGACAATATTATCTCTAACCTTTGGTGCTAGCTTGCTACTTCTATATTTAGACTTAAGGTACATAATTGGATTAATCCCATGCACATGTAAAAGGTAAGTCTGCATTAAAGGATGCAGCAGAGGTATAAGTCTGTGAATAGTCCCCAAGTGCATGCTCTTATTAGGATACAAGCCCGTGGGTAAATTTGATGGGTTTTTGTCTCACATTTGGTTTTAAATATCCAAACAAGGAATAATCGAAGCAAGTTTTTCTGCAACATTAGAAATTGACTGGGAACATAAATGCATAATATATGATCGGGATCCAATATCTAATGCCACCAAGAGATAATATTACTTTGTAAATAAAATCAACAGAATAAAAAGTCCATGGACATTCAGGATAGCCCAAAGTACAAGAGACTCCAATCTGATATATTACATATAAAGCTATATGGGAAAAGATTCCCTCTTCAAGCCTTTTTTTTTCTTTGGGTGCAAAATTATCTTTGACCCCTTGCCTCTAGGCCTGGCAAAAGCGACGCCTCGCCTCGCCACGAGGCGAGTATTGCTCACCTCGTTGTGACGTGGACGAGTTGGCGTGTCAACTCTTCTCGTCCATACAGGTTAGACGAGGCGAGTGGATTTGGGAAAAATCAAATGTTGCCTCGTTACTACTCACCTCGCCAACTCACGAGTAAACTCGTTTAAGTAGCCGTTGGTGAGTTCCAACGGCTATAAACGAGTCGACTCGCCTCGTCTCGTCTCGATTTCCTGTGTCAACGGTCGAATTCGCCTCGCTTTGCCTCGTCTCGGGATCTGCAACCAACGACTATAAACGGTCGGATTTCCACGAATTCGCCTCGCCTCATAACGGCTATAAATTTTGAAAAGTTTATAAATGCAACCCCCATTCACACCAACACTTTTCCATCTCTCTCAAATTTGAAATTTTTGTTTATATTTCATTTATTTTAGTTTTATTTATTTGTTCTTTTAAAAATTTTAGTCAAATTTTATCTTTTAAAAAAATTAAAATCAAGCGGGAAACTCGCCTGATTCGACTCGTGAATCGTCTAGGCGGGTGGGTCTGGGTTTTAGGCTCCGGCAATTCACCTCGCCTCACCTTGCTTGTCCGGCAAGGCGAATCCAACTCGCCTCGCCTGACAGGCGAGTCGCGAGGCGAGCCGGCTCATTTGCCAGGCCTACTTCCTTCTAAATCCCATTAGCATAAATCTTGGCTGCAAAATTATCTCTGGCCCCTTCCCTCTACATCCCATTAGAATTAAAATATTGGCTGGGTCATCATCTATTTAGCTTGGAGTTGGCTGGAGAATTAATTCCCACCCCTTTCCTCAATATTTCTTTATATTAGAACATTCACTTTTTTTTGAAAAATTATACTCACGCCATGATCTTTGTTAGTTTTAAGCACAAATAGTATGCATTAGTTGAGAATTTTGATTGGACTTAATCTAATCATGATTAAAAAATATGTACTTTAAATCTTGGTTAGGTCATCATCTATTTAGCTTGGAGTTTGCTGGAAAATTATTCATTATATAGACATAAAAATAGGCTATGAAAGGACAAAGATGAGAGAATAAGAAATAAATGAGTTTTTTCACAAGTGCATATAAACGATACATACATGAGTAATTGGATATTCTTAGAAAAATATATTTCTAACATATATATATATATATAGCTGCGGCAAAAAGTATGCCCTCCACCATTTTATTCGATGATCGACACCTTCCAACTTGATATTCATTCTCTAATTTGTCGATATATCAAATTTCATATGATTACAACACCATTTCACCATTGACTTAGCAATGTAAAAAGTTTTATTGTCGGTAAACCGTTAATTTTGCACCCACTAAATCAATGGTGAAATGGTGTTGTAATCATATCAAATTTGATGTATCGAAAAATTAGAGAATGAATATCAAGTTGGAAGGAGCCGATCGTCGAATAAAATGGTGGAGGGCGTGCTTTTTGCGGCCACCTAACGCAAAAAGCCTATTAGGGCCTCTTTCCTCCATTATTCTCTTATAACTATTTTATGTGTTGCTTAAATTTGTAAGAAATTTTATTTTTTTAACGACCCAACCAACTATTATATGTACATGCAAATGAAACCTCTTTAATTAGAATTATAGCTTCATACAAGCATTAGTTTTAAAATCATAAGAACAAAAAAATAATAAGAGATCATATTTGGCATTTCATTTGAGATGATTTTTGAGTTCATGTTTCTTCAATGCAAACATGCTAATGATTAAATCAATGTAAAGTTTTCATGCTTCTGTTGCAAATTTAAAGAGTCGTCTGAAACTAAATTATGATTGTCATGGCTGTAAAATATTCATTAATTATTAATATATTGGATCGTTAATAAAAAAAATTGTTGTTTTTGGTGAAACACATTTTTTTGCTTATATCTATGAAGGAATTGTTTTGAGAGTAAATGAAGAATTTTTCTAAAGAATTTAAGTCAAGCTTGAAAATTAGCCCACAATAAAATTTATTTACAACTCAGATCATCTATGCGATAGCATATTTTTAGGACAACTCCCTGTGCTCGTGCATGACACGAAGCACTTGCTGGTAAAAGAGAATAATGAAGAAAAGAAGCCCTAGAAGGAGGAATTATTCGGTGTGCCGGGTGCAATACACCCGAGCAGGGAAGAGAAGGGGAGTTTCGGACAGATTTGGGCAGCGTGTGTGGTCCACACTTTTATTACTTATTTCTCTTGTCCGGGTGTATACGGCCGGCACATGGAATAATTTTTCCCCTGGGAGGCTTTTTCATTAGGTGGCGTCAAAAATCTATATCCTCCATGATTTTATCGACGATCGGCACACATCTTTATCATGTAAGCTGTGGATACACCAAATTTCATGTGATTCTACAACTTTTTCACCGTTGAATTAGCAATGTAAAAAGTTGTATTGTCGATAAACCGTTAATTTTGCACCCACTAAATCAACGGTGAAAAAATGGTGGTATCACATGAAATTTGGTGTATCTGTATCTTACATGATGAAGATGATGTGTGCCGATCGTCGAATAAAATCGTGGAGGATGTATTTTTTCGACGCCATAGGAGAAAATTCCCTTTCATGGCATCTTTCCTCCGTTATTCTCCCAATATAAAGCTGTGTTTGTAATTTTGAGATATGAGAAAATCAAAGCAAGTTTTTTGAATTGGGAACCTGGCACTTATTTGGATAGGGTTGATGTCGAGTCGATAGCCAGTCGACTTTGTTAGATCTTTACTTCATGGCCAACCCCATTTATATTGGAAAAATGTTAGATGATGATGATGAGAAAATCAAAGCAAGTTAAATTAAGAAAGAATTTACTGTGGAGAATCGAGTTTCGAACTATTATCAATATCTAATTTAGGCCATGTCAAAAGAGCGAAAGGGAGACCGAAGAAAACATGGATGGAGGCGGTGCGAAAAGATATGGATGCCAAAGACCTTAATGAAAGTATCTTGTTCGATAGGAGTGAGTGGAGGTGGAGGATTCATGTGCTCGAACCGGCATGATTATCATGTTGGTTCATGACCTACCCATATGCTGGGTATAAAAGGCTCAGTTGTTGTATCAATATCTGATGCATAACAGCTACAAGTACCTATAATTGGAGGTTTGTGATTCATGTTATACAACTTTTCAAGCCAAAGTTATTACCATGCATAATTTACATAATTTGATAATACAAACCTGATAGACATGCAAATTTAATTGAATTTGAAGTCATCGTTCCGAAAGACATGTTCTCCAATTGCCAGTATTTCCATACACCCTCTCGAGTCCTGCCATGTTCTTGAGGCAAAAAGAAGCTTTCCTGGTTTAATCTAATTGTCCTCTAAGAATCAATTTTGCACAAATGATATATTCCAGGACTCTCAACAGATTCTGATTATCTTACTTCTAATATACACTATTTGCATATTTAATATTACTATCAATATTCAAAATTGCAAATTTCATTCTACATGTATGGTATATTTCTTAATGTTTGTCTCTACAAATCAATCTCTATATCAGAAGGAGGTTTTTGCATGTAGATTATAGTTCAAATCTATTTCTATATTATTCACCTGCAATCGACGAAACTTATCTTATACATATAAAAAAAATCAAGTATAGCAATTGATTTATACATATCTATTTTTTCAATCTATATTTAGCAGTTTTGTATTGTGTGCATCATATGTGTGCACAATCTAGTGTGAATAAACAGAAGCACAGGCCGACCGCATAATACATAATCCATAGTTTCTTTGCCTATAAGGCTAAATTACACTACAATACCCTTAACCATCGTTTTCTTTTACTAAACTACCTTAAGGTTTTTTATTACAATAAACACCCTTAATTATTGGTTTTAACTTTAAGGGAGATTTTTTTTTAATTTTATCAATACCCTTGCACACAGCGCTGTAGAGGAGCTTACTGTAGTAAATAAGCTTTAAGATAGTTTAGTGAAGACCAGTGATAGTTAAGGGTAGTTAGTGTGTAATTTAGATTTTCTACAAAAATAAACTATATGTGATTAGCCAAGTTAGTATATGTTAAGTTATAGCATATAAAGGCAATATAAAGAAAAACATGAAAACGGGGCTAATACCGCCATACGTACTTGTCCTGGCCACCGGTACATAGTAACCACTTTGAAGGAAGCATTTCAAATGAGTATATTTTGTTGGGATGAACTGCAGCAGTAGAAACTTTCTGCATGGTTCTGATGTCAATCACAGTAACCGATGAGCCAGCAGCGATGAAGCACAAGGTATCATGACATTTCAAACCAACAGGCGTGCCGGGAAAACCAATCATTCCTACACAAGATGACGAAGCAGAGGATGAGGATGGAGTTGTGTCCCAAACCCGGACCTACAAAAGAGAAGAAAAGTATGCAAGTGTTGGTTACAGCTATATTTTATCATGCATTATAGCAGGAGGTGGGATAACAACTCGGAAGCTTTTGCATAATAGATCACGTAATCTTCAAGTCAGATAGAGATATATTTAAGATTTATACTTTATAAAAAAAATATACTCCGATACAAATTGAACAACTAATTTACATATAAAAAAGCAGTATCATAAAGCAGTATCATGTTAAATGTTTTGAGGTAAGCGTCTTCTCAAACTAAAGCAATCTGCTTGCGGTTATATACCCTTGAATCTGTAGACATGCTCACCAAAAGAGAAGTCCTATGTCTGCACAACAAAAAAGGAAAAGTTTATTCTTTGCGAACGCCAGGAAACTGAACAAGAAATATGCAAATTACGCAGCAAGCAAATTAAATAGCCACGAGAGTTTCAAGTAGGGCATCTTGCCCTACTTTTCCTTACAAAAATAGCTACGAGAGGGTAGATAAGCAACTGCTTATTTGGGTGCTCCTATTGCAGAACACAAGGCACATTTGTGCAATGCTTGAAGATTTAAATACCTTACCCTCAGGCTCCTTGGTACTGATGACAAAACCAATACATCATTCATGTAGCAACAAAAGTGGTGCCTTGTTTAAAACTGTTACGAATAATACATTGATGTTCCATTTTATTTACATGTTTTTTCCGATAAATATGGTTCTCTATTATGATTTAGAAAATTGTTACCTCAAAAACCACAACTCTGCAACCATTGTATTTCTAACTGAAGTGCTACCAATACACCAGAACTCCTTATTTATTTATTTTTGATAAGTACCCCTTCACAGTAGGAGCCTGTATTTCCCTAATAAATTCTAACATTTGTCAGTCTGCCAACTTGCTTTTGATTCACAAATAATATAGGTTTGCAAATTATCCCTGCTATATTCCCAATTGCATAATGTTATCCAGCTTTTACACCTTGCATGAATATCCCATTTTTTGACCCTCCCAAATTATTCCCGAACTGACGGATAACTCAGATCCAAACACTCCATGCGTACTGTGATAGCTGCCTGATAATAGCAGAAAGTACGCTTGAGTAATAAAATGTTCTTAAATCAATTAAATGTTTCTTAAATCATAAGGGCATGTTTGGATACACAATTCATAGGATAAAAAGATGATATTCCATTTTCATACTGGATCAACGCAATCCTTTAAAAAACGTTGTTTGGATGACATTTTCAAGCGTATATCTAAGGGGGGAAATACACCAAATAGGTTCATTCCATGAGATGGAAAAAATTAGCTAAGACCTAACTATTTTTTCCAAAACTTTTCACTCTCTCCATGTCTTTGAAACCGTGTTGTTCTCTTTCTCTCTCTATCAAAAAAATAATATTTTAAGTCTATCCTAATCCCAAACTATTCAAACATGTCCCCTAGAAATTTCATTTAATGGAATGCATGTGGATTCCTGATTTATTAATCCAAAATGAAATCCCTAGAATTATTTTTCCAAACGTGGCCTCAAAAGACCTCGTGAACCTAAAGCACTCAAATCAGTTGAAACAAATAAAAATAAAAATGCAATAAAATAGTTTACTCCACATAATGTTGAAGAAGAGATGGAAGCATACCTAGCAACTGACAGCAATGAAATAGGTTTCTCATGACCATGAAGTGTCAACATATGTGGATGATGCTTCCCACCTACGGACCAAAGGCGAACAGTACAATCTTCCCCGCCACTAGCAAGGACTTTTGATCCACAGTTCCCAAGTAATGTATCAGCCAAGGTGGTAACTGGCCCATTGTGACCTTTGAAACAACGATACGATCGACCGTATTATTAAAAATAGTATAAATGAGATCTAAGGTTTCATATATAAAAGCCAAGGTTGGTAAAATAATACAATAAAAAATAAGTGTTTGCCAAACATATGAAGAAAAAGATTACACGGGAAAACTCAAGCTCTATGAATATTATTTTCGGTGTTCTAAATATTGGCCGACATCGTTGAAATGTCGACGACATGTCCGTTTTCGGAAGAAAGCGACACAGATTCGCAGAATTATTTCGGTTACCGATATTTGGTAAATGTCGGCCGCCATTTCGTGATGTCGCCATTTTACCCGACATGTCATTTCGTGATGTCGCCATTTTACCCGACATTTTCCGATGTGGAGAAATTTTTTTTGGATAATTTTCTATCGGGCTTTGGGCTTTATATATTAAGTAATTAATAGATGGCCGTTTTACCACCGAGCTATTGAGAAAAATATAAATTTAATAAAACTAAAAATCTGCACAAGTTAATATTTTTTTTAAATAAGTTATATAAAAGACGTTAATATTACAAAAATGTAGAACCCGGTAATTGATAAAATTGTTGGATATAGGTGCCCTGAAGGCAATTATTGTCATTGTACATTGACATATATGGATAGAACATTCTTACTCGAGATGATAGTATGCTATCTGATTTGTCTTTATCATTCATGTGTATATATTTTACTTACTATTACGTATCGCTAATACATATTGATAAAATCCTTAGGATTTTTGCTTGACTACCAGGATTACGATAGAGATCATACTAGTGGAGCCTAGATAGTCCATAAGCACATCCTTAAATGTTTCTGCTCGTGAGAGTATCGAGATTGGACATCTGTACTCCAGAGTAGACCGGTGTATACGTTTCTTAACCCAGACCGGGGCGATAGTTGGTCCCACAGCCATTAGTGTTTGACATCAAAAATTGTATACATATGCTTATTAGAGAATGAGTACACTGGACGGACTCGCCGAGAACTTCTAGATGATATTATACCTATTGTCAGATAGTTGTTCTATGGTGACATGAGTACAGGGTAGTCTTTTGACCTGAGACTGTCATATGTCTAATGTGTGTTCCCACTGTACTTTGATTACTACCCAACCACGGCTTTAAAGAGCCGTGCATATAGATTTTAGCTGGGTACAATCCCGAAGCACATGAAGGCAGTGAGCGATTGAAGAGATTCATCTCTCCCGGTACAAGAGTTGATGTCGCGTTGTGTCTGATTGACTATAACCATAAATCCCTAGCCAGTGCAATTGAGATTAACTGATAAGTGTTATCAGTTGTATCTCAGATAGTTATGAGTTTGACATCAGTACGACTTATTGGGTTATTGGGGGTCTAACAATATCCACCCCTTAGACCCGGTATACGACTCTTTGACGAAGAGACCGGACTGTACGGTGATTGTCACTGATAGGCTCTATTGGGTACGGATGCGCTTGCTTGTCGACCTTTCTTTTGATCAATACCTGGATAGTCGTTACGTGCAGCTAGTACCGCTGACATGCTTATGGGTTAACCCGTGAGGGGATTAATCTGAAAGTGTTTCGGATTCAATCGGATATGGTCCTAATCTACCGCCAGCGTATTGTCGAGTCTTTAGAGTCCCACACAGGTTTTCCCCGCTCAAACGAAATGATGTAGTGTGCGTATATGATACATGCGGGAGTTCAATTAAATACATGTATATGATACACGTACACTAATCGGACATTTGATAAAACTAGCTGGTTATTGTAAAACCGGCTTGTTAAATCAAGTGTTGATATATATATATTCTAGTATTATGTTCACTCTCTTTCTCATTTGCTATTTGTACATGATACAAATACATGTATATGATACATATACTAATATTTTTGTGTATATGATACATATACTAATATTTTTGTGTATATGATACTCATACCCTTCTAGAATCATTTGCTATTTATATGTGATACAAGTACAAGTATATGTATATGATACATATACTAAAATACTATTTGTATATTATACAAATACTTGTATATGTATATAATACATATACTTTAACGTTTTATGTATATGATACATAAATACATTATAGAAGAGACACCACATTTCTTTTTATTAATAATAAAGAAATGACTTATTTCTTGTTATTAATAATAAAGAAATGAGGAATGTTGTATAGAGATATGGGCTTTATTTTTATTAGAAAAAAGACTATTTTACCATGGTTGCCTCCTCTCTCTACACATTCCTTCATGCACTTTCTCATTTTGAGAGCAAAAGAAAAAAAGAAAAGGAGTGTTTACGTCTTCTTCCTCTCATTTTCTAGCAAATTGTGAGTAAGTTGCTTCACAAAAGAGTGTCTTTTGGTGGAGTTGAAGGTCGGGTTGGGTTTTCTTCGAAGTGGATCATCTTCGGCGATGAAGCCCGCTTGCAGGCTCGATCCCTATGACATGGAATCTTGCTTAGGTCTTCCACTGGAGAGTGGACACGCTACAAAGGTTGTAGCACCCTTAAACTCTAGTTTTGCTCTTGACTTTTGCAATTGCTAATATATGGATGATTTTGGGTTTATGCTTGGTGCTATATTTTAGAAATTTTTGTTCTATGTTTCTGCCATGGTCCGCAAGTGTTGCGACTCGAGCACCAATCACCAACATAAAACCACCCAACATTTTACGATATCCGATATCCGACATCAAAATTTTCGGATCGACACGACACCGACATCCAAAATTTAGAACATTGATTATTTTATACCCAATATTCATATAACTAGGACATCTGTTTCAAATATATAAGCTTCAAATAAACTGAACCTAATTCTATGTTTTTATTTTTTGTATACCATTATTTATATCATGTATTTTATATTTTGTTTTAGTTCGAGATGAGAAAATCAAGAAAAGGTAGAGAAATTATTTTGCCAAATTGTTCAATAAGAACTTTACTAAGGATTTAGATGGACTTGTCATTTAATCTCAAGATATAAACCATAATTTCATGTGTAGAATAAAATTACCAAAGATTACAGTCTTTAAAAAGGATGAAATCAAGGAAAGATGGTCCAGACGGGATTCCTACTGATGTATGGAGATACGTAAGAGAGATAGATGTTACATGGCTGACGGACCTATTTAATAAAATTTAGCAAACCAATGCTAAATAAGTAAAGGAAGAGTACCCTTGTACCTCATCACAAGAATAAGGATGATATTCAGAGTTGCTCCAACTACTATGGAACAATCCTCTGTAGAGTGTTTTTCGTCATCCTATTGGGATAGGATTGCGCGTCGCTTATCAGGCGTATACAGATTTCCCCTGCCTAAAACAGACAAGGGTTTATTGATTGTGGGGATTCTAATTTCAGACAGCCGCGGACAAAACTGTTGTTAATTACCTCTCGCCTTGAGGCGAAAGAACCTCCTATTAACGGGTCATATGGATCATACAAACTTAATGTATAATATGCGCATGTTGCGTTTTGAAAAACAATTTGAAGGTGCTTTGGACATACCATGACCTCGCAGAGTTTACGGGGGTCTCGCTACGCGGATAGCGGGCTGGGGGTCAAAGGGACTAACAACCCCTTTACGGGATGCGGGACAGCATCCCGTTAGAATTTTTTCTTAAAAGGAAGTGTTTTGAGCATGTCGGAGCATGTGCTCCTGGGGTTGGCACAAGCGCCCACGGGATTTGGCGCAAGCACTCTTGAGATTGGCGCTGCGCCATGCACATGGTGCAATGGATCCGGCGCTCCCGGTGTGGCGCAAGTGCCCATGCACTTGGGGCTGGGCTACATGCTTTGCACGTGGTGCTATAGAGCTGGAGCTCCAAGTGTGGAGCTTAAGCTCCTAAGGATTTCCCAAGGGAAAATCCCATAGGCTTTCCCTTTGATAGGGTCATCCCAAACTTCTCCTATTTGGTCCAAAAATGTGCTCTTGAATCTTCAAATCTTTGGGTTTGAATCTTGAATGATGAAAACGGGTCCTTTTTCCCTTTTCCAAGCCTTGGGTCTTGCCAAAATGGGGTTTTTGGAGATGAGTACTCCTTCCTCTTCCCTCTTTGGATCTTGAGGAAGGAGGGATGCAAAGATCTCTTCCTTTTGGGATTTGATAGGAGATTCACTCTTTTCAATAGGTTTATGGCTAAAATCTATTTAGTTTTGGAAAAAGAGAGGTTTTCCTCTTCATTTAATTGAAATAATGAAGAAAAACCTTCAGGAGAGAGGGGCTCAAAACCCTAAAATGATATGGGGAATGAAGTTATTGATTTCTTATTATATTTTCCTTATATTTAGGCTTTACATTTTACATTTTGCCGCTTGGGCTTTACAAAATGGCTATTTGCCTATCTCACACCCATGTGCTCATTTCTTTTTGTATATGAGCCATGAGTTTTACACAATTTGGGTTTATGCCCACTTAATTTACAGTTAACACTTGCATATAAAAATCTATTTATTACAAATTTCTTTTTATGTCTTCTTCGATGGCCGTCTTCGCTTGAGCTCGAGGCGGTTTGGGTGTGGGCCCAGTTGCTTGGGGTCGAGCCCGGGTTGGTCGAACCTGGGTCTACTTGGGCGTTGACTTTGACTTGTTGACCTTGAATTTGACCTTTTGTCCTTTAATTTTAATTTTGACAAATGGGATGTAAATTTTGACCCCAACAACCTCACATACCAGTGCCATACCATGAAGTTTTAGGAGAAGGTGATTGAACACATGCTAAGGCAGAGCCAGGATGTTAAGATAACATAAAACCAGTTTGGGTTCATGCCTGAACGATCGACAACAGAGGCTATTCATTTGCTCTGTCAACTTGTCGAGCGGTTTTGAGAGAGAAGAGATTTGCATATGGTTTTATTTGATTTTGAGAAAGCTTACGACAAGATACCTAGAGAGGTATTATGACAGACAATGGAGTCCCAATCAAATACATTGACATAATCAAGGACGTGTATAATGGAGAAGTGGAAATTATAAGAACTTGCGGCAGCCTAACAAGTGATTTTCTAATCACAATTGTCTTACATCAAAGATCTGCATTAAGTCCATTCTTGTTTGTCATAGTGATAGATGAGCTTACTAGAACTATCCAGGATAAGATATCTTGGTGTATGTTATTCACTGATAATATTATTCTGATAAATAAGACAAAAGCAGGGGTAAATGCCAAATTGGAGTTATGGAGGCAAACGTTGGAATGTCGGGGTTTAGATTGAGAAGGTCCAAAACAGCATATATGCAATGCAAATTTAATAAACAGATAAATCAAATTCACAGTGGTACAATACTGGATGGGCAAGAGATATCACCGAGCGATCAATTTAGCTATTTAGGTTCCATCATCTAAAAGGATAGGGAGATCAAAAGCGATATCATCTAAAAGATCCAGATTATTTGGTTGAAATGGAGAAATGCAACGAGAATTTTGTGCGATCGTAACTTTCTGTTAAGGTTAAAAGGAAAGTTTTATCAAAGCACCATCAGACTTGCCATATTATATGGTACGGAATGCTGGACTTCTACGAGACAATATGCACAATAGATGCATGTAGTGGAGATGCACACACTTCATTGGATGTCTGGTAACACTAATAAAGATAAGATGCGAAATGAGGATACTCGTACAAAGTTTGGTGTAGCACCTACGAATGAGACGATGCGAGAAAACCGTCTAAGATGATTTGGTCATGTCCAACGCAGACCTACGAAAGCATCAATTCGACGAATGGGTATTCTCGATTTAGGCTAAATCAAAAGGGTAAAAGGGAGACTAGATAAAACGTGGATGAAGGCGATACGAAAAGATATGGATGCCAAAGGCCTTAACGAAAGTATATTGTTCGATAGGAGTGAGTGGAGGCGGAGGATTCATGTGATCGACCCGGCGTGGTTCTCATGTTGACTCATGTAGGCTACCCATATGCTTAGGATTAAGGCTCAGTTGTTGTTGTAGTTGTTGTTGTTGTCGTCGTACTTATATCCCGTAAACTTGCCTCTCAATCTCCCCAGCCCCTGTCACTAACATTGCATCAAGGCAGCAAGGTATACATATGCATCACTAGCCATTCTCCAACATATATTCTTCAAGGATACATTTCATATACTAGTTTTATGGTGGATGTCCAGCTCCTCTATCTAGACATGGGATTGGCTTCTACAGTGTAGAACATTAGTAACCAAAGGCAGTTTTCCACATTTAAAAAAAAGAATCTAAGTAATAGATGAAAGGAGAAACAACGTAAAATTTGAGAGGGTTAATCAGTGAGTGGACAGGAGACCATTCATATTTCGGCCACTTTGAAGAAGAATAGTACAAACTCTGTGGGAACCCAATCAGAAGTGATCACAAAATTTCCATAGATAGACAAGAGTAGTTATAGAGGATAAATGTAGAGGGGGGAAAATACCTTCCACCACATACGAATAGTGCGGTCAGAACTCGAAGTGATCAAAGCATTTTCTTCGTTCTGCAAGGCGCTTCGAAATAAAGATGTGTCACTGATAGGAAGCAACCTGTAAATGAAACTTGTCAAGAGCTACAACTTCTCTATCTTCAAATCGAGCATGCATGTTCAATCCATTTGCAGTTCAGCTAATGGAACCGAATACAGGTTTAATCCAAAAACAGGGGTGTCTAAAGGGTTGTGTATTTAATATAAATATCTAAACTATGCTTGATTCTAGACGAGCAAGCAGTAAAGTTCTGTCCAAATAGAATACCTATTTAATGTTGCAGAAGGTAAATACTTGTAAGAATGTAATGACATGCACCTTAAAGTGCTTATTAAAGTCGCCGAAAACAAATCCTAGTAGAAGTTTGTGTGAGGCTGCACCAAGACTACTCAGCATCCACAAACATCTACCACACACCCCAAGACCACAGGTTTCTTTTTACAAAAAAGAAAACCCAGAATGATATATTAAATCAAATAAATTTATTGGTTTGGGCTTATACAAATTCGAAGATTCAAGAACCTAAGATGCCATTGAAGAGATGAGGAGACAAACAGCAGAGTTAGGAAAAACAAACAGTCTGAAAACCAACATCAAGCATTTGCAGATATTCCCTATTATTTGGCAAAGGCTCAGTAGATGATATAGCAGACTTTACATAATAATAATAACATATATGACATGCAAAATAAAAGGTAAATATAAAGGGGAATAGGTAAAGCCTATGTGTAAGATAACTTCACTTTCAATATTTATTTAGAAAAAGATTGAATAGCAAACCAATGGGAGAAATAGTGATAGGCATGCAATTAGCTCAGGTTTAAATAAATATGGGTACAATATAGAAATCTGACATATATGACTAAATCACTATACTAACCTCATACAAGTAATCCTTGCATTGTGGCCTGTTAAAGTCTTTTCATGGTGTACAGCAGGTTTGGGGGGTTTGGGGGATTGAAGCCTCACTTTCTGTATAATAGAGCCCTAATTACACGGGAAATTTTATTGCATTAGGATAACCAAGGAAAGGACAGTAAGAATACTGAATAAAACATGTATATTGTTTGATTGCATGGAAAGTCTAAAATCAATAACATAAATATTGTTTTGCTGGTTAATCGAAAAATCAAAATAGTTTGCTTGTTACCATATAACCAGTTCACCACAACATTAGGTGTGATTTTAGAGAAGTCAAGTTCAACAAACAAAACAGTGCTAGAGCAATGTTGAAGAAATTAAATATAGTTTATAGAATTACAACATATGCATTTGTAGTTTGTTTTTACTCATGTGCAATCTCTAAAGGCCAGATCATAACGTGGAATGTGGTTACTTATCTACGGTTAAGAGAATCCATAAGCGTGTATTTAGATCAGCACATGAACAGTATCAAGATTTTGAAAGATATTACAAGAAGGTGGATGAGAGGATTTCAGGGATTTCCCTTTAGAAAAGGGTCGATGTGAACCATGTCGTAGGGCTCCATTTACTATCTAAACGGCATAGATTGCGAGGTTCGTAGTTCAAATCTAAGTGATATTTCATTGCTTCTTTTTGTGATATCGCAAACTCGAAAGCTGATATTCTACAACTATACATTTGGAAAGCACACTAAATTAAGATGTTAGAACTTAGAACGATAGAATCCTCAGTGTAGTATCACTTCATTCAACTTATAAAGAAATTACAGATGAATTGATTGTGAATTTCTAAAGCTTTCCACTTTTATTGATTTCTTGTAGATCTGTGGCTGCTATGGAATACATGCCATGAAACACCAATTCATTCATCATAACAAATTAGTAAGTTGAAACACAACACTCGAACAGTCAAAATAAATTTATATGAAAAAGCTCACCTGTGCAAAGAAGGCTTCATTTTTCTTCACCAGTAAATGACTATAAGGTATTGGATATTGAGACCAAAAAACTCTCACTGGGTCAGAAAATTTCAGTTGGTTCACTGCAATGTGTCTGTCCAAATACTTTTCTCTTATCCCTTCAGCTCCAGAAGATAAACACAGAAATGGCCAGCGCTCCCTATAGATTTAAAAACCAATCAAATGTCACATCTACATATATAATAGCAATTCATTACAGTTTACAATGAGAATAACCTAATTTTCTGCTAAGCATAATTGAAATAGTATCTCAATTTTCTCTTCACTGTCTTGAAATATTGCGAGCAATCAAAAGCTACAATATTCCGTCTAATTGTAATCTGCTACGTCTTGAAAAATCGAAAAGCTTCATGCAGTTTTATTATTGTAATTGTGGAACTTTAATTTCTACATCCATCGTACCCTAAAGATGCTTTGGAAACCAAAATCTTAAAACAGCAATCTGTTACAGTTTCAGGTGAGACTACTGAAGCCTAATTTTCTGCTTACTAGACTTGAAATTATATCTCAATTTTCCCTTCACTAGGAATAAAAACATCACAAACTATCGAAACCTACCATCTTTCCTTCAAATTATAACTTGCACCTCCTGTGCGAATCAATTTGAGAGATTATTTTGCAATTGAGTAACCATGATTTGGAAACGATGAGGAAATTAACTTTCAATGAAAATTTGTACTCCTAACTTTCTATTCAAAACATCAAAATATCCCAATCTACCATCTTTTCTTCAAATCGTAACCCTAATTCAAAAAAAAAAATTAGCTGTAATCGAGGAAAGCAGAGATTTTGCGTACGCATAGAGACGGCGCCATATCGAATCAGAACAAGCAGCATGGCGAAGGGGCTTGCAGGTCATGGCGAGGTTGGAGACGTCCCCAAGGCTCAAGAAGCTCGCGCAGTGAGCGATGGCATCGGCGTTGAGGTCCGTCAGGGTTAGGGCAGCGCCGGAGCTCGCCGGATTCGAGGACGGAGGCTTCGCTTCCATTTTCTCCGATGCTTGGAGCTGTGAGCAATAGCATTTTTGTTTTTATTTTTGTTTTTATTTTAGAGATCAGGGTTTTAAAAATGCGTTTATTGTGAGGTTGTACATCCTTAATCAATGGCATTTAACATGCCATCCCATAAAACAATCATTTTCTGGTGGAGTAAAATGTTGTATATTTGCTACTTGATAATATAAAAAAATTTCTTTATATTTATCTCAAGAAAACTTTACTTTCAAATTTACATCGATTAATTTCCAAAATCATAGGATTTTTAAAAGGTAGTTTATACAGTAAATCTTCGTACCATCTTACTTTTTAGGCTTCATTTGACAATCATGTTACAGTTTCTGAAACCATGATTTTATAGGTTTTAAAGCTAAACTCCAAAACTTAAAACCCGAGGCACATTTGGCGACTGAAGTAGAATTTCTCAAAGCACAGTTTCAAAGAGTTTAGAAGGTTTGGAAACCCCCTCCAAAACAATTAAAGCTTCAGAGTTTCAACCACATTTTGTTTACATGCAAAACATAATTAGATTCACTTAAAGGAAGCCGGAGTTTCAGAAACCTTGCTGCGAACTAAGCCTTGAAAGTCTATGCGGTAAAGTTTGGTATAGTTTTATTTTTTTAAGTTTTATATCATTTTAATTTTTTAATATTTATAAGTCATACAATCGAGCTTCCTGCATACCACTTTCGATCTCTCATTAAGGTCCCCAAATGCAATTAACAGATACTCAAAACAAATATGACCATTGGTAATACAAAAAGACTTTTTTCAGTGCTTTTCTAATTTAACATATATATTCTTCCCTCAATCACATGGCTTTAAAAAAGCAAAGGCAATTTGACAATTGATGCCAGATTACACAACTTATAATTGTGTGCATGAAATAGAAACAAAAACATAATTCCAATTTGCGTATATACACAGTCAAGTACAGAATCACATCGCCTGTAAAAAAAATTTAAAAAAAGAAGAAAGAAACTTGAATACTTTCGGTCCAAATAAATATAAAAACGTGCGCTTTTCTTTTAAAACCACAATGTGATATTATATACTATAGAACACCAGCACAAACGAGAGAATACCGTCCCAAAGCTGATCTCAGAATGCAGTAAATTTTGGATAGACCAAGAACAAATTTCCATTTTTATTATATTCATGGGCAATAAAATAACATGGTCGTCGAATTGGTACTCTCGCCGTGCTCAGAAGATGAAGATGACACTGTAGTGGACTCTCGACTTCTGGTTCTGAGCCACACACTCTGAGATCCACATCAAGTTCCTTATCTCTTGCTTCCTTAATCTCATATACACAAAGAAAACACCATAATGGAACTGCGCAACAAAGTGAATAATGAAATAAATCATATATGTTATGAGTGAACAAGTTGGATGAAAAATCTAGTCTCAGTGAAAGGAATGGTGAAGCAGTTTTAGATTAATGGAATGGTAAGTTGCACAAAATATCACTGTAGATTACTCCATATAACACTTATACCCCCTCCAAGTAATTTATTACAGCACATACCTGCTCTATTCATCAACCAAAAACTTTAAATATACTCGACTTCTCTAAACAGCACAAATAAGAAGAATTATGGACAATCATTTGAATTGTTTACAATTGAATTCGAGTGTTTTTATGGATTTGATTGTTGAGCAGAGGTGATGTTCAGCTAATAATCACTTGAGGGGCTATAAGTGCTATATGATGAACTGCAGATGGATTTTGTGCAACTAACCCTTAAAAAAGGTTATTCCCTTGTAACGATTTGAACAAAAATATACATTGAACACACATGCTCAAGGTTATGCACGCACAAAACCTGTTGCGTACCATGATTCATATTTCACATATAAAATTATATAGAAAATGACGGTGTTTCAGTTTTAACGGTTTCTACCTACTGTTCAAATGACAAGCAGAGCCTCTTCACCTCCTCTTCATAGAATGCTTTGTCTAACATCTGGCTTTCTCCGTATGATAGCTTTGCAAAGATTGATTGGTATGGAGGATATTTCTCCATTACCCCACGAACCTGCAAACAATTACAAAGAAAGAATATAAATAGACATATGCCACAGCATAAATATCAAACTGTAGAAAAAGAAGAGATCTTCCATAAATACATCAAGGCTGGCTCCTCTTTAAAATCTTCAACATTTTAAAATGACTGCCTCTTATCACCATGACAGCAGCAATGAGCCAGGATTTCGTATCATAAAATAAAGATGTTAATGCTCAAAAGACAAGTTATTTGTTGAGGGAAATAAGATGCTCATCAACTTTTCACCAAAATTAGATTGGTTATATGTGATCATGACCAATGCAGCAATTAGTGTGGGCCAAACTCTCGCTCTGACTGCAGCTTTCACAGTAATGCGGCCATAGTAAGCCAGGTATTAATTTATGCCAATCACACAATTTGTGCGCCACGAAATTAACCTCTCCCGTGGAATACCACGCCACCCGATTTCTTTAGATGGAAGCACCCGGCCTAGGGCATATTCAAATTTTCAAACAGCAAATGCCGGTACACCACACAATTCTAAAAATCAGTTCTGAACAACTTTTCATTAATAAAGAAGTTCTTTTTCTAAAAAGAGAGAAATCAGATGAAAAAACATGTTGAAAGTCTGAACAGAAGTAGAATCCACCATAAAAAAATCTTTCCTTGAGACATTAATTACGAATAAATCATCGAAAGTAGATCAGCAATAAATAAGCTAATGTTTGCATACTTCATTTGAAAGCCAACAATCTCGATTTTTGGGGGGAAAAACTTGCTTAAAGAACAGTTTGTGTGCCAAACACTCGCACTGACTGCAGCTTTTGCAGTAAAGCGGCCATAGTAAGCCAGATATTAATTTAAGCCCATCACGCAATTTGTGTGCCACAATATTAACCTCTCCCGTGGAATACCACACCACCCCATTTCTTTAGAGGGAAGTGCCCATCCTAGGGCATATAAAATTTTCAAATAGCAAATGCCAGCACACTGCATAATTCTAGAAATCACTTCTAAACAGCTTTTAATTAAAAAATAGAAATTAATCATAAAAATGAAAAATCAAATGAAAAAACATGAAGAAAATCTAACAGATGCAAAATCCACCATCAAATAGATTAACCAGGAACAGCTCCATCATAAATCAGCGATAAATCAGCTAAATGTTTACCTACAAAATCATCTGGCAAGTCAACAACCTCGATTTCGGCAAAACCATATTTTCAAAACAATTATTGAATGGTTTAATGTATAAGAAAAAAGATAATGTTGGCCAAACTCTCGCTCTGACCACAGCTTTGGCAGCGGCCAAAGTATGCCAGCTATTGATATATGTCCATCACACAATTTGTGTGCCACGATATTAACCTCCCCCGTGGAATACCGCGCCACCCCGTTCCTTCAGGCGGGGAGCGCTCGGCATATTTATAAACCACCAGAAACTGTAATCATTGATTCTTTGACAAGATGTCATGGAAATAAGAAGTCAGGTTATTTTAGTGACAATACCCAAACACGCCCAAAAATTGGTATTACTAAATACAACACCCAAAAGTTGACCATTATCTGTAGCGTGTTGTTAGTTAAGTTGCTGGTTTGGGTTGGGTTATGCATATATTTTCTTACCTGCCCTTTCTCTAACTCACTCTCATCTCATTAGTCTTCTACCCCAAGTCACCACCATCCTCTCCTCATCTCCTCTCAGGCTCGCATCCTCTCCTCGTCTCCTCAGTCTCCCAAGTAGAGTTGTACCCCATGTCCTCTGTCCAACCCCCCCCCCCCAAAAAAAGAGAAGAAAAAACTTGATAAATAAAACTCGATTTCATTTGGTGGAGAAATAGGGGATGAAATTGATGATAATGCAGAGTGCAATTGCTTGAGACAGGAGCTTCAAAAAGGGGCAGGTTGTGGCCAATAGATTAGTTGTTTATGTCAATACCAGATAAATGAAGCAGGACAGTGAAACTTTTTGCGTGTGAATGAAACATTGTATACGCTATAGGATTGACTTCATTATGGAAATTCTTATTTATTTATTTTTTGGCAGAACTGGCTGCACAAGCTTCATGTACATGAACAAAATTATGGCTCTTTGTATAACAAAACAGTTTATGAATCAAGAGTTATGTTTCGTGTGGAGCCTACATGACAACAGTTGATGATTGAAGGTAATTTTATACTGGACAATGGAGAATATGGTTTCTTGAAAGCTCTGAGAGGAAAATTCATCAATTCTAAACCGTAGTCCGAGCACATGAACTATTATGCGTGTGAATGAGACATTGGGTTTGACTTCAAAGTGTAAATCTTATTATTTGAATTGTTTCGGCAGAACTTGAGAGCAGCAGGAGAAAGAGAGACTTCGAGCAGGATAAAGTTAGGAGAGAGAAGCTGGAAATGAGTGAGAAGCAGGGGCTGAGATGGTTAGAGACAATATATAGCCATAGAGGGGTATATTGGTCTTTAACCACCCCACCTCCAACCAGAAAAAACAATGGCTATAAATAACAGGGGCTTAACAGATATGTGATGGAACTCAACTAGGGGTTTGTATTTAGTTTGTTTTTAAGTTTGGGTGTGGTATTTAGAAATACTGATTTTGTGGTGTGTTTTTCAAAATATGTAAGTTTTGAGTGTCCTCCATCGAAATAACCCTAAAATGTAATAGGATGAAAGGTAATAAGTAGCCATGGTGACTTTCAAAGAAACATTATTAACCATCTGTGAGGACATAAAACAGCCCAAATCCTCTGATACGAGTCACTATAAATCTACAAATTCTACCAGAAACAAGCCATTTATCTAAAAGCCTCAACATCAATCCACCATCAAAAAGAAATCTAGGACAACGCCCACCCAAAGCAGCATAAAGGAGAGGCAAAACTGAAAAGATTAAAAAAAATTAAGACATGAACCCTTACCTTTGCAATGCCACAAACTAGATTAGCATCTTGAAACTTCTCAAATTTGTATTTCAGTAGAATAATGTGAACTACATGGCAAAAAGTTGAACATGTAAGGGAAAAAGTCAATTGTAAGAAGTTTTTCTAATTACCATAAACTGAGCTAACTACAGCAACCAGTGAGCAAAGATATTTTGTTTAAGCGATCATGTTCGGCCAAAGTACCATACAACATAATCAAAAGGAATATAATTCAGCCATCATTAATAAAAGGTCACATCACTGTGTTAAAAAGGATTAAAAGCCAAATACAAATTAGCTAGTGCTTTGCTCATAAGAGGAGACTTTCAAAGAACACTACCTGGTCAATGTCCTCGCAGACAGCAAGTTCTTCATGACCATCGGGATACCTGAAACAGACCATCCATCAGCTAAAACTGACAACAGAGTTACTACCAGTCAATGATTATGAGATCAGTTGAAGATCGTACAGTAAACCAAAACTTGAATAAAGTTTTCGTCGGTCATCTCGAGTCAACTCAGTTCCAATACTGCAAAAACAGTACACCACAAAATGGCGAAAAGTTCATCAACCAATAATTACATGTGTCATCAATTAATTGAAGAGAAGACATGCTAGAGGCTTAAAAATTCTAACCAACTATTTAAGACAATTATAAATTGTAAGGCGTAAATTCAGCTATGTCTTATCATTATAAAGATGAGAACTAGTGCATGCACAGATACAGGCCTTTCATTGATCACCTATTTATGGTAATATCAACTGCTCTTCTATCAGCTTCAAAAGCAAGGAGGTCAGGCATGATCTCAGCAGTTGTACCACCTAGCTTCTGTTTACAACAAAACAAAACAAAACAAAACAAATTAAGATGTTTGATGTAAATTACACTTCTATGGACATCAGAAGTCCATATACCTGACAGAATTTATAGAAATCCTCGAGATAAGCCTTGTAGAGAGAGTCCCTCATAATTTCAATATTTATGTCATCCAGGTCCTATAAAATCCAATGATTACAATAGTAAAAGGAATTATAAGATAACTATGATCTCACTTATTCAGCATGAAAAAATAATACCATATAACCTTGAGGGGGTGAACTTAAAGCATTACATTACAGTAAGCACTACCAGATGAATTTAACCATATGGCTTCACAACACACCAACCATTTGATCAAAATCTTCAGGCTGACACGATACCAACATCCGAAATTTAGAACATTGCAGCCATATCACCTTCCCTCCATCCTCCATGGCCCACAAAACATACTAATAATAATAATAATAATAATAAACCGAAAAAAATAAAAATAAATAACCACCATAGCTGCCAACAGAAGTTCTAGTCTTGGCAGTCAATTGATGCCAAATGTCACCAATGCTAACCAACAATAAAAACCAATTTAAATATTCGTGCGTAAAATAAAAGGCAAAAGAGAGTTGACAGAAGTGATGCAATTTGAGAAATATGGAGCCAATGGTGTAGCAACAAGGACTAGCCTGTAAAGCTCGCGCATGTTCGGGGCTACTGCAAGGGTAGCAATACTGAGAAAGAAAAGTAAGACTCTCCAACACCAAGATAAATATTTGCATGATAGCTAACTTAGAACATACCTGTCAAACATGCTCAGGGGATGGCACTTCTCTAACAGTTCTTGCACATCTCTTTCATGCAAAGTTCTAGTTACAATAAGAGCAACATTATCAATCATGCCACCGTATCTGCAAAGTAAAGAATTAAAATACGGATAGCACTTATCATAGACTAGCCTCCTCACTAAATAAGAATGATATGATGAACACTGTAATTTGTTGAATGCTGTAAATTATAGAAACACAGAGGGATCTTGTGGGAAAATGGATACAACAAACCTTACGTAATATACTCCAAAAAGGTTGACAACGACTCTATGGCTAGGCATAGCATACTTAGAATCATCAACCAGCTTGAGATCGCATTTCTCCACAATAGCTGTTGTATGTAAAGGCGATGGCTCTGTAAAAAGATTGAGAATCTAAATTCACTATAAACTTAGGAGTTCAACAACAAACCGAAGAAAATAAATGAAGATGATGAAGAAAATTGGTGTAGAACGGTAGAATGTACTTGAACTTTGCTCGAACAAAACCAAAAACAGGGGGGACACAGCATCAACAACATAAAATCATTGTTTGAAATCTCGGCCAATTTTGATCCGAGATGGTTGATTCCGTCCAAAAAAGTCCATTCAAATTCCGATACCAAGTTATATTGGGTTTGTATTGAGTTTATTAATGAGTTAGTGGGTTTACTAATAGATTATCAGCTGACGGTTTATATGCCATCATTATTATTGAAAATATATCAAAAAGATGTCATTTTTATAATAATGAAAATAACCATTTCATACATGATTAACTACTAAGTACCAACTAATCTGCCAAATTGTTTATAATCTCTTTAACTAAATTTACTAATTTTAGAAGTTCTTTTTGGTCAAATGATAGGAAAATAATATTACATATCCGAGACAGCTGGTACGTCGGAGATCGCAGATTATGATCCCCAAAGTGACCACCTGATACCAATAACAATAATAATATTGAGACTTTACGACTTGCATAGAAGGCCATGAACTATCCTAAACCCACTATTGCACCCTCTTTACTAAACAAATTAAGAAATTTAATTGATAAAAGGGTGGCGTACATCAAACATTACAAGGACAAATTAAATGTTGTTTAACATTCATTGGCTGTGTTGAGCATTTCCCTCGACCGGAAGGGGATAGAGATCTTACAAGGAGACAGTTCAATTATGACTAATCTAGGAAGGAGACAATTCAATTATGACTAATCACTCTTACAATTGGTTGGTGTCTTTTTCCCACCTTACTCAAATGCCATATACAAGTATGTTTTAGCTTTATTATTCTTCACCTAAATACGAGAACTTCAGTAGCTTCAACTTGTACTAATTGATAAGACAGTTTTAAGACCAAGATTTAGGCATAACATTAAAAAGTATCTCTAGCGAATTACACATATGCCTTACAAGAAATTCCAACAGCTAAACAAATTGGGACAGTTATTCAACTGGGGGGTATTAAATAAAGGTGCGAGGTATTCAGAGGACCATCCCAAGAATACAAAGCACGCAAAATACAGCCAGAATTTAGTTTTTGCATTAAAAATCATGAAACTGAAGAGCAAAATAAGCCAGGATCTACCAATTTACCCATAAACTGTCTCCCACTAACATGAAAGATAGGGTCATTATGATCTCCCAGAAGATTACTTCTTTACGATCTGTTGTTCACCATAAAAGTTTGATCTTTATATAACTACAATCGACATCGTCTCAAATAAAAAGGCAAAACTGAGGAAAAATCAAAAGGGTTTGGGATTGGGCTCGCCATTCCGAAGGTAGGGGCCGTACTCAGTGGCGGAGAGATGCATTTTGATGTCGTCTAGGGTTTCGCATTGGCAGAGATTGTTGTAATCTGCGGCGGTGAGGAGACCGGCTCTATGCCCTCGAACGATCGCCTCCAAGTACGCGCCATGGATGTTGAAGGTCATCGCTTCGAATCCATACATCTTGCAAGCGATCAGATCGATGACAAGTTGAAGGCTTGGATCTCTGCAGGAATCGAAGAGAGAGAGAGGAAGAGAGAGAGTGAGGCAGTGGGGAAATATGAAACCCTAGAACGCGAGATGAGCGGGTGAAAATATCTCGAGTACGGAGAGTAAAGGACAAAATTACCCCTATGGTTTCTCTACGCAACCCCCTAAAATTTGCTTATTTATATATTTGCCATTGTTTTCATATATAGACTTAAAATTCTATACAGTATTATTATTTAAAACGCTGGATTGACAAGCATTGTTGTTTACTACAAGATATAAGATATCTAAATATGTCCTAAATTTTAAATGCTTCTCATTTGTGTGAATGGCTGAAAATAAATCAATTAGTATTTGAAATCATAACTTAAAAATTGGTGATTAATTCGAGTTTTATTAGAGTTGTGGTTTTGGGTACTCTAGAAATTACAGTGTTTTGAGCATCAACATTCATACAATTAGGCATCTTCTGCTAATATAGTAGATATGTAGGAAGGCTCTCACTTTAATTCAAAATGGATATTTCTAAAAATAAATAATTCATTTTTTTTAAAGATGGTTTGCATGATCCACTCCATTGATGAAATTCCTACAGAATTAATAACAATGTAAGCTTAAAAATTGTTTTAAAACAAGAAGATTATGATGGATTAAAAAACTTCAATAGTTATAACAGATTTGAATCCTAAATATTTAAATAGCTAAATTTTGAAAAATAAATTCAAATAATCTAAAATCATTTAAGGTAACAGATTAATAAGAAATTACGATTAATAGAACATACATATAATTAAGTTATAAAATTAAGATTAAAATTAAAAATTCACTATATTTTTTAAATCGTATTAATTTAAACACATGCAATGCACTTACCAAAACAATAGCGGCTTAAAAAAAGAAATATTGAAAACGTTAAAATGCAATACACACACACACACTTTTCTCTGCATAACATACATCAATAAGTTTAGATTTTCGAATAGCTATATGGAGAAAATCCAGTAAACAAAATTCAAGGGTATCTTGGCATTTAAAACTGTATATTGATAAAATCATGACCTTAAACAGAAGGTTGAAGGTTTAAAGCTCACCTAACAAGTATTCAAATTTCGGAAGAATAGGTGAAAGTGATGGAAATTGTTGGGTTTTGCCGGCGTCCCGACCATCAAACCGCAGCCAAATACGGAACAAAAATTTTCAAAACTTTGGCGCAAACAAAACCCGCACAAGATCGAACCAAAAACCCATATTAGCAAGCATTATAAAGAAGTTAGAATGGTTATACCAAAAGAACCAAATCCTTCGGTCTTCCATCTTCCTCCTTAGCTCGTTGAGATATGCTTGAGCAAACTTGGTCGCCGGTCTCCCTTCGCCGAAGACGATCCACCCGAGAGATGTAGTTATGGTTCGAGCTTCACATAATGGATGCAAGTGAAGCAACTAGTGTTTCTAGGATGCTACTCTAGAAAGCCTAGAATGTAGTGTATGGACTTAGTATAGGTCTATCTCATCTTACCTCCTCTCATGTTTCTCAACCCAAGAGAGGGTTGAGAGGAGGTGGAGAATGACGGTGGAGGCAACTATGGAACTAAAGAGGAGTAGAGCACAAATGGTGAAGAAGAGCTCAAGAAAAAACTCATGCTCAAAAATAATGAGCCATCCTTGGAGAGAGAAAATCCAATGCTTTGGTTTTGTAAACCATTCTTTTCAATTTTAAAAACAAGCCATACTTGAATAGTATGCACAAATGAATTAAAAATTCATTTGTGCACACTATGCAAGCATGGTTCTCACCATACTCCCCACTTGCTAATATCCATCTCATTTACCATTTTCAAATAAATGGTTAAATCCCAAAAATGAGGTGTCCACCTTCTAGAATGTTATCTGTAAAAAGTACGGATTACATTCTACTGTATACACATACGTGCATTCGTACCGAAATACGAATACCCAAACAGATAGAATAATATAAAGAAAATAATACTAGAATATACATATCAAAATATATATACGTAAATTATTAAATCAACACTTGATTTAATAATCCGGCTCAAACCCGAACCGGCCAGTATTATCAAATGTCCGATCGAAAGTCCAGGTACATAGTACAATCGATCGATCGGAACCCTGCACGTATCCAATACGGCTACCACATCATTTCACCAGAACCAGGGAAACCCTCTGTGTGGGACTCTAAACACTCGTCAATACGCTGGCAGTGGGTTTAACCGCAAGCACGTCAGCGGTACTAGCTGTACATAACGGCTACTCAGGTATTGAGCGAAAAGAAGGCCGACGAGTAAACACATCTGAACCCCTACTGAGCCTATCCGTGACAATCTCCATACAGTCCGGTATGTTCGGCTAAGAGTATCGCATATCGAGTCTAGAGAGTGGATAAAGCCAGAACCCTAATAATGCAATAATTCGTGTCGATATGAAGCCCATCACCCAATGAGAAACTGCTGATCCAAATCAGTAATTCTCGTCTATATCGGCCGAGGATTTCTGGTGATGGCCACCCGTGCACAGCGCAACATCAACCCCCAATACCGGGAGAGACGAATCCCAGACGATCCGCTCACTGCCTCCATATGGTTCGGGACTGTACCCAATTAAAACCTGTTTGCACGACTCCTTTGAGCCGTGGTAGGGTTGTAATCAAAGCACAGTGGGAACTCACACGAGACAAATGACGATCTCAGGTCGACAGACTAACCTGTACTCATGTCACCTGGGAACTGTTATCTGACAATAGATATAATACCAATTAGCATGTTCCCAGCGAGTCATGTCCAGTGTACTCATAACCCAATGAGCACCTGTATACTATCATAGGTGACGGACATACACCAATGGCTTATGATACCGGCCATCGCCCCTCGTCAGGGTCTTGATAAGTATACACTAGTCTACTCTGGAGTACTAATGCCCAGTCTCGATACTCCCATGACTAGGGACATTTTAAGGATGTGCTAATGGACCACCCAGCTCCCACTTATATGATCGCCATCATAATGCTGGTAGTCAAGAAAGAATCCTATGAGCTTTATCAACATGTAATAGTGATCTGTAGTGCCACCTAATACTTTACATGATGATAAAGACAAACCAGATAGTATACTATCATCTTGAGTAAGATTGTTCTACCGGTATAGGTCATCTCTCAATCATCGCAATCGCGTGCCTGCGATTCAATAATTGACTTGAGGGCACTATAGCCAACAATCTCCCACTTGCACTTAAGGCTAATTATTGCGGTGTCGCATACTCACAGCCCGTGTGATACCGAACACCCAACTTCTCTACTAATCAGTTTCGCAAAGCCCATTTGCGAAACTATTGCGTTCGAGAAATAGCCTCAGTGAGTGGCCGCTCCGATGTTTCTTTCTGTATCTCTCAATATCTCAACTTCGCGGAGAAATACTATCTCCCAAAATGAGCGATACCTGTCTTAGAATTTGTCTGGATATCTGATGGGATCCAGTTCACAAATGAACTCCAAATCCAACAAACTTCTTAGACTGTATCATCCACTGAATTTAATCAGTATCCTGCGCCATGCCTTCCTCAGTATCTGCTTGGATCACCTGTCCAGCATACTGCCCCTCAAAAAGAAGGAAAACTATAACTCTGACAGTCCCTCTGTCATCCAAGTCACCTTGGAAGTCTCAAATGATAACCGCCTCCCGAAGGAGGGTGCCGTTACTATATACCAAGAACATTCACTTATGTTCATAACTGCTTCTCAATGTTTCTCCAGGATTTGATAAATATATTTGCTTAATGTAGCTAGTGCAAAAACAATATCTGGTGTGGTACTTGATATTTCATGATCAACTCAATTGCCTAAGCAAGTGATACGTCAATCATGTAAATCCCTCTCCTCATCGGTCTAGAAGACATCTCTTTAGAGAGGGTGACTCCATCATCTGCGGGTACACCACCACGTCAGGAGTCGTCCATTCTAAAATACTTTAGAATAGTGTCAAAGTACCCAAAATTGGGACACTTCCCAAATATAGATCTAAAACCATATATCTAGTGACCAGAAAAACTGATATTTATCCATATCCTATGTGGAGAAACAACTTTGTGACAACCACAGTATAACCGATCGTAGTATAGGAATTTTACTTCCTATAAAGTGCATGTCATCCAAATATCTGGACATCACTCTCTATTACCTTCTTACCAGATCCATCTCCTATTCTGATGAAGTCAAAAACCTATGACTGTCACATCAAAAATAGAAGATCTATCTCCGCTATACTTGCTTTAGTCTATAAATAGACACAAGCTATTTGTCCACTATGCTTCCGCTGCTCCCACTGACTACAACAACCCTCTGGCAGAGTTATATACACATGCACTTCTGAAGCTAGTTTAGAACGACGCTATACTCATCCTCCTGCCAGGTCTCATAGTCTAGAACAGCAGCAGTATCAAGTTTGGGTAATCAAGAACCCCCGTGTTACCGTCTTTGAGGATACCGAAATACCTCACGGGTGCCTGAGCTTACCCACCATATCTGCGGAGTGGCTAATGAAATGTCAAAACTAATTGAATCTTTAGGTTTCTATTAAATTTTCAGCAATCGTTCGTGGTTCTGGAATCACTTCCAGTTCTACCATACTCCCACTAATGTTTTCTGAAAAGAATCCATTTTATTAAAACTGTGGCGAGTGAAGAACAATATAACTATTGATCTTCCAGATGGTAGAATGCTAATCCTCGTCAAAGCCCGGGATAACCCACAAACTGCCATTACTAAAACACGCCTTGAGTTTGTCTAGAGTCTGGTTTTAAGCATAAGCCGGACAACTCCATATATCTTAACATCGTTAAGATATGAACCATTCTATATATAATATAGAAACAGAGGCACTAATTTAATTGGAACCGGATTCAAATCATGCATCTATCTCCAGTGCATGTCAACTAAGTGGAAGGAGGCCAAAACAGCATTACTCATCTAGCAGTGCATCCACATATGAGTAATCTGAAAGAGAAGTAATTTCTCAAAACCATTACTATCAACGGAATACTAAACACAAGTATCTACATTTTCGACTATCTCGAAGAATCCTGATACTTCCAACAAATGGTTCTCTACTTTATTCTTATACCTATAACTTCTCAATATCTGGATCTTATATTTCAACGAAATACTTGCCTAGAACTGGAGAAGTCATGAGTAAACAGAATATAGTACGAGTACCAACCCTATTGTCCTAATAGATACTGGACAACATACAATACTTTGTATAAGTCCTCAGAGTTTGATAACTCAAACCCTGTGCGTCGTAGGTTGAAAACGGTACTATGGTTATGTCACGACCCGAAGGTACGGAACGTGACTGGGACTTAAATTACGAAACGTCTAGAGGCGTAACGTAATCTAAGTAAGCCAAAGCCTAGAAATCTAAACCATTTAAAAAAAAGTGAAGGAATACTTATTTAAAAGTTAACATATAAATTCATTTTGAAAGTCATAGTAAATATTTTTTAAAATATCAAGTCTTTCCCAAAAATTTTGGCAGAGTTCCCTTTGTAAATACTGGCCCCAAACAGGTACAAACAGGAATAAACATAAGTAATGAATAAAGGTATCCCCAAGAGAGAGCTAGCTCTTCGCCAATTGGCGGAAACAACCACGCAGGCAATACAAATATACAATACCGAAGGCGAGGATCAAAACTCAGAAAGAAACCAACGTCCTCAAGAAAACCATAGAAGAATCAAAATAATACAAGCGCGCGACTCTTAGGTCGAAAGAATAAACAGCTGGTTTTCTAAGTCTATCAAATAATACAAGTTTGGTTGATGGAGCTTACTAGATACAACCGAAATAAATAAAAGTACAACAGTGGTCACGATGCAAGTGAACCCACCTACCCAAGCAATCACCCGGAAAGAAGCAGTGTGCCCGCAAAGCCGGCAAGGAAACCTGTACAGTAAAACCTGCAAGAAACTGTGGCACAACGGGGGTGAGCTGCCAACTCATGAGTAGAAGACATCACCGAGCAGAAATCGAAAGTATGACTATCTCCTAGGTCATACAGTAATGTCCTCATAATATACCCTGAAACATCTAATAGTGGCAAGGGTAATCATCTAAACATAAGTGTAATACCAAGTGTTCCCCTCCGAAACGCGGAGACGCGACCGCACAGGTTTGTCTTGCCTGAATTTCGGGGCAGATGCTAATTGGTGCTATCCGTCCACCTCTCTGAAGATGCCAAGTTGATTTATGACACTATGTATCGAAGGTTTAAACGGATGCGGCCGATGTAGCAGACTTCGTCAGATTCCCCCTCATTGAGGGGTTTTTGATTGTGGGGACGCTCTTCCCTACAGGCGCAAGCCCATGCAGTTAATTATGCTACCGCATCGCGGTAACAACTTTCTCTTTCTCCAGATGGTCACTTCGTGTCGTGGATGTTTGTTTTATTTTTGGTTGCCCGTGGATTGTATACGGAGACTAATTTATGTTGTCGCCCGTAGGGCGTGGATTAGTCCAAATCCGTATTTTCTTAGATTTGGGTTTGGGGTCGGGTTTAAGGATACGTTAGTCCCATTCGAGACTAAGATCAACTTAAACGTTTGTTAAGGATACATTAGTCCAATTTTAGACTAAGATCAACTTAACGGGATCGTTTAGATCCAACAAAAGAGCATTTGGGCTCTATTGTTTAGTTTAGGGACATTGCGGTCGATTACCAGTTTAAGGACATGGTGGTCCATTATTAGTTTAAGGACATCTCGGTCTATTGTTAGTTTAAACACATTGCGGTCGAGGTTAAGGACATCATAGTCCGTGAGTTTAAAGACCCCATAGTCAAATGTTAGTTTAAAGACATCACGGTCGAGGTTAAGGACATCATAGTCCATGAGTTTAAGGACCCCACAGTCCAATGTTAGTTTAAAGACATCACGGTCGAGGTTAAGGACATCATAGTCCATGAGTTTAAAGACCTCACAGTCAAGGTTAAGGACATCATAGTCCATGAAGTGTGTGGTTGTCGGGACCCGTCACCTCTCTGAAGACGTTGAGGGATTACAACAACAAATATCAAAGGAGCGAAGAGATGTACCCTTGAACCAAGGTTGATTGGGGATCTGTAGTCCAATTTGGAACTAAGATTAATTAATTAGATTATGAGCTCATTGGCTCAGTTAAATCTGAATTGAGGGCTTATGGCCAGTTTGGGTTACGTCCAATTAAATTAGAAATATTGGCTCTTTGTTGGACCATTAAACATTTGTCTGGGTTCAAGCCCACATTATTTAGCAATGCTAAACCAGAGTTTGAAGGCTCTGATAAATTTTTGTCTTTGACTGAGCCTTAAACATTATAGCTCTGAGTTTTACTCAACTTTGAGATTCAGTTGAAGGGGGGGTTTTGCCTCTGGAAAACTTAGCCAATTTGGCTAAGATTGGCTTAAAAATAGTGTTCAACACTAGAGGACAACAGTATTAAACACTGGAAATAAAATGCTCAAATTAGTGTTTAACACTAGAGAGGAAGGGGTCACGTGGGGGCACGTGAGGGCACCCAAAGGTGGGGCCAGATCTCCTTTACTTTGTTCTCAGAAAGGCAAATAAGTGTTAAACACTTTCAATTTTCATAGCCATCACGTGTGGGCACGTGATGGGTACTTATGACCTGATTTATTAGAATATTTATTAGGGGTCACGTGGGGACACGTGAGAACGCCCAAAGCCAGCGTTGCCTTTGCTTTTGTTCTCTTTGTTTTGGAAGTCACGTGGGAGCACGTGAGGCATTGCCTCCAATCTTTTCCCTTCTCATTTTGGGAGATTTGTTTAGGGGGCACGTGGGGACACGTGACCTAGTTTTATTCTTTCTTTTCTGATCACTACAGGTTGGGGTCACGTGTCATCACGTGACCAAATTCTTTACGTGCATGGAGATCTTTCAAGTCTCTTTGTTTTGGGAAGAGGAATTAAATTCCTATGTATGTGGAAGAATTAAATCTCATGTAGGGTTAAACCCTGATTCTGTCTTGGAGGAATTAAATTCCTGTGAGTTTGGGAGAATTGAATTCTCATATAGGGTTAAACCCTAATTTATCTTGAAGGAATTAAATTCCTGTGAATTTGGGAGAATTGAATTCTCATATAGGGTTAAACCCTAGTTTTATCTTGAAGGAATTAAATTCCTGTGAGTTTGGGAGAATTGAATTCTCATATAGGGTTAAACCCTTGTTTTATCTTGAAGGAATTAAATTCCTGTGAGTTTGGGAGAATTGAATTCTCTAAACTCAATTCTCCCTCTATGTTTTGGATCTGCATGGCAGAATCTCCTCGATGAGAATTAAATTCTAAACTTGTGGGGAGATCTGCTTCTACAGATTTTCAACCAAAGAAAGAACTAAGTTCTTATTCAGAAGAGTTAAACTCTTAAACTGAGAATTAAATTTTCTTTATTTTATGGAGCTTAGATCTCTTTCCCCTTTCTCACCTAGGGTTTTCTTTCTCTGAAGAGATCTTTTTTTCTCTCTTGAGAATTAAATTCTCCTCTCTTTTTTCTCTCTACTATTTCAAGATCCCAAAATTCTATATCCCCCTCTTCTCTTCTTGGCTACTATTTATAGGAGAAGGAAAAGAATCAATTTGTTTAGTAAATATTTCATTGAAAGATTTTGTTTGTTTTTGTAACCAACATGATCTTTTAGATCACTCAGTGAATTTTATTCACCATTGGATTTTTAATCCAAAAGATATTCTATCTGTTATTCTTAGTGAATTTTGGGGAAATCTTTCCTTGTATAAAATCTTTCCATAAATTGGTGATTTTTAATCACCATTGGATTTTTAATCCAATGGTGCTCTAATTTACAGAGCACCATATTTTTTGTTTAGAAAGATTTAAAAAAATATTTTTCCAGTTAGGGTCTTTGATTTTCCTTAATTAAAATTTAATTCTATTATTTCATAGATGTTTAGGAACCCATCACGTGTTGGCGCGTGACCCCCTGATTAAGCATTTGACCAGAATTTAATTCTGTTGTGTTAAAGAACTCAGGAATTATCACGTGTCAGTACGTGACCCTTGGTCACGTGTTGGCACGTGATGCCCCATTGGGGGTTTTCCTTGTTATTTTATTATACCTTTGATTCTTTTCTGTGGGTTTAAAGGCCCATCACGTGTTGACACGTGACCCCACTGATTAATCATTTCCAATTATTTATTTTATTCAGTGCTTCAAGGTTTTGCCGGTAAATGGTCACGTGTCTGCACGTGATGCCCGGTCACGTGTGGGCACGTGATGCCTCATAACTTTTGATCCCGAATGAATTATGAGGCCCATAATATATCAAATAGAAGGATTTTTCAAGACACTTTTGATACCATCAGAATTTAGCTGTTTCTCATTCCGGAATCTATCAAAATGCAGCCCGGAAAATACTGGTTCGTATTTTCTTCCTTAGATTACACATGCATAGCATATTT
Source organism: Agapanthus africanus (assembly GCA_030015575.1). Lineage (NCBI taxonomy): Eukaryota > Viridiplantae > Streptophyta > Magnoliopsida > Asparagales > Amaryllidaceae > Agapanthus > Agapanthus africanus. Next base: position 452,087,388 of record CM057346.1, on the reverse strand, counting down.
GCTCATAACTTTTGATCCCGGATGAATTATGAAGCCCATAATATGTCAAATCGAAGGACTTTTCGAGACGCTTTTGATACCATCAGAATTTAGCTATTTCTCATTCAGGTGTCTATCAAAATGCAGCCCGGAAAATACTGGTTCACATTTTTTTAAGCGTATCACTGCCATTTGATACGTTGGACTTTTTTGTGCAGAATTTTTTTTTTTTTGGCGGGAACAAATGCCCCCCACTATTTTGCCCATGTAAGTATATACGTAGGTGAAGTAGTGCAGAGTAATTCATAGCGTATGACAGGTTTTGGGTTGGTATATAACTTTCAGAATCTTGATCTGAAAAGATAACGAGTGGACACAAATGTCGTCATTTATCGTTGACTCAAATCTCGACTCTTAAGAGATATAGTTCCAAACCCTCAGCCCCATGAGCCGCACCCTTCCATTTCTTTATGTCTTACTTTGGCGTGAAGGAGTTTATATGCTCATGAGTAACTTCTCCATTTAAGTGGTATGTCGCTTTGGCAAGTGTAGCCCATAGATGGTAGATAACAGTTCATCTTGAACTCTTTATAAAGCAGCGATTGCTTAGAAAACAGGGTTAGGATCTGTTGCCTAAGACTTTCCAACTTTTTGAGCCGTGAGGGTCTCACAAAGGCTTTTCTCTCTACGAGTCGTGAGGATCTCGTAGGTGTCTTTTCTCCTTAGGAGTCGTGAGAACTCCTAAGTGCGTTTTCTCCCGAGAATCATAAGGATCTCACAAGAGAATTTTCTTTATGCGTAGGGACACTAATTTCCCCGCAAGTCGAGACGAATCGAGAGATTCTCGCAAAGATACTGATTTCCTTGCGGGTCGAAACGAATCGAGATGCTCTCGTCAAGGACGCTGATTTCCCTGAATCGAAGAGGTTGCCAAGGACACTGATTTCCCTGGAGTCGAAACGAATCAAGGTATTCCTGCAAAGACACTGATTTCTCTGCGGGTCGACACGAATCGAGGTGCTCTCGTCAAGGACGCTGATTTCTCTGAATCGAGGTATTTTCCAAGAACACTGATTTCCCTGGAGTCGAAACGAATCGAGATATTCCTGCAAAGACACTGATTTCTCTGCGGGTCGACGCGAATTGAGGTGCTCTCTTCAAGGACGCTGATTTCCCTGAATCGAGGAGGTTGCCAAGGAAACCGATTTCCCTGGAGTCGAAACGAATCGAGGTATTCCTGCAAAGACACTGATTTCTCTGCGGGTCGACGCGAATCGAGGTGATCTCATCAAGCACGCTGATTTCCCTGAATCGAGGAGGTTGCCAAGGACACTGATTTCCCTGGGGTTGAGACGAATCGAGGTATTCCTGCAAAGACGTTGATTTCTCTGTGGGTCGACGCGAATCGAGGTTTTGCCAAGGACACTGATTTCCTTGGGGTTGAGACGAATCGAGGTATTCCTGCAAAGATACTGATTTCTCTGCGGATCGACGCGAATCAAAGTGCTCTCATCAAGGACGCTGATTTCCCAGAATCGAGGAAGTTGTCAAGGACACTGATTTCCCTGGGGTTGAGACAAATCGAGATATTCCTGCAAAGACGCTGATTTCTCTGCGGGTCGATGCGAATCGAGATGCTCTCGTCAAGGACGCTGATTTCCCTGAATCGAGGAGGTTGCCAAGGACACTGATTTCACTGGGGTTGAGACGAATCGAGGTATTCCTGCAAAGACGCCGATTTCTCAGCGGGTCGATGCGAATCGAGGTTTTGCCAAGGACACTGATTTCCCTGGGGTTGAGACGAATCGAGATATTCCTGTAAAGACACTGATTTCTCTGCGGATCGACACGAATCAAGGTGCTCTCGTCAAGGACGCTGATTTCCCTGAATCGAGAAGGTTGCCAAGGACACTGATTTCCCTGAGGATGAGACGAATCGAGATATTCCTGCAAAGACGCTGATTTCTTTGCGGGCCGACGCGAATCGAGATGCTCTTATCAAGGATGCTGATTTCCCTGAATCGAGGAGGTTGCCAAGGACACTGATTTCCTTGGAGTCGAAATTAATCGAGGTATTCCTACAAAGACGCTGATTTCTCTGCGGGTCGACGCGAATCAAGGTGCTCTCGTCAAGGACGCTGATTTCCCTGAATCGAGGAGGTTGCCAAGGACACTGATTTCCCTGGGGTTGAGACGAATCGAGGTATTCCTGCAAAGACGCTGATTTCTCTGCGGGTCGACGCAAATCGAGATGCTCTCGTCAAGGACGTTGATTTTCCTGAATCGAGGAGGTTGCCAAGGACACTGATTTCCCTGGAGTCGAAACGAATCGAGGTATTCCTGCAAAGACACTGATTTCTCTGCGGGTCGACGCGAATCGAGGTGCTATCGTCAAGGACGCTGATTTCCCTGAATCGAGGAGGTTGCCAAGGACACTGTTTTCCCTGGAGTCGAAACGAATCGAGGTATTCCTGTAAAGACACTGATTTCTCTGCGGGTCGACGCGAATCGATGTGCTCTCGTCAAGGACGCTGATTTCTCTGAATCGAAAAGATTGCCAAGGACACTGATTTCCCTGGGGTTGAGACGAATCGAGGTATTCCTGTAAAGATGCTGATTTCTCTGCGGGTCGACGCGAATCGAGGTTTTGCCAAGGACACTGATTTCCCTGGGGTTGAGACGAATCAAGGTATTCCTGCAAAGACACTGATTTCTCTGCGGGTCGACGCGAATCAAGGTGCTCTCGTCAAGGACGCTGATTTCCCTGAATCGAGGTTTTTGCCAAGGACACTGATTTCCCTGGAGTTGAAACGAATCGAGGTATTCCTGCAAAGACACTGATTTCTCTGAGGGTCGACGCGAATCGAGGTGCTCTCGTCAAGGACGCTGATTTCCCTGAATCGAGGAGGTTGCCAAGAACACTGATTTCCCTGAAGTCGAAACGAATCGAGGTATTCCTACAAAGACACTGATTTCTCTGCGGGCCGACGCGAATCGAGGTGCTCTCGTCAAGGACGCCGATTTCCCTGAATCGAGGAGGTTGCCAAGGACACTGATTTCCCTGGGGTTGAGACGAATCGAGGTATTCCTGCAAAGACGCTGATTTCTCTGCGGGTTGACGCGAATCGAGGTTTTGCCAAGGACACTGATTTCCCTGGGGTTGAGACGAATCGAGGTATTCCTGCAAAGACACTGATTTCTCTGCAAGTCGATGCGAATCAAGGTGTTCTCATCAAAGACGCTGATTTCCCTGAATCGAGATTTTTGCCAAGGACACTGATTTCCCTGGAGGTCGGTTGACTTGTTTCCGAGACGGAGCATTGATCCGGCGGGGAGGTCATTGGTTGACTCTAGGTTGTCTGTGGACCGTAGAGTCTTGGAACTAGGGACTTTGCCATGACTCCGCTTTGTTAACGTTGCGTCCGAATCTTGCTGGAATGAGGAGGAACGCCGTTGTTGGTCTCCAGGCTGTAGATGTGGCCGTCGAGACTTGGAACTAGGGACTTTGCCATGGCTCCGATTGGTGATGTCGCATCTGAATCCTGCTGGAATGAGGAGGAACGCTGTCGTGGGTCTCCAGGCTGTAGATGTGGCCGTCTAGACTTGGAACTAGGGACTCTGCCGTGGCTCCGAGATTGATTTTCGCGTCTGAATCCTGCTGGAATGAGGAGGAACGCCATCGTAGGTCTCCAGGCTGTAGATATGGCCGTCGAGACTTGGAACTAGGGACTTTGCCATGGCTCCGATTGGTGATGTCGCGTCCGAATCCTGCTGGAATGAGGAGGAACGTTGTCGTGGGTCTCCAGGCTGTAGATGTGGCCGTCGAGACTTGGAACTAGGAACTTTGCCGTGGTTCCGGGGTAGTCTCTAGGCTGTTTGTGAACTGTCGAGATTTGGAACTAAGGGGCTTTGTCGTAGCTCCGTTTGTTGATGTTGCGTCTGCATCCGATTGGAGGGAGGAAGAACGCCGGTGTTGATCTCTAAGTTGTTGATGTTGACGTCGAGACCCTGAAGCTAGGAATCTTCCTTCACTTCGTTTGTTGACATTGTGTCTGCAATATTGCGACGAATGTCGAGATTGTCTTTAGGTTGTCTAGGAACCGTCGAGATTTGGCTTTGCTTCGACGAAGCCTGGTGGGACGATATTGTTCCCTTCTTGTTTGTGCCCATGGATTGTATACAGGGGTCAATGTGACCTCACCTGCAGGGCAAAAGTTTCATTCTTTCAGAATTTTTTATTTCTTTCCGCGATGCTCTATCATTTCAGCTTTTTATATCGCGAAAGTCGCGATTGCCCAATCATTTCGGCTATTTTTCGTGGTGCCCAATCATTTCGGCTATTTTGTATGCATATATTTTACTTGCTGATTTTGTTGCAAGTTGCCCCATCATTTCGGTTATTTTGTATGCATATATTTTACTTGCTGATTTTGTTGCAAGTTGCCCCATCATTTCGGCTATTTCATATGCATTTTTGGCTCGCTGATTTTTTTTATCACGAGTGTGGAACTTGTAATCTGGTGTCAATCTCAGCATCAGTATCGCTACAACTGGAATATTACCAGGAGCGAATCATCATTTGCCGTGAAAGGACTTGGAATTTGATACCGATTTAGGCATCAGTATCGCTACAACTGGGATATTGCCAGGAGCGAATCATCATTTGCCTCTGTCGATGTCGAACAAAGGTGGCTTAGCAAACAGGGTTAGGATCCCGTCGACTAAGGCTTTTGACTTCATGAGCCGTAAGGGTCTCATAAAGGTGTTTCTCCCTACGAGTCGTGAGGATCTCGTAGGTGCATTTTCTCCTTATGAATCGTGAGGATTCCTAAGTGTGTGTTCTCTTATAAGTCGTAAGGATCTTACAAGCGTGTTTTCTCTTTGCAAGTCGAGATGACCTATAAGTGTTTGTTCACCGTGTGAGCATATCCCTAGTCGCTGGTAGGACTCTGTTAGGGAAATGTTCATTCGTGCCCGTGGATTGTATACAAGGGTCAATATTGAACCGCTTGTAGGGGAAACTGAGAAATGTGATGGCTTAAGAAAATGTTAAGATCCTTGTAGCTTAAGACTTTTGAACCCTATGAGCTGTGAGGGTCTCAAAGGGGAATTCTCCTTACGAGTCGTGAGGATCTCGTAAGCGTAGTTTCTCCTTAAGAATCGTGAGAATTCCTAAGTGTATTTCTCCTTTGTGAGTCGTAAGGATCTCACGCAGGTGGTTTCTCCTTACAGGGTTGAGAGGACTTTGCAAGTGTCTTTTAACGAGATTGCGCCCTTTCGGGTTTTCACAAAACTTGCCGTTAGTCCTGCTGTTTTTACTCACGGCGCCCTTTCGGGTTTTCATCCGTGCCCATTTTGCTTGTGGACATACCGTTTTTTAAAATATTTTTTATATATATTTTTTATTATTATTTTTTTTTACGAGTCTGTGCCCTTTTGGATTTTCACAAATATTGCCGGTAGTCTTGCTGTTTTTACTCACGGCGCCCTTTCGGGTTTTCATCCGTACCCATTTTGCTTGTGGACATACCATTTTTTTTCTTTTTTTTTACCACGTCAGCCTTGGGATGCTGCGGTCCGTAGTAGTTTATAGACGTCTCGGTCAGTTGCAAGTTTTAGGACATTGCGGTCTAATGTTAGTTTAGGGACATTTCGGTCCTTCGCCAGTTTTAGGACATAGTGGTCCATTGTTAGTTTAAGGACGTTTCAGTCCGCAGTTGCCGTATTTGAGGCGAATTTCTAGTTTACAGACTTTTTCGGTCCATGGGGCTTTTTCTATGAATGAGCACAATGCCCCCGGCATGTCCACCTTTTTAGGGGCATGAGGTTGTGATGGGTTCACCTTCCAGTTTTCGGATAATGCGAACTTGCCTTGTTGGTATTGGTCCCCAATCCAGCCTTTGAAGACGAAGCAATTTTCGATTGGATGGCTTACTGCTTGGTGGTAAGGGCAGTAATTAGGATTGTTAACATTGCTTGGCTGCAACGGACGTTTTGGATCCGGCAGCTCGATGAGTCTGTTGCGTACTGCCAGTTTGAACAGTCTCCTCGTTTTATCCTGAGGAAACGAGTAAGGACGTCCTAGTCTCTCCTCGAGGGATGGGCGTGGACGCATGTTGTTGTTCCCCTCCGAAAGACGGCGCGACAGGGACGTCTTGCCTGAGATTCGGGGCAGATGTTAATAGGTGCTTGTTCCCCTCCGAAAGACGGCGCGATGGACGTCTTGCCTGAAATTCGGGGCAGATGCTAATTGGTTCTATCCGTCTACCTCTCCGAAGATGCCAAGTTAATTTATGGCGCCATGTATTGAAGGTTTAAACGGATGCGTCCGATGTAGCAGACTTTGTCAGATTCCCCCTCGCCTGAGGGGTTTTTGATTGTGGGGACGCTCTTCCCTGCAGGCGCAAGCCCCTGCAGTTAATTACGCTACCGCATTGCGGTAACAACTTTCTCCTTCTCCAGATGATCACTTCGTGTCGTGTGTGTTTATTTTATGTTTGGTTGCCCGTGGATTGTATACGGAGATTGAGTTATGTCGTCGCCTGTAGAGCGTGGACTAGTCCAAATCCGTATTATCTTAGATTTGGGTTTGGGGTTTTGGGTTTAAGGATACGTTAGTCTCGTCTGAGACTAAGATCGACTTAAACGTTTGGTAAGGATACGTCAGCCTAATTTTTAGACTAAGATCAACTTAACGGGATCGTTTAGATCCGACAAGAGAGCAATTAAGGGAGCCCTGTTGTTTTGTTTAGTGACATTGCGGTCAATAGGTAGTTTAAGAACATTGCGGTCCAATGTTAGTTTTAAGACATTGCGGTCAAGGTTAAGGACATCATAGTCCGTGGATTTAAGGTCTCCACAGTCCGGCATTAGTTTTAAGACATCACGGTCAAGGTTAAGGACCTCTTAGTCTATGGATTTAAGGACTCCACAGTCCGGCGTTAGTTTTAAGACATCACGGTCAAGGTTAAGGACACCATAGTCCATGGATTTAAGGACTCCACAGTCCGGCGTTAGTTTTAAGACATCGCGGTCAAGGTTAAGGACCTCATAGTCCATGAGTTTAAGGACCCCACAGTCCGTAGCAATGTGTGGTCATCGGGACCCGTCACCTCTTTGAAGACGTTGAGGAATTACAACGCCAAGTATCAAAGGAGTGAAGAGATGTACCCTTGAACCAAGGTAGATTAAATAGTCTTCGGCCCAATTTGGGACCAAGACCAATTAATTATGTTATGAGCCCATTAGCCCAGTTAAGTTTGAATTGAGGACTTATAGCCAGCTTGGGCTAAGTCCAATCATATTTAGAATGTTGGCTTTCTGTTTGTCCATTGAAGGAGAGGCTTTGCCTCTAGAAACTTAGCCAATTGGGCTAAAGTTAGTGTTAAACACTAAAGACCAACAGTGTTGAACACTGGGAGTGAGATTGACAAGTTAGTGTTTAACACTAAAAGATAGTTAGTGTTAAACACTAGCAACATGGCTTTCAAATTAGTGCTTATACACTAAAGCAAATCAGTGTTAAACACTGGCAATGGAGATTTCAAATTAGTGTTTAACACTAAGGCAGATCAGTGTTAAACACTGGAAATAGGGTCTTCCAAGTTGGTGTTCAACACTAAGAAAGTCAGTGTTAAACACTGAATACAGAGTTTCTGTTTCCTGATTTAAAATCAGGAAAGCTTCTGGGAAAAGCTTCAAAAGCGGCCACGTGCTTACACGTGACAGCAGTCACGTGTTGACACGTGACCTATAAAATACAGAAAAAGCGCACTTTGATTCGCTGATCAAGTCAAGGAAAAGAGCTTCAGAAGAGGTCACGTGCTCCCACGTGACCAGGGTCACGTGTCGACACGTGACGTTCAAAGCAGCAAACTCGCTCTCCAATTGAACCAGAGAAAGAAGTGTCAGACAGGGGTCACGTGCTCACACGTGACCAGGGGTCACGTGGTAACACGTGATGGCTAAAACAGAAACCGGAAGATAGCGCAGAAAGAAAGAGGGTTCTTCATTCCAAAGAGGGTCACGTGTCTGCACGTGACCATGGGTCACGTGGTCACACGTGACCGACTTTCAAAGCCCATTTTTGACGACAGAATTAAATTCTGAAGGAAATTCGAATCTTTCCAAAGGAAAGTAATTATTTGGGACCAATCAAATTAAAGATCCAGAGATGATTAAATATCATCTATTTATGGAAAATCTCGGGTGTGGAAAGATTTCCCCCTTAAATCTAACCAAAATAACAAAGGAGAATCTCTGGATTTAAGATCCAATGGTGAATAAAATTCACCTAATAATCCGAAGGCCCAAAATGAATGATGGACGCAAATCAAATCTCTCAATGAAGATTCACAAAAGACTGATTGATTCGGCTGCTTCTCCTATAAATAGGAGCCAAGGGACACAAAAAAGATATACATACGCAGAGAAGAAAAGAGAAAAGGAGAAGAGCTTTGATACTTGAAAAAGACTCAGATCTTCTGCAAAAAACCTAGGTAAGAAAGGGAAAGGCGTTTGAAAGAAGGATAATTTAATTCTCAACAGAGTTTAACTCTGATAATATAAAAACAGAAGAACATATTTCTTCTCTCTTTGATAGAGGACCTGCAAAGTGCACATCTCCCCTTAAGGTTGAGAATTTAATTCTCAATGGGTCGAGATCCTGCCATGCAGATCCAAAACATAGAGAAGGAATGCAAGCATGAGAATTTAACTCTCATAGAACTATAGGAATTTAATTCCTCCAAAATAAAGTTAGGGTTCGACCCTGTATCATGGGAATTTAATTCCTTCAAAACAAAAAGAAACAGGGTTGAACCCTAATTAAGAACATAGTTCTGTCGAAACAGTGGGAATTTAATTCCTTTAATCATAATCCTCAGAAAAGGGGAGTTTAATTCCTTAAAAGCTTTTGTTAGGGTTTAACCCTATTCAGTTCTCCGCATAAACAAGGAATTTAATTCCCACAGAAAACTCAGATTTAAACTCTATTCCAGAATATAAGCCTTCAAAAGGAATTAGGAATTTAATTCCTCTGAAATTAAAAGTTCGAGGAATTTAATTCCTGAAAGAGGAGTGACAGATCCTCCAAAAAAAAAAAAACATTGAGGCAGGGTCACGTGTCACCACGTGACCCCCCAAAAGCCCTACAGAAAGCCCCTTTGAGGCAGCACCCCACGTGACCCACGTGACTTTCAGCAGAAGCCTTAACACATAGGCATTTGAATGCCCGTCACGTGCTGACACGTGATGCTATCAAAGGCACAGTAATCTCGGCAGAATCATTGAAGGGAAGGCACTCCCACGTGGGGCCACGTGACCGTTCTTGCTGTAGTGTTTAACACTAAGTTAAAACCCTCGAATCGAATATTGAAATGCTATCGGGCCTTGTTGCTGGTGTTTAACACCAATTATTCTTCTAGTGTTAAACACTAACTTGTCAAACTCATTCCCAGTGTTCAACATTGATTGCTTTGAAGTGTTTAACACTAGTCTATAGCCCAATTGGCTAAAGGGATAGAGGCAAAGCTTCTCCCTCGATGGACTCACAAGGAGTCAATATTCCAGACATGATGGGACTTAGCCCAAGCTGGCCATAAGTCCTCAATTCGTGATTAATTGGGCCAATGGGCTCATAACATAATTAATCAGTCCTGACCTTAAATTGGGCCAGGGACTGCTCAAGCCACTCCGGTTCTAGGGTACATCTCTTCACTCCTTTGATACTTGGCATTGTAATCCCTCAATGTCTTCAAAGAGGTGACGGGTCCCGACGACCACCCATGATATGGACTGTGGGGTCCTTAAACTCATACAAATTCCTGGTCACGCGGAACGTGGATAACGTCACTCTTTGACCCCACGGAAAACGTCCAGAGCGGAGCCTGGTCCTCGCTAAGCACGGCAGTGAACCCGTGTGAAGCATCCAGAGCACATACCGGACTGTGGGGTCCTTAAACCCATGGACTACGACGTCCTTAACCTTGACCGAGATGTCTTAAAACTAACAACGGACCGCAATGTCCTTAAACTACCCACGGACCGCAATGTCCTTAAACTACCCACGGACCGCAATGTCCTTAAACTACCCACGGACCGCAATGTCCTTAAACTACCCATGGATCGCAACGTCCCTAAACTAGAACAATAGAGCCCTTTCATATGCTCTTTTGTTGGACCTAAACGGTCCCGTTTAAGTTGATCTTAGCCTCAAAGATGGCTAACACGTCCTTAAACCCTCAAACATACTGGACTACGAATCCCCCAAATTAACTCCGGCTCAAGGGTACATCTCTGAACTCCTCTGACATCTGTCGTTGTAATCCTTCAACGTCGTCAGAGAGGTGATGGGTCCCGACAGCCATACAGACGATGGACCACTATGTCCCTAAACTGGAACATTAGAGTCCAAACACTCTTTTGTCGGATCTAAACGATCCCGTTAAGTTGATCTTAGTCACAAAGTTAGACTAACGTATCCTTAACAAACGTTTGAGTTGATCTTAGCCTCGAGTAGGGCTGACGTATCCTCAAACCAAAACCCCCCCCAAACCCAAATTTAAGATAATGCGGATTTGGACTAGTCCACGCCCTACGGGCGACGACATAACTCAGTCTCCGTAAACAATCCATGGGCAATAAAACAAACACCCACGACACGAAGTGACCATCTGGAGAAGGAGAAAGTTGTTACCGCAATGCGGTAGCGTAATTAACTGCAGGGGCTTGCGCCTGCAGGGAAGAGCGTCCCCACAATCAAAAACCCCTCAAACGAGGGGGAATCTGACGAAGTCTGCTACATCGGTCGCATCCGTTTAAACCTTCGATATATGGTGCCATAAATCAACTTGGCATCTTCGGAGAGGTGGACGGATAGCACCAATTAGCATCTGCCCCGAACCTAACGCCTCTGACGTCCCAACGTCCCGGCCGCCGTTCGGAGGGGAACAGATTCTGGCACGCCCGGTGGGACCTTTTCCTCTTTCCACTCCACACTTCGTGTGTCGTGATTCGCGAACCAATCGCGGTTCGCTAATAGTTGCCCTCGGGTTTCAAGGTACTGAGAATTGGCATCTCGCTTATTGCAGAAAGCAAAAGGATCGATGGCTTCCACCCCTGCGAAATCCTCCAACTGCTCAGACGGCAATTGCAGCCGACGCTCTGCCTCGCCAGGAGGTATAGCCTATGGACCCCAAGCTGCTTCGCTATTCACAATGCCAGTGGAACAGGTCACTCGCGCCACCACAGGATTGTTCTTTGGGACTATGATCCCGCCGACAAACTTTACCGCTCCAGTGCTGACGAAGAAAACTCTCGGGGAGTCGGTCTTTGATCGTCTTACCCCTGCCGCGGCTCCTCTCAACGAGTCGCCCAACGTCGATGCCTCGGTCTTCTCTAGATTGGGCCAGGAATCCTGCGAGCTCATTACGGGGCCTACAATCTCAGAGAAGGCTGCTTCCAAGAAAGTGGCTGCTCCTGCTCCCGAAATCGCCAAGGCGACCTCTCCAGCCAAAAGGTCAGTCTTTACAAGATTGACGGCTCCGGCCTTTGCTCCCGCTTCCCAGAGGACATCGGTCTTCGATAGGCTAACGCCAACAACAACCCCCCATCCACACAGGGGGCAAGAAGGAACCATTCTTACTGCTGACCCAACGCCGCCCGCTCGACGCGCTCGACGTCGCCATTGGCGCCGAGTAAGGAAGGCTGGGGGCAACTCTCCCTCCGGGTTGACTCCAGCGGCCCCGGTGGCAGAGGTCAATGCTGCTGTTCCAACTGGGAACAGCTTTGAAATGCTAAATAAGGTGCGAAGGAATTCCCCCACGGCAGTACTGAAGAGGTCTCCTCCCTCATTGAAAAAGGTTGTGGAAACAAAACCCGAACAACCCCGATCTCCTCAACGGCTGTCTTCCAAAATCTATAAGGCTTGGCGGCAGGCCCGAGACTCGATCATCGATCCAAACTTCTCCCGCCAGCACAAGAAGCTGAAAATCCAACCTGAAGCTGGTCACCAGGCTAAACCCCAAAAAGCTGGTGATCAACTGACTCACAAAAGGAGGAGGCCAGAGAGGACCTCACAGCATGCAGCGACGACTGAAAGCACTAAGCCCAGGCGCCCTAAGTCTGGGGGCATGGTGGTGCACCCTGTTTACATGGCCTTTGGGAAAGAGGAAAGCCGCACTTCTACGGGCCACCGACCCCTAACCCGATCCGTGACGAAAGCCCAGGAGCAGCAACAAAAGCTTCAAGAAATGATGAATGCTATGGCCGCGCTCACCGGACCAAAAGAAAACCCAGAAACGTCCTCAGACGCACGCCGGGAGGAAGAAACAGACGCTGAATTCCTTCGCCGAACACTGGAGAGAAGGGACAAAGAGGCTGCTGAACAAGCATCCAACATACAACGGATGGGCCTTCTCTTTCAAGACGTGATAGGAATGATGATCCAGCAGGACTCACCCGCCGAGGATCCCCCGATCGTTCTTGAAGACGACCGAGGAGAAACGTCAAATCCACCACCAGCCCTCTCAACGGCCAAGGAGGATGCAATCTCTAAGGCTGACTTGGCTGACTACATAGCCCAGCAAATCCGGGTTCACCACGCGACTGAGGCAGCTGGTCAAGTCGTGAAAACGGGGCGGCCGTATCCGAGCTGGTACGATCAAATCAAATACCCGCAAGGCTATACGATACCGAAATTCCACGTGTATAAGGGGACCGGCAATCCCCATCAACATGTTGCCCAGTTCCGGGCCCTCTGCGGTAACACCGGCGGTGACGATAAATTGTTGCTTCGCCAGTTCGTGGGCAGCTTATCAGAAACAGCGTTCGAATGGTATTCAGAACTCCCGAACGATTCCATCAAAACGTTCGCTGAAATGGAGTTGTTGTTCACTCAGCGATTTGCAAGTGCCAGCGAACGCACTCCAATAACCGCACTTATTAACGCCAGGGTAAAACCGGGCGAAACCTGGGTCCAATACGCTATACGCTGGCGGAACTTGTGGTCGAGATGTGAGCAACGCATCGAGGAAGCACCTGCGGTGGGCATGTTCGTGGGAACCTTAGACCCCCACGCAACTATCTCCCAGTTTATGATGTTCTTTAAGCCAACCACATTCCAGGCTTTAATCGACAAGTTGGCTCAGATGGACCAGATGGGTCATAGACCACCTACACCGAAGTCGGAACCTCGGAATGACAAGGGTAAAGGGAGGGCAACCTTTGTTGCGAATGCCCAACAGCAACCTAACGCCCCGAAACCGGCAGATCAACTGGAGGAAAGGCGTCGGTATTATAATGAGAAAATGAAGCGTCCCTACTCGTTCCCACGAGACAAGACGAAGCGGTTATTCGAGCTGGCAATACGCAACAGGCTTATAAACCTACCAAATCCAAGGCGACCGCCGCAACCCACCGAGGTGAATGACTCCAACTACTGCCCTTACCATCAAACGGTAGGCCATCCGATTGAAGATTGCTTCGTCTTCAAAGGATGGATTGAAGACCAATACCTCCAGGGGAAGTTTGTACTGTCCGAAAAGTGGAAAGTGAACCCACCACAGCCGCATGCTCCGAGGAAAGCGGATGCACCGGGGGCAACATGTTCTTTTATTGAAGAAGCTCCATGGGAGGTCGTGCTATCAACTAAAACCAAAAGAATGCTGAGAGACCTTCATGCGTGCCCTGCGATCGAATGGAAGGACCCTCTTGAACCTCAAATTATCAAAGGAATGTTGAAGCCCCGCCCAACTACGAAGACTCGCGATAATGGCCCAAATACTCACGCCCAATCGTCAAATTCTTCGAAGAAAAAGAAGAAGAAATCCAAGAGGTCCGTGAAGCCTGGAAAAGAGCACACGCACTTGCAGAAGCAAATCGACGCGTTGGAAGAGTACAACCAAAAGGCGCGAACTCCTGTCACACTGCAAGAGTTCCTTAACCACATCTTTCAAGAGGAAGATGATGGAAAGAGCTCGTCAGATGAATCCGAAGAATATGTGGCAAGTTGTAACGTGATCTCCCACTCGTTTACTGATGATGGGAAAACTCATGGCACTAAAAAGCTGGAGGCAGAGCCTGTACCAGAGCATGCATGGCCGACAGATGAAATGATCGACGCTTTTCTAGACGAGATTCGTCTAAAATGTAAAGCGGACCAGGAGCGTGAGATGGCCACATCGGAAGGAGCCAAATGCGGGCAACCGAACGAAAGAGTTGAACTACCCCTGCCGGAACATAAGGCATCCGAAGCAGACAAGAAGATATTCAAGACGAAAAAAAGGTTTGCCAAAGCCATGTCACTGGGAATGAAGCTACCGCCCTCGGAAGGAAACACACACGATGGGGTAGAGACGCACCCTGACTATTGCACATATCATCGGAAAATCTCACATCCCACGGAGGAGTGCGACGCCTTTAAGATATGGTGGCAAGGATATGTTGCTCATCGGCAACATTTTAAGCGCACGAAACGCAAGAGCCGTCGGGAGCGAAGAAGTACTGTCGGAGGGCACAACAAGACTACTGGCAGCTGTTACATGGCTGACGCCAGAGGGTCACAAGTTCTCACCTTCGGGAGCGACTCTGATGAAGAAATGGCTCTGGGCCCTCTCTTTACAGAATCCGTTCTAGGGAAAGAGGAGGAATCGGAGGCCTGCGAGAACATTCAGCTGCGCAATCGCACACTCCCAGAAAAGAATCTCGGGCCCGTCGGCCGAAAAGATAAGGGAAAGGAAAAGGTCATTGAAGATATCACTTTAGATGACCAGGTCACAAAAGAGTTAACTACCAAAGACCCTCCCAAAAAGGGTAAGGTGGACTATAACATCCTCGCGCACTTAAGGAAGCTACCCTCTCAGCTTAGCATTCTTGATGCCCTTCTATTATCAAAGGAAGCACGAGACTCACTAGTTAAGGCGTTGCAAGAGCCTGAACAATTCCAAGTCTTTCTCGCCACTGAAAGGATGAAGGATGAACTGGAGGAAGTGTACACGGCCGATGTCACTTTCGGTGATGAAGACCTCCTTCTCGGGACGTGCGACCACAACCGCCCCCTATATGTCTCTGGATACTGCCATGACATCAAGATAGGCAAGATCCTGGTGGATAATGGATCCTCCGTCAACCTCCTTAATGTTCGGGTGTTGAAGGAAATCTGCATGAGTGTGCAACACCTCGCTCGTGACAAAATTACTATCTCCGGTTTCGACTCTCAATCGTCACGGACTCTCGGATCTGTAATACTGACGTTACGCTTCGGACTTCTCGTCACAGACATCAAGTTCCATGTCATTGACGCCAAGACCTGCTACAACGCCTTGCTCGGTCGTCCTTGGCTACACGAGTACAACATCATCCCTTCTACGCAACATCAGTGTATGAAGTACTTCAAGGATGGTTTCGAGTACACCGTAACAGGCGAGTTGAACCCGTTTTCTGTAAACGAAGTTCGCAAATACGAAGACGCGAAATACTTTTTGCCAGATTTCGAAGATACAGAAAGGTGTCGCGACCCAGAGGACAAAGCCGCCGCCACCATTCCCGTTTTTGGGAGCGATACCGAAGAAGAGGAGGAAATAGTGTATACAGGGCCATCCCAACGCAACAACCTGGGGGCGCCCACCCCCATACCGGTCTTCGGGAGTGATTCGGAGGACGAGGTTAACGCCGTATTCTCCAGTCGGCTGTCAATACAGGCACCCCTTTGCGAGGACCATAGTCTGCAAATCACCATGGTACCGCAAGAACACTATAAGGATCTCGACGCGCTTCAAGCTCACAGCGTGCAAGACCTGCAAACATTTTACGTCCCTCCCAGGCGAAGGGGTGAGAAGGTGATCCTATTCTACCAATCCTCAGAGTCGAAGGTGGAGAAAGAGATCTGGCACGGCGCGGATGTTACACTTGACAGGCTCCAACCCATCCGTCTGCCTAGATACTATACAAATGGATTGAAGAAGTTATTGAAGCGCCAAGGAGTACCCTTAAAACAGACGGTGCGGCAGGCTCGGTTCTACAACAGGATTTGGGATGTCCCCGGGACTCAGCGCAAATTGCCCAATGGGAAAATGGAAACACTTGGGCTTGGGTACGCGAGAACCGGAAAACGGGAGCGAGCCCACGGCAGCTACGCCATATATACCTCTGATGAAAAAGAAGGCGCTCTGTCAGGAGAGGCCAATCCCTCATCAAAACTAAACCCCGCGATCGAAGCGCCAAGTCCGTCGTTTGAAGAACGAATGGGCAAGCCTATCAGGAAAGTGGATCAGAAAGTTCGGGAAGACCACAACCGCGAAATGGCCATCTATGAGAGGGCCAGGACGCAACGTCTATTCCAACAGACTGCACAGGCTACAAAAGATAAAGATGTTCATCCTTGTCAACCCGTCATACGAAAGGCCCGAGGCGGAGACGGAAATAAGTCAAGAAGCGAAAAGAAGAGCCGACAACAACGACGCAGGATTAGAGGGTTACGGGTACTGCGCGGCTCGGATTCGTCCCTCGTGGAAAAGATGAGTCGAGCATACTCCTTCCCCCGAGGCAAGACGGAACGGTTGCTCAAGCTCGCCCTAAAACATCAGATGATCACGCTTCCAGATTCTAGGCATCCTGAGCAAGCTAGCAAGGTCTCTCATCCGAGTTATTGCTCTTATCACCAAGCCATAGGACATCCTACCGGAGACTGCTTCACCTTCAAGAACTGGGTCGAGGACCAGTACCGACAGGGTAGATTCGCTTTATCCGACGGTTGGAAAGTAACGCCGCCGCAAAAGCACGAGCCCAAAACCACAAGAGCAGAACCGGATCCGCCTCAGTCTTGGGAGCGAGTTCACACCTGTTATATGATTACGATATTAAAAGAAGAGCCCGAGAACGAAGATGACCTTCCCCGGTGCTTCGAGAACAGCGATGATGAGTTGATCTCGGAATTCCCGTCCGCTCCGAAAGAACTGGAAGACGGTATACATACTACCGCAGATAACCTCAAGAAGATCGAGCTGGGATCGGCAGACGACCCGCGACCGACATTTGTCAGCGAGCTGTTATCCGAGGAAAAGGTGGCCGCGTTAAAGAACGTGCTCCTACGGCATAAAGACTGCTTCGCGTGGAACTACTCCGAGATGCCAGGATTGGATCCGGAGATTGCGGTGCATAGATTAGCAATATCCCCAGATATCAAGCCAGTCAAGCAGGCGCCAAGGAGGATGCGACTTGAGCTGGAGATGAGCATCAACGCCGAAGTCAAGAAGTTGATCAATTCCGGATTTATCCAGGAAGTCCAATATCCCGACTGGATTGCCAACATCGTCCCGGTAATGAAGAAGAATGGAACGGTGCGCATATGCGTGGATTTCAGGGATCTCAATAAAGCATGCCCAAAGGACGATTTCCCGGTGCCGGTAACCGAGCTAATGATAGATAACACATCCACTCACGAGGTCTTCTCCTTTATGGATGGTTCATCAGGATACAATCAGATAAAGATGCATCCCGAAGACCAGAAGCACACCGCTTTCCGGACTCCTTTGGGCATATTCTGCTACAGGGTTATGCCCTTTGGCCTAAAGAACGCTGGCGCCACCTATCAAAGGGCCATGACAAAAATCTTTGACGATCTCATACACGACATCGTCGAATGCTATATCGATGACCTCGTAGTGAAGAGCATGTCATACGAAGAGCATTTAAAGCATCTCGAAACCGTATTTCAACGCCTTCGGCAATACAATTTGAAAATGAATCCCCTCAAGTGCGCGTTTGGAGTCTCCTCGGGTAAATTCCTGGGATTCATCGTTCGACACCGAGGTATTGAAATAGATCCGTCAAAGATTAAAGCAATTATGGAAATGCCTCCGCCAAGAACCCTCAAGCAGTTGCGGTCTCTCCAAGGGAAGCTCGCATACATCCGGCGGTTTATCGCTAATCTTTCGGGCAAATGCCGTCCTTACAGCCACCTGATGAAAAAGGGAACCCCGTTCGTTTGGAATCACAAATGTCAAGGTGCACTAGACGAGATCAAACAATACTTGCAAAATCCTCCGGTGTTGGCTGCCCCAGTGAAAGGAAAGCCTCTCATTCTTTACACGGCCGCCCTTGAAGGTTCTTTGGGCGCATTATGGGCGCAGGAGAACGATCAGGGGAAAGAAAGAGCACTTTACTACTTAAGTCGAGTGCTGCTGGGGGCAGAAAGCAATTACTCGCCCATCGAAAAACATTGCTTGGCATTAATCTTTGCAATAACGAAGCTCAGGCACTATGCGTTGGCGCATGAAGTCCGTCTCATTTCGAAGGTGGACCCCCTTAAATACCTGATGTCAAAGGCTATACTGACGGGACGACTCGCTAAATGGGCCTTGCTCTTGATGGAGTTCTCGATAACATATCAACCCCTCAAGGCAGTGAAAGGCCAGGCCATTGCCGACTTCCTCGCTGAACACCCGATACCGGCCGACTCTCCTTTGAACTGTGATTTGCCGGACGAGCATGCATTTGACGCAATTGGCGGTGGAAGCACACGATGGGAACTCTATTTCGATGGAGCGTCCTCCATAAAGAAGCAGAAACAGGGTAGCCCGATCATCAAATCGGGGATAGGCCTTATCTTTGCAACTCCACAAGGAGGGATAATGCGCTTCGCCTTCTCCTTAACAGAGTCAAGGACAAACAATGAAGCCGAATACGAAGCTCTGATAGCAGGCCTCGAAATCGCCATCAACATGGGAATTGAAGACCTCCTCATATACGGGGATTCTCAGCTGGTCGTTAGCCAAGTAAATGGTGACTACCAAACGTGCAAACCAGAATTGGTGAAGTACGGCGAAAAGGTGCAACAACTGTTGGCCCAGATCCCCTCCTATATTCTAGAGAACATACCGCGCGCAGAAAACAGCAAAGCAGACGCGTTGGCCAAACTCGCTAAAGAACTGGCCGACGAGAACCTCGATGACGTCAGAATCATAGTACAAAGCCGTCGAGTGCTCGCCCCGGCAGAAATACCTCCGGAATTATATAAGGAAAAGGGAGCGATTGAGCAAGCGACCCTACAAATAAAAGACCGTGAGAAGGCTGAGGACTGGAGGGAAGTCTTCATAGACTACTTCAAGTCCCACCGAATGCCCGAAGAAGCGTCCTCAAGACATCAGCTTATGAAACGAGCTCTATCCTTCGCTTTCGTCAACGATACCCTGTACAAGAGATCATTTGATTTTCTATGGCTGAGATGCTTGGGACCTGACGAAGCAGAAAGAGTCGTTCAAGAAGTTCACGACGGGCTTTGCGGTTCTCATCAAGCGGGCCCAAAGATGAAGTTAAAAATTAAACGGATGGGTTACTACTGGCCCACGATGATCCAGGACTGCCTCGAGTATGCGAAGCAATGCCACTCATGCCAGCTCCATGGAGACTTCATCCACCAACATCCGAATCCACTACACCCAACGGTGGCCAGCTGGCCATTCGAAATGTGGGGGACTGACATAGTCGGCCCCATTGAGCCAGCATCATCCCGGGGACACCGCTTTATCCTGGCGACAACTGATTACTTCTCCAAATGGGCAGAAGCAGTACCACTGAAGGAAGTGAAGACGGAGAATATCCTCTATTTCTTCAAGACGCACGTCATCTATCGGTTCGGAACTCCACGACGGATTATCTCTGATAATGGGCCGGCCTACCGAAGCCATAAGATTAGCCGCTTCGCACAGCAGCACAATATAGACTGGAGATATTCTTCAGTTTACAACCCACGAGCTAACGGTCTAGCCGAGGCTTTCAATAAGACCTTGACGAAGATCATAAAAAAGACCGTCTCCAGGAATAAGAGGGACTGGCACGAAAGACTGCAAGAAGCCCTTTGGGCTTATCGAACTACATTCAAGACGGCCACGAACACAACGCCGTACGCGTTGGTATTTGGGACGGAAGCAGTTCTCCCCCTCGAGATAGAGTTACCCTCTCTACGAGTAGCAGTCCACCACGAGCTGACGAACGAAGAAAATGCTCACCTTCGGCTTGGGGAGCTTGATGCCCTCGACGAAACCCGGCTCATAGCGCAACAACATCTAGAGGCCTACAAAGCAAAGATGACGCGCTCGTACGAAAGATTGACCAGGCCGAGGACATTCCGCCAAGGCGAACTCGTACTAGTGGTCAAAAGACCTATGATCCCCAATCGCGCCAAGCGAGGAAAATTTGAGCCAAACTATGAAGGCCCGTACATCATAGACAAGGTCTACCAGGGTGGGGCCTATCTACTCATGGACATGCACGGTGAAAGGCCTTTCAGGCCAGTAAACGGCCGCTTCTTGAAGAAATACCATGCTTAATAAGCTGCAGCCTAGGTCAATGATAGATGACGACGACTGTGTCCGCTCGCTATCTTCCCAGGCTCAGACTTTACAAGCAGCAGCCGGCCTTCCTATAATGACGGACCGAAACGTCCTTAAACTAGCGACGGACCGAAACGTCCTTAAACTATCTACGGACCGAAACGTCCTTAAACTAATGCCGGACCGAAACGTCCTTAAACTAACAACGGACCGAAACGTCCTTAAACTAACAGCGGACCGAAACGTCCTTAAACTAACGACGGACCGAAACGTCCCTAAAACTACTACCGCAGCATCTTTAGGCTGACAAAAAAAAAAAAAAATGAATGAAAAAGAATAAAAAAAAACGGTATGTCCATAAGCAAAATGGGCACGGATGGAAAACCCGAAAGGGCTCCGTGAGTAAAAACAGCAGGGCTGCCGGCAAGTGTTCGTGAAAACCCGAAAGGGCGCGACCTTGTAAAAAAAAAAAGTGAAAAAGAATAAAAAAAAGAAACAAACGGTATGTCCATAAGCAAAATGGGCACGGATGAAAACCCGAAAGGGCCCCGTGAGTAAAAACAGCAGGACTACCGGCGAGTGTTTGTGAAAACCCGAAAGGGCGCAACCTCGTTAAAGGACACTTACAGAGTCCTCTCGACCTTATAAGGAGAAACCACCTGCGTGAGATCCTTACGACTCACAAAGGAGCAGCACACTTAGGGATCCTCACGATTCCTAAGGAGAAAATACACTTACGAGATCCTCACGACTCGTAAGGAGAATTCTCTTATGGGACCCTCCCGGCTCATAAGATTTGAAAGTCTTAAGTTACAGAAACCTGAACCTGTTCTTAAGCAAAATCCTCCACAACCTCCAATACTGCCCTACAAGCGGCTCCATACTGACCCTTGTATACAATCCACGGGCGCGAATAAACATTTCCCCAACAAAGTCTAACCCTTATAGGTCCTCTCGACCCATAATGAGAAAGTCCTCTTGTAGGATCCTTACGACTTACAGAGGAGCACACACTTAGGAATCCTCACGATCCCTAAGGAGAAAACACACCTACGAGATCCTCACGACTCGCGGGGAGAAATACCTTTGTGAGACCCTTACGGCTCATGAAGTCAAAAGCCTTGGTCGACAGGACCCTTAACCCTGTTTGCTGAGCCACCTTTGTTCGTCATCGACAAAAGCAAATGATGATTCGCTCCTGGCAACGTTCCAGTTGTAGCGGTGCTGATGCCAAAATCGATGCCTAAAACCCAGGCTTGTAACGAAAAGCTAGCAAGCCACACATGCCTACAAAATAGCCGAAATGATGGGGCAACTTGCAATAAAAAGCAGCAAGTAAAAATGAAGGCATGAAAAATAGCCGAAATGATGGGGCAACTCGCAATAAAAAGCAGCGAGCAGAAAATAAATAAATAGCCGAAATGATTGGGCACCGCGAAAAATAGCTGAAATGATTGGGCAATCGCGATTTTCGCGATATAAAAGCTGAAATGATAGAGCATCGCGGAAAAAGAAATAAAATAAAAATAAAATTTATGCCCTACAGGTGATATTCCATCACACCCTGTACACAATCCAAGGGCGTAAACAAAAAAGGGATCATACTTCTCCCCCAGGTTTCATCAGAAAAAGAAGCCAGGTCTCGACGGGCCACAAGCGACCTAGAGATCATCCAAACACTCATCTCGTAACAACGGACATGACTTCAAACAAAGCAGAGCAGCGGCAGCTCCCAGTTCCATGGCTCGGTGGTATACATATCGCCAACAGTCAAGCCTCCATCCCGCGAAATGCGGATACGATCAGTGCAAACTTCCTGGTCACGTGGAACGCGGATAACGTCACTCTTTGACCCCGTGGAAAACGTCCAGAGCGGATCCTGGTCCTCGCAGAGCATGGCAGTGAACCCGTGCGAAGCATCCAGAGCGGAGCCTAGTCCTCGCCTAACGCGGCAGTGAACCCGTGTGAAGCATCTAGTGCAAACTTCCTGGTCACGTGGAACGCGGATAACGTCACTCTTTGACCCCGTGGAAAACGTCCAGAGCGGATCTTGGTCCTCGCAGAGCATGGCAGTGAACCCGTGCGAAGCATCCAGAGCGGAGCCTAGTCCTCGCCTAACGCGGCAGTGAACCCGTGTGAAGCATCTAGTGCAAACTTCCTGGTCACGTGGAACGCGGATAACGTCACTCTTTGACCCCGTGGAAAACGTCCAGAGCGGATCCTGGTCCTCGCAGAGCATGGCAGTGAACCCGTGCGAAGCATCCAGAGCGGAGCCTAGTCCTCGCCTAACGCGGCAGTGAACCCGTGTGAAGCATCTAGTGCAAACTTCCTGGTCACGTGGAACGCGGATAACGTCACTCTTTGACCCCGTGGAAAACGTCCAGAGCGGATCCTGGTCCTCGCAGAGCATGGCAGTGAACCCGTGCGAAGCATCCAGAGCGGAGCCTAGTCCTCGCCTAACGCGGCAGTGAACCCGTGTGAAGCATCTAGTGCAAAATTCCTGGCTACGTGGAACGCGGATAACGTCACTATTTGACCCCGTGGAAAACGTCCAGAGCGGATCCTGGTCCTCGCAGAGCATGGCAGTGAACCCGTGCGAAGCATCCAGAGCGGAGCCTAGTCCTCGCCTAACGCGGCAGTGAACCCGTGTGAAGCATCTAGTGCAAACTTCCTGGTCACGTGGAACGCGGATAACGTCACTCTTTGACCCCGTGGAAAACGTCCAGAGCGGATCCTGGTCCTCGCAGAGCATGGCAGTGAACCCGTGCGAAGCATCCAGAGCGGAGCCTAGTCCTCGCCTAACGCGGCAGTGAACCCGTGTGAAGCATCTAGTGCAAACTTCCTGGTCACGTGGAACGCGGATAACGTCACTCTTTGACCCCGTGGAAAACGTCCAGAGCGGATCCTGGTCCTCGCAGAGCATGGCAGTGAACCCGTGCGAAGCATCCAGAGCGGAGCCTAGTCTTCGCCTAACGCGGCAGTGAACCCGTGTGAAGCATCTAGTGCAAACTTCCTGGTCACGTGGAACGCGGATAACGTCACTCCTTGACCCCGTGGGAAACGTCCAGAGCGGATCCTGGTCCTCACAGAGCATGGCAGTGAACCCGTGCGAAGCATCCAGAGCGGAGCCTAGTCCTCGCCTAACGCGGCAGTGAACCCGTGTGAAGCATCTAGTGCAAACTTCCTGGTTACGTGGAACGCGGATAACGTCACTCTTTGACCCCGTGGAAAACATCCAGAGCGGAGCCTGGTCCTCGCCAAGCACGGCAGTGAACCCGTGTGAAGCATCCAGAGCACATACCGGACTGTGGAGTCCTTAAAATCCACGGACTATGACGTCCTTAACCTCGACCGTGATGTCTTAAAACTAACGATCAACCCCCCCGATTCCCTACGGATTTCGCCTTGGTTTAAGGGTACATCTCTTCACTCCTTTGATACCTGGCGTTGTAATTCCTCAACGTCTTCAAAGAGGTGGCGGGTCCCTGCAACCAAACACCGGACTGTGGAGTCCCTAAATCCATGGACTATGAGGTCCTTAACCTTGACCGTGATGTCTTAAAACTAACATCGGACTGTGGAGTCCTTAAATCCACGGACTATGAGGTCCTTAACCTTGACCGCGACGTCTTTAAACTACGATACCTTGAGAGATCCCTAACCCCGTGAAACACGGAAAAAGGTGATCACACCCGGCACTTGCAGGCCCTCGCCACCTGTAAGGAAGAAAAACTCTCTTGTGAGATCCTTACGACTCTCAAGGGAAAACGCGCTTAAGGATCCTCACGATCTTTAAGAAGAACTCACACCTATGGGATCCTCTCGACCTATAGGGAGAAAGACTCCTTATGAGACCCTCGTGGCTCATAAGATGCAAAAGCCTCAGGAAACAGATCCTAACCCTGAATCCTAAGCCACGGCCGTCCTGCAAGAAGATTAAGATAGAATATCCGCAGAATGCATTCAATGAAAAGGGGACACATCACTGAGAGGAAAATTGTATCCTTTATTCATAAACCGAAATGGATACAAAATACAATTCAAAACAAAAAAAGAGATACTCTCATCCATGAGTATGCACAAAAAAAAAAAAAAGATACAAGTCCTTAAGCCGGCGGGCGGTGCAATAATTTTACCAGCTCATCATTTTGTTGTTGAGCTACGGCTTCGTGACGCAGGATCTCCATAAGACGCGCCTCCGCCTGAGCTTGTTGGGCCTGAAATGAAGCGAGCCGGGCTTCAAGCTCTTTTTCAGTAGCCTTATGAGCCTCAACCCTCTCGCGAGTAAACGTGACGGCTTTATCAAGAGCCACCACCTCTTTGATGGACTCCTGTAGCACCCGCCACAGTTCATACGCTTTATTGGCCCTGGCTGTGAGATTGGCTTGAAGCTCGCCCAGCGCCTTAGAGGCTAGCTCCCTCTCCGAGAATTTGCGGCTAAGCCTCTTTTCACATGACGTCATGTTTGCC
This sequence comes from Agapanthus africanus, assembly GCA_030015575.1. Taxonomy (NCBI): domain Eukaryota; kingdom Viridiplantae; phylum Streptophyta; class Magnoliopsida; order Asparagales; family Amaryllidaceae; genus Agapanthus; species Agapanthus africanus. The sequence continues at coordinate 452,062,609 of CM057346.1, read as the reverse complement.
GCACATCGTGCTATCAGACCTCGCAACTCCGCTTTTGCAGCCACGGCTTCTGAGGAAAGGCGAGAACATTCAAGAGCATACAAACAAGCCTCCACCTTCCTGCAGAACTCCACCCAGACCCGCACCACCTCCTCGCTATGATAGGTGGCGAGAAAAGGAAGAGAGCCGTTGGCTTCAGCGGCAAATGCTTCGGCCGTGGTCGTACTACCAGCACGGAGTTCCTCGATGAAAGAAGATAGGGAGACAAGGCTCAATTGGGCCAATCGCTCTGAAGCCCGCAAGGCATAGGGGCCGGACGGCATCACAATGCGCGATTCCAGAGCCATGGAAACTGGCAGGGCTGTTCAAGTTTGGCAAATGTTAGTAAAACTCTTAAACGCGGAACGAATGAGATTATAATAAAAATATCACTCACCGATAGTCATGCAAGTAGGAGCCGAAGGTTCCCCTGGCCCTTCGACGACCTCGACCTCATCGTCGGCTTCCAAAACTATAAGAGACATCAATGTCATTTCGCAAAATAGTAACAATGCTATGGTAAAAAAAAAAAAATGGCGAATGACACCAACCTTGCCCAGACGAGAGGACAATGCATTGAGGGGAGATCGCCTGCGGAGCTGCCATCTCCAATAAACGCTGAAATGACTGTCGGGGCGATAGATCCGCGATCGTGGCCGCCAAACCGCGCAATTCTGGGAAAAGATAAAAGGATTCAGACTATGAAAGGGTTGCTAAATTAAAACACAGAGGAATACCTTCAACAGTCCTCCCATTCTGAGCCGGGGGGATAGCAGCTTCAACGTTCTCCGTCATGACCTCAGGCTCCAACAAAGGGAGAGTAATCCCGACTACCTCGCTCCCAGCCTTTGGGCCGCTCGCAGTAGGAGTCATCGGGGCGTAGGCCTCCAAAGGAGCCTCCTCCAAAGGGGCAAGCACGCCCTGGCCAAGGACCGCCGCTGGAAATTCCACCACGAGAGGAGCAGCCTCGTCAGCCCCCTCCACATCCAGCAAGGCTTCATTGGGAGTTTCGGCGGGCTTTAGCTTTAATAGGCCCGTAGGAAGCTCCCCCAGCGTCGAAGATTCTGCATGATCCAAATAAGAATAATGATGTATATGCACAGGCATAAATAGTCGGAGAGACTACAAAGGAAGCACAACGTACCTATACGCAAAGAAGCCCTCAATATGGCTTCTTCAAGCCGCTGCTCCTTCTCAAGGAAGTGGGCTCGCCGGGGTTCAAGCGTAGACTCATGACCGCCAGTCCACAAAGAGAGTGCATCAGCCGCGTCTTCTGAAGCGGCCTGCTTCAAAGCCCTTCCCCCCATTCCTCTAAAGGGCCGATAAATCGCCGCCGAATCCACGAAGGGTCTTCGTAAAAAATTACAGCGGGATAAGACTTCTTCGGAACCTTGGCATTATGGGACGGGTCTTTCGAACGCCGTAAGGCCTCAGCCAGTTGTGCAGCCTCCTCGTCAGCCGAACTCGGGAAGGGAAACCCCGTGTCTGACCCTTGCAAGGCCAAGGGCTCGTCTTCAACGACAGGCTCAGATTCCACCACAGAATCAAGCGGGGGAGTAGCCACTTTCCTCCGTCGTTTAGACCCAGAGCCGGCCGCTGAAGATAACCGCTTCCTCCCTCGCGAAGCCTTAGGGCGGCGCTGACCCACATCGCCTTCGGCACTCTCGTCCCTGTTACTTTCGCTCGGCGCCACAACCGAGGACGACGCCGCCAGTATCGACGCCACGGGGGACGGTACCGCCGCCGGCAAAGGTGCTACTACTGGAGCCCGTCTACCCCGCGATCGGGAACCCAAGGGCATACCAGCTGTTGGAGTAAGGTCCACCCCTGACTCTCCCGGAATGAGGGCGGCGCCAATCTCCCTCAAAGGGAAGCGGACTGGAACCCTCGGTCGCAGCTTAGCTCCCGAAACCTGAGGAGGGGAGTCGTGACCAAGGAGAACCCTTCTTTCTTCAGCAATGATTGGGGTGATTCGATGAAGATACCAGCCCGTAAATGCACCTACGCATCGGGGCATATACTCGGCTTCAGGGACTATGAAATGAGAGCCGGTGTTCAACCGCATGAAATGATGGGCGGCATCGCGAACAGCGTCGAGCGAAGGGATCGGAGCGACTATAAAAGCCTCAAAAGGAACGCCTTGGTCGTATCCAAGCTGCCGGGCAAATCGGCGCGGATTGTACCGCATAAAAAGAGCTGCACTATCCTGGCGAAACACCAAGTAGCCTGGTCTAATTGAATACAAATGTATGGCCTCTCGGGGCTTCAGAGAAGGCGCGTCGTCCTTTGACTGGTCCCAAAGTTGCTGAATGGGACCCGAAGGAGTAGACAGAACCCGATCATTAAAAACCAACCCGCCGGCAGTAGCGTGAGGGGAAATCAGCACCCGAATAGCCCCAAATTGAGTTGGATCGGCAGCAGAAGCACCCACCAGTCGCATGAGTCGCGGGAAGGTATAGGCGTCGTAAAAAGCGGGCCTCTGATGCATAGCAAAAGACCCCAGCACATGCATTTCGATCCACGACGTGAAATAATGAAGCGAAAAGTTCACTACGTCCACGCCAGGCGTAGAAGTATTAGCTGCGGTGCCTAATCCGTTATAGAGGTGCGCCAAGGCCGGGATGCCGATAGCCAACCTCGTCCCCTCAGCAATACGATGAGCCGGGTAGATGACCGAGGCTCTCATGAAGCGGCGATGCATGGGGATAACGAACCAACTAAGCCAGACGCTAACAAACCCCACAAAGAACGTCTCCTCGTCCATGCCTGGGGCAGCAATGGATTCAAAAGAGATCGGCGATATAATAGGGATGTAATACTGAGGTAGATCTGATTCGTTGGTCGGCAACCTCTTCGGGCCAAACCCAAAAGGGTCCCCGATGTTGGCAAACTTCGGGGCTGTCTTCGATAAGGCGTCCTCACGAAGGAAACGAGCAATGAAGCTCTTGAAAGTAACGCCCTGCTCTTCGGACTCGGTGAACAATCGGTCGAAGATGCCTAGGGCCTTAATTAAACTGGGGCGCTTGTGGCGAATAGCATTCTCAGCAGACAGGCCGTCAACTGGGGCGGACTCGGGCTCAAAAACGTACTCGTCAGGAGGCAACAACTCCTCGTACAGACTACCCCTTATCGGCAGCCCCGAGATATCATAGAATTCGGCCAGAGAAATCGAAACCTCTCGATCTCCCAGAATGAAGGTATTAGTGGGAAGATTCCACTGGTTCAAAAACGCCTTGACCCACCAGGCATGCGGGGACTTGTAATGGAATAGCGACGCGTATACGGCCTGATAAAGCCCGACTTTCTGCAATCGCGCCCGATGGGCAGAAAGGATGTAGCGAGCCCAGAGAAGGTAGCCCGTAGGATGCCTGGGAGTGAGCCCTATCTTATAAATCTGCCCCCACGGGTGGGCCTCACCCTGGCAGATGCGTCGTCCCAAGATGTCTATAGCCGGGATCGGATGGTTCGGAATGCCGGTCGTCGAAGGCTCCAGCCTCCCCGTTGGAGTCCAGTTGGGCATTTCCACAGCAAAAGCTGTCCTTGGAGGATCCATCGGTAAAAAGGGGAAAGTAGGCTCCGTTGGCACCGCGCAGAGAAAACTCCGACGACCCTGAATAATCTGACTGTACCAAGACCCCCACTGAAGAAGGTTGGTGCAGTTCGGGTCATGAGCCCGAATCATCGCCATCGCTTCCTCATCAGACGGTGACTGAGGAAAAGCCGCCTCCGAGCGAGAAAAGGGAAAGCGTGGAGCAGAAGCCATCGCACCTGAAATCTAATAAAAAGAAAACCATTAAAAGGAAGGTCAGCGATATATATATTCATGCACGAACATGAAGACTAGCGGGAGAAAGCAACAGCAAAGTTTCCTGGGACCATTAGCTACAAAACACATGGGCCCCACAGAATCCGGATGACGGCTCATTAATAATAAGACCAAACAGTTACAATAAAACGAAAGGGAATATCCTCATTTAATAAAAAATGATGGCCATGCACATTCCCCCAGCAGGATCTGTCTCGGGCTCTACAGTGAACCCAACAAAATCAAGGGAATTAAATTCCCACAGAGGGCATCATTACAAAATCCCCATCGCATTAATTACAGAAGAACAGCCTCGGGCCAAGAGACCCCAAGGAGCCTCTGTGTGAAGAGATTGAGTTCTTCATAGGAATTAAATTCCTTATTAGAAAAAAGGGAATTAAATTCCCAGAAATAATTTTGATGGAATTAAAGTCCATGGAGTTGAAATGTTGTCATCATCTCCCCAAGGGTCACCTAAAACCTAAGAGATCTACAGTTCGAAGGCTCCCTGTTCTTATGGAGAAACGTGAAGAAAAATGGGTTCTTTGCGAAACCCTTAATATAGATTTGAAATCCAAAGAGTTCTTTTAAAGACGAAGGCTCTTTGGCCGTTCAACATTCTTACCTGAGGGAAAGGATTCGTCAACAAAGTTAAACTCTGGGAAATGATCAAGACAGAGAACTAAGCTCTGAAAGTGAGAATTAAATTCTCAAAGGGGAAATTCTCGGAGGAAGAAGATGAATGAGCAAAGTGAAGGCTCCTATGAAGAGACAGCAGTATTTATAGAAAACAATGGAAACGTTTCATCTCCCCAGATCCCTAAAGGAATCCAATGGTCGCGAGAGATGACAGCGTTGCACTCACGTGCTGACACGTGAGAACAACGCTGTGGGGGCATTTGTTTCCTGATTTAAAATCAGGAAAGCTTCTGGGAAAAGCTTCAAAAGAGGCCACGTGCTTACACGTGACAGCAGTCACGTGTTGACACGTGACCTATAAGATACAGAAAAAGCGCACTTTGATTCACTGATCAAGTCAAGGAAAAGAGCTTCAAAAGAGGTCACGTGCTCCCACGTGACCAGGGTCACGTGTCGACACGTGACGTTCAAAGCAGCAAACTCGCTCTCCTATTGAACCAGAGAAAGAAGTGCCAGACAGGGGTCACGTGCTCACACGTGACCAGGGGTCACGTGGTAACACGTGATGGCTAAAACAGCAACCGGAAGATAGCGCAGAAAGAAAGAGGGTTCTTCATTCCAAAGAGGGTCACGTGTCTGCACGTGACCATGGGTCACGTGGTCACACGTGACCGACTTTCAAAGCCCATTTTTGACGACAGAATTAAATTCTGAAGGAAATTCGAATCTTTCCAAAGGAAAGTAATTATTTGGGACCAATCAAATTAAAGATCCAGAGATGATTAAATATCATCTATTTATGGAAAATCTCGGGTGTGGAAAGATTTCCCCCTTAAATCTAACCAAAATAACAAAGGAGAATCTCTGGATTTAAGATCCAATGGTGAATAAAATTCACCTAATAATCCGAAGGCCCAAAATGAATGATGGACGCAAATCAAATCTCTCAATGAAGATTCACAAAAGACTGATTGATTCGGCTGCTTCTCCTATAAATAGGAGCCAAGGGACACAAAAAAGAGATATACATACGCAGAGAAGAAAAGAGAAAAGGAGAAGAGCTTTGATACTTGAAAAAGACTCAGATCTTCTGCAAAAAACCTAGGTAAGAAAGGGAAAGGCGTTTGAAAGAAGGAGAATTTAATTCTCAACAGAGTTTAACTCTGATAATATAAAAACAGAAGAACATATTTCTTCTCTCTTTGATAGAGGACCTGCAAAGTGCACATCTCCCCTTAAGGTTGAGAATTTAATTCTCAATGGGTCGAGATCCTGCCATGCAGATCCAAAACATAGAGAAGGAATGCAAGCATGAGAATTTAACTCTCATAGAACTATAGGAATTTAATTCCTCCAAAATAAAGTTAGGGTTCGACCCTGTATCATGGGAATTTAATTCCTTCAAAACAAAAAGAAACAGGGTTGAACCCTAATTAAGAACATAGTTCTGTCGAAACAGTGGGAATTTAATTCCTTTAATCATAATCCTCAGAAAAGGGGAGTTTAATTCCTTAAAAGCTTTTGTTAGGGTTTAACTCTATTCGGTTCTTCGCATAAACAAGGAATTTAATTCCCACAGAAAACTCAGATTTAAACTCTATTCCAGAATATAAGCCTTCAAAAGGAACTAGGAATTTAATTCCTCTGAAATTAAAAGTTCGAGGAATTTAATTCCTGAAAGAGGAGTGACAGATCCTCCAAAAAAAAAAAAAACAACATTGAGGCAGGGTCACGTGTCACCACGTGACCCCCCAAAAGCCCTACAGAAAGCCCCTTTGAGGCAGCACCCCACGTGACCCACGTGATTTTCAGCAGAAGCCTTAACACATAGGCATTTGAATGCCCGTCACGTGCTGACACGTGACGCTATCAAAGACACAGTAATTTCGGCAGAATCATTGAAGGGAAGGCACTCCCACGTGGGGCCACGTGACCGTTCTTGCTGTAGTGTTTAACACTAAGTTAAAACCCTCGAATCCAATATTGAAATGCTATCGGGCCTTGTTGCTGGTGTTTAACACCAATTATTCTTCTAGTGTTAAACACTAACTTGTCAAACTCATTCCCAGTGTTCAACACTGATTGCTTTGAAGTGTTTAACACTAGTCTATAGCCCAATTGGCTAAAGGGATAGAGGCAAAGCTTCTCCCTCGATGGACTCACAAGGAATCAATATTCCAGACATGATGGGACTTAGCCCAAGCTGGCCATAAGTCCTCAATTCGTGACTAATTGGGCCAATGGGCTCATAACATAATTAATCAGTCCTGACCTCAAATTGGGCCAGGGACTGCTCAAGCCACTCCGGTTCTAGGGTACATCTCTTCACTCCTTTGATACTTGGCATTGTAATCCCTCAATGTCTTCAAAGAGGTGACGGGTCCCGACGACCACCCATGATATGGACTGTGGGGTCCTTAAACTCATACAAATTCCTGGTCACGCGGAACGTGGATAACGTCACTCTTTGACCCCACGGAAAACGTCCAGAGCGGAGCCTGGTCCTCGCTAAGCACGGCAGTGAACCCGTGTGAAGCATCCAGAGCACATACCGGACTGTGGGGTCCTTAAACCCATGGACTACGACGTCCTTAACCTTGACCGAGATGTCTTAAAACTAACAACGGACCGCAATGTCCTTAAACTACCCACGGACCGCAATGTCCTTAAACTACCCACGGACCGCAATGTCCTTAAACTACCCATGGACCGCAACGTCCCTAAACTAGAACAATAGAGCCCTTTCATATGCTCTTTTGTTGGACCTAAACGGTCCCGTTTAAGTTGATCTTAGCCTCAAAGATGGCTAACGCGTCCTTAAACCCTCAAACATACTGGACTACGAATCCCCCAAATTAACTCCGGCTCAAGGGTACATCTCTGAACTCCTCTGACATCTGTCGTTGTAATCCTTCAACGTCGTCAGAGAGGTGATGGGTCCCGACAGCCATACAGACGATGGACCACTATGTCCCTAAACTGGAACATTAGAGTCCAAACACTCTTTTGTCGGATCTAAACGATCCCGTTAAGTTGATCTTAGTCACAAAGTTAGACTAACGTATCCTTAATAAACGTTTGAGTTGATCTTAGCCTCGAGTAGGGCTGACGTATCCTCAAACCAAAACCCCCCCCAAACCCAAATTTAAGATAATGCAGATTTGGACTAGTCCACGCCCTACGGGCGACGACATAACTCAGTCTCCATAAACAATCCACGGGCAATAAAACAAACACCCACGACACGAAGTGACCATCTGGAGAAGGAGAAAGTTGTTACCGCAATGCGGTAGCGTAATTAACTGCAGGGGCTTGCGCCTGCAGGGAAGAGCGTCCCCACAATCAAAAACCCCTCAAACGAGGGGGAATCTGACGAAGTCTGCTACATCGGTCGCATCCGTTTAAACCTTCGATATATGGTGCCATAAATCAACTTGGTATCTTCGGAGAGGTGGACGGATAGCACCAATTAGCATCTGCCCCGAACCTAACGCCTCAGACGTCCCAACGTCCCGGCCGCCGTTCGGAGGGGAACAGTTTCCAATTTAGTGTTACACTAAGGCAAGAGGGGTCACGTGGTAGCACGTGAGAGCGCCCTTCTTCTCTTTGTTTTGTTCTACATATAAGTGTTTAACACTTTTAGCTCTGAAAGCCATCACGTGCGGGCACGTGATGGGGGCCCATGCTCTGGTTTATTAGAATACTCATTAGGGGTCACGTGGTAACACGTGATGGCGCCCTAGAGTCCCTGTTTATTTCGCTGTTCCTTTATGTGCTTCAGGGATCACGTGGGGCACGTGAGGCATTGTCTCAAAGTTCTCTTTTATATATCTTCGCAGGAGTCACGTGGTAACACGTGAGATGTCTGCTTCAGAGTTCTATTCTGTTGGTCTTTACAGGGGTTACGTGGTAGCACGTGACTCTGCATGTTTTTAAAGTTCTATTCATAGGGTTAAACCCTAAACTTTAGAGGAATTAAATTCCCGTTTTCTTCTGAAGAATTATATTCTCAATAGGGTTAAACCCTAATTTCTTTTATTAAGGGAATTAAATTCCTGTGAGTTTGAGAGAATTATATTCTCAATTAGGGTTAAACCCTAGTTCCGTTCATTTTGAAGGAATTAAATTTCCATAACATAGGGTTAAGCCCTAACTTTATCTCAAAGGAATTGAATTCCTATCATTTTGTGAGAATTAAATTCTCTGAACTTAGTTCCTCCTCTGTGTTTTGGATCTGCATGGCAGGATCTCAATCCAATGAGAATTAAATTCTCAATTCATGGGGAGATGTGCACTTTGCAGATCCTCGACCAGAGAAAGAACTAAGTTATTCTTTTTATATAAGAGTTAAACTCTTTAAGAATTAAATTCTCTTTTTTAAGCCTCTTCCTTCTTACCTAAGGTTTTCTTTTGCAGAGAATCAAATTCTTCCCAAAATCTCAAGGCTCTATTTCCCCCTCTCTGTATGTCTCTGTATGTTTTTATGTATTCTTCTTGGCTCCTATTTATAGGAGAAAGAAGAAAATCAATCAGTTTTAGTGAATCTTTCATTGAAAAATTTGATTTGTTTATTGAGAGATTTGATTTACATTCATCATTCATCTGGACCTTTGGATTATTAAGTGAATTTTATTCACCATTGGATTTTAAATCCAAAGATATTCCTTTGTTATTTCAGTTAGATTTTAAGGGGAAATCTTTCCAAGTTCAAGATTTTTCCATAAATAGGTGACATTTAATCACCTTTAGATCTTTAATCCAACGGTTCCAAATAATCATTCTTTTTTGGAAAGATTTGAATGCTCTTCAAAATTTAATTCTGTTAAATAAAGAGGCTTTGAAAGCCGGTCACGTGACCCCCGGTCACGTGTAGGCACGTGACCCCTGGAACGGGCCTTTCTTCTCCTTTTGCGCTCTGTTCTCTGGCCGCTGCTCAGCCGTCACGTGCCAACACGTGACCCCTGGTCGGTCACGTGTGAGCACGTGACCTTTTCTGGAGCCTTTTCTTTGATTTAAACAGGGAGCGAATCTGCCTTTTGCCACTGCTTTTAAATGTCACGTGTCAACACGTGACCGCTGGTCACGTGCTAGCACGTGATGCCTCCTCCGTAAGTTTTCCTGATTATAAATCAGGAAACAAATGCCCCCACAGCGTTGTTCTCACGTGTCTGTACGTGAGTGCAACGCTGTCACTTTGGTGACCGTTGGATCTATCTAGGGAATCGGGGAGATGAAGCGTTTCCATCACATCCTATAAATATAGGGGTCATTTCAGAGACGCCTCCACTTTGCTCATCTTCTTCCTTTGAGAACTTTTTCTTTTAGAATTTAATTCTCGTCTTCCAGAGCTTAGTTCTCTGCCTTGAAACATTTTCAGAGTTTAACTCTGTTCAAAAAGAATTCTTTTCTTCAGGTAATGCTCTTGAATGAACGATGAACTTTCACATTCCTCTGGATTTTAAATCCAAAGCAAGGGTTTTTACCCTTCTTAACATGAACCCATCTTTTCTTTAAGATTTTCAATCAAAATATGAAACCATTTAATCTTCAACAGTAGATCTTTTAGGGCTCGTATGATCTTTAGGGAGATGATGATGGCGGTTGCCTTTTCCGAGGAATTTAATTCCATTTTAGGGAAAATGTCCCTGGGAATTTAATTCCCTTCTCTCAGTAAGGAATTTAATTCCTGTGAAGAACTTAGTTCTTCCCATGGAGGCTTCTTAGGGTTTTCTTGCCCTGGGTTGTCCTTCTGTAATCAATGAAGAAGAAGCTTTGTAACAATTCTCATGACCTTTATTTCAGGTATTATGGATGCCCATATGTATGATCTTGACGAAATCATTTCCTATGGGAACATTCGTGCACTGGGCCGCAGTCAGAACCAGGAGTTCACCAATGCTCAGTGCGCTGAGATCATGAGCCGCTTCGACGAGTACAACCATCGGCTATTCCCTCGTCGCTCTTCTCTTCTGAGACTCATCGTGCTGGCGATCTGGGAGGCGCTCCCTCTTTTTTGCACCGGCGTGCCGCTTGGGGCATTGGATGCCGCCGATGATAAGGTACATTCGGTATACCTGATGAGCCTGATTTCAAAGAGGAGGCGAGACGACCTCATTGAGCTCTTGCACCAGGCTTTTCAGCAGTCAGCCATACTTGCTGCCTATCGGAGGGTGGAGGACATTCGTGAGGACCCCGATACTTGTGACCGCGAAAGAAAGCATACCAGGATGGTTCGAAATGCCTGGAAGATCTTGGACAAAGTTACATTCGAGTTTCTCAATCCATGCCCTGCGTCCGAGGTCTTACCGTTGTAATCGTTTCTTTTTTTTGTTTTGTATGAACCTTTTAAAATATGAATGATAAATCTTATCGTGTCTTTCTGTGTTTGCATGCCCCTTTTTTTGTGGGATTTTGTCATTTTGCTATTGTTGCTGTTGATGTGTTTAGCGTGTAAGGCACTATTTCACTTTTTAGTACACATCAAGCATGGTGCTCACGTGCTCCACATGTAGGGCCTTCCTGATGGGGCTGTTTAATTTTTCATGCCATATTTTTTTGTGCACAGCATTTAGTGCTGAAAAGGAGCCTTGGAAATAGTCACATCTCCTTGATTTCCAATGCTTTCCCTTTTTAGGCCTCGGAAATAGTCCCATCATGCAATATTCCCCGTGCGCGGCAGTTAATGCCCCTCTTTATAACCTGAGGCCATGGCCTTCTTTTTTTTTCTTCACAGAGAGATTTATTCTCAATTTAGTGTGATTTATCTTGAGGAAACAACTGAGTGCCATGGCCTGCAACCGCCCCTATGCTCGTCGACAGCCGTGGGAAGTGCCTATCGAGGAGATGATTCCTCGTTTTGCTGCACGATTGGTGGATCCTCTCCTTACCGACGACGAATGCGACTCGGCGACATATGAACTCTCGATCCGTAGGGGGTCTCCTTTCCCAATGGGATCCCTCTGACTCCGGATGATTCTCGCTGCCGTGCTTGCCAACATCCCTCCTCACCCGGCGGAGATGACCCTGGCGATGCTTGACGCGGCTGAAGAAAAGCTCGAGGGTTTTCACGAAGCGTGCCTGATTACTCAGGCTTTGAAAGATTACTCAGGCTTTGAAAGAACGTGGCAGCGATGGCTTAGGATTCAGGGTTAAGATCTGCCTCCTAAGACTTTTGAGCTTTATGAGCCATGAGGGTCTCGTAAAGAGTTTTTTCTCCCTACAAGTCGAGAGGATCCCGTAGGTGTGAGTTCTTCTTAAGAACCGTGAGGATTCTTAAGCGGGTTTTCCCCTAGGAGTCGTAAGGATCTCACAAGAGAGTTTCTTCCTTACAGGTCGTGAGGACCTGCAAGTGCTGGGTGTGGTCACCCTTATCCGTGTTTCACGGGGTCAGGGGTTGCTTTGGGATACTTCTCAAGGTATCGTAGTTTAAAGACGTTGCGGTCAAGGTTAAGGACATCATAGTCCGTGGATTTAAGGACTCCACAGTCCGATGTTAGTTTAAAGACATCACGGTCAAGGTTAAGGACTTCATAGTCCATGGATTTAAAGACTCCACAGTCCGATATTAGTTTTAAGACATCACGGTCAAGGTTAAGGACTTCATAGTCCGTGGATTTAAGGACTCCACAGTCCAATGTTTAGTTTTAAGACATCACGGTCAAGGTTAAGGACATCATAGTCCATGGATTTAAGGACTCCACAGTCCTATGTTAGTTTTAAGACATCCCGGTCAAGGTTAAGGACTTCATAGTCCGTGGATTTAAGGACTCCACAGTCCCATGTTAGTTTTAAGACATCCCGGTCAAGGTTAAGGACTTCATAGTCCGTGGATTTAAGGACTCCACAGTCCAATGTGTGGTTGCAGGGACCCGTCACCTCTTTGAAGACGTTGAGGAATTACAACGCCAGGTATCAAAGGAGTGAAGAGATGTACCCTTAAACCAAGGTAGAATCAGTACAAAATCAGAGTGGTTGATCGATAGTTTTAAGACATTACGGTCGAGGTTAAGGACATCATAGTCCATGGATTTTAAGGACTCCACAGTCCGGTGTTTGCTCTGGATGCTTCACACAGGTTCACTGCCATGCTTGGCGAGGACCAGGCTCCGCTCTGGGCGTTTTCCGCGGGGTCAAAGAGTGACATTATCCGCATTCCACGTGACCAGGAATTTTGCACTAGATGCTTCACACGGGTTCACTGCCGTATTCGGCGAGGACTAGGCTCTACTCTGGATGCTTCACACAGGTTCACTGCCGTGCTCTGCGAGGACCAGGATCCGCTCTGGACGTTTTCCACGGGGTCAAAGAGTGACATTATCCGCGTTCCACATGACCAAGAATTTTGCACTAGATGCTCCACACGGGTTCACTGCCGTGTTCGGCGAGGACTAGGCTCCGCTCTGGACGTTTTCCACGGGGTCAAATAGTGACATTATCCGCGTTCCACGTGACCAGGAATTTTGCACTAGATGCTTCACACGGGTTCACTGCCGTGTTCGGCGAGGACTAGGCTCCGCTCTGGATGCTTCACACGAGTTCACTGCCGTGCTCTGCGAGGACCAGGATCCGCTCTGGACGTTTTCCACGGGGTCAAAGAGTGACATTATCCGCGTTCCACGTGACCAGGAATTTTGCACTAGATGCTTCACACGGGTTCACTGCCGTGTTCGGCGAGGACTAGGCTCCGCTCTAGATGCTTCACACGGGTTCACTGCCGTGCTCTGCGAGGACCAGGATCCGCTCTGGACGTTTTCCACGGGGTCAAAGAGTGACATTATCCACGTTCCACGTGACCAGGAATTTTGCACTAGATGCTTCACACGGGTTCACTGCCGTGTTCGGCGAGGACTAGGCTCCGCTCTGGATGCTTCACACAGGTTCACTGCCGCACTCTGCGAGGACCAGGATCCGCTCTGGACGTTTTCCACGGGGTCAAATAGTGACATTATCCGCGTTCCACGTGACCGGGAATTTTGCACTAGATGCTTCACACGGGTTCACTGCCGTGTTCGGCGAGGACTAGGCTCCGCTCTGGATGCTTCGCATGGGTTCACTGCCGCGCTTTGCGAGGACCAGGATCCGCTCTGGACGTTTTCCACGGGGTCAAAGAGTGACATTATCCGCGTTCCACGTGACCAGGAATTTTGTTGATTGTATCCGTATTCCACGGAATTGGGATTTGACTTTTCGGTGATCAGTATATCGCCGAGCCATGGAACTGGGAGTTGCCGCTGTTCCGTTTCGCTTGAAGTTGTGTCCGTTGTTACGAAACGAGTGTTGAGATGATCTCTAGGTCACTTGCGGCCCGTCAAGATTTGGCTTCTTTCTTTGATGAAACCTGGGGGGGGGTATGATCACTTCTTTGTTTACGCCCTTGGATTGTATACAGGGATTGATGTAACATCACCCGTAGGGCGTAAATTAAATTTTCTTATTTTATTTCTTTTTCCGCGATGCTCTATCATTTCAGCTTTTATATCGCGAAGGTCGTGATTGCCCTATCATTTTGGCTATTTTTCGCGGTGCCCAATCATTTCGGCTATTTATTTCATTTTGACTCGCTGCTTTTTATTGCGAGTTGCCCCATCATTTCGGCTATTTTGCGTGTATACATTTTTACTTGCTGTTTTTTATTGCAAGTTACCCCATCATTTCGGCTATTTCGTATGCACGTGTGGCCTACTGGATTTTCGCTATAAACCTGGAATTAGACACCGATTTCGGCAACAACACCGCTACAACTGGGATATTGCCAGGAGCGAATCATCATTTGCCTTTGTCGATGTCGAACAAAGGTGACTTAGCGAACAGGGTTAGGGTCCTGTCGACTAAGGCTTTTGATTTCATGAGCCGTAAGGGTCTCACGAAGGTATTTCTCCCTACAAGTCGTGAGGATCTTGCAGGCGTATTTTCTCCTTAGGAATCGTGAGGATTCCTAAGTGTATGTTCCTCTGTAAGTCGTAAGGATCCTACAAGAGGGTTTTCTCTTCCTAAGTCGAGAGGACTTGCAAGGGCTGTCCACCATATAGATATATCCCTAGTCATGGGTGGGACCTTGCTGGGGCAAGGTTTATTCGCACCCGTGGATTGTATACAAGGGTCAGTATTGAGCCACTTGTAGGGCAGTATCGACGGTTGTGGGGTTTGCTTAAGCATAGGTTTAGGTCTCTGTAACTTAAGACTTTCAAATCTTATGAGCCGTGAGGGTCCCATAAGAGAGTTCTCCTTACGAGTCGTGAGGATCTCTCAAGTGTATTTTCTCCTTAGGAATCGTGGGCATCCCTAAGTGTGTTGCTCCCTTGTGAGTCGTAAGGATCTCACGCGGGTGATTTCTCCTTACAGGGTCGAGAGGACCTTGTAAGTGTCCTTTAACGAGGTTGCGCCCTTTCGGGTTTTCACAAACACTCGCTGGTAGTCCTGCTGTTTTTACTCACGGAGCCCTTTCGGGTTTTCATCCGTGCCCTTTTTGCTTATGGACATACCTTTTTTTATTCTTTTTATTCTCTCTTTTTTTTACGAGGTCGTGCCCTTTCGGGTTTTCACGAACACTCGCCGGTAGCCCTGCTGTTTTTACTCACGGAGCCCTTTCGGGTTTTCACCCGTGCCTATTTTGCTTATGGACATAGCGTTTTTTATTTTTATTTTTTATTTTTTTATTTTTTATCACGTAAGCCTGAGGATGCTGCGGTAGTAGTTTTAAAGACGTTTCGGTCCGTCATTAGTTTAAGGACGTTTCGGTCCATCGTTAGTTTAAGGAAGTTTCGGTCTGTCGTTAGTTTAAGGACGTTTCGGTCCATCGTTAGTTTAAGGACGTTTCGGTCCAACGTTAGTTTAAGGACGTTTCGGTCCATTGTTGAGAGGGCCAGCTACTACTTATAGAGCTTGAATTTAGGAAGATAGCGAGCGGACATAGTCGTCGTCATCTATCGTTGACCTAGGCTGTGGCTCATTAAGCGTAGTATTTCTTTAGGAAGCGGCCGTTTATTGGCCTGAAAGGCCTTTCACCGTGCATATCCATGAGTAGATAGGCTCCACCCTGGTAGACCTTGTCTATGATGTACGAGCCTTCATAGTTCGGCTCGAATTTTTCCCGCTTGGCGCGATTGGGGATCATAGGCCTTTTGACCACTAACACGAGTTCGCTTTGGCGGAATGCCCTCGGTCGGGTCAATCTTTCATATGAGCGCGTCATCTTCGCTTTGTAAGCCTCCAGATTTTGTTGCGCTATGAGCCGGGTTTCATCAAGGGCGTCAAGCTCCTCAAGCCGAAGGTGGGCATTTTCTTCGTCCGTCAACTCGCAGTGGACTGCCACTCGTAGAGAAGGCAGCTCTATCTCGAGGGGGAGTACTGCTTCCGTACCGAATACCAATGCGTATGGCGTTGTGTTCGTGGCTGTCTTAAATGTAGTTCGATACGCCCAAAGAGCCTCTTGCAGTCTCTCGTGCCAGTCCTTCTTATTTCGGGACACCGTCTTTTTCATGATCTTTGTCAAGGTCTTATTGAAGGCCTTAGCTAAACCGTTAGCTCGCGGATTATAAACCGAGGAATATCTCCAGTCTATATTGTGTTGTTGCGCGAAGCGACTGATCTTGTGGCTTCTATAAGCTGGCCCGTTATCGGAAATGATCCGTCGCGGAGTTCCATACCGATAAATGACGTGTGTCTTGAAGAAATGGAGGATATTCTCCGTCTTCACTTCCCTCAACGGCACTGCCTCTGCCCATTTGGAGAAGTAATCAGTCGTTGCCAAGATGAAACGATGTCCCCTGGACGATGCTGGTTCGATGGGTCCGACTATGTCAGTTCCCCACATTTCGAATGGCCAGCTAGCCACCGTTGGATGGAGTGGATTTGGATGCTGGTGGATAAAGTCCCCATGGATTTGGCATGAGTGGCATTGCTTCGCATATTTGTAACGTTTTGAAAATCATTTCGGTGAAATTTCGAAAAATCGGTAAAATAAGGGGGTTTTCTGTAAAAAGTCAAAATACAAATATCTTATTATAAAAATTAAATATACATATTCTAGCTATGTAATTGCTATTATTTGGTGTTTATTGAGCCGCTGGTGAAATTTCAAATTTTCTGAAAAAAATATTATTTTATTATTATTTTAAGCCGTCACTAATACATTTAATTAGGGAAAATTACAAATCGGAATGAGTTGAAACAAATTTTGTGCATCATAAAACATTAAATAAAATTTTATCATGTGGTTTTTGGAACGAAATCATTTGCCAAAACGGTTTAGAAATTATTGAAGAAAAAAAGGCTTTTTTTTAGCGTAAATGGATGTTTGGGGTATTGTATTTATCATTTTTCATCACCCCACACCCGTACCCACACCCACACACCCCCACTTACTCCTCCCCATGGCTGAATTCAGCATCCACCATAATTTTTCCCCACTTGATTTCAAAGGAAAAGAAATGAAAGAAAAGAAAAGAAAATGGGTGAATTAGGTGGACTTTTGACCTTACCTTGACCTTGACTTTCCTCCCTTGCATTTTCTCTACCTCCCTCTCTCTCCTCACTCCCATTTCTGGCCTCCCAACAGCAGCAGCCCCCCCCTCAAATCCCACTCTTTCTTCATCAAAAAAATCCACAAATCACTTCAAAATCCATGCAAATTCAAATCTAAATCCAAATCCGACTCCTACCCATTTTAGCTTAGCCCGTATAGCATGTATCCTTATGAAAAGAGAGCATTTTGAAGGGCCATGGATGCTTGTGGATCTTCATATGTTTTTGGGTATAATTCTAAACTTTTTGTTGCTCAATTTATTACTAATTTCTTAAGCTAATTTACTTAAGTGTTAATTTGGTTATGTGAGTTTAATTGCAAGTTTTGGAATTCAAGTTGTGAATTTGATTGCAAGTTAGGGTTTTATAAAATTGGTATATGGTTGTGTGTTATATTTAGGCTTTGTTGTCATGATAATACAAGGTTAGTAGCTAGTGTGAATGGTTAGTTTTAAAATTGTGTTAATTTGCTAAATTGCTTACTAGGTTTTTGAAATTTGTTAAATTCTTGGGATTAAAAATGTGTTTAGGGTTTTCATGACTTCATTAACTTTATTAAGTGTGGTTTAATGCTTTAGATCATGCAAATCTAAGCTAAATTGTAGTTTGTACATTTTTGCTTTGAAATTGTTAAAAATGGTATTTTTGTAAACTAGAATATTAGGATTTTTGGAATTTAATGAGATTAAATTCCGGAAATTGTTTATACGACTTATTTAAGATATTTAATAAATATATTGGCCGCTACATTCATTTAAACATCGTGTTTTGTACAAAAACGGCGAATTGTGCTTGCTAGATTTTCGGAAAAATGACTTTTTAAGTGAAATTGGCGTTTTTGTGAGTTTTAACCTAGTTTATATTAAAATTAGTGTTCGTGAATGTGCAAATGAGTGTGATTGGATTTTTCTCGATGGTTTGACGTTTGTACATCGACATCGAGGGTTGGTTTGACTATTCTTGCATGCGTAGGCGATAGGTTTGGACCTATGCGTGATACGCGTGCCGATTTGATTTTCGTATGCCGTTTCGATCTCGAATTTAGTTTTAATACGATATGGTGCGTTATGATATGTAGGTACCCCCATGTGGACTTCGAGACGACAAGCAGGCGCGTGGCGACGTCGGCACCGGCTAGCGAGGACCAGGTGAGTAGATTTATATCTACGGGGAGAAGTCGGGTGGATGGCGTATAGCACCCCCGCAGTCCGTGGTGGTGTATACGGATGTGTATACACACCAACAATTATTATATGTTATTTGGGATTAATAACGATGCTTAGGATGGATATTGGTGTGTTGGATTATTTTTAGCGTTGCGAACCCTAGGGTAGTGTTGCACTACACATACACACACACATACACACATACATACTTGCATACATTCCTATTGATATGTGCTCATGGGATTCTTTATAGTTATGTGTTCACATGGGTATGGGACTATGTGTTCACATACGGATTGAGGATGATACTTGGGATTGAGCTGAGTCGATGAGATTTGATTTGAGGCCGTGAGATCGGTGATATAGCAGGGTTCGTATTTGAGATACGACATGACGTTGTAGCGGGTCCTTGACGTAGTGTTTCACACACGTCCATGCATACGTAGGCGGTATCAATATGGTACTAGACGTAGATCAGTACCCCGATCTTGATATTTGATAAAGAGGATACCAGGTGAATAGTATGATGAATGTGATATTGACCCGTACCCAGATTTGGGAGGCCGTACGACGGATTTACGTACGAGCTATATTGATGATTGATCCGCACTCTTGACTTGGGATGCCTGATTATAGATATGGTATCAGCTATGATATTATTGAGGCGGGATCACCGACTATACATATACAGGTAGGTATATGTATCGACTCAGATGTTAGGCGGTTTCCTTACCTGTAGTTCAGCTTGTTAGTTCAGCCGTATAGTTTAGTGTAGTTGTTAGATTAGATTAGACTTCTTACCTATTTCAAAAACTAACGAATCGTGGGTATTTTAAAAGACAGCCCAAGGGATCCTACGGATATTTCAAAAGACGTATCTTTTCATAAAAATACCGTAGCCCCTATTTTCAAAACCCCCATGATTCGTGTTATTTTAAAAGGCACCATTTGTAGGACTTATATTAGATTAATACTGATTAGTTATCGTTGTGTCTAGTATTCTGCTCCCGCACATTATTGCTGTTCGCTCTGCCCCGCATACTTATTTTGCTGCATACTCCATTATTGATATCATGCTGTTAGGACACCAGCACCATTACCGATGATGCGTATGTACCACATACACTTACTTGCCGGCTCACACACATCTTCATCGGTAATTGCCATGTCACGTACACTTAGAAAATACTATTGCTTGACTTAGGTTGTTAGTTAGTAGTTGATACGATATTAGTGTACCTGCTTTATATGCCAGTTTAGACATTGTAGTTATTACTTGTCACTTCATGCATACTGTTATTCCATTGTTCATGCCTAGTTATTAATCACACATTGCAACTTGGTTATTGATACCATATACGTTCATTATCATTGACATATGCACTTGTGATGATTTCTTGAGATTTATGATATTTCTGGATTTCGGGGGAAAGCCGCAAAATTTCTAAACTTATTATATTTTTAAAATATGTAAATTGCGGTTTTCTAGTGATGTAAGTGTCGTCCACCATGAGTTTGTTGTGGTTTTCGAGATCCGTGTCGAGGAGTGGAGGAACCATCACGGGTACATGGTGGGCCCGGTATGGTACCCCGGGGCAAGAGGAATGTGGTGTTGACGTTGAGCCTGGCTGGGGAGCACTACCTACCGGTGATATTACCCGACGCGTCGGATATCCGGAGGATACCGTCGTGGTCTTGAGATGGATGGTAGGGGCCGGTCTGGACTGACGGCGCCCTAGATATTGAGATTGAGACATTGATATTTCGAGACAGTGAGATTTATGTTTTGTGTTGATGCTAAACACTGTTGATACTGATTTCATTATGATACCTCAGTTTAAAAAACCAGAAGGAAATCTCACTAATTTATGAAAACAGTTTCTTCATTTACATGTATTCTGTTTTCATGCATTCATACCTCATTCATATGATATATTGCTACCTGAGGCACTGACACGGGCACATGAGATTACACTCGGTTAGATATTACCCTAGCCATTGTTATAGGCTGCATGTTATACATATTTTTGAGGATATATTATGATCATTGACCTAGGATTGCGTTATTTATGCGATTTCTGTGCGTAGATGTTTTTCTATTCACGAGTTGGCAACTCACCCCCGTTGTGCCCCAGTTTCTTGCAGGTTTGCCGTACAGGTTTCATTACGGCTTTGCGGGCATAGTTTCATTCGGGTGATTTGCTAGTAGGTGGGTTTACTTGTATCATACCCCCATTATATATCTTGTATATCATTATTCTGTTGTATCTAGAATCTCCATCAACCAAACATGTATTTTTGAGATAGAGACCAGTGTTGTTTATTCTTTCGACCTTAGAGTCGCTCGTTATATTTCTGGTGGTTTTGAGTTTCCTTTTGAGTTTTGATCCTCGCCGTTGGCGTTGTATATTATATTGCTTGTGTGGTTGTGACCGTCGATTGACGAAGAGCTAGCTCCCGCTTGGGGATGCCTTTTTCTTAATTTCGTATACTATTCATGTTGTATCCCGTTTGGGGGCCAGTATTTACAAAGGAGACTCTGCCAAAATTTTCAGTAAATTTTTGATGTTTTTAAAAACCGCATAATTCGGCTTATGCTATTGAAACTACTTGCTTTAATTTGGTTTTTCCTGCACTCTACTTCTTTTCTTGGTTTGGATTTCTGGGTTTTCGGTTTACTTAGATTACGTACGCCTCGAGACGTTCGTAGTTTAAGTGCCGATCATGTTCCGTACTTTCGGGTCGTGAGGCAGTCCTGAATCATCGTGGGCCAGTAGTAGCCCAACCGCTTGATTTTCAACTTCATCTTTGGGCCTGCTTGGTGAGAACCGCAGAGTCCGTCGTGAACTTCCTGAACGACCCTTTTTGCCTCCTCAGGTCCTAGGCATCTCAGCTACAGAGATTCAAATGACCTCTTGTACAGAGTATCGTTGACGAAGGCAAAAGACAGAGCTCGTTTTATAAGCTGATGTTTTGAAGACGCATCTTCGGGCGCTCGACGGTATTTGAAGTAGTCTATAAAGACTTCTCTCCAATCCTCGGCCTTTTCCCGGTCTTTTATTTGCAAGGTCATCTGCTCAGTCGCTTCCTTTTCTTCGGATGATTCCGGAGATATTTCTGCTGGGGCGAGCACCCGACGGCTTTGTACCACGATTCTTACGTCGTCGAGGTTTTCATCAGCCAGTTCCTTAGCGAGCTTGGCCAACGCGTCTGCTTTGTTGTTTTCTGCGCGCGGTATGCTTTCCAAAGTACATGAAGGAATTTGAGTGAGCAGTTGTTGTACTTTCTCGCCATACCTCACCAGCTCTGGTTTGCACGTTTGATAGTCGCCGTTTACTTGACTAACGACCAGCTGGGAGTCTCCGTATATGAGGAGGTTTTCAATTCCCATGTCGATGGCGATCTCGAGACCTGCTATCAGAGCCTCGTATTCGGCTTCATTGTTTGTCCTCGGTTCTGTTAAGGAGAAAGCAAAGCGCATTATCCCTCTTTGGGGAGTTACAAAGATGAGTCCTACCCCCGATTTGATTATCGGGGTACTTTGTTTGCGCTTCTTCATGGAAGATGCTCCATCGAAATAAAGTTCCCATCGGGTATCACCACCATTGATCGTGTCAAACGCATGTTCGTCTGGCAGATCGCAATTCAGAGGAGAACCGGCAGGTACTGGATGCTCAGCAAGGAAGTCGGCGATAGCTTGGCTTTTCACTGCCTTGAGAGGCTGATAGGTTATCGAGAACTCCATCAAGAGCAGGGCCCATTTAGCGAGTCTCCCTGTCAATATGGCCTTTGACATTAGATATTTGAGGGGGTCCACCTTCGAAATGAGACGAACTTCATGCGCCAACGCATAGTGCCGGAGTTTCGCTATCGCGAAGATCAACGCCAGGCAGTGCTTTTCGATGGGGGAATAATTGCTTTCTGCCCCCAGTAGGACTCGACTTAAATAGTAGAGCGCTCTTTCCTTCCCTTGGTCGTTCTCTTGTGCCCATAATGCGCCTAAGGAACCTTCGAGGGCTGTGGTATAAAGAATAAGAGGTTTTCCCTTGACCGGAGCAGCCAACACCGGTGGGTTCTGCAGGTACTGCTTGATCTCGTCCAGTGCGCTCTGGCATTTTTGATCCCAGACGAATGGAGTTCCCTTCTTCATCAGGTGGCTGTAAGGACGGCACTTGCCTGACAGGTTGGCGATAAACCGTCGGATGTACGCGAGCTTCCCTTGGAGAGACCGCAACTGTTTGAGAGTTCTCGGAGGAGGCATTTCCATGATCGCCTTGATCTTAGATGGATCTATTTCGATACCTCGGTGTCGGATGATGAATCCCAGGAATTTACCCGACGAAACTCCGAATGCGCATTTGAGGGGATTCATCTTCAAATTGTATTGCCGAAGGCGTTGAAATACGGTCTTCAGATGCTCTAAGTGCTCTTCGTATGACATGCTCTTCACTACAAGGTCGTCGATATAGCATTCGACGATTTCATGTATAAGATCATCGAAGATCTTTGTCATGGCCCTCTGATAGGTGACACCGGCATTCTTTAAACCAAAAGGCATAACTTTATAGCAGAATATACCCAAAGGAGTCCAGAAAGCGGTGTGCTTCTGGTCTTCGGGATGCATCTTTATCTGATTGTACCCTGATGAACCGTCCATGAAAGAGAAAACTTCATGAGTGGACGTATTATCTATCATCAGCTCAGTAACCGGCACTGGGAAATCGTCCTTCGGGCAGGCTTTATTGAGATCTCGGAAGTCCACACATATGCGTACTGTCCCATTTTTCTTCATTACCGGGACGATGTTGGCGACCCAGTCAGGATACTGTACCTCCTGGATAAACCCAGAATCGATCAGCTTCTTGACTTCGGCGTTAATGCTCATCTCAAGCTCGAGCCGCATTCTTCTCGGTGCTTGTTTGACTAGCTTGATATCCGGGGATATTGCTAATTTATGCACAGCAATCTCTGGATCTAATCACGGCATTTCGGAATAGTTCCATGCGAAGCAATCCCTATGCTGTAGAAGCACGTCCTTTAACGCAGCCACCCTTTCTTCAGATAGCAGCTCGCTGACGAATGTCGGTCGCGGGTCATCTGCCGACCCCAACTCAATCTTCTTGAGGTTATCTGCAGTAGTATGTACGCCATCTTCTAGTTCTTTCGGAGCTGGTAGAAATTCTGAGATCACCTCATTGTCATTGTTTTCGAAGCACCAAGGGAGGTCGTCCCTATCCTCGGGCCCTTCTCTTGATATCGTTATCATATGACAGGTACGAGCTCGCTTCCAAGACCGTCATGGATCTGGTTCTGCTCTTGTGGCTTTGGGTTCGTGCTTTTGTGGCGGCGTCACACTCCAGCTGCTGGATAAAGCAAACCTGCCTTACTGGTACTGGTCTTCCACCCAGTCTTTAAAGGTGAAGCAGTCTTCGATAGGGTGTCCTATGGCTCGGTGATAAGAGCAATAGCCCGGATGAGTGACCTCGTTAGCTTGCTCAGGGTGTTTAGACTCCGAAAGTGTGATCATTCGGTGCTTCACAGCGAGATCGAGTATTTTCTTCGTCTTTTCTTGGGGGAAGGAATACGCTCGACTCATCTTCTTCATGAGGGACAAGTCCGGACTGCGCAATACCCGATCACATGACTCTTTAAACCTGCGTCGTTGCTGTCCGCTTCTTTTTCCGCCTTTTGACTTACTTCTACCTCTGCGTTGGGCCTTTTGCGCAACGGGTTGACAAGGAGGAGCATCTTCGTCTTTGGCAGCCTGTTGAAGAAGGCGTTGCATCCTGGCTTTCTCGTAGATGGCCATCTTGCGGTTATGGTCGTCCCGAGCTTTTTGACCCGCTTTCCTGATAAACTTGTCCATTCGTTCTTCAAATGACGGACTCGGCACCTTGATTGCGGGATCTAGTTTTGATACGGGGTCAGCGTTTTCTGACAGGGCATCCTCTTCTTCATCGAAGTTATATATGGCGTAGCTACCGTGGACTCGTTCCCATTTCCCAGATCTCACATATCCAAGCCCAAGCGTCTCCATTCTCCCGTTGGGCAACTTGCGCTGAGTCCCAGGGACATCCTAAATCCTGTTGTAGAACCGAGTTTGTCGAATAGTCTGTTTTAAAGGTACCCCTTGGCGCTTCAATAGCCTTTTTAGTCCGTTCGTGTAATATCTGGGCAAACGGATGGGTTGGAGCCTGCCAAGCGTAGAATCTGCGCTGTGCCAGATTTCTTTCTCCACTCTTGTTTCCGTGGACCGATAGAATAGGATCGCCTTTTCGCCTGGGAGGGACGTAAAATGTTTGCAGGTCTTGCACATTGTAAGCTTCAAGTGCGTCAAGGTCTTTGTAGTGCTCCCACGGAATCATGGTAATTTGCAAACTCTGATCATCACCAGGGAATGCTTGTATTGACGGCCGAATGGAGAACACGGTATTAACCTCATCTTCCAAGTCACTTCCGAAGATCAATATAGGGGCGGACGGCCCCAGGTTGTTGCGTCGAGACGGCCCAGCATAAACTATCTCTTCTTCTTCTTCGGTATCACTCCCGAAAACAGGAATGGCGGCGGCGGCTTTGTTCTCCGGTTTGCAATACCTCTCTGTGTTCTCGAAATCTGGCAAAAAGTATTTTGCATCTTCGTACTTGCGGACTTCGTTCACGGAGAACAGGTTCAGCTCTCCTGTTATGGTATACTCGAGACCATCCTTGAAATACTTCATACACTGATGTTGCGTAGAAGGGATGATGTTGTACTCGTGTAACCAGGGACGACCGAGTAGAGCATTATAGCAGGTCTTGGCGTCAATGACGTGAAACTTAATATCCGTGACAAGTAGTCCGAAGCGTAATGTTAATATCACAGATCCGAGAGTCCGTGATGACTGGTAGTCGAAACCGGAGATGGTAATTTTGTCACGAGCGAGGTGTTGCACGCTCATGCAGATTTCCTTCAACACCCGAACATTAAGGAGATTGACGGAGGATCCATTATCAACCAGGATTTTGCCTATCTTGATATCGTGGCAATATCCGGAGACGTATAGGGGACGGTTGTGGTCGCACGCCCCGAGGAGAAGGTCTTCGTCACCGAAAGTGATGTCGGCCGTGTGCACTTCTTCCAGTTCATCCTTCATCCTTTCTTCGGCGAGGAAGGCTTGGAATTGTTCGGGCTCTTGTAACGCCTTGATTAATGAATCTCTCGCTTCCTTTGATAATAGGAGGGCGTCGAGAATCTGAGCTGTGAAGGTAGTTTCCTTAGGTGTGCTAGGATGTTATAGTCCACCTTACCCTTCCTGGAAAGGTCTTTGGCAGTCAACTCTTTCATGACTTGGTCATCTAAGGTGATATCCTCAGTGACCTTCTCCTTTCCCTTATCTTTTCTATTCGCGGGTCCGAGATTCTTTTTCGGGAGCGTGCGATTGCGCAGCTGAATGTTTTCGCAGGCCTCTGGTTCTTCCTCTCTCCCTAAGACGGACTCTTTAAAGAGAGGGCCCAGAGCCATTTCTTCGTCAGAGTCGCTCCCAAAGGTGAGAACCTGTGATCCTCCGGCGTTAATCGTGCGACAGTTGCCGGTAGTTCTTTTTTGCCCGCCGGTAGTTCTTTCCTGCTCCCGACGAGTTCTGCGTTTCATGTGCTTAAAATGTTGCCGGTGAGCAACATATCCTTGCCACCATATCTTAAAAGCGTCGCACTCTTCTGTAGGGTGTGAAATCTTCTGATGATATGAGCAATAATTAGGGTGCCTCTCCGCCCCATTGAGCGTGTTTTCTTCCGAGGGTGGTAGCTTCATTCCCATTGACATGGCTTTGGCAAACCTTTTCCTCGTCTTGAATATGTTTTTATCCGCATCGGATGTCTTTTGATCTGGCGAGAGTGCTTCGACTCTTTCGTTTAGTCGCTTGCGTTTGGCTCCCTTTGATGCGGCCATCTCACGCTCCCGATCGGCTTTACTTTTCAAACGAATCTTGTCTAGAAAGGCGTCGATCATTTCATCTGTCGGCCATACAAGTTCTGGCTCAGGGTGTGCCCCCAGTTTCTCAGTGCCAGGAGTTTTTCCATCGTCCGTAAACGAGTGGGAGATCACATGACAACTCGCCACATATCCCTCGGATTCATCCGACGAGCTTTCTCCATCATCTTCCTCCTGAATGACGTGGTTGAGGAACTCTTGCAGTGTGACGGGAGTCCGCGCCTTTTGATTATACTCCTACAGTGCGTCAATCTGTTTCTGCAAATCCGTGCGCTTGTCTCCAGGCTTCACGGGCTTCTTAGATTTCTTCTTCTTTTTCTTTGAAGATTTCGACGGCCGGTTGTGAATGCTCGGGCCATCACTACTGATCTTCGGAGTTGGGTGCGGCTTCAGCATCCCTTCGATGATTTGAGGTTCAAGCGGGTTCTTCCATTCGACTGCTGGGCACGCATGAAGATCACTCAGCATCCTTTTAGTTTTAGCTGATAGCACGACCTCCCATGGAGCTTCTTTAATGAAAGAACAAGTTGCCCCCGGTGTGTCCGTCTTCTTAGGAGTATGCGGCTGTGGCGGGTTCACCTTCCACTTTTCGGACAGCGCAAACTTTCCCTGGAGGTATTGATCCTCAATCCATCCTTTGAAGGCGAAGCAATCCTTAATCGGATGGCTTACCGTTTGATGGTAAGGGCAATAATTGGGGTTATTCACCTCAGTGGGTTATGGCGGTCGCCTTGGGTTTGGCAAGTTGATAAGCCTGTTGCGTACGGCCAGCTCGAATAACCGTTTTGTCTTATCTCGTGGGAACGAGTAGGGGCGCTTCATCTTCTCATTATAATACCGGCGTCTTTCTTCCAGTTGATCCGCCAGCTTTGGGGCACTGGGTTGCTGTTGAGCATTCACGACGAAGGTTGCCTTCCCTTTACCCTTGTCATTCCGAGGTTCTGGCTTCGGGGGAGACGGTCTGTGACCCATCTGGTCCATCTGGGCCAACTTGTCGATCAAAGCCTGGAACGTGGTTGGCTTAAAGAACATCATGAACTGTGAGATAGTTGCATGAGGGTCTAGGGTTCCCACGAACATGCCCACCGCGGGCGCTTCCTCAATGCGTTGTTCGCATTTCGACCACAAATTTCGCCAGCGTATAGCGTACTGGACCCACGTTTCGCCTGGTTTCACCCTGGCATTAATTAATGCTGTTATCGGAGTGCGTTCGCTGGCGCTTGCGAATCGCTGAGTGAATAGCAATTCCATTTCTGCGAACGTCTTGATGGAATCGTTTGGGAGTTCTGAATACCATTCGAATGCCGTTTCTGATAAGCTGCCCACGAACTGGCAAAGCAACAGTTTATCATCACCGCCGGTGTTACCGCAGAGGGCCCTGAATTGAGAAACATGCTGATGGGGATTGCCTGTCCCCTTATAGACATGGAATTTCGGTATTGTATAACCCGGCGGATATTTGATTTGGTCATACCAACTCGGATACGGTCGCCCCGTTTTTACGACTTGACCAGCTGCCTCAGTCGCCTGATGAACCCGGATCTGCTGGGCTATATAGTCGTCCAAGTCAGCCTTGGAGATTGTCTCCTCCTTGGCCGTTGAAAGAACCGGTGGTGGATTCGACGTTTCTCCTCTATCATCTTCGAGGACGGTCGGAGGATCTTCAGCGGGAGGATCTTGTTGAATCATCATCCCAACCATGTCTTGAAATAAGTGGGCTATTTGCTTTATATTGGCCGCTTGTTCCGCAGCCTCTTTATCTTTCTTTTCCAATATCCTCCGAAGGAACTCAGCGTCGGTTTCCTGTTCTTGTCGCTGATCTGAGGATGCTTCGGGGCTTTCGTTCGGCCCAGTAAGCGCGGCCATTGCGATCATCATTTCCTGGAGCTTCTGTTGTTGCTCCTGAGCTTTGGTCACCGACCGTGTAAGCGGTCTATGCCCTGCAGACGCGCGGCTATCTTCCTTTCCCGACGCCATGTATACAGTATGGACCATCATGCCCCCAGACTTAGGGCGTCTGGGCTCAGTGCCTTTAGCTTTCGTCGCAGGCCCGGGGATCTTCTCCGGCCTCCTCTTTTTATGAGCAGTGGAAGTTGAGGGGGCCGTTGAGGTGGGCACCTAGACAGCTTTTCGTGGCTTAGCGTGATGACTGACTTTCTGTTGGATTTTCAACTTCTTATGCTGGCGAGAGAAATTTGGATCGATCACCGAGTCTCGGGTCTGCCGCCAGACTTTATAGATTTTGGAAGACAGTCGTTGAGGAGATTGAGACTGTTCTGGCTTTATTTCCGCGGCCTTTTTCAGCGGAGGGGGAGACCTCTTTAGTGCCGCGGTAGGAGAATTCCTACGCACCTTATTCAGCATCTCAAAGCTGTTCTTAGTTGGAACAACAGCATTAACTTCTGTCGTCGGGGCTGGAGGAGTTAGCCCAGAAGGGGAGTTGCCTCCGGCCTTCCTCACTCGGCGCCAGGAACGACGTCGAGCGTGTCGTGCTGATGGAATCGGCTCGGTGAGGGCAATAGCCTCGTCTTTCCTCCTGTGTAGGTGGGGGGTCGCTGCTGGTGTCAGCCTGTTAAAGACCGATGTCCTTTGGGTAGCAGGAGCGGGAGCTGGAACGGTCAATCTTGTAAAGACTGACTTTTTGGCAGGAGAAGCCGCCGTGACGACTTCAGGAGCAGGACTGGTTATTTTCTTAGGAGCAGCCTTCTCTGGGATTGTAGGCCCCATTGCGGGTCCACAGGGGTTCTGACCCAGTCTGAAGAAGACCGAGGCGTTGGTGTCGGGCGACCCGTTGAGAGGGGCCGCGGTAGGTGTAAGCCGGTCAAAGACCGACTTCTTGGGAGCTTTCGGTGTCAGCACAGGAGCGGTGAAGCTCGTTGGAGGGAGCATGGTCCCGAAAAACAACCCGGTGGTGGCTTGAGTGACTTGTTCCACGGGCATTGTGAACAGGGAAGCAGCTTGGGGCCCGTAGGCTATACCTCCTGGCGAGGCGGAGCACCTGTTGCAGTTGCAGTTGGAGCATTTCGCACAAGTGGGAGCCATTGATTCTTTGCTTTCAGCAATAAGCAAAATGCCAAATCTTACTACCTTGAAAACTAAGGGCAACCATTAGCGAGCCGTGTTTGGTTCGCGAAAACGACACACGAAGTGTGGAGTGGAAAGAGGAAAAGGTCCCACCGGGCGTGCCAGAATCTGTTCCCCTCCGAAAGACGGCGCGACGGACGTCTTGCCTGAAATTCGGGGCAGATGCTAATTGGTGCTATCCGTCTACCTCTCCGAAGATGCCAAGTTGATTTATGGCTCCATGTATCGAAGGTTTAAACGGATGCGTCCGATGTAGCAGACTTCGTCAGATTCCCCCTCGCTTAAGGGGGTTTTGATTGTGGGGACGCTCTTCCCTGCAGGCGCAAGCCCCTGCAGTTAATTACGCTACCGCATTGCGGTAACAACTTTCTCCTTCTCCAGATGATCACTTCGTGTCGTGTGTATTTATTTTATGTTTGGTTTCCCGTGGATTGTATACGGAGCCTGAGTTATGTCGTCGCCCATAGGGCGTGGACTAGTCCAAATCCGTATTATCTTAGATTTGGGTTTGGGGTTTTGGGTTTAAGGATACGTTAGTCTCGTCTGAGACTAAGATCAACTTAAACGTTTGTTAAGGATACGTCGGCCTAGTTTTTAGACTAAGATCAACTTAACGGGATCGTTTAGATCCGACAAGAGAGCAATTAAGGGAGCCCTGTTGTTTAGTTTAGTGACATTGCGGTCAATAGGTAGTTTAAGGACATTGCGGTCCAATGTTAGTTTTAAGACATTGCGGTCAAGGTTAAGGACATTATAGTCCGTGGATTTAAGGACTCCACAGTCCGGCGTTAGTTTTAATACATCGCGGTCAAGGTTAAGGACCTCATAGTCCATGGATTTAAGGACTCCACAGTCCGGCGTTAGTTTTAAGACATCACGGTCAAGGTTAAGGACATCATAGTCCATGGATTTAAGGACTCCACAGTCCGGCGTTAGTTTTAAGACATCGCGGTCAAGGTTAAGGACCTCATAGTCCATGAGTTTAAGGACCCCACAGTCCGTAGCAATGTGTGGTCATCGGGACCCGTCACCTCTTTGAAGACGTTGAGGAATTACAACGCGAAGTATCAAAGGAGTGAAGAGATGTACCCTTGAACCAAGGTAGATTAAATAGTCTTCGGCCCAATTTGGGACCAAGACCAATTAATTATGTTATGAGCCCATTAGCCCAGTTAAGTTTGAATTGAGGACTTATGGCCAGCTTGGGCTAAGTCCAATCATATTTAGAATGTTGGCTTTCTGTTGGTCCATTGAAGGAGAGGCTTTGCCTCTAGAAACTTAGCCAATTAGGCTAAAGTTAGCGTTAAACACTAAAGACCAACAGTGTTGAACACTGGGAGTGAGATTGACAAGTTAGTGTTTAACACTAAAAGATAGTTAGTGTTAAACACTAGCAACAGGGCTTTCAAATTAGTGCTTATACACTAAAGCAAATCAGTGTTAAACACTGGCAATGGAGATTTCAAATTAGTGTTTAACACTAAGGCAGATCAGTATTAAACACTGGAAATAGGGTCTTCCAAGTTGGTGTTCAATACTAAGAAAGTCAGTGTTAAACACTGGATACAGAGTTTCCAATTTAGTGTTAAACACTAAGGCAAGAGGGGTCACGTGGTAGCACGTGAGAGCGCCCTTCTTCTCTTTGTTTTGTTCTACATATAAGTGTTTAACACTTTTAGCTCTGAAAGCCATCATGTGCGGGCACGTGATGGGGGCCCATGCTCTGGTTTATTAGAATACTCATTAGGGGTCACGTGGTAACACGTGATGGCGCCCTAGAGTCCCTGTTTATTTCGCTGTTCCTTTATGTGCTTCAGGGATCACGTGGGGCACATGAGGCATTGCCTCAAAGTTCTCTTTTATATATCTTCGCAGAAGTCACGTGGTAACACGTGAGATGTCTGCTTCAGAGTTCTATTCTGTTGGTCTTTGCAGGGGTCACGTGGTAGCACGTGACTCTGCATGTTTTTAAAGTTCTATTCATAGGGTTAAACCCTAAACTTTAGAGGAATTAAATTCCCGTTTTCTTCTGAAGAATTATATTCTCAATAGGGTTAAACCCTAATTTCTTTTATTAAGGGAATTAAATTCCTGTGAGTTTGAGAGAATTATATTCTCAATTAGGGTTAAACCCTAGTTCCGTTCATTTTGAAGGAATTAAATTCCCATAACATAGGGTTAAGCCCTAACTTTATCTCAAAGGAATTGAATTCTTATCATTTTGTGAGAATTAAATTCTCTGAACTCAGTTCCTCCTCTGTGTTTTGGATCTGTATGGCAGGATCTCAACCCAATGAGAATTAAATTCTCAATTCATGGGGAGATGTGCACTTTGCAGATCCTCGACCAGAGAAAGAACTAAGTTATTCTTTTTATATAAGAGTTAAACTCTTTGAGAATTAAATTCTCTTTTTTAAGCCTCTCCCTTCTTACCTAAGGTTTTCTTTTGCAGAGGATCAAATTCTTCCCAAAATCTCAAGGCTCTATTTCCCCCTCTCTGTATGTCTCTGTATGTTTTTATGTATTCTTCTTGGCTCCTATTTATAGGAGAAAGAAGAAAATCAATCAGTTTTAGTGAATCTTTCATTGAAAGATTTGATTTGTTTATTGAGAGATTTGATTTACATTCATCATTCATCTGGACCTTTGGATTATTAGGTGAATTTTATTCACCATTGGATTTTAAATCCAAAGATATTCCTTTGTTATTTCAGTTAGATTTTAAGGGGAAATCTTTCCAAGTTCAAGATTTTTCCATAAATAGGTGACATTTAATCACCTTTAGATCTTTAATCCAACGGTTCCAAATAATCATTCTCTTTTGGAAAGATTTGAATGCTCTTCAAAATTTAATTCTGTTAAATAAAGAGGCTTTGAAAGCCGGTCACGTGTGGCCACGTAACCCCCGGTCACGTATAGGCACGTGACCCCTGGAACGGGCCTTTCTTCTCCTTTTGCGCTCTGTTCTCTGGCCGCTGCTCAGCCGTCACGTGCCAACACGTGACCCCTGGTCACGTGTGAGCACGTGACCTTTTCTGGAGCCTTTTCTTTGATTTAAACAGCGAGCGAATCTGCCTTTTGCCACTGCTTTTAAATGTCACGTGTCAACACGTGACCGCTGGTCACGTGCTAGCACGTGATGCCTCCTCCGTAAGTTTTCCTGATTTTAAATCAGGAAACAGTGCTATCCTTCCACCTCTCCGAAGATGCCAAGTTGATTTATGGCACCATGTATCGAAGGTTTAAACGGATGCGGCCGATGTAGCAGACTTCGTCAGATTCCTCCCCGTTTGAGGGGTTTTTGATTGTGGGGACGCTCTTCCGTGCAGGTGCAAGCCCCTGCAGTTAATTACGCTACCGCATCGCGGTAACAACTTTCTCCTTCTCCAGATGGTCACTTCGTGTCATGGGTGTTTGTTTTATGTTCGGTTGCCCGTGGATTGTATACGGAGACTAAGTTATGTTGTCGTCCGTTGGGTGTGGACTAGTCCAAATCCGTATCTTTCTTAGATTTGGGTTTGGGGGTTGTGTTTAAGGACACGTTAGCCATACTTGAGGCTAAGATCAACTTAAACGTTTGTTAAGGATACGTTAGTCTAATTTCAGACTAAGATCAACTTAACTGGATCGTTTAGATCCAACAAAAGAGTAATTGGGTGCTCTATTGTTTAGTTTAGTGACGTTGCGGTCGATAGGTAGTTTAAGGACATTGCGGTCCAATGTTAGTTTTAAGACATTGCGGTCAAGGTTAAGGACATCATAGTCCGTGGATTTAAGGACTCCACAGTCCGATGTTAGTTTTAAGACATCACGGTCAAGGTTAAGGACATCATAGTCCATTGTTAGTTTTAAGACATCACGGTCAAGGTTAAGGACAACATAGTCCATGAGTTTAAGGACCCCACAGTCCGTGAAATGTTTGGTTGTTGGGACCCGTCACCTCTTTGAAGACGTTGAGGAATTACAACGACAAATATCAAAGGAGTGAAGAGATGTACCCTTGAACAAGGTAGATTAAATGATCTGTAGCCTAATTTGGAACCAAGACCAATTAATTATATTGTGAGCCCATTGGCTCAGTTAAGTCTGGATTGAGGACTTATGGCCAACTTGGGCTAAGTCCAATTAAGTCTGACCCTTTGTTGGACTGTTTGACATTTGTCTGGTTCTAGTCCACAAGAGTTTTGAGGGACTTGATAACATTTCTGTTGTAGCTCTGGATGTTATTCAATTTTGAGGTTCAATTGAAGGGGATGCTTTGCCTATGAAAGATTAGCCAATTTGGCTAGAAGTAGTGTTAAACACCAAATAACAAAAGTGTTTAACACTGAAGACAGAATTCTCAAACTAGCGTTAAACACTAAAAGAACAATCAGTGTTAAAACACTGGAAATATAGTTTTTCGATTTAGTGTCAAACACTAGGAAATAATCAGTGTTAAACACTGCAAATAGGGTTTTCAAATTAGTGTTAAACACTAAGAAAGATCAGTGTTAAACACTGGGACTAAAGATCTCTAATTAGTGTCAAACATTAAAGAAAGAGGGGTCACGTGTGGACACGTGAGAGCGCCCAAGGGTGAGATCAGATTCCCCTTATTCTGTTCTGCAAAAAAAATGTTGAATACTTTCTATATTTGATTTTGGAGCATCACGTGCTGACACGTGACGGGGATTTCTGCGCTGATTTGCCAAGGGGTCACGTGGTAACACGTGAGAGCCCCCAGAGCTTCTGTTTCTTTTGTTTTTTTTCTTTCTGTACTTCAGGGGTCACGTGGAGCACGTGAGGCGTTGCCTCTGAGTTCTTTTCTTTGGATCTTTACAGGGGTCACGTGGGGACACGTGACCCAGGTTTTTTGCCTGTTTGAGGATCTGTTTATCTTTTTAAGAATTAAATTCTTCATAGGGTTAAACCGTAGCTATAACTTTAAAAGAATTAAATTCCTATTTTCTTTGGAAGAATTATATTCTTAGGTAGGGTTAAACCCTAATTTTCTTTTTGAAGGAATTAAATTCCCATATATGTAAAGAATCAAGTTCTAGAACAGGGTGAAACCCTAGTTTCATTTTAAGAGGAATTGAATTCCTGTAAGCTTGATAGAATTAAATTCTCAATTAGGGTTAAACCCTAGTTCTGTCATCTCTAAGGAATTAAATTTCTATAATTTTGGTGAATCGAATTCTCATATAGGGTTAAACCTTAATTTTATCTTGGAGGAATTAAATTCTTATAACTCTGGGAGAATTAAATTCTCTAAACTCAATTCTTCCTCTAAATTTTAGATCTGCATGGCAGGATCTCGACCCGATGAGAATTAAATTCTCAACTTATGGGGAGATGTGCACTTTACAGATCTTTAACAAAAGAAAGAACTAAGTTCTTTGCAAAGAGTTAAACTCTTAGATTTTTGAGAATTAAATTCTCTTTTTTCTGAAGTTTTGATCCCTTTTCTTTTTCTCACCTAGAGTTTTCTTTCTGCATTTTCAAGATGCTAAAATTCTCTTCAAAGTTTTCTCTCCAAAATTCTGTCTCTCCTCCTTCTTTTTTTTAACTCTCCCTTCTCGACTCCTATTTATAGGAGGAGGAGAGGAATCAATTTGTTTAGTAAATCTCGTATTGAAAGATTTGATTTGTTTTCATCATTAATCTGAGCCTTTAGATTACTAGGTGAATTTTATTCACCGTTGGATGTTTTAATCCAAAGATATTCTATTTGTTATTTCTGGTGAGATTTAGGGAAATCTTTCCTTGTCTAAGATTTTTCCATAAATTGGTGATTTTTAATCACCCTTGGATCTTTAATCCAACGGTCCCCATAATCCTTTTCCATTTAGAAAGATTTAGAAGCTTTTAAAATTTAATTCTATTAACTGTAAGGCTTTCTAAGCCAGTCACGTGCTGACACGTGACCCTTGGTCACGTGCGAGCACGTGACCCCCAATTGATTCTTTTAACAGCCGCTTGTTTATGTTGTTGTTTTAACCATCACGTGTCAACACGTGACCATTGGTCACGTGTGAGCACGTGATACCTCGTTGAGGTTTTTTTAATTATTTTTTTTGACTTTTAGAATTAAATTCTTTTAAGCTGTAAGGCTTTCAAAGCCTGTCACGTGCTGGCACGTGACCCTTGGTCACGTGTGAGCACGTGTAATTGAGTTATTTTTCAGCAGTTTGTTTTCGCTTCTGTTTGATGAAGTTTTGACCATCACGTGTCATCACGTGACCATTGGTCACGCGTGAATACGTGATACCTCATTGAGGTAATTCCTGATTTTTTAATCAGGAAACAAATGCCCCAACAGCGTTGCTCTCACGTGTCTGCACGTGAGTGCGATTCTGTCACTTTTGTGACCGTTGGATTCATCTAGGGAATCGGGAAGATGAAACGTTTCCATCACATCCTATAAATGCAGGGGTCTCTTCAGAAGCGCCTCCACTCTTTCATCTTCTTCCTTGCAAGCCTTTCTTTTGAGAATTTAATTCTCGTTTTCCAGAGCTTAGTTCTCTGCTCCACAATCTTCAGAGTGTAACTCTGTTCAGGGAAGACCCATCTCTTCAGGTAGTGATCTTTGAACGATCAAAGCACTTTCATACACATATAACTCTCGGGATTTTAAATCCATGCTAAGGGTTTTTTCCCTTTTTAACAAGCACCCATTCTTCTTCAAGTTCTTCAATAAGAACAAAAAACCATTCAATCTTCAAACAGTTGATCTCTTAGGGTTTCTCTAATCTTTAGGGAGAAGATGGTGTCGGTTGTCTTTTCCATGGAATTTAATTCCATCCTCAAGGAGCTCTGGCTCTGGAACAAAAAATTTCTGGGAATTTAATTCCCTTTTTCAGAAAGGAATTTAAATCCTATGAGGAACTAAGTTCTTCCCATAGGGACTTCTTGGGGTTTCCTTGCCCTGAGTTGTCTCCTTCACAACCGAGAAGAAGAAGTTTGTAATGAATTCTCATGATCTTTATTTCAGGTATTATGGATGCCCACATGTATGATCTTGACGAAATCATTTCTTACGGAAATATTCGTGCACTGGGCCGTAGTCAGAACCAGGAGTTCACTAACGCTCAGTGTGCTGAGATCATAAGCCGCTTCGACGAGTACAACGGTCGGCTACTCCCTCGTCGCTCTTCTCTTTTGAGACTCATCGTGCTGGCGATCTGGGAGGCGCTCCCTCTCTTTTGCACCGGCGTACCACTCAGGGCATTGGACACCGTCGAGGATAAGGTAGATTCGGTGTATCTAATGAGCCTAATCTCGAAGAGAAGGCGAGACAACCTCATTGATCTCTTACACCAGGCTTTTCAGCAGTCGGCCATACTTGCTGCCTATCGGAGCATGGAGGACATTCGTGAGGACCC
Organism: Agapanthus africanus; assembly: GCA_030015575.1. NCBI lineage: Eukaryota > Viridiplantae > Streptophyta > Magnoliopsida > Asparagales > Amaryllidaceae > Agapanthus > Agapanthus africanus. Next base: position 452,026,039 of record CM057346.1, on the reverse strand, counting down.
CGACGCTTGTGATCGCGAGAGAAAACATACTAGGAGGGTTCGAAATGCCTGGAAGATCTTGGACAAAGTCACGTTTGAGTTTCTCAATCCATGCCCCGCGTCTGAGGTCTTGCCGTTGTAATCGTTTCTTTTTATTTTGTATGAACTTTTAAAGTATGAGTGATAAGTTTTATCGTGCCCTTCTGTGTTTGCATGCCTTTTTTTTGTGGGATTTTGTCATTTTTGCTATTGTTGCTGCTGATGTGTTTAGTGTGTAAGGCACTATTTCACTTTTCAGTACACATCAAGCGTGGTGCTCACATGCTCCACACGTGGGGCCCTTTTTATGGGGCTATTTAATTTTTCATGCTATATTTTCTGTGTACAGCATTAGATGCTGAAAAGGAGCCTTGGAAATATTTCCATCTCCTTGATTTCCAATGCTTTCCCTTTTTTAGGCCTCGGAAATAGTCCCGCCATGCAATATTCTCCATGCGCAGCATTTAATGCCCCTCTTTATAACCTGAGGCCATGGCCTTCTTTTTCTCTTCACAGAGAAATTTATTCTCAATTGAGAAGATGATTCCTCGCTTTGCTGCATGATTGGTGGATCCCCTCCTTACCAACGACGAATGTGATTCAGCGACACATGAACTCTCGATCCGTAAGGGGTCCCCCCTCCCAATGGGATCCCTCTGGCTCCGGATGATTCTTGCTGTCGTGCTTGCCGATATTCCTCCTCACCCGGCGGAGATGACCCTGGCGATGCTTGACGCGGCTGAAGAAAAGCTCGAGTGTTTTCACGAAGCGTGCCTGATTACTCAGGCTTTGAAAGATCGCTCAGTTCACTTGTTGAGCCAAATAAGAGCCCGGCGGGCTATTATGTCTGCTTTTGCGGACGAACATTGCGCCAATCGGTGGGGAGCGACTCCTCACGAGAACCGTCGCTTTGATGTGTTGGAGAAAGCAGAGAGAGAGATAGAGAATTTTGTTCTTTGTTTTGTTAACCCTTGTGCTACTGATCCTTTGTTTGGTGACCTTTTCCCGCTAGTGTAGTATATTCAAATCAGTGTACTCTTTGTATCATTAGTTTTCGCATGCTTTATGTTGAATCTTCATGTATGTTGGGTACTCGTATGTGTGTCTTGCTTGCGTAAATGAGCTTCATATTCTTCTCATGAGAACTTTCTTTAATTGCGAACACTATCATCATGTTGCATGCACATCAGAGCTTCGGGTATCATTTCTTTTTGAATATTCATATAGTTGCGAATGCATGCTTGATAGGATATACATCGAAAAAATTTCTTGTTGCTTCCCATACCAGGTGATGTGCACGTGTTTTAGATCGATTATTGCCGTTGATTGGAGGCTTGTTTATACAGTCTTGAGCGTACATGTCCTATTTCAGAGGCTGCGGCTGCGAAAGCGGGCTTACGTGGTCTGATAGAGTGGTGCGCGGCGAACATGGTGTCGTGCGAGAAGAGGCTCGGTCGCAAATTCTCGGAGAGGGAGCTGGCCTCTAAGGCACTGAACGAGCTCCAGGCTAGCCTTACAGCCAAAGCCAATAAAGTGTATGAACTCTGGCGAGTACTTCAAGAGTCTATCAAAGAGGTGGTAGCCCTCGATAAGGCTGTCGTGTTCACTCGCGAAAGAGTTGAGGCTCACAAGGCCACCGAGAAAGAGCTCGAAGGTCGGCTTGCCTCATATCAGGCTCAGCAGGCTCAGGCGGAGGCTCGTCTTCTAGCGATACTGAATCACGAAGGCGTGGCCCAGCGAAAGAAGGATGAGCTGGTGAAGCTGCTAAATCTCCCGCCGGCCTGAAGACTTGTATATCCATTTTTTTCTTTTTTTGTACATACTCTTGAATGAAAATATATATATATATATATATATATATATATATATATATTTTATGAGTTGTACTTTGTATCCATTTTGGTTTATGAATAAAAGACATATTTTTCTTCTCGATGGCGTGTCCCTTTTTATTGAATGTATTCCGCGCATAGTCTATCTTGATCTCTTTGCAGGGCAGCGATGGCTTAGGATTCAGGGTTAAGATCTGCTTCCTAAGACTTTTGAGCTTTATGAGCCATGAGGGTCTCATAAAGAGTTTTTCTCCCTACAGGTCGAGAGGATCCCATAGGTGTAAGTTCTCCTTGAGAATCGTGAGGATTATTAAGCGGGTTTTCCCTTGAGAGTCGTAAGGATCTCACAAGAGAGTTTTCTTCCCTAGGGTCGTGAAGACCCGCAAGTGTTGGGTGCGGTTGCCCTTATCCGCATTTCACGGGGTCAGGGGTTGCTCTGGATGTTTTCCAGGGTACCGTAGTTTAAAGACATTGCGGTCGAGACAAGGACATCATAGTCCGTGGATTTAAGGACACCGCCGTCCGTTTCTAGTTTTAAGACTTTACGGTCGAGGTTAAGGACATCGTAGTCCGTGGGTTTAAGGACTCCACGGTCCAATGTTAGTTTTAAGACATCACGGTCAAGGTTAAGGACATCATAGTCTGTGGGTTTAGGGACTCCACAGTCCAATGTTAGTTTTAAGACATCACGGTCAAGGTTAAGGACATCATAGTCCGTGGATTTAAGGACTCCACAGTTCAATGTTAGTTTTAAGACATCACGGTCAAGGTTAAGGACATCATAGTCCGTGGATTTAAGGACTCCACAGTCCAATGTTTAGTTTTAAGACATCACGGTCAAGGTTAAGGACATCATAGTCCATGAATTTAAGGACTCCACAGTCCGATGTTAGTTTTAAGACATCGCGGTCAAGGTTAAGGACATCATAGTCCGTGGATTTAAGGACTCCACAGTCCGATGTTAGTTTTAAGACATCGCGGTCAAGGTTAAGGACTTCATAGTCCGTGGATTTAAGGACTCCACAGTCCACGAAACGTGTGGTTACTGGGACCCATCACCTCTTTGAAGACGTTGAGGAATTACAACAACAAATATCAAAGGAGTGAAGAGATGTACCCTTGAACCAAGGTAAAATAAATATAGAATCATCATGGTTGATCGTTAGTTTTAAGACATTACGGTCGAGGTTAAGGACATCATAGTCCGTGGATTTTAAGGACTCCACAGTCCGATGTTTGCTCTGGATGCTTCACACGGGTTCACTGCCATGCTCTGCGAGGACCAGGCTCCGCTCTGGACGTTTTCCACGGGGTCAAAGAGTTACGTTATCCGCGTTCCACGTGACCGGGAATTTTGCTCTGGATGCTTCCTACGGGTTCACTGCCGTGTTCGGCGAGGACCAGGCTCCGCTCTGGATGCTTCACACGGGTTCACTGCCGTGCTCTGCGAGGACCAGGATCCGCTCTGGACGTTTTCCACGGGATCAAAGAGTGACGTTATCTGAGTTCCACGTGCCCAGGAATTTTGCACTAGATGCTTCACACGGGTTCACTACTGTGTTCGGCGAGGACTAGGATCCGCTCTAGACGTTTTCCACTGGGTCAAAGAGTGACGTTATCCGCATTCCACGTGACCAGGAATTTTGCTCTGGATGCTTCCCACGAGTTCACTGCCGTGTTCGGCGAGGACCAGGCTCCGCTCTGGACGTTTTCCATAGGGTCAAAGAGTGACGTTATCCGCATTCCACGTGACCAGGAATTTTGCACTAGATGCTTCACATGGGTTCACTGCCGTGTTCGGCGAGGACTAGGCTCCGCTCTGGACGTTTTCCACGGGGTCAAAGTGTGACGTTATCCGCGTTCCACGTGACCAGGAATTTTGCTCTGGATGCTTCCCACGGGATCACTGCCGTGTTCGGCGAGGACCAGGCTCCGCTCTGGACGTTTTCCACGGGGTCATAGAGTGACGTTATCCGCATTCCACGTAGCCAGGAATTTTGCTCTAGATGCTTCATACGGGTTCACTGCCGTGTTCGGCGAGGACTAGGCTCCACTCTGGGTGCTTCACACGGGGTCATTGCCATGCTCTGCGAGGACCAGGATCCGCTCTGGACGTTTTTCACGGGGTCAGAAGTGACATTATCCGCGTTCCACGTGACCAGGAAGGGTTGACTTTATCCGCATTTCACGGAGTCGGAGTTTGACTCTCGGTCATCTGTACACCGCCGACTCATGGAACTGCGAGTTGCCGCTGTTCCGCTTTGCTTGATGTTGTGTCCGTTGTAATTAGACAAATGTTGAGATGATCTCTAGGCTGTCTATGAACCATTGAGATTTGGCCTCTCCTTCTGATGAAGCTTAGGGAGGAAGGGTGTGATTCCTTCTTTGTTTGCGCCCCTGGATTGTATACAGGGATTGAAACGATATCACCTGCAGGGCATAGATTTCATTTTTATTTTATTTCTTTTTCCACGATGCTCTATCATTTCAGCTTTTATATCGCGAAGGTCGCGATTGCCCCATCATTTCGGCTATATTTTTTTTTCGCGGTGCCCAATCATTTTGGCTATTTATTTCATTTTTACTCGCTGTTTTTTATTGCGAGTTGCCCAATCATTTCAGCTATTTGTTTTATTTTTTTTACTCGCTGTTTTATTATTGCGAGTTGCCCAATCATTTCGGCTATTTTTCATGCATACATTTTTACTTGCTGATCTTGTCTGCAAGTTGCCCTATCATTTTGGCTATTTCGTATGCATGTGTGGCTTGCTGGATTTTCACCGCAAGCTCTAGATTAGACACAAATTTCGGCATCAGCACCGCTACCACTGGGATATTGCCAGGAGCGAATCATCATTTGCCTCTGTCGATGTCGAACAAAGGTGGCTTAGTAAACAGGGTTATGGTCCTGTCGACTAAGGCTTTTGACTTCATGAGCTGTAAGGGTCTCACAAAGGTATTTCTCCCTACAAGTCGTGAGGATCTCGTAGGTGTATTTTCTCCTTAGGAATCATGAGGATTCCTAAGTGCATGTTCCCCTGTAAGTCGTAAGGATCTTACAAAAGGGTTTTTTCAAAAGGGTTTTCTCCGTATAAATTGAGAGGACTTAAAAGGGTTGTTCACCATATGGACATATCCCTAGTCATGAATGGGACTTGGTTAGGGAAATGTTTATTTGCGCCCGTGGATTGTATACAAGGGTCAGTATTGAGCCACTTGTAGGGCAGTATCGAAAGTTGTGGGGGATGCTTAAGAACAGGTTCAGGTCTCTGTAACTTAAGACTTTCAAATCTTATGAGCCGTGAGGGTCCCATAAGAGGGTTCTCCTTACGAGTCGTGAGGATCTCGCAAGTATAATTTCTCCTTAGGAATCGTGAGGACTCCTAAGTGTGTTGCTCCCTTGTGAGTCGTAAAGATCTCACGCAGGTGGTTTCTCCTCACAAGGTCGAGAGGACCCTGTAAGTGTCTTTTAACGAGATTGCGCCCTTTCAGGTTTTCACAAACACTCGCCGGTAGCCCTGCTGTTTTTACTCACGGAGCCCTTTCGGGTTTTCATCCGTGCCCATTTTGCTTATGGACATACCATTTTCTCTCTTTTTTTTTCTTTTTTTTATTCAAACGAGGTTGCGCCCTTTCGGGTTTTCACAAGACTCGCCGATAGCCCTGCTGTTTTTACTCACGGAGCCCTTTCGGGTTTTCATCCGTGCCCATTTTGCTTATGGACATACCGTTTTCTTTTTTTTATTCTTTTTTTATCAGCTTTGGGATGCTGCAATCCACCGTAGTTTTTCGACATCTCGGTCAATAGCTAGTTTTAGGACACAGTGGTCCGTCGTTAGTTTAAGGACGTTTCGGTCCACTGTTAGTTTAAGGACGTTTCGGTTTGCTGTTAGTTTAAGGACGTTTCGGTCCACTGTAAAGGAAGCCGGTTACTACTTATAGAGTTTGGGCTTAGGAAGACAGCGAGTGGACATAGTCGTCGTCATCTATCATTGACCTAGGCCGTGACTCGTCAAGCGTAGTACTTCTTCAGGAAGCGACCGTTTATTGGCCTGAAAGGTCTTTCACCATGCATGTCCATGAGTAGATAGGCTCCACCCTGGTAGACCTTGTCTATGATGTATGGGCCTTCATAGTTTGGCTCAAATTTTCCCCGCTTGGCGCGATTGGGGATCATAGGTCTTTTGACCACTAGTACGAGTTCGCCTTGGCGAAATGTCCTCGGCCTGGTCAATCTTTCATATGAGCGCGTCATCTTTGCTTTATAAGCTTCCAGATTTTGCTGCGCCAGGAGCCGAGTTTCATCATGGGCATCGAGCTCCTCAAGCCGAAGGTGAGAATTCTCTTCGTCAGTTAGCTCATAATGGACTGCCACTCGTAGAGAGGGTAATTCTATCTCGAGGGGAAGTATCGTTTCTGTACCAAATACCAACACGTACGGCGTTGTGTTCGTGGCCGTCTTGAACGTAGTTCGATACGCCCAGAGAGCTTCTTGCAGTCTTTCGTGCCAGTCCTTCTTATTTCGGGACACGTCTTCTTCACGATTTTTGTCAGAGTCTTGTTAAAAGCTTCAGCTAGACCGTTGGCTTGGGGATTATAAACTGAAGAGTATCTCCAGTCTATATTGTGCTGTTGTGCGAAGCGGCTGATCTTGTGGCTTCTGTAGGCTGGCCCGTTATCGGAGATGATCCGTCGCGGAGTTCCAAACCGATAAATGACGTGCGTTTTGAAGAAATGGAGGATATTCTCCGTCTTCACTTCCCTCAGCGGTACTGCTTCTGCCCATTTGGAGAAGTAATCAGTCGTCGCCAAAATGAATCGATATCCTCTGGACGATGCTGGTTCGATGGGGCCGATTATGTCGGTTCCCCACATTTCGAATGGCCAGCTAGCCACCGTTGGATGTAGTGGATTTGGATGCTGATGGATAAAGTCCCCATGAATCTGGCACGAGTGGCATTGCTTCGCATACTCGAGGCAGTCCTAGATCATCGTGGGCCAGTAGTAGCCCATCCATTTAATCTTCAATTTCATCTTCCGGCCCGCTTGGTGAGAACCGCAGAGTCCGTCGTGAACTTCTTGGATGACTCTTTTTGCTTCTTCAGGTCCCAGGCATCTCAACTAGAGAGAATCAAATGACCTCTTGTACAGAATATCATTGACGAAGGCGAAAGATAGGGCTCGCTTCATGAGCTGATGTTTTGAGGACGCATCTTCAGGCGTTCGACGGGATTTGAAGTAGTCTATAAAGATTTCTCTCCAATCTTCAACCTTCTCTTGTCTTTTACTTGTAGGGCCGTCTGTTTAATCGCTTCCTTTTCCTCAGATGATTCCGGAGATATTTCTGCCGGTGCGAGGACTCGACGGCTTTGTACCACGATTCTGACGTCATCGAGGTTCTCATCAGCCAGTTCTTTAGCGAGCTTGGCTAACACGTCCGCCTTGCTATTTTCTGCACGCGGTATGCTTTCCAGCATGTAGGAGGGAATTTGAGTCAGCAGTCGCTGTACTCTCTCGCCATACTTCACCAGCTCTGGCTTGCACGTCTGGTAGTCGCCGTTTACTTGACTAACGACCAGTTGGGAGTCTCCGTATATGAGGAGGTTTTCAATTCCCATGTCGATGGCGATCTCGAGGCCTGCTATCAAAGCTTCGTATTCAGCTTCATTGTTCGTCCTCATCTCTGTCAAGGAGAAGGCGAAGCGCATTATCCCTCCTTGTGAGGTTACGAAGATAAGGCCTACCCCTGATTTGATTACAGGGGTGTTCTGTTTGCGCTTCTTCATGGAGGACGCTCCATCAAAGTAAAGTTCCCATCGGGCATTACCACCGTCGATCGCATCAAACGCATGTTCGTCTGGCAGCTCGCAATTCAAAGGAGAATCGGCAAGTATTGGATGCTCAGCGAGGAAGTCGGCGATGGCTTGGCCTTTCACTGCCTTAAGAGTCTGATAAGTTATTGAGAACTCCATCAAGAGCAGGGCCCATTTAGCGAGCCGACCTGTCAGTATAGCCTTTGACATCAAATATTTAAGAGGGTCCACCTTCGATATGAGAAGGACTTTATGTGCCAATGCATAGTGCCGGAGTTTCGTTATCGCGAAGATCAACGCCAGGCAGTGTTTTTTGATGGGAGAATAATTGCTTTCTGCCCCTAGTAGAACTCGACTCAAATAGTAGAGCGCTCTCTCCATCCCTTGGTCATTCTCCTGTGCCCATAATGCGCCCAAGGAACCTTCAAGGGCGGTTGTATACAGAATGAGAGGTTTTCCCTTGACCGGAGCGGCCAGCACGGGCGGGTTCTGTAGATACTGCTTGATCTCGTCCAACGCGCCTTGGCATTTGTGATCCCAGACGAACGGGGTTCCCTTCTTCATCAGATGACTATAAGGACGGCACTTGCCAGAGAGATTGGCTATAAATCGCCGGATATACGCGAGCTTCTCTTGGAGAGAACGCAATTGTTTGAGAGTCCTTGGCGGGAGCATTTCCGTGATCGCCTTGATTTTTGACGGATCTATCTCGATATCTCGGTGCCGGATAATGAATCCTAGGAATTTGCCTGAAGAAACTCCGAATGCGCATTTGAGAGGGTCCATCTTCAAATTATATTGCCGAAGGCGTTGAAATACGACCTTTAGATGCTCGAGATGTTCCTCGTATGATTTGCTTTTCACCACGAGGTCGTCGATATAGCATTCGACGATTTCATGTATAAGGTCATCGAAAATCTTCGTCATGGCCCTCTGATAGGTGGCACTGGCGTTCTTTAGACCGAAGGGCATCACCTTGTAGCAGAATATACCCAAAGGGGTTCGGAACGCTGTGTGCTTCTGGTTCTCAGGATGCATCTTTATTTGATTATATCCTGACGAGCCGTCCATGAAGGAGAAAACTTCATGAGTGGATGTGTTATCTATCATCAGCCCGGTGACCGGTACTGGGAAGTCGTCTTTTGGGCAAGCTTTATTTAGATCCCGGAAGTCCACGCATATGCGCACTGTCCCATTTTTCTTCATTACCGGAACGATGTTGGCGATCCAATCAGGGTACTGAACCTCTTGGATGAAGCCAGAGTCGATTAGTTTCTTGACCTCGGCGTTGATGCTCATCTCAAGCTCAAGCCGCATTCTTCTCGGCGCTTGTTTGACTGGCTTGACGTCCGGGGATATGGCCAGTTTATGGACAACAATCTCTGGGTCTAATCCTGGCATCTCGGAATAGTTCCATGCGAAGCAATCTCTATGCTGCATAAGCATGTCTTTTAGCACAGCCACCCTCTCTTCAGACAATAGCTCATTGACGAATGTCGGTCGCAGGTCACTTGTTGTCCCCAAATCAATTTTCTTGAGGTTATCTGCAGTGGTGTTTATTCCATCTTCCAGCTCTTTTGGCACCGGTGGAAACTCTGAGATCACCTTGTCATCATCGTTTTCGAAGCACAAGGGGAGGTCATGCATATTCTCAGGTTCTTCTTTTGATGATGTTATCATACGACAAGTACAAGCTCGCTTCCAAGACCGATGTGTATCTGGTTCTACCCTCGTGGCTTTGGGTTCATACTTTTGTGGCGGAGTTATCCTCCAACTGTCGGATAGAGCGAACTTGCCGAGCTGATACTGATCTTCGACCCAGTTCTTGAAGGTGAAGCAATCTTCGAGAGGATGTCCTATTGCTCGGTGATAAGAGCAATAGTTTGGGTGAGAGACTTCGCCTGCTTGCTCGGGGTGTTTAGACTCCGGTAGTGTAATCATTTGATGTTTTATAGCGAGGTCAAGTATCTTTTATGTCTTGTCTTGAGGAAAAGAGTATGCTCGACTCATCTTCTTCATAAGGGACAAATCCGGACCGCTTGATTCCCGACAGCGTGATTTCTTAGTCCCGCTTTGTCGCTGTCGAACGCCTTTTCCGCTCTTTGACTTGTTTCTGCCTCTGCGTCGGGCCTTTTGCGCAACAGGTTGACATAGAGGAGCATTTTCATCTTTCGCAGCCTGTTGAAGAAGGCGTTGCGTCCTGGCTTTCTCATAGATGGCCATTTCGTGGTTATGGTCGTTTCGAACTTTCTGACCCGCTTCCCTGATAAGCTTGTCCATTCGTTCTTCAAATGACGGACTCGGCATTTTGATGGGAGGATCTTGTTTTGGTGTGGGGTCGGCATTTTCTGACAGGGCGTCCTCTTCTTCATCGAGGTTATATATAACGTAGCTACCATGGACTCGTTCCCATTTTCCGGATTTCACATATCCAAGCCCAAGCGTTTCCATTCTCCCGTTATGCAACTTGCGCTGAGTCCAAGGGACATCCCAAATGCTGTTGTAGAATCGAGCTTGTCGAATAGTCTGTTTGAAAGGCACCCCTTGGCGTTTCAATAGCCTTTTTAGTTCGTTCGTGTAATATCTGGGCAAACGGATGGGTTGGAGCCTGTCAAGTGTAGAATCCGCTCCGTGCCAGATTTCTTTCTTCACTCTTGTTTCGGTGGACCGATAGAATAGGATTGCCTTTTCACCTTTTCGCCTGGGAGGGACGTAAAATATCTGCAGGTCTTGCACACTATAAGCTTCAAGTGCGTCGAGATCTTTGTAGTGCTCCCGTGGAATCATGGTAATTTGCAAACTCTGATTATCACCAGGGAATGCTGGTATTGGCGGCCGGCTGGAGAACATAGCATTAACCTCATCTTCCGAGTCGCTTCCAAAGATCAATATGGGGGCGGACGGTCCCGGGTTGTTGCGTCGAGACGGCCTAGAGTAAACTATCTCTTCTTCTTCTTCGGTATCACCCCCGAAGACAGGAATGGTGGCGACAACTTTGTTCTCCGGTTTGCGACATCTCTCTGTGTCCTCGAAATCTGGCAAAAAGTATTTTGCATCTTCGTACTTGCAGACTTTGTTCATGGAGAATGGGTTTAGCTCACCTGTTACGGTATACTCAAGACCATCCTTGAAATACTTCATACACTGATGTTGTGTAGAAGGGATGATGTTGTACTCGTGTAACCAGGGACGACCGAGCAAAGCATTGTAGCAGGTCTTGGCGTCAATGACGTGAAACTTAATATCCGTGACGAGTAGTCCGAAGCGTAATGTCAGTATTACAGATCCGAGAGTCCGTGATGACTGGGAGTCGAAACCGGAGATGGTAATTTTATCACGAGCGAGGTGCTGAACGCTCATGCAGATTTCCTTCAACACCCGTACATTAAGGAGATTGACGGAGGATCCATTATCAACCAGGATTTTGCCTATCTTCATATCGTGGCAGTATCCGGTGACATATAGGGGACGGTTGTGGTCACACGTCCCAAGGAGAAGGTCTTCATCACCGAACGTGACATCGGCTGTGTGCACTTCTTCCAGTTCATCCTTCATCCTTTCTTCGGCTAGGAAGGCTTGGAATTGCTCGGGCTCTTGTAGCGCCTTGATTAATGAATCTCTCACTTCTTTTGATAATAAGAGGGCATCGAGAATGCTGAGCTGAGAGGGTAGCTTCCTCAGGTGCGCTAGGACGTTATAGTCCACCTTACTCTTCCTGGGCGGGTCCTTGGCAGTCAGCTCTTTCATGACTTGGTTATCTAAGGCGATATCCTCAGCGACCTTTTCCTTTCCCTTATCTTTTCTAGCTGCGGGTCCGAGATTCTTTTCTGGAAGCGTGCGATTGCGCAGCTGAATATTCTCGCAGGCCTCTGGTTCTTCCTCTTTCCCTAAGATGGATTCTTTAAAGAGAGGGCCCAGAGCTATTTCCTCGTCAGAGTCGCTCCCAAAGGTGAGAACCTGTGATCCTCCGGCGTTGACCGTGCGACAGTTACCGGTAGTTCTTTTGTGCTCCTCGGTCGTATTTCTCTGCTCCCGACGAGTTTTGCGTTTCATCCGTTTAAAATATTGCCGGTGAGCAACATATCCCTTCCACCATCTTTTAAAAGCGTCGCACTCCTCGGTGGGATGCGAAATCTTTCGATGATGTGAGCAGTAATTAGGATGCATTTCTGCTCTACCGAGAGTGTTTTCTTCCGAGGGTGGTAGCTTCATTCCCATTGATATGGCTTTAGCAAACCTTTTCCTCGTCTTGAATTTGTTTTTATCCGCAGCGGATGTCTTTTGATTTGACGGGAGTGCCTCGACTCTTTCGTCTAGTCGCCGGCGTTTGGCTCCTTCCAATATGGCCATCTCACGCTCCCGATTGGCTTTACTTTTCAGATGAATCTTATTCAGAAAGGCGTCGATCATCTCGTCTGACGGCCATAGAAGTTCTGGTTCAGGACCCGCCTCCGGTTTCTCGGTGCAAGGAGCTTCTTTATCATCTATCAATGAGTGAGAGATCACATGACAACTTGCTACGTAGTCCTCAGATTCATTTGATGAGTATTCTCCATCATTTTCGTCCTCGAGGACGTGGCTGAGGAACTCTTGGAGCGTGATTGGAATCTGCGCCTTATGGTTATACTCTTCCAGTGCGTCAATCTGTTTCTGCAAATCCGTGCGCTTGTCGCCAGGCTTCACGGGCTTCTTGGATTTTTTCTTGTTTTTCTTTGAAGATTTTAACTGCTGGGTGTGAGTGCTGGGGCCATCACCACCGATCTTTGGAGTTGGGTGCGGCTTCAGTATCCTTTCGATGATCTGGGGTTCTAGCGGGTTCTTCCACCTGATCGCCGGGCATGTCTGGAGATCATTCAGCATCCTTTTGGTTTTGGCTGACAGCACGATCTCCCATGGAGCTTCTTCAACAAAAGAACAAGTTGCCCCCAGTGTGTCCGTCTTCTTTGGAGTGTGCGGTTGTGGTGGGTTTATTTTCCACTTCTCGGACAGCGCAAACTTGCCTTGTAGGTACTGATCTTCGATCCATCCTTTAAAGACGAAGCAATCCTCGATCGGGTGACTTACCATTTGATGGTAAGGGCAGTAATTGGGGTTATTCACCTCGCTGGGTTGCGGCGGTCGCCTTGGATTTGGTAAGTTGATAAGCCTGTTGCGCACTGCCAGCTCGAACAGCCTCCTTGTTTTGTCCCGTGGGAATGAGTAAGGACGCTTCATTTTCTTATTGTAATAGCGTCGTCTCTCTTCCAATTGATCTGCTAGTTTTGGGGTACTGGGCTGCTGTTGGGAGTTCACGACGAAGGTTGCCTTCCCTTTACCCTTGTCGTTTCGCGGTTCCGGCTTCGGGGGAGACGGTCTGTGACCCATTTGATCTATCTGAGCCAGCTTGTCGATTAGGGCCTGGAACGTGGTCGGTTTAAAGAACATCATGAACTGTGAAATAGTTGCATGAGGATCTAAGGTACCCACGAACATGCCCACCGCTGGTGCTTCTTCGATGCGCTGCTCGCACTTCGACTACAAGTTCCGCCATCGGATTGCATATTGAACCCTGGTTTCGCCCGGCTTCACCCTTGCATTAATTAATGCCGTTATCGGGGTGCGTTCGCTGGCGCTTGCGAAACGCTGGGTAAACAGCAACTCCATTTTAGCGAAAGTTTTGATGGAGTTATTTGGAAGTTCGGAATACCACTCAAATGCCGTCTCCGATAAACTGCCGACGAATTGGCGAAGCAAGAGCTTATCATCGCCGCCGGTGTTGCCACAAAGAGCCCTGAACTGGGCAACATGTTGATGGGGATTGCCTGTCCCCTTGTAGACATGGAATTTTGGGATCGTGTAGCCCGGCGGGTATTTGATCTGATCATACCAGCTCGGATATGGTCGCCCCGTTTTGACAACTTGGCCGGCTGCCTCAGTTGCCTGGTGAACTCGTATCTGCTGGGCTATGTAGTCATCCAGGGCAGCCTTAGAGATTGTTTCCTCTTTGGCTGTTGAAAGAGCCGGAGATGGATTTGACGTTTCTCCTCTGTCATCTTCAAGGATAATCGGAGGGTCTTCGGCTGGGGGATCCGGCTGGATCATCATACCTACCATGTCTTGGAACAGAAGGGCCATTCGTTTTATATTGACTGCTTGTTCCGCAGCCTCTCTGTTCTTCTTTTTAAGTATAGTGCGAAGGAATTCGGCATCGGTTTCTTGCTCCTGTCGCTGATCCGAGGATGCTTCTGGGCTTTCTTTTGGCCCGGTGAGTGCGGCCATCGCGGTCATCATCTCTTGGAGCTTCTGCTGCTGCTCTTGAGCCTTAGTCACTGATCGCGTAAGCGGTCGATGACCTGTGGATATACGGCTATCCTCTTTTCCGAACGCCATGTAGACGGTATGTACCACCATGCTCCCGGACTTAGGGCGTTTAGGCTCACTGCCTTTGACATTTGCCGCAGGCGTGGGGACTTTCTCCGGCCTTCTTCTCTTGTGGGCCATCGAAGTTGAGGGGGCCGTTGTTGTGGGCACCCAGGTGGCCGTCGTCTTCCGTTGCTTAACAGGGCGGTTTTCTTCCTGTCGGACTTTCGACTTCTTATGCTGATGGGAGAAATTCGGATCAATCACCGATTCTCGGACTCGTCGCCAAATCTCATAGACTTTGGAAGACAGCTGTTGAGGAGACTGCTCCGGCTTTGTTTCTACGACGGTCTCTACCGGTGGCGGAGATCTTTTTAGTACGGCAGTAGGCGAATTCCTGCGTACCCTGTTCAGCAGCTCAAAGCTGTTCCCGGTTGGAACAACAGCATTAATTTCCACCGTTGGAGCTGGTGGAGTTAGCCCAGAGGGGGAGTTGCCCCCAGCCTTCCTTATCCGGCGCCAGTGGCGACGTCGAGCATGTCGAGCTGATGGAGTTGGCTCGGTGACGGGGATGGCTTTGTCTTGCCCCATGTTCAGGTGAGGGGCTGTTGCTGGTGTCAGCCTCTTGAAGACTGACGTCCGTTGAGAAGCCGTGTCCAACCGGTCGAAGACAGATTTCTGAGTGGGAGCGGGAATGGGAGCAGTCAGTCTTGCAAAGACCGACCCTCGGGCATGAGAAGCCGCCTTGACGACTTCAGGAGCAGGGATGGCTATCTTCTTTGGGATGGCCACTTCAGGTACTATGGGCTTCTTGGTAGGCCCTTTGGAGCTCGAGTTCAGCCTGGTGAGGACCGAAGGATTGGAATCGAGCGACCTGTTGAGAGGGGCCATGGTAGTAGCAAGTCGATCGAAGACCGACTTCTTTGAAGCTTCCGATACGGGTACAGGGATGGTGAAGCTCGCTGGCGGGAGCATGGTACCGAAAAACAGCTCTGTGGTGGCTTGAGTAATCTGCTCCACGGGCATCGCGAACAAAGAGGCCGCTTGGGGCCCGTAGGTTATGCCCCCAGTCGAGGCAGAGCGTAGGTTGCAGTTGCATGTGGAACACTTTGAGCAGGTGCCAGCCATTGATCCTTTTGCTTTCTAGAGTAAGCAAAACGCCAAATCTTAGTACCTCGAAACCCAAGGGCAACCATTAGTAAACCGCGATTGGTTCGCGAACACGACACACGAAGTGTGGAGTGGAAAGAGGAAAAGATCCCACCGGGCATGCCAGAATTTGTTCCCCTCCGAAAGACGGCGCGACAGGGACGTTTTGCCTGAGATTCAGGGCAGATGCTAATAGGTGCTATCCGTCCACCTCTCCGAAGATGCCAAGTTGATTTATGGCACCATGTATCGAAGGTTTAAACGGATGCGGCCGATGTAGCAGACTTCGTCAGATTCCCCCTCGTTTGAGGGGTTTTTGATTGGGGACGCTCTTCCCTGCAGGCGCAAGCCCCTACAGTTAATTACGCTACCGCATCACGGTAACAACTTTCTCCTTCTCCAGATGGTCACTTCGTGTCGTGGGTGTTTGTTTTATGTTCGGTTGCCCGTGGATTGTATACGGAGACAAAGTTATGTTGTCGCCCGTAGGGCGTGGACTAGTCCAAATCCGTATCTTTCTTAAATTTGGGTTTGGGGGTTGTGTTTAAGGACACGTTAGCCTTATTTGAGGCTAAGATCAACTTAAACGTTTATTAAGGATACGTTAGTCTAATTTCAGACTACGATCAACTTAACTGGATCGTTTAGATCCAACAAAAGAGTAATTGGGGGCTCTATTGTTTAGTTTAGTGACGTTGCGGTCGATAGGTAGTTTAAGGACATTGCAGTCCAATGTTAGTTTTAAGACATTGCGGTCAAGGTTAAGGACATCATAGTCCGTGGATTTAAGGACTCCACAGTCCGATGTTAGTTTTAAGACATCACGGTCAAGGTTAAGGACATCATAGTCCGTTATTAGTTTTAAGACATCACGGTCAAGGTTAAGGACATCATAGTCCATGAGTTTAAGGACCCCACAGTCCGTGAAATGTATGGTTGTTGGGACCCGTCACCTCTTTGAAGACGTTGAGGAATTACAACGACAAATATCAAAGGAGTGAAGAGATATACCCTTGAACCAAGGTAGATTAAATGATCCGTAGCCCAATTTGGAACCAAGACCAATTAATTATATTGTGAGCCCATTGGCTCAGTTAAGTCTGGATTGAGGACTTATGGCCAACTTGGGCTAAATCCAATTAAGTCTGACCCTTTGTTGGACTGTTTGACATTTGTCTGGTTCTAGTCCACAAGAGTTTTGAGAGACTTGATAACATTTCTGTTGTAGCTCTGGATGTTATTCTATTTTGAGGTTCAATTGAAGGGGATGCTTTGCCTCTGAAAGATTAGCCAATTTGGCTAGAAGTAGTGTTAAACACCAAATAACAAAAGTGTTAAACACCGAACACAGAATTCTCAAACTAGCGTTAAACACTAAAAGAACAATCAGTGTTAAACACTGGAAATATAGTTTTTCGATTTAGTGTCAAACACTAGAAAATAATCAGTGTTAAACACTGCAAATAGGGTTTTCAAATTAGTGTTAAACACTAAGAAAGATCAGTGTTAAACACTGGGACTAAAGATCTCTAATTAGTGTCAAACATTAAAGAAAGAGGGATCACGTGTGGACACGTGAGAGCGCCCAAGGGTGAGATCAGATTCCCCTTATTCTGTTCTGCAAAAAAAAATGTTGAATACTTTCTATATTTGATTTTGGAGCATCACGTGCTGGCACGTGACGGGGATTTATGCGCTGATTTGCCAAGGGGTCATATGGTAACACGTGAGAGCGCCCAGAGCTTCTGTTTCTTTTGTTTTTTTTTCTTTCTGTGCTTCAGGGGTCACGTGGAGCATGTGAGGCGTTGCCTCTGAGTTCTTTTCTGTGGATCTTTACAGGGGTCACGTGGGGACACGTAACCCTGGTTTTTTGCCTGTTTGATCTGTTTATCTTTTTAAGAATTAAATTCTTCATAGGGTTAAACCCTGGCTATAACTTTAGAGGAATTAAATTTCTATTTTCTTTGGAAGAATTATATTCTTAGGTAGGGTTAAACCCTAATTTTCTTTTTGAAGGAATTAAATTCCCATATATGTAAAGAATCAAGTTCTGGCACAGGGTGAAACCCTAGTTTCATTTTAAGAGGAATTGAATTCCTGTGAGCTTGAGAGAATTAAATTCTCAATTAGGGTTAAACCCTAGTGCTGCCCATCTCGAAGGAATTAAATTCCTATAATTTTGGAGAATCGAATTCTCATATATGGTTAAACCCTAATTTTATCTTGGAGGAATTAAATTCCTATAACTCTGGAAGAATTAAATTCTCTAAACTCGATTCTTCCTCTAAGTTTTAGATCTGCATGGCAGGATCTCGACCCAATGAGAATTAAATTCTCAACTTATGGGGAGATGTGCACTTTACAGATTTTCAACCAAAGAAAGAACTAAGTTCTTTGCAAAAGAGTTAAACTCTTAGATCTTTGAGAATTAAATTCTCTTTTTTCTGAAGTTTTGATCCCTTTTCTTTTTCTCACCTAGAGTTTTCTTTCTGAATTTTCAAGATGCTAAAATTCTCTTCAAATTTTTCTCTCCAAAATTCTGTCTCTCCTCCTTCTTTTTTTTTAACTCTCCCTTCTCGACTCCTATTTATAGGAGGTGGAGAGGAATCAATTTGCTTAGTAAATCTCTCATTGAAAGATTTGATTTGTTTTCATCATTAATCTGAGCCTTTAGATTACTAGGTGAATTTTATTCACCGTTGGATGTTTTAATCCAAAGATATTCTATTTGTTATTTCTGGTGAGATTTAGGGAAATCTTTCCTTGTCTAAGATTTTTCCATAAATTGGTGATTTTTAATCACTCTTGGATCTTTAATCCAACAGTCCCCATAATTCTTTTCCATTTGGAAAGATTTAGAAGCTTTTAGAATTTAATTCTATTAATTGTAAGGCTTTCGAAGCCAGTCACGCGCTGACACTTGACCCTTGGTCACGTGTGAGCACGTGACCCCCAATTGAGTCTTTTAACAGCCGCTTGTTTATGTTGTTGTTTTAACCATCACGTGTCAACACGTGACCATTGGTCACGTGTGAGCACGTGATACCTCGTTGAGGTATTTTTTAAAATTTTTTTTTGACTTTTAGAATTAAATTCTTTTAAGCTGTAAGGCTTTCAAAGCCTGTCTCGTGCTTGCACGTGACCCTTGGTCACGTGTGAGCACGTGTAATTGAGTTATTTTTCAGCAGTTTGTTTTCGCTTCTGTTTGATGAAGTTTTAACCATCACGTGACCATTGGTTACGTGTGAATACGTGATACCTCATTGAGGTAATTCCTGATTTTTTAATCAGGAAACAGTTGTCTTGGCGAACAATCGGCTTTAAGTTGCTTGGCTGTTGTTGAGTATTAGCAACGCAAGTTGCTTTTCCTTTCCCTTTTCTATTTCGAGAGTCCGTCTTTGGAGGAGATGGTCTATGACCCATCTGATCCATTTGGGCCAGCTTGTCAATCAAGGCCTGGAAAGTAGTTGGCTTGAAGAACATCATGAATTGCGAGATGGTCGCTTGAGGGTCAAGAGTGCCCATGAACATGCCTACTGCCGGCGCTTCTTCGATGCGCTGCTCGCATTTTGACCATAAATTTCGCCACCGTATTGCGTATTGTACCCAAGTTTCGCCTGGCTTTACCCTGGCGTTAATCAATGTTGTGATTGGGGTGCGCTCGCTAGCACTTGCAAATCTTTGCGTGAATAATTGCTCCATTTCTGCGAAAGTCTTGACGGAGTCATTTGGAAGTTCAGAGTACCATTCAAACGCTGTTTCCGACAAGCTGCCAACAAACTGACGGAGCAAAAGTTTATCATCACCCCCGGTGTTGCCGTAAAGAGATCTGAACTGAGCGACATGTTGGTGGGGATTGCCTGTCCCCTTGTACACATGGAATCTGGGGATCGTGTATCCCGGCGGGTACTTTATTTGGTCATACCAGCCTGGATACGGTCGCCCAGTTTTAACAACTTGGCCGGCCGCTTCATTCGCCTGGTGAGCTCGTATTTGCTGAGCAATATAGTCATCCAGAGCGGTCTTGGAGATGGTTTCCTCTTTGGCTGCTGAGAGAGCCGGAGGAGGGTTCGATGTCTCCCCTCTGTTTTCTTCAATGATGATAGGAGGGTCCTCAGCTGGAGGTTCTGGTTGTAATATCATCCCAACCATGTCTTGGAAGAGAAGCGCCATTCGTTTTATATTAACCGCTTGTTCTGCTGCTTCTCTGTCCTTCTTTTCGAGGACTCTGCGGAGAAAGTCAGCATCGGTTTCTTGTTCTTGACGCTGCTCTGATGACGCCTCCGGGCTTTCTTTTGGCCCGCTAAGTGCGGCCATTTGCGTTAGCATTTCCTGAAGCTTCTGTTGCTGCTCCTGGGCTTTTGTTACGGATCGGGTGAGCGGTCGGTGACCTGTCGAAGCGCGGCTTTCCTCTTTTCCGGAAGCCATGTAAACAGTATGTACCATTATGCCCCCAGACTTGGGGCGTTTGGGCTTAGCATCTTTACGATTTGCCGCAGTCACATGGGCTTTCTCTGGCCTCCTTCTCTTTTGAGCAGTTGAAGTCGAGGGGGCCGTCGTAGCGGGCACCCAAACAGCTGTTGCCTTTTGTGGCTTGGCAAGATGGTTCTCTTCTTGTTGAACCTTCAGTTTTTTCTGTCGACGGGGATAGTCTTGATCAATCACCGACTCTTGGACCTGTTGCCAGACTTTGTAAACTTTGGAGGACAGCCGTTGAGGGGGATGATCTGGCTTTATTTCTGTAACATTCTCCACCGGTGGAGGAGATCTTTTCAGTACGGCGGTAGGAGAGTTCCTACGCACCTTGTTCAGCAGTTCAAAGCTGTTCCAGGTTGGAATGACAGCATTGACTTCCACCGTTGGGGCTGGTGGAGTTAATCCAGAGGGAGAGTTGCCCCCAGTTCCCTTACCCGGCACCAGTGGCGACGTCGAGCGTGTCGAGCCGCTGGGATTGTTTCAGCTTGAGGGGTGACTTCGTCATGCCCCCTGTTCTGGTGAGGCGCTGCTGGTACCAGTCTTTTGAAGATCGACATCCGTCGAGCAGCAGTGTCTAACCTGTCAAAGACAGACCTCTGGGCGGGTGATTAGTCGAAAATATTGCATTTTTTTACCGGCAATTTCCCTATCATTTGCATTCATATAGAAGTGTTCGGCATTCATATTTCACATATTAGCAAATCTGTCGCAAAATATCAGATTACATGTGTTAGACCTTAAAACCGGCATTTCTAGGGAAATTGATTGCATTTCATAGCATGGCATCATTTCTATATATCACAACCCGTGTTTTGAAGTCTGTGCAGTAAAATCAGAAGCTTGCTCAAATCTCCACCGCTAAAAGATACGCCAACACAATGATTTCAGTTCTGGTATCAATCCAAAGGGACAAACACAAATCAACACATCAGATAAGCCCCAAATGTTAGCCTAAGACCACAGAAGAAGACCCAAGCTATGAAGCCACTACTTGGCCACGGAACCGCGGCCGGAGCCGGCTTGCGCCGCGGTTCCGCGGCCGTCTTGCCACGTCAGCACCTAAATTTTGCATCAAAATTCTTCATTCAGGGCCCACATTCAGCTCATGTGCAACAAGTTCCAGAAGACTCCAGAGACTTCTGCCAGATCAGCAAACTAGGGTTTCTAAGCTTAAACAATCCTAGCTTAAAGCCTAAGCTAGCTCCTAACAAACTACCTTCTAGAAGTCTCAACAAACTTTTGGAGGGAATTGTAATTTCAAACCTAGACCTAGGGTTTGGGAGATCTATAAATAAGACCCTAGGCTCACTTGTAAGGAGATGGATAGATCCCTCCATCAGTTCATTTTAGTAGCCAATCTAGATTCATTCACCTCATTCTTTATCTTCTTCCACAAGTTTAGTGAGAAGACTTGTGTGAAACCCTAACCCTAATTCCAATCAAAAGCCAAGATCCCGAGTACCAAATCGAGCAAGAAGCCCTTCAACCTTTTATGAGCGGAGCTGATCTTCAACAGAGCAAGTGGTCCAAGCCGATCCACGACTCACGGAGAAAAGCGACGCCAGATCGACAATTTAGTTCTTCCTCTTGTAGTTCTTGAGCGACTGTAATCAAATTGTTGATATAAATAAAAGGTGATATTCTTTTATCTTGTTTTCTTTAAATTCTTGCATCATGATATCTTTTCAATTCTCGAATGCTTTCTGTGTGATGATGTTTGAGTAATACTCCGCTCGTCGAGGAGTCGAGACGATCAATAGAATGATGAGTAACATATCTTAAATCGATTCTTGAATCCTACGAGTTTTGTAAACCCTAGCAAGTTCAAGAACCGACAACCCAATTCGTTGCGATGCTTTCTTGAATGATATCGCTCGAGATTGGGGAGTTACGATCGTTTCTTGAAATTGCTAGAGACTAGAATGTGAATGATATCAACGAAAGAACAAGGGTTAAATGTTGAAACCTTAGTTTCACGAGAAAGCCCTAACTCTCGTCGATCATCATCGATCTAGTATCAATTCTTCGAAGGACAAGAACACAATATCATGAGATTATATCACATCTATAGATCCGATCGATTCCTACGAGCCTCATTTAGATTCTTGACATTTGGTTGGAAATATCATCGAAACCCGATTCTCGATTGTTTATCATTTTCTTGATTCTTGAATAGAATAGTGACACTTGAAACAATTGATAAATCTTGAATCATGCTTTCTTTTCTTTTCGATTAACTTTTTAATTCAAACAAATCGAACATTGAAACGAATCGCACAATCCCTGTGGACGATCCGCACTCGCTTACGATCTACAACCGACACCGTAATTAATTGCGGTCAAATATAATTCTTTGGTTGTGATTTCTTTATACAATTTTCTAAATACCGATACAAGATACTATTATCGATCAAATGAAATCGTTATCGGGAAACAATTGATTCGATACTCCCTTTTTACATCCTAACCAAGAAACTATAACAATCAAATGGCGCCGTTGTCGGGGATCGCGCGCTAATTCGTTTCATATTAAAGTTTGAATTGAAAGATTTATTCCATTGTGATTTTTGAGATCAAAATTCATGCAAACCCTAAACGATTTGTTGTGGTTCATTGCAAGGAGATCTGGAGATTGCTGGAAATTGGAAAAAAAATTTGGAATATACCAGAGAGCAGAGGGAGTCTACAGAGCCTCTCTGAAAAATTTTGGTGGAGTGATCTCATCACGAGACCGCGGAAGCGCGGCATTAGACTGCAACTGCGGCGGAACCGCGGTGATATGATCTCTTCACTGCACCATTCTTTCTCTGTAAGTTTCTTACCTTCTCCTCTCTCCTCTTTTTAGCTCCAACTAATAATTTTCTGCAGGTTTCTTTGCAAATAATCGCAGCTCGCAAAAAAGCAAAATTAAATTTGTGCGTGTTTTTGTTTCTTGGTTGTTTGCATTCTAATACGGAAATTAAGGGGCACGGCCAAATCCAAATTAGGTGGGGATTTCATTACCCTTCCTAGGCCCCGAAAATCGCAAAACTTGCATCCGCATTGACCTACATTAACTAAAAAATATCTAGAGATGACTCTAAGGACCGTCGCGCTCACTTAGGACAGAAGAAGGCCGTGGGTAATTCATTGCTTATCCGCGTTTTCTTGTGGTGCCTAGGCAAGTGTGTCTAAGGCTAGTGGTTTTTAATTAGGCCCACTACTTACGTAGTGGAGTACCTTCCCACTTACCTGGCACTTATCCGGCCACAGGGGGATAAGGAGACAGTGGAGGATTCTATCCTGCGACTTGTCTTTTGGCAGTTAGGAGCGGTCTAGAGCCGGACCTAGGTGACCACTAGATTCTAGGGTTTTTTGTTGTTGCATTTGTTTTGTAGCATCATTTTTTCAAAAATCCGTCCCTTTTTCAAAGCAAACACCGCATTCATTTACCCCTAATTATAAGTCAACGCTGCCACTTGTACTAACCCATTTTAGTGCAAGATAGGCTGGACACGGGATTCTAGTGCCCGTTTAGTCCGCGTACCCTTTATCGACTCCGAAGTCGATATTTCTCCATTTACCTTTCCTTTACCCACTACCACACCCACACCGATGGATCCGAATCCATCGAACTTCTTTAACCCTAATCTGCCGCCGTCCGTTGGTGCGCAGAATCCACCCCGCATCTCTCTCCAGGAGAGGTGCTACCCTATTCGAGGTCCTCTTTCGACCTGCTTATCCACACCACCAGCCAACGGGGATAACTTTGAGATTAAGCCCCAGTATATCAATCTTTTACCCAAATTCCACGGACTCGAGACTGAGGACGCTTACGTTTTCATTACCAAATTTGAAAACGTATGCGCAATGATGGGTACGTCATAACTTTCAGTGGATGCTATGCGTCTACGACTTCTTCCATTTACTTTGTGCGATATAGCTGAGAAGTGGCTATATAACACTACCGCACACTCTATTACGAATTGGGAAGAATTCGTCACGGCATTCCTTAAGAAATTTTACCCAATACAAAAGACAGCTCGAATCCGTAGCGAACTGAATCAATTTGCCCAGCTCCCTACTGAACCATTCTCTAAATGCTTTGAACGTTTCAAGGATCTATTGGTTCAGTGTCCTCATCACGGCATCCCGAGATGGGAGCTTTGCCGAATCATTTATGAGGGCATTAACCCAAACACTAAACAGAGGCTTGAAAACATGTGTCAAGGTACTTTTATGACCAAAGATGATGGGGAAGCTTGGAAGTATTTAGAAGAGTTCGCTGAAAAATCACTACAGTGGGAGAGTGGAACCCAACCATTGAATAGGGGTGGCGTACACCAAATAGATATGTCCATAGGTGTTCGAGCTGAAATGGCAGCAATGCAAAAGAAGCTCGACGCTATGGAACACAAATTTGCAGCAGCCTCCCTAAACCCAATGTCGCTCCCCAAAACTGTTTGTGGGTGCTGTTCTGATCCGTCTCATTTAACGGAAGAATGTCCATTAAACTCTGCGTTTCAAGGTCACGAGCATTCTAATGCCGCATTTCAAAGACCTAGAAACGATCCATATTCTTCCACGTACAATCAGGGTTGGAGGAATCACCCGAATTTTGCTTGGAACCAAAACCAATCTGAAAACACGGTTCCAAACACGAATCAATTTCAAAGGGTTCTTCCTCCACCACAGCAACCCCTTCAACTCACTCAGCACCCCTACCAGCCACAAAATTTCCAAAACCAGGTCAACACTCCTGCACAGTCTAATCCTATGACCTGTTCTGACGAATTCTCTCAATTCACTCAAACCATGAAATCACTTTTGTCAAATTTCATAGAGGTTTCGGCTGAGGTTAGATCTTCCATCGGTGAGATAAAGAAAAACTCAGCGTCCCAAGCTGAGAGTATCAGAACGATGGAAGCTGAAATCGCACGACTTAAAGCCGAAATGAGTGCGAGAGAAAAAGGGAAACTTCCCTCTCAACCCCTACAGAATCCTGGGCATTACAATGTAAATGCCGTCACAACGTTGAGATCGGGAAGAGTGCTGAACAACCATGTTGGGGAAGAAGTTGATGATACTGAAAATCATATCAACGCCCCGGCTGAGACCTCTCCACACATACACACTTCTCCTTCTGATCCTTGTTCTTCTACCACACCACCGTCTCGCGAGCCTATTCTCCATTTCCCACTAGGCTCGACACCTCAGTATAGCTCTTCTAGTTCTCCACAGACGATCCCCACACCTCTTTTGGGATCTCGTCTACCCCCTCTTCCTTCTCCTATGATGGACCCGACGCTCATTGCTAAAGCACCTTACCCGAATCGGTTAAGGGCTAATAGAACGAGTCCACATATGGAGAAAATTATAGAAATGTTCAAACAGGTTAACATCAATATCCCTCTCCTAGATGCGATTCAGTAAGTCCCCGCTTATGCGAAAATTCTTAAGGACTTGTGCACTAGGAAGAGGAAGACTCAAGTGCCGAAGAAGGTCTTCATGTCTAATAATATTAGCACTGCTTTTATCCTCCAGCTACCAAAGAAACGTAAGGACCCAGGATGTCCTACAATATCGATTTCTATTGGGGGTAAAAACATAAATCGTGCTCTTTTAGACCTTGGCGCAAGTGTTAACCTACTTCCTTATTCTGTCTATGAGCAACTAGGAATTGGAGAGTTGAAACCTGCTCACTGCACTCTCCAAATGGCAGACCGTTCAATCACCAAACCAAGGGGTGAACTAGAGGATGTGTTGATAAAGGTCGGGGAATTTGTTTTCCCTGTAGACTTCATTGTACTCGATACACAGCCTGTAGCAAACCCCCGGGGCCAAATTCCGGTGATTCTGGGTCGTCCTTTCCTTGCCACTTCCAACGCTGTTATAAACTGTAGAAATGGTTCAATGAACTTATCATTTGGAAATATGACCATTGAACTAAACATCTACAAAGTTGGAAGTCAGCCATCAGAACCCTCTGCTCATATTCTAGATGTGTCTCAGTCCACGAGATCGCTCCCGATAGTTGTGGAGCTGAGGATCTTTGCTTTACTGATCTCGACGACATTACCACATCTCTGCTTGATCTCACACATGATCTTAGTGAGGACACTTTTCCTACACTTGAGTCCTGCACTCCTGACTTTACTCCACCCGAGTCTGTATCTTTCACAGGCTCTAAGCTTCTTTGTAACTCCAAAAATCATTCGATGATCCCACCTTCTATTATTTCTCCGCCTGAATTAGATCTCAAAATTTTACCTTCTCATCTTAAATATGCTTATTTAGGTGAGAATGAGTCTTTACCGGTTATCATTTCCGCTTCTCTTGCATCAGAGCAAGAGAATGCACTTTTATCGGTATTGAGATCTAACAAAGAGGCGTTTGGTTGGACCATGGTGGACATCAAAGGAATTAGTCCCTTGATAGTTGAACATCATATACATGTGATGGATGATGCCAGACCAACCCGAGAACTACAGAGACGGTTGAATCCCGTCATGAAGGAAGCGGTGATGAAAGAGATCGTCAAATGCCTAGATAATGGTATTATATACCCCATCTCCGATAGCCAATGGGTGAGTCCTATACATGTCGTTCCTAAGAAATCCGGCATCACTGTTATAACCAATGAGGCAAATGAGTTGATTCAGACATGTGCCCAAACTGGGTGGCGTGTATGTATTGATTATAGAAAACTCAATGCTGCCACGAGGAAAGACCACCATCCTTTATCATTCATTGATCAAATGCTGGAACGCTTAGCAGGACGAGAGTATTATTGCTTTATGGATGGATACTCAGGCTATAATCAGGTCCCCATCGCCAAAAAGGATCAAGATAAAACCACTTTTACTTGTCCTTTTGGTACCTTTGCTTACAGTCGCATGCCCTTTGGGTTATGCAATGCTCCCGCTACCTTTCAGCGGTGTATGATGGGGATATTCTCTGATATGGTAGAGAATTTTCTGGAGATCTTTATGGACGATTTCTCGATTTTTGGAGACTCTTTTTCCGATTGCCAATCGTATCTTGACGCAGTTCTTACTCGTTGCAAAGAGAAGAACTTAACTTTGAACTGGGAAAAATGCCATTTCATGGTCCAAGAAGGAATTGTACTTGGACATGTTATTTCACAGAAAGGCATTGAGGTTGACAGAGCTAAGATAGATGTCATTCAAAACCTCCCTCATCCCAAAAGCGTCAAAGATATTCGATCTTTCCTTGGCCATGCGGGCTTTTATAGGAGATTCATTAAGGACTTTAGCAAAATTGCTAGACCTTTAACTCTTCTCCTGGCCAAGGATACGACCTTCCACTTTGACTCGGACCGTGAGACAACTTTCGACTCACTTAAACACTCACTCACTTCAGCCCCTGTGCTATCATCACCAAACTGGAACTACCCCTTTGAGCTGATGTGTGATACATCTGACTTTGCAGTAGGTGCAGTCTTAGGACAGCACATTGAAAAGATGCCACGCGTGATCTATTATGCAAGTAAGACCCTGAACGATGCACAAATCAACTATACAACCACCGAGAAAGAACTTTTAGCGGTTGTATTTGCATTAGAAAAATTCAGGCCTTACTTAATTGGCTCTCCTATAGTTGTGTACACTGACCATTCCGCCTTAAAACATCTTCTGGCGAAGAAAGATGCAAAAGGTCGACTAATACATTGGATCCTACTGTTACAAGAATTTGATCTTGTTATCAAAGATAAGAAAGGATGTGAAAACGTAGTAGCCGACCATCTTTCACGCATCTCTTCTTCCCATGTGATCCTACCGATCAATGATTCGTTTCCTGACGAACAACTTTTGAACGTATCCGCTGAACCATGGTTCAGGGATATTGTGAACTATCTTGTCACGGGACTTATACCGAGCGATTGGTCAAAACAAGACAAGTACCGTTTTTTATCCTAAGTAAAACACTTTTACTGGGATGATCCATACTTGTTTAAGTATTGTCCTGATCAGATCATTCGCCAGTGTGTCCCGAAAGAAGAGTTCAAGAGTATTCTTTCTTTTTGTCATGATCAGGCCTGTGGGGGTCACTTCGGTCCTAAAAAGGCGGCGGAAAAGGTTTTGCAATGTGGATTTTATTGGCCGGCCTTATTCAATGACGCATTTGAGCGTTGCAAAACCTGTACACAATGTCAGTACACTGGTAGAATCTCCCAGAGGAATGAAATGCCTCAGCAACCCATTCTGGTTGTTGAAATATTCGATGTTTGGGGCACATTTCTGTAACAGATCTTTCGAGACTCTGATGCGAAAATACGCAATCAACCACCGACTTTCTACACCCTATCATCCCCAAACGAGCGGGCAGGCTGAAATTTCAAACAGACAGATCAAACTTATCCTGGAGAAGACTGTTGCTAAGAATAGAAAAGACTGGTCGACCAAATTGACGGATGCTCTTTGGGCATTCAGGACTGCATATAAAACCGACCTAGAGATGTCTCCATATAGGATAGTGTTTGAGAAGGCATGTCACTTACTCGTCGAGATAGAGCATAAAGCATTGTGGGCTATTAAGGAAATAAATTTTGATCTAAAAAAAGACTGCAACTTTCGGAAGCTGCAACTTAATGAGCTAAGCGAACTCCGCGATGAAGCTTATGATAACGCAGTAATTGTAAAGAATAGGACTAAGGTTTTTCACGATAAAAACATTTTGAGGAAAACATTTTCACCTGGTCAACAAGTCCTTCTTTATGATTCACGATTACACCTTCACGCGGGTAAGCTTTGATCTCGGTGGAAGGGACCTTTTATTGTGCGGTCTGTATACCCGCACGGGGCAGTAGAAGTAGAAAATGTTAAAAACGGCACATTTTTCAAAGTGAATGGACATAGACTAAAGCCGTATTTTTCCACTGACCCCACGGAGGAGCTCTTGTTCTTACAAGAGCCAGTTTATTTGGATTAAAATTCCTCCGTCTCATCTTCATATCCTGTATATCATTGCATCATTTTTTGAATGAAGGTGAGTGAAGAGAATAAGTTTAGGGGAAGTTCTTCACTTATATATTTTGCCCCCACTAATAATTCCTCCCAGGCTTACAGTTTTTGTAGGTATAGCGATTGGCAACAGTGAGGACACTGTTGAAATCAAGTTTGGGGGAGGTTTGTGCTTATTTTTGCATCATTTGCATATCATCTGCATAAGCACAAAACATTTCTTTTAAAAATCTATAAAAATTTAAAAAAATTTCAAAACCCACAAAAATTTAAAAATTTTCAAATATAAAAATATTTTAATATTTAAACTTTTTTGTACATAAATAAGATAATAAACGTTTAGATAGTGAACAATTACATCCATGAGATTAGAAAAATTTAAGAAAACTAAGAAAATTAGAAGTTTTCTTATACGAACTAGTAATAAGTAGTTATGAGCCGTTGTCCCAAGGGTTAGTAAGATGAAGGACGTCACTAATCTGAGGATAAAAATAAGTCTGAAAAATAGTTTCTATTCTGGAAGCCAAACATTTTGAATGTTACTACCCTGCTATTCGCACTTACACATGTCTTGAAGCCTGGGATAGTAGAGGATACCTTGAAATGCTCTTGTCTTAAAGCCGATGTATGAAGGAAATAAAAAGAAAACGTGAATAAAAAAATATATAAAGTGGTAAGAAAAATGGACACTGGTTTTGTTATCACCGAGGGCAATAAAAATGTATAGCGAGGGTGCCTCTTCACCTAGTGCCCTAAGGCCAGCTGGTCTGGGAGTCACTGCTATGCCTAAGGTGGTGCAAGACGAGGAAAATACACCAAATAAGCAAGCACATGAGTAATCGGTCGGTTAGTACCTCAAGAAGTATTAACGGTCGCATGAAAGTGTGTGAGCACATCTAAATATTCATTAATTAAAAAGTACTAAGGCTGATGGGCAAGAGTATGATAGCTTGAATTGAATTCTCCGGGTGTAGGGATGTTCTTTACACACACGCAGGGTTATATGATCGATGTTTGGAAGAAAGAAAGGAATGAAGAATAAGACGATGTTTTATTGAGGGAGGACGTGATTTCTGACATCTTTTCATGACCATTAAGATAGGGCTCATGACAACCGAAAAGCTAGCTTAGTTGGAAACCCTAATTTTCAAGGCTTTTCTTTTACAATTCTTGTCTTTAAATGTAATATTCATGATCTTTCTTTTATTATTGGATTTTGTGGGTGCAATCCGCTGAAAACCCTCAGGAGACAACACTCCTCCTACTAGGGACACCTAGAGGTTTAAAGGCTTGTTGCACGTGCTCAGTGCAATCGTGTTGCCTACGAAAGTGTGCTAGTTAGTTTTTCTCTTTCTTTATTTTCTCTTTCTCTTTTTAATAAAAAGTTCGCTCGAGACGATCGAAATTAAGTTTGGGGGAATTTGATTAGTCGAAAATATTGCATCTTTTTACCGGCAATTTCCCTATCATTTGCATTCATATAGAAGTGTTCGGCATTCATATTTCACATATTAGCAAATCTGTCGCAAAATATCAGATTACATGTGTTAGACCTTAAAACCGGCATTTCTAGGGAAATTGACTGCATTTCATAGCATGGCATCATTTTTATATATCGCAACCCGTGTTTTGAAGTCTGTGCAGTAAAATCAGAAGCTTGCTCAAATCTCCACCGCTAAAAGATACGCCAACACAATGATTTCAGTTCTGGTATCAATCCAAAGGGACAAACACAAATCAACACATCAGATAAAGCCCCAAATGTTAGCCTAAGACCACAGAAGAAGACCCAAGCTATGAAGCCACTACTTAGCCGCGGAACCGCGGCCGGAGCCAGCTTGCGCCGCGGTTCCGCGGCCGTCTTGCCACGTCAGCACCTAAATTTTGCATCAAAATTCTTTATTCAGGGCCCACATTCAGCTCATGTGCAACAAGTTCCAGAAGACTCCAGAGACTTCTGCCAGATCAGCAAACTAGGGTTTCTAAGCTTAAACAATCCTAGCTTAAAGCCTAAGCTAGCTCCTAACAAACTACCTTCTAGAAGCCTCAACAAACTTTTGGAGGGAATTATAATTTCAAACCTAGACCTAGGGTTTGGAAGATCTATAAATAAGACCCTAGGCTCACTTGTAAGGAGATGGATAGATCCCTCCATCAGTTCATTTTAGTAGCCAATCTAGATTCATTCACCTCATTCTTCATCTTCTTCCACAAGTTTAATGAGAAGACTTGTGTGAAACCCTAACCCTAATTCCAATCAAAAGCCAAGATCCCGAGTACCAAATCGAGCAAGAAGCCCTTCAACCTTTTATGAGCGGAGCTGATCTTCAACAGAGCAAGTGGTCCAAGCCGATCCACGACTCACGGAGAAAAGCGACGCCAGATCGACAATTTAGTTCTTCCTCTTGTAGTTCTTGAGCGAATGTAATCAAATTGTTGATATAAATAAAAGGTGATATTCTTTTATCTTGTTTTCTTTAAATTCTTGCATCATGATATCTTTTCAATTCTTGAATGCTTTCTGTGTGATGATGTTTGAGTAATACTCCGCTCGTCGAGGAGTCGAGACGATCAATAGAATGATGATGTAACATATCTTAAATCGATTCTTGAATCCTACGAGTTTTGTAAACCCTAGCAAGTTCAAGAACCGACAACCCAATTCGTTGCGATGCTTTCTTGAATGATATCGCTCGAGATTGGGGAGTTACGATCGTTTCTTGAAATTGCTAGAGGCTAGAATGTGAATGATATCAACGAAAGAACAAGGGTTAAATGTTGAAACCTTAGTTTCACGAGAAAGCCCTAACTCTCGTCGATCATCATCGATCTAGTATCAATTCTTCGAAGGACAAGAATACGATATCTTGAGATTATATCACATCTATAGATTCGATCGATTCCTACAAGCCTCATTTAGATTCTTGACATTTGGTTGGAAATATCATCGAAACCCGATTCTCGATTGTTTATCATTTTCTTGATTCTTGAATAGAATAGTGACACTTGAAACAATTGATAAATCTTGAATCATGCTTTCTTTTCTTTTCGATTAACTTTTTAATTCAAACAAATCGAACATTGAAACGAATCGCACAATCCCTGTGGACGATCCGCACTCGTTTACGATCTACAACCGACACCGTAATTGATTGCGGTCAAATATAATTCTTTGGTTGTGATTTCTTTATACAATTTTCTAAATACCGATACAAGATACTATTATCGATCAAATGAAACCGTTATCGGGAAACAATTGATTCGATACTCCCTTTTTACATCCTAACCAAGAAACTATAACAATCAGCGGGGGAAGTAGCTTTGAGGACTTTGACTGGAGCGGGAGCCGGAGCAGTCAGTCTTTTGAAGACCGACCCTTTGGCAGGAGAAGCCGCCTTGACGACTTCGGGAGCAGGGATGGTTACTCTCTTCGAAATAACCTTTTAATGAATTGCAGGCTTCATCATGGGCCCACTGGAACTTTGGCCCAATCTGACGAAGACCGAGGCGCTGGAGCTAGACGACCCGTTGAGAGGGGTCGCAGTAGTTGTAAGCCAATCAAAGTCCGACTTCTTGGGAGCTTCTTGTGTCGGTATAAGAGCGCTGAAGCTCGTTGGCGGGAGCATGGTCCCGAAAAACAATCCAGTGGTAGCCTGAGTGACCTGTTCCACCGGCATCATGAACAAAGAAGCCGCTTGGGGCCCGTAAGCTATGCCTCCAGATGAGGCGGAACGTGAGTTGTAGTTGCAGCTGGAACACTTCGCGCAAGTGGACGCCATTGATCCTTCGCTTTCTGCACCAAGCAAAATGCCAAATCTTAGTACCTCGAACCCAAGGGCAACCATGAGCAAATCGCGATTCGTTCACGAACACGACACACGAAGTGTGGAGTGGAAAGAGGAAAAGGTCCCACCGGGCGTGCCAGAATTTGTTCCCCTCCGAAACGCGGAGACGCGACCGCTCAGGTTCGTCTTGCCTGAATTTCGGGGCAGATGCTAATTGGTGCTATCCGTCCACCTCCCCGAAGATGCCAAGTTGATTTATGACACCATGTATTGAAGGTTTAAACGGATGCGGCCGATGTAGCAGATTTTGTCAGATTCCCCCTCATTGAGGGTTTTTTTTATTGTGGGGACGCTCTTCCCTGCAGGCGCTAGCCCCTGCAGTTAATTACGCTACCGTATCGCGGTAATAACTTTCTCCTTCTCCAGATGGTCACTTCGTGTCGTGGGTGTTTATTTTGTTTTTGGTTGCCCGTGGATTGTATACGGAGACTAATTTATGTTGTCGCCCGTAGGGCGTGGATTAGTCCAAATCCGTATTTTCTTAGATTTGGGTTTGGGGTCGGGTTTAAGGATACGTTTGTCCCATTCGAGACTAAGATCAACTTAAACGTTTGTTAAGGATACGTTAGTCCAATTTTAGACAAAGATCAACTTAACGGGATCATTTAGATCCAACAAAAGAGCATTTGGGTTCTATTGTTTAGTTTAGGGACATTGCGGTCGATTACCAGTTTAAGGACATGGTGGTCCATTGTTAATTTAAGGACATCTAGGTCCATTGTTAGTTTAAAGACATCGCGGTCGAGGTTAAGGACATCATAGTCCGTGAGTTTAAAGACCCCACAGTCAAATGTTAGTTTAAAGACATCACGGTCGAGGTTAAGGACATCATAGTCCATGAGTTTAAGGACCCCACAGTCCAATATTAGTTTAAAGACATCACGATCGAGGTTAAGAACATCATAGTCCATGAGTTTAAAGACCTCACAGTTAAGGTTAAGGACGTCATAGTCCATGAAGTGTGTGGTTGTCGGGACCCGTCACCTCTCTGAAGACGTTGGGGGATTACAACGACAAATATCAAAGGAGTGAAGAGATGTACCCTTGAACCAAGGTTGATTGGGGATCTGTAGTCCAATTTGGAACTAAGATCAATTAATTAGATTATGAGCTCATTGGCTCAGTTAAATCTGAATTGAGGGCTTATGGCTAATTTGGGCTACGTCCACTTAGATTAGAAATATTGGCTCTTTGTTGGACCATTAAACATTTGTCTAGGTTCAAGCCCACATTATTTAGCAATGCTAAACCAGAGTTTGAAGGCTCTGATACATTTTTGTCTTTGACTAAGCCTTAAACATTATAGCTCTGAGTTTTACTCAAATTTGAGATTCAGTTGAAGGGGAGATTTTTGCCTCTGGAAAACTTAGCCAATTTGGATAAGATTGGCTTAAAAATAGTGTTAAACACTAGAGGACAACAGTGTTAAACACTGGAAATAAAATGCTCAAATTAGTGTTAAACACTAGAGAGGAAGGGGTCACGTGGGGGCACGTGAGGGCACCCAAAGGTGGGGCCAGATCTCCTTTACTTTGTTCTCAGAACGGCAAATAAGTGTTAAACACTTTCAATTTTCATAGCCATCACGTGTGGGCACGTGATGGATACTTATGCCCTGATTTATTAGAATATTTATTAGGGGTCACGTGGGGACACGTGAGAGCGCCCAAAGCCAGCGTTGCCTTTGATTTTGTTCTCTTTGTTTTGGAAGTCACGTGGGAGCACGTGAGGTATTGCCTCCAATCTTTTCCCTTCTCATTTTGGGAGATTTGTTTAGTGGTCACGTGGGGGCACGTGACCTAGTTTTATTCTTTCTTTTCTGATCACTGCGGGTTGGGGTCACGTGTCATCACGTGACCAAATTCTTTACGTGCATGGAGATCTTTCAAGTCTCTTTATTTTAGGAAGAGGAATTAAATTCCTATGTATGTGGAAGAATTAAATCTCATATAGGGTTAAACCCTGATTCTGTCTTGGAGGAATTAAATTCCTGTGAGTTTAGGAGAATTGAATTCTCATATAGGGTTAAACCCTAATTTATCTTGAAAGAATTAAATTCCTATGAATTTGGGAGAATTAAATTCTCATATAGGGTTAAACCCTAGTTTTATCTTGAAGGAATTAAATTCCTGTGAGTTTGGGAGAATTGAATTCTCATATAGGTTTAAACCCTAGTTTTATTTTGGAGGAATTAAATTCCTGTGAATTTGGGAGAATTAAATTCTCATATAGGGTTAAACCCTGGTTTTATCTTGGAGGAATTAAATTCCTATGAATTTGGGAGAATTAAATTCTCTAAACTCAATTCTCCCTCTAAGTTTTGGATCTGCATGGCAGAATCTCCTCGATGAGAATTAAATTCTCAACTTGTGGGGAGATCTGCTTGTACAGATCTTCAACCAAAGGAAGAACTAAGTTCTTATTCAGAAGAGTTAAACTCTTAAATTGAGAATTAAATTCTTTTTGTTTAATGGAACTTAGATCTCTTTCCCCTTTCTCACATAGGGTTTCCTTTCTCTGAAGAGATCTTTTTTTCTCCCTTGAGAATTAAATTCTCCTCTCTTTTTTCTCTCTACAATTTAAAGATCCCAAAATTCTATATCCCCCTCTTCTCTTCTTGGCTCCTATTTATAGGAGAAGGAAAAGAATCAATTTGTTTAGTAAATCTTTCGTTGAAAGATTTTGTTTGTTTTTGTAACCAACATGATCTTTTAGATCACTTAGTGAATTTTATTCACCATTGGATTTTTAATCCAAAAGATATTCTATCTGTTATTCTTGGTGAATTTTGGGGAAATCTTTCCTTGTATAAAATCTTTCCATAAATTGGTGATTTTTAATCACCATTGGATTTTTAATCCAATGATGCTCTAATTTACAGAGCACCATATTTTTTGTTTGGAAAGATTTAAAGAAATATTTTCCCAGTTAGGGTCTTTGATTTCCCTTAATTAGAATTTAATTCTATTATTTCATAGATCTTTAGGAACCCATCACGTGTTGGCACGTGACCCCCTGATTAAGCATTTGACCAGAATTTAATTCAGTTATGTTAAAGAACTCAGGAATTATCACATGTCAGCACGTGACCCTTGGTCACGTGTTGGCACGTGATGCCCCATTGGGGGTTTTCCTTGTTATTTTATTATACCTTTAATTCTTTTCAGTGGGTTTAAAGGCCCATCACGTGTTGACACGTGACCCCACTGACTAATTATTTTCAATTATTTATTTTATTCAGTGCTTCAAGGCTTTGCCTGTAAATGGTCACGTGTCTGCACGTGATGCCCGGTCACGTGTGGGCACGTGATGCCTCATAGCTTTTGATCCCGAATGAATTATGAGGCCCATAATATATCAAATCGAAGGATTTTTCAAGACACTTTCAATACCATCAGAATTTAGCTGTTTCTCATTCAGGAATCTATCAAAATGCAGCCCGGAAAGTACTGGTTCGCATTTTCTTCCTTAGATTACACGTGTATAGCATATTTGCTCATAACTTTTGATCCCGGATGAATTATGAATCCCATACTATATCAAATCGAAGGCCTTTTTCGAGACGCTTTAGATACCATCAGAATTTAGCTGTTTCTCATTCGGGAGTCTATCAAAATGCAGCCCGGAAAATACTGGTTCGCATTTTCTTAAACGTATCACTGCCATTTGATACCTTGGGCTCTTTTGCGCAGAATTTTTTTTTTGGCGGGAACACCAAGTGCTCGTGTCAGTGTCTTAGGTAGCAACATGTCACATATATGATGTACGAATGCATTAAGAATGAAAGCAGAATACATCTTGTACGAGAAAACTATTTTCTTATCTCAGTAAGATTTTAGTGTAAAAACCGAAATATCATCAATGAAATCGAGAGAAAATCCGTTTCATATATATATATATATATATCCCAATATCTCAATATCTCAATATCTTAGTGTCTCGGTCTCCATCAGTCCGGATCAGCCCATATCATCTAATCTCATGACTACGTCGGTATCCTCCGAATATCCGCCGCGTCAAAAATAACCGGTCGGTAGTGCTCCTCTGCTGGGCTCAACGCCATCATCTGCGACCATCTTGCCCTGAAGTACCATACCGGGTCCACCATACACCCGCAGACGGGTCCTCCTCCTCCTCAAATCGAGTGTATGATACCGCTCAAGAACCGAGAAAACTCATGGTGGACGACATATACATCATATCATGAGAAAACCGCAACTTGCATTTTAAAATGATAATGAGTTTATAAAATCCCTGCGGTTTTCTCCAAATCCAGGAACCTCATGGAAAATCCGACATCCCAAAATCAAGAGTCAATAAACAGTGAATACCGGTATAAAGCCCTACGATATTACATAACAGAATAAATGTATAAATGTATGAAGTGTCTAAGTAAGAAATGCAATATCTAAACTAGTATATGAAAGCAAGCGTACTAGTACTATGTTGAAACTACCAGCTACCAATTTATACCGACGAAGTAATGTTTTCTAATGTGTATGTGACATGGAAATTACCGATGATGATGTGTGTGAGTCGGCAAGGAAGTGTACGTGGAGCATACGCATCATCGGTAATGATGCTGGTGTCCTGACAACATGGGTTCATAATAACAAAAGAAAACACATGTATAAGCATGCAATGCGATGAGAACAACATGAACAAACGGAAAAAGATGTAGTAACCGCAACATATAAGAATATAAATTTCTATATATGAGTCATACATTTTTTGGTGTTTGAAATAGCACGAATCGTGGTCTTAGAAAAATAGGGGCTACGGGGTCTTTGAGAAAAGATACGTCTTTTAGAAAAATCCGTAGTATCTCTCGGCCTGTCTTTAAAAATACTCACGATTCGATAGTTTTGAAAATAAGTATGACTCGAGCCCAGTCGAAAGGGTAAGGAAATCCCCCTAAAGTCCGAGTCGATATATCTAGTAGTCGGCGATCCCGCCTCAATAGCATCACGTACGGTAAAATACATAGTGCGACATTCTCGAGTCAAGAGTGCGGATCAATCATCATATCTATACCTCATACGGTAAACTACATCGTACGTCATCCCAAAATCGGGGTACGGGTCAAATATCACATATACCTCATTATTCATATGGTATCATTATCGTAAAATCATGAATTAAGGATACCGTTCTAAAGTCTAGTACGTTCCAATATCATCAAACATATATCCTCGTGTGTATGAAACACATCGCCCAACGATCCACTATAATATCATGTCGTATATCATAACATGACCCAAACACATATCACAATCTCATGGCATCATGCCCGATCATATCGGCTCATCTCCAAGTATCATATACTGGGCTCATCATCCGTGTATACGTATATGTATATATGTGTGTGTGTGTGTGTGTGTGTAAACGCATCCACACACACACACACATATGTATATGTATATATATATATATATATATACATATAAACATATACACTCGAACATATCATGTGTGTGCATGTGTGTGTGTCAACCTTTACTCTAGGGTTTCGTGACTAAGAAACTAAAATAAAAGCACTTTCTTGCTAAGTATTCACGTCTCACAATAACACATATGTATATATATAATATTCGCATCCTACCCTACGAAAGTGCGGGGGTGCTATACGCCATCCACCCGACTTCCCCCGTAGATATACATCTACTCACTTTGATCCTTACTTGCCGAAGTCGATGACGCCGCGCTTTTCCTTGTTTTTCAAAGTCCACATGAGGGTGCCTGCATATATAAACACATAGTATCATAAACAGAAATCATGCATGAAAACCAAAACGGCACACGAATCACACATAGGTTAAAACCTATGGTCTACGCATGCAAGAATAACCAAACAACTCCCGATATCGACGTACAAACGTCAAGTGACCGAGACAAAACACAATATCCAAAGTTCAAGTCATTAATAATCATGAAACCAAAACAGAAACTCAGAAAACTTGCTCCAGATTTTTGGTCAGGTGAATTAGGGATAAACAAACAGTACAGTGGGGTAGTCTATGGGGTATGTGAGCTACAGAACCAATTCCAACACCATCACCCATGATTTAACCGGCGAGATCAACCAAATTTCCGGCCTGGCCAGTTTTCATAGCTTGGTTTGGATTCGTATTTTCAGGGTGGTCTTCTAGTGCTCAATCCAGGTCAATAGAGTTGCTTATTTTTCTTGTAAAGGTCTCAAGTCACTCCAGATTTCCTGTGTAGGGTTCCTAGGCATACCCATGAGGTTCTACAACAGATCAAACATGGCCAATTCAAAATTTTTCTATGTGCCAAGTAACCCTAAGCAAGATCGTAACTAGAGGTATAGGCGAAACAATATAACACTAAGTGAACGGAAAATACAACCTTTGTAGATCCGGTCCTCCACCTCCATAGCTCCGTGTTGACGTCCCTCCGCTGCGATCATCGGATCCCGGACTCTGGCGTTGGTTTCGTCGGAGAAATGATCGGGCTAGATCGTCAACTTCGATGCCGAAGATGATCTACGTCGAGGCAACTCAAGATCAAGCTCCAACTTCACCAAGTCATGAAATTTGTGAAGAAAACACCCTATACTATATGGCAAGTGGTAGAGGATGAAGAAATAGGAAGTGGGTTCACTTTAGAATTGGATTTCTCACTCTTTTTCTCAAGTCACCATTGAAGCTAGCAAGCTTCTTTCTTCTTGAAAAAGAAGAAGAAGAAGAAAAAGAATATGATTAGAATTGTTAAATTAAATGGAAATAAAGTCATTCTTATCATATTAGCAATCATGGTTAAGTGTAGAGAATAAACTAAGGTTAGGTGAATGGTTAGGTTTAGGAAAGAAACAAGAATGGTCAAAGCTTCTTGAAGCTTCAAAGAAACAAACAAAAGAAGCAACCAATTCTTTTCTTGCCCTAAAATGAATAAACAAAATAAATAGTTAAGAAAAGATAACAAAACCCTAACCATTCACTTAAACAAGGTTTAAAGTAAACATACACCTAAGTTTGCATGTATCATCAAACGTGATACAATCAAGTGCACAAAAATATATCACATATACAATGTGCACTTCAAGTGAGAAAATCCATTTTAAGTGAACCAATATTAGTTAATGCAAAGTAATATATCAAATATATAATTATACATTAAATCATTAAATCAACACTTGATTTAATGATCCGGTCATACTGCATATAACCGACTAATATCCAGTGTATCAATGTATCAAATCAACACTTGATTCGGTAACCCGGCTATATCACATATAACCCGCCGATGATACAAATCACGAGAATAGAATACAGTATCACATACTGGTATTATTCTCGGTCCCGCACATATCTCATATGCACTCCTATTTCGTTTCGCTTGAGCCAGGAAACCTCTGTGTAGGACTCTAAAGACTCGTCAATATGCCGGCAGCAGGTGATGATCATATCAAACACCCACAAGC
Source organism: Agapanthus africanus (assembly GCA_030015575.1). Taxonomy (NCBI): domain Eukaryota; kingdom Viridiplantae; phylum Streptophyta; class Magnoliopsida; order Asparagales; family Amaryllidaceae; genus Agapanthus; species Agapanthus africanus. Next base: position 451,986,163 of record CM057346.1, on the reverse strand, counting down.
CGCAAGCGGTCTGCTAAACGTAACGGCCACCCGGGTATTGAGCGATCAGAAGATCGACGAGCAAGCCCGCTCACACTCCTGTGAATCCAACCAGTAACACTTACCGTACAGTCCGGTCTCGTCGTCTGATATGCCGCATATCTTGCCTAGGGGTGGTAAACGTCAGACCCCAATAGCTCGATAAGTCATGTCGATATGAGGTCTATAACATCTCGAGAAACTACTGGTAACACTTACCAGTAAATCTCAGCAACCCTGGCCAGGGATTTTCGGTTATAGCCAATCGAACACAGCGCAACATCAACTCCCTATACCGGGAGAGACGAATCCCCTCCTATCGCTCATTGCCTCCATGTGACTCGGGACTGTACCCAAAAACCACCGTTTTGCACGCCCTCTTGGACGTGGTAAGGTGGAAATCAAAGCACAGTGGGAATCACACAAGACTCTATGACGATCTCGGGTCTACAGACTAACCTGTACCAGTGTCACCAGAGAACTGCCATCTGACGTAAGGTATAATACCATCTGGGAGTTCTCGGCGAGTCCGTCCAGTGTACCCAGTCTCCACTGAGCACCCGTATATCATCTCTGATGTCAAACACTAATGGATATGGGATCATCCATCGCCCATCTGTATGGGTCGAGAAGGTATACGCTAGTCTAATCTGGTATATCGATGCCCCGTCTCGATACACCCACGACTAGGGACCTTGAAGGATATACTTATGGACTACCATGTCCCCACTAGTATGATCCGCATCATAGTCCAGGCAGTCAAGTACACATCCTAAGGGCTTTACCAACATGTAACAGAGAGACAATCAGTGTACACGTTAAGGTAAAGAGCAACCAGATAGCATACTATCATGTCGAGCAAGAAAGTCCTCCCTATATATGTCCAAGCATCCACTACAATATACATCCTATGTATAGTAATGGCCTCTAGGGCATACATATAACTAACATCCTGTAGGCATCATAACCCACAAAAACCGACACCGAAAGTTTCTAACTCAAGTTTTATGGCCTAGGCTCTTGTTTGATCTAGGTTTTTAACACTAGGGGGGTTGTAGTCACCAATTACACCTCAATTGTACCATCACAACTCAAGAATCCCCTAAACTTCATCTTGGAATTTTCCAAGATCACTAAACCTCACTTAATCAAATTCTAAACTAAAACAGAAACTAAAGGAAATCAATACTACACTAATGGTGAAAGAAACACCTCATTTGGCAACTCAAGAATTTTCTTGAGTTGCCCCAAGTGCTCAGAATCTCAACTTGCTTAGTCCACCATGCATGTAGTGAGCTTGTGCACAATTTTAATGAAGGGGATATAAGGTTTTGATGTGGATTTGGGGGTGTTGTGAGGAGGTAGAGGAGGTGGAGGGAGAGGGCAGCCATGAAGAAAGAAGGAGAAGAAAATGAAGTGAAGAACAATGAGCCAAGATCAAAGAGACCCCTCACCCTCTCTCATGCCCATACCTCCTTACCATGCCACACATATTCTTTATTCTTTTTCTTTTCTCCTTTTTTTTTTAAAACAAAAACCTTAGTCAAACTAATACATAAAAGAAACAAAAACCCAAGTAATTAAAAGAATGAAGTATGGTTTTTCAAACAAATTAAGAAATATAACAAGTATTTTTACAATATAGCATGGTGCATGTCATGTGCATAATCAAGCTTAATGCATAATTTGTAATTATTAATTAAGTTTATTGGTAAACTTGTATGTAATTAATTCTAAAATATCCAAATCGACTTAATACAATCAAAATCAATAATCATGTAGAATTTTCAATTATCTCCCGAATTATCGGTATATAGTATACCATGTCATTAAAACTAATCTCTATACTTTAAATATTCATAATATTTATTACTTAAATTGTTTAACTTCCCAAAAATAATATTTTATTTTTCTGAAATGTTACAGTCTTCCCCTCTTAAATAAATTTGGTCCCCGAATTTAAATTAAAACTCCCTCAAATACTAAAACATTTCAGCAAAATGCTCTAGTCATCGGGGCTCCGACATCATAAATACTTAAAACACATCTTAGCGCAATGCATGCACATGAAAAGCGAGTATATAATTCAAAATCAAAACTCTGTCAAGCATCACACAATTATCGGAGTCATGGTGAAGATACCAATGTCAAAGTTCAATACGAAAAACCAACATCTGGGGAACTTTGATCTACATCAAAACTATAACATGTACATAATAAGCATCATTGTAAACTCGTCAAAACATCTGAAAAGAAATGCATGCCAACCCTTTTTCAAATCGCTGTGCGATGCGCGTATCACGACAAAAGTAGCGGCCGTTTATTGTAAGAAAAATAACTATATATATCCTTTGTTTAACATACACGTCCCGCCGTTTTGAAAATAATTTAGAAAGGTTTCTTTTGTAAAATGTTTCGTTCCATCTCGGACACATATGAAAAATATTGAGACTGTAACTCCTTTTTGGAAATCCCTTCGATAACTATCGATGCATGTAAAAACACTAGGTACTGTTTGTTAGTGTATATGCCCTAGAGGCCATTACTGTATCATACTAGTATGTATATTACTTGATGGAAGCTTGGGATATTCACAGTTGTATAGACAATCTTGCTCGAAATGGTAGTATGCTACTTAGTTTGTCTCTGCTTTAATGTGTACATGGGTTTCTTTTATTATATCACCTATACGCATTAGTGGAGCCCTTAGGATCTTTGCTTGATTACCAGCGTTGTGATGGCAGTCACACTCGTGGGGGCTGGGTAATCTACAAGCACATCCTTATTTACACGTCCCTGGTCATGGGATTATCGAGACAGGGCATCGATACTCCGGAGTAGACTAGCGTATGCGCTTCTCATCCCAGCGCGGGAGACGGCCTGTCCCACAGCCGTCAGTACGTCGTACTTGAGATAGTATGCGGGTGCTCGTTAGGTTACGAGTACACTGGACAGGACTCGTCAGGAACTGTTGGTTGGTATTATGCCTATCGTCAGTTATCAGTTCCTAGGTGACATGAGTACAGCTTAGTCCGCTGACTTGATACTGTCACTTCGCCTCGAGTGTGTTCCCACTGTACTTTGATTACTACCCTACCACGGCTCAAAGGAGTCGTGCAAACATATAGTAGTTGGGTGCTGTCCCGAATCACTTGGAGGCAGTGACGGTTAGACAGGATTCGTCTCTCCCGGTATTGGGGGTTGGCATCGCGCTGTGTCTAGGAGAGCCATTACACAAGTAGTCCCTGGCCAGGGCAAGCGAGATATACTGGTAGGTTTCCAGTGTTATATCAGGGTGTTCTGGGCTACACTCCGACACAACTTGTACCGCTATTAGGGGACTGACGTTTTACCGCCCCCCTAGGCCCGCCATGCGATGTTATCAGACGAACAGACCGGACTGTACGGAGACTGTCACATTCAGGCTCAGTAGGAGTTCAGATGGGTTTACCTCGTCAGTCTTCTTATCGGTATCTACCTGGGGACCGTTACGTACAGCTAGTGCCGCTTGCGGTCTGTGGTTAAACCCACTGCCAGCGTAGTGTCGAGTCTTTAGAGTCCCACACAGAGGGTTATTCGCCTTTAGGCAAAATGAGTAGAGGTCGCATGGTTTTGCGACGGGGTTCTTTCACATTCACGCACTTGTGCACGTTTTATGTCCGGACAGCTTATACTAGCGGGCTTTGGTTTAAGCCGGATCCTAGTATATGATTTGGGATTGGTTTTATCTCATTGTATTCGTGTTCCTCGGAACACGGATACGGGTGTGTATGCACAGTTGACTGAGGGAGAGGCAGAGGACTTTCATTAGGGTTGATTACCATTGTCATTTTCTTAACCCTAATGGTTATGTGTGAAATATGATTTATTCATATTAGTTAATTATAATTGTGCATGGTTAGGGTTGTTGACCATTTGACTTTATTTGACTTGTTGACCTAGGTTGACAAATTGACCATAATCATTCCATAAGAAAGATGCTCTTTGATTCTAGCAAAAAGCATTTAATATGAAATGATAATGGTCATTTCTTGATTAAACCATGACAATTATATTTAGCTAATTATCTATTTTCATAATTCACACATATATGTGAGAAGAATGGTTTATTTCTTCTCATTCTATCATTTTGATTCTCTCTCCTCCTCTTCCTCTCTCTCTATCTCTCCCCTCTCATGAGTTGAGAATCCCTTGAGCTTGAGATAAATCCTTCTAAAATACTCTCTACTCTTTCTAAGGTTCTAGGATTAGCACTCCAAGCATCTTAGTTACTTCTAGTTTGAAGTTGAAGCCAAAGTTGAGGCCCTCGGGTGGATCTTTCTTCAACAAGAGAAGGCGACAAGGAGATCCCTTTCTTTCACTCCAAGGAGCAAGAAGAGAAGGACTTGAAGACCTAGGTATAACCCCTTAACCGAGTAGCTAACTCCTTTAGCTGTGTTAGTTAGTTTTGTTTGGCAAAGATCCCTCCTTTAGCAAGTCCATGTTGTCTAGTGTTGTAAAAATCAAATTTTTCATAACGTTTCCGCCTCCCCGCAAGCACCGGGGTAGGCAACGTGGACTTACACTGTTCTCAGAACAATCTTGCTCGGTTACTAAATCAAATAGTAAGTATCATAAAAACGTACTGCTCAAAAGAAATCATACTCAATAGTATATGTAATAATGCCGCGTGCGTCTGGTGCGCACAGAAATCGAAATCAATGAATATGCCATACATGTGCACAGAAACAAAATCTAAGTGCAACAGGTGTGCATGAAAACACCTGTCAAGGGCAACAGGTGTGCCTGAAAACAATATCAGGTGCATCTTATATGCACGAAGAATCCCGATTTGGTGCATCTGGTGTGCATTAAAATCGCATCAAGCACGTCAAGTATGCACAAGAGTCCAAATCAAGTGCACAATGTGCACGAAAACAAATATCGAATATAACAATCGAAATCGACGGTATACAACATACCTCAATCCAGATCAGGTATACCGTGGTATATAATCTCACAACCACGTGGATCAGCGTGCACAAAATCGAATCAAAGTACTAAAAGTGCATGAAAACTATACCGAAGGCATAAGTCAAATCACATACATACCATAGGCATGAAATCAAAATCAAATATCTCGAATGACATCAAATCGAAATCGAGTGCAACTGTGGTGCACGAAAACTCAATCATGCAAATAAATCGCCTAAAATACCGAAATCCAAAATGACGGACACGTGATATTCGAATCACTAAATCGCAAATCGTAAACATTGTCTTCGATATGTCCTTCCTTCAAAGTCGAGAAGGTGCCGGTGCATCCAAAGCTAGCAGAGCAAGATATCTACTTGCCTCTTGTTCATGGTCTGACGCCTTATGCCCTTAGGCTCTCGTCTCTCACTGTGGATTGCCAGTTATATACCTCCTCGGCTCAACGGCCCAATATGGAATGATGACGGAAACAGTTCCGCTCTGGCACATCCTCTGAAGATCTCTGGCCAATTATCATGGTCACTCATAACATGTCTCGTCGATGATGCCGAACTCTGGCCCACTGGGTGTGCGTGGTACGACCGATCCTGGGTCCAAGTCTTCTCGTGTAGTATTCCAGAAAGTTCTCTCCCAAATCTCATTTCTGCCGAACTGCCCGAATGTTATCACCCTTTACTAAATCCATTCCTTATTCCGGAACAGTTGCATACTCATTACGACTTCTTCTAAAAGATATATCCATATTCAACGCCTCTGCATGCGTATCACATCTCTGATGTCAACGGAGTGGAACGCCATCTCGTCAAAATCTCGTACGAACCTCTTACTCCACTTTTCTCTAATGTGGACTGATTCGGACTCGTCTCTTCGTAGCTTTATGGAATGCGCTACAAATGGCTATACTCTGTTCTCCTCCGAAACACAGAGACGAGACCGCGGAGGTTCATCTTGCCTGAATTTGGGGGCAGATGCTAATTGGTGCTATCCGTCCACCTCTCCGAAGATGCCAAGTTGATTTATGACACCATGTATTGAAGGTTTAAACGGATGCGGCCAATATAGCAGATTTTGTCAGATTCCCGTTGAGGGGTTTTTGATTGTGGGGACGCTCTTCCCTGCAGGCGCAGGCCCCTGCACTTAATTACGCTACCACATCGCGGTAACCACTTTCTCCTTCTCCAGATGGTCACTTCGTGTCGTGTGTGTTTGTTTTGTTTTTTGGTTGCCCTTAGATTATATACGGAGACTAATTTATGTTGTCGACCGTAGGGCGTGGATTAGTCCAAATCCATATTTTTCTTAGATTTAGGTTTGGGGGTTGGGTTTAAGGATACGTTAATCTCATTTGAAACTAAGATCAACTTAAACGTTAGTTAAGGATACATTAGTCTAATTTTAGACTAAGATCAACTTAACAGTTTGTTAAGGACACGTTAGTCTAATTTTAGACTAAGGTCAACTTAACCATTTGTTAAGGATACGTTAGTCTAATTTTAGACTAAGAACTACTTAACAGGATCATTTAGATCCAACAAAAGAGCATTTGGGCTCTATTGTTTTAGTTTATGGACTTTGCGGTCAATTACCAGTTTAAGGACATGGTAGTCCAAGGTTAAGGACATCATAGTCCGTGGGTTTAAAGGGACCCCACAGTCTGAGGTTAAGGACATCATAGTCCATGGGTTTAAGGACCCCATAGTCTAAGGTTAAGGACATCATAGTCAATGGGTTTAAGGACCCCACAGTCCAGCTAATGATTGGTTATCGGGACCCGTCACCTCTCTGAAGACGTTGAAGGATTACAACGACAAATATCAAAGGAGTGAAGAGATGTACCCCTGAACCAAAATTGATTGGGAAATCTGTAGTCCAATTTAGAACTAAGATCAATTAATTAGATTATGAGCATATTGGCTCAGTTAAATCTGAATTGAGGACTTATGGCCAACTTGGGATAAGTCCAATTAGATTTGAAATGTTGGCCCTTTGTTGGACTGTTGAACATTTGTCTGGGTTCAGCCCCTCATTATTTAGCTATGCTAAACAAAAGTTTGGGGGCTCTGATAACATTTTGTCTTTGGCTGAGCACTAACCATTATAGCTCTAGATTTTAAGGTTCATTTGAAGGGGAGATTTGCATCTGGAAAATTTAGCCATTTGGGCTAAACTGGTTTGAAAATAGTGTTAAACACTAGCACATATCTGGCGGTCACGTGTTCCCACGTGATATGCTTAAAACAGTGTTAAACACTAGGGACAAAACGTTCAAAATAGTGTTAAACACTAAAAATGAGGTGGTCACATGGGGTCACGTGAGGCGCCTGCGAATTGGGCAGCACCATGCATTTTTAAAACATGTTTAAAAACATGTTTCGTCTTTTAAAAATTTGGGCAGCACCTACTTTGTATATTTTGATCCAAAATCACATATACAAGATAATGATAAGGCATCCCCAAACGGGAGCTAACTTTTCGCCAATCGGCGGATTCACAACCACGCAAAGCATAAATATAAGTATACAACGCCCAACGGCGAAGTTCACCAAAAAGGATAAAGAAATAAGCAAGACATCAAAATCATAAGTAGCGGAATACCCCTCGCTCTAAGTCTCGCAACCACAATCTCACTAAGTCTCATTACTTATACAATTACTAATTTTGATTTGATGGAGTTAACTAGATACAATATGAAATATAGATACAAGAGTGGGTACGATACAAATGTCGCACCTACCAAGCAAACCACCCAAAAGTAGCTATGTGCCAGCGATGCCGCTACTGATCCATGCAGTCAACCTGCAAGAACTGTGGCATAACAGGGGTGAGTTGCCAACTGGTGAATAGTAAAACATCTACAAGTAGAAATCGAATAAACAACGACTCCTAGGTCAACTATATCATAAAGGTAATACTATGATATCTAGGATGACCGTATCTGTATATGTGCCAACAATGTAATCAATACCTATATGTATGTGGATATAATCCAATAATATAATCAATGTATGTATGCATATAGATCTTGTCCAACCATATAATCAATGTATGTATGCATGTGGATATCGTCCAACGATATAATTAATGTATGTATGCATGTGGATCTCATCCAACCATATAATCGATGTATGTAAATATCATAAAAGCATATGCATGGAAGTTTGAGGATATAAATCAACGTGTGTCCCTCGCGACACATCAAAATCATGGAACCTGGGTGTCCAGCATCGACACTCGAAAACATCATGAAACCCGTGTCCAATATCGACACGTAAATCCTCATATCTCGGGCTCCGTCAGTCCAGATCGGCCTATATCATCTCTCGACTCCGGTCGGTATCCTCCGGATATCCGCCGAGCCCAAATACTATCACCGGTTGGTAGTAGTCTCTCTGCCAGGCTCACCGTCTACTGCACAGCAATCCGTTCACTGCACAGTAATCCGTTCTCGCCCTGGGGTACCATACCGGGTCCACCATGTACCTGCAATCGGCCTCATCCAGCTCCTCGAATCGGGTTTCACATGTCATACGTCTCAGAACCGAGAAAATGCATGGTGGACGCACTGAAATATCATATCAAGAGAAACCGGGTTTTTAAAACAGTACATGCTTTATTTTGAAATAGCCACGGTTCTCAAATCCAGAAATCTCATGAAAACAACATATCTCAATGCGTGTAATCATAAAGCATGATGTATGCGATATATAACAGAAATGTAAGCATATCCGTATATCATGCAACATGGAACAGTAATATGCACATATCAAGGGAAAACCGCTCTTTTAAATGAATCGAGTTTTTAAAATATATCATGCGGTTCCCAAATCTCCAAAATCGAATGCAATATCGTATAAATGTGCATATGTGTATGTACGCAAGTATGGACGTACAAATGTGTATGTCCGCAAGTATGGGTGTACAATATGTATGTACACAAGTATGGGTGTACAATATATATATGCACCAATAAGGATGTACAAGTGGTATATACGCAAGCATGGATGTACAATATATATGTGCGCCAATATGGATGTACAAGTGGGAATATACGCAAGTATGAGTGTACAATATGTATATGCACCAATATGGATGTACAAGTGGTATATACGCAAGCATGGATGTACAATATGTATGTGCGCCAATATGGATGTACAAGTGGGTATATACGCAAGTATAAGTGTACAATATGTATATGCACCAATATGGATGTACAAGTGGTATATACGCAAGTATGGATGTACAATATGTATGTGCGCCAATATGGATGTATAAGTGAGTATATACGCAAGTATGAGTGTACAGTATGTACATGCACCAATATGGATGTACAAGTGATATATACGCAAGCATGAGTGTACAATATGTATATCATGATGCAGCAACCCTACTGTGTAGTGACATGGCAATTATCGATGATGAAGTGTGTAAGCCGGTAAATCTGTGTACGTGTAACATACGCATCATCGATAATGGTGTAAGTGTACTAGCACAGGTATAAGTAATGCAATGCGAATAATATGAATGCATCATAAGGTAAATCGTCAGCTAAAAGCTATAAGGTATACATATCTAACATGATCGAGTCGGTGAATCTATCAATCGGTATCCAGCCTCACAACATCGCGTACGGTATAATCCATCGTACGACATCCTCTAGTCAAGGGTATGGATCAAACCTCAAGTCAAACTCATGACGTACAGAAAATCATCGTACGGCGGCATTAAGCTATCTGGGATTCTATCAACCTTTGCGACAATGAGGGGTACGGACCTAACGTCTCGTACGACATATCACACATGATTCATGATATTCTATATATATCTATATACCTATGTCCCAGGTCACATCCATAACAATCTTGTATCAGGGGACTGGCAAGGTATCAATCAGCTCAATCGACCCGCATCCGTATACCAACATATCATCATATCACATGTCAAATCGTATTCTCTTTTCATCATAATTATATCTCACATAAAGTCAAGTTTACAAATACATTCTACCTTTACTATAAGCATAAGTATCTAATCTAATATACACCATACAATCAGTTTTTTAAAAGGTGCGAATCGTAGTTTTGAAAGTAGGGGTTACGGTGTTTTGAAGGAAAAGATATCGTTTGAAAATCTGTAACGTCTCTCAAGGTATCTGTTTAAAAGATCCATACAATTCTTTAGTTTAGAAATAGGTATGGTTCAGATGACACATCTACGTCGACTATCTAGTCTTATAGTACCCTAAACGGCAATATCATCCTCAAATCGCGTCATCACGTACTAGTCGTATCATATCACTTCTAACTATCCTTAGTTTCTAATATGGTTCTCTAACTACCTTTTTACTCTATCTATAGTTTTCTATTAAAGTTTTCATTAACCATAATCTATATATAAATCAGTTTCCACCAAAGTGTGCGGGGGTGCTATACGCCATCCACCCGACTTCCCCCGTAGATATAGATTTACTCACCTTGCTTCTTATTTGCCGAAGTCGATGACGCCATGCTCCGTCGTCTCGGAATCCACGCGAAGGTACCTACAATAATACACAATCGCAATCGCTATTAAAATCGAATCCGGAAAACCGATACGGCACATGGCACGCTCATAGGTTAGAACCTATGGCCTACGCGTGCAAAAACAATCAAACAACCCTTGTTGTTGATGTACAACATCCAACAACCATATACAAATCCAAATAGCAAAACCTAGCATTCAAAATAGGGAAAACATAACCAAAAACCACACCAAAATGCTCCCAGATTTTGACTCAGGTGAAATTTGGATAAACAAACAATACTGGGATGATGTATATAGGGTATATGACCTACAGAAGCAACCTAGGCATCAGAATCCACCAAGTGGCCGTCCAGAACCCTCCAAAATCCGGCCTCCTCGGCCCTATGGCCTCCGTTTGGGTTCGTATGGTCGGGGTGGTCTCCTAGTACCCTAATTTGGTCCCTGGAGTTGTTTGCTAAACTCAGAAATTCCCCGGATTGCTCCAGATTCACAGTAGGCTCACAAATCAACACAAAACCGACACGAAACTAATCTAAGTTTATAACCTCTGTTCTAGGTCTAAAATTTGATCTCTAGGGTCTTGCACATCCTCACTACTGATCACAAGTCCACAAGTCACCCAAACCCTCTCTAGAATTTTCTAACTTGACAAATCACCACTAAACCAATTCTAAACTAAAACTAGAATATAAGGGACTTAAAACTAACTAAATGGAAAGGATTATACTTCATGGATGAACTCAAGAAAACCCTAGCTTCCCAAAGTTTATCAAAATCCCACTTTGTTTGGTCCATTGTGTAGAGTATGAAAAGGTGATCATTTTTTTGTGAATGGGGTATAGGATTTTGAGGAAGGTTTGGAGAAGGATTTTTGAGGTTGAAGGTGGAGGGAGATGAGAAAGAAGAAGGAGAAGAAAATGGTGGAGAAATGATATGAGGCATCCTCCCCTTCTCTCTTTCTCTCCATTATTCTCACTCTCACTCTCTCTCTCTCTCCAAGCATGGTCTCCTATCATCATTATGTCCCCTCTCTCTCTCTCCTCAAGTCATCATGACACCTTTTCCCTTTCTTTTCTTTTCTCACCACAATAAAACCATAACATAAAACAACACAATGAAAAAGTAACCAAATGAAACATGTCATGGTGCACTAACCATAAAAACTGTAGAAATATATATTTGGCTTAATCGCAATTAGCAGTGCACTAATCGGGTTTTTATCCAAACTGCATATAATAAATTTTAAAAATGTAAAATCTTTTAAATATATTATTAAATGAATAAATCATTTTAATTTCCATTTATTTCACAATTATCGGTATATATTTATTCCCTTTTTCGAAAACTCCAATTTCGCAAATCGGGCAGTTTTCGGGAAATATATTATTTTAATATTAAATTCCAAAAATAATATTTTATATTTTCTGAAATGTTACAGTCTTCTCCCCTTAAATAAATTCGGTCCTCGAATTTATATTTAAACCCTCAATTCCTAAAACATTTTAATAATCAGCTCAAATTAACGGGGCTCCAAAATCATGGAAGATGCAAAAACAACACAGCGCGTCAAGTGCGCATGAAAACGAGTACAAAATTCTGTTAGTGTATATGCCCTAGAGGACATTACTGTATCATACTAGTATGTATATTACTTGATGGAAGCTTGGGATATTCACAGTTGTATAGACAATCTTGCTCGAAATGGTAGTATGCTACTTGGTTTGTCTCTGCTTTAATGTGTACATGTGTTTCTTTTAGTAAATCACCTATACGCATTAGTGGAGCCCCTAGGATCTTTGCTTGATTACCAGCGTTGTGATGGCAGTCACACTCGTGGGGACTGGGTAATCCACAAGCACATCCTTATATATACGTCCCTGGTCATTGGATTATCGAGGCGGGGCATCGATACTCCGGAGTAGACTAGCGTATGCGCTTCTCATCCCAGCATGGGAGACGGTCTGTCCCACAGCTGTCAGTACGTCGTACTTGAGATAGTATGCGGGTGCTCATTAGGTTACGAGTACACTGGACAGGACTCGTCGGGAACTGTTGGTTGGTACTATACCTATCGTCAGTTGTCAGTTCCCAGGTGACATGAGTACAGCTTAGTCCGCTGACTTGACACTGTCACTTCGCCTCGAGTGTATTCCCACTGTACTTTGATTACTACCCTACCATGGCTTAAAGGAGTCATGCAAACAGATAGTAGTTGGGTGCAGTCCCGAAGCACTTGGAGGCAGTGACGGTTAGATAAGATTCGTCTCTCCCAGTATTGGGGGTTGATATCGCGTAGTGTCTAGGAGAGCCATTACACAAAGTCCCTGATCAGGGCTAGCGAGATATACTGGTAGGTTTCCAGTGATATCTCAGGGTGTTCTGGGCTACACTCCGACACGACTTGTACCGCTATTAGGGTACTGACGTTTACCACCCCCTAGGCCCGCCATGCGATATAATCAGACGAACAGACTGGACTGTACGGAGATTGTCACATACAGGCTCAGTAGGAGTTCGGATGGGTTCACCTCATCAGTCTTCTTATCGGCATCTACCTGGGGACCGTTACGTACAGCTAGTGCCACTTGCGGTCTGTGGTTAAATCCACTGCCTGCGTAGTGTTGAGTCTTTAGAGTCCCATACAGAGGGTTATTCGCCTTTAGGAAAAACAGAGTAGAGGTCGCATGGTTTTGCGACAGGGTTCGTTCACATCCGCGCACTTGTGCACGTTTGGTGTCCGGGCAGTCATTACTAGCGGCTCTGGTTTGAGTCAGATCCTAGTATATGTTTTGGGGTTAGTTTTATCTCATTGTATTCGTGTTCCTCGGAACACGAATGCGGGTGTGTATGCACGATTGTTTAAGGCGGAGGAAGAGGATTCTCATTAGGGTTTTGGTACGAGTGTGTATGCACAGTTGACAGTTGTCGTTTACCAAACCCTAATGAACATGTGAATTATGATTAATAATGTTAATTAAAAGGAAATTGAGTTATGGTTAGGGTTGTTGACATTTTGACCAAGGTTGACTTGTTGACCAAGGTTGAAACTTTGACCATCATCATTTCAAGCAAAGATGCTCTTTGATCTTTGCAAAACACATTAAATGTGAAATGATAATGGTCATATCAAACCAACCATCACCTTTTTCATTTTGATTAATATTGCTAATTATTAATTCACATATATTTGTTATGGTTGTAAAAAACTCTATCATAATATTATTCTCATTCTCTCTCATCTCTTCTTCTTCCTCTTCCTCTAGCTCAAGGAAAATTCATTTCATGTGTTGAGAAACATTTCCTTTGAGATAAAACACCCAAAACCACTCTCTACTCATCCTAAGGTTGAAGGTCTAGCAAGCCGGACACTTTAGTTTTCTCAAGTTCGAGGAAGGAGCTCAAGGTAGAGACCCTCAGGTGGATCCATCTTCGGCAAGAGAAGGCGGCGAGGAGAGAACCATCCGACCACCACAAGGAGTCCAAGAGAAGGAGTTCAAGTTGAGGTATAACCCCTAACCGAGTAGGTAAAGCTCTAGTTAGTTGCAAGTGTGTAGTTTAGCAAAGATCCGTGTTTTATAGTCCATGTTACTATAACCTAAAAATCGTTTTTCACCGTTTCCGCAAACCCGAAAGAACCGGGAGAGGTAACGTGGACTTACAGTGGTATCAGAGCCTAGCTAAACACACCCTAGCATGTTAGCAAAGTATCTAGAATTTCGATCGGACAAAAAAAACCGCAAAACACGTTAAAAATATCAACTTTCTGCCGATTTTTATTTCTACTCAAAAAATAATAAATCATGTACTAAAAATCGGCTCAGGGTTTTTACAGAACAGGCAAGAAAAACGATCCAGTGAGTCGACCAACTCACCGCGGATCCACGGCCGAGTTGACTGGGCCGTGGATCGTTTCTCCTGCAGTGTTGGTGTGTTGGTGTTTTGTGATTTTTAGGATGGTTTGTTTCTGCCCAGAATTTCCAGAGAACAAATTTGTTTTTCGGGTGGTTACAAATCCGTATTTTGATCGATTTTCTGTAGACTTTGGCTAATGGGTTGTATCTGTGATGTTATATATGTATTGAACGTCTGCTAATCGCTATACGTCGATTAGTGGAGGTTATACATATCTGTGATCTGTAATGTTGATGGTATGTGTATATGAATTCGTTGGATTGTCGCGGATGAATAGCTGGGGGTTGTGAGATGAGAGTTTTTTCTTTATCTTTCAATTCATGTAATATGTAAATTTGATGTAATATTATTTGTATGGCCGTACATCCGGGATGAGGTTGTAGCCACCATTGTATAATTTTTTTTTACTGTTTTTGCTCCTAGAATAGACCCAAGGTGGGGTGCACAAACTACCGGGTATCTCGAAGTGCCGAGTGGCCTACTCACGTCGTTGAGGGAGGTTGCTTCGCTTCGGGTACTTAGCGGGTAGTTTGCCGCACCCGTAGGGGTCTACGGTGGGGTATTGGCTATTCATCGCGACCGTGTAATCCGCTTTTCGTTACAGGCTCGAACGGAATGCGGATTTCTAGTATATCCAATGTATTCATCTGTGATCTGGAATGGCTATCATTGCATCTGACGAATGTGTATATATCTATATATGATATCTATTTAGGCGTTGCTTATGTTTTGCATCCGCGCTAGTCCAGCCCCCGCTCTGTCGTTAGTTAAGTAACCTAACGGGTGATGACGGGACCGCGTGGCGAATGCGGATGGCATAAGCGTACGTCATATTTTCGTTGTTTTCTGCAATGGTAGGATTAAATGATGGGACGCATTAAAATTAATGCAAGAAAATAAACCAAGTAAAAGTCGTTGGAACACTTTTAAAACCACTCGGTTCTTTTCAAAAACCAACTTTTAAATGCGGAGCTTGAACCACTCCTTTTAAAAGCTATCTCGTTCCATCGATTATATCAAGTTCACTACGTTCACGGTTTCGCCAAAACCATTCGTAGCCCTCCATCGTTTCAGTCAAATATTCGGTAGTATTCAAGCTATGTATTTTGACCTCACGCCAAGGCATAGTGATTGGTAGCTGCCGGATATTTATCTGCTGCATAGATAGAATGCGTTGGTTTGAGACAGTCGTACTGCCATTTTGGCCCACGTCAAGGGTAGGTACGGGTGGGTTCAAAATAACCTGGATAATGATGGGTAGAACTTGACATGTGACTTATGACATTTTGACCTCACGCCAAGGTCATAAGAGCATGGGGCAAAAATCCACATCGGGAGTTTCAAAAGAAACTGAAACTTGCTAGCGCTGCATACCATTTGGAGTGTGATGATTCTGGTAGGATTCCTTCAGTTTTGTCATGCGATGATATTTGGATCCCGATCCTACTATGAGTATATGCTACTCCTCGGGAAATTTCTCACTTAACGATCAATGTTATAAACCAAGTAGGTGTCTAGAAAGGTGTTAGCGGGGCTACGCTCCCAGGGAAAAGAGGTTCTTAAATTAAGGAAATTCGCGAAAGCGTTGGAAAACCTCCCTCGAAGTACCGACACTGGCCTGGCTGAACGGTTAAGCAAGTATTGTACGGTGAGATTGATCCCGACAAATTCTTCCTTTATGGTTTGAGGAGGGATTCGAGAGACAGTGGGAGCCATCCTGTTTAGACAAACTAAAAACCACTCTAAACTTGCAAGAGCATCATGCTAAAGTGTTTTCTTTTCTCTCTCCTAATTGCAGCGACCAATCGACATGACCGGACTTAAGTTATTACTAAATAAAAACATACTGACAGGGCCAAACTACAAAGATTGGCTCAGGAATGTCAAAATGGCAACCACTTACGACAAGTTGGGGTATCTCCTTACCACCAAAGCTCCCCCTGTCCCAGGTTCCACCTCCAGCGTCGTGGATGTAGAAATCTGTAAGACATGGGTGATCGACTGCGCGAAGGCCAAGTGCCTCATGCTTGCCTCTATGGAAATGAACATCAGAGGAGGCACGAGAATATGGACCTAGAATCCATATTTCTTCATACAAAAGAACTGTATGGAGAGCAATCCCGTATCGCCAGATACGAAGTCTCGAAAAAGTTGTTTTCGGCAAGATTAGCCATCGGATCATCGGTAGCAGAACACGTGCTTAAGATAATTGGCTTCATTGAAGAGCTCGCGGACCTTGGGACCACGTTAGAGAACGAGCTCTATACGGACTTGATTCTCCAGTCCCTTCCTTCCACTTACGCCCAGTTTATCCTAAACTTCAACATGCAAGGAAAGGAGGTTGAACTTTCCGAACTTCTGAACATATTGAGGAGTGCTGAGGGCACCCTACAGAAAGGTAGGGAAACATCCACTTTGTTTGTAGGAGGATCTTCCTCTTCTGAGTCCAAGGCGAAAGCCAAGGGAAAGAAGAAGAAAGCCCCCGCCAAACCAAGGGGCGGTGTTAGTATAGTGGATACGAAGGGAAAGGCAAAGGCAACAAAGGTAGTGGGAAAACTTGTGGAAAAGGAATAATGCTTTTACTGTCACAAGAGTGGACACAGGAAAAAGGATTGCAGGGCTTGGAAGGCCAGAAACCAGGATCCGAAGCAAGTTACGGCTTCGGCTTCAGGTGTGTATGTTATTGAAAACTGTCTTTCAATAAACTCTACTTCCTGGGTATTGGATACCGGGTCAGGATCTCATATCTGTAATTCTTTGCAGGCACTGAGAAGGCGTAGGGTTTTGAAGGCAGGTGATATGACCCTCAGAGTTGCAAACGGAGCTGGCATGGATACTGAGTCCGTAGGGGACTATCACCTGGGAATGTCAGATGGACATGTTTTGGTTTTGCGTGACTGTTATTTTGTACCCAATGCAACCTGTAATATCATATCTGTATATTTATTATCTAAAGAAGGTTATGAATTTGCATTTGTAAGTAATGTTGTGAACATTCACCTTAATCAAGTTTTGATTGGGTCGGGTACATTAAACAATGGTATATACGTATTAAACCAACCACAGATTTTCAATGTCCAGAATACACACAAAAGAAAGTCTCCAGAAATCAATCATGCTTTCTTATGGCATTGTAGACTGGGTCACATCAATGAGAGAAGGTTGACGAAATTACATACAGAAGGATATTTGGATCCGTTCGAATATCATTCATATGCAACTTGTCAATCTTGTCTCAAAGGAAAGATGGCAAAGACTCTGTTCACTGGACACGGAGTAAGAGCGAGCGAGCTCTTGGGGCTCGTACACAGTGACGTGTGCGGTCCAATGTCTATACATGCGCGAAGTGGTTTTTCTTACCTCATTACTTTTACGGATGATTTTTCTAGGTTCGGACATGTCTTCATAATGAAGCATAAATCTGAAGCCTTTGAAAAATTCAAGGAATATAAGAATGAAGTAGAAAAACAAATAGGCAAAAGTATCAAGTCACTAAGATCTGATCGAAGTGGTGAATACTTAAGTGCCGAGTTCCTGGATTATTTAAAAGAGAATGGAATTCTCTCTCAGCTTACCCCTCCGTACACTCCGCAACATAACGGTGTATCGGAGAGACGGAACCGAACCCTATTGGATATGGTACGTTCCATGATGAGTAACGCTGAGTTGCCGCGATCATTCTGGGGATATGCGCTAGAATCAGCTGCATACCTTTTGAACCGAGTTCCAACTAAGACTGTGCCTACCACACCATATGAGATATGGAGCGGGAAGAAACCCTATTTTCAATATCTGAAGATCTGGGGATGTCCAGCTTTTGTCAAAAAGCAGCATGCGGACAAGCTCGAGGCACGCTCAGTACTGTGCAAGTTTGTGGGATACCCAAAGAACTCCAGGGGGTATCTTTTCTATTACGCAGAAGAACAAAAGGTCTTTGTTTCTCGTAATGCCCACTTTCTAGAACACCAGTTCTTAGAAAAGGAAATTAGTGGGAGCGCAATAGAACTGGAAGAAATTCCAGAACCACAGACTATTACTGAAAGCTTAGTAGAACCAGAGGGTTCAAAAGAACAAGACATTCCTGCGCCGCTCCGCAGGAGTAGTAGGCAGTCTCATCCGTCCGAGAGATACTACGGTTTTCTCATAGACGGGGATAGAGAGGATTGCATCATTGATTATGATGAGCCGACTAGCTTCCAGCAGGCCATTCAGAGCGTTGACTCGGTAAAATGGCTGGATGCAATGCAGACTGAAATGGAGTCCATGTACACCAACAAAGTATGGACTTTGGACGTAGCTCCAGATGGGGTAAAACCCGTAGGATGCAAGTGGATCTTCAAGAGGAAGATTGGTGTAGATGGACAGATTGAGACCTATAAGGCTAGACTTGTTGCAAAGGGTTTTCGTCAAAGGCCTGGTTTGGACTATGACGAAACCTTTTCTCCAGTGGCTATGCTGAAATCCATTCGGATCCTTCTTGCCATTGCTGCCTTCCACGATTATGAAATTTGGCAGATGGACGTAAAGACCGCTTTTCTAAATGGAAATTTAGAGGAGTGTGTATATATGGACCAGCCAGAGGGTTTCATTCAGAGTGGGAGCAGCGGAAAGGTGTGCAAGTTGCTTAAGTCCATTTATGGACTAAAGCCGGCATCGCGGAGTTGGAACATCTGTTTTGATGAGACGGTCAAAGAATTTGGCTTTATCAAAAATCCAGATGAACCATGCATCTATAGTAGATTTGTAGCACAAACTGTCGTATTCCTCATTTTATACGTGGATGACATTCTCTTGATAGGAAAAGACATTCCTATGCTACAATCTGTCAAAGGGTTCTTATCACACAGGTTCTCCATGAAAGACCTGGGTGATACCTCTTACATTCTGGGGATCCGGATCCATCGTGATAGATCCAAGAGGATATTAGGACTTTCACAGTCCAGGTACATCGACACCATACTGAAAAGATTCAGTATGGAAGATTCCAAGCGCGGTAATCTACCGGCTTGTCACGGGATCACCCTCTCCAAAGAGATGTCTCCCAAGACTGATTTGGAAAGGGATCGCATGTCTATTATACCCTACGCTTCTACGGTAGGCTCTATAATGTATGCGATGTTGTGTACCAGACCAGATGTAGCTTATGCACTGAGTGTGGTAAGCCGGTATCAGTCAAACCCTGGGGAGAAGCACTGGATAGCGGTAAAGAACATTCTCAAGTACCTGAGAAGGACTAAGGAGATGTTCTTGGTGTATGGCGGAAAAGACCTCCAGATCGAGGCCTTTGCTGACTCAAGCTTCCAGAGTGACAAGGATGATTCCAAGTCCATGTCGGGTTTTGTCTTTACCCTCAATGGAGGGGCGGTGTATTGGAAGAGTTCTAAACAGGAAACCGTTGCTGACTCAACAATGGAAGCGGAATATATGCCGCAAAAGAAGCCGTCTGGATGAGAAAGTTCTTGAAAGAACTTCAGGTGGTTCCGTCCATTGTTGATCCAATACCTCTGTATTGCAACAACAACGGGGCTATAGCTTTAGCGAAGGAACCCAGGTCCCATCAGAAATCCAGACACATCTTGAGGCGGTATCACCTGATCAGGGAGATCGTGGATCGCCAGGAGATCGAGGTTCGGAGGGTTGCTTCAGAAGATAACACTGCAGATCCACTCACGAAGGCCTTACCCCAGACTCAGTTCGAGCGGCTGATCGAGATGATAGGTCTTCGATACGCCAGTACATGGCCTTAGTGCAAGTGGGAGATTGTTAGTGTATATGCCCTAGAGGCCATTAATGTATCATACTAGTATGTATATTACTTGATGGAAGCTTGGGATATTCACAGTTGTATAGAAAATCTTGCTCGAAATGGTAGTATGCTACTTGGTTTTTCTCTGCTTTAATGTGTACATGTGTTTCTTTTATTATATCACCTATACGCATTAGTGGAGCCCCTAGGATCTTTGCTTGATTACCAGCGTTGTGATGGCAGTCACACTCGTGGGGGCTGGATAATCCACAAGCACATCCTTATATATACGTCCCTGGTCATGGGATTATCGAGACGGGGCATCAATACTCCGGAGTAGACTAGCGTATGCGCTTCTCATCCCAGCAGGGGAGACGGTCTGTCCCACAGCCGTCAGTACGTCGTACTTGAGATAGTATGCGGGTGCTCGTTAGGTTACGAGTACACTGGACAGGACTCGTCGGGAACTGTTGGTTGGTACTATACCTATCGTCAGTTGTCAGTTCCCAGGTGACATGTGTACAGCTTAGTCCGCTGACTTGACACTGTCACTTCGCCTCAAGTGTGTTCCCACTGTACTTTGATTACTACCCTACCACGGCTTAAAAGAGTCGTGCAAACAGGTAGTAGTTGGGTGCAGTCCCGAAGCACTTGGAGGCAGTGACGGTTAGATAGGATTCGTCTCTCCCGGTATTGGGGGTTGATATCGCGCAGTGTCTAGGAGAGCCATTACACAAACTCCCTGGCCAGGGCTAGCGAGATATACTGGTAGGTTTCCAGTGATATCTCAGGGTGTTCTGGGTTACACTCCGACACGACTTGTACCGCTATTAGGGGACTGACGTTTACCACCCCCTAGGCCCGCCATGCGATATTCTCAGACGAACAGACCGGACTGTACGGAGATTGTCACATACAGGCTCAGTAGGAGTTCGGATGGGTTCACCTCATCAATCTTCTTATCGGTATCTACCTGGGGACCGTTACGTACAGCTAGTGCCGCTTGTGGTCTGTGGTTAAACCCATTGCCAGCGTAGTGTCGAGTCTTTAGAGTCCCACACAGAGGGTTGTTCGCCTTTGGGCAAAACAGAATAGAGGTCGCATGGTTTTGCGACAGGGTTCGTTCACATCCGCGCACTTGTGCACGTTTGGTGTCCGGGCAGTCATTACTAGCGGGCTCTGGTTTGAGCCAGATCCTAGTATATATTTTGGGGTTAGTTTTATCTCATTGTATTCATATTCCTCGGAACACGAATGCGGGTGTGTATGCACGGTTGTTTAAGGCGGAGGAAGAGGATTCTCATTAGGGTTTTGGTACGGGTGTGTATGCACAGTTGACAGTTGTCGTTTACCAAACCCTAATGAACATGTGAATTATGATTAATAATGTTAATTAAAAGGAAATTGAGTTATGGTTAGGGTTGTTGACATTTTGACCAAGGTTGACTTGTTGACCAAGGTTGAAACTTTGACCATCATCATTTTAAGCAAAGATACTCTTTGATCTTTGCAAAACACATTAAATGTGAAATGATAATGGTCATATCAAACCAACCATCACCTTTTTCATTTTGATTAATATTGGTAATTATTAATTCACATATATTTGTTATGGTTGTAAAAAACTCTATCATAATATTATTCTCATTCTCTCTCATCTCTTCTTCTTCCTCTTCCTCTAGCTCAAGGAAAATTCATCTCATGTGTTGAGAAACATTTCCTTTGAGATAAAACACCAAAAACCACTCTCTACTCATTCTAAGGTTGAAGGTCTAGCAAGCCGGACACTTTAGTTTTCTCAAGTTCGAGGAAGGAGCTCAAGGTAGAGACCCTCAGGTGGATCCATCTTCGGCAAGGGAAGGCGACGAGGAGAGAACCATCCGACCACCATAAGGAGTCCAAGAGAAGGAGTTAAAGTTGAGGTATAACCCCTAACCGAGTAGGTAAAGCTCTAGTTAGTTTCTAGTGTGTAGTTTAGCAAAGATCCGTATTTTATAGTCCATGTTACCATAACCTAAAAATCATTTTTCACCGTTTCCGCAAGCCCGAAAGAACTGGGAGAGGTAACGTGGACTTATAAATTCAAAAACCGAACTCCGTCAAGCGTCACGCAAATCATTGTATTTGCACGCATATCCTCGGAGTTACAATAGAGATACAGATCTCGAAACCCACTACTGAAATCCAATATACACTAGTCAAATACTATAATACGTGTATAGTACGTATCCTTGAAAAATACAAAATCTGAATAAAATACATGCAAAATCTTTTCTAAATCGCCGCGTGAATGCGTAACCCACGGCATGAGTGACGGACGCTCATTTGTAAAATAATAATATATGTCCATATATGCATTGCTAAATATACATTCCGACGTTTCAAAATATCCCAAAAGGTTTTCCTTTAAAAACGTTCGTGTCGCTCACGGACACGTAGGAAATAGCGAGACTATAGCTCTTTTTCAAAACCCTCTTGGTAAACTTTTAATGCATGCAAAGTACTCAGGTACTGTCCTCAGATCAGTCCTGTTTGGCCACTATATAATATGGTGCCCAATACGAAACAAAGTGCTCAAAAGTAAAATCAGACTCAAATGACGTACCCAACAATCACGTGCATCTGGTGCGCATGGAAATCAAATCCAAACACAGGTGCCATAATATGCACAAAGCAAAACTAAGTGCAACGGGTGTGCACGAAAGTATCTGTCCAATGCAACGGGTGTGCACGACAACACATCTGGTGCATCTATTATGCACGAAAACAACATCTGGTACATCAAATGCACGAAATACAATCAATAACTCAAACGCATAAAAAGCAACACCGAGTGCACCAAGGTGTATAAATCAAAAACGTGTGCAACTTTGTGCACAATATCCGTTTCAATGCACTGCAAGCACATGTGAGCTATACCGAGTGCAAAAATCACATCATTCGTATGAAACCCACAAAATCATAAACACATGCTACGAAGGTACAAAATCGACATCAAATGCAATGGATATGCACAAATCGCAAATAAACACAACGGTGTATAAAATATATATCAAGTGCGATAACTATGCGCAAAATGTAAATACCTAGCAGGTGCAACCATGGTGCACGAAAACCAATATCATGAAACTCAATCATCAAAACTCAAATCTAAGCAATATAAGCGTGATACTCGGATCACAAATGCAAATCGCAATAAATGACATCGAGGTACATCTCTTACAATATCGAAAAATGTCGATGTGCCCAAAACTGGCAGAGCAGGAACATCCGCTTGCCTCCTGCTCACGGTCTAGCATCATCTGTCTCTGGGTCCTCATTTTTCCTCGGATTACCAATCTCGCAATCCATCGGCTCATCGGCCCGGTCAGGTGTGCTAACGGGAATGATTCCGCTCTGGCACTTCTCTGGTCATTTCTCGGTCAATCATCACGACCACTCGTAAAGCAGCACGTTACTGGCATCGACCTCTGGTCCTCTGAATACTCGTGACACAACTGATCCTCGGTGCAAATCTTATTGCAGCAGTGTCCTGGGAGGAATCTGCTTAAGGTCACTTCCGATCTCGCCTATGCCGAACTGTACGGAGGCTGGTACTCTTGCCTAATCTTTTCTCATTCTCTGGACATCTGCGTTTTCAGCACAACATTTCTTCATGAACCGGCCGTATCCCAATGCCTCTGTATGCATATCAGATCTCTGATCTCGACGGGGAGTAATAACAGCTTGCCAGCATCTCGTGTGAACCTCTGGTTTCACTCGTCCGTATCCTCGTACACTTTGACGCCACGTCATGCTATCTGCGCACGGCAACTGTTCTCGGCCACAGTCAATCAGAAGTCTCTCACACAGACTCGAAATCACGAACTCGGTATCTTCATCACTCTGTAGAAGGTATCTGGCCAAACACATCCTCCAGAATTCGTCCCAACCATCAGAGGAATATTCAATACTCATCCGTTCTTGATCAACTCACAACGCATCTGAGTGAGGTCCTCTATCCGAAACTGGTCAGCTTGCTGATCTCTTATCACATGATATCCGGACGACGCTAAACCTTTCGATCGAGTCATCAAGGTCCCAAAATTTCCCGAAAGCTCAACACCTGAGCACAGTTTAATAATATCTGGTACATACTACAGTACCTCTAGACCAGCCGTAGAAGGGCAAACCCAAGCCTCACTGATGGCACCTCTAAACTGCCGTAAACCCTAAGGTTCAATAGCGGTTCCATGGCCATCATGTCGAGTTAGGGTTTCATTCTTCTAGAGGGTCCACAGAAACACTTGCATGCTCCTCCAAATACTTAAACTTGGGAAAATGGGTTTTCTGACATTCGTTCGAACTTTTTAACTTCACCTAAGTGACATGTGAATATCTTTCGTCTGTATGCTAAACAATGCCTCAATCCTCCAGGAAGGCGATACATCAACGGACATCTCTGGATCGGTCTGCTCTAGATCTGAGTAAGACTCTCCACACTGAAAAT
This sequence comes from Agapanthus africanus, assembly GCA_030015575.1. Taxonomy (NCBI): domain Eukaryota; kingdom Viridiplantae; phylum Streptophyta; class Magnoliopsida; order Asparagales; family Amaryllidaceae; genus Agapanthus; species Agapanthus africanus. The sequence continues at coordinate 451,961,504 of CM057346.1, read as the reverse complement.
CTTCAATTCAACTGGGCCTGCGTCGGCGCATCAATCTGACGAATCACCTTCGTCTCTCAAATCGGGGTAGACTAGCTATCATCTGTCGCATCTATGCCTGGGAGCTCCAGCGAACTCAGCTCGTAAATTCTGGAGGCGACATCCTATCAATCTCAGCAACAGCTGGGTCAGCTGTCTGCACGGTAGACGACATCACAATCTCTGAGGTCGGCTGTACATCAACAGTCCTCTCGCAACTGGCAGCTCTAACAATGGCCCGATCATCCGGTGCGTAACCAACCACTCGCCTCAACAAGAGGTCACAACATAAATACTAACTCGAGACGTTTCCCGTGTCACCAGAAAACACAATGGTCAGTCCTCGTCCATGACGAGCTCGCCTTGACCGCAACACTAACAGCAGCTCAAACTGCGCTCAAACCATGGTGACCGGAACCTCAATCGAGTATCGATAAAAACAGATCAAAGGCATGAAAGGAAACGACAGATCCAGAATGGATACATGATCATAAGAAGGAACGGCATCAATGAGAGTATGATCATGGAAACGAATAAAATCAAGGATCTCAAATGGATGTATAATCATGGGTATGAAGAGAATCATAAGTCTCAAAAATATGTACATCCTAAGGTTTCTTAAGTAGAGTATCGTATCGTAAATATGCCGCGGAACATACGTACGGTATGTCACTCTACTCAAGCTACCTACTCCATCAATCAGGGTCAGCCTATGAAATGGAAGTTCGGGTCTAATACCCCCCGTTCAAGTCTAAGTTCCATAAGGTCAAGCCTAGGTTCCGAAATACATACCCGCCCTAGACTACGCATAGTCAAATATAGACTCGAACCAAGGTTAAACCTAACGCTCTGATACCAACTTTGTCACGACTCGAAATATTAGCTCGTGATCAGCACTTGAATCACGCAACGTCTAAAGGCGTAACGGAATTCAAGTAAGCTGAAACCCAGAAATCTAAACCTTTTTAAGAAAATAAAAGAGTTGAAGTTTTGAAATAAAGGTATAATGAAATCAAGTTTTCTTAAATGCATGGAAAAAGGACATAAATAATGCAAGTGAAATTTACTAGTTTGAAAACATGTTTCATCTTTTAAAAATTTGGGCAGCACCTCCTTTATATATTTTGATCCAAAACCACATATACAAGATAATGATAAGGCATCCCCAAGCGGGAGCTAGCTCTTCGCCGATCGGCGGATCCACAACCACGCAAAGCATAAATATAAGTATACGACGCCCAACGACGAAGTTCACCAAAAAGGATAAAGAAATAAGCAAGACATCAAAACCACAAGTAGCGGAATACCCCGCGCTCTAAGTCTCGCAACCACGATCTCATTAAGTCTTATTACTTATACAATTACTAATTTTAATTTGATGGAGTTGTAGGGTTACTAGGCACTCTTACAAGGGTCTATAAGGCATCAACCATGCCCGATTTAAAATTTAGACGTGCCGAACAACCCTAACCAAGATCTTTAAACTAGAGATTAGGCGAAACAAAGCATGTTAAACACTTTAACATCTAAGAGTTTGGGATTACAACCTTTGTAGTCTGGTCCTTCACTTCTAAAGCTCCGTGTTGAGGTCCCTTCGCTGCGATCATCGAGTTTCCGGACTCTAGAGAGGCTCCACGAAGAGAAAGATGCAAGCTTGCTTTCGATCTTCGATAACTAAGATGATCTATCTTGAAGTTTCTATAACACAAGCTCTCACTCACTAAATGAAGTGAACACCCTAATCTAATTGGCAAGAATAGATTAGGATGATGAAGTAGGAATTTAGCTCTCATTTATTTTCTTAATCTCACACATTTTCATCACCTCATAAAAAGTTAGAAAGTTTTTTCATGAAAGAAGAAGGAAGAAGAAGAAGAAGAAGAAGAAGAACCATTCTCTTTTGTGATGAATAATGAATCCATGTAAGGTTAGAAATGCAACCATATCTACAAAATATCTACAAAATATCATGTTTGGCTGAGTTAACTATGGTTAAAGGGTTGGGCTGGGTTAACTAAATATCTACAAAATATCATAACAAATATCTTTGCTTAAAACAAAAGCAAAGCTTCTAGAAGCAACTAGAAAGAATTAACCCAAATCAATCCCTAACCATGTTTAATCTCCACTAATCATGTTGCATTAGTAACCTTAACTTGTTACAATATTATATATCACATATATAATATATTTTGTAACAAAATAAAATAATACAATTAACATATATCGCATATATATCAATGTATTACCCGAGCGAGAAAAAGAATCTTTTAGTGAGCTTATACTAGTTAATGTAATTTAATATATCAAATATATAATTATACATTAAATTATCGAATCAACACTTGATCCGATAATCCGGTTATTTCACAAATAACCGACTAATATAATCTGTATCAGTTCATCGAATCAACACTTGATCCGATGACCCGGCTATATCACATATACCCGGCCGATATCTCATATCGCGAGAATTTAATACGGTATCACATACACGTATTGTTCTCGTGTCCTGCACATATCACATATGTGCCCCTACTCCATTTTGCCTGAGTCAAGAAACCTCTGTGTAGGACTCTAAAGAATCGTCAATATGCCGGCAGTAGGTGATGATCATATCCAACACCCACAAGCTGCAAGCGGTTAGCTAAACGTAACAGCCACCCAGGTATTGAGGGATCAGAAGATCAACAAGCAAGCATGTATATTCTCTTGCGAATCCAATCAGTAACACTCCCGTACAGTCCGGTCTCTTCGTCTGATATGTCGCATATCTTGCCTAGGGGTGGTAAACGTCAGACCCCAGTAGCTTGATAAGTCATGTCGATATGAGGTCTATAACAGTTCGAGAAACTACTGATAACACTTACCAGTAAATCTCAGCAACCCTGGCCAGGTATTTCTAGTTATAGCCAATCGAACACAGCGCAACATCAACTCCCTATACCAGGAGAAACGAATCCCCTCCTATCGCTCATTGCCTCCATGTGATTCGGGACTGTACCCAAAAGACATCTTTTTGCACGCCCTCTTGGATGTGGTATGATGGAAATTAAAGCACAGTGGGAATCACACAAGACTCTATGACGATCTCGGGTCTACAGACTAACCTGTACCAGTGTCACCAGAGAACTGCCATCTGACGTGATGTATAATACCATCTGGGAGTTCTCGGCGAGTCCGTCCAGTGCACCCAGTCTCCACTGAGCACCCGTATACCTTCTCTGATGTCAAACACCAATGGATATGGGATCATCCATCGCCCATCATATGGGTCAAGAAGCGCATACGCTAGTCTACTCTGGTATATCGATGCCCTGTCTCGATACACCCACAACTAGGAACAGTTATAGGATGTACTCGTCGACTACCGTGGCCCCACTAGTATGATCTCATCATAGTCCCAGTAGTCGAGTACATATCCTAAGGGCTTTATCAACATGTAACATAGAGACAATCAGAGTACATGTTAAGATAAAGTGCAACCAGATAGCATACTATCATGTCGAGCAAGAAAGTCCTCCCTATATATGTCCAAGCATCCATTACAATATACATCATATGTACAGTAATGGCCTCTAGGGCATACATATAACTAACAATCTCCCACTTGCACCAGGGCCATCTGTTGTGGTATCACATACCCAACAATTAGCTGTTGTTGAAGTAACTCATACTCAACCATCCCATAAAAGTCTCTACCGGGAAAAAGGCCTTTGTGAGTGGATCCGCGCTGTTATCCTCTGTGTCTACTCTCCTAATCTCGATCTCCCTGGAGATCAACCATCTCCATGATCAGGTGATACTGCCTAAAAATTATATCTGGATTTCTGATGGGACGGGGGTTCCTAGGCATAAGCCATAACTCCATTGTCACACAATGGTTGGAACGAAGTTCATCTCATGAACTTATATATATCCAGACTGCCTCTTTGGTAGCATCTTTGGTAACAATGTGTCTAGCCTTTAATCGTCTAGTATGTCACGGTATCTAGCTTGGAACTCTTCCAACATACCGTCCCTCCACTGAGGGTAAAGACAATGCATGCGACTGACATTCAGTCGTCCTTATCACCCTGGAACCTTTCCAGTGATTCTCCCCAGGATCAATTGATACCATCTCACTACAACTAGTGAGAATCCTAACATCCAAATAGATCTATCTCATAGATCCATAACCCAGGATTTAGGAGGTATCACCTTGATCCTATAAGGAGAATCCTTGTGATAAGCGGAGATTGACCGAGCGTAGCATAGGAAACTCCTTCCCTATCATGTGTATGTCATCCACGTACTCTACGAGGATCACTACCATACTCCCTACTACCTTTTTGTATATATAAGGTTCATCTACCATATTGATGAAGTCAAACTCTTTGACTACTACATCAAAACAGATGTTCCAACTCCGCGATGCCTGCTTTATCCTATAAAACATCTTGCACACGTTTCCGCTGCTCCCACTATCTACGAAGCTCTCTGGCTGTGTACTTATAGACGCTCTCTTCTAAAACATCATTTAGAAAAGCAGTCATGACACCCAACCACCAGATATCGTAGTCATGGTATGTAGCAATGGAAAGTAGGATCTGGATGGACTTAAGCATAGGTTTGAAAGTCTCAACTTTTCCATGTACACCAAGTAATCTTCTCAAGATATACTTGCTCCTGATGGGGATTTAACCCTTCAGATAAAGCAACCAAAGTTCATACTTTGTTGGTGTATAAGGATTCCATCTCAGATCGCTAAGCATCCAGCCATTCTTACAGAGTCCCACTACTGATGGCCAGCTCGAAACTAGTTGGGTCATCATCTCATGATGCAATTCTTGTTGGATATAGTGCCCTCAAAGTCAATTATTGGATCGTAGGTATGTGATTGCAATGATTGAGGCAGGACCTATACCGATATGATAGTCTTGCTCGAGATGATAGTATGCTATCTGGTTTGTCTTTATCATCGTATACATGCTTTAGTTCGCTATTGCATGTTGATAGAGCCCATAGGATTCTTGCTTGACTGCCAGCAGTATGATGGCGATCATATACGTGGGAGCTGGGGTCTATAAGCACATCCTTAAAGTGTCCCTAGTCGTGGGAGTTTCAAGACAGGGCATCGATACTCTAGAGTATACTAGTGTATACAGTCGAGACCCCGAGGAGGGGAGGTGGCCGGTCTCACAAGCCATTGGTGTTAGTTGGTTCACCTAAGATGTATACAGGTGCTCATTGGGTTATGAGTACACCGAACAGGATTCGCCGGGAATCTGCTAGTTGGTATTATACCTAGCGTCAGATAGCAGTTCCCTGGTGACATGTGTACAAGTTAGTTCATCGACCTGAGGTCGTCATTTGTCTCGTGTGAGTTCCCACCGTGCTTTGATTTCTACCCTACCACGGCTCAAAGGAGTCGTGCAAACAGGTATTTTTTGGGTACAGTCCCGAGCCATATGGAGGCAAGTGAGCGGATCGGCAGAGGATTCGTCTCTCCCGGTATTGGGGGTGAGATCGCGCTGTGTCTAGGAGAGCCATTACACAAAGCCCTCGGCCGAGGCAAGAGATTTACTGGTAGGTACTCCAATAGTATCTCAGGGTGTTCTGGGCTACTCTCTGACACGACTTATACCGCTATTGGGGGTCTGACGTTACCAGCCCCCTAGGCCGATATGCGATACTCATAGACGAACGGACCGGACTGTATGTATATTGTCACTGTTAGGCTCAGTAGGGTTTCTGGATGAGTTCGCTCATCAGCTTCCCTTCCAATCAATACATAGGCAACTGTTACGTATAGCTTGTACCTCTGACGTGCTAGAGGTTATACCCAGTGTTAGTGTGTTGATGAGTCATTAGAGTCCCCCACAGACAGTTTCCCAAGTTCGGGCAAAATGTTGTAGAGGCCGTATGGTTTTATGGCAGGGTTCGGAAAATGCACGTGCGTTTACGCACGTGTCATATTCGGGCAGATAATACTGGTGGGCTTTGGTTTGAGCCGGATCCGAGTATTATACTGTGTAGATATAATATCTTTGTCTCAGTTGCATTTGTATTTGGTCGTAATACAAATGCGGGTATATTTATACTGTTACGAGGTTATCCTGAGATTCGTTTCGGGATCGCTTTTGGAAGTTGCCAGTTTCCAGTTTCCAGTTTTCTATCGCCCGTCTTTAACATTTGGTTAAAGACGAATTTATCTTTTCTTGAGGTGAGTCATGAGTGTGTGGAAGTTTCTAGAAGCTTCTAGATGGTGACTAGGATGGTAAGGTGGCTTAGTGCATTAATTGTTCATTTAATGATATGATGATGTGTTTATATGATTCATTGTATGCATTGATTACTTATACAAGGTGTATATGTGACTCATTAGTTCATTAATGTTATGGTCACCCTCCTAGCTCCTACACTCACCTCCCCCCTCATTTTAAGTGGCCGGCCCCCTCTTGTTAGAGGTGTGGTTGTTCATTTTGGAAAAAATATTAGGGTTTTGCTTCATGAAAATTAGAATAGCCGATTTCTTATTTACCCGATTCAAATGGCAACTTCATTAACCGTTCGTCCATAGCTTTGGACGAAGCGAGACAAACTGTTCTACTCATTCTCTACATCATCTTGGTCATCTCTTTTAGCAAACTTGACGACCGAGTTGCCTCGGTTCAGAGGAGGGAGCCCGTTTAAAGATCCGTTGACGTGGTGCCACCTGGACGAGGAGACTGGAGATTCAGGAGATCGGAGCAGCCGCTACAAAGCGTGGGATGATGGTTGAAGACCGAAGGACTCGGATCGTTCGGTATAACATTTCTACCCACTTTGTAGTTTGTTAGTTTAGCTTTAATGGCAGATCCGGGTTATAGTATACGATAGCGCCAGTTGTAAAAGTTTTTGTTCCGCATTTGGTATCTGTTAGACGGCCGGGGCGCTACCGTGTACTTACAGTGGTATCAGAGCCTCACCATTAAGCTTTACTAACTTGTGCTAACACGTTTAAAACATCGATCGAACGGATTTTCGAAAACTACAATTTCCTGGGTTAAAGTTTCTGTCGATTTTTAAAAGGGTCTAAAAAATATTTTTCATATCACAGAAAATAGAGCAGGCTTTTATAAGAATACCGGTGAAATTTGGTGGCCCAACTCCACATTACCGCCGCGGATCCACTGCCCAAATAAGGGTTTGGCTGTGGATCCGCCACCGTTTCGTGAGATTGGTACTCCAATTTTCTACAGTAAGTTCTTCAAAGGAAATTGTGGTTTTTGGTATATTTCTTTTGGGCCCAGAAATTTTTTCTGTACAGCAGATGTACGTGGGGCCCACTTCGGGAATTTTTGTCGATTGAAATTTTAAACTTGTTAGTATGCAGTATTTACATTATATCCCCGACCGTGAATGTCATTCGAGCAGTAAATTGCGTCTAATTGCTATAGTCCTTTTAGACGGATTTGCGAACGTGACATTCGCGTTGATGTTCTGTGTTGTGTTGTGATGTTGCGGATATGTCGTGATGGATAGCAGTGTGCAATCGTAGTGCTGTTTGGATTTATTTATACATTTGATATTGCGGGGCGAGCGTCCAACATGTGAACTGTCGTCACTGCCTGTTTGTATAATATTCTTTTGGGGCACGACCGGGCTGAGGTCGATGTACCCGTTGTATATATTTTCTTTTCTGTACTAGGTTTACCCCGCGACGGAGTGCACGGATAGCCGGGTTCTGGAGGGCAACGGGTCCGTATCTCTTAGCTTTGAGAGGCAGAGGGACCTCACTCTAGAATTGGCAGACTATTCGCCGCACTCGTAGAGGGTACAGGTTGACCCAAGGAGGGGTGCTCAAGTTACCGGATTCCGTAAAGTGCCGGGTGGTCCATTCACTATGTTGTAGGGGGCTGCCTCACTTCAGGTTTTGGCGGGTAACTTGACGCACCCGTAGGGGTCTAGATTTCATTGCACAGGTTATCCACACGACCAGGGGAACGTCGGGTTTCAGTAGCAGCTCTGTGAAACCCGGGGATCCCATATTATCTGTATTGTTCTGTGATGCTTATTACTTTTCTGTAATGTTGCATATTATCACGCCTGGAGCGATTACTGTATATTGGTATATATACTATTAGATGTTGTATATGTTTTACACCCGCGCTAGTCCAGTCCCCGCTCTGTCGTTAGTTAAGTAACCTAACGGGTGATGACGGGACCCAGTGATGAATGCGGATGGTATATACGTACATTTTATTTTCGTTCTTTTCTAGTGATTGATTGATGGGACTGCATTGATTCTTATCAATGCAAGGATAAAACAAACCTATATTTGATGTTGTTGGAACAGTTTTAAAAGTGTTATTACAATGACGTTTCTTTTTGTTTTCATAGTGATATTCAGCTAGAATATCCTGCACCTCATTCGACGAGGCAAGGGCTGATATCCCTTCACCGGGAGAGACCCCTTGGGCAGAAGTTTGTGTCAAGGTAATAACTTCATTATAGTCGATTACAAGTTGCTTTGCATCGCGGTATTCAGTTAGAATATCCTGCACCTCATTCCATGAGGAAAGAGCCGAGATCCCTTCACCGGGAGTGACCTCTTTAGCAAAAAGGTTTTCGCCACTATATCTTTATAAAAAGCTATCAGGTTCCTTCAACGAGATCAAGTTCATTACGTTAAAGGTTTTTCGCCAAAAACCACCCGTAGCCCTCCGTTATTTCTTATGGATGGTCAGTAGTATTCAAGCTATGTTTGTTTGGCCAAAGTCAAGGCATAGTGTTTGGTAGCTGCTGGGTATTCATCTGTTGCATAGATAGATGCGTCAGTTTGGGACAGTCGTACTGCCTTGTTAGCCAAAGTCAAGGGTATGTACGGGTGGGTTCAAATTAACCTGGATAATGACGGATAGAACTTGGCATGTGACTTATGATGGGTTGGCCAAAGTCACGATCATAAGAGCATGGGGCAAAAATCACATCGGGAGTTTCAAACAAACTGAAACTTGCCAGATATGTGCATACCTTCTGGAGTGTGATAACTTGAGTGGCTTCCATCAAGTTATCATACGATGATAGTTGGATCCCGATTCCCACTGATGAGTTGGTTTACTCTTCGGGTGATCCCGATTGATTCTTCTTTTAGGTTTGGAGGAGAATTTGACGGTACAGTGGGAGGTTTCCTGATTAGATAAATTGATAACCATTCTGATCTAGGTTAGAGTGCACGCAGAGTGTTTCTTTTCTCTCTCTCTCTTTGGCAGCGACGTTTGACCGACCTTAGACTATGACTCAGTGACCAAGTTGACTGAACCTTCTTAAAATACTGGCTTTTGGATTGTCTGAGTTGCATAAGTCATTGCCGCTCCTTCTTTTATCCTTTGTATTTCTCAGAACACCCCGTATTACTACGGACATCCACTTCCATTGGATAGATCTATCGTATGGTTATATACGAACTCGAAGGGACTTCTTCGAGGATGGATCCAGGTTCAGGAGAAATAGAATTGGTTTATTCAGTTGGCTTTTATTATCACATTCTCTCAGGTTGCGAGGGCTCCTTAGTTTAGGAGAGTACACCTATTACGCTTATTGGATGGTCTTCTTCCAAACCATAGGCAGGTGCCGAAAGGTAAGGAATGAAGAAAACCACTTAGCCTAAAAGGTGTACAGAAGGTAATAACTAAAGACAAAATAAAAGGATTAGAAAGAGGGCAAAGTGAATTGCGACTGCTATCATTCACGACCAAACCATATACTTCATCGCCACTCCTATTTCACCTTTGATTTTTTCCCAGTTCGGGAGAAATAGAATAAGGTATTATTCAGTTGTCTTTTATCATCACCTTCTCTCAAGTTGCGAGTACTCCTAGGTTAAGGAGGGTACACCTATTATGCTTACTAGATAGTCTTCTTCCAAACCATAGGCTGATGCCGAACGGTAGGGAAGGAAGAAAACCACTTAGCCTAACGATGGTGTACAGAAGGTAATGAATAAAGACAAATAAAGGAATTTGGAGAGATAGCAAAGAAATATACGGTTATAGTCATGAATTGGATTATGGAAAAGGCATTACTAAGAATACCAGGATACCCCTACGAAATATTTTCATGTTTTAGTGCATTGTTAAAGGAATACTGTTTTCCCGATTAGATACTTATTCCAAGGTATATATTTACCAGGTATGATTCTCATATCTGTATGATTTTACAGATGATGAGTGGGAGTAAGTTATTGGGAATTAGGAGATCATCCTCATTATATCAGAATTCGTTATAATTGGTGATATTTGAGGAAATCGTCTGGGTACAGTTTTCAACCTACGATACACAGGTTATGAGTTATTCAACTCAGCAGACTTATACAGAGTTTTGTATGTTGTCCAGTGTCCGTCAGGACAAAGGGGTAGGTCCTCGTACTATGTTCTGTTTACTTGTGACTTCTCTAGTTTTTAAACAAGTGTTTCGTAGAAATACAATGTCTAAGTTTTGAGAAGTTGTGGGTATAAGAATAAAGTAGAGAACCAGGTATCGCAAGTATCGGGATTCTTCAAAAAGATCGAAGATGTAGATTCTTGTGATTGGTATTCAGTTGATAGTAATAGTTTTGAGAAACTTGTTTCTCTTTCGGGCTACTCATAATTGGATGTATTCCTAAGTTGAGTAATACTGATTAGCCTCTCTCCATTAAGTTGACATGCACTGGAGACAGCTGCATGATTTGAATCTGGTTCCAATTAAATTAGTGCCTCTATTTCTATATTGTTTATAGAATGGTTCATATCTTAACGATGTTAAGATATGGGGAGTTGTCCGGCTTATGCTTAAAACCAGACTCTGGATAACTCAAGGCATGTTTCTGTAATGGCAGTTTGTGGGTTGACTCGGGCTATGTCGAGGGTTGATTTTCTACCATCTGGAAGATCAATAGTGATTTTGTTCTTGACTCGCCACGGTTTTAGTAAAATGGATTTTTTCAGAAAACAGTAGTTGGAGTATGGTAGAACTGGAAGTGATTCCAGAACCGCAAACGATTACGAAAAATTTAATAGGACCTATATATTCAATCAGGTTTGACATTCCAATAGCCACTCCGCAGATATGGTGGCTAACCTCAGACACCCAAAAGGTACTCCGGTAGGCTCAAGGACGGTGACAGGGAGGTTCTTGTTTACCCAGCCTTGACACTACTATTGTTCCAGACTATGAGACCCGGCAGGAGGATAAGTATAGCGTCGTTCTAAACTAGCTTTAGAAGTGCACGCATATATTATTCTGCCAGAGGGTTGTTGTGGTCAGTGGGAGCAGCAGAAGCATAGTGGGCAAGTAACTTATGTCTATTTATAGACTTGAGCAGATATAGCGGAGATGGATCATCTAATTTTGATATGACAGTCATGGTTTTGACTTCATCAGAATAGAGGATGGATCTGTTGAGAAGGTAGTAGGGTGTGATGTCCTGGTATTTGGATGACATACACAAAGTAGGAAGTAAAACTCTTATACTATGATCGGTTGTATTTTTGTCGTCACACAGTTGTTTCTCCACAAAAGATATGGATATAATATCAGACATTTTGGTTACTAGATCTATGGTTTTAGATCTAGAATTGGGCAGTTTCCCAATCTGGGTACTTTGACAGTATTCTAATGGTATTTTAGAATAGATGACTCCAGGCATGGTGGTGTGCCTGCAGGTGATGGAGTCACCCTCTCTAAAGGAGTCTTACAGACTAAAGGGGAGAGAGATGTGTATGATTGGCAGATCACTTGCTTAGGCAATTGAGTCAATCATGAGATGTCAAGTACCACACCAGATGTTGTTTTTGTATTAGATGCGATAAGTTTATATTAATCCAATCCTGAAGAAACATAAGAAAGCAGTTTTAGAACATAAGTGCATGTTCTACGGATTTGATGACGGCAGCCTCATTCGGGAGACGGTTATCATTCCAGGCTTCAAATGTGACATGGATGAATGGTGATTGTCAGAGTTATAGTTTTCCCTCTGACGAGGGATAGTATTATGGACAGGTGGTCCAAGAGGATACTGTGGGAGGCATGGTGCTGGATACTGATTAGGTTCAGTTATCAATACAGTCTAAGAAGTTTGGATTTGAAGTTCATTTATGAACTAGGTCCCATCAGATATCCAGATATATTCTAAGACACATATTACTCGATTCGGGAGATGGCTTTCTCCACGAACTTGAGATTAAGAGAGAAATAGAAAGAAACATCAGGGCGGATCCACTCACTAAGGCTATTTCTCGAACACAATAGTTTTACAAACGGGATTTGTGAAACTGATTAGTAGAGGAGTTGGATGTTCGTTATCACACGGGCTGTGAGTATGCGACATCGCAATAATTAGCCTTAAGTGCATGTGGGAGATTGTTGGATATAGTGCCCTCAAAGTCAATTATTGGATCGCAGGTACGTGATTGCAATGATTGAGGCGGGACCTATACCGATATGACAGTCTTGCTCGAGATGATAGTATGCTATCTGGTTTGTCTTTATCATCGTATACATGCTTTAGTTCGCTATTGCATGTTGATAGAGCCCATAGGATTCTTGCTTGACTGCCAGCAGTATGATGGCGATCATATACGTGGGAGCTGGGGTCTATAAGCACATCCTTAAAGTGTCCCCAGTCGTGGGAGTTTCGAGACTGGGCATCGATACTCCAGAGTAGACTAGTGTATACAGTCAAGACCCCGACGAGGGGCGGTAGCCGGTCTCACAAGCCATTGGTGTTAGTTGGTTCACCTAAGATATATACAGGTGCTCGTTGGGTTATGAGTACACCGGACAGGACTCGCCGGGAATCTGCTAGTTGGTATTATACCTAGCGTCAGATAGCAGTTCCCTGGTGACATGTGTACATGTTAGTTCATCGACCTGAGGTCGTCATTTGTCTCGTGTGAGTTCCCACTGTGCTTTGATTTCTACCCTACCACGGCTCAAATGAGTCGTGCAAACAGGTATTTTTTGGGTACAGTCCCGAGCCACATGGAGGCAAGTGAGCGGATCGGCAGGGGATTCGTCTCTCCCGATATTAGGGGTGAGATCGCGCTGTGTCTAGGAGAGCCATTACACAAAGCCCTCGGCCGAGGCAAGAGATTTACTGATAGGTACTCCAGTAGTATCTCAGGGTATTCTGGGCTACTCTCTGACACGACTTATACCGCTATTGGGGGTCTGACGTTACCAGCCCCCTAGGCCGATATGCGATACTCATAGACGAACGAACCGGACTATATGTATATTGTCACTGTTAGGCTCAGTAGGGTTTCTGGATGAGTTCGCTCATCAGCTTCCCTTCCAATCAATACATAGGCAACCGTTACGTATAACTTGTACCTCTGACGTGCTAGAGCTTATACCCAGTGCTAGTGTGTTGATGAGTCATTAGAGTCCCCCACAGACAGTTTCCCAAGTTCGGGCAAAACGTTGTAGAGACCGTATGGTTTTATGGCAAGGTTTGGAAAATACACGTGCGTTTACGCACGTGTCATATTTCGGGCAGATAATACTGGTGGGCTTTGGTTTGAGCCGGATCCGAGTATTATACTGTGTAGATATAATATCTTTGTCTCAGTTGCATTTGTATTCGGTCGTAATATAAATGCGGGTATATTTATACTGTTACGGGGTTATCCTGAGATTCATTTCGGGATCGCTTTTGGAAGTTGCCAGTTTCCAGTTTCCAGTTTTCTATCGCCCGTCTTTAATATTCGGTTAAAGACGGATTTATCTTTTCTTGAGGTGAGTCATGAGTGTGTGGAAGTTTCTAGAAACTTCTAGATGGTGACTAGGATGGTGAGATGGCTTAGTGCATTAATTGTTCATTTAATGATATGATGATGTGTTTATATGATCCATTGTATGCATTGATTACTTATGCAAGGTGTATATGTGACTCATTAGTTCATTAATGTTATGGTCACCCTCCTAGCTCCTACACTCACCTCCCCCCTCATTTTAAGTGGTCGGCCCCCTCTTGTTAGAGGTGTGGTTGTTCATTTTGGAAAAAATATTAGGGTTTTGCTTCATGAAAATTAGAATAGCCGATTTCTCATTTACCCGATTCAAATGGCAATTTCATTAACCGTTCGTCCATAGCTTTGGACGAAGCGAGACAAAGTGTTCTATTTATTCTCTACATCATCTTGGTCATCTCTTTTAGCAAACTTGACAACCGAGTTGCCTCGGTTCAGAGGCGGGAGCCCGTTTAAAGATCCGTCGACGTGGTGCCACCTGGACGAGGAGACTGGAGATTCAGGAGATCGGAGCAGCCGCAACAAAGCATGGGATGATGGTTGAAGACCGAAGGACTCGGATCGTTCGGTATAACATTTCTACCCACTTTGTAGTTTGTTAGTTTAGCTTTAATGGCAGATCCGGGTTATAGTATACGATAGCGCCAGTTGTAAAAGTTTTTGTTCCGCATTTGGCGTCTGTTAGACGGCCGGGGCGCTACCGTGTACTTACAATTCTCGCTACTTCTGTCATAGAGAAACTGAAGTATCTCTCAGGTGGATGTGGAACCCTACTAGATCGGCGGAGAGGCTGAGGTTCCTTGGTTACTATTGAATGCTATGGTTCTACCAAATCATCAGCTGCAGTTTGTATAGCTGGAACCTTTCCAGTTCTACCTCATGACCACTAATTTTCTACAAGAAATTCCCTTTCACAAAGGTGGTATGTTGAGAAATAAAACACTTTTGTTTCTCGGTTTGGTAGAAGATATTCCATTGCAAATGCTTAGGATATCCAACAAACTTCTACAGAACTGAATTTGCCTTGAGCTTGTCCAGATTATGCTTTTAGACATAGGCCGGACAACCCCAAATCTTAACATACTTAAGATATGGGCTCTTCCCATTCCATATCACATATGAAGTGGTAGGCAACTGATTTGATTGGAACCCTATTCAATAGGTATGCAGCTACACAAGTGCATAACTCCCAAAAGGAAAATAGGAAACTCAGTAGTACTCATCATAGAGCACACCATATCACATAGGGTGCAATTGCTCCGCCCCGATATACCATCATGCTATGGTGTATATGGAGGAGTAATGCTGAGAGAGAATCTCATTCTCCTTCAGAATAGTCCAGGATTTTCGTGCTCAAGTATTCTCCTCCTTGATCTCATCAAAGGACATAATACTTATACCCGTTTTTGGTTCTCTACTTCTAACTCATATTCATTGAATTTCTCAAAAGTTTCAGACTTGTGTTTCAACAGGAACATATGTCCGAATCTTGAGAGATAATCAGTGAATGTAATGAAGTACAAAGAACCGGTCCTGGCATGTGTAGACAGGGGACTTCATACATCAACATGTATCAATCCCAAGAGTTCACTAACTCTTTCTCTGTTTCCAATAAACGGAGCTGTGGTCATCTTATTTTTGTGACATGACCGGCAAGTTTCACAAGATGTAAATTCAAACTAATTTAAATATGCATCTAAATGTAACTTAGCTAGTCGAGTCGCATTGATATGATCTAGTCTACAATGCCTCAAGAAGGATTCGTTCATTTCTGAACTCTTCCTCTTGTGTGTGTTCTGTATACTAAGAACTGTAGTTTGATTTAGAACGTTTATGTTTTTAGATAACGTGCCTGATCCGATCAACTCTTGATATAGGAAATATTCAAAACATTATCCAACAATACAAAATTATATCCTTCTTTACTAATAAAGAGACTGATATGATGTTGTATATCAGGTTCGGTATCTAATAACATTCGTTCAGAATCAATGTATTGGCTAATACAGGGTGATAACTACCAACAGATTTGGCTGCAACACTTGCACCGTTTCTATCTTATGAAACTTATCACCCGTTCTCAGTTCTCTACCTATCTGTAGCCCATGTAACAAATTACATTTGCGGGATCCTGATCCAGTATCTCATACCCAGGACGTAAAGGATACTGAGAAATAGTTCTTGGTAATGAACACACCCGAAGATGATGCATCAGCATGCACTTTCTTCGTTTGGGCGGCACGGGAATTCTGGTAATCCCCTATTTCCTGCTCTGTCTTATAACAATTATAAATTGGAGCGGGACCAACGTTCCTTAGAGCAGAATAACAAGTGGGTTCAGTCAATACATCTGTATTATTATCTTGATTAAGACGTGACATGGTCGCTACCTGGAGAGAGAGAGAGAAGAATACACTCAGCGTGCATTTTTACAAGATTAGATTGGTTATCAATTTATCTAATAAGGATGGCTCCCACTGTTTTAGTCAAATCTTCCTTCAAACTCTAAAAGGAAAGACTAGCCGGGATTAATTACACCCTTCAAGTTCGCCAATTTTTCAGCCAGGCCGGTGCCGGTACTTTGAGGGAGGTTCCCCGCGCTTTCGCACAGACCTAATTAAAATAAACCTCATTTTCCCAGGGGCGTAACCCCGTTAACATTTTTCTAGACACCTACTTGATCGGCTAATTGTAATGTGTAAAACTCTCCCAGGAGCAACTCTTACTCGCAGCGGGTATCGGGATCCAACTATCTCATAGAAGGTATGCAATCTCATTGCAAATTTCAACTTTTGAAATTCCCAATAATATTTTACCCCTAGCAGCTATATGACCTTAACATGGTCAACAAATCATAAGTGCTAGTCAAGTTCAACCCATCATTTCCCGATTGAATTAAACCCACCCGCATGACCCTTAACATGGTCAACAAAGTCGCACGACTACCCTAATCCAATCGCATCATATGCTTATACAGATAAGCACTAATCAGCTACCGCACACTACGCCTTAACATAGTCAACAAACGTAGCACGAATACTAATTAGTATTTATCTGAAATAACGGAGGGTTACGACAAGTTTTTAAGAAAACCCTTTGCGTAATGAACTTGATATCGTCGTAGAATCGAGTGATTTTAAATGGAGTGTTTTTTAGGCTTTTCTAGTTTTGCTAAAGAGGTCACTCCCGGTGAAGGGATCGTCGGCTCTTTCCTCATCGAATAAGGTGCAGGATATTTCACAAATATCACTATGCAAAACAAAAACTATAGAAGCAATCAAAAGACAAACCGAGTATGCAGCATCTGCTAGTTTTACTAAAGAGGTCACTCCCGGTGAAGGGATCTCGGCTCTTTCCTTATCGAATAAGGTGCTGGATGTTCTACAAGGAACACCGCTATGCAAATTAAGAACTAGAGCTACCAGTTTTTAAACAAGTTTCTACAACATCTTTAGGTTTCTTTTATTTCATTAATCTCATTAATGAAGTCCAATTTTATTATGCTTCACAAGCATCAGATATGAAATGAAATCAACAATATATAATATATATCTCATATACATAATATAAACATTCGTCTCAGGCAGTAATATGATCTCATCACAGAACATTGCAGCAGAAGAACATATATGAAATATTGGATATACTAGGAGGTCCGTGTTTTAATACAAGCCTATATAAAACGCGGATTCCACGGTCGCGATGAATAACCAAACCCACATCCCTAGACCCCTACGAGAGCGGCAAGCAACACTGCCAATTCTAGGGTTTGGAGATCCGGTCTCGACTCCTCGAGATGGTCTCCCACTGGACCTTAGAACCCGGTTACTTGTGCTCCCCGCCTTGGGTCTACCTAATGCGGAAAAGTAAATAATATATAATAGTGACATCATCCTCATCCTGGAAGTGCCCCAATAAAAGAATATTATATACAATGAATTTTACATGAATGAAAAAGAAAAAACTCCCATCTCACATAAAACCCCCGGCTATTCAAACACGACGATCCAATATAACATATCACAGCAATACATAATATCACATATCATCAACGTAAGCAAGTATGCGTATCCCGATTGTCATTGATGTATAGCAACGAAGCCGGCGATACACCACATACTACGCTTACGGTCGCAGAAAAGAAAGTGTAAAACTACAACAGTTGGAATCCGCAACCTCCTTAGACATCTCATGCCTAATGTTCCCCTCCGAAAGACGGCGCGACAGGGACGTCTTGCCTGAGATTCGGAACAGATGCTAATTGGTGCTATCCGTCCACCTCTCCGAAGATGCCAAGTTGATTTATGGCACCGTGTATCGAAGGTTTAAACGGATGCGTCCGATGTAGCAGACTTCGTTAGATTCCCCCTCGCTCGAGGGGTTTTTGATTGTGGGGACGCTCTTCCCTGCAGGCGCAAGCCCCTGCAGTTAATTACGCTACCGCATCGCGGTAACAACTTTCTCCTTCTCCAGATGGTCACTTCATGTCGTGTGTGTTTGTTTTGTATTTGGTTGCCCGTGGATTGTATACGGAGACTAAGTTATGTTGTCGCCCGTAGGGCGTGGACTAGTCCAAATCCGTATCTTTCTTAGATTTGGGTTTGGAGGGGGTCGAGTTTAAGGATACGTTAACCTCATTTGAGACTAAGATCGACTTAAACGTTAGTTAAGGATACGTTAGTCTAATTTTAGACTAAGATCAACTTAATGGGAACGTTTAGATTCGACAAGAGAGCAATTGAGGGGGGCTCTGTTGTTTAGTTTAGTGACATTGCGGTCGATAGGTAGTTTAAGGACATTGCGGTCCAATGTTAGTTTTAAGACGTTGCGGTCAAGGTTAAGGACGTCATAGTCCATGAGTTTAAGGACCCCACAGTCCGTTGTTAGTTTTAAGACATCCCGGTCAAGGTTAAGGACGTCATAGTCTGTTGTTAGTTTTAAGACATCCCGGTCAAGGTTAAGGACGTCATAGTCCGTTGTTAGTTTTAAGACATCCCGGTCAAGGTTAAGGACATCATAGTCCATGAGTTTAAGGACCCCACAGTCCGTGAAATGTATGGTTGTTGGGACCCGTCACCTCTTTGAAGACGTTGAGGAATTACAACGAGAAATATCAAAGGAGTGAAGAGATGTTCCCTTGAACCAAGATAGATTAAATAATCTGTAGCCCAATTTGGAACCAAGACCAATTAATTATCTTATGAGCCCATTGGCTCAGTTAAGTCTGGATTGAGGACTTATGGCCAACTTGGACTAAGTCCAATTAACTCTGGAATATTGGTCCTCTATTGGTCCATTAGACATATTCAATTGAAGGGAAGGCTCTGCCTCTAGAAACGTAGCCAATTGGGCTAAAGCTAGTGTTAAACACTAAAGATCAACAGTGTTGAACACTGGAAATAAGATTATCAAATTAGTGTTAAACACTAAAAATTGTGATTCTCAAATTAGTGTTAAACACTAACAGATAACAGTGTTAAACACTGGCAATAAGATTATCAAATTAGTGTTAAACACTAAAAATTGTGATTCTCAAATTAGTGTTAAATACTAATAGATAACAGTGTTAAACACTGGCAACAAAATTGTCAGATTAGTGTTAAACACTAAAAGAGGGGGGGATCACGTGGGAGCACGTGATGGCATCAAAAAGTGGGGCCAGATCCCCTTCATTTGGTTCTGCAAATAAGTGTTTAACACCTTTAATTCTCACAGTCATCACGTGTGGGCACGTGATGGGTGCTCATGCCTTGATTTATTAGAATATTCATTAGGGGTCATGTGGTGACACGTGAGGGCGCCCAGAGCTTCTGTTCTGTGGATCTTTATAGGGGTCACGTGGGGACACGTGACCCTGGTTCTTGCTTGTTTAAAGATCTGTTTGTCTTTTTAAGAATTAAATTCTTCATAGGGTTAAACCCTAGCTATAACTTTGGAGGAATTTAATTCCTATTTTCGAAGAATTATATTCTTAGGTAGGGTTAAACCCTAATTTTCTTTTGAAGGAATTAAATTCCCATAATTTTTGGAGAATTGAATTCTCATATAGGGTTAAACCCTAATTTAATCTTGGAGGAATTAAATTCCTATAACTTTGTGAGAATTAAATTCTCAAAACTCAATTCCTCCTCTATTTTTTGGATCTGCATGGCAGGATCTCGACCCGATGAGAATTAAATTCTCAACCTATGGGGAGATGTGCACTTTGCAGATCTTCAACCAGAGAAAGAACTAAGTTCTTTTCTTTATACAAGAGTTACACTCTTAGATTGAGAATTAAATTCTCTAAATTGAAATTTTGATCCCCCTTGTTTTCTTACCTAGGGTTTTTCTTTGTAGAGAGTTAAATTCTCCTTTCTTTTTTCTCTGAATTTTCAAGATTCCAAAGCTCTATATCTATAAACTCTCCCTTTTGGCTCCTATTTATAGGAGAAGGAAAAGAATCAATCTGTTTGGTAAATCTTTCATTGAAAGATTTGATTTGTTTTCATCATTAATCCGGGCCTTTAGATTATTAGGTGAATTTTATTCACCGTTGGATTTTAAATCCAAAGATATTCCTTTTGTTATTTCGGTAAGATTTAAGAGAAATCTTTCCTTGTCCAAGATTTTTCCATAAATTGGTGATATTTAATCACCCCGGGATTCTCAATCCAGCGGTTCTCCATAAGTTCTTCTCCATTTTGGAAAGATTTAAATGATCTTTTTTAGAATTTAATTCTGTTGAACAGTAAGGCTTTTAAAGCCAGTGACGTGTGGCCACGTGACCTTTGGTCATGTGTGCGCACGTGACCCCCGGTCATGTGTGAGCACGTGACCTCCTGAATGGAGTCCTCTTCTGCGCTCTGTTCTTTGCCGCTGCTTTAACCATCTCGTGCCAACACGTGACCGCTGGTCACGTGTGAGCACGTGATGCCTCTTCTGAAGCTTTTTCCTGATTTTTAATCAGGGAACAAATGCCCCTACAGCGTTGCTCTCACGTGTTTGCACGTGAGTGCAACGCTGTCACTTTTGTGACCGTTGGATCTGCCTTGGGAGTAGGGTAAATGAAACGTTTTCCATCCCATCCTATAAATGCCAATGTCTTTTCAGAAGCGCCTCCACTTTACTCATCTTCCTCCTTTGAGAACTTTCTTCTTTTGAGAATTTAATTCTCCTTTTCTAGAGCTTAGTTCTCTGCTTCAAACATTTTCCAGAGTTTAACTCTGTTGAAGGATTCCCTTTTCCTCAGGTAATGCTCTTGAACGAACGAAGAACTTTCACAGAAATCACCATGAGATTTTAAATCCACACCAAGGGTTTTCCCTTGAACAAGAACATACATTCTTTTATTTTAGGTTCTTTAAAAAGGAAAATCTCTCAATCCTTAAACGACAGATCTCGCTAAGTTTTCTCTGGCCTTCAGGGGGCTAATGATGGCAGTTGTCTTTTTTCCATGGATTTTAATTCCATCTCAAAAATGTTTTTGGGAATTTAATTTCCCCCTTTTTTTAACAAGGAATTTAATTCCTATGGAGAACTCAGTTCTTCCCCGAGAGCTTCTTGGGGTTTTCTTGCCCTGAGTTGTCTCTTGTAACCAAGAGGAAAAATCTTGCAATGGTGCCTTTCCCTAGGGAGCGTACAGAGTTGCTTGAAATCCTTTGTTTATTTAGACAAGTATTCTTCTTGATTGGCTTGTCTATTAAATTCTCATGATCTTTATTTCAGGTATTATGGACGCCCATTTGTATGATCTTGATGAAATCATTTCTTACGGAAACATTCGTGCACTGGGCCGCAGCCAGAACCAGGAGTTCACCAACGCTCAGTGTGCTGAGATGATGAGCCGCTTTGACGAGTACAACGGTCGGCTACTCCCTCGTCGCTCTTCTCTTTTGAAACTCATCGTGCTGGCGATCTGGGAGGCGCTCCCTCTCTTTTGCACCGGCGTACCGCTCGGGGCATTGGATGCCGTCGAGGATAAAGTGCATTCGGTGTATCTGATGAGCCTAATCTCGAAGAGAAGGCGAGACAATCTCATTGATCTTTTGCATCAGGCTTTTCAGCAGTCGGCCATACTTGCTGCTTATCGGAGGGTGGAGGACATCCGCGAGGATCCCGACGCTTGTGATCGCGAGAGAAAACATATCAGGATGGTTCGAGATGCCTGGAAGATCTTACACAAAGTCACTTTTGAGTTTCTTAATCCATGCCCCGAATCTGAAGTCTTGCCATTGTAATCGTTTCTTCTTATTTTTGTATGAACTTTTAAAGTATGAATGATAAGTTTTTCCTTCCCTTCTGTGTTTGCATGCCTTCTTTCTGGGATTTTGTTATATTGTCATTGTTGCTGCTGACGTGTTCGGCGTGTGAGGCACCATTTTACTTTTCGGCGCATATCAAATTTGGTGCTCACATGCTCTGCACGTGGGGCCCTTTTGATGGGGCTGTTTAATTTTTCATGCCATATTTTTGTGCACAGCATTAGATGCAGAAAAGGAGCCTCGGAAATAGTTCCATCTCCTTGATTTCCAATGCCTTCCCTTTTTTGGGCCTTGGAAATAGTTCCACCATGCAATATTCTCCGTGCGCAGCATTTAATGCTCCTCTTTATAACCTGAGGCCATAGCCTTCTTTTTCTCTTCACAGAGAAATCTATTCTCAATTTAGTGTGGTTTATCTTGAGGAAACAACTGAGTGCCATGGCCTGCAACCGCCCCCATGCTCGTTGACAACCATGGGAAGTACCTATCGAGAAGATGATTTCTTGCTTTGCTGCACGACTGGTGGATCCCCTTCTCACCGACGACGAATGTGATTTGGCGACATATGAACTCTTGATCCGTAGGGGGTCCCCTTTTCCAATAGGATCCCTTTGGCTCCGGATGATTCTTGCTGCCGTACTTGCTGACATCCCTCCTCACCCAGCGGAGATGACCCTGGCGATGCTTGACGCGGTTGAAGACAAGCTCGAGTGTTTTCACGAAGCGTGCCTGATCACTCAGGCTCTGAAAGATTGCTCGGTTCACCCGTTGGGCCAAATAAGAGCCCAGCGGGCTATTATGTCTGCTTTTGCAGACGAACATGGTGCCAATCGGTGGGGAGCCACTTCTCGTGAAAATCATCGTTTCGATATGCTGGAGAAGGCGGCGAGGGAGTTAGAAAGTTTTGAATACTGTTTTGTTCACCCTTGTGCCACTGATCCCTTATTTGGCGATCTTTTCCCGGTAGTGTAGTATGCTTAAATCGATGTACTCTTTTTATCATTGGCTGTTGTATGCTTTTCTGTTGAATTTTCATGTTTGCCGAGTACTCGTATGTGCGTCTTGCTTGCGTAAATGAGCTTCATATTTCTCCATGGAAATTTTCTTGAATTGCGAGCACTATCGTTATGTTGCATGCACATCAGAGCTTTGGGTATCATTTCCTTTCGAATATTCATATAGTTGTAAATGCATGCTCGGTAGGATATGCATGCACATCAGAGCTTTAGGATGTTTTCCAGGGTACCGTAGTTTAAAGACATCGCGGTCGAGGTTAAGGACATCGTAGTCCGTGGATTTAAAGACTCCACAGTCCAATGTTAGTTTTAAGACATCACGGTCAAGGTTAAGGACATCATAGTCCGTGGATTTAGGGACTCCACAGTCCGATGTTAGTTTTAAGACATCACGGTCAAGGTTAAGGACATCATAGTCCGTGGATTTAAGGACTCCACAATCCATCGTTAGTTTTAAGACATCACGGTCAAGGTTAAGGACATCATAGTCCGTGGATTTAAGGACTCCACAGTCCAATATTAGTTTTAAGACATCACGGTCAAGGTTAAGGACATCATAGTCCGCGGATTTAAGGACTCCACAGTCCGATGTGTGGTTATTAGGACCCGTCACCTCTTTGAAGACGTTGAGGAATTACAACGACAAATATCAAAAGAGTGAAGAGATGTACCCTTTAACCAAGGTAAAATCAGTCTAGAATCATCATAGTTGATCGTTAGTTTTAAGACATTACGGTCGAGGTTAAGGACATCATAGTCCGTGGATTTTAAGGACTCCACAGTCCAATGTTTGCTCTGGATGCTTCACACGGGTTCACTGCCGTGCTCTGCGAGGACCAGGCTCCTCTCTGAACGTTTTCCGCGGGGTCAAAGAGTGACGTTATCCGCATTCCACGTGACCAGGAATTTTGCACTAGATGCTTCACACGGGTTCACTGCCGTGTTCGGCGAGGACTAGGCTCCACTCTGGACGTTTTCCACGGGGTTAAAGAGTGACGTTATCCGCGTTCCACGTGACCAGAAATTTTGCTCTGGATGCTTCACACGGGTTCACTGCCGTGCTCTGCGAGGACCATGATCCGCTCTGGACGTTTCCTACAGGGTCAAAGAGTGACGTTATCCGCGTTCCACGTGACCAGGAATTTTGCACTAGATGCTTCACACGGGTTCACTGCTGTGTTCGGCGAGAACTAGGCTCCGCTCTGGACGTTTTCCACGGGGTCAAAGAGTGACGTTATCCGCGTTCCACATGACCAGGAATTTTGCTCTGGATGCTTCCCACAGGTTCATTGCCGTGTTCGGCGAGGACCAGGCTCCGCTCTGGACGTTTTCCACGGGGTCAAAGAGTGACGTTATCCGCATTCCACGTGACTAGGAATTTTGCACTAGATGCTTCACACGGGTTCACTGCCGTGTTCGGCGAGGACTAGGCTCCGTGCTGGACGTTTTCCACGGGGTCAAAGAGTGACGTTATCCGCGTTCCACGTGACCAGGAATTTTGCTCTGGATGCTTCCCACAGGTTCACTGCCGTGTTCGGCGAGGACCATGCTCCGCTCTGGATGCTTCACACGGGTTCACTGCCGTGCTCTGCGAGCACCAGGATTCGCTCTGGACGTTTTCCACGGGGCCAAAGAGTGACATTATCCGCATTCCACGTGACCAGGAATTTTGCTCTGGATGCTTCCCACGGGTTCACTGCCGTGTTCGGCGAGGACCAGGCTCCGCTCTGGATGCTTCATACGGGTTCACTGCCGTGCTCTGCGAGGACCAGGATCCGCTTTGGACGTTTTCCACGGGGTCAAAGAGTGACGTTATCCGCGTTCCACGTGACCAGGAATTTTGACTTTGTCTGTATTTCACGAAGTCGGAATTTGACTCTCGGTCAGCTGTATGCCGCCGAGTCATGGAACTGGGAGTTGCCGCCGTTCCGCTTTGCTTGATGTTGTGTCTGCTGTAGTGAGATGAATGTTGAGACGATCTCTAGGTTATTTGTGGCCCGTCGAGACTTGGCCTCTTCTTCTGATGAAACCTGGGGGGAAGAGTATGATCCCTTTTTCGTTTGCGCCCCTGGATTGTATATAGGGGTTGATGTAACATCACCTGTAGGGCATAAATTTCATTTTTATTTTATTTCTTTTCCCGCGATGCTCTATCATTTCAGCTTTTATATCGCGAAGGTCGCGATTGCCCCATCATTTCGGCTATTTTTCGCGGTGCCCAATCATTTCGGCTATATTTTTTATATTTTTACTCTCTGCTTTTTATTGCGAGTTGCCCAATCATTTCGGCTATTTTTCATGCATACATTTTTACTTGCTGCTATTTATTGCAAGCTGCCCCATCATTTCGGCTATTTCATATGCATTTTAGCTCGCTGATTTTTATCGTGAGTGTAGAACTTGGAATCTGGTGCCAATCTCAGCATCAGCATCGCTACAACTAGAATATTGCCAGGAGCGAATCATCATTTGCCATGAAAGGACTCGGAATTTGATACCGTTTTAGGCATCAGCATCGCTACAACTAGGATATTGCCAGGAGCGAATCATCATTTGCCTCTGTCAATATCAAACAAAGGTGGCTTAGTAAACAGGGTTAGGGTCCTGTCGACTAAGGCTTTTGACTTCATGAGCCGTAAGGGTCTCATAAAGGTATTTCTCCCTACAAGTCATGAGGATCTCGTAGGTGTGTCTTCTCTTTGGGAATCGTGAGGATTCCTAAGTGCGTGTTCCCCTGTAAGTCGTAAGGATCTTACAAAAGGATTTTCTCCTTATAAGTCGAGAGGACTCATAAGGGTTGTTCACCGTGCGAACATATCCCCAGTCACGGATGGGACTCGGTTAGGGAAATGTTTATTCGTGCCTATGGATTGTATACAAGGGTCAGTATGAGCCGCTTGTAGGGCAATATTGAAGTTTGTGGGGGTTGCTTAAGAACAGGTTCAGGTTTCTGTAACTTAAGACTTTCAAATCTTATGAGCCGTGAGGGTCTCATAAGAGAGTTCCCCTTACGAGTCGTGAGGATCTCGCAAGTGTAATTTCTCCTTAGGAATCGTGAGGACTCCTAAGTGTGTTTCTCCTTTGTGAGTTGTAAGGATCTCACGCAGGTGGTTTCTCCTTACAAGGTCGAGAAGACCCTGTAAGCGTCTTTTAACGAGGTTGCGCCCTTTCGGGTTTTCA
Source organism: Agapanthus africanus (assembly GCA_030015575.1). Lineage (NCBI taxonomy): Eukaryota > Viridiplantae > Streptophyta > Magnoliopsida > Asparagales > Amaryllidaceae > Agapanthus > Agapanthus africanus. The sequence continues at coordinate 451,935,290 of CM057346.1, read as the reverse complement.
CAAACACTCGCCGGTAGTCCTGCTGTTTTTACTCACGGAGCCCTTTCGAGTTTTCATCCGTGCCCATTTTGCTTATGAACATACCGTCTTTCTTTCTTTTTTTTATTCTTTTTATTTTTCTAACGAGGTTGCGCCCTTTCAGGTTTTCACAAACACTCGCCGGTAGCCCTGCTGTTTTTACTCACGGAGCCCTTTCGGGTTTTCATCCGTGCCCATTTTGCTTATGGACATACCGTCTTTCTTTTTATTTTTTTTATTCTTTTTATTTTTCTAACGAGGTTGCGCCCTTTCAGGTTTTCACAAACACTCGCCGGTAGCCCTGCTGTTTTTACTCACGGAGCCTTTTCGGGTTTTCATCCGTGCCCATTTTGCTTATGGACATACCGTTTTTATTTTTATTTTTTTCTATTCTTTTTTTATCGGTTTCGGGATGCCGCAATCCATCGTAGTTTATCGACATCTCGATCAACAGCTAGTTTTAGGACATAGTGGTCCATCATTAGTTTAAGGACGTTTCGGTCCGCCATTAGTTTAAGGACGTTTCGGTCCGTCGTTAGTTTAAGGATGTTTCGGTCCGTTGTTATGTAAGCCGGTTACTACTTACAGAGTTTGGGCTGAAGAAGATAACGAGCGGACATAGTCGTCGTCATCTATCATTAACCTAAGCCATGACTCGTCAAGCGTAGTACTTCTTTAGGAAGCGACCGTTTATTGGTTGGAAAGGTCTTTTACCATGCATGTCCATGAGTAGATAGGCTCCACCCTGGTAGACCTTGTCTATAATGTACGGGCCTTCATAGTTCGGCTTGAATTTTCCCCGCTTGGCTTTATTGGGGATCATAGGTCTTTTGACCACTAGCACGAGTTCGCCTTGGCGGAATGTCCTCGGCCTGGTCAATCTTTCATATGAGCGCGTCATCTTTGCTTTATGAGTCTCCAGATTTTGTTGCACTATGAGGCGGGTTTCATCAAGGGCATCAAGCTCTTCAAGCCGAAGGTGAGCATTTTCTTCGTCCGTCAGCTCGTAGTGGACTGCCACTCGTAGAGAAGGTAACTCTATCTCGAGGGGAAGTACTGCTTCTGTACCGAATACCAGTGTGTATGGCGTTGTGTTCGTGGCCGTTTTGAACGTAGTTCGATACGCCCAGAGAGCTTCTTGCAGTCTCTCGTGCCAGTCCTTCTTATTTCGGGACACCGTCTTTTTCACGATCTTCGTCAAGGTCTTGTTGAAAGCCTCAGCTAGACCGTTAGCTCGGGGATTATAAACTGAGGAATATCTCCAGTCTATGTTGTGTTGTTGCGCGAAGCGGCTGATCTTGTGGCTTCTGTAGGCTGGCCCGTTATCGGAGATGATTCGTCGCGGAGTTCCAAACCGATAAATGATGTGCGTCTTGAAGAAATGGAGGATATTCTCCGTCTTCACTTCCCTCAGCGGTACTGCTTCTGCCCATTTGGAGAAGTAGTCAGTCGTCGCCAAGATGAATCGATGTCCCGTAGACGATGCTGGTTCGATGGGGCCGATTACGTCAGTCCCCCACATTTCAAACGGCCAGCTGGCCACTGTTGGATGTAGAGGATTTGGGTGCTGATGGATAAAGTCCCCATGAATTTGGCATGAGTAGCATTGCTTCGCATATTCGAGGCATTCCTGAATCATCGTTGGCCAATAGTAGCCCATCCGTTTAATCTTCAACTTCATCTTTGGGCCTGCTTGGTGAGAACCGCAGAGTCCGTCGTGAACTTCCTGAATGACTCTTTTCTTTTCGTCAGGTCCCAGACATCTTAACCACAGAGAATCAAACGACCTCTTATACAGAGTATCATTGACGAAGGCGAAAGACAGAGCTCGTTTCATGAGCTGATGTCTTGAGGACGCATCTTCAGACGTTCGATTGGATTTGAAGTAGTCTACAAAAACTTCTCTCCAATCCTCAGCCTTTCCCTGATCTTTTATTTGCATAGCCATTTGCCCAGTCAGTCCCTTTCTTCGGATGATTCCGGATCCGGAGATATTTCTGCGGAGGCAAGCACCCGACGGCTTTATACCACGATCTTTACATCATCGAGGTTCTCATCGGCCAGTTCTTTAGCGAGCTTAGCTAGTGCATCTGCTTTGCTATTTTTCGCACGCGGTATGCTTTCCAGCGTATAGGAGGGAATTTGAGTCAACGGTTGCTGTACTCTCTCGCCATATTTCACCAGTTCTGGCTTGCGCGTCTGATAGTCACCGTTTACTTGACTGACGACCGGTTGAGAATCTCCGTATATAAGGAGGTTTTCAATTCCCATATCGATGGCAATCTCGAGGCCTGCTATCAAAGCTTCGTACTCAGCTTCATTGTTCGTCCTCGGCTCTGTCAAGGAGAAGGCGAAGCGCGTTATCCCTCCTTGTGGGGTCACGAAGATGAGGCCTACCCCTGATTTGATTACAGGGGTATTCTGTTTGCGCTTCTTCATGGAGGACGCTCCATCAAAGTAGAGCTCCCATCGGATATCACTACCGTCGATCGCATCAAACGCATGTTCGTCTGGCAGTTCGCAATTCAACGGGGAATCGGCAGGTATTGGATGCTCGGCGAGGAAATCGGCGATGGCCTGGCCTTTCACTGCCTTAAGAGGCTGATAGGTTATCGAAAACTCCATTAAGAGCAAGGCCCATTTAGCGAGTCTCCCTGTCAATATGGCCTTCGACATTAAATATTTAAGGGGGTCCACCTTCGAAATGAAACGGACTTCATACACCAACGCATAGTGCCTGAGTTTTGTTATCGCGAAGATCAACGCCAGGCAGTGTTTTTAGATGGGGGAGTAGTTGCTTTCTGCCCCTAGGAGAACTCGACTTAAGTAATAAAGAGCTCTTTCTTTCCCTTGGTCATTCTCTTGTGCCCATAGTGCGCCTAAGGAACCTTCGAGGGCGGCGGTATAAAGAATGAGAGGCTTTTTCTTGCCCGGAGCAGCCAACACTGGTGGATTCTGCAAGTATTGCTTGATTTCGTCTAGTGCGCTCTGGCATTTGTGATCCCAAACGAAAGGGGTTCTTTTCTTCATCAGGTGACTGTAAGGGCGGCACTTGCCTGAAAGGTTGGCTATAAATCGCCGGATATACGCGAGCTTCCCTTGGAGAGACCGCAATTATTTGAGAGTCCTTGGCAGAGGCATTTCCATGATCGCCTTGATCTTTGACGGATCTATCTCGATACCTCGGTGTCGGACGATGAATACTAGGAATTTGCCCGAGGAAACTCCGAATGCGCACTTGAGAGGGTTCATCTTCAGGTTGTATTGCCGAGGCGTTGAAATACGGTCTTCAGATGCTCTAAATGCTCCTCGTATGATTTGCTCTTAACCACGAGGTCGTTGATATAGCATTCGACGATTTCGTGTATAAGGTCATTGAAGATCTTTGTCATGGCCCTTTGATAGGTGGCACCGGCGTTCTTTAGACCGAAGGGCATAACCTTATAGCAGAATATATCCAGAGAGGTCCGGAAAGCGGTATGCTTCTGGTCTTCGGGATGCATCTTTATCTAATTATATCCTGATGAGCCGTCCATAAAGGAGAAAATCTCGTGAGTGGACGTGTTATCTATCATCAGCTCGGTGATTGGCACTGGGAAATCATCCTTCGGGCAGGCTTTATTGAGATCCCGAAAGTCTACACATATGCGCACTGTCCCATTCTTCTTCATCACTGGGACGATGTTGGCGATCCAATCAGGGTATTGAACCTCTTGGATGAAGCCAGAGTCGATTAGCTTCTTGACCTCGGCATTAATGCTCATCTCAAGCTCAAGCCGCATTCTTCTCGGCGCCTGTTTGACTGGCTTGACGTCTGGAGATATGGCCAGTTTGTGGACAGCAATCTCTGGGTCTAATCCTGGCATCTCGGAATAGTTCCATGCGAAGAAATCCTTATGCTGCATAAGCACGTCCTTTAGTGTAGCCACCCTTTCTTCAGACAGCAGCTCGCTAACGAATGTAGGCCGCGGGTCGCTTGCCGTCCCCAGCTCAATTTTCATGAGCTCATCTGCAGTGGTATATATTCCATCTTCCAGCTCTTTCGGTGCCGGTGGAAACACTGCAATCATCTCGTCATTATTGTTTTCGAAGCACTAGAGAAGGTCATCCATATCCTCGGGCTCTTCTTTTGATATCGTTATCATATGACAAGTACGAGTATGCCTCCAAGATCGATGTTGATCTGGTTCTATTCTCGCTGTATGCGCGGCTTTTGGTTCGTGCTCCTGTGGCGGACTTATCCTCCAGCTGCTGGATAGAGCAAACCTGCCTTGCTGATACTGGTCTTCGACCCAGTTCTTGAAGGTGAAGCAGTCTTCGAGAGGGTGTCCTATTGCTCGGTGATAAGAGCAATAGCCCGGATGAGAGACCTCGTTGGCTTGCTCAGGGTGTTTGGACTCCGGAAGTGTAATCATTTGATGTTTTAAAGCGAGATCAAGTATCTTCTTTGTCATGTCTTGAGGGAAAGAATATGCTCGACTCATCTTCTTCATGAGGGACAAATCCGGACCGCCCAATTCTCGATCACGTGACTTTTTAGTCCCGCTTTGTCGCCATCGAATGCCTTTTCCGCTCTTTGCCTTATTTCTTCCTCTGCGTCGGGCCTTTTGCACAGCAGGTTGACAGGGAGGAGCATTTTTATCTTTCGCAGCCTGTTGAAGAAGGCGTTGCGTCTTAGCTTTCTCGTAGATGGCCATTTCGCGATTATGGTCGTCCCGAGCTTTTTGACCCGCTCTCCTGATAAGCTTGTCTATTCGTTCTTCAAATGACGGACTCGGCATTTTGATGGCTGGATCTAGTTTTGGTATGGGGTCGGCGTTTTCTGACAGGGCGTCCTCTTCTTCATCAAAGTTATATATGGCGTAGCTACCATAGATTCGTTCCCGTTTCCCGGATTTCACATATCCAAGCCCAAGCATTTCCATTCTCCCGTTGGGCAACTTGCGCTGAGTCCCAGGGACATCCCAAATCCTGTTGTAGAACCGAGCTTGCCGAATAGTCTGTTTGAAAGGTACCCCTTGGCGCTTCAATAGCCTTTTTAGTCCGTTCGTGTAGTATCTGGGCAAACGGATGGGTTGGAGCCTGTCAAGCGTAGAATCCGCGCCGTGCCAGATTTCTTTCTCCACTCTTGTTTTCGTGGACCGATAGAATAGGATCGCCCTTTCACCTTTTCTCCTGGGAGGGACGTAAAATGTCTGCAGGTCTTGCACATTGTAAGCTTCAAGTGCGTCAAGATCTTTGTAGTGCTTCCGCGGAATTATGGTAATTTGCAAACTCTGATCATCACCAGGGAATGCTTGTACTGACGGCCGACTGGAGAACACAGCATTAACCTCATCTTCCGAGTCGCTTCCGAAGACCAATATGGGGGCGGACGGTCCCGGGTTGTTGCGTCGAGACGGCCCAGCGTAGACTATCTCTTCATCTTCTTCGGTATCACTCCCGAAAATAGGAATGGTGGTAGCGGCTTTGTTCTCCGGTGTACGACACCTCTCTGTGTCCTCGAAATCTGGCAAAAAGTATTTTGCATCTTCGTACTTGTGGACTTCATTCATGGAGAATGGGTTCAGCTCTCCTGTTACGGTATATTCGAGACCATCCTTGAAATACTTCATACACTGATGTTGCGTAGAAGGGATGATGTTGTACTCGTGTAACCAAGGACGACCGAGCAAGGCGTTATAGCAGGTCTTGGCGTCAATGATGTGAAACTTAATATCCGTGATGAGTAATCCGAAGCGTATTGTTAGTATTACAGATCCAAGAGTCCGTGATGACTGAGAATCGAAACCGGAGATGGTAATTTTATCACGAGCGAGGTGTTGAACGCTCATGCAGATTTCCTTCAACACCCGAACATTAAGGAGATTGACGGAGGACCCATTATCAACCAGGATTTTGCCTATCTTGATATCGTGGCAGTATCCAGAGACATATAGGGGGCGGTTGTGGTCGCACGTCCCAAGGAGAAGGTCTTCATCACCGAATGTAACATCGGCTGTGTGCACTTCTTCCAGTTCATCCTTCATCCTTTCTTCGGCGAGGAAGGCTTGGAATTGCTCGGGCTCTTGCAGTGCCTTGATTAATGAATCTCTCGCTTCTTTTGATAATAAGAGGGCATCGAGAATGCTGAGCTGAAAGGGTAGCTTCCTCATGTGCGCTAGGATGTTGTAGTCCACTTTACTTTTCTTAGGCGGGTCCTTGGCAATCAGCTCTTTCATGACTTGGTCATCTAAAGCGATACCCTCAGCAACCTTTTCCTTTCCCTTATCTTTTCTAGTCGCGGGTCCGAGATTCTTTTCTGGAAGAGTGCGATTGCGCAGCTGAATGTTTTCGCAGGCCGCTGGTTCTTCCTCTTTCCCTAAGATGGATTCTTTAAAGAGAGGGCCAAGAGCCATTTCTTCGTCAGAGTCGCTCCCAAAGGTGACAACCTGTGATCCTCCGGCGTTGACCGTGTGACAGCTGCCGGTAGTTTTCTCGTGCTCCTTGGTCGTACTTCTTTGCTCCCGATGAGTTTTGCGTTTTATCCATTTAAAATATTGCCGGTGAGCAACATATCCCTTCCACCATCTTTTAAAAGCGTCACACTCCTCGGTGGGGTGTGAGATCTTTCGATGATATGAGCAGTAATTAGGATGCATCTCTGCTCCACCGAGAGTGTTTTCTTCCGAGGGCGGTAGCTTCATTCCCATTGATATGGCTTTAGCAAACCTTCTCCCCGTCTTTTATCTGTTTTTATCTGCATCGGATGTCTTTTGATTTGGCGGGAGTGCTTCGACTCTTTCATCTAGTCGCCGGCGTTTGGCTCCTTCCGGTATGGCCATCTCACGCTCCTGATTGGCTTTACTTTTCAGACGAATCTCATTCAGAAAGGCGTCGATCATCTCGTCTGACGGCCACACAAGTTCCGGCTCAGGCTCTGCCCCCGGTCTTTCTGTGCAGGGCGCTTCTTCACTGTCTAGCGATGAATGATAGATCACATGGCAACTTGCTACGTAATCCTCAGATCCATCTGACGAGTCTTCCCCATCATTTTCGTCCTCAAGGACGTGGCTGAGGAACTCTTGAAGCGTGATGGGGGTCCGCGCTTTCTGATTATATTCTTCCAGCGCGTCGATCTGTTTCTGCAAGTCCGTGCACTTGTCACAGGCTTCACGGGCTTTTTGGATCTCCTCTTCTTTTTCGCAGATTTCGACGGCTGGGTGTGAGTGCTGGGGATATCACCACCGATCTTTGGAGTTGGGCGCGGCTTCAGCATCCCTTCGATGATTTGAGGTTCAAGCGGGTTCTTCCACCTGATCGCTGGGCATGTATGAAGATCATTCAGCATCCTTTTGGTTTTGGATGAAAGCACGACCTCCCATGGGGCTTCTTCAACAAAAGAACAAGTTGCCCCCGGTGTGTCCGTCTTCTTTGGAGTGTGCAGTTGTGGTGGGTTTATTTTCCACTTCTCGGTCAGCGCAAACTTGCCTTATAGGTACTGATCTTTGATCCATTCTTTAAAGACGAACCAATCCTCAATCGGATGGCTTACCATTTGATGGTAAGGGCAGTACTTGGGGTTATTCACCTCGTTGGGTTATGGCGGTCGCCTTGGATTCGGCAAGTTAATAAGCCTGTTGCGCAAAGCCAGCTCGAATAGCCTCTTCGTCTTATCCCGCAGGAATGAGTAAGGGCGCTTCATTTTCTCATTATAATACCGCCGTCTCTCTTCCAATTGATCCGCTAGCTTTGGTGCACTGGGTTGCTGTTGAGCGTTCGCAACGAAGGTCGCCTTCCCTTTACCCTTGTCGTTCCGCGGTTCTGGCTTCGGGGGAGACGGTCTGTGACCCATTTGATCTATCTGGGCTAACTTATCAATTAACGCCTGGAACGTGGTCGATTTAAAGAACATCATGAACTATGAAATAGTTGCATGAGGGTCTAGAGTGCCCACGAACATGCCCACCGCTGGTGCTTCTTTGATGCGCTGCTCGCACTTCAACCACAGGTTTCGCCATCGGATTGCATATTGGACCCAAGTTTCACCCGGCTTCACTCTTGCATTAATCAAAGCTGTTATCGGGGTGCGTTCGCTGGCGCTTGCGAAACGCTGGGTAAACAACAACTCCATTTCAGCGAAAGTTTTGACGGAGTCATTCAGAAGTTCAGAATACTACTCAAACGCCGTTTCCGATAAACTGCCGACGAATTGGCGAAGCAAGAGCTTGTTGTCGCCGCCGGTGTTGCCGCAGAGAGCCCTGAACTGGGCCACATGTTGATGGGGATTGCTTGTCCCCTTGTAGACATGAAATTTCGGGATCGTGTAGCCCGGCGGGTATTTGATCTGATTGTACCAGCTCGGATACGGTCGCCCTGTTTTGACGACTTGGCCAGCTGCCTCAGTTGCCTAGTGGACTTGTATTTGCTGAGCAATGTAGTCATCCAGGGCAGCTTTGGAAATTGTTTCCTCTTTGGCTGCTGAAAGAGCCGGAGGTGGATTTGACGTTTCTCCTATGTCATCTTCAAGGACAATCGGAGGATCTTCCGCTGGGGGATCCTGCTGGATCATTATTCCGACCATGTCTTGGAACAGAAGAGACATTTGCTTTATGTTGGCCGCTTGTTCCGCAGCCTCCTTGTCCTTCTTTTCCAGTATTCTCCGAAGGAATTCGGCGTCGGTTTCTTGCTCCTGGCGTTGATCCGAGGACGCTTCGGGGCTTTCTTTTGGCCCAGTGAGTGCGGCCATCGCGGTCATCATTTCTTGGAGCTTCTGCTGCTGCTCCTGAGCTTTAGTTACCGATCGCGTAAGCGGTCTGTGACCTGTGGATATACGGCTGTCCTCTTTCCCGGACGCCATGTAGACGATGTTGTATATCAGGTTCGGTATCTAATAACATTCATTCAGAATCAATGTATTGGCTAATACAGGGTGATAACTACCAACAGATTTGGCTGCAATACTTGCACCGTTTCTATCTCATGAAACTTATCACCCGTTCTCAGTTCTCTACCTATCTGTAGCCCATGTAACAAATTACATTTGCGGGATCCTGATCCGGTATCTCATACCCAGGACGTAAAAGATACTAAGAAATAGTTCTCGGTAATGAACACACCCGAAGATGATGCATCAGCATGCACTTTCTTCGTTTGGGCGGCACGGGAATTCTGGTAATCCCCTATTTCTCTTATAACAATTATAAGTTGGAGCGGGACCAACGTTCCCTAGCGCAGTATAACAAGTGGGTTCGGTCAATACATCTGTATTATTATCTTGATTAAGGCGTGACATGGTCACTACCTGGAGAGAGAGAGAGAAGAAAACACTCAGCGTGCATTTTTACAAGATTAGATTGGTTATCAATTTATCTAATAAGGATGGCTCCCACTGTTTTAGTCAAATCTTCCTTCAAACCCTAAAAGGAAAGACTAGCCGGGATTAATTACACCCTTCAAGTTCGCCAATCTTTCAGCCAGGCCAGTGCCGGTACTTTGAGGGAAGTTCCCCGTGCTTTCGCACGGACCTAATTAAAATAAACCTCATTTTCCCAGGGGTGTAACCCCGTTAACACCTTTCTAGACACCTACTTGATCGGCTAATTGTAATGTGTAAAACTCTCACAGGAGCAACTCTTACTCGCAGTGGGTATCGAGATCCAACTATCTCATAGAAGATATGCAATCTCATTGCAAATTTCAACTTTTGAAATTCCCAATAATATTTTACCCCAAGCAGCTATATGACCTTAACATGGTCAACAAATCATAAGTGCTAGTCAAGTTCAACCCGTCATTTCCCAATTGAATTAAACCCACCCGCATGACCCTTAACATGGTCAACAAAGTCGCACGACTACCCTAATCCAATCGCATTATATGCTTATACAGATAAGCACTAATCAGCTACCGCACACTACGCCTTAACATAGTCAACAAATGTAGCATGAATACTAACTAGTACTTATCTGAAATGACGGAGGGTTACGACAGGTTTTTAAGAAAACCCTTTGGGTAATGAACTTGATATCGTTGTAGAATCGAGTGATTTTAAATGGAGTGTTTTTTAGGCTTTTCTAGTTTTGCTAAAGTGGTCACTCCCAGTGAAGGGATCGTCGGCTCTTTCCTCATCAAATAAGGTGCGATATTTCACAAATATCACTATGCAAAGCAAAAACTATAGAAGCAATCAAAAGACAAACTGAGTATGCAGCATCTGCTAGTTTCACTAAAGAGATCACTCCCGGTGAAGGGATCTCGGCTCTTTCCTTATCGAATAAGGTGCTGGATGTTCTACAAGGAACACCGCTATGCAAAGCAAGAACTAGAGCTACCAGTTTTTAAACAAGTTTCTACAACATCTTTAGGTTTCTTTTATTTCATTAATCTCATTAATGAAGTCCAATTTTATTATGCTTCACAAGCATCAGATATGAAACGAAATCAACAATATATAATATATATCTCATATACATAATATAAACATTCGTCTCAGGCAGTAATATGATCTCATCACAGAACATTGCAGCAGAAGAACATATATAAAATATTGGATATACTAGGAGGTCCGTGTTTTAATACGAGCCTGTATAAAACGCGGATTTCACGGTCGCGATAAATAACCAAACCCACATCCCTAGACCCCTACGAGAGCGGCAAGCAACACTGCCAATTCTAGGGTTAGGAGATCCGGTCTCGACTCCTCGAGATGGTCTCCCACTGGACCCTAGAACCCGGTTAGTTGTGCTCCCCGCCTTGGGTCTACCTAATGCGGAAAAGTAAATAATATACAATGGTGACATCAACTTCATCCCGGAAGTGCCCCAATAAAAGAATATTACATACAATGAATTTTACATGAATGAAAAAGAAAAAACTCTCATCTCATATAAAACCCCCGGCTATTCAAACACGATAATCCAATATAACATATCACAGCAACACATAATATCGCATATCATCAATGTAAGCAAGTATGCGTATCCCGATTGTCGTTGATGTATAGCAACGAAGCCAGCGATACACCACATACTATGCTTACGGTCGCAGAAAAGAAAGTGTAAAACTACAACAGTTGGAATCCGCAACCTCCTTAGACATCTTATGCCTAATGCTCCCCTCCGAAAGACGGCGCGACAGGGACGTCTTTTCTGAGATTCGGGGCAGATGCTAATTGGTGTTATCCGTCCACCTCTCCGAAGATGCCAAGTTGATTTATGGCACCGTGTATCGAAGGTTTAAACGGATGCGTCCGATGTAGCAGACTTCGTTAGATTCCCCCTCGCTCGAGGGGTTTTTGATTGTGGAGACGCACTTCCCTGCAGGCGCAAGCCTCTGCAGTTAATTATGCTACCGCATCGCGGTAACAACTTTCTCCTTCTCCATATGGTCACTTCATGTCGTGTGTGTTTGTTTTGTGTTTAGTTGCCCGTGGATTGTATACGGAGACTAAGTTATATTGTCGCCCGTAGGGCGTGGACTAGTCCAAATCCGTATCTTTCTTATATTTGGGTTTGGGGGGTTGAGTTTAAGGATACGTTAGCCTCATTTGAGACTAAGATCGATTTAAACGTTAGTTAAGGATACGTTAGTCTAATTTTAGACTAAGATCAACTTAACGGGATCGTTTAGATCCGACAAGAGAGCAATTAAGGGGGGCTCTGTTATTTAGTTTAGTGACATTGTGGTCGATATATAGTTTAAGGACATTGAGGTCCAATGTTAGTTTTAAGACGTTGCGGTCAAGGTTAAGAACGTCATAGTCCATGAGTTTAAGGACCCCACAGTCCGTTGTTAGTTTTAAGACATCCCGGTCAAGGTTAAGGACGTCATGGTCCGTTGTTAGTTTTAAGACATCCCGGTCAAGGTTAAGGACATCATAGTCCATGAGTTTAAGGACCCCACAGTCCGTGAAATGTATGGTTGTTGGGACCCGTCACCTCTTTGAAGACGTTGAGAAATTACAACGACAAATATCAAAGGAGTGAAGAGATGTACTTTTGAACCAAGGTAGATTAAATGATCTGTAGCCCAATTTGGAACCAAGACCAATTAATTATATTATGAGCACATTGGCTCAGTTAAGTCTGGATTGAAGACTTATGGCCAACTTGGGCTAAGTCCAATTAACTCTGGAATATTGGTCCTCTATTGGTCCATTAGACATATTCAATTGAAGGGGAGGCTTTGCCTCTAGAAAAGTAGCCAGTTGGGCTAAAGCTAGTGTTAAACACTAAAGACCAACAGTGTTGAACACTGGAAATAAGATTATCAAATTAGTGTTAAACACTAAAAATTGTGATTCTCAAATTAGTGTTAAACACTAACAGATAACAGTGTTAAACACTGGCAATATGATTATCAAATTAGTGTTAAACACTAAAAATTGTGATTCTCAAATTAGTGTTAAACACTAATAGATAACAGTGTTAAACACTGGCAACAAAATTGTCAGATTAGTGTTAAACACTAAAAGAGGGGGGATCACGTGGGAGCACGTCATTGCATCAAAAAGTGGGGCCAGATCCCCTTCATTTGGTTATTCAAATAAGTGTTTAACACCTTTAATTCTCACAGCCATCACGTGTGGGCACGTGATGGGTGCTCATGCCCTGATTTATTAGAATATTCATTAGGGGTCACGTGGTGACACGTGAGGGCGCCCAGAGCTTCTGTTCTGTGGATCTTTACAGGGGTCACGTGGGGACACGTGACCCTGGTTCTTGCCTATTTAAAGATCTGTTTGTCTTTTTAAGAATTAAATTCTTCATAGGGTTAAACCCTAGCTATAACTTTGGAGGAATTTAATTCCTATTTTCGAAGAATTATATTCTTAGGTAGGGTTAAACCCTAATTTTCTTTTGAAGGAATTAAATTCCCATAATTTTTGGAGAATTGAATTCTCATATAGGGTTAAACCCTAATTTAATCTTGGAGGAATTAAATTCTTATAATTTTGTGAGAATTAAATTCTCAAAACTCAATTCCTCCTCTATTTTTTGGATCTGCAAGGCAGGATCTCGACCCGATGAGAATTAAATTCTCAACAAATGAGGAGATGTGCACTTTGCAGATCTTCAACCAGAGAAAGAACTAAGTTCTTTTCTTTATAGAAGAGTTACACTCTTAGATTGAGAATTAAATTCTCTAAATTGAAATTTTGATCCCCCTTCTTTTCTTACCTAGGGTTTTTCTTTGTAGAGAGTTAAATTCTCCTTTCTTTTCTTCCTGAATTTTCAAGATTACAAAGTTCTATATCCCTAAACTCTCCCTTTTGGCTCCTATTTATAGGAGAAGGAAAAGAATCAATCTGTTTGGTAAATTTTTCAGTGAAAGATTTGATTTTTTTTCATCATTAATCCAGGCCTTTAGATTATTAGGTGAATTTTATTCACCGTTGGATTTTAAATCCAAACATATTCCTTTTGTTATTTCGGTAAGATTTAGGGGAAATCTTTCCTTGTCCAGGATTTTTCCATAAATTGGTGATATTTAATCACCCTGGGATTCTCAATCCAGTGGTTCTCCATAAGTTCTTCTCCATTTTGGAAAGATTTAAATGATCTTTTTCAGAATTTAATTCTGTTGAACAGTAAGGCTTTTAAAGCCAGTCACGTGCGGCCACGTGACCCCCGGTCACGTATGAGCACGTGACCCCCGGTCACGTGTGAGCCCCTGAATGGACTCCTCTTCTGCGCTCTGTTCTTTGCCACTGCTTTAACCATCTCATGCCAACACGTGACCACCGGTCACGTGTGAGCACGTGATGCCTCTTCTGAAGCTTTTTCCTGATTTTTAATCAGGGAACACCTAACCAAATGAATTCCTTAGATATCACATGCCTAACAATTATAAACCCTGCATTTTAGTCTCTATATCGAAAACTCTTTTCAATATCAAGTCGGGCAATTCAACAAGATTCCCGACATACTGATCGAATGCTCGTCGCAAACTTTAGTAAACGGCCGCACCCCCGGATGCCGTCGACGAAGTGCACTAAGGCGGAACACCGCTGCCGCGAGCACCCGAATGGATGCTTTTGGCGACGGGGTTCTCCTACAGTCACTTAGTCGGGGCTATGGGGCGTGGCTGTCTATTAAGTTTACCCGGCGAGTATCCGCGTACGCTACGTGATTGCGACGGACTTTTGATCACATCAAAATTCCATAGCAAACGATCATCAGAGACTGAATTACTAGATTCATAACATTCAAATTAGTTATCTCATAACTACTTATGGATTCCAAATATTGTATCACATTCCAGATAAATAGACAATGTTAAACTTTCCGATCGAATAATCTAACACCCAAGTTTTCCCAAATAGTTCTCAACACTTGAAATTAGTTTTAAAACATCCATCACATGCCACAGTACCAATGGTCCAGCCGTAGAAGGGTCAAGCCAATGCCTCACATGTGGTAACGTCGTACTGCCCCAAACCCTAAGGTTTAGAGGCAGTTCAGACGGTCATATAATCGAGTTAAGGTTTGTGTACTTCTAGAGGGTCCACCGCGTTACTTGCATGACTTAGAACGTTCTTAAACTACGGAAAAATCCAACACTTGAAAATTTTCCGGCAGGGGAAAAAGTGAGTTATTGATATCCGTTCAAACTTTTTAACACGTTCTAAAATACCCGGAAAAAATTAAACGAAGCTAAACTTTCCGATCGAATCAACGAGTTCCCAATACAACCCAGAAAACTCAACACTTGAGTAAAATTAAAAATTCCCAGAACAATCAGGAAATCTGTACGGATATTACTGTGTAAAACCCAAACCCTAATTTCACTGTTCTGCCGTGGAACCGCCGCGCAAGGTATGTCTTTGCCGCGATTCCGTGGCTCTTTAATGGTATTAGTGTCTCGTTTTTCACAGATATCCTTATAATTCCCTGCTTATATTTCTGAGTATTTTTAATACGAAAAAATCAACATTTTAAAGAAATTTCCAGAAACTAGGGTTTTACGGGTATTCGGAGTTCGATCGGACTTTAAATTTCGCCTAGACTTCGTCTAAAGCTCTAGCTTGGCTCTGATACCAAAGTAGGGTTACTAGGCACTCTCACAAGGGTCTATAAGGCATCAACCATGCCCGATTTAAAATTTAGATGTGCCGAACAACCCTAACCAAGATCTTTAAACTAGAGATTAGGCGAAACAAAGTATGTTAAACACTTTAACATCTAAGAGTTTGGGATTACAACCTTTGTAGTCCGGTCCTTCACTTCTAAAACTCTGTGTTGAGGTCCCTTCACTGCGATCATCGAGTTTCCGGACTCTAGAGAGGCTCCACGAAGAGAAAGATACAAGCTTGCTTCCGATCTTCGATAACTAAGATGATCTACCTTGAAGTTTCTATAACACAAGCTCTCACTCACTAAATGAAGTGAACACCCTAATCTAATTGACAAGAATAGATTAGGATGATGAAGTAGGAATTTAGCTCTCATTTGTTTTCTTAATCTCACTCATTTTCATCACCTCATAAAAAGCTAGAAAGCCTTTTCATGAAAGAAGAAGGAAGAAGAAGAAGAACCATTCTCTTTTGTGATGAATAATGAATCCATGTGAGGTTAGAAATGCAACCATGGGTTAAGTATGATAACTTAACACATGTAGAGAATGAACCATGGTTAAAGGGTTGGGTTGGGTTAACTAAATATCTACAAAAATATCATAACAAATATCTTTAGTTAAAACAAAAGCAAAACTTCTAGAAGCAAATAGAAAAAATTAACCCAAATCAATCCCTAACCATGTTTAATATCCACTAATCATGTTGCATTAGTAAGCTTAACTTGTTACAATATTATATATCACATATATAATATATTTTGTAACAAAATAAAATAATACAATTAACATGTATCGCATATATATATCAATGTATTACCCGAGCGAGAAAAAGAATCTTTTAGTGAGCTTATAATAGTTAATGTAATTTAATATATCAAATATATAATTATACATTAAATTATCGAATCAACACTTGATCCGATAATCCGGTTATTTCATAAATAACCGACTAATATAATCTGTATGAACACTTAGGATAGACTTGAACAAACATACATATGAACACTTAACACATGTAGATAATCCTAACTCTACTAACTGACCTTAACCTTAACAAGCTTACTTAAACATAAATATGAACACTTAGGATAGACTTGAACAAACATATACACATTCTTTATTGACTCGTCTAAAACTCGAACGGACATACAACCATCTCCCTGCGGATCGACCCGTGCTCAACCGGCTAGCTGCGAAGCGACACCGTCCTGATCGCGGTTATAACTTTAGAACTTTGAACATCTGACACGCAAAAAGTGTGCGATCAAATGGCGCCGTTGCCGGGGAGACGGTAACGTATTTTCTTATTCGGGTTAATATTCTTTTTGTATATATATAAAATTATAAATAAAATAAAATAAAAAAATCTTTTTGTTATTTTTGATAATTTTTGTGTGCAAGTATGCAGGCTAATCTGGGGCAAGTACAATAATTCAATCAAGAAACAGAGCATTTTATTTTGGAGTAGAGATCAAGGGGAGTGCAGGGAACCAAATCAAAGGCTCCAATTCCACTGTTTGACCGCGGAACCGCGGTCAAAGTAGGGCTTTGGCGGCGGTTCCGCGGCTACATTGAGGCCTCTGTGCCCCAATTTTTTTCTGCCCTTTCTCTTTCCTTTTATCTTCTCTGTGAATTCCACTATACTGTATTTTCTGCAGGTTTCTTTGCACAGATTGCACAGCCGCCAAATAAATTTTTGTTGTTTTAGATTTTGTTTGTTTACCGCTTTGCATATATTAATACGGACATTAAGGGGCTATAACACCAATTCAGATTGGGTGGGGATTTCATCACCTTTCCTATGACCCCACAAATCACTAATTGCATACACATTACCTTGAGCTAATAAAAAATATCTAGACCAAAACTATAAGGACTTGTCGCGCTCAATTAGGACAAGTGAAGGTTGCGGGGAATCGGTCGTTTATCTAAACTTGACTTTGTGGTGCCTAGGCTAGACAAGTGAGGAGGTAATTTTAAAAGGCCCGTCTCACGGTGATTCGTGAGCGGAATCCTCCTTACCTCACTTGTGCTTACCTGGCCATAATTGGCAGTGAAGAGGCGATTCGAGGGTTATCCTGCAACTTGTCGCTTGGAAGTCTAGGAGCGGTCTAGTTAGACTTTGAAGACCCTAGCTCTAGGTATTGTTTGTGCATATTGTGATTGTGATTGTGCTTGTAAAAATTTAGTCCCATAATTCCGTATTCTTTCAAAAACAAACAATTTCAAAAACTCCAAAAACAAACATTTTTTTAAAATAAAAATAAAATAAATAAATAAATTAAATTAAATTAAAAAAATCCACATTCTTTTTCCCCTCCTTTTTCTTCTTCTTCTCTTCATATCATGGGTACTCCACCTAGAAAAAATCTTGCCGGATACCCACAACCGGACATTACTTCCTACAGTTTTTGTTTTTGCCGAACTTCGAACGATCCATCCATGCCCAAAATCTCTTTGAAAGATCGGATAGACGAGTCTAGGACGAATAATTTGACTCTGCAATCCACTTCGTATCAACCATTTCAAACATTCACCCCTTCTTACGTTGCTACTCCTTCTCCGAGTCCTGTTGTAACTCCAAGACCTATGTCTATTGCAGAACAAATCGAACAATCCCGTAGCCGATCTTTCACTACTTTCACCACTGCCAATTCTTTTGATCAACAATTCCCACCACCTTCTTATCATAATGTTGATTCTACCCCTGTCCAACCATTCAATTCCTACCAGTCCCACCCAACTTTTGCACCTTCCCTAGACATTGTTTCTGAACCGTCATTTGGGAGTTTCCAGTACCAAAACAACTTTGAATCTTTCATTGAAACCCCTTCACAACCTATGTCCAGTCTGGAACAGTCGTTTGAAGACTTTAGGGTAGCATCGTACCAACAGATGATGGATTTGACTGCGTCCATGGCTGCCCTCATACAACCTAGTGACCCGGTAGCTAGTTTTCAACTAGTTCCAAATTTTCCAATGCATGAAGAGGCGGTAGGACAGGTTGAGAATTTGAGCGGAGAGAGTGAGCTGTACACCCTTCCAAATCAGACCTACCCGTTTCAATTTGAATCCCACAACTCCAATTTTGAATGTCTATCTAGTGTTCCAAACGATTCACCGATTGAAGATAGAATGATTAATGAGTTGTGTGACTTTGTAGTGTTTGATTTACCTGATTGTGAAGGGTCCCTTCCAAGTGAAACCAATCATAAACCTTTTGATCTCTACACTTCCATCTTAGAACCTAAATTGATTGAAACCCATGCTCTTGATGAGGTATCTGAGAATATTGATTTTCACTTGATTGAGAATATTGACGCCGGGAATATTTTGGATGATGAACCCATAGATTTGGCTGAGTTTCTCTCCCCAATTCATCATCCCGAGTCATTAACTGTTTTTCCCGAACTCCATATTCGTCTAGATTTTGATGAAATTTGCAGGGATGAAATAATTTTTTAGGAGACTTTTGAGGAAAGCTTTGAGGATGAACCAGTTGTAATTGATGAGTCGGATTTTCCAATTCATCATATCCCTTTCATTGACTGTGTACACCCTCCTGAACCTTTAACCGATAACCTTCCTCAATCACCTACCTACATCCTTTCCATCGTTCCGACCTTGCAAGAAACCGTATCATTTTCACAACCTGTGTCTGGTTTACCAAGTTCGGCGTACCCATGGTTTCTCACGAATCTTGAGGGATTTGACCCAATTTCTGGGCATATTGATAGATTAGTACAATCCATCTTTTCACATCGATCATTACAGATTGTACTAATTTATTCAATCCATTTCCACCCTCAAGTTCGTATTCCACTTCTTTCTCCCTTCCGCCATTCTTCTTCTTATATACCTAGACCGTATAACACTTCTATCTCCATACGGTCTCGCGTATTCTCCCTCTCTTTTCTCTACGTCTTCTTCCACCAACCTGTACATTATAGCGATAGAATCTTTGAATGGTTGGTGCTCACTTTTGGCCTGTGTAAGGCCTTGTATAGCTTGATACTGTTCTTTCCTCCCTGATCCTGAACTTCAACGCTTAACAGTGGAAACACTGTTTTACTTAAGTTTGGGGGGGAACCTTTTTGTGTATATATTTTTGTTTTGTTTTTTGTTTTTTGTTTTGTATAAAATAAAATATTTTAGGGAGCGCCGACAATTTTGACCCTCTTGGTGTAGCCTGACAGTGAGGGCACTGTCAAGTTTAAGTTTGGGGGTGTGCCCGGTAAGCTTTCTTCCTTCGCATTCATTTGTATATTTTGCATTTGCATACCTTATTAAAAACACATAAAAATCGAAAAAATTTCCAAAAATATAAAAACTTTGTCGTCAAGTTAGCTAATAGGGTACTTAGATTTTTATTCCGAAAGTTTAGTTGATACGTTAGAAATAACTAAATCCTAGGCTTAGGAATTGAAAACCCTAAAAATAACCCTCATTCTGCTTAACCTTGGTAAGTATACGTCCTTACAGTTTTTTTTTGAGAAATAGGTAATCTTGAGTTCAGTTCTTGAGTTAAGTCAAGATGAGGGGAAAGTGTTGATACTTTACTGAAGGATAAGTCTGAAAAATAGTTTCTATTCTTGAATTCAAATTCAGAAAGTATATACCCTACAAACTGCACTTACATGCACCTTGAAACTTGGGATAGTAGAGGATACCTAGAAATACTCTTGCCTGAAAGCCTAGTATGAAAGAAAAAACGGTATTTAAAGCTAAACACCAAAAGAGCATCATTGAAAAATATATCCGGTCTTGAAAAAGAAAAAGAAAAACAGAAAAAGAATAAAAAAAAAGGAATAAAATCAAGACCTGGAAATTGCTATTTACGCTTTAAGCTCACACATTCAGTAATCGGCTGTTAGTGCCTCAAGAAGCATTAATAGTCGCATGAAAGGCGTGTGAGCAACACCATCCACCATTAATGAAAAGAAGTAGTATTAGGTATTAGGGCAAGGGTACTATAGCTTAAATTGAATTCTTAAGTATAGGGGTGAAATAAAACACACACGTAGGGGTATACAATCGATATTTGGAGGAAAGATAGAAATAAAGAATAAGACTTATGTTTTCCGTAAAAGTTGATAAAAATTCCTGATTTGAGACCGCACTTTAGAAGGAAAACTCAGGAGATACCAACATCTTTCTAAAACTTTTTTTGGAACGTATAGGGTCTAAGGTTAAATAGAAAGGAGGTGTGAAGTATTAGGGTTGGATATTTCTAAGTTAGGATGATAGAATTTCTAACGTAAATACTAAACTGAAGGAGTAGAATCGACGTTAACTTATGAACTAGCTTGACGGGATTTTGTGGATAGTATCCGCTGAAAACCCTCAGGAGACAACACTCCTCCTACTAGGGACACCTAGAGGTTTAACGGCTTATTGCACGATCCCAGTGCAATCGCGTTCCCTGCGAAAGTGATGTTAGGACTTTTTTGTTAATAATTGGTTTTGCTCGGGACGAGCAAAAGTTAAGTTTGGGGGTATTTGTTCATACCAGAATATTGCTTTTACTACCGCCCATTCTTACGCTCGTTTGTTTATAGGTAGGTGCTTTTAATCCGTATTTGCTACATATTTACAGTCTACAGGTTTCTAGTCCAAAATAACTCAATTGATACAAAATCTCCACTGTTACGCCAAAATACAGAACATCTGTTGACAGCAGATAAAAGCCGGGTTCCGGTCATCCGTATCCGTCCAGTACCGCGTACAAGTTCCAGAGACAAGACATATGACAGTGGTCATTCGTGTCTCGGACAAGCACAGAGCATGAGGGGGGCAGCACAAAAACAATGGGTGCGCGGAGCTCAAGGGAGAAAAGGTCAAAAGTATTATTTTTGATGCCATTTTGGACCGTTGCAGATCTAAAGCAATTGTGGAAGCAATTTGCACAATAGAAGAATGCAACACAAGAAAACCCAGGAATTTTGACATCCCAACTCCCCAGAACGGCCGCGGATCCACGGCCAACATGGCGACCCGGCCGCGGATCCGGGGCCGAGTTGACTCGGTGCTAGAGGAGTTTTTGGGGGCAATTTGGTAACTTCATTTTGGGCCAGAATGTTGCCCTAGGGTTTCAGCACGCAGCCTATAAATAGCCCAGTTTTGTGCCAAGCCAAGGTCTTCTTCATGTCTTCTTTTCCCATCTCTTTTTGTTAGGATTTAGCTTAGCTTCTTCTTCTTCTTCATTCTTTCCTTCATGAAAATTGTAGAGAAAGCTTTTTGAGTGAATGATGAAATGAAGATGAGGGTTATTTTTCTTATCTTGTATTTTTATTTCATTGCATTGTAATTTAATTTCTAGTGTAACTTTATTATTTGTTGTTAACTAGTTGTTGTTATTTCTTTTCTTGTTCTCTTTTCTTTTCTTCTTTTTATCCGTATTATTTCCAAGCGATGATACTCGACGGAGTTCCTTGCTAAGGTGAGGACCCAAGAGTTAGCTTGTACTACTTGTAAAACCGTATTTTTCTCTTTTCTTCCTTCTTGTTTTGTTTTCTTTTCTTTTATGATGTGTGAATAATTTCCCTCATGTTAAGGCTAAGGAAGGTGGTATGAGGGACGGAGAAATCCCTTGTGCTTCTCTTCGCCAAATATCTTGAAACAAACCCCGACCAAACAAACGCAACCCTCTCGTTTAGGCACGCTATACGTGACATGTAGCCGCGACCTAAGTCGAGAAGTCCTTTAAGCGCACTACAACGTGACATGTAGTTGTGACTTAATTGGATACATGGTTGCGGGTGTTTGGCCGAGGGTTGGAAATAAGCGTATTTAGCGGACGGACAAGGGGCGCTAGGAATGGATTTAGCGTTGGAAAGCTCGCTTAAACTCATAAATCCCATTCCCATGTCCTCCTAATCCCTGCTACTTTCGATTATCCCAACACCGTTTTAAGAATGGCAAAAGACAAGCACAAGACTGATCCTAACTCTACTAACCGACCTTAACCTTAACAAGCTTACTTGAACATAAATACGAACACTTAGGATAGACTTGAACAAACATATACACATTCTTTATTGAATCATCTAAAACTCGAACGGACATACAACCATCTCCCTGCGGATCGACTCGTGCTCAACCGGCTAGCTGCGAAGCGACACTGTCCTGATCGCGGTTATAAATTTAGAACTTTGAACATCCGACACGCAAAAAGCGTGCGATCACTCGGGCTCCGTCAATCTGGATCGGCCCATGGGCTCCGTCAGTCCGGATCGGCCCATATCATCTCTCGACTCCGGTCGGTATCCTCCGGATATCCGCCGAGCCCAAATACTATCACTGGTAGGTAGTAGTCCCTCTGCCAGGCTCACCGTCTATTGCACAACAATCCGTTCTCGTCCCGGGGTACTATACCAAGTCCACCATGTACCCGCAATCGGCCTCATTCAGCTTCTCGAATCAGGTTTCACATGTCATACGTCTCAGAACCGAGAAAACTCATGGTGGACGCACTGAAATATCATATCAAGAGAAACCGGGTTTTTAAAACAGTACATGCTTCCTTTTGAAATAGCCACGGTTCTCAAATCCAGAAATCTCATGAAAACAACATATCTTAATGCATGTAATCATAAAGCATGATGTATGCGATATATAACAGAAATGTAAGCATATCTATATATCATGCAACATGGAACAGTAATATGCACATATCAAGGGAAAACCACTCTTTTAAATGAATCCAGTTTTTAAAATATATCATGTGGTTCCCAAATCTCCAAAATCGAATGCAATATCGTATAAATGTGCATATGTGTATGTACGCAAGTATGGACGTACAAATGTGTGTGTCCGCAAGTATGGGTGTACAATATGTATGTACGCAACTATGGGTGTACAATATGTATATGCACCAATATGGATGTACAAGTGGTATATACACATGCATGGATGTACAATATATATGTGCGCTAATATAGATGTACAAGTGGATATATACGCAAGTATGAGTGTACAATATGTATATGCACCAATATGAATGTACAAGTGGTATATACGCAAGCATGGATGTACAATATGTATGTGTATGTAAGCAATACTACTGTGTAGTGACATGGCAATTATCGATAATGAAGTGTGTGAGCCGGAAAATCTGTGTACGTGTAACATATGTATCATCGATAATGATGTAAGTGTACTAGCACAGGCATAAGTAATGCAATGCGAATAACAGGAATGCATCATAAGGTAAATCGTCAGCTAAAAGCTATAAGGTATACATATCTAACATGATCGAGTCGGTGAATCTATCAATCGACATCCAGCCTCACAATATCGCGTACGGTATGATCCATCGTACGGCATCCTCTAGTCAAGGGTATGGATCAAACCTCAAGTCAAACTCATTACGTACGGAAAATCATCGTACGGCAGCATTAAGCTATCAGGGATTCTATCAACCTTTGCGACAATGAGGGGTACGGACCTAACGTCTCGTACGACATATTACATATGATTCACGACATTCTATATATATCTATATACCTATGTCCCAGGTCACATCCATAACAATCTCGTATCAGGGGACCGACAAGGTATCAATCACCTCAATCGACCCGCATCCGTATACCAACATATCATCATATCACATGTCAAATCGTATTCTCTTTTCATCATAATTATATCTCACATAAAGTCAAGTTTATATATACATTATACCTTTACTATAAGCATAAGTATCTAATCTAACATACACACCCGAACCATACAATCAGTTTTTTAAAAGGTGCGAATCGTAGTTTTGAAAGTGGGGGTTACAGTGTTTTTAAGGAAAAGATATCGTTTGAAATTCCGTAACTTCAGGTATCTGTTTAAAAGATCCATACGATTCTTCAGTTTGGAAATAGGTATGGTTCGGATGACACATGTACGTCGACTATCTAGTCTTATAGTACCCTAAACGGCAATATCATCCTCAAATCCCATCATCACATACTAGTCGTATCATATCACTTCTAACTATCCTTAGTTTCAAATATGGTTCTCTAACTACCTTTTTACTCTATCTATAGTTTTCTATTAAAGGTTTCATTAACCATAATCTATATATAAATCGGTTTCCACCAAAGTATGCGGGAGTGCTATACGTCATCTACCCGACTTCCCCCGTAGATCTAGATCTACTCACCTTGCTTCTTGCTTGCCGAAGTCGATGACGCCACGCTCCGTCGCCTCGGAATCCATGCGAAGTTACCTACAATAATACATAATCGCAATCGCTATTAAAATCGAATCCAGAAAACCGATACGGCACACGGCACGCTCATAGGTTAGAACCTATGGCCTATGCGTGCAAAAACAATCAAACAACCCTTGTTGTTGATGTACAACATCCAACAACAAAATACAAATCCAAATAGCAAAACCTAGCATTCAAAATAGGGAAAACATAACCAAAAACCACACCAAAGTGCTCCCAGATTTTGGCTCAGGTGAAATTTGGATGAACAAACAATACTGGGATGATGTATATAGGATATATGACCTACAGAACAAACAATACCAGTCGTAGAAGGGCAAACCCAAGCCTCACTAATGGTACCGCGGAACTGCCGCAAACCCTAAGGTTCACCAGCATTCTTATGGTCATTATGTCAAGTTAGGGTTTCATTCTTCTAGAGAGTCCATAGAAATACCTGCATGTTCTTCCGAATACCTTAAACTTGGGAAAATGGGTTTCTGACATTCGTTCGAACCTTTTAACTTCGTCTGGACGATATGTGAATACCCTTCATCCGCACGCTAAACAATCCTTCAATCCTCAAGAATAGACGATACCCTAGCAGTCATCGCATTCGAACCGCGGCTCCCTTTGCCCGTGCGACCGTGGTAACAGAAACCACCATCCGACATGGACAAAGATAGATCATAAGAACGAATAGAATATGATGCAAAGAAATGTACATCCTAAGGTTTCTTAAGCAGAGTAGCATATCCTAAGTATGTCGTGGATCATACCCACGGTACGTCACTCTATCTAAGTCACCCACTCCATCAACCAAGGTCAACCTAGACTCGGACAAAGGTTAAACCTAGCGCTCTGATACCAACTTTGTCACGACCCGAAAATACGGAACGTGTGACCGACACTTAAATTATGAAACGTCTAAAGGCATAACATAATTTAAGCAAGTCGAAGCCCAGAAATCTAAACCATTTAAAAGAAGAAGTGTAGGAAAACATGTTTTAAAAGCAACATCAAATTTCTTAAAAATTTCAGCAGAGTCTCCTTTGTAAAAACTGGCCCCAAACGGGTACAAACAAGAATATATACATATGCAATAATAAAAAGGCATCCCCAAGCGGGAGCTAGCTCTATGCCAAATGGCGGAAACAACCACACAATGCACTACAATATACAACGCCGAAGGGCGAGGCTCAGAACTCAAAAGAAAACCAAATCCACCAAGACCATAATAATACAAGCGCGACACTAAGGTCGAAATAAAAATAACTGGTCTTCTAAATCTACCAATAATACAAGTCTGGTTGATGGAGCTTACTAGATACGACTGAAATAATAAAAGTTCAACGGCGGTCCTGATACAAATGAACCAACCTACCAAGCAAATCACCCTGAATGAAATGGTGTATCAGCAAGCTGCTAAGGAAATCTGTACATCGAAACCTGTAAGAAAATTTGGCACAACGGGGATGAGTTGTCAACTCGTGAGTAGAAGACATCTGCGAGTAGAAATCGCATGCACGACGCTTTCCTAGGTCATACTAATATACCTAATATGACACCAGTCATCTAGTAGTGGCAGGGTAATAATCTTTGCGTAAATGTAATGCTCAGTGCTCGTGTCAGTGCCTCAAGTAGTAACATGTCATGTGTATGAGTATGCATGCACTATGAATGTAAAACAATCAACCATGAAATCTGGATATATCTGTATAAGAAATCTTTAACTTGTATCATAGTAAAATTTGTATGGTAATCCGAAACATCATCAATGAAATCCATGGAAATCCGTGTCAAGCATCGACACAAAACATGTAAATCTCAAAGTCTCAATACCTCATAGTCTCAATATCTCATAGTCTCAATATCTCGGGCTTCGTCAGTCCGGATCGGCCCATATCATCAAATCTCACGACAACGGTCGGTATTCTCCGGATATCCGCCGTGCCAGACATCACGGTAGTTAGTCTTCCCCATCCAGGCCCATCGTCTCCAACTCGATCTTCTTGCCCCGGGGTACCATACCGGGCCCACCATGTACCCGAGACGGTTCATCCACTCCTCGAAATCCAACAAAAAAATATGAAATCTCATGGTGGATGACACATACATCACGAGAAACCGCAACTTGCATTTTAAAAATGATGATACTAAGCTTTTATTAAATTCTTGCGGTTCCCCCCCCCCCCCCAAATCCAGAAATCTCATAGAAATCCAAAATCCCAAAATCATGAGTAAGTAAATAATGAGCATCGGCATAAGTCCCAGAATACTGCATGATAATATGAATATGTGAATACATGAAGTGTCTAAGTAATAAATGAAATGTCTAAACTAGCACATGAGGGTAATCACACAATATTATACTGGAATAGCATTTAGCTGATTATATCAATAAAAGATAATATGTTCTAAAGTATGCGTGACATGGCAATTACCGATGATGATGTGTGTGAGTCGGCAAATAAGTGTACGTGGAACATGTGCATCATCGGTAATGGTGCTGGTGTCCTAACAGGCAGAGTTTCATATTAGCTAAAGAAACATGTGTATGAACATGCAATGCAATGAATACAACATGAATATAACAGTGAATGTGTAGTAAACGCACAACTGGAGAATACATACTAATTACGAGTCATACAATTTGTTTTTTGAAAAAGCACGAATCGTGGTTTTTAGAAAATTAGGGGCTACAGGGTTTTTATGAAAAGATAAGTCCTTTGAAAAATCCGTAGTATCCCTCAGTCTGTCTTTAAAAATGCGCACGATTCGTTAGTTTTGAAAATAAGTATGACTCGAGCCTAAACTAAGATCTACCTAACCAACTAAGGAACTAACTAAAAACATTAGTCGAAAGGTAAGGTTAATCCTCCTAAAAGTCTGAGTCGATATCTCTAGTAGTCGGTGATCCAGCCTCAATAGCATCACGTACATAGTACGATTTTCTTGAGTCAAGAGTGCGGATCAATCGTCACATCTATGCCTCGTACGGCAAAATCCATCGTACGGCATCCCAAAATCGGGGTACGGGTCAACTATCACGTATATATATATATCATCGTTCGTATAGTATCATCATCAAACAATATCATGATCAAGAGTACTATACTATAATCGCATGCATCCCAATATCATCAAACATATATCATCGTCTGTGTAAATATACATTGTCAAATGATCCACTAAAATATCATGTCATATGTCATATCGTGATTAAGTCATATATTACAATCCGGGTTCTATTCTAAAGTCTCGTTCATTCCAATGTCATCAACACATATTATCGTTTATATAAATATATTTTATATAATCTCATTGTCCAACGATCCGCTACTATCATAACACATCTCATGTCATAACTCGATCATATATCCAATAAATCACGGCATCAAGCCTAGTCATATCGACTCATCCCCATGTATAATATAACCTCCTCATATCACATGTATATGTTATGTGTGTGTGTGTATACACCTACACACATTCCTATATATACACACACACACACATATACACCAAGTCAAGTTTATGTGTGTGTGCGTGTGTGTGTGTCTACCTGAAACCTATGAATTCCCTCTAAGGAAGTCATCCTCTGGTTAAGTCTTTCTAAATCAGTCTAGTCCAATCTAAAGTCTTCAATAGGACCCTACTCGCCAAGAATCTAAGGTCACGTCCTACTTCCTAATAACAGTACATAATATCCCTATTCTACGTTTGCGGGGATGCTATACGCCATCCACCCGAGTTCCCCCGTAGATATGCATCTACTCACATGGTCCTTGTCTGCCGAAGTCGATGTCGCCCTCCTCTTCTTCCTTGTCCGAACTCCACGTGAGGGGTACCTATACACAAACATTTATAATATCGTAAACCGAATTACGGAACCAAAACGGTGCACGAAACGCACATAGGTTAAAACCTATGACCCGCTCATGCAAAAGAACCAAATAACCCTCGATATCGGCGTACAAATGCCGATTGATCGAGATAAAACACAAACGTACAAATCGTAATTCCAAAACTCATTAATTATAATATAAAACAAGGTTTAATTCATCAAAACCTTAAAATCCATCAAATCGTTCTATTTCGCAAAAACCTAGAAAGCGTCAATTAACCGTTTTACTTCGAAACTTAATGTTTTAACAAAACTAATGGCCATAATATTCACTAAATATCATAACTAAGTTATATAAACCATTTCTATAATTTATTCTCATCAATTTGTATTGAATTGAAAATTCTAGTTTGCAAAAATATCAAATTTTAACACTTTTTAAGCAAAATTCACTATTCAACAACTAAGCTAGATTTTGCATATTTTAAATTGTTAAACGACTCATGGAAACCTTAATGATGTGCTAAAACCCTAACTAGATTTTTAATCCCACGTTTTAAATTAATTTCTAAAACCTAGTTTGCAAGATAGCATATTTATCACAATTTTTAACTAACAAATAGCAACTAGTAACCCAATTAGGTTTTGCATTCAATTAACATGTTAATCTCCTCATTAAAACCATAATCTAATGATAGACTCATCATAATTTTATCTCACCAATATACATGATTTATAAAACTCTAGTTTGCGGATAACTTAATTTGAACAATTAAAATGTAACAATTATTAAATTGACAACTAAATTTCATTTTGCATACCCTAAGATGTCACACTACACTTTCAAACCATGATTACATGATAAGAACCCTAATTGCATTCAAAAACCCTTTCTTGAATTTTTATAGTTAGAAATTTAAACCATAATTAAACACACAAATTCATTATGTTGAAATAATTAACCTAAATTTAAGCACTAGGGTTATGATTTTACCACAAAATCAAGAGATCTAGCATGCACTTGACCTCCAAAATGGTCTCTTGCTCCAAGGATTTTAAGATAGAATGAGCAAAGAATAATGGGTAAGAATTAAATTAGGAATTAGTGGTGTTTTTTGTGGATTTTGATGGAATTTTTGATGAATTTTTGAAGTGAGAAGGAGTTGGAGAAAATGGGGGCTGCCTCAAGCTAGGCTCGGCTACATGAGGGGAAGCGGAGAGAGAGAGAGAGAAATGAGGGTAGAATTGTGTAGAAACCGCTTGAATAAATCATTTCCTTTAAGTCTTTTCACATTTATTTAATTTTATTCATTTTTCTTTTCTAAATAAAGCCAAGAAAATTCTAGAACCATGGAGAATTTTGAGAAAGAATTTACATGTTACACACTTGATTCCAATATGTCATGGTTCACATTTTTCAAATTAACCCATTCCAATTTGCAATTTACACTAATTTAATGTATATTTAAAAGCTTATGTAAATATTTGAATTTAATTAATTACGGAACATATTTTAGTAAACTAATAATTTATAAGTCACTAAATAAACATCATTTACTAGTAATTACATAGTTAAAATATGCGTATTTAAATCTATATTGTAAAATAATTATAGTTAAGTTTTACGGAAAATACGGTTTATTTTACCGATTACCAGAAAAATCACCTAAAGTATTTTATTTATCTAATTATTTATTTATTTATTTTTAAAACGTTACAATCTTCCCCCCTTAAAGAAATTCGGTCCCCGAATTTAAATTAAAACTCCCCCAAATACTAAAATATTTAGCAAAACACTCAAATCGCCGGGGCTCCGAAATCATCAATACATAAAACACATCTTAGCGCAATGCATGCGCATGAAAAACAAGTACATAACTCAAAATCAAAATTTCGTCAAGAATAACGGAATCATCAGAGTTATGGTGAGAATACAATGTCAAAGTCCAATATGAAAACCATCATGATATACATCAAAATCCTAGGTACTGTTCTCATAACAGTCCTGCTCGGCTACTAAACCAAATTAAATATCATAAAAATGTACTGCTCAAAATGATATCAATCTCAAATACAATATACAAGGTACCACGTGCATCCGGTGCGCACGGAAATCGAAACCAAATACAGATGCCACGAATATGCACAGAAACAAACTGAGTGCAACGGGTGTGCACCAAAAACATCTGTCAAGTGCAACGGGCATGCATGACAATAATATCAGGTGTATCTAATCTGCAAAAAACCCCGATTTAGTACATCTGGTATGCACAAAATCTCATCAAGTGCGCCAAGTGTGCGCAAGAATCTCAATCAAGTGCATATAGTGCACGAAAACATATACCGAATATCAAAATCGAAATCACAGTACGAAAAGTACATGAAAACTATGTCGAAGCATGCGTCAAAATCATGTGCAACCCATATGCACGAAATCAAATCAATATCTCAAAATGTATAAAACCAAATCGAGTGCACCGGGTATGCATAAAACAACATCAATACCACTGATATATGAAACACGAATAGAGTGTAATGAATGTACACATAGGAAATACCAATCATAAAACGAAATCATCAAAATACCAGAATCCAAACAACGGAAATGCGATATTCGAATCACCAATCATAAATCGTAACACTGACGTTGATGTGCTCCTCTTCCCTCTGATGTCGACTGATTTGAACTCGTCTCTTCATAGCTGTGCTGACTGCACTACAAACGGCTATGCTCATATCTAGAGTCTCCCACGTAATCTATCTCTTCACCTGATATCCGGACTATGTTAAACTTTTCGATCGATTTATCAAAGTCCCAAAATCCCCCGAGAGCTCAACACTCGAGTATAGTTTAAAAATATCCAGCACATGCCCCAGCATCCGCGGACCAGCCGTAGAAGGGCAAACCCAAGCCTCACTAATGATACCGCGGAACTGCCGCAAACCATATGGTTCACCAGCGTTCTCATGGTCATTATGTCGAGTTAGGGTTTCATTCTTCTAGAGAGTCCATAAAAATACCTGCATGCTCTTCCGAATACCTTAAACTTGGGAAAATGGGTTTCTGACATTCGTTCGAACCTTTTAACTTCGTCTAGACGACATGTGAATACCCTTCGTCCGCACGCTAAACAATACTTCAATCCTCAAGAATAGACGATACCCTAACGGTCATCGCATTCGAACCGCGGCTCCCTCTGCCCGTGCGACCGTGGTAACAGAAACCACCATACGACATTGACGAAGATAGATCATAAGAACGAATAGAATATGATGCAAAGAAATGTATATCCTAAGATTTCTTAAGCAGAGTAGCGTATCGTAAGTATGCCGCGGATCATACCCACAGTACGTCACTCTACCTAAGTCACCCACTCCATCAACCAAGGTCAACCTAGACTCGGACAATAGTTAAACCTAGCGCTCTGATACCAACTTTATCATGACCCGAAAGTACAGAACGTGACCGGCACTTAAATTATGAAACGTATAAAGGCGTAACATAATTTAAGCAAGCCGAAGCCCAGAAATCTAAATCATTTAAAAGAAGAAGTGTAGGAAAACATGTTTTAAAAGCAACATCAAATTTCCTAAAAATTTCGGCAGAGTCTCCTTTGTAAAAACTGGCCCCAAACGGGTACAAACAAGAATATATACATATGCAATAATAAAAAAGTATCCCCAAGCGGGAGCTAGCTCTACGCCAAATAGCGGAAACAACCACACAATGCACTACAATATACAACGTCGAAGGGCGAGGCTCAAAACTAAAAAGAAAACCAAATCCACCAAGACCATAATAATACAAGCGCGACTCTAAGGTCGAAATAAAAACAACCGGTCTTCTAAATCTACCAATAATATAAGTCTGGTTGATGGAGCTTACTAGATATAACTAAAATAATAAAAGTACAATTGCGGTCTTGATACAAATGAACCAACCTACCAAGCAAATCATCATGAATGAAATGGTGTGCCAGCAAGCTGTCAAGGAAACCTGTACATCGAAACCTGTAAGAAAATTTGGCACAACGGGAGTGAGTTGCCAACTCGTGAGTAGAAGACATCTGCGAGTAGAAATTGCATCCACGACACTTTCCTAGGTCATACTAATATACCTAATATGACACCGGTCATTTAGTAGTGGCAGGGTAATAATCTATGCGTAAGTGCAAAACTCAGTGCTCGTGTCAGTGCCTCAAGTAGTAACATGTCATGTGTATGAGTATGCATGCACCATGAATGTAAAACAATCAACCATAAATTCTGGATATATCTGTATAAGAAATCTTTAACTCGTATCATAGTAAAATTTGTATGGTAATCCGAAACATCATCAATGAAATTCATGGAAATCCGTGTCAAGGATCGACACAAAACATGTAAATCTCAAAGTCTCAATACCTCATAGTCTTAATATCTCATAGTCTCAATATCTCGGGCTCCGTCAGTCCGGAGCGGCCCATATAATCAAATCTCACGACAACGGTCGGTATCCTCCGGATATCCGCCATGCCAGACATCACCGGTAGGTAGTCTTTCCCTGCCAGGCTCATCATCTACAACTCGATCTTCTTGCCCTGGGATACCATACCGGGCCCACCATGTACCCGAGACGGTTCATCCACTCCTCGAATCGGGTTCGAAATCCAACAGAAAAACATGAAATCTCATGGTGGACGACACATACATCACGAGAAAACCGCAACTTGCATTTTAAAAATGATGATACTAATCTTTTATTAAATTCTTGCGGTCCTCCCCCCCCCCCCCAAATCCAGAAATCTCATAGAAATCCAAAATCCCAAAATCATGAGTAAGTAAATAATGAGCATCGGCATAAGTCCCAGAATACTGCATGATAATATGAATATGTGAATGCATGAAATGTCTAAGTAATAAATGAAATGTCTAAACTAGCACATGAGGGTAATCACACAATATTATACTGGACTAGCATTTAGCTGATTATATCAATAAAAGATAATATGTTCTAAAGTGTGCATGACATGGAAATTACCGATGATGATGTGTGTGAGCCGGCAAATAAGTGTACGTGGAACATACGCATCATCGGTAATGGTGCTGGTGTCCTAACAGGCAAAGTTTCATATTAGCTAAAGAAACATGTGTATGAATATGCAATGCAATGAATACAATATGAATATAACAGTGAATGTGTAGTAAACGCACAACTAGAGAATACATACTAATTACAAGTCATAGAGTTTGCTGTTTGAAAAAGCACGAATCGTGGTTTTTAGAAAATTAGGGGCTACGAGGTTTTTATGAAAAGATAAGTCCTTTGAAAAATCTGCAGTATCCCTCAGGCTGTCTTTAAAAATGCGCACGATTCGTTAGTTTTGAAAATAAGTATGACTCGAGCCTAAACTAAGATCTACCTAACCAACTAAGGAACTAACTAAAGACATTAGTCGAAAGGTAAGGTTAATCCTCCTAAAGTCTGAGTCGATATCTCTAGTAGTCGGCGATCCAGCCTCAATAGCGTCACATACATAGTACAATTTCCTCGAGTCAAGAGTGCGGATCAATCGTCGCATCTATGCCTCGAACGTTAAAATCCATCGTACGGCATCTCAAAATCGGGGTACGGGTCAACTATCACGTGTATATATATCATCGTTCGTATAGTATCATCATCAAACAATATCATGATCAAGGGTACTATACTATAATCGCATGCATCCCAATATCATCAAACATATACCATCATCTGTGTAAATGTAACATTTTAAAAATAATTAAATAAATAATTAAATGAATAAAATTGATTAAGTGAATTTTATGATTTTCGGTAAAGCAAAATGTATTTTTCGTAAAATCAAACCGCAATTGTTTTTCATTATAAATTCAAAAATATCTATTTAATTATGTAATTACTAGTAAATGGTGTTTATTTAGCCACTTATAAATTTTTAGTTTAATAAAATATTTTTCCTAAATTAATTATTTTAAATATTAACATAAGCTTTATTTTTACACTAAATTAGTGTAAATTACAAATTTAAATGGTTTTAATTTTTAAAAATGAACCATGGCATGTTAGAAATTAGTGTGTATCATGAAAAATTTATTTACAAATTTTTCCTAATTTCTAGAGCTTTCTTGAGTTGCTATAGTAATGAAATAAATAAATAAATAAATAAAGCATGAAAAGACTTTAAATGATGATTCTTTTCTTGAAACTTCCACACTTTTCTTCACTCTTTTCTCTTGCTCCCTCCCTCTCATACAATGGCCGGCCTCAACCATGGCAGCCCCCCCCATTTCCCACTTCTTTTTTGTTCAAAATTCATCCAAAATACTTCAAAAATTCAATTAAAATTCCACAAAATCCTAATTTCTTCATACCCTTTATTCTCTACCCTTATTTATATGGATTTTGGAGTGGGAAAGAATGTATTTTGGAGGCTCATTTCTTGTTTGGATTTCACATTTTGGAGGTATAATTTTCTTTCTTTTGATTTATTGTTATTAGATGATCATTTAAGCTTAATTAGATTTAATGAATTAGTTCTATGTTTTTTTAAAAAAAATGCAAGTTAGGGTTGTAAATTCAAGTTAGGGTTTTTAATAATTAATTAGGGTTATAATAGTTAGTTTAACACTTTTAGAATTGGAAAATATTGCATGGTTGTTAAATTGTAAAATTTTCATTTAAAATTGTTTTAAATAAGGAAATTAGCTAACTAGATTTTTCTAAAATGTGTTTGTGGGTAATATAAAATTCCAATTAAAGTTGCTATCATTAGATGGTAGTTTTAATGAGAATATTAGCACATTAATTGAATGAAAAACTTAGTTTGATCACTAGATTACTTTGATAATTGGAAAAATAGTAACAAAATGCTATTATTTTGTAAACTAGATTTTAGGAATTTCTAAATAAATGTGATTAAAAATATAATTTATGGTTTCATTGAATCATTATCATTATGAATTGTGGTTTAATACATTAATTCATGCAAATCATGTTTTGTGGTGGAATTGTGGTGCTTTGCTTGAAAAATGTTGAAAATTGTTAAATGTTGCAAACTAGAAATTTCAAAATAATATAAATTTGTGTAATAAAAATATAGTAATGGTTTGTATAGTCTAGTTATGCTATATAATGAGTTTTATAACTATTGGTTTCATTTAAATGTCAAGTTTTGATGAAAAACGGTAAATTGGCAATTTCGGGTTTTACGAAATTGGACGGTTTGATGGATTTTAGGGTTTCGATGGATTTAATCGTGTTTTATGGTATAAGTAATGTGTTTTAAAACTACAAGTTGTTTGATGATGTTATCTCGATCCATCGGAGTTTGTACGTCGATATCGAGCGGTATTTGGTTCTTTTGCGTGGACGGGACATAGGTTTTAACCTATGCTTGCTCCTTTAGATCGTTTGACTTTCGTATGTGATTCAGTATACGATGCTATTTATATGTTTGCGTCTAGGTACCCCCTACGTGGACCGCGGGCGATGAAGAGGAGGATGGCGACACCGTCTTCGGCAGACATGGACCAGGTGTGTAGATGCATATCTACGGGGGGAAGTCGGGTGGATGGCGTTTAGCACCCCCGCAACGTAGAATAGGAATAGCACTTATTGACATTAGGAAACCAGATGTGACCCTAGATTCTTACTGAGTAGGACCCTGGTAATGACCCTAGGCGGGACTAGACTGATTTAGGAAAACCATACCTGAGGATGAATACTTTGGGAGAGGTTCGTAGGTTTCTGATTGAAACACACACGCACACACCAAAACTTGACACGGCGTATACGTATATGTGTGTATATATATAAAACTAGGTATAGGTGAATATATATACACAACACGTATATGGGATTCGTTGATGTGATATGATATCTGAGGTATGATGAAACAGTATAACTGGGCTTGATGCCATGATTCTTGACTATACAGTCGTATTAAAGTGTTAGCGGATCATTAGAGAATGAGATAATGAACATGAACATATAAATTATAAAGGGTGGTGGTGATATTGAGGTACATGAGACACTAAAATAGTACCTGGGCTGTAGCTTGTGACTTGATGACGATAAGATATCGGTATGATTTAATCACAATATTAAACATATGACATGATATTTCTGAGGATAAACTAATGATGCTTATCATGATGGCAATGATATATGATTGATGTATGCGATCACAGTTTAACACCTTGATCATGAGATGTGCTGATGATGACATTATACGAATGAGGAGACACCTAGGAGATACTTGACCGTACCCCGATATTGGGATGCCGTACGATGGATTTTACCGTACGAGGCTTAGATTTGACGATTGATCCGCACTCTTGATTCGAGGAAGCCGTACTACGTACGTGACGCTATTGAGGCGGGATCACCGACTATTAGAGATATTGATTCAGACCTTAGGTAGACTCTAGTTTCTTACTGACTAGTCTATTAGGTTTAGTTCCTTAGGATGTTCGATGGACACTAGTTTAGGTTCGACTCACATAGTGGTAGTTGTACTCGTATTTCGCAGAGGAATAGATAATGCACATCTGTATTTACATTCATACTGTAATCATCATGGTGCATGTTCTTACATATGTTGCTATAATCAGTATAAACCTTACCTGTTAGGACACCAGCACCATTACCGATGATGCGCATATTCCACGCACACTTATTTGCCGGCTCACACACATCATCATCGGTAATTGCTATGTCACGTACACTTTAGATCATATTATCTTTTATTGATAGAATCAGTTAACAACTAAACCGATATAATATTGTGATTACTCACTGATGTTAGTATAAGACATGATATTTATTAATTAGACATTCATGCATTCATATTTTCATGTTATCGCACAGTAGTATGGGCATATGCCGACACTCATCATATACTTACTCATGATTTTGAGATTTGGATTTCTATGAGATTTCTGGATTTTTGGGGAAAACCGCAAAAATATATAAAACTTCTCTCTCTCTCCTCTTCTCTTTTTAAAATAAGATGCGGTTTTCTCGTGATGTATGTGTCGTCCACCATGAGTATTTCATGTTTTCTGTTGGATTTCGAGACCCGATTCGAGGAGTGGATGAACCGTCTCGGGTACATGGTGGGCCCGGTATGGTACCCCGGGGCAAGAAGATCGAGTTGTAGACGATGAGCCTAGCAGGGGAAGGCTACCTACCGGTGATGTCTGGCGCGGCGGATATCCGGAGGATACCGACCGTTGTCGTGAGATTTGATGATATGGGCCGATCCGGACTGACGGAGCCCGAGATATTGAGACTTGAGATTACATGTGTTGTGTCGATATTTGACACGGATTTCCATGGATTTCATTATTGAGATTTCAGATTCTTATACACATTCTACTATGATAACAGCTAAAGATTTCTTATACATATATATCTGGATTTCAGGATTTGTTACTTTACATTCATGGTGCATGCATTTCATTCATATGACATAGTATTATATGAGGTACTGACACGACACGGAGTAGTTGCACTTACACGTAGTATTACCCTGCTATTACTAGATGTTTGGGTTATAGTAGTGTATCATTATGACCTAGGATAGAGTCGTGCATTCGATTTCTTTTCGTAGATGTCTTCTACTCACGAGTTGGCAACTCACCCCCATTGTGCCAAATTCTTTACAGGTTCGATGTACAGGTTTCCGTGGCAGCTTGTTGGCACATCTTTTCTTCAGGGTGATTTGCACGGTAGCTTGGTTCACTTGTATCCGCACCACCATTGTACTTTTATTCATTCATTTGTATCTAGTAAGCTCCATCAACCATATTTGTATTACTTGATAAGTTTATTGGACCAGTCTTTTATTTCGACCTTAGAGTCACGCATGTATTATTCTGATATGGTGGTTTTATTTTCTTTTGAGTTTTGAACCTCGCCTATTGGCGTTGTATATTATTGTGCTTGTTGTGGTTGTTTCCGCCTGTTGGCGTTGATGCTAGCTCCCGTTTGGGGATGCTTTTTATTGTTTATAACGGTGCCGAGAAACCCGACTACGGATCGTCGGCTAGATTTCTAGGCGAAAATGAAACTAGTTAACAACTTAACTAAAGTCTAAACGGAAATACAACCTTTGTAGATCCGGTGCTCCACCTCCATAGCTCCGCAATGAAGTCCTCTTGCTGTCCAAAAAAAATTCCGGGCTCTAGCATCGGCTTCATCGGAGAATAGGCGAGCTAGGTCGTCGATGTCCATGCCGAAGATGATCTACGTCGAAGCATCGCTAGATCAAGCTCCAACTTCACCAAGTCAAGAAAACTTGTGAAGGAAACACACTCTACTACTTGGCAAGAGGTAGAGGATGAAGAAATAGGAAGTGGGTAGACTTTAGAATTGGATTTCTCACTCATTTCCATCAATCACCATTGATGGAGCTTGCTTTCTTCAAGTGAAGAAAGGAAGAAGAAGAATTATTATGTTATGATAAGTTAATTTCAAAAAAGAAAAGAATAATCAATCCTTATCATAACATGACCATAGTTAAGGGTAGAGAACTAATCGTGGTTTAATGCAATGGTTAGGGTTAAGCTAAAAACAAAATGGTCATCAAGTCAAAGCATTCATGAAGCTTCATGAATGAACAAAAGAAATGCCACTATTTTATCATTTTATTTCCTTTTTCCAATAAGAAAAAGATTAATAAATAAATGAATAAAATGAATAAGCAAATAGTAAACCCTAACCATTCCATTAACCAAGGTTTAATTCTATACACTTAATTAAAAAGGCATGTATCATCAAACATGATACAAGCATGTGCACAAAATCATATCGCATATGCAATGCGCACACCCGAGCGAGAAAATCCATTTAAAGTGAACCGATACTAGTTAATGCAAAGTAATATATCAAATATATAATTATGCATTAAATCATTAAATCAACACTTGATTTAACGATCCGGTCATATCGCATATAACCGACTAGTATCATTAGTAACAACTTATCGAATCAACACTTGATCCGATAACCCGGCTATATCGCATACAACCGATCAATGTCACATCGTGAGAATCGAATACAGTATCACATACTGGTATTATTCTCGGTCCCGCACATATCTCATATGCGCTCCTATTTCGTTTTGCTTGAGCCGGGAAACCTCTGTGTAGGACTCTAAAGACTCGTCAATACGCTGGCAGCAGATGATGATCATATCAAGCATCCACAAGCCACAAGCGGTCTGCTAAACGTAACAGCCACCCGGGTATTGAGCGATCAGAAGATCGACGAGCAAGCCCGCTCACACTCCTGTGATCCAACCAGTAACACTTACCGTACAGTCCGGTCTGATCGTCTGATATGTCGCATATCTCGCCTAGGGGTGGTTAACG
Source organism: Agapanthus africanus (assembly GCA_030015575.1). NCBI lineage: Eukaryota > Viridiplantae > Streptophyta > Magnoliopsida > Asparagales > Amaryllidaceae > Agapanthus > Agapanthus africanus. Next base: position 451,895,793 of record CM057346.1, on the reverse strand, counting down.
TCAGACCCCAATAGCTCGATAAGTCGTGTCGATATGAGGTATATAACATTTCGAGAAACTACTGGTAACACTTACCAGTAAATCTCAGCAACCCTGGCCAGGGATTTCCTGTTATAGCCAATCGAACACAGCGCAACATCAACTCCCTATACCGGGAGAGACGAATCCCCTCCTATCGCTCATTGCCTCCATGTGACTCGGGACTGTACCCAAAAACCACCGTTTTGCACGCCCTCTTGGACGTGGTAAGATGGAAATCAAAGTACAGTGGGAACCACACAAGACTCTATGACGATCTCGGGTCAACAGACTACTCTGTACCAGTGTCACCAGAGAACTGCCATCTGACGTAAGGTATAATACCATCTGGGAGTTCTCGGCGAGTCCGTCCAGTGTACCCAGTCTCCACTGAGCACCCATATATCATCTCTGATGTCAAACACCAATGGATATGGGATCATCCATCGCCCATCTGTATGGGTCGAGAAGGTACACGCTAGTCTACTCTGGTATATCGATGCCCCGTCTCGATACACCCACGACTAGGGACTTTGAAAGATGTACTTATGGACTACCATGTCCCCACTAGTATGATCCGCATCATAGTCCAGGTAGTCAAGTACACATCCTAAGGGCTTTACCAACATGTAACAGAGAGACAAACAGTATACACGTTAAGGTAAAGAGTAACCAGATAGCGTACTATCATGTCGAGCAAGAAAGTCCTCCCTATATATGTCCCAGCATCCACTACAATAGACATCCTATGTATAGTAATGGCCTCTAGGGCATACATATAACTAACAATCTCCCACTTGCACTAGGGCCATCTAATAGCAGTGGTTGCAGTATCTCATACTCAACCATCCCATAAAAGTCTCTCTCTGGGAACAGGCCTTTGTGAGTGGATCTGCTGTGTTGTTTTCTGAGTCTACTCTCCTGACCTCGATCCCCTGGAGATCAACCATCTCCACGATCAGGTGACACTGCCTTAGAATATGTCTGGATCACTGATGGGACCTGCGTTCCTTGGCATAAGCCACGACTCCATTGTCACACAATGGGAGGAACGAAGTTCATCTCATGAACCAATATACACCCAGACAGCCACTTTGGTAGCATCTCAAGTAGCGATGTATCCAGCCTTTATCGTCTAGTATGTCACGGTATCTAGCTTGGAACTCTTCCAACATACCGTCCCTCCACTGAGGGTAAAGACAATGCCTCTGACTGACATTCAGTTGTCTTTATCACCCTGGAACCCTTCCAGTGATTCTCCCCAGGATCGGTTGATACCGTCTCACTACAACTAGTGAGAGTCCTAACATCCAATTAGATCTATCTCATAGATCCAAAAACCCAGGATTTAGGAGGTATCACTTTGATCCTATATGGAGAATCATTGTGATAAGCGGAGATTGATCGAGCGTAGCATAGGAAACTCCTTCCCTATCAAGAGTATGTCATCCACGTACTCTACGAGGATCGTCACCATACTCCCTACTACCTTCTTGTTTATACAAGGTTCATCTACCATTTTGATGATGTCAACTTCTTTGACCGCTTCATCAAAACAGATGTTCCAACTCCGCGATGCCTGCTTTATCCTATAAAGCATCTTGCACACGTTTCCGCTGCTCCCACTGTCTACGAAGCCCTCTGGCTGTGTACTTATAGACACTCTCTTCTAAACATCATTTAGAAAAGCTGTCATGACACCCAACCACCAGATATCGTAGTCATGGTATGTAGCCGTGGCAAGTAGGATCTGGATGGACTTAAGCATTGCTACTTAGAAAAGGTTTCATCATCATCCATACCTGGTCAATGATGTAGACCTTTAACAAGTCTAGCTTTGAAAGTCTCAACTTTTCCATATACACCAAGTAATCTTCTCAAGATATACTTGCTCCTGATGGGGATTTAACCCTTCAGATATAGCAACCAAAGTCCATACTTTGTTGGTGTATAAGGATTCCATCTCAGATCGCTAAGCATCCAGCCATTCTTACAGAGTCTTACTCCTGATGGCCAGCTCGAAACTAGTTGGGTCATCATCTCATGATGCAATCCTCGCTCCCACTGTCATAGAGAAACCGAAGTATCTCTCAGGTGGGTGAGGAACCCTACTAGATCGGCGGAGAGGCTGAGCTTCGTTGGAATCTACTGAATCCTTTGGTTCTATCAAATCATCAGCTGTAGCTTGTATAGCTGGAACTATTCCAGTTCTACATAACTGACTTTGCCTCGAGCTTGTCCGGATTTTGCTTTTAGACATAACCCGGACAACCCCAAATCTTAACCAACTTAAGAGATGGGCTCTTCCCTTTCCATATCACATATGAAGTGGTAGGCAACTGATTTGATTCGAACCCTATTCAATAGGTATGCAGCTTCTCAAGTGCATAACTCCCAAGGGAAATAGGAAACTCAGTAGTACTCATCATAGAGCACACCATATCATATAGGGTGTGATTGCTCCGCCCCGATATACCATCGTGCTATGGTGTATACGGAGGAGTAATGCTGAGAGAGAATCTCATTCTCCTTTAGAATGGTCCAGGAATTCCGTGCTCAAGTATTCTCCTCCTTGATCACATCAGAGGACATAATACTTATATCCGTATTTTGGTTCTCTACTTCTAACTTATATTCTGTGAATATCTCAAAAGGTTCGGACTTGTGTTTCAACAGGAACATATGTCTGAATCTCGAGAGATCATCAGAGAATGCAATGAAGTATAAAGGACCGGTCTTGGCATGTGCAGACAGGGGATCTTACATACATCATCATGTATCAATCCCAAGAGTTTACTAACTCTTTCTCTGTTTCCAATAAACAGAGCTAAGGTCATTATATCTTTGTGACATGACTCGCTAGTTTCATAAGATGTAAATTCAAACTGATTTAAATATGCATCTAAATGTAACTTAAGCAAGTCGGGTCGCATTGACATGACCTAGTCTACAATGCCTCAAGAAGGAATCGTTTATTTCTGAACTCTTCCTCTTGTGTGTGTTCTGTATACTAAGAACTGTAGTTTGATTTAGAACGTTAATGCTTTTAGATAACGTGCCTGAACCGATCAACTTTTGATATAGGAAATGTTCAAAACATTATCCATCAATACAAAATTATATCCTTTCTTTATTAATAAAGAGACTGATATGATTTTGTATATCAGGTTTGGTATCTAATAACATTTGTTCAGAATCAATGTATTGGTAATACAGGGTGACAGTGACCAACAGACTTGGCTGCAACTCTTGCCCCGTTTTCTGCCTCATGAAACTTATCACCCGTTCTCAGTTCTCTACCTTTCTGTAGCCCTATGTAACAGATTACATATCTGTGATCCTGATCTGGTATCACATACCCAGGACGTAGAGGATACAGAGAAACAGTTCTTTGTAACGAACACACCCGAAGATGATGCATCAGCATGCACTCTCTTCGTTTGGGCGGCACGGGAATTCTGGTAATCCCCAATTTCCTGCTCTGTCTTATAACAATTATAAGTTGGAGCGGGACCAACGTTCCCCAGCTCAGTATAACAAGCGGATTCGGTCAATATTCCGTATTATTATCTTGATTAAGGCGTGATATGGTCGCTACCTGGAGAGAGAGAGAAGAAAACACTCAGCGTGCGCTCTGTCAAGAATAGACTGGTTATTATTTTATCTAATCAGGATGGCTCCCACTGCTTTTTATCAAATCTTCCTTCAAACCCTAAAAGGAAAGACTAGCCGGGATTAATTACACACTACAAGTTCGCCAATCTTTCAGCCAGGCCAGTGTCGGTACTTTGAGGGAGGTCCCCCGTGCTTTCGCACGGACCTAATTAATGTAAACCTCGTTTTCCCAGAGGCGTAACCCCGTTGACACCTTTCTAGACACCTACTTGATCGGCTAATTGTAATGTATAAAACTCTCCCTGGAGTAACAATTACTCGCAGCGGGTATCGGGATCCAACTATCTCATAGAAGGTATGCAATCTCATTGCAAATTTCAACACTTGAAATTCCCGATAATATTTTACCCCGAACGATCTATGACCTTGACAAGGTCAGCAAACCATAGACCGCAAGTCAAGTTCAACCCGTCATTTCTTGATTGAATCAAACCCACCCGCACGACCCTTGACAAGGTCAACAAGGCCGCACGACTACCCTAACCCAATCTGCATCATATGCATAAGCAGATAAATACTGGTTAGCTACCGCACACTGCGCCTTGACAAGGTCAACAAACGCAGCACGAATACTAAACAGGATTTATCTGAAATGACGGAGGGCTACGACAGGTTTTTCTGAAAACCTATTGCGTAATGAACTTGATATCGTTGTAGAATCAAATGATTTAAAAATGGAGTGTTTTTGAGGCTTTTCTAGTTTTGCTAAAGGAGTCACTCCCGGTGAAGGGATCGTCGGTCCTTTCCTCGTCGAATGAGGTGCGGGATATATCATATATATCACTGTGCAAAGCAAAAACTCTTAAAAGCAATCAAAAGACAAACCGAGTGTGTAGCATCTGCCAGTTATTGCTAAAGGAGTCACTCCCGGTGAAGGGATCTCGGTCCTTTCCTCATCGAATAAGGTGCAGGATATATCACATATACCGCTGTGCAAAGCAAGAACTGTAGCTACCTGTTTTATTTTGAAATTCGATTCTACAACATCTTAGGTTTCTTTTATTTCATTAATCACATTAATGAAGTCCCATCATTTAAGTACCTAAACATCACAGATAAATACGACGTACACTTATGCCATCCGCATTCGCCTCGATGTCCCCTCGTGCACCGTTAGGTTAGGTAACTAACGGCAGAGCGGGGCAGGGCTAGTGCGGGTGTAAAACATAAGTAACGCCTATATAATATATCATATATACTGTATACTGTATCTATCACAGAACATCACATGATCACATCACAGATATCGCAGCAGAAGAAACATATGAAATATTGGATATACTAGGATGTCCGTGTTTTCAATACGAGCCAGTATAAAACACGGATTCCACGGTCGCGATGAATAGCCAAACCCACACCCCTAGACCCCTACGAGAGCGGCAAGCAACCCTACCAATTCTACAGTTAGGAGACCCGGACTCGACTCCTCGAGTTGGTCTCCCACTGGACTCCAGAACCCGGTTACTTGTGCCCTCCTCCTTGGGTCTATCCTAGTGCGGAAAAGTAAATAATATACAAAAGGTGACATCTTCCGCAACCTGGAAGTGCCCCAATAAAAGAATATTACATACAAGTTTTTACATGAATGAAAATGAAAAACACTCATCTCACATAAAAAAAAACCCGGCTATTCAAACACGACGATCCAATATAACATATCCAGCAACACATAACATCACATGTCATCAACGTAAGTAAATATGCGCATCCCAATTGTCGTTGACATATAGCAACGAAACCGGCGATATCACATATTACACTTACGGTCACAGAAAAAAAAGTGTAAAACTACAACAGTTGGAATCCGCAACCACCTCAGACATCGCATGCCTGACCAAATGAATTTCTTTAGACATCGCATGCCTAACAATTATAAACCCCGCATTTTAGTCTCTTTATCGAAAACACTTTCAATACCAAGTCGGGCAATTCAACAGGATTCCCGACATTTTGATCGAATGCTCGTCGCAAACTTTAGTAGGCGGCCGCACCCCCGATACCGTCGACAAAGTGCACCAAGGCGGAACACCGCTACCGGGAGCACCCGAACAGATGCTTTCGGCGACGGGGTTCTCCTACAGTCACTTGGTCGGGGCTATGGGGTGAGGCTGTCTATTAAGTTTACCCGGCGAGTATCCGCGTACGCTACGTGATTGCGACGGACTTTTGATCACATCAAAATTCCGTGGCAACCGATCAATTGAGACTAAACTGCTATGTTTATAACATTCATTTAGTTATCACATAACTATTGTGAATTCCAATTGTTGTATCACATTCCAGATAAATAGAAAATATTAAACTTTTCGATCGAACATTCAAACACCCAAGTTTTCCCGATACTGATCAACGCATGAAACAAGTCTAAAAACATTCAGTTCGTGCCTCAGTACCAACGGTCCAGCCGTAGAAGGGTCAAGCCACCGCCTCACATGTGGCACGCCGTACTGCCCCAAACCCGAAGGTTCAAAGGGCAGTTCAAGACGGTCACATAATCGAGTTAAGGTTTGTTGTCTTCTAGAGGGTCCATCGCGTTACTTGCACTACTTAGAACATCGTTAAACTACGGAAAAATCCAACACTTGGAAATTTCCCGACAGGGGAAAAATTGGGTATTTATATCCGGTCGAACTTTTTAACATATTCTAAAATTTATCCGGAAAGCCACATAGACAAAATTTGATACTCCGATCGAAACACCAAAACCCCAAAACAACCCCTGAAAATTCAACTCTTGAATAAAAATTAAAAATTCCCAGAAAATCCAGCATTATCAATTAGGAGTTACTGTGTAAAATGTATTGAACAATGATGCCGTACGGCCGCGGAACCGCCGCACGAGCCATGCTCGTGCCGCGGAACCGCGGCAGGTTGATGGAGTTAGACACTCGAACTTCACAGTAACTCTTAAAATCACCTGCTGATTTTTCTGCATATTTTTAATCTGGAAAAAACCACGATTTTAGAAAATGTCCAGAGAGCATTGAAATTATGGGGTTTCGGTTCGTTCGGACTTCAAATTGCGTCTAGACTTTGCCTAAGGCTCTAGCTAGGCTCTGATACCACTGTAGGGTTCCTAGGCACCCTAATGAGGTCACACAAGGCATCAACCATGCCAATTTCTAATTTTAACGGTGCCGAGAAACCCGACTACGGATCGTCGGCTAGATTTCTAGGCGAAAATGAAACTAGTTAACAACTTAACTAAAGTCTAAACGGAAATACAACCTTTGTAGATCTGGTGCTCCACCTCCATAGCTCCGCAATGAAGTCCTCTTGCTGTCCAAAATAAATTCCGGGCTCTAGCATCGGCTTCATCGGAGAATAGGCGAGCTAGGTCGTCGATGTCCATGCCGAAGATGATCTACGTCGAAGCATCGCTAGATCAAGCTCCAACTTTACCAAGTCAAGAAAACTTGTGAAGGAAACACACTCTACTACTTGGCAAGAGGTAGAGGATGAAGAAATAGGAAGTGGGTAGACTTTAGAATTGGATTTCTCACTCATTTCCATCAATCACCATTGATGGAGCTTACTTTCTTCAAGTGAAGAAAGGAAGAAGAAGAATTATTATGTTATGATAAGTTAATTTCAAAAAAGAATAGAATAATCAATCCTTATCATAACATGACCATAGTTAAGTGTAGAGAACTAATCATGGTTTAATGCAATGGTTAGGGTTAAGCTAAAAACAAAATGGTCATCAAGTCAAAGCATTCATGAAGCTTCATGAATGAACAAAAGAAATGCCACTATTTTATCATTTCATTTCCTTTTTCCAATAAGAAAAAGATTAATAAATAAATGAATAAAATGAATAAGCAAATAGTAAACCCTAACCATTCCATTAACCAAGGTTTAATTCTATACACTTAATTAAAAAGGCATGTATCATCAAACATGATACAAGCATGTGCACAAAATCATATCGCATATGCAATGCGCACACCCGAGCGAGAAAATCCATTTAAAGTGAACCGATACTAGTTAATGCAAAGTAATATATCAAATATATAATTATGCATTAAATCATTAAATCAACACTTGATTTAACGATCCGGTCATATCGCATATAACCGACTAGTATCATTAGTAACAACTTATCGAATCAACACTTGATCCGATAACCCGGCTATATCCCATACAACCGATCAATGTCACATCGCGAGAATCGAATACAGTATCACATACTGGTATTATTCTCGGTCCCGCACATATCTCATATGCGCTCCTATTTCGTTTTGCTTGAGCCAGGAAACCTCTGTGTAGGACTCTAAAGACTCGTCAATACGCCGGCAGCAGATGATGATCATATCAAGCATCCACAAGCCGCAAGCGGTCTGCTAAACGTAACGGCCACCCGGGTATTGAGCGATCAGAAGATCGACGAGCAAGCCCGCTCACACTCCTGTGAATCCAACCAGTAACACTTACCGTACAGTCCGGTCTGATCGTCTGATATGTCGTATATCTCGCCTAGGGGTGGTTAACGTCAGACCCCAATAGCTCGATAAGTCGTGTCGATATGAGGTCTATAACATTTCAAGAAACTACTGGTAACACTTACCAGTAAATCTCAGCAACCCTGGCCAGGGATTTCCTGTTATAGCCAATCGAACATAGCGCAACATCAACTCCCTATACCGGGAGAGACGAATCCCCTCCTATCGCTCATTGCCTCCATGTGACTCGGGGCTGTACCCAAAAACCACCGTTTTGCACGCCCTCTTGGACGTGGTAAGATGGAAATCAAAGCACAGTGGGAACCACACAAGACTCTATGACGATCTCGGGTCAACAGACTACTCTGTACCAGTGTCACCAGAGAACTGCCATCTGACGTAAGGTATAATACCATCTGGGAGTTCTCGGCGAGTCCGTCCAGTGTACCCAGTCTCCACTGAGCACCCGTATATCATCTCTGATGTCAAACACCAATGGATATGGGATCATCCATCGCCCATCTGTATGGGTCGAGAAGGTACACGCTAGTCTACTCTGGTATATCGATGCCCCGTCTCGATACACCCACGACTAGGGACTTTGAAGGATGTACTTATGGACTACCATGTCCCCACTAGTATGATCCGCATCATAGTCCAGGTAGTCAAGTACACATCCTAAGGGCTTTACCAACATGTAACAGAGAGACAAACAGTATACACGTTAAGGTAAAGAGTAACCAGATAGCGTACTATCATGTCGAGCAAGAAAGTCCTCCCTATATATGTCCCAGCATCCACTACAATATACATCCTATGTATAGTAATGGCCTCTAGGGCATACATATAACTAACAGTTTATGTATATTATACTTGTTGTACCCGTTTGGGGCCAGTTTTTACAGAGGAGACTCTGCCGGAATTTTTGGTAAAATTTGCTGATGTTTTTATACTTGTTTTCTTCTCTTTTCTTCTTTTTCTTCTTTTATGGTTTAGATTTCTGGGCTTCGGCTTACTTAGGTCACGTGGCGCCTCTAGACGCTTCGTAATCTAAGTGCCGGTCACGTTCCGTACTTTCGGGTCGTGACAAAGTTGGTTTCAGAGCCCTAGGTTTAACCCTGTATAAGTCTAGGTGACCCTTGGTTGATGGAGTAGGCCATTTAGGTAGAGTAACGTACCGTGGGTATGGTCCGCGGCATACTTACGATACGCTACTCTGCTTAAGGAGCCTTAGGAGGTACATTTGTTTGCACCGTATTTCTTTCGTTCCTTTGATCTATCTTCGTCGATGTCGGAGGGTGGTTCTGTTACCACGGGCGCACGGGCAGAGGGAGCTGCGGCTCGAATGCGATAACCATTAGAGTATTGGTTATTCTTGAGGATTGAAGCATTGCTTAGCGTGCGGACGAAGGGTATTCACATGCCGTCCGGATGAAGTTAAAGGGTTCGAACGATTATCAGAAAACCATTTTCCTAAGTTTAAAGTATTCGGAAGAACATGCAGGTATTTCGATGGACCCTCTAGAAGAATGAAACCCTAACTCGACATAATGACCACGAGAACGCCCTTGAACCTTAGGGTTAGGGTTACGGCAGTTCCGCTGTGCCATTAGTGAGGCTTGGGTTTGCCCTTCTACGGCTGGATCATCGATGCTGGGGTATGTACCGGATATTTTTAAACTGTACTTGAGTGTTGAGCTCTCGGGGAATTATGGGATTTTGATGGATCGATCGAAAAGTTTAATGTAGTCCGGATATCAAGTGAAGGGATCGACTATGTGGGAGACTCTAGACATGAGTATTGCCGTTGGTAGCGCAGTCAGCACACCTATGAAAGAACGAGTTCGAAGCAGTCGACATCAGAGGAAAGAGGCGCACATTGACGATAGTGTTTACGATTGTGATTTAGTGATTTGAATTTCCTATTTTCGTTGATTGGATTTTTGTATTTTGAGGACTTTGTTCTACGATTGGTATTTCCTGTGTGTACCTTCATTCTATCTGTGTTTCATATATCAGTTGTATTGATGTGGTTTAGTACGCACCCAGTACACTTGATTTGGTTTTATATATTTTGAGATTTTTGATTTGATTTCGTGCATATGGGTTACACATGATTTTGATATATGCTTCGACCTAGTTTTTATCCATTTTCGTACTGTGATTCGAGTCTGATATTCGATGTATGTTTTCGTGCTCCATGTGCACCTGATTAGGATTCTTGCGCATACTTGGCGCACTTGATGCGATTTTGTGCATACCAGATGCACTAAATCGGGGTTTTGTGCAGATTAGATGCACCTGATTTTGAGTCGTGCACGCCCGTTGCACTTGACAGATGTTTTTGGTGCACACCTGTTGCACTTAGTTTTGTTTTGTGGGTATTCATGGTTTCTGCATTTGGTTTCGATTTCAGTGCGCACCGGACGCACATGACATTTTATTGATGTGATTGGGATTGATTTTAGTTTGAGCAGTATGTTTTCATAATCATTATTATTGATTTAGTAACCAGGCGGGACGTGTATGTTAAATAAAAGATATATATATAGCTATTTTTTTAAAAATTAAACGTCCGCTACTTAGACCGTGACACGTGCATTGCACGGCGATTTTCAAGAAGGGGTTTTTGTATGCTTCTTTATTATGATGATTCGGCGATTTTACTAGGATGCGAACTATATATAAGTTATAGATTGATGTATATTATGATGGTTTTCACATTGGGTTATGATATTTTATTATCGCCATAACTCCGATGATTGCGTCATGCTTGACGGAGTTGATTTTTGTTATGTATTGATGATTTCGGAGCCCCGACGATTTGAGTGTTTTGCTAAATGTTTTAGTATTTGGAAGGAGAGTTTTAATTTAAATTCGGGGACCGAATTTCCTAAAGGGGGGAAGATTGTAACGTTTTAAAAATAATTAAATAAATAATTAAATGAATAAAATTGATTAAGTGAATTTTATGATTTTCGGTAAAGCAAAATGTATTTTTCGTAAAATCAAACCGCAATTATTTTTCATTATAAATTCAAAAATACCTATTTAATTATATAATTACTAGTAAATGGTGTTTATTTAGCCACTTATAAATTTTTAGTTTAATAAAATATTTTTCCTAAATTAATTATTTTAAATATTAACATAAGCTTTATTTTTACACTAAATTAGTGTAAATTACAAATTTAAATGGTTTTAATTTGTAAAAATGAACCATGGCATGTTAGAAATTAGTGTGTATCATGCAAAATTTATTTGCAAATTTTTCCTAATTTCTAGAGCTTTCTTGAGTTGCTATAGTAATGAAATAAATAAATAAATAAATAAAGCATGAAAAGACTTTAAATGATGATTCTTTTCTTGAAACTTCCACACTTTTCTTCACTCTTTTCTCTTGCTCCCTCCCTCTCATACAATGGCCGGCCTCAACCATGGCAGCCCCCCCCCATTTCCCACTTCTTTTTTGTTCAAAATTCATCCAAAATACTTCAAAAATTCAATTAAAATTCCACAAAATCCTAATTTCTTCATACCCTTTATTCTCTACCCTTCTTTATATGGATTTTGGAGTGGGAAAGCATGTATTTTGGAGGCTCATTTCTTGTTTGGATTTCACATTTTGGAGGTATAATTTTCTTTCTTTTGATTTATTGTTATTAGATGATCATTTAAGCTTAATTAGATTTAATGAATTAGTTCTATGTTTTTTTAAAAAAAATGCAAGTTAGGGTTGTAAATTCAAGTTAGGGTTTTTAATAATTAATTAGGGTTATAATAGTTAGTTTAACACTTTTAGAATTGGAAAATATTGCATGGTTGTTAAATTGTAAAATTTTCATTTAAAATTGTTTTAAATAAGGAAATTAGCTAACTAGATTTTTCTAAAATGTGTTTGTGGGTAATATAAAATTCCAATTAAAGTTGCTATCATTAGATGGTAGTTTTAATGAGAATATTAGCATATTAATTGAATGAAAAACTTAGTTTGATCACTAGATTACTTTGATAATTGGAAAAATAGTAATAAAATGCTATTATTTTGTAAACTAGATTTTAGGAATTTCTAAATAAATGTGATTAAAAATATAATTTATGGTTTCATTGAATCATTATCATTATGAATTGTGGTTTAATACATTAATTCATGCAAATCATGTTTTGTGGTGGAATTGTGGTGCTTTGCTTGAAAAATGTTGAAAATTGTTAAATGTTGCAAACTAGAAATTTCAAATTAATATAAATTTGTGTAATAAAAATATAGTAACGGTTTGTATAGTCTGGTTATGCTATATAATGAGTTTTATAACTATTGGTTTCATTTAAATGTTAAGTTTTGATGAAAAACAGTAAATTGGCAATTTCGGGTTTTACGAAATTGGACGGTTTGATGGATTTTAGGGTTTCGATGGATTTAATCGTGTTTTATGGTATAAGTATTGTGTTTTAAAACTACAAGTTGTTTGATGATATTATCTCGATCCATCGGAGTTTGTACGCCGATATCGAGCGGTATTTGGTTCTTTTGCGTGGACGGGACATAGGTTTTAACCTATGCTTGCTCCTTTAGATCGTTTGACTTTCGTATGTGATTCAGTTTACGATGCTATTTATATGTTTGCGTCTAGGTACCCCCCACGTGGACTGCGGGCGATGAAGAGGAGGATGGCGACACCGTCTTCGGCAGACATGGACCAGGTGAGTAGATGCATATCTACGGGGGGAAGTCGGGTGGATGGCGTTTAGCACCCCCGCAACGTAGAATAGGAATAGCACTTATTGACATTAGGAAACCAGATGTGACCCTAGATTCTTACTGAGTAGGACCCTGGTAATGACCCTAGGCGGGACTAGACTGATTTAGGAAAACCACACCTGAGGATGAATACTTTGGGAGAGGTTCGTAGGTTTCTGATAGAAACACACACGCACACACCAAAACTTGACACGGCGTATACGTATATGTGTGTATATATATAAAACTAGGTATAGGTGAATATATATACACAACACGTATATGGGATTCGTTGATGTGATATGATATCTGAGGTATGATGAAACAGTATAACTGGGCTTGATGCCGTGATTCTTGACTATACAGTCGTATTAAAGTGTTAGCGGATCATTAGAGAATGAGATAATGAACATGAACATATAAATTATAAAGGGTGGTGGTGATATTGAGGTACATGAGACGCTAAAATAGTACCTGGGCTGTAGCTTGTGACTTGATGACGATAAGATATCGGTATGATTTAATCACAATATTACACATATGACATGATATTTCTGAGGATAAACTAATGATGCTTATCATGATGGCAATGATATATGATTGATGTATGCGATCACAGTTTAACACCTTGATCATGAGATGTGCTGATGATGACATTATACGAATAAGGAGACACCTAGGAGATACTTGACCGTACCCCGATATTGGGATGCCGTACGATGGATTTTACCGTACGAGGCTTAGATTTGACGATTGATCCGCACTCTTGATTCGAGGAAGCCGTACTACGTACGTGACGCTATTGAGGCGGGATCACCGACTATTAGAGATATTGATTCAGACCTTAGGTAGACTCTAGTTTCTTACTGACTAGTCTATTAGGTTTAGTTCCTTAGGATGTTCGATGGACACTAGTTTAGGTTCGACTCACATAGTGGTAGTTGTACTCGTATTTCGCAGAGGAATGGATAATGCACATCTGTATTTACATTCATACTGTAATCATCATGGTGCCTGTTCTTACATATGTTGCTATAATCAGTATAAACCTTACCTGTTAGGATACCAGCACCATTACCGATGATGCGCATATTCCACGCACACTTATTTGCCGGCTCACACACATCATCATCGGTAATTGCTATGTCACGTACACTTTAGATCATATTATCTTTTATTGATAGAATCAGTTAACAACTAAACCGATATAATATTGTGATTACTCACTGATGTTAGTATAAGACATGATATTTATTAATTAGACATTCATGCATTCATATTTTCATGTTATCGCACAGTAGTATGGGCATATGCCGACACTCATCATATACTTACTCATGATTTTGAGATTTGGATTTCTATGAGATTTCTGGATTTTTGGGGAAAACCGCAAAAATATATAAAACTTCTCTCTCTCTCCTCTTCTCTTTTTAAAATAAGATGCGGTTTTCTCGTGATGTATGTGTCGTCCACCATGAGTATTTCATGTTTTCTGTTGGATTTCGAGACCCGATTCGAGGAGTGGATGAACCGTCTCGGGTACATGGTGGGCCCGGTATGGTACCCCGGGGCAAGAAGATCGAGTTGTAGACGATGAGCCTAGCAGGGGAAGGCTACCTACCGGTGATGTCTGGCGCGGCGGATATCCGGAGGATACCGACCGTTGTCATGAGATTTGATGATATGGGCCGATCCGGACTGACGGAGCCCGAGATATTGAGACTTGAGATTACATGTGTTGTGTCGATATTTGACACGGATTTCCATGGATTTCATTATTGAGATTTCAGATTCTTATACACATTCTACTATGATAACAGCTAAAGATTTCTTATACATATATATCTGGATTTCAGGATTTGTTACTTTACATTCATGGTGCATGCATTTCATTCATATGACATAGTATTATATGAGGTACTGACACGACACGGAGTAGTTGCACTTACACGTAGTATTACCCTGCTATTACTAGATGTTTGGGTTATAGTAGTGTATCATTATGACCTAGGATAGCGTCGTGCATTCGATTTCTTTTCGTAGATGTCTTCTACTCACGAGTTGGCAACTCACCCCCATTGTGCCAAATTCTTTACAGGTTCGATGTACAGGTTTCCGTGGCAGCTTGTTGGCACATCTTTTCTTCACGGTGATTTGCACGGTAGCTTGGTTCACTTGTATCCGAACCACCATTATACTTTTATTCATTCATTTGTATCTAGTAAGCTCCATCAACCATATTTGTATTACTTGATAAGTTTATTGGACCAGTCTTTTATTTCGACCTTAGAGTCGCGCATGTATTATTCTGATCTGGTGGTTTTATTTTCTTTTGAGTTTTGAACCTCGCCTATTGGCGTTGTATATTATTGTGCTTGTTGTGGTTGTTTCCGCCTGTTGGCGTTGATGCTAGCTCCCGTTTGGGGATGCTTTTTATTGTTTATGTATATTATACTTGTTGTACCCGTTTGGGGCCAGTTTTTACAGAGGAGACTCTGCCGAAATTTTTGGTAAAATTTGCTGATGTTTTTATACTTGTTTTCTTCTCTTTTCTTCTTTTTCTTCTTTTATGGTTTAGATTTCTGGGCTTCGGCTTACTTAGGTCACGTGGCGCCTCTAGACGCTTCGTAATCTAAGTGCCGGTCACGTTCCGTACTTTCGGGTCGTGACAGTAAATATACATTGTCAAATGATCCACTAAAATATCATGTCATATGACATATCGTGATTAAGTCACATGTTACAATCCGGGTTCTATTCTAGAGTCTCGTTCATTCCAATGTCATCAACACATATTATCGTTTATATAAATATATTTTATATAATCTCATTGTCCAATGATCCGCTACTATCATTACACATCTCATGTCATAACTCGATCATATATCCAATAAATCACGGCATCAAGCCTAGTCATATCGACTCATCCCCATGTATCATATAACCTTCTCATATCACATGTATATGTTGTGTGTGTGTGTGTATACCTACACACATTCCTACACACACACACACACACATATACACCATGTCAAGTTTATGTGTGTGTGCGGGTGTGTGTTTACCTGAAACTTTCGAATTCCCTCCAAAGCAGTCATCCTCTGGTTAAGTCTTTCTAAATCAGTTCAGTCAAACCTAAAATCTTCAATAGGACCCTACTCGCCAAGAATCTAAGGTCACGTCCGACTTCCTAATAACAGTACGTAATATCCCTATTCTACGTTTGCGGGGGTGCTATATGCCATCCACCCGACTTCCTCCGTAGATTTGCATCTACTCACCTGGTCCTTGTCTGCCGAAGTCGATGTCGCCCTCCTCTTCTTCTTTGTCCGAACTCCACATGAGGGGTACCTATACGCAAACTTATATAATATCATAAACCGAATCGCGGACAAAACCAAAACGGCGCACGAAACGCGCATAGGTTAAAACCTATGACCCGCTCATACAAAAGAACTAAATAACCCTCGATATCGGCGTACAAACGCCGATTGATCGAGATAAAACACAAACGTACAAATCGTAATTCCAAAACTCATTAATTATAATATAAAACAGGGTTTAATTCATCAAAACCTTAAAATCCATCAAATCGTTCTATTTCGCAAAAACCTAGAAAGCGTCAATTAACCGTTTTACTTCGAAACTTGATGTTTTAACAAAACTAATGGCCATAATATTCACTAAATGTCATAACTAAGTTATATAACCCATTTCTATAATTTATTCTCATCAATTTGTATTGAATTGAAAATTCTAGTTTGCAAAAATATTAAATTTTAACACTTTTTAAGCAAAATTCACAATTCAACAACTAAGCTAAATTTTGCATATTTTAAATTGTTAAACCACTCATGGAAACCTTAATGATGTGCTAAAATCCTAACTAGATGTAGGGTTCCTAGGCACTCTTGTGAGGGTTCATAAGGCATCAACCATGCCCGAATAAAATTTTAGACGTGCCGAACAACCCAAAGCCGGGATCTTTGCTAGATTATTAGGGTTTAACATGCAAGTAAACATCTTTACAACTAAGTGTGAGGGATTACAACCTTTGTAGTCTGCTCCTTCGCTTCATAAGCTCCGAGTAGAAGTCCCTTCGTTGCGATCCACGATCTCCCGGACTCAAGAGAGGCTCCACGACTCGAACGATCCATGCTAGCTTGTAGTGTTCCTTTTCTCCGATGATCTACGTCGAAGTTGCTATAACTCAAGCTCTCTCACTCTAATGAGGTGAACACCCTAATCTAATAGGCTAGATTAGATGAGGATGATGGAGTAGTATTTATGCTATCTTTTTATATCAAATTCTCATATGAAAACATCACAAAAGGAAAAACTAGTAAGCTTTCTCACAGCTCAAGAGAGAAGAAGATAATCAAAAATGAGTTAAATCCTTTTGTGATGAATAAGGAAAAGATATATGATTAATAATGTAACCATGGTCAAGGATGACAAGGATAACCCTTGTAGAGACTTAACTAGGGCTAGGGTTTGGTTGGGTTAAATAATGAGTCATAACAAAATATCAACATAATATCTTAACCATGACAAAAGAAAATCCTTCTAGAAGTATCAAGAAGGAACTAACCCAAATCAAACCCTAATCTAGTTTAATCTCCACTAAACATGTTTCATTATTAATCATATCATGTTACAATAATATATATCACATATATATTATATATATTTGTAACAAAAGAAAATAATACAATTAATATATATCATATATATATCAAAGTATTATCCGGTGAGAAAATGAAATAATAAAGTGAGCCAATATTAGATAATTTAATACAATATATCATATATATTATTATACATTAAATCATCGAATCAACACTTGATCCGACAATCCGGCTATATCGAATATAACCGACTAATATATCATGTACCGATTCATCGAATCAACACTTGATCCGATGACCCGGTTCATATCTAAATATCGCGAGAATATAATACGGTATCACATATCACATTATCCTCGGTCGTGCACATATCACATATGTGCCTCTACTCCGTTTTGCCTGAGTCAAGAAACCTCTATGGAGGACTCTAAAGAATCGTCAATACGCTGGTAGCAGGTGATGATCATATCAAAAACCCACAAGCTGCTAGCGGTCAGCTAAACGTAACTGTTAGAGATAGTGCCCTCAGAGTCAATTATTGGATCACAGGCACGTGATTGCAATGATTGAAAGAGGACCAATGCCGGTAGGACAGTCTTACTCAAGATGATAGTATGCTATCTGGTTTACCTTTATCATCGTGTACTGTTTTAGGTGACCTTACAGGTCACTATTGCGCGTTGATAGAGCCCCTAGGATTCTTGCTTGACTGCCAGCAGTATGAGGGCGATCATATACGTGGGAGCTGGGGTCTATAAGCACATCCTTAAAAGGTCCCTAGTCGTGGGAGTTTCGAGACAGGGCATCAATACTCCATAGTAGACTAGTGTATACAGTCGAGACCCCGACGAGGGGCGGTGGCCGGTCTCACAAGCCACTGGTGTCAGTTGGTTCACCTAAGATGTATACAGGTGCTCATTGGGTTATGAGTACACCGGACAGGATTCGCCGGGAACATGCTAGTTGGTCTTATACCTGACGTCAGATAGCAATTCCCTGGTGACATGTGTACAGGTTAGTTCATCGACCTGAGATCGTCATTTGTCTCGTGTGAGTTCCCACTGTACTTTGATTACTATCCTACCACGCTCAAAGGAGTCGTGCAAATAGGTTTTAGTTGGGTACAGTCCCGAGCCACATGGAGGCAGTGAGCGGATCTTCAGGGGTTCGTCTCTCCCGGTATTGGGGGTGAGGTCGCGCTGTGTCTAGGAAAGCCATTACACGAAGTCCTTGGCCAAGGCAGGAGATTTACCGATAGGTATTCCAGTAGTATCTCAGGGTGTTCTGGGCTACACTCCGACACGATTTGTACCGCTTTTGGGGGTCTGACCTTTACCAACCCCCTAGGCCCGCCATGCGATGCTCATAGACGAACGAACCGGACTGTACGGATATTGTCACTGACAGGCTCAGTAGGGTGTCAGGATGAGTTCGCTCATCGACATCCCTTTTGGTCAATACCTGGTAGCCCGTTACGTATGGCCAATACCTCTGACGTGCTAGTGGTTAAATCCACAGCCAAAGTGTTAACGAGTCTTTAGAGTCCCCTACAGACAATTGCTCAAGTTTCGGGCGAAACGCTGTAGAGGCCGTATGGAGATATGGCAGGGTTCGATCATATACGTGCGGTATTGCACGGATCATGATCGGACGGATAATACTAGCGGGCTTTGGTTTAAGCCGGATCCTAGTATTGTACAGTGTAGATTTTGTCTCTTTGCATTTGTATTCAGTGGGAATACAAATGCAGGTATGTATATGCAGTCGCGGGGTTTTTCTGTAATTTATTACGGGATCAGTTTTTGAAGTTGCCAGTTTGCATTCAGTTTCGGCCAGTTTTCTTTTGTTCCTTCACGGCCGGATTTTTCCGATGGAGGGCGTTATTTGCAAGTGTGCGAATTAGTTATGTGGAAGGGGTTTCTTGTAAATGGAGGATTATGATAATTCAAAGCATCTTTACTTTTTCTTTCATCATTTCTTTAGCATTAATTGAGATGGGATTTGATGAGAATGTGAGGGTGATGTTTTGACGTGAGGCTTGCTTTTGGTTTATGGTCACCATTTCTTTTTCCTACACTCACCTCCCTTGTATCATTTTTCTCTCCTCCTCATTTATTTGGCCAGCCACATCTTTGGGGGGTGGAGGATTCATTTTGTGTAGGGATTTATTCATCTCATTTCATTTTCTTTGCTAGAAAAATGAGAACACCATCATTCTCCAAAGTTCATTCCACCTCCATCAATGGCAACTTCATACCCTATTGAGACAATGGATTCTACAGTTAGCCTACAGTATTCTTGGGCACGTCGGCTCGCCAACTTCGTGCCCAAGTTGCCTCGGTCTAGAGGTGGGAGCCCGTAAAAGAACCCGGCGATGTGGTGCCCGTTCCGACGAGGAGCTGAAGACCGGAGATTCCGCGAGGAGATCGGAGTGGAGGCCGAAGACCGAAGGACACGGATCGCTCGGTATAGCATCCTTCCCATTCTCTAGTTAGCTAGGAGTAGGTTAATGGCCTGATCCGAGTTTATAGTGCGCGGTAGTGCTGGTTTACAAGTTTTTAAAAAGTTTCGTTTCCGCATTTTGGCCTCGGAATGACGGCCGGGGCGCTGCCGTGCACTTACATTAACAGCCACCCAGGTATTGAGCAATCAGAAGATCAACAAGCTAGCCTGTGCGTTCTCCTGTGAATCCAATCAGTAACACTCCCGTACAGTCCGGTCTCTTCGTCTGATATGTAGCATATCTAGTCTAGGGGTGGTATACGTCAAACCCCAGTAACCGATAAGTCGTGTCGATGTGAGGCTCATAACGAGTTGAGAAACTACTGATAACACTTACCAGTAAATCTCCATATCAGCCCTGGCCACGGACTTCCAGTTATAGCCAATCGAACTCAGCACAACATCAACTCCCTATACCGGGAAAGACGAATCCCCTCCTATCGCTAATTGCCTCCATGTGATTCGGGACTGCACCCAAAAGCCGCCGTTTTGCACGCCCTCTTGGACGTGGTAAGGTGGAAATCAAAGCATGGTGGGAATCACATAAGACTCTATGACGATCTCGGGTCTACAGACTACCCTGTACCAGTGTCACTGGCGAACTGCCATCTGACGTGTGGTATATCACCATCTGGGAGTTCTCGGCGAGTCCGTCCAGTGTACCCAGTCTCCACTGAGCACCCGTACACCATCCTTGATGTCTAACACCGATGGATATGGGATCATCCTGTTAGTGTATATGCCCTAGAGGCCATTACTGTATCATACTAGTTTGTATATTACTTAATGGAAGCTTGGGATATTCACAGTTGTATAGACAATCTTGCTCAAAATGGTAGTATGCTACTTGGTTTGTTTCTACTTTAATGTGTACATTTGTTTCTTTTAGTATATCACCTATACACATTAGTGAAGCCCTTAGGATCTTTGCTTGATTACCAGCGTTGTAACGGCAGTCACACTCGTGGGGGCTGGGTAATCCACAAGAACATCCTTATACAGGTCCCTAGTCGTAGGACTATCGAGACAGGGCATCGATACTCCGGAATAGACTAGCGTATGCGCTTCTCATCCCAGCAGGGGAGACGGTCTGTCCCACAGCCGTCAGTACGTCGTACTTGAGATAGTATGCGGGTGCTCGTTAGGTTACGAGTACACTGTGTTGGAGATAGTGCCCTCAAAGTCAATTATTGGATCGCAGGTATGTGATTGCAATGATTGAGGCAGGACCTATTCCGATATGACAGTCTTGCTCGAGATGATAGTATGCTATCTGGTTTGTCTTTATCATCGTATACATGCTTTAGTTCACTATTGCATGATGATTGAGCCCATAAGATTCTTGCTTGACTACCAGCAGTATGATGGCGATCATATACGTGGGAGCTGGGGTCTGTAAGCACATCCTTAAAGTGTCCCTAGTCGTGGGAGTTTCAAGACAGGGCATCGATACTCCAGAGTAGACTAGTGTATACAGTCGAGACCCCGACGAGGGACGATGGCCGGTCTCACAAGCCATTGGTGTTAGTTGGTTCACCTAAGATGTATACAGGTGCTCATTGGGTTATGAGTACACCGGACAGGACTCACCGGGAATCTGCTAGTTGGTATTATACCTAGCGTCAGATAACAATTCCCTGGTGACATGTGTACAGGTTAGTTCATTGACCTGAGGTCGTCATTTGTCTCGTGTGAGTTCCCACTGTACTTTGATTTCTACCCTACCACGGCTCAAAGGAGTCGTGCAAACAGGTCTTTTTTAGGTACAGTCCCGAGCCACATGGAGGCAAGTGAGCGGATCGGCAGGGGTTTCGTCTCTCCCGGTATTGGGGGTGAGATCGCACTGTGTCTGGGAGAGCCATTACACAAAGCCCTCGGCCGAGGCAGGAGATTTACTGGTAGGTACTCCAGTAGTATCTCAGGGTGTTCTGGGCCACTCTCTGACATTACTTATACTGCTATTGGGGGTCTGACGTTACCAGCCCCCTAGGCAGATATGCGATACTCATAGACGAACGGACTGGACTGTATGTATATTGTCACTGTTAGGCTCAGTAGGGTTTATGGATGAGTTCGCTCGTCAGCTTCCCTTCCAATCAATACATAGGCAACCGTTACGTACAGCTTGTACCTCTGACGTGCTAGTGGTTATACCCAGTGCCAGTGTGTTGATGAGTCATTAGAGTCCCCCACAGACACTTTCCCAAGTTCGGGCGAAACGTTGTAGAGTCCGTATGGTTTTATGGCAGGGTTCGGAAAATGCACGTTCGTTTTCGCACGTGTCATTTTCGGGCAGATAATACTGGTAGGCTTTGGTTTAAGCCGGAACCCAGTATTATACTGTGTAGATATAATATCTTTGTCTCAGATACATTTGTATTCGGTCGTAATACAAATGCGGGTATGTTTATACCATTACGGGGTTATCCTGAAATTCGTTTCAGGATCACTTTTGGAAGTTGCCAGTTTCCAGTTTTCTATCAGCCATATTTTGACATTCGGTTAAATGCGGATTTATCTTTTTTTCTCTTGGGTGAGTCATGAGGGTGATGTGTGTGGAAGCTTCTAGGGTTTGTGAGGTGTTCTTTGTTCATTGGTAGCATTTAATGAAATGATGACTAAGATTTATGAGTCACCATTTGCATTAATGCATTTTTGTTTGTGCTTAGATATTTTCTTCATAAGCTTTGCTTACACTCACCCCCCCTCTCTTCTACACTCACCTCCCTCCTACAAATATGTGGCCGGCCCTTCATTATAAAGGCATGGTTGTTCATTTGGTTTTGAGAGAAAAGATTATGATAATTGAGTGTATGGAAATTTCATAGCCTAATTTCCATTTACCCGATTCCAATTGGCAACTTCATTAACCGTTCGTCCATAGCCTTGGACGTAACGAGACAAAGTGTTCTACTCATTCTCTACATCATTTTGGTCGTCTCTTCTGGCAAACTTGACGATCGAGTTGCCTCGGTTCAGAGGCGGGAGCCCGTTTAAAGATCCGTCGACGTGGTGCCACCTGGACGACGAGACTGGAGATTCAGGAGATCGGAGCAGCCGCAACAAGCGTGGGATGATGGTTGAAGACCGAAGGACTCGGATCGTTCGGTATAACCTTTCTACCCCCTTTGTAATTTGTTAGTTTAGCTTTAATGGTAGATCCGGGTTATAGTACGCGATAACGCCAGTTGTAAAAAAATTTTGTTCCGCATTTGGCGTCTGTTAGACGACCAGGGCGATACCGTGGACTTACAGAGGTATCAGAGCCTCACCATTAAGCTATACTAACTTGTGCTAACACGTTTAAAATATCGATTGAACCGAATTTCGAAAATCACATTTTTTCAGCACCTGAGTTTCTATCGATTTTTTAAAGGGCCTAAAAATAATTTTACATATCACAGAAAGCTAAGCAGGGTTTTCTAAGAATATTGGTAAATTTTGAGCACGTGATCCCACGTGACCGCAGCGGATCCGCGGTCAAACCTAGGGTTTGACCGCGGAACCGCGGTAGTACTGTGGGAACAGTGCTTCAAAATTCTTCAGTAGGCTTTAATGTGGAATTTGTGGTTTTTGGCATAGTTCTTTTGGGCCCAGATTTTGTTTCTGTACAGCAGATGTACGTAGGGCCCACTTCGGGAAATTTGGTCGATCGAAATTTTAAACTTGTTAGTATGCAGTATTTACATTATATCTCCGACCGGGAATGTCATTTGATCGGTAAACCGCGTCTGATTGCTATAGTTCTTTTAGACGGGTTTGCGAACGTGACATTCGCGTTGATGTTCTGTGGTGTGCTGTGATGTTGCGGATATGTCGTGTTGGATAGCAGTGTACAATGGTAGTGCAGTTTGGATTTATTTGTACATTTGATATTGCGGGGCGAGCGTCCAACATGTGGACTGCCGTTACTGCCTGTTTGTATAATATTCTTTTGGGGCACGACCGGGTTGAGGTCGATGAACCTGTTGTACATATTTTTATTTCTGTACTAGGTTTAACCCGCGATGGAGTGCACGGATAGCCGGGTTCTGGAGGGCAACGGGTCCGTATCTCATGGCTTTGAGAGGCAAAGGGACCTCACTCTAGAATTGGCAGACTATTCGCCGCACTCGTAGGGGGTACAGTTTGACCCATGGAGGGGTGCTCAATTTACCGGATTCCGTGAAGTGCCGGGTGTTCCATTCACTATGTTGTGAGGGACTACCTCGCTTCAGGTTTTGGCGGGTAACTTGCCGCACCCGTAGGGGTCTAGGTTTCATTGCACAGGCTATCCACACGACCAGGGGAACGTCGGGTTTCAGCAGCGGCTCTGTGAAACCCGGGGATCCCAGATTATCTGTATTGTTCTGTGATGTTGCATATTATCAAGTCTGGAGCGATTATTGTATATTGGTATATATACTATTAGATGTTGTATATGTTTTACACCCGCGCTAGTCCAGCCCCCGCTCTGTCGTTAGTTAAGTAACCTAACGGGTGATGATGGGACCCAGTGACGAATGCGGATGGCATATACGTACATTTTATTTTCGTTCTTTTCTGGTGTGATTGATTGATGGGACTGCATTGATTCTTATCAATGCAAGGACAAAACAAACCTATATTTAATGTTGTTGGAACAAATTTTAAAAGTGTTATTACAAAGACGTTTCTTTTTATTTTGCATAGTGATATTCAGTTTAGAATATCATGCACCTCATTCGACGAGGCAAGGGCCGAGATCCCTTCACCGGGAGTGACCCCTTGGGCAGAAGTTTGCGTCAGGGTAATAACTTTACTATAGTCGATTACAAGTTGCTTTGCATCGTGGTATTCAGTTGGAATATCCTGCACCTCATTCCACGAGGGAAGAGCCGAGATCCCTTCACCGGGAGTGACCTCTTTAGCAAAACGTTTTCGTCACTATATTTTATAAAAAGCTATCAGGTTCCTTCAGCGATATCAAGTTCGTTACGTTAAAGGTTTTTCGCCAAAAACCAGCCGTAGCCCTCCGTCATTTCTTATGGATGGTCAGTAGTATTCAAGCTATGTTTGTTGACCTTCGTCAAGGCATAGTGCTTGGTAGCTGCAGGGTATTCATTTGTTGCATAGATAGATGTGTTGGTTTGGGACAGTCGTATAGCCTTGTTGACCTTCGTCAAGGGCTTGTGCGGGTGGGTTCAAATTGACCTGGACAATGACGGGTAGAACTTGACATGTGACTTATGATTTGTTGACCTTCGTCAAGGTCATAAGAGCATGGGACAAAAATCACATCGGGAGTTTCAAACATACAGGAAAATTGCCAGGCATGCGCATACCTTCTGGAGTGTGATAACTTGAGTGGCTTCCATCAAGTTATCATGCGATGATAGTTGGATCCCGATTCTCACTGATGAGTTGGTTTACTCTTCGGGTGATCCCGACTAATTCTTCTTTCAGATTTGGAGGAGAATTTGATATTACAGTGGGAGGTTTCCTGATTAGATAAAATGATAACCATTCTGATCTAGGTTAGAGTGCACATAGAGTGTTTCTTTTCTCTCTCTCTTTGGCAGCGACCTTTGACCGACCCTAGACTATGACTCAGTGACCAAGTTGACCGAACCTTCTTAAAATACTGGCTTTTGGTTTGTCCGAGTTGCATAAGTCATTGCCGCTCCTTATTTTTCCCTTTGTATTTCTCAGAACACCCCGTATTATTATGGACATCCACTTCCATTGGATAGATCCATTGTATGGTTATATACGAACTCGAAGGGACTTCTTCGAGGATGGATCCAGGTTCAGGAGAAATAGAATTGGTTTATTCAGTTGTCTTTTGTTATCACCTTCTCTCAGGTTGTGAGGGCTCCTTGGTTTAGGAGAGTACACTTATTACGCTTATTGAATAGTCTTATTCCAAACCATAGGCTGGTGCCGAAAGGTAGGGAATGAGGAAAACCAATTAGCCTAAGTAGGGTGTGCAGAAGGTAATATGTAAAGACAAGATGAAGGGATTAGAAAGAGGGCAAAGTAAATTGCGACTGTTATCATTCACGACCAAACCGCGTACTTCATCGCCACTCCTATTTCACCTTTGCCTTTTTTCCCCAGTTCGGGAGAAATAAAATAAGGTATTATTCAGTTGTCTTTTATCATCACCCTCTCTCAGGTTACGAGTACTCCTTGGTTTAGGAGGGTACACCTATTATGCTTACTGGATAGTCTTCTTCCAAACCATAGGCTGGTGCCGAATGGTGGGGAAGGAAGAAAACCATTTAACCTAACGATGGTGTACAGAAGATAACGACTAAAGACAAATAAAGGGATTTGGAGAGATGGCAAAGAAATATACGGTTAAAGTCATGAATAGGTTTATGGAAGAGGCATTACTAGGAATACCAGGATACCCCTACGAGACATTTTAATGTTTCAGTTTCACTGCGCATTGTTAAAAGAAAACTGATTTCCCGATTAGATACTTACTCCAGGGTATGTATTTACCAGGTTTCATTCTCATATCTGTATCGTTTTACAGATGATGAGTGGGAGTAAGTTATTGGGAATAAGGTGGTGATCCTCATTATATCGGAATTCGTTGTAATTAGTGATATTTGAGAAAATCGCCTATGTACAGTTTTCAACCTACGATGCACAGGTTTTGAGTTATTCAACTCAGCGGACTTATACAGAGTATTGTATGTTGTCCAGTGTCCGTCAGGATAGAGGGGTAGGTCATCGTACTATGTTCTGTTTACTTGTGACTTCTCTAGTTTTTAAACAAGTGTTTCATAGAAATACAATGTCTAAGTTTTGAGAAGTTGTGGGTATAAGAATAAAGTAGAGAGCCAGTTGTCGCAAGTATCGGGATTCTTCAAAGAGATTGAAGATATAGATTCTTGTGATTGGTATTCAGTTGATAGTAATGGTTTTGAGAAACTTGTTTCTCTTTCAGGTTACTCATAATTGGATGGATTCCTAAGTTGAGTAATGCTGATTAGCCTCTCTCCATTAAGTAGATATGCACTGGAGACAGCTGCATGTTTTGAATCTGGTTCCAATTAAATTAGTGCCTCTGTTTCTATATTGTATATACAATGGTTCATATCTTAACGATGTTAAGGTAAGGGGAGTTGTCCAGCTTATGCTTAAAACCAGACACTGGATAACTCAAGGCACGTTTCTGTAATGGCAGTTTGTGGGTTGACCCGAGCTATGTCGAGGGTTGACATTTCTACCATCTGGAAGATCAATAGTGATATTGTTCTTGACTCGCCACAGTTTTGATAAAATGGATTTTTTCAGAAAACAGTGGTGGGAGTATGGTAGAACTGGAAGTGATTCCAGAACCGCAAACGATTACGGAAAATTTAATAGGACCTATATATTCAATCAGGTTTGACATTCCAATAGCCACTCCGCAGATATTGTGGGTAACCTCAGACACCCGAGAGGTACTCAGGTAGCCTCAAGGACGGTGACAGAGAGGTTCTTATTTACCCAGACTTGACACTACTGTTGTTCCAGACTATGAGACCCGGCAAGAGGATAAGTATAACGTCGTTCTAAACTAGCTTTAGAAGTGTACGTAGATATTATTCTGCCAGAGGGTTATCGTAGTCAGTGGAAGCAGCAGAAGCATAGTAGGCAAGTAGCTTATGTCTATTTATAGGCTTGAGCAGATATAGCGGAGATAGATCATCTAATTTTGATATGAGAGTCATGGGTTTGACTTCATCAGAATAGGGGATGGATCTGTTGAGAATGTAGTAGGGTGTGTGTTAGTGTATATGCCCTAGAGGCCATTACTGTATCATACTAGTTTGTATATTACTTAATGGATGCTTAGGATATTCACCTTGTATATACAATCTTGCTCAAAATAGTAGTATGCTACTTGGTTTGTTTCTACTTCAATGTGTACATGTGTTTATTTTTGTATATCGCCTATACACATTAGTAGAGCCCTTAGGATCTTTGCTTGATTACCAGCGATGTGATGGCCGTCACACTAGTGGGGCTGGGTAATCTATAAGCACATCCTTATGCAGGTCCCTGGTCGCAGGACTATCGAGACAGGGCATCGATACTCCGGAGTAGACCAGCGCATGCGCTTCTCATCCCAGTGTGGGAGACGGTCTGTCCCACAGCCGTCAGTACGTCGTACTTGAGATAGTATGCGGGTGCTCGTTAGGTTACGGGTACACTGGACAGGACTCGTCGGGAACTGACTAGTTGGTATTATACCTATCGTCAGTTATCAGTTCCCAGGTGACATGAGTACAGCTTAGTCCGCTGACTTGACACTGTCACTTCGCCTCGGGTGTGTTCCCACTGTACTTTGATCACTACCCTACCACGGCTCAAAGGAGTCGTGCAAACAGGTGGTGGTTGGGTGCAGTCCCGAAGCACTTGGAGGCAGAGACGGTTAGACAGGATTCGTCTCTCCCGGTATTGGGGGTTGACATCGCGCTGTGTCTAGGAGAGCCATTACACGAGTAGTCCCTGGCCAGGGCAAACGAGATATACTGGTAGGTTTCCAGTGTTATCTCAGGGTGTATTGGGCTTCACTCCGGCACGACTTGTACCGCTATTGGGGGACTGACGTTTACCGCCCCCTAGGCCCGCCATGCGATGTATCAGACGAACAGACCGGACTGTACGGAGAATGTCACACTCAGGCTCAGTAGGAGTTCAGATGGGTTTCGCCTCGTCGGTCTTCTTGTCGGCATTACCTGGGGACCGTTACGCACAGCTAGTGCCGCTTGCGGTCTGTGGTTAAACCCACTGCCAGCGTAGTGTCGAGTCTTTAGAGTCCCACACAGAAAGCTTTTCGCCTTTAGGCAAAAGAGTAGAGGTCGCATGGTATTGCGACAGGTCGCATGGTTTTGCGACAGGGTTCGGTCACATCCGTACACTTGTGCACGTACAGTGTCCGGACAGTTTACACTAGCGGGCTTTGGTTTAAGCCAGATCCTGGTGTACCTTATGGGATTGGATTTATCCAGTTTGCATTCGTGTTCCTCGGAACACGGATGCGGGTGTGTATGCACAGTTGACAGGGAGGCAGAGGCTGCGGATTCTCATTAGGGTTGTTGACAGTTGACCGTTGACTATTTGACTTTATGCTCAACCCTAATGAGAATATGATATGTGATTAACTATTATATTAATTAAGTATTATGGTGATATGGTTGTTGACTGTTGACTTTTGTTGACTTGTTGACTTTGTTGACTTGTTGACTTTTGTTGACTTGTTGACCGGTTGACTAGGCTTGACTAGTTGACCATCATGATAACCATGGTTATCATTTCATGCCAAAGACTTTTTCTTGCTTGCTCATTTGAGTAAAATGAGTGCATGACATGATAAGGTTATGGTTGCTTCTAACCATCACATAAGACTTTTTTGATATGATGAGTTATGATCACTTTGGATTATGAGAGGGTGAAAGACAAAAGAGTTGCTCATTCTTTCTTGCTCATTCTCTCTCTTGTTCTTGAGCTCTCCTCTTGCTCTCACCCTCAACCTCTTGCTCCCTCTCTTGATCTATGGTTCTCTTGTCTCATGAGTTGAGAATCAAGAACCATAGATAAAATCCCATTCTAAATCATCTCTACTCATTCTAGTTCACTAGGTTTAGCAAACCAAGTGAACTAGTTTCTTCAAAGAACGAAGAAGGAGCTAAAGGTTGGAGCTTTCAAGTGGATCTATCTTCGGCGTATGGAGACAACGAGAAGGAGCCATCGAACCACCATCGGAGCTTGAAGAGAAGGAGTTCAAGTTTAGGTATAACCATCTTCATCCGAGTAGCTAAATATCTTTAGCTTAGTATGCTAGTTTTAGTTTAGGTAAAGATCCCGACCTAGCTTAGTCCATGTTGCCTCTTGCGTTAAAATTTTGATTTTATACCGTTTCCGCCTCCCCGTAAGAACCGGGGGTCGCAACGTGGACTTACAGTGTGATGTCATGGTATTAGGATGACATACACAGAGTAGGAAGTAAAATTCATATACTACAATCGGTTGTACTTTGGTCGTCACAAAGTTGTTTCTCCGCAAAGGATATGGATTTAATATCAGACATTCTGGTTACTAGATCTATGGTTTTAGATCTAGATTCGGGTAGTTTCCCAATATGGGTACTTGGACAGTATTCTAATAGTATTTTAGAATAGATGACTCCTGGCATGGTGGTGTACCTGCAGGTGATGGAGTCACCCTCTTTAAAGGTGTCTTAGAGACTAAAGGAGAGAGGGATGTGCATGATTGGCAGATCACTTGCTTAGGAAATTGAGTCAATCATGAGATGTCAAGTACCACACCAGATGTAGTTTTTGCACTTGATACAATAAGTTTATATTAATCCAATCCTGAAGAAACATAAGGAAGCAGTTTTAGAATATATGTGCATGTTCTACGGAATAGATGACGGCAGCCTCCTTCGGGAGACGGTTATCATTCCAGGCTTCAAAAGTGACATGCATGACAGAGTGATTGTCAGAGTTATAGTTTTCCCTCTGATGAGGGACAGTATTATGGATAGGTGGTCCAAGAGGATACTGTGGGAGGCATAGTGCTGGATACTGATTAGGTTCAGTTATCGATACAGTCTAAGAAGTTTGGATTTGGAGTTCATTTATGAACTAGGTCCCATCAGATATCCAGACATATTCTAAGACAGGTATTACTCGATTCGGGAGATGGTTTTCTCCGCGAACTTGAGATTTAGAGAGATATAGAAAGAAACATCAGGGCGGATCCACTTACTGAGGCTATTTCTCGAACACAAGAGTTTTACAAACTAGCTTTGTGAAACAGATTAGTAGAGAAGTTGGATGTTCGGTATCACACTGGCTGTGAGTATGCGACATCGCAATAATTAGCCTTAAGTGCAAGTGGGAGATTCTTGGAGATAGTGCCCTCAAAGTCAATTATTGGATCGCAGGTACGTGATTGCAATGATTGAGGCAGGACCTATTCCGATATGACAGTCTTGCTCGAGATGATAGTATGCTATCTGGTTTGTCTTTATCATCGTATACATGCTTTAGTTCACTATTGCATGATGATAGAGCCCATAGGATTCTTTCTTGACTACCAGCAGTATGATGGCGATCATATACGTGGGAGCTGGGGTCTGTAAGCACATCCTTAAAGTGTCCCTAGTCGTGGGAGTTTCAAGACAGGGCATCGATACTCCAGAGTAGACTAGTGTATACAGTCGAGACCCCGACGAGGGGTGATGGCCGGTCTCACGAGCCATTGGTGTTAGTTGGTTCACCTAAGATGTATACAGGTGCTCATTGGGTTATGAGTACACCGGACAGGACTCGCCGGGAATCTGCTAGTTGGTATTATACCTAGCGTCAGATAGCAATTCCCTGGTGACATGTGTACAGGTTAGTTCATTGACCTAAGGTCGTCATTTGTCTCGTGTGAGTTCCCACTGTACTTTGATTTCTACCCTACCACGGCTCAAAGGAGTCGTGCAAACAGGTCTTTTTTAGGTACAGTCCCGAGCCACATGGAGGCAAGTGAGCGGATCGGCAGGGGTTTCGTCTCTCCCGGTATTGGGGGTAAGATCGTGCTGTGTCTGGGAGAGCCATTACACAAAGCCCTCGGCCGAGGCAGGAGATTTACTGGTAGGTACTCCAGTAGTATCTCAGGGTGTTCTGGGCCACTCTCTGACACGACTTATACTGCTATAGGGGATCTGACGTTACCAGCCCCCTAGGAAGATATGCGATACTCATAGACGAACGGACCGGACTGTATATATATTGTCACTGTTAGGCTCAGTAGGGTTTATGGATGAGTTCGCTCGTCAGCTTCCCTTCCAATCAATACATAGGCAACCGTTACGTACAGCTTATACCTCTGACGTGCTAGTGGTTATACCCAGTGCCAGTGTGTTGATGAGTCATTAGAGTCCCCCAAAGACACTTTCCCAAGTTCGGGCGAAACGTTGTAAAGGCCGTATGGTTTTATGGCAGGGTTCGGAAAATGCACGTGCGTTTTCGCACGTGTCATTTTTCGGGCAGATAATACTGGTAGGCTTTGGTTTAAGCCGGAACCCAGTATTAT
Organism: Agapanthus africanus; assembly: GCA_030015575.1. Taxonomy (NCBI): domain Eukaryota; kingdom Viridiplantae; phylum Streptophyta; class Magnoliopsida; order Asparagales; family Amaryllidaceae; genus Agapanthus; species Agapanthus africanus. The sequence goes on along the minus strand of CM057346.1, from coordinate 451,863,739 downwards.
ACTGTGTAGATATAATATCTTTATCTCAGATACATTTGTATTCGGTCGTAATACAAATGCGGGTATGTTTATACCATTACGGGGTTATCCTGAAATTCGTTTCAGGATCACTTTTGGAAGTTGCCAGTTTCCAGTTTTCTATCAGCCGTATTTTGACATTCGGTTAAATGCGGATTTATCTTTTCTTCTCTTAGGTGAGTCATGAGGGTGATGTGTGTGGAAGCTTCTAGGGTTTGTGAGGTGTTCTTTGTTCATTGGTAGCATTTAATGAAATGATGACTAAGGTTTATGAGTCACCATTTGCATTAATGCATTTTTGTTTGTGCTTAGATATTTTCTTCATAAGCTTTGCTTACACTCACCCCCCTCTCTCCTACACTTACCTCCCTCCTACAAATATGTGGCCGGCCCTTCATTGTAAAGGCATGGTTGTTCATTTGGTTTTGAGAGAAAAAATTATGATAATTGAGTGTATGGAAATTTCATAGCCCAATTTCCATTTACCCGATTCCAATTGGCAACTTCATTAACCGTTCGTTCATAGCCTTGGACGTAATGAGACAAAGTGTTCTACTCATTCTCTACATTATCTTGGTCGTCTCTTCTAGCAAACTTGACGATCGAGTTGCCTCGGTTCAGAGGTGGGAGCCCGTTTAAAGATCCGTCGATGTGGTGCCACCTGGACGACGAGACTGGAGATTCAGGAGATTTGAGCGGCCGCAACAAGCGTGGGATGATGGTTGAAGACCGAAGGACTCAGATCGTTCGGTATAAACTTTCTACCCCCTTTTTAATTTGTTAGTTTAGCTTTAATGGCATATCCGGGTTATAGTACGCGATAGCGCCAGTTGTAAAAAGTTTTTGTTCCGCATTTGGCGTCTGTTAGACGGCCGGGGCACTACCGTAGACTTACACACTGGACAGCACTCGTCGGGAACTGTTGGTTGGTACTATACCTATCTTCAATTATCAGTTCCCAGGTGACATGAGTACAGCTTAGTCTGCTGACTTGACACTGTCACTTCGCCTCGAGTGTGTTCCCACTGTACTTTGATTACTACCCTACCACGGCTCAAAGGAGTCGTGCAAACAGGTAGTAGTTGGGTGCATTCCCGAAGCACTTGGAGGCAGTGACGGTTAGACAGGATTCGTCTCTCCCGGTAATAGGAGTTGATATCGCGCTGTGTCAAGGAGAGCCATTACACATAGTCGTCCCTGGCCAGGGCAAGCGACATATACTGGTAGGTTTCCAATGTTATCTCAGGGTGTTCTGGGCTACACTCCGACACGACTTGTACCGCTATTAGGGGACTGACATTTACCGCCCCCCAAGGCCCGCCATGCGATATTCTCAGACGAACAGACCGGACTGTACGGAGATGGTCACATTCAGGCTCAGTAGGAGTTCAGATGGGTTTCACCTCGTCAGTCTTCTTATCGGCATCTACCTGGGGGCCGTTACGCACAGCTAGTACCGCTTACGGTCTGTGGTTAAACCCACTGCCAGCGTAGTGTCGAGTCTTTAGAGTCCCACACAGAGAGCTATTCGCCTTTAGGCAAAACAAAGTAGAGGTCGCATGGTTTTGCGACAGGGTTCGGTCACATCTGCGCACTTGTGCACGTTTGGTGTCCGGGCAGTTATTACTAGCAGGCTTTGGTTTAAGCGAGATCCTAGTATACATTTTGGGATTGGTTTTATCTCGTTAGTATTCGTGTTCCTCGGAACGCGGATGCGGGTGTGTATGCACGGTTGACAGAGACAGAGGCAGAGGATTCTCATTAGGGTTGTTGACTGTTGACTTTTGCTAAACCCTAATGAGAATAAGAAATATGATTAATAATAATATTAATTAAATATTATTGTGCCATGGTTGGGTTGAAAGGTTGACTTTGTTGACTTGTTGACTTTGTTGACCGGTTGACTAGTTTGGACTTGTTGACCATCATCATGACAATGGCTATCATTTCATGGCTATGACTTTTGCTTGCTTGTTGGTTTGCAAAATGCATTAAATGCATGAAATGATAATGCCATTAACATGAACCATCACAAGATGCTTAATTATTGTTATTATTATGATTATTTTGTTTTTGAGAGCATGGTTGCAAAAGTCTTCTCTCATTCTATCATATTGATTCTCTCTCATCCTCAAGCTCTCCCTCTTCCTCTTGCTCTCTCTCTTGCTCATGGTTCTATTGTCTCATGAGTTGAGAAACAAGAACCATAGAGATAAAACCCAAAACACTTCTCTACTCATCCTAGTGTATAAGGTCTAGCAAGCCAAGTATTCTAGTTTCCTCTAGATTGAGGTTGGAGCCAAAGGTAGAAGCTTTCGGGTGGATCCATCTTCGGCACAAGGAGACGACGAGGTGAGGCCGATCCGACCACCACAAGAAGTCGAAGAGAAGGAGTTCAAGTTAAGGTATAACCCCTAACATAGTAGTTAAACTCTTAGTTAGGTTGTTAGATAGTTTGTTTAGCAAAGATCCATTTTCAGAGTCCATGTTACCTCCACCGAAAAAATCGTTTTTCACCATTTCCGCATCCCCGAAAGAACCGGGACGGGTAACGTGGACTTACAGTGGTATCAGAGCCTAGCTAAACACTATCTAACATGTTAGCAAAGTATCTAGAATTTCGATCGGAGAAAAAACCGCAAAACACCCCGAAAAAGTGAACTTTCTGCCGTTTTTTATTTCTGTTCAAAAAATAATAAATCATGTACTAAAAATCGGATCAGGGTTTTTAAAGAACACCCAAGAAAAACGATCCAGTGACTCGGTCAAAGCGCCGTGGAAACGCGGCAAGAGAATGCTTTTGCCGCGGATCCGCGGCTGAGTTGACTCGGCCGTGGGTTGTTTTTCCTGCAGTGTTCTTATAATGGTGTTTTGTGATTTTTAGGATGGTTTGTTTCTGCCCAGAATTTCCAGAGAACAAATTTGTTTTTGGGGTGGTTACAAATCCGTATTTTGATCGAACTTCTCTAGACTTTGGCTAACGGGTTATATCTGTGATGTGATATATGTATTGAACATCTGCTAATCGCTATGCGTCGATTAGTGGGGGTTATACATATCTGAGATCTGTAATGTTGCTGGTATGTGTATATGAATTCGTTGGATTGTCGCGGATGAATAGCCGGGGGGTTGTGAGATGAGAGTTTTCTTTATCTTTCAATTCATGTAATTTGTAATTGATGTAATATTATTTATATGGCCGCACATCCGGGATGAGGTTGTAGACTCCATTGTATAATTTCTTTTACTGTTTTTGCTCCTAGGATAGACCCAAGGAGGGGGTGCACAAACTACCGGGTACCTCGAAGTGCCGAGTGGCCTACTCACGTTGTTAAGAGAGGTTGCTTCACTTCGGGTATTTGGCGGGTAGTTTGCCGCATCCGTAGGGGTCTAGGGTGGGGTATTGGCTATTCATCGCGACCATGTAACCCGCTTTTCCTTGCAGGCTCGAACGAATCGCGGATTCCTTGTATATCCAATGTGTTCATCTGTGATCTGGAATGGCTATCATTGCATCTGACGAATGTGTATATATCTATATATGATATCTATTTAGGCGTTGCTTATGTTTTGCATCCGCACTAGTCCAGCCCCCGCTCTGTCGTTAGTTAAGTAACCTAACGGGTAATGACGGGGCCCCATGACGAATGCGGATGGCATAAGCGTACGTCATATTTTCGTTGTTTTCTGCAATGGTAGGATTAAAAGATGAGACACATTAAAATTAATGCAAGAAAATAAACTAAGTAAAGTCGTTGGAACACTTTCAAAACCACTCGGTTTCTTTTCAAAAACAACTTTTAAACGCGGAACTTAAGCCACTCCTTTTAAAAGCTATCTCGTTTCATCAATTATATCAAGTTCACTACGTTCACGGTTTCTCCAAAACCATTCGTAGCCCTCCGTCGTTTCATATGGATAGTCAATAGTATTCAAGCTGTGTTTGTTGGCCAAAGTCAAGGCACAGTGATTGGTAGCTATTGGATATTCATATGTAGTATAGATAGATGCGTTGGTTTGGGACAGTCGTACTGCCTTGTTGGCCAAAGTCAAGAGTAGGTACGGGTGGGTTCAAATTAACCTGGAGAATGACGGGTAGAACTTGACATGTGACTTATGATTTGTTGGCCAAAATCAAGGTCATAAGAGCATGGGGCAAAAATCCACATAGGAAGTTTCTAAAGAAACTGAAACTTGCTAGTGTTGCATACCATTTGGAGTGTGATGATTCTGGTAGGATTCCTTTAGTTTTATCACACGATGATATTTGGATCCCGATCCTACTGTGAGTATATGCTACTCCTCGGGAAATTTCTCACTTAACGATCAATGTTATAAACCAAGTAGGTGTCTAGAAAGGTGTTAGCGGGGCTACGCCCCCAGGGAAAAGAGGTTATTTAATTAAGGAACTTCGCGAAAGCGTTGGAAAACCTCCCTCGAAGTACCAACACTGGTCTAGCTGAACGGTTAAGCAAGTATTGTACGGTGAGATTGATCCCGACTAATTCTTCCTTTTTGGTTTGAGGAGGAATTCGAGAAACAGTGGGAGCCATCCTGTTTAGACAAACTAAAAACCACTCTAAACTTGCAAGAGCATTATGCTAAAGTGTTTCTTCTCTCTCTCCTAATTGCAGCGACCAATCGTCATGACCGGACTTAAGTTATTACTAAATAAAAACATACTGACAGGGCCAAAGTACAAAGATTGGCTCAGGAATGTCAAAATGGCAATCACTTATGACAAGCTGGGGTATCTTCTTACCACCAAAGCTCCCCATGTCCCAGGTCCCACCTCCAGCGTCGTGGATAAGGAAATCCGTAAGACCTGGGAGATCGACTGTGCGAAGGCCAAGTGCTTCGTGCTTGCCTCTATGGACAATGAACATCAGAGGAGGCACGAGAATATGGACCTTGAATCCATATTTCTCCATAAAAAAGAACTGTATGGAGAGCAATCCCGTATCGCCAGATGCGAAGTCTCGAAAAAGCTGTTTTCGGCGAGATTGGCCGTCGGATCATCGGTAGCGGAACACGTGTTTAAGATGATTGGCTATATTGAAGAGCTCGCGGACCTTGGGACCATGTTAGAGAACGAGCTCTATACTGACTTGATTCTCCAGTCCCTTCCTTCCACTTACGCCCAGTTTATCCTGAACTTCAACTTGCAAGAAAAAGAAGTTGAACTTTCAGAACTCCTCAACCTGCTGAGGAGTGCAGAGAGCACCCTACAGAAAGGTAGGGAAACATCCACTTTGTTTGTTGGAGGACCTTCCTCTTCTAGGTCCAGGGCGAAAGCCAAGGGAAAGAAGAAGAAAACCCCCACCAAACCAGGGGGCGGTGTTAGTAAAGTGGAAACGAAGGGAAAAGCAAAAGCAACAAAGGTAGCGGGAAAGCTTGTGGGGAAAGAAGAGTGCTTTTATTGTCACAAGAGTGGACACTGGAAAAAGGATTGCAGGGCTTGGAAGGCCAAGAACCAGGACCCGAAGCAAGTTGCGGCTTCGGCTTCAGGTGTGTATGTTATTGAAAACTGTTTATCAATAAATTCTACTTCCTGGGTATTGGATACCGGATCAGGATCTCATATCTGTAATTCTTTGCAGGCACTGAGAAAGCGTAGGGTTTTGAAGGCAGGTGATATGACCCTCAGAGTTGCAAACGGAGCTGGCATGGATGCTGAGTCCGTGGGGGACTATCACTTGGGAATGTCAGATGGACATGTTTTGGTTTTGCGTGATTGTTATTTTGTACCCAATGCAACTTGTAATATCATATCTGTATTTTTATTATCTAAAGAAGGTTATAAATTTGCATTTGTAAGCAATATTGTGAACATTCACCTTAATCAAGTTTTGATTGGGTCAGGTACATTAAGCAATGGTATATACGTATTAAACCAACCACAGATTTTCAATGTCCAGAATACACACAAAAGAAAGTCTCCAGAAATCAATCATGCTTTCTTATGGCATTGTAGACTGGGTCACATCAATGAGAGAAGGTTGACTAAGTTGCATACAGAAGGATATTTAGATCCGTTCGAATATCATTCATATGAAACTTGTCAATCCTGTCTCAAAGGAAAGATGACAAAGACTCCGTTTACTGGACACGGAGTAAGAGTGAGCGAGCTCTTGGGGCTCGTACACAGCGATGTGTGCGGTCCAATGTCTACACATGCGCGAAGCAGTTATTCTTACTTCATTACTTTTACGGATGATTTTTCAAGGTACGGATATGTCTTCTTAATGAAACATAAATCTGAAGCCTTTGGAAAATTCCAGGAATATAAGAATGAAGTAGAAAAACAAACCGGCAAAAGTATAAAGACACTGAGATCTGATCGAGGTGGTGAATACTTGAGTGCCGAGTTCCTGGATTACCTAAAAGAGAATGGAATTCTCTCTCAGCTTACTCCTCCATACACTCCGCAACATAACGGTGTATCGGAGAGACGGAACCGAACCCTATTGGATGTGGTACGTTCCATGATGAGTAACGCTGAGTTGCCACGATCATTCTAGGGATATGCACTAGAATCAGCTGCATACCTTTTGAACCGAGTTCCAACTAAGACTGTGCCTACCACACCATATGAGATATGGAGTGGGAAGAAACCCTATCTTAAGCACATTAAGACATGGAGATGTCCAGCTTTTGTCAAAAAGCAGCATGCGGACAAACTCGAGACACGCTCAGTACAGTGCAAGTTTGTGGGATATCCAAAGAACTCTAAGAGATATTTCTTCTATTGCGAAGAAGAACAAAAGGTTTTTGTTTCTCGTCATGCCTGCTTCTTGGAAACTGAGTTTTTAGAAAATCAGATAAGTGGGAGCGCAATAAAACTGGAAGAAATTCCAGAACCATGAGCTATTACTGAGATCTTAGAAGAACCAGAGGGTTCGAAAGAACAGGACATTCCTACGCCGCTCCGCAGGAGTAGTAGGCAGTCTCATCCGCCCGAGAGATACTACGGTTTTCTCATAGACGAGGATAGAGAGGATTGCATTATTGATAATGATGAGCCGACTAGCTTCCAGCAGGCCATTCAGAGCGTTGACTCAGTAAAATGGCTGGATGCAATGCGGACCGAAATGGAGTCCATGTACACCAACAAAGTATGGACTTTGGATGTTGCTCCAAATGGGGTAAAACCCGTAGGATGCAAGTGGATCTTCAAGAGGAAGATTGGTGTAGATGGACAGGTTGAGACCTATAAGGCTAGACTTGTTGCAAAGGGTTTTCGTCAAAGACCTGGTTTGGACTATGACGAAACCTTTTCTCCAGTGGCTATGCTGAAATCCATTCGGATCCTTCTTGCCATTGCTGCCTTCCACGATTATGAGATTTGGTAGATGGACGTAAAGACCGCTTTTCTAAATGGAAATTTAGAGGAGTGTGTCTATATGGACCAGCCAGAGGGTTTCATTCAGAGTGGGAGCAGCGGAAAGGTGTGCAAGTTGCTTAAGTCCATCTATGGACTAAAGCAGGCATCGCGGAGTTGGAACATCTGTTTTGATGAGACGGTCAAAGAATTTGGCTTTATCAAAAATCCAGATGAACCATGCATCTATAGTAGATTTGTAGCAAGAACTGTTGTATTCCTCGTTTTATACGTGGATGACATTCTCTTGATAGGAAATAACATTCCTATGCTACAATCTGTCAAAGGGTTCTTGTCACACAGGTTCTCCATGAAAGACCTGGGTGATGCCTCTTACATTCTGGGGATCCGGATCCATCGTGATAGATCCAAGAGGATATTAGGACTTTCACAGTCTAGGTACATCGACACCATACTGAAAAGATTCAGTATGGAAGATTCCAAGCACGGTAATCTACCGTCTTGTCACGGGATCACCCTCTCCAAAGAGATGTCTCCCAAGACTAATTTGGAAAGGGATCGCATGTCTATTATACCCTACGCTTCTGCGATGGGCTCTATAATGTATGCGATATTGTGTACCAGACCAGATGTAGCTTATGCACTGAGTGTGGTAAGCCGGTATCAGTCAAACCCTGGGGAGAAGCACTGGATAGCGATAAAGAACATTCTCAAGTACCTGAGAAGGACTAAGGAGATGTTTTTGGTGTATGGCGGAAAAGACCTCCAGATCGAGGCCTTTGCTGACTCCAGCTTCCAAAGTGACAAGGATGATTCCAAGTCCATGTCGGGTTATGTCTTTACCCTCAATGGAGGGGCGGTATGTTGGAAGAGTTCCAAACAGGAAACCGTTGCTGACTCGACAATGGAAGCGGAATATATCGCTACTTGCGATGCCGCAAAGGAAGCTGTCTGGATGAAGAAGTTCCTCACGGAGCTTCAGATGGTTCCGTCCATTGTTGATCCAATACCTCTGTCTTGCGACAACAACGGGGCTATAGCTTTAGCGAAGGAACCCAGGTCCCATCAGAAGTCCAGACACATCTTGAGGCGGTATCACCTGATCAGGAAGATCGTGGATCGCCAGGAGATCGAGGTTCGGAGGGTTGCTACGGAAGATAACACTGCAGATCCATTCACGAATGCCTTACCCCACACTCAGTTCGAGCGGCTGATCGAGATGATAGGTCTTCGATACGCCAGTACATAGCCTTAGTGCAAGTGGGAGATTGTTAGTATATATGCCCTAGAAGCCATTACTGTATCATACTAGTTTGTATATTACTTAATGGAAGCTTAGGATATTCACAGTTGTATAGACAATCTTGCTCAAAATGGTAGTATGCTACTTGGTTTGTTTCTACTTTAATGTGTACATGTGTTTCTTTTAGTATATCACCTATACACATTAGTGGAGCCCTTAGGATCTTTGCTTGATTACCAGCGTTGTGATGGCAGTCACACTCATGGGGGCTGGGTAATCCACAAGCACATCCTTATACAGGTCCCTAGTAGTAGGACTATCGAGACAGGGCATCGATACTCCGGAGTAGACTAGCGTATGCGCTTCTCATCCCAGCAGGGGAGACGGTCTGTCCCACAGCCGTCAGTACGTCGTACATGAGATAGTATGCGGGTGCTCGTTAGGTTACGAGTACACTGGACAGGACTCGTCGAGAACTGTTGGTTGTGTTGGAGTTAGTGCCCTCAGAGTCAATTATTGGATCACAGGCACGTGATTGCAATGATTGAGGGAGGACATATCCCGGTAGGACAGTCTTACTCGAGATGATAGTATGCTATCTGGTTTATCTTTATCATCGTGTACTGCTTTAGGTGACCTGACATGTCGCTATTACACGTTGATAGAGCCCCTAGGATTCTTGCTTGACGACCAGCAGTATGATGGCGATCATATACGTGGGAGCTGGTAGTCTATAAGCACATCCTTAAAAGGTCCCTAGTCGTGGGAGTTTCGAGACTGGGCATCGATACTCCATTAGTAGGCTAGTGTATACAGTCGAGACCCCGACGAGGGGCGGTGGCCGGTCTCACAAGCCACTGGTGTCAGTTGGTTCACCTAAGATGTATACAGGTGCTCATTGGGTTATGAGTACACCGGACAGGACTCGCCGGGAACCTGCTAGTTGGTCTTATACCAGACGTCAGATAGCAGTTCCCAGGTGACATGTGTACAGGTTAGTTCATCGACCTGAGATCGTCATTTGTCTCGTGTGAGTTCCCACTGTGCTTTGATTACTACCCTACCACGGCTCGAAGGAGTCGTGCAAACAGGTTTTAGTTGGGTACAGTCCCGAGCCACATGGAGGCAGTGAGCGGATCTGCAGGGGTTCGTCTCTCCCGGTATTGGGGGTGAGGTCGCGCTGTGTCTAGGAGAGCCATTACGCATAGCCCTCGGCCGAGGCAGGAGATTTACTGGTAGGTATTCCAGTAGTATCTCAGGGCGTTCTGGGCTACGCTCCGACACGACTTGTACCGCTTTTGGGGGTCTGACTTTTACCAACCCCCTAGGCCCGCCATGCGATACTCATAGACGAACGGACCGGACTGTACGGATATTGTCACTGTCAGGCTCAGTTGGGTGTCGGGGTGAGCTTCATCATCGACGTCCCTTTTGGTCAATAGCTGGTGGCCCGTCATGTATTGGCTTATACCTCTGACGTGCCAGTGGTTAAATCCACAGCCATAGTATTGACGAGTCTTTAGAGTCCACCACACTTTCAGTTACTCAGCTTTCGGGCGAAACGCTGTAGAGGCCGTATGGAGATATGGCAGGGTCCGATCAGATACGTGCGGTATTGCACGGATCAGGATCAGACAGTTTGTACTAGTCGCCGTACAGTTATATGGCAGGGTTCGATCAGATACGTGCGGTATTGCACGGATCAGGATCGAACGGATTTTACTAGCCGGCTTTGGTTTAAGCCGGTACTAGTTTAGTACAGTGTAGATTTTGTCTCATTGCATTTGTATCCGGTCGGAATACAGATGCGGGTGTGTATGCACAGTGTCGGGGTTTTCCTGTAATTTATTACGGGACCAGTTCTCTGGAGTTGCCAGTTTGCATTCCGTCCCGGCCGGTTTTCCTTTGTTCTTTCCCGGCCGGACTTTTCCGATGGAGGGGGTTATTTGCAAGTTTGCAAATTACACTTTGTGGAGGGGTTTCTTGCAATTGTATTGATTATGATGGCTTTCATATCTTGCACCATAACTTGCTTGATTGAGATTAGATGTGAGGTATGGTTTGAAAAAGTGCAAGCATGGTTGTATGTTTATTTGTCTCTTGTTATGGTCACCTCCTCTCTTGCTCCTACACTCACCTCCCTTTTGGATTATGTCTCATTCCTCCACCCTTCTCATTCTCACTTGAAGATGATAAGTTTTTTCATGAGAAGAAAAAGAAAGAGAGAAGAAGAAGAAGAGAGTTTTCCTTCTTGAGAGTTTCATTCTTCTTGATCTCATTTCCATGCTAGAAAAATGCAAGCACCATTTTTCTAGTCTTGATTCCTCCATCATGGCAACTTAACCCCATTGAGTCAAAGCATCTTCTACACTACTTCCTACAGCAAATCTTGAGCATGTCGAGTTGCCGGCTTCATGCTCGAGTTGCCTCGGTATTGAGGCGGGAGCCCGTAAAAGACGAAGGCGATGTGGTGCCCTTTCCGGCGAGGAGGCGACGATATGGAGACTACACTTTCCGCAGGAGATCGGGGCGATGGTGAGAAGACCGGAGGACTCGGATCTCTTGGTATACTCTTCTTATCCCATCTCTTGTTTGCTAGTTAGGTTAATGGTAAACGATCCGGGTAATTGTCCGCGGTAGCGCCGGTTTCCGAGTAAGGGAAAAAATTTTTGATTCCGCAATTTGGCCTCGAGCAAGACGGCCGGGGCGCTGCCGTGGCGCAACATGGTATCAGAGCCACGCCATTAACCTTACCTAGCTTCGTTTGATGTGTTTGCATTTCCGATCGACCAAAATTTCCAAAAACCGTATTTTTTGTTCACATCAGTTTCTGTTGAAATATTTTGGTCTCGAAAAATTTTTCAGGTTGTAAAATATTGATGTACTGGAAAATCTAAGAGCTCTGTAAAAATTCGATGAAGTGACTCCACAGTTGGAGCGCGGAACCGCCGCGAAAACCCCCTTTGTGCGGCCCTTCCGCCGCGCACTATTCACATCACTTCACCATTTTTTTACAGAGGCCTTCTGGGCTTAAAATATGGGCTTTGGAATATTAAAGTTGGGCCAATTGTTTCTGTGAGTGCTACAGTTTTCTTTGGGGCCCACTTGTTAATTGTTTGATTGATCGGAAAATTTTAAACACATTATTTCACAGTATTTACATTATATCTGCGACCGTGAATGTCACTCGATCGGTAAATCCGGTCTGACTGCTATAGCCCGGTTAGACGGATTTGCGAACGTGACTTTCACGTTGATGTTCTATGTTTATGCTGTGATGTTGCGGATCGGTCGTGGGGGATAGCCTGGATGCAATGCTAGTACAGTTTTGTTGTATTATGTACATTTGATATTGCGGGGCGAGCGTCCGACATGTGGACTGCCGTCACTGCCTGTTTGTATTATTCTTTTGGGGCACGACCTGGTTGCGGTCGATGTACCCGGTGTATGTATATTTTACTTTCTGTACTAGGGTTGCCCCGCGGTGGGGTGCACGGATAGCCGGGTTCTAGAGGGCAACGGGCCCGCATCTCAGGGCATTGAGACGGAGGGGGCTTCAGTCCAGGATTGGCGGGCTATTCGCCGCACTCGTAGGGGGTACAGGTTGACCCAAGAGGGGTGCCCAAGTTGCCGGATTCCGTGAAGTGCTGGGTGGTCCATTCACGGTACTGAAGGGGGCTGCCTCGCTTCAGGTCTTGGCGGGTGGCTTGCCGCGCCCGTAGGGGTCTAGGATTTCATTGCACAGGCTATCCACACGACCAGGGGAACGTCGGGTTTCAGCAGCGGCTCTGTGAAACCCGGGGCTTCCAGATATCTATATTGTTCTGTGATGCTGTACATTTCTGTGATGTTGCATTTTATTCACGCCTTGAGCGAAATACTATATATTGGTATATATATATTAGTAGATGTTGTATATGTTTTACATCCGCGCTAGTCCAGTCCCCGCTCTGTCGTTAGTAAGCTAACCTAACGGGTGATGACGGGACCCAGTGGCGAATGCGGATGGCATATACGTACGTCAGTATATTTTCGTTCTTTGTGGTGTGATCAATTGATGGGACTGCATTGATTCGGATCATTGCAAGTTTAAACAAACCTTTTCTGATGTTGTTGGAACACTTTTTCAAAAAGCTGTTATTGTAAGGACGTTCACTTTTGTTTTGCATCGTGGTATTCATTTGGAATATCCTGCTCCTCAGTCGACGAGGCAAGGGCCGAGATCCCTTCACCGGGAGTGACCCCTTGGACAGAAGTTTGCGTCAGGGCAATAGCTTCACTATAGACGATTACTTTTGCTTTGCATCGTGGTATTCAGTTGGAATATCCTGCACCTCATTCTACGGGGAAAGAGCCGAGATCCCTTCACCGGGAGTGACCTCTTTAGTAAAGGTTTTCGTCACTATATTTTCTAAAAAGTTATCCAGTTCCTTCAACGATATCAAGTTCATTACGTTAAAGGTTTTCGCCAGAAACCATTCGTAGCCCTCCGTCATTTCGGATTAGTATTGCTTAGTATTCGCGCTACGTTTGTCGTTGCTATTCGCCGAGGCGTAGTGTGCGGTAGCTCTGTAATGCTTTCTGTCGCATGGATATGTGGATTGGTTAGGACAGTCGTGCGACTTTGTTGATTATTCGTCAAGGGTCGTGCGGGTGGGTTTAACGCAATCAAGATAATGACGGGTTGAACTTGACTAGGACCTTTTGATTTGTTGATTATTCGTCAAGGTCACTTGGGTCCTAGGGGTAAAAACACACATCGGGAGTTTCAAAAGAACTGAAACTTGCCAGGCATGCGCATACCTTCTGGAGTGTGGTGACGTGAGTGGATTCCGTCACGTTATCATGCGATGAAAGTTGGATCCCGATTCCCACTGATGAGTTAGTTTACTCCTCGGGTGACCCCGACTAATTCTTCTTTTAGGTTTGGAGGAGAATTTGAGATACAGTGGGAGATTTCCAGATTAGACAAAGTGACAACCATTCTGATCTAGGTTAGAGTGCACGCTGAGTGTTTCTTTTCTCTCTCTCTCTTTGGCAGCGACCATTGACCCGACCCTGGACTATGACTCAGTGACCAAGTTGACCGAACCTTCTTAACACTGGCTTTTTGGATTGTCAGAGTTGCAGACCTCATTGCCACTCCTACTTTTACCCTTTTCTCCAGGACACCCCGTATTACTACGAATGTCCACTTCCATTGGACAAAACCATCGTATGGTTAGATACGAACTCGAAGGATTTCGAGGATGGTTTCTGGTTTTGGAGAAAACGGATAGGACTATTCAGTTGTCTTTTCTTTTCACCTTCTCTCAGGTTGCGAGTACTCCTTGGTTTAGGAGTAGTACACCTATTACGCAAATTGGATAGTCTTCTTCCAAACCTTAGGCTGGTGCCGACCGGTAGGGAATGAAGAAAACCAATTAGCATAACGATGGTGTGCAGAAGGTATTAAGTTAAGACAAAGCAAGGGATTAGTAGGAGGGCAAAGTAAATTGCGACTGATATTCACGACCAAACCAAGTATTTCTTCGCCAATCCTAAATCACCTTTGTATTTCTCCAGGACACTCCGTATTACTACGAAGATCCCAGTTTATTGGATAATCCATCGTATGGTTATATACGAACTCGAAAGGAACTTGTTCCAGTTCGGGGATGGATCCTGGTTCAGGAGAAATAGGAATAAAGTACATTCAGGTGTCTTTTATCTTCACCTTCTCTCGCATTGCGAGTGTTCCTAGGATTGGGACAGTACACCCTTTATGCCTTTTGGATAGTCTTCTTCCAAACCATAGGCTGGTGCCGAACGGTGGGGAAGGAAGAAAACCATTTGGCCTAAAGGGGTGTGCAGACGGTAATGACTAAAGACATATAAAGGGATTTGGAGAGGTGGCAAAGAATTATACGGTTACAGTTGTGAATCTGGATAATGGAAGAGGCATTACTAGGAATACCAGGATACCCCGACGAAACATTTCAATGTTTCAGTTTCACTGTGTACTGTTAATAGAAAACTGATTTCCCGATTAGACACTTACTCCAGGGTATGTATTTACCAGGTTGGATTCTCACATCTGTATGGTTTTACAGATGATGAGTGGGAGTAAGTTATTGGGAATTGGGTGGTCATCCTCATTATATCGGGATTCGTTGTAATCGGTGATATTTGAGGAAGTCACCTGGGTTGTTTGCCGATCGGCAAATATTTGGTTTTGAATATCCGCTGTTATGCACCAATTTCAAATTGATATATCTGTACGTCTATTTTCATAGAGTGAGATATACCTTTTGATATTATGTCGATGACATTTACCTATATCAGTGGATGGTTAGGTAAGGAGCATTAAACAGCGGTGTAATTCTTCTTAACCATAAGTACAGTTTTCAACCTACGACACACAGTGAAAGAGTTGTTAGACTCAGCGGACTTATACAGAGTATTGTATATTGTCCAGTGTCCATTAGGACATAGGGGTTGGTCCTCATACTATATTCTGTTTACTTTTAACTTCTCTAGTTCTTAAACATGTGCTTCGTGGAAACACAGGGTCTGAGTTTTGAGGAGTTATTGGTATAAGAATAAAGTAGAGAACCAGGTATTGCAAGTATCGGGATTCTTCAAAGAGATCGAAGATGTAGATACTTGTGTATGGTATTCAGTTGATAGTAATGATGAAGACAGATTGCTTCTCTTTCAGGATACTCATAATTGGAAGCATTCCTAAGTTGAGTAACGCTGATTGGCCTCTCTCCATTTAGTTGACATGCACTGGAGACAGTTGCATGATTTGAATCTGGTTCAAATAAATCAGTGCCTCTGGTTCTATATTGGATATAGAACAGTTCATATCTTAACGATGTTAAGGTACGGGGAGTTGTCCGGCTTATGCTTAAAACCAGACACTGGACATCTCAAGGCACGTTTCTGTAATGGCTGTTTGTGGGTTGACCCAGGCTATGACGAGGGTTGACTTTCTACCATCTGGAAGATCAATAGAAATATTGTTCTAGACTCGCCACAGTTTTATTAAAAATGGATTTTTTTCAAAAACAGCAGTGGGAGTATGGTAGAACTGGAAGTGATTCCAGAACCGCAAACGATTACTGAAGATTTGATAAGGAACCTAAAGATTCAATCTGATTTGACATTCCATTGGCCACTCCGCAGATAAGGTGGGTAACTTCAGGCACCCGAGAGGTACTCCGGTAGCCTCAAGGACGGTGACAGGGAAGTTCTTGTTTACCCACACTTGCCATTGTTGTTGTTCCAGGCTGCGAGACCCGGCAGGAGGATGAGTATAGCGTCGTTCTAAACTAGCTTTAGAAGTGCACGTCTATATGACTCTGCCAGAGGGTTGTCGTAGTCAGTGGGAGCAGCGGAAGCATTGGTGGACATCAGGCTTATGTCTATTTATAGACTAAAGCAGATGTAGCGGAGATAGATCATCTGTTTCTGATGTGACAGTCATGGGTTTGACGTCATCAGAATAGGGGATGGATCTGTTGAAAAGGTAGTAGGAAGTGATATTCCTATACTACGATCGGTTATACTTTGGTCGTCACACAGTGTTTTCTCCACATGGGACTTGGACATTATATCAGACATATTGGTTACTAGATCTATGGTTTTAGATCTAGATTTGGGTGGTTTCCCAATCAGGGTACTTTGACAGCATTCTAAGAGTATTTAGAATGGACGACTCCTGGCATGGTAGTGTACCTGCAGGTAATGGAGTCACCCTCTCTAAAGGTGTCTTACAGACTAAAGGGGAGAGGGATACGCATGATTGACAGATCACTTGCTTAGGCAATTGAGTCAATCATGAGATGTCAAGTACCACACCAGATGTTGTTCTTGCAGTAGGTGCAATAAGTTGATATTAATCCAATCCTGGAAAAACAGTCGGAAGCAGTTTTAGAACATAAGTGAATGTTCTAGGGATATGATAACGGCTGCCTCCTTTAGGAGACGGTTATCACTCCAAGCTTCCAAGGTGACATGGACGACAAGGAGGTTGTCAGAGTTATAGTTCTCCCTCTGACGAGGGGCAGTATTTTGGACAGGTGGTCCAAGGCAATACTGAGGGAGGCATGGCGCAGTAGACTGATTAAGTTCAGTTGCTGATACAGTCTAAGAAGTTTGGATTTGGAGTTCATTTATGAACTAGGTCCCATCAGACATCCAGACATTCTAAGACAGGTATTGCTCATTTCGGGAGATGGCTTTCTCCGCGAACATGAGATATAGAGAGACGTAGAAAGAAACATCTGAGCGGATCCACTCACTGAGGCTATTCCTCGAACGCAAAAGTTTCACAAACGAGCTTTGTGAGACTGACTAGTAGAGGAGTTGGGTGCTCGGTATCACACGGGCTATGAGTATGCGACATCGCAATAATTAGCCTTGAGTGCAAGTGGGAGATTGTTGGAGTTAGTGCCCTCAGAGTCAATTATTGGATCACAGGCACGTGATTGCAATGATTGA
This sequence comes from Agapanthus africanus, assembly GCA_030015575.1. Taxonomy (NCBI): domain Eukaryota; kingdom Viridiplantae; phylum Streptophyta; class Magnoliopsida; order Asparagales; family Amaryllidaceae; genus Agapanthus; species Agapanthus africanus. The sequence goes on along the minus strand of CM057346.1, from coordinate 451,846,649 downwards.
GGGAGGACATATCCCGGTAGGACAGTCTTACTCGAGATGATAGTATGCTATCTGGTTTATCTTTATCATCGTGTACTGCTTTAGGTGACCTGACATGTCGCTATTACACGTTGATAGAGCCCCTAGGATTCTTGCTTGACGACCAGCAGTATGATGGCGATCATATACGTGGGAGCTGGTAGTCTATAAGCACATCCTTAAAAGGTCCCTAGTCGTGGGAGTTTCGAGACTGGGCATCGATACTCCATTAGTAGGCTAGTGTATACAGTCGAGACCCCGACGAGGGGCGGTGGCCGGTCTCACAAGCCACTGGTGTCAGTTGGTTCACCTAAGATGTATACAGGTGCTCATTGGGTTATGAGTACACCGGACAGGACTCGCCGGGAACCTGCTAGTTGGTCTTATACCAGACGTCAGATAGCAGTTCCCAGGTGACATGTGTACAGGTTAGTTCATCGACCTGAGATCGTCATTTGTCTCGTGTGAGTTCCCACTGTGCTTTGATTACTACCCTACCACGGCTCGAAGGAGTCGTGCAAACAGGTTTTAGTTGGGTACAGTCCCGAGCCACATGGAGGCAGTGAGCGGATCTGCAGGGGTTCGTCTCTCCCGGTATTGGGGGTGAGGTCACGCTGTGTCTAGGAGAGCCATTACGCATAGCCCTCGGCCGAGGCAGGAGATTTACTGGTAGGTATTCCAGTAGTATCTCAGGGCGTTCTGGGCTACGCTCCGACACGACTTGTACCGCTTTTGGGGGTCTGACTTTTACCAACCCCCTAGGCCCGCCATGCGATACTCATAGACGAACGGACCGGACTGTACGGATATTTTCACTGTCAGGCTCAGTTGGGTGTCGGGGTGAGCTTCATCATCGACGTCCCTTTTGGTCAATAGCTGGTGGCCCGTCATGTATTGGCTTATACCTCTGACGTGCCAGTGGTTAAATCCACAGCCATAGTATTGACGAGTCTTTAGAGTCCACCACACTTTCAGTTACTCAGCTTTCGGGCGAAACGCTGTAGAGGCCGTATGGAGATATGGCAGGGTCCGATCAGATACGTGCGGTATTGCACGGATCAGGATCAGACAGTTTGTACTAGTCGCCGTACAGTTATATGGCAGGGTTCGATCAGATACGTGCGGTATTGCACGGATCAGGATCGAACGGATTTTACTAGCCGGCTTTGGTTTAAGCCGGTACTAGTTTAGTACAGTGTAGATTTTGTCTCATTGCATTTGTATCCGGTCGGAATACAGATGCGGGTGTGTATGCACAGTGTCGGGGTTTTCCTGTAATTTATTACGGGACCAGTTCTCTGGAGTTGCCAGTTTGCATTCCGTCCCGGCCGGTTTTCCTTTGTTCTTTCTCGGCCGGACTTTTCCGATGGAGGGGGTTATTTGCAAGTTTGCAAATTACACTTTGTGGAGGGGTTTCTTGCAATTGTATTGATTATGATGGCTTTCATATCTTGCACCATAACTTGCTTGATTGAGATTAGATGTGAGGTATGGTTTGAAAAAGTGCAAGCATGGTTGTATGTTTATTTGTCTCTTGTTATGGTCACCTCCTCTCTTGCTCCTACACTCACCTCCCTTTTGGATTATGTCTCATTCCTCCACCCTTCTCATTCTCACTTGAAGATGATAAGTTTTTTCATGAGAAGAAAAAGAAAGAGAGAAGAAGAAGAAGAGAGTTTTCCTTCTTGACAGTTTCATTCTTCTTGATCTCATTTCCATGCTAGAAAAATGCAAGCACCATTTTTCTTGTCTTGATTCCTCCATCATGGCAACTTAACCCCATTGAGTCAAAGCATCTTCTACACTACTTCCTACAGCAAATCTTGAGCATGTCGAGTTGCCGGCTTCATGCTCGAGTTGCCTCGGTATTGAGGCGGGAGCCCGTAAAAGACGAAGGCGATGTGGTGCCCTTTCCGGCGAGGAGGCGACGATATGGAGACTACACTTTCCGCAGGAGATCGGGGCGATGGTGAGAAGACCGGAGGACTCGGATCTCTTGGTATACTCTTCTTATCCCATCTCTTGTTTGCTAGTTAGGTTAATGGTAAACGATCCGGGTAATTGTCCGCGGTAGCGCCGGTTTCCGAGTAAGGGAAAAATTTTTTGATTCCGCAATTTGGCCTCGAGCAAGACGGCCGGGGCGCTGCCGTGGCGCAACAGGTTGGTACTATACCTATCGTCAGTTATCAGTTCCCAGGTGACATGAGTACAGCTTAGTCCGCTGACTTGACACTGTCACTTCGCCTCGAGTGTGTTCCCACTGTACTTTGATTACTACCCTACCACGGCTTAAAGGAGTCATGCAAACAGGTAGTAGTTGGGTGCAGTCCCGAAGCACTTGGAGGCAGTGACGGTTAGACAGGATTCGTCTCTTCCGGTATTGGGAGTTGATATCGTGCTGTGTCAAGGAGATCCATTACACATAGTCGTCCCTGGCCAGGGCAAGCGACATATACTGGTAGGTTTCCAGTGTTATCTCAGGGTGTTCTGGGCTACACTTCGACACGACTTGTACCGCTATTAGGGGGCTGACGTTTACCGCCCCCCAGGCCCGCCATGCGATATTCTCAGACGAACAGACCGGACTGTACGGAGACTGTCACATTCAGGCTCAGTAGGAGTTCAGATGGGTTTCACCTCGTCAGTCTTCTTATCGGCATCTACCTGGGGGCCGTTACACACAGCTAGTGCCGCTTACGGTCTGTGGTTAAACCCACTGCCAGCGTAGTGTCGAGTCGTTAGAGTCCCACACAGAGAGCTATTCGCCTTTAGGCAAAACGGAGTAGAGGTCGCATGGTTTTGCGACAAGGTTCGGTCACATCCGCGCACTTGTGCACGTTTGGTGTCCGAGCAGTTATTACTAGCGGGCTTTGGTTTAAGCCAGATCCTAGTATACATTTTGGGATTGGTTTTATCTCGTTAGTATTCGTGTTCCTCAAAACGCGGATGCGGGTGTGTATGCACGGTTGACAGAGACAGAGGCAGAGGATTCTCATTAGGGTTGTTGACTGTTGACTTTTGCTAAACCCTAATGAGAATAAGAAATATGATTAATAATAATATTAATTAAGTATTATTGTGCCATGGTTGGGTTGAAAGGTTGACTTTGTTGACTTGTTGACTTTGTTGACCGGTTGACTAGTTTGGACTTGTTGACCATCATCATGACAATGGCTATCATTTCATGGCTATGACTTTTGCTTGCTTGTTGGTTTGCAAAATGCATTAAATGCATGAAATGATAATGCCATTAACATGAACCATCACAAGATGCTTAATTATTGTTATTATTATGATTATTTTGTTTTTGAGAACATGGTTGCAAAAGTCTTCTCTCATTCTATCATATTGATTCTCTCTCATCCTCAAGCTCTCCCTCTTCCTCTTGCTCTCTCTCTTGCTCATGGTTCTATTGTCTCATGAGTTGAGAAACAAGAACCATAGAGATAAAACCCAAAACACTTCTCTACTCATCCTAGTGTATAAGGTCTAGCAAGCCAAGTATTCTAGTTTCCTCTAGATTGAGGTTGGAGCCAAAAGTAGAAGCTTTCGGGTGGATCCATCTTCGGCACAAGGAGACGACGAGGTGAGGCCGATCCGACCACCACAAGGAGTCGAAGAGAAGGAGTTCAAGTTAAGGTATAACCCCTAACATAGTAGTTAAACTCTTAGTTAGGTTGTTAGATAGTTTGTTTAGCAAAGATCCGTTTTCAGAGTCCATGTTACCTCCACCGAAAAAATCGTTTTTCACCATTTCCGCATCCCCGAAAGAACCGGGACGGGTAACGTGGACTTACACATCCATCGCCCATCATATGGGTCAAGATGCGTATACGCTAGTCTACTCTGGTGTATCGATGCCCTGTCTCGATATACCCTCGACTAGGAACAGTTATAGGATGTACTCATCGACTACCATGGCCCCACTAGTATGATCTCATCATAGTCCCAGTAGTCGAGTACAGATCCTAAGGGCTTTATCAACATGTGAGAGTAAGACAGTAAACAATATATAAGTCAACATGTTAAGATAAAGTGAAACCAAATAGCATACTATCATATCGAGCAAGAAATTCCTCTATATATATATCCAAGCATCCATTATAATATACATCATAGGTACAACAATGGCCTCTAGGGCATATACATAACTAACAATCTCCCACTTGCACTAAGGCCAGCTGCTGTAGTATCTCATACCTAGCATCCCGAATAATCTCTCAAACTGTATCTGGGGAATGGCCTTCGTGAATGGATCCGCAGTGTTGTCCTTCGTGTCTACTCTCCTGACCTCGATCTCCCGGCGATCAACTATCTCCCTGATGAGGTGATACCGCCTCAGAATATGTCTGGACTTTTGATGGGACCTGGGTTCCTTGGCCAAAGCCACAGCTCCATTGTTATCACAATACAGAGGTATTGGATGCTCAATGGATGGAACCACACCAAGTTCACTAATGAACTTCTTTATCCAGACAGCCTCTTTGGCAGCATCGTTGGCAGCGATGTATTCAGCCTCCATCGTCGAGTCTGCAACGGTGCCCTGTTTGGAACTCTTCCAACATACCGCCCCTCCATTGAGGATAAAGACAAATCCCGAGTGCGACTTAGAGTCATCCTTATCACTTTGGAAGCTCGAATCGGTAAAGGACTCCACCTGGAGTTCTCCGTTACCATACACCAAGAACATCTCCTTAGCCCTTCGCAAGTACTTGAAAATGTTCTTCACAGCTGTCCAGTGACTCTCTCCAGGATCTGATTGATACCGACTCACTATACTTAGTGAGTATGCTACATCGGGTCTGGTACATAGCATCGCATACATGATAGAGCCTACTGCCGAAGCATAGGGTATCCCTTGCATGCGAGCTCTCTCCAAATCAGTCTTGGGAGACATCTCTTTGGAGAGAGTGAGTCCAGAGATCGTGGGTAGGTTCTCACGCTTGGATTCTTCCATATTAAACCTCTTTAGTATGGTGTCAATGTACCTGGATTGGGACAATCCCAGTATCCGTTTAGATCTATCTCTATAGGTCATGATTCCCAATATGCAGGAGACATCACCTAGATCTTTCATTGAGAATCTTTGTGATAAGAAGAGCTTGACTGATTGCAGCATAGGAATATCATTTCCTATCAATAGTATGTCATCCACGTACAATACGAGGAAGACTACCTTACTCTCTGCTACCTTCTTATAGATACAAGGTTCATCTATATTTTTGATGAAGTCAAACTCTTTGACTACAACATCAAAACAGATGTTCCAACTCCGCGATGCTTGCTTTAACCCATAAATGGATTTAAGCATCTTGCACACCTTTCCGCTGCTCCCACTATCTACGAAGCCCTCTGGCTGAGTCATGTACACGCACTCTTCTAAATCACCGTTTAAAAAGACGGTCTTAACATCCATTTGCCAGATTTCGTAGTCATGGTATGCAGCAATGGCAAGTAAGATCCGGATGGACTTAAGCATAGCCACTGGAGAAAAGGTTTTGTCATAATCCATACCTGGTCGTTGACGAAAACCCTTTGCAACAAGTCTAGCTTTGAAAGTCTCAACTTTTCCATCTACACCAAATTTCTTTTTAAAGATCCACTTGCTCCCAATGGGTTTTACCCCTTCAGGAGCATTTTCCAAAGTCCATACTTTGTTGGTGTACATGGATTTCATCTCAGATCGCATTGCATCCAGCCATTTCACAGAGTCACCACTTGTGATGGCCTGCTCGAAACTAGTCGGGTCATCATCTTCCATGATGCAATCTCGCTCCCACCATCAATGAGAAAACCGTAGTATCTCTCAGGTGGATGAGAAACCCTGCTAGATCGGCGGAGAGGCTGGGGTTCGTCAGGAACTACTGAATTCTCTGGTTCTACTAAATCTTCAGTTGTAATTTGTGTCGCTGGAACCTCTTCCAGCTCTACCTCTTTGCCACTAATTTCTTTTGCAAGAAATTCATTTTCTAAAAAGGTGGCATATTGAGAAACAAACACCTTTTGTTCCTCAGTGCGGTAGAAAAAGTATCCTTGGGAATTCTTAGGATATCTCACAAACTTGCAAAGAACTGATCGTGCCTCGAGTTTGTCCGGATTTTGTCTTTTGACATAGGCCGGACAACCCCATATCTTAACTCGTTTAAAATATGGTCTCTTCCCACTCCATATCTCATATGGTGTGGTAGGTACAGATTTAGACGGAACTTGATTCAATAGGTATGCTGCTGTCTCAAGCGCATAACCCCAGAAGGAAATAGGCAACTCAGCATTACTCATCATAGAGCGCACCATATCTAATAGGGTGCGATTACTTCGCTCCGATACACCGTTGTGCTGTGGTGTATAAGGAGGAGTAAGCTGAGAGAGAATCCCATTCTCTTTTAGATAATCTAGAAAATCATTGCTCAAGTATTCTCCTCCTCGATCAGATCGAAGTATCTTAATACTTTTGCCCGTTTAGTTCTCTACTTCGTGCTTATATTCTCTGAATTTCTCAAAAGCTTCAGACTTGTGTTTCATCAGGAACACATGTCCGAATCTTGAGAGATCGTCAGTGAATGTAATGAAGTAGGAAGAACCGTTCCTGGCATGCGTAGACATTGGACCGCATACATTACTATGTACCAGTCCTAAGAGTTCCGTAACTCTTTCTCCGTGTCCACTAAACGGAGTTTTGGTCATTTTTCCTTTGAGACATGAATGGAAAGTATCATAAGATGATAATTCGAACTGATTCAGATATCCATCCTTATGTAACTTAGCCAGTAGTGTCGTATTGATATGACCAAGTCTACAATGCCACAAGAAGGATTCGTTCATTTCTGAACTTTTCCTCTTGTGTGTGTTTTGTATATTGAGGACTGTATTTTGATTGAGAATGAATATGCCATTATGTAACGAGCCTGATGCAATCAACTTTTGATTTAGGAAGATTTTCATAATATTATCCTGTACTACAAAATTTTATCCTTCTTTACTTAATAAAGAAACTGATATAATGTTGCACATCATGTTCGGTATATAATAGCACTCATTCAGAATCGGTGTATTACGACTTGGTAATACTAGGTGATATTCGCCAACTGCTTTGGCTGCAATACTTGCACTATTCCCTACTTGAACGGAATGATCACCTTTTCCCAGTTTTCTACCTTTCCGTAGCCCATGTAACAATTTACATATGTGGGATCCTGATCCGGTATCTAATACCCAGGACGTAGGGTGAACTGAGAAACGGTTCTCAATAACTAACACACTCGAAGAAGGTGCATCAACATACATGTTCTCTATTTGGGCGGCGTGAGAATCCAGATATTCTCCTGTTTCCTGTTCAGTCTTATAACACTTATAAGATTGAACGGGTCCAACATTCTCCTGCTCGGTATAATAAGCGGGTTCAGTCAATACATCCATATTATTATCTTGATTATGGCCTGACATGGTCGCTATCTGGAGAGAGAGAGAAGGAAACACTTTAGCGTATGCTCTTGCAAGATTAGATTGGTTATTATCTTATCTAATCAGGATGTTTCCCACTGTTTTTATCAAATCTTCCTTCAAACCCTAAAAGGTAAGATTAGCCGGGATTAATTACACCCTACAATTTCGTCAATCTTTCAGCCAGATCAGTGTCGGTACTTGAGGGAGGTTCCCCGTGCTTTCGCACGGACCTAATTAAAATAAACCTCGTCTTTCCAGAGGCATAACCCCGTTAACACCTTTCTAGACACCTACTTGATCGGCTAATTGTCCTGTGTAAAACTCTCCCAGGAGTAACTCTTACTCGTAGTGGGTATCAGGATCCATCTATCTCATAGAAGGTATGCAATCTCATTGCAAATTTCAACACTTGAAATTCCCGATAATGCTTTTTCCCCTAGCAACTTATGATCTTAACATAGTAAACAAATCATAATTGCTAGCCAAGTTCAACCCGTCATTTCCCGATTGAATTAAACCCACCTGCACGACCCTTAACATAGTCAACAAAGTCGCACAACTACCCTAGTTCAATCACATCTCATGTTTTAGCAGATAAGTACTAATTAGCTACCGCACACTACGCCTTAACATAGTCAACAAACGTAGCACGAATACTAACTAGTCTTTATCTGAAATGACGGAGGGCTACGCAGGTTTTTCAGAAAACCATGAGCATAATGAACTTGATATCGTCGTAGAATTGAGTGATTTTGAAAAAGGAGTGTTTTTGAGGCTTTTCTAATTTCGCTAAAGAGGTCACTCCGGTGAAGGGATCTCGGCTCTTTCCCCATCAAATAAGGTGCAGGGTATATCATATATACAGCGGTACAAAGCAAGAACTATATAAGCTGTCAAAAACTAAACCGCGAGTTTGTAGCATCTGCCAGTTTCGCTAAAGAGGTCACTCCCGGTGAAGGGATCTCGGCTCTTTCCTCATCGAATAAGGTGCAGGGTATATCATATATACCGCTGTGCAAAGCAAAACTGTAGCTACCCTTTTTATAAAGTTTTGATTCTACAACATCTTTTAGGTTTCTTTTCTTTTTATTAATCTCATTAATAAATCCCATCAGCTTATGCTTCCTAAGCATCACAGAAGAAACGAAAGCAGTAATATTTATATATCAGCATATATATATAGTATAAGCATTCGTCTCAGGCAGTAATATGATCTCATCACAGAACATTGCAGCAGAAGAACATATATGAAATATTGGATATACTAGGATGTCCGTGTTTTTAATACGAGCCGGTATAAAACACGGATTCCACGGTCGTGATGAATAGCTAAACCCACATCCCTAGACCCCTACGAGAGCGGCAAGTAACACTGCCAATTCTAGGGTTAGGAGACCCGGTCTCGACTCCTCGAGATGGCCTCCCACTGGACCCTAGAACCCGGTTACTTATGCTCCCCTCCTTGGGTCTACCTAATGCGGAAAAGTAAATAATATACAATGGTGACATCATCCTCAGCCCGGAAGTGCCCCAATAAAATAATATTACATACAAATGAATTTTACATGAATGAAAATAAAAACCCTCATCTCACATAAAACCCCCGGCTATTCAGAACACGACGATCCAATATAACATATCACAGCAACACATAATATCACATATTATCAACGTAAGTAAGTATGCATACACCGATCGTCGTTGATGTATAGCAACGAAAACCGGCAATACAACTACATACTACACTTACGGTCACAGAAAAGAAATTGTAAAACTACAACATTTGGAATCCACAATCACTTTAGACATCGTAAATCCGAAATATCACATACTTCGCATTTCATGCCTAACTATATGAATTCCACATATTGTATCACATTCCAGATAAATAGACAGTATTAAACTTTCCGATCGGATAATCAAATACCCAAGATTTCCTAAATAGCTCAACACTTGAGTGGAGTTCAAATAATCCCAGAATATGTCACAGTACCGATGGTCCAGCCGTAGAAGGGTCAAGCCAACGCCTCACATGTGGCACGCCGTACTGCCCCAAACCCTAAGATTTAGAGGCGGTTCAGACGGTCACATAATCGAGTTAAGGTTTGTGTTCTTCTAGAGGGACCACCGCGTTACTTGCACGTTTTTCCGAAAGATTTAAACCCGAGAAAAATTCAACACTTGAAAGTTTTTCGTGCCAGGAAAAAATGAGTTAATGATATCCGTTCGAACATTTTAACAGTTTCTAAATATCCGGAAAAACACAACAAAATTAAATTTTCCGATCGAATCCACGATTACAAAGTAAACCCCAGAACACTCAACACTTGAGTCAGATTAAAAATACCCATAAAATATAACTAACAGATATAGATATTACTGTTCAAAAACGAGTGCATAAGCCTTCTGTACGGCCGTGGATCCGCGGCCGAAGCGCGGTACGGCCGCAGTTCCGCGGTGGATTGTACAGATCATAACCCCATTTTTCACAGTAATGCTTAAATTTCCCTGCTGAATTTTTTAGGTCTTTTTAATTCAGAAAAAATCGCATTTTTAAAATTTGTCTAGAGAGGGGTCCGTTTTGACATTTCGGGGTTCGATCGGAGTTTTAACTTCGTATACACGTCGTCTAATGCTCTAGCTAGGCTTTGATACCACTGTAGGGTTCCTAGGCACTCTTATGAGGGTTCATAAGGCATTAACCATGCCCGAATAAAATTTTAGACGTGCCGAACAACCCAAAACCGGGATCTTTGCTAGATTATTAGGGTTTAATATGCAAGTAAATATCTTTACAACTAAGTGTGAGGGATTACAACCTTTGTAGTCCGCTCCTTCGCTTCATAAGCTCTGAGTAGAAGTCCCTTCACCGCGATCCACGATCTCCCGGACTCAAAAGAGGCTCCACGACTCGAACGATCCATGCTGGCTTGCAGTGTTCCTTTTCTCCGATGATCTACGTTGAAGTTGCTATAACTCAAGCTCTCTCACTCTAATGAGGTGAACACCCTAATCTAATGGGCTAGATTAGATGAGGATGATGGAGTAGTATTTATGCTATCTTTTTATATCAAATTCTCACATGAAAACATCACAAAAGGAAAAACTAGTAAGCTTTCTCAAAGCTCAAGAGAAAAGAAGATAATCAAAAATGAGTTAAATCCTTTTGTGATAAATTAGGAAAAGATATATGATTAATAATATAACCATGGTCAAGGATGACAAGGATAACCTTTGTAGAGACTTAACTAGGGCTTGGGTTTGGTTGGGTTAAAGAATGAGTCATAACAAAATATCAACATAATATCTTAACCATGACAAAAGAAAATCCTTCTAGAAGCATCAAGAAGGAACTAACCCAAATCAAACCCTAATCTAGTTTAATCTTCACTAAACATGTTTCATTATTAATTATATCATGTTACAATAATATATATCACATATATATTATATATATTTGTAACAAAAGAAAATAATACAATTAATATATATCGCATATATATCAATGTATTATCCAGTGAGAAAATGAAATAATAAAGCGAGCCAATATTAAATAATGTAATACAATATATCATATATATTATTATACATTAAATTATCGAATCAACACTTGATCCGACAATCCGGCTATATCGAATATAACCGACTAATATATCATGTACCGATTCATTGAATCAACACTTAATCCGATGACCCGGTTCATATCTAAATATCACGAGAATATAATACGGTATCACATATCGCATTATCCTCGGTCGTGCACATATCACATATGTGCCCCTACTCCGTTTTGCCTGAGTCAAGAAACCTCTGTGTAGGACTCTAAAGAATCGTCAATACGCCGGTAGCAGGTGATGATCATATCAAACACCCACAAGCTGCAAGCGGTCAGCTAAACGTAACAGCCACCCAGGTATTGAGCGATCAGAAGATCAACAAGCTAGCCTGTGCGTTCTCCTGTGAATCCAATCAGTAACACTCCCGTACAGTCCGGTCTCTTCGTCTGATATGTTGCATATCTAGTCTAGGGGTGGTATGTAGGGTTCCTAGGCACACTATAGAGGTCTCACAAGGCATCAACCTTGCCAATTTAAAATATTATGGGTGCCGAGAAACCCTAATACGGATCGTAGACTAGATGTATAGGCGAAAAAGGAAACTAGTTAACACTTTAACTAAAGATTAGAAGCTACAACCTTTGTAGATCCGGTTATCCACTTCCTTAGCTCCACGTAGACGTCCTCTCGCTGTCCTAGTCGGATCTTGGACTCTCGCATCGGCTTCATCGAAGAAACGAGCGGAATAGGTCGTCGGCTTCGTGCCGAAGATGATCTACGTCGAGGTTGCACAAGTTCAAGCTCCAACTTCACCAAGTTGTGAAACTTGTGAAGAAAACACCCAAAACAACTTGGCAAGAGGTAGAGGGTGAAGAAATAGGAGGTGGGTTCACTTTAGAATTGGATTTCTCTCACTTTAGCTCAAGTTGCCATTGATGGACCTTAAGCTTTTCTTGAAGAAGAAGATGATCAAGAAGAAGAAAGAATATGATATGTCTTTAAAATGAAAAAGAAAACAATACTTATCATATCCTAACTAAGGTTAAGTGTAGAGAATATACCATGGTTACTTGAGAGGGTTAGGGTTAAGCATGAAGACAAGAATGGTTGCATAAGTCAAAGCTTCATGAAGCTTCAACTAGAAACAAAAGAAGCCACCATCTTTATCTAAATCATTTCCAAATAAATAAACAAATAAATAAATGAAAAATCAAAACCCTAATCATCTCTTAACCATGGATTAATCCTTTACACTTAACCAAATGATCAAGTATCATCAAACATGATACAAAAAAGTGCACAAAAGCATATCACATATACAATGTGCATCAAGTGAGAAAAATCCGTTTAAAGTGAACCAATACTAGTTAATGTAATGCAATATATCAAATATATAATTATACATTAAATCATTAAATCAACATTTGATTCAATGATCCGGTCATGTCGCACATAACCGACTAGAATGCAATGTATCGATTTATCGAATCAATGATTCGATAACTAGGTCATATCGAATATAACCAATCGAAACATATATCGCGAGAATGAAATGTGGTATCTCATACTCGCATTATTCTCGGTCCTGCACATATCTCATATGCGCTCCTATTTCATTTCGCTTGGGCCAGGAAACCTCTGTGTAGGACTCTAAAGACTCGTCAATACGCCGGTAGCAGATGATGATCATATCAAGCATCCACAAGCCGCAAGCGGTCTGCCAAACGTAACGGCCATCCGGGTATTGAGCGATCAGAAGATCGACGAGCTAGCCCGCTCACACTCCTGTGAATCCAACCAGTAACACTTACCGTACAGTCCGGTCTGTTCGTCTGATACGTCGCATATCAAGTCTAGGGGTGGTATACGTCAGACCCCAATAACCGATAAGTCGTGCCGATGTGAGGCTCATAACGAGTCGAGAAACTATTGGTAACACTTACCAGCAAATCTCTAATCAGCCCTGGCCAGGGACTTCCCTGTTACGGCCAATCGAGCACAGCGCAACATCAACCCCCAATACCGGGAGAGACGAAACCCCTCCTATCGCTCATTGCCTCCATGTGACTCGGGACTGTACCCAAAGACCACCGTTTTGCACGCCCTCATGGACGTGGTAAGGTGGAGATCAAAGCACAGTGGGAATCACACAAGACTCTATGACGATCTCGGGTCTACAGACTAACCTGCACAAGTGTCACCTGAGAACTGCCATCTGACGTGAGGTATAATACCATCTGGGAGTTCTCGGCGAGTCCGTCCAGTGTACCCAGTCTCCACTGAGCACCCGTATACCATCTCTGATGTCAAACACCAATGGATATGGGATCATCCATCGCCCATCTCATGGGTCGAGAAGCGTATACGCTAGTCTACTCTGGTATATCGATGCCCTGTCTCGATACACCCACGACTAGGGACCATGAAGGATGTACTTATGGACTACCATGTCCCCACTAGTATGATCTGCATCATAGTCCAGGTAGTCAAGTACATATCCTAAGGGCTTTATCAACATGTAACTATAAGACAGTTTAAAGAGACAAGTGTACATGTTAAGACAAAGAGTAACCAGATAGCATACTATCATATCGAGCAAGAAAGTCATCTCTATATATGTCCAAGCATCCAATATCGCCCATCATATGGGTCAAGATGCGTATACGCTAGTCTACTCTGGTGTATCGATGCCCTGTCTCGATATACCCTCGACTTGGAACAGTTATAGGATGTACTCATCGACTACCATGGCCCCACTAGTATGATCTCATCATAGTCCCAGTAGTCGAGTATAGATCCTAAGGGCTTTATCAACATGTGAGAGTAAGACAGTAAACAATATATAAGTCAACATGTTAAGATAAAGTGAAACCAAATAGCATACTATCATGTCGAGCAAGAAAGTCCTCTCTATATATATCCAAGCATCCATTATAATATACATCATATGTACAACAATGGCCTCTAGGGTGTTCCCCTCCGAAAGACGGCGCACAGGACCGCGATGTCCTGGCGCTGAGATTCGGGGCAGATGCTATTTGGTTTTATCCGTCCACCTCTCCGAAGATGCCAAGTTGATTTATGGCACCGTGTATCGGAGGTTTAGACGGATGCGGCCGATGTAGCAGACTTCGTCAGATTCCCCCTCGCTTGAGGGGTTTTTGATTGTGGGGACGCACTTCCCTGCAGGCGCAAGCCCCTGCAGTTAATTACGCTACCGCATCGCGGTAACAACTTTCTCCTTCACCAGAATTTCACTTCGTGTCGTGTGTTTTTGTTTTGTTTGTGGTTGCCCGTGGATTGTATACGGAGACTGAGTAATGCCGTCGCCCGTAGGACGTGGATTAGTCCAAATCCGTATTTATTTAGATTTGGGTTTGGTGTTTTTAGTTTAAGGATGCATTAGTCGCGTTGCGTCTAAGATCAACTTAAACGTTCGTCAAGGATACGTTAGTCCTGTTTTGGACTAAGATCAACTTGACTTGATGATCGATTCAATATTTGGCCGTCGGGACTCGTCACCTCTCTAACGTCGTTGAAGGATTACAACGACAGGTGTCAGAGGAATTCAGAGATGTACCCTTGAACCAAAGTTGATTTGGGGTTTTACCATTCATTTAAATGTCTAAGGATGCGTTAGCCGTATTTGGGGCTAAGATCAACTTAAACGGGACCGTTTAGATCCGGCAAAAGAGCATTTGGAGGCTCTATCGTTCCAGTTTAGGGACATAGTGGTCCATTTTCCAGTTTAGGAACGTGGTGGTCCGATATTAGTTTAGGGACGTCTCGGTCCGATATTAGCTTAGGGACATTTCGGTCCAATAGTAGTTTAGGGACATTTCGGTCCATCGTTAGTTTAAGGACGTTTCGGTCCAACATTAGTTTAAGGACGTTTCGGTCCAATATTAGTTTAGGGACGTTTCGGTCCAATATTAGTTTAAGGACGTTTCGGTCCACGAGTTTAAGGACCCCGCAGTCCATATGGGTGTGTGGTCGTTGGGACCCGTCACCTCTTTGACGTCGTTGAGGAATTACAACGATGGATATCAAAGGAGTTCGGAGATGTACCCTCGAACCGGATGTGGATTGGTTTAGGAGAGCCATTCTGCTCAGTTAATTTAATTTAAGGACTTATGGCCAAAATTGGGTTAAGTCCAGTTGAGGATATTCAATATTTTTCTTGATCTTTGGCCTATTAGGCCTGTGCTAGGGCTTTGCCCAAATTTAATAATGCACTGCATTCTATTCTGGCCTGCTAGGCTTTTGATTTGGGCTCTGTCCCTTTATTTATGATGCAGAGCATCTGTTTTGGTCCATTGGACCTTTCAATTTGGCTCTGCCCTTTCAAACAATGCACAGCATTTTGTTTATTAGGCCTGTTAAGACTTTTAATTGGGCTTGGCCCCTGTTGTAAGCAAGGCAGTGCATTTGTCTGGCACTTTGCGCCGAGTAATGAGCGCAAGCTCATATGGTGATGACACGTGTCACGCTCTGGTGAGCGCAAGCGCACTAGCGCAGTACGCTGCGCTAGCGCGCTGCGCTGTTGCGCTGCTGACACGTGGCGCGCTCTCAGCGAGTTGCGCCAATTCCAGAGAGCAAACCTCTATCTCAAGAGCGCTTAGCGCAAGTGGTTCTATAGCTGACACGTGGCGCTCTCTTAAGAGCACAACGGCGCAGTTTGGAAGTGCAAAGCACTAAGAATCTTTTAGATTCAAGAACGGAAGTGCAAAGCACTATTTAATTTCTTGATCTAAATTAGATCAAAGAAAAATAAATTTTTCTTTTGTTTGAAGAACCAGAGGTTCACAAGAGTGCAAAGCACTATTTTTTTTATTTATATATTTTTTTTGTTTTAAAGAACCAGTGGTTCATAAGAAGTGCAAAGCACTATTTATTATATGAAGATCATTGATCTTGTTTTTAGATCAATGATCTATTAGAGGAAATTTCTTTTTCCTTATAAAGGTTTTTTACCTCTTCTTGAAATTTTTCTCAGAGTTCTATCTGTTTGAAGCTCTTGATTTTTTTTTAAAGAAAAATGTTCATGCCTTTGAATTGAGGCCTAGGGTCCTTTTTATAGTGCCCATAAGTTTGTTGAATTTGTTAAAGAGATCTTTCTCTGAGTGATTTGGGGAATTTTCCCCACCGTTGGATCTTTGATCCAAGGGCTTCTGCTTTGCAGAAGAAAATCTTCTTGTTTTAACAAGAACTGAAAAGATTTCTTAGAAATTTATTTCTGTTTGGCGCAGATGCCCCAGCGCGTGACACGT
Source organism: Agapanthus africanus (assembly GCA_030015575.1). Classification (NCBI taxonomy): domain Eukaryota; kingdom Viridiplantae; phylum Streptophyta; class Magnoliopsida; order Asparagales; family Amaryllidaceae; genus Agapanthus; species Agapanthus africanus. Next base: position 451,830,361 of record CM057346.1, on the reverse strand, counting down.
GTCGCGCAGCGCACTGCGTAGTGCAACTGCGCTGACACGTGTCGCGCAGCGCAGAGCGCAGCGCAACTGCGCTAGCGCATCCGCGCTGACACGTGTCGCGCAGCGCAGAGCGCAGCGCAACTGAAGCGTTGCTTCATAAAAATAGAGCTTTGCTCTGATTGGGCGCGCCTTCTTGGGCGCGCCTTCTTGGGCGCTGCGCTGACGTATTAGCGCCTGACACGTGGCGCGTTGCGCCCGAGACTTGAAGCGTTGCTTCAAAATTTTGAATTTTGAATTTGAACAGAGCTTTGCTCTGATTGGGCGAAACAAATGCCCCCCCACCGTTGCGCTCACGTGGCACACACGTGAGTGCAGCGGTGGCAAGCCCTTGCCCGTTGGATCAAGAGGCGAGCTCAAGGGGCGCAAGCGCCTTATAAATAGGGCCTCTGACCCTTAGAAAAATCTCACCATTTTTCTAGATTTTGATTTCCAGAGCTTTGCTCTTGCTTAGAACTCCAGAGCTTTGCTCTCGTTTCCAGAACTTTAGAGCTTTGCTCTCATTTTCCAAGTTAAAGAAAATTTTAGGTAAACTTAATCTTAGATTAAATATTTTAATTAACTAATAGAGCTTTGCTCTTACAGATCTTTTGATCTAAAGAGATCCCCATTGGGATTTTATAAACAGAGCTTCGCTCTCAAAAACTTGCAGATCTACAGGGATTTTGTTCATAGGTTTGCTCATAGACAGAGCTTTGCTCATAGATCATCTGTAGATCTTTTGGATCTGACAAAAATGAAAAAATTTCACAAGTTTTTCGTGGATTTTCCCAGATTTCAAAATTTTCAATCCTTTTAGGTGTAGACATTTTCTAATGGACCTTTCCATTATTACCATAGAGCTGTGCTCTTTTTAAGGAATTTTATTCCTTTGAGACCAGAAATGGACAAGTGTCATTCTGTGACAGAGCTTTGCTCTGAAAGAGGAGATTTTCTCCTTGTCTCTAGGGATTCTTCCCCCCTTTTTTAAAATGGGAATGTTTCCCCGGGGACCAACTGACAATCTCATCCAATGATGAGTTTGTCTTATTAACTGACGTATTGTCATTTAGATTTTGTGGGTCCCTCTTTGGTCTCCTACTCACTGCACTGTGGTGCGGTGTAATTAATTAATTTTGATTTTAATTTAATTAATGCATTTTCTTCTTTCAATGCCAAACGTTGGGATTACAACACTAACGGCTAAATTGTTCTTTCGCAGCGATCATGTCTGAAGACACTTCATTCCCGTTTGTCCGCTCGGAGGAGGGATTTCCCGAGGCGCCCTTGGACCGTGAAGCCCTAACCATGATTAAAGAGTACGACCCGGAGTACAAGAAACTCCACCTTTGGGGGTCTTGGTATAACCAAATCATTATGGGCCGACGGAGCTTCACCTGTGCGGTACCGTCAGAACCCATCACGGCAATTCACTACGCTACCCCACCTTCAGTGCAGTATGCCATGGAGATGATAGACTAGACCGCGAACAGCTTTCTTCATCCCGCTATGGATGCGGTTCTGGTTCAGCGTCCTATGGTTCTGGATATCCTAGGACGCCGTATCTGTCAGGGGGAAGCACGACCCTGGGGGCAATCATATAACCTTGGTTTGATTCCCCGTCACCCTATTGGCTATCTGCCGTGGGCCCGGTACATCCTGTCGACGAGGAAGTCGCAGTTGATAAGACTAGGATTATACACCGCAGTCTACGTCTCTCTCTTCCAATATCCTACGCTCCCCACTTGGTGGTTCAAGACTTTCTTGGAGCAATGGAATATTCCCACCCACACTTTCCTTGCCATGGATCGGGAAGTGTCCATTTCTTTGGAGGAATTCGCGGAGGTATCCGGCCTACCGGTCATGGGGGAACACTATGAAGAGCTGCTCCCGACAGATGAGTACATCTTCGGTGCTAAGCCGATGGTAAGGGGGATTACGCCGGAAAATGCCGTTCAACACCAATTCCCGAGCCTGATCAAGGTGTTGAACATCTACGAGTCCCTCTTCATCGAACACGGGGGCCGAGGGGTTAATTTTGAGGACTTCATTGCTCGCTTCCTCTGTCTGAGCGTTATTTCACCAAGAGCCGTCAAATCTGCCATCCTGGATGATCCTTTTGGCCTAGGTTTGGATAACCTGCCGACGAAGGAGATAGACCAAAAGGCTTTCTTCCTCCCAGACCTCCCTACCATATCTTTCGCGGAAATTGCAGCCCCTGGGATGGATGAGGAGGCCTTTTTCTTAGGATTTCTCGGGCTGTGGCTGAGTTGGTTCGCGATCCCAATGCATTCTCATCGCATGCGGCCCTCTGGCTTTTATCCAGCCCACCGCATGGTCATCGGGGTAAAGGTGGCCGTGGGGATTGCCGGCCTGGCGCACCTATATCATGGCCTCAGCCGAGCAGCGGATGCCAACGAGCCCGGGGTACTGCACATGGTCTTCCCGATGCACTACTTTGCATCGTGGCTCGAGCTACACACGGCGGGTGTCTTCGGTATGCATAAAAGGCCTTCATTCTTTGATAAGTGCGGTTTTCCTCGCATTTTACAGCTGATTGGCTCATCAATCGTGACCCCTTCACCACGGGACGCCAGAGGTTTACTGCTTCGCCCTCACACCGTTGGATTCGGGATGTCCTTTATTGATAAGGTATTGACCATTGGAAAAGCGTCCACCTCTGCGGTGCGACCATTACAGGACTCCTTCAAGGATGGAGCTTCAGTGTTAACGGCCCGGGAGATCCTTCATTTGTATTCTATTAGACCGGGTTTCCTAGTCTTCAGGCAGGGCGGTGCAGCAGTCTTTATGAGATATAACCCGCATCGTTTTGCCCGACAACTGGGTTACGATCAAGGGGTACCCTTAGAAGCTTTCTTACTGGAACCTGCTGTCAATGAAGAAGGGATGGAGAATGCGTTACACCACTTCATGCGCCTGAACACGGGTTCTCGTTTTTTCGTTAGCACGCCGGCCTGTGCTCCACGACTCCTTAATGTATATAAAGAGTGGTACAATCATGCGACGGGGGCTGTTATAAAGGAAGAGAGGCGAGTGTTGATCGACCGTAAAGAAGTACCCCCCGGTACCAATCGTAACGCTCCCTTAGCGCCAAGGATCCTGGTGGTTCCTCCTCTAAAAGATGCTGGGGGCAGACCATCACGTGCGCAAAGCCCTCCACATGAGCTGCCGCTCCCTGATATCACAGACGCACCTCCCGCACCCTGTGCTCCAGTGGAGACAGTGGTTGTACCCTCGCCGGAGTCTGGCGTGGCTGCAGACATTGGGACCCGTCGTCCTAAAGTGGCTGCTAAACGGAAGTCGATCCCCCGCGAGCCTAGGGTCGGGGGTCAAAAGAAAAAGAAGTCGCTCTTCGTTGCGGATGTCGTGTTCGGCCAGGAACCCCATGCTCCTCATGCTGAAGGTCTGCTCGAATATGGGACTAACGCAGGGTTGGTGATGCCGCCGCCGGACGATACAGACTTGGAGGCTGCTCTCAGAGCTTCGGCATAGTTGGTGAAGCGTGACGCATGGCTGGCTAAGCTTGCGCAATCAGGTAACTACTAGTCGCCTTTTTCTTTATTGCAACATATCCTCTTCATTATTTTTGACTAACGCTTTTCTTTCTTTTCTTTCAACAGGCATCACTGATGAAGAAGCCATTGCTGCTTCTCTGAGGACTTTTCAGGAGGAGGAACGTCTCAGGGCATCTATGGGCCTTAGTAAGTTTCAACTCATCAAGTTTTTCATTTTCCTTGTGTTATGGTCAATCTAACCCTTCCCTTTTAATTACAGGAACCTCAATGCCGTTCCCTCCTAGCGACGCAGATGTTGTACCAGCTGCCGACGTTCCTGCTTCTTCTGGGCCACCGCAGGAGGTTCGTCTTGAAGAGCAGATGAGAGATGCCTTAAAGGCTCTGGAGGCATCCCTGAATGAAGACGATGATGCCTTGAAGGAGGCGTCACAGAGGTCCCTCATGACCGCTCGGGAGGAGAGGAAGCGGTTGAGGCGTGAGGCGAAGGCGCGCAGGGCTGCCTTGGCTATGGGAGCGGGCCCCAGCACCGCTCCTCGAGCTGATACTCCCTCCGAAGAGGCCCCTGTCGCCCTATCCACTGCCCGCAGAGAGGTAGCGCGAGCAGTTCGGAGCGCAAACGGTAAATCCGCTTCAGGTAATATTTCTTTCAGAGTTTTTGTTATAAGGATTTTAATGTTATTGGTCCTTATATCTCTTATCTTTGCAGGGCCAAGTCCGATCGAGGGAGAGGCGAAAGCCGTCGATCCTAGGGGAACGGAGGAGGCGATGCCTGCCGAACTCGAGCCGACAGTGGGTAATATCGCTGAGGCCATGGAGCCTGAAGTGGAGGTCGAGGGGCCTACCGCCGAGAAGGTCATTGATGCCGAACCTGAAGCGGTGGCGGATGATGAGTCCAGGGTGGTGGCGGCTGAGGCGCTCGAGGTCGGCGGTCCCCTGGCGACGGTAGACGATACAACCGCAGCTACTGAACCTGAGAGAGTAGTGGGTGAGGTGGCCATGATTCCCGAGGACGAGCCAACCGCTCCCTCTCTGGAATCTGGCAATACTCCAATCATAGCCCTTCCCGTCTATGGCCCTCCGCCGTCCCCAAGTCTTGCTAGAACGACGACGGTCCCCATCGAGTCGGGTGACGAGGCCACGGGCGGTGGTCTCATGTCGGTAGAGGAGGGAGTCGCCTCCGTTTCAGCCGGGAGCTCCTCAGGTAAACCCTAAGTGGCTGCTTTTCTCTACTTTACAACCTTTTCTGACAAGTTCACCTTTTCGTAATGCAGGTGCAGTTAGTGCCGATGCCCCACCGCTCGAGGGAACGCCTTCAACGACTGCCTTGGCGGTGGTCACCTCTCAACCCTCTCTCATACCCTCGAAGATGTTGGAAGGTATGTGTTTGCGATTTATTAATCTTATCTTCCAGATGTATAATTTGTGTACTAAAGTCACACTGTTGTATCTTCCAGGAGTGCTTTTTGATCATCTCTATCAAGTGTTGCTCCCACACTTCTCCTTCCCATCTGAATTCGCCTCTCCCTCTGGTGGCGCTGGTGAGTACCGTTCCCGATTGGTAGCTTTGTCTTTTAAGTGGTAGAATTATTTCTAACTCTCTCTTGTTCTGACTGCAGTGCTGCAAATCGAAGGGGGAGCAGAAAGATCGGCTGCGCCACCAGCCCTTCCGGCCTTGCCACCTGTCTCCACCGGTATAGTAAACTATCTTATCAATGACTTCCTTCATATCTATCGAATCATCATCTAATCGCATTTCGTCTTTTTCCAGCTGTCGTTCCAGTCTTGGTGCCTTTCAAGTCTCGCATTACAATACCGGGCGGCCCTTCCCAGCGACATCCGTCCTCAAAAGGTGCCGCGAATAGTTTTCGCATGTTGAGCGACTACATCGAGGAACTCGACATCGAGGCTCCTGTATCTGCTGAGGACTTCGCCACGACGGTTAACCCGATGTTGGCGATATTTGCCACCTTCCATGACGAGGGCATTGTCGCCTCTTGGGTTAACTATTGTCGGGAGATCGAGGCTCGCCTTCATCAGCTGGAGTCAATGCGCCTGTCCCCCGAGACTTTGGCCTTGAGCACTCAACGGGGAGCATGGATCAAGCAAAGCGCTTCTTATTTCCGTCATCTGGAACAAGAAGTGGCTTTGAGGCTGAAGGAGTGCCAAGATTTTTCAAGCAGAACTGCTCGCTTGCATGCCGAAGTTGAGGCGAACGCCGCTGAGGTAAAGACCGTCTTCGAGGGTCTTCTGGAGCGCATATCGAATGGGCTGAGACTAAAGGGGGCACTTGATGTCGCCGAGCATGACACTCCAGGCCGTGAAGCTGCTCATCAAGCCGTCAGGGATCAGCTTGCATCCGTCGCACAGCAACGGGCCCAGGTGGAGGCGGAGTTGGCAGTGGTATCCAATCGGGAAAAGGCATGGAAGGAAGTGTACGAACAACTGATAGAGCTACTTAAGACGCTTCCTTCCCAATAGCTGCCTTTGTATCAATGTATTTGTAAAAAATTTCTTTTCTGAGTAACATGTATCCGTTCTTTGCTCTTTTGTATGATTCACCATGTATTTGATTGAGGTCAATGAATAAAGATACACACTTTCTTTTGCGATATCTTGTATGCTCTTTTGTTTTCTGCCTTTACATCATGATGTTGTCGATGAACCTGATTGGCAGACAACTTAATTTTTCCAAGAGATAGCGATGGCTTAGGCCGCAGGTTCAGATCTGCCGCCTAAGACTTTTCAATTCTATGAGCCGTGAGGGTCTCATAGAGATTTTTCTCCCTACGGATCGAGAGGATCTCATAGGTGGATTTTCTCCTTAGGAATCGTGAGGATTCCTAAGTGTGGTTTTCTCTTATAAGTCGTAAGGATCTATAAGAGAATTTTCCCTCTTACGAGTCGAGAGGATTCGTAAGCGGTTGTTTCCCTTCTCGTCGAAATTCGACTTCGGAGAGTGAGACCCGTGAATAGTATGCAAGAGACCAGTTTGGATTGACTTGCAGGGCCCCATTGCTCAAGAAGCAAGCTTTTCAATCCTTACTGCCTGAGACTTCTTCTTACAAATTGAGACGAATCGGGGATTTATTTGCAGTTGTAGCGGAACAGTTGACATGAGTTAAGAAGCTCTCGTCACGGAGTGTTTGTATCCGTGAATCGAGGAGTTTGCTAGGGATTATTTATTTCCCAAGCGCCAAGGATTATTTGTTTCCTTAGGGTTTGAAACGAGTCGAGGGTTCCCATGGGGGCTCTGGTGGCTCTACGGATCGACGCGGATCAGGAGGCTCTCGTCAAGGAGTGTTTGTATCCGTGAGTCGAGGAGTTTGCTAGGGATTATTTGTTTCCCAAGCGCCAAGGATTATTTGTTTCCTTGGGGTTTGAAACGAGTCGAGGGTTCCCACGGGGGCTCTGGTGGCTCTGCGGGTCGACGCGGATCAGGAAGCTCTCGTCAAGGAGTGTTTGTATCCGTGAGTCGAGGAGTTTGCTAGGGATTATTTGTTTCCCAAGCGCCAAGGATTATTTGTTTCCTTGGGGTTTGAAACGAGTCGAGGGTTCCCACGGGGGCACTGGCGGCTCTGCGGGTCGACGCGGATCAGGAAGCTCTCGTCAAGGAGTGTTTGTATCCGTGAGTCGAGGAGTTTGCTAGGGATTATTTGTTTCCCAAGCGCCAAGGATTATTTGTTTCCTTGGGGTTTGAAACGAGTCGAGGGTTCCCACGGGGGCACTGGCGGCTCTGCGGGTCGACGTGGATCAGGAAGCTCTCGTCAAGGAGTGTTTGTATCCGTGAGTCGAGGAGTTTGCTAGGGATTATTTGTTTCCCAAGCGCCAAGGATTATTTGTTTCCTTGGGGTTTGAAACGAGTCGAGGGTTCCCACGGGGGCTCTGGTGGCTCTGCGGGTCGATGCGGATCAGGAAGCTCTCGTCAAGGAGTGTTTGTATCCGTGAGTCGAGGAGTTTGCTAGGGATTATTTGTTTCCCAAGCGCCAAGGATTATTTGTTTCCTTGGGGTTTGAAACGAGTCGAGGGTTCCCACGGGGGCTCTGGTGGCTCTGCGGGTCGACGCGGATCAGGAAGCTCTCGTCAAGGAGTGTTTGTATCCGTGAGTCGAGAAATTTGCCGGGAGGGTATGGTTCTCTCTTTGTTTATGCCCTTGGATTGTATACAGGGATCGATGTGATCTTAACTGTAGGGCAAAAAGTTTCATTCTTTCATTTTTTTTTATTCTTTCCGCGATGCTCTATCATTTCAGCTTTTATATCGCGAAGGTCGCGATTGCCCAATCATTTCGGCTATTTTTCGCGGTGCCCAATCATTTCGGCTGTTTATTTTATTTCCACTCGCTGCTTTTTATTGCGAGTTGCCCAATCATTTTGGCTATTTCGCATGCATACATTTTACTTGCTGCTTTTTATCGCAAGTTGCCCTATCATTTCGGCTATTTCGTATGCATGTGCGGCTTACTGGCTTTTCGCCGTAAACCTGAACTTGGACACTGATTTTGGCATCAGCACCGCTACAACTGGGATGTTGCCAGGAGCGAATCATCATTTGCCTCTGTCATTGTTGAACAAAGGAGGCTTAGCGACCAGGGTTAGGGTCCTGTCGACTAAGGCTTTTGACTTTATGAGCCGTAAGGGTCTCACAAAGCTATTTCTTCCTACAAGTCGTGAGGATCTTATAGGTGTATTTTCTCCTTAGGAATCGTGAGGGTTTCTAAGTGTTTTGTTCCTCTGTAAGTCGTAAGGATCCTACAGGAGGGTTTTCTCTTTGCAAATCGAGAGGATTTACAAGGGTTATGCGAGCATATCCCCTGTCACGGATGGACCTTGGTTAGGGAAATATTTATTCGCGCCCGTGGATTGTATACAAGGGTCAGTATTGAGCCACTTGTAGGGCAATATCGAAAGTTGTGGGAGTTGCTTAAGCACAGGTTTAGGTCTCCGTAACTTAAGACTTTCAACTCTTATGAGCCGTGAGGGTCCCATAAGAGAGTTCTCCTTACGAGTCGTGAGGATCTCGCAAGTGTATTTTCTCCTTAGGAATCGTGGGGATCCCTAAATGTGTTGCTCCCTTGTGAGTCGTAAGGATCTCACGCAAGTGGTTTCTCCTTACAAGGTCGAGAGGACCCTATAAGTGTCCTTTAACGAGGTTGCGCCCTTTCAGGTTTTCACAAACACTCGCCGGTAGCCCTGCTGGTTTTACTCACGGAGCCCTTTCGGGTTTTCATCCGTGCCCATTTTGCTTATGGACATACCGTTTTTTTTTATTCTTTTTATTTTCTTTTTCTCTCTTTTTTTTTACGAGGTCGCGCCCTTTCGGGTTTTCACGAACACTCGCCGGTAGCCCTGCTGTTTTTACTCACGGAGCCCTTTCGGGTTTTCATCCGTGCCCTTTTTTGCTTATGGACATACCGTTTTTATTTTATTTTATTTTTATATATATTTTTTTTATCTCGTCAGTCTAAAGATGTTGCGGTAGTAGTTTAAAGACGTTTCGGTCTGCTATTAGTTTAAGGACATTTCGGTCCGCTGTTAGTTTAAGGACATTTCGGTCCGCTGTTAGTTTAGGGACATTTCGGTCCGCTGTTAGTTTAAGGACATTTCGGTCCGCTATTGAGAAGCTGGCTACTGCTTATAAAGTTTGAGCTTAGGAAGATAGCGAGCGGACATAGTCGTCGTCATCTATCGTTGACCTAGGCTGTGGCTCATTAAGCGTAGTATTTCTTTAGGAAGCGACCGTTTATCGGCCTGAAAGGCCTTTCACCGTGCATGTCCATGAGTAGATAGGCCCCACCCTGGTAAACTTTATCTATGATGTACGGGCCTTCATAATTTGGCTCGAATTTTCCCCGCTTGGCGCGATTGGGAATCATAGGCCTTTTGACCACTAGCACGAGTTCGCCTTGGTGGAATGTCCTCGGTCGGGTCAATCTTTCGTATAAGCGCGTCATCTTTGCTTTATAAGCTTCCAGATTTTGTTGCGCTATGAGCCTAGTTTCATCAAGGGCATCAAGCTCCTTAAGCCGAAGGTGAGCATTTTCTTCGTCCGTTAGCTCGTGGTGAATTGCCACTCGTAGAGAGGGTAACTCTATCTCGAGAAGGAGTACTGCTTCCGTACCGAACACCAACGCGTACGGCGTTGTGTTCGTGGCCGTCTTGAATATACTTCGATAGCTTCTTGCAGTCTCTCATGCCAGTCTTTCTTATTTCGGGACACTGTTTTCTTTATAATTTTCGTCAAGGTCTTGTTGAAGGCTTCAGCTAGACCATTAGCTCGCGGATTATAAACTGAGGAGTATCTCCAGTCTATGTTATACTGCTGTGCGAAGCGGCTGATTTTATGACTTCGGTAGGCTGGCCCGTTATCGGAGATGATCCGCCTCGGAGTTCCAAACCGATATATGACGTGCGTTTTGAAGAAATGGAGGATATTCTCCGTCTTCACTTCTCTCAATGGTACTGCTTCTGCCCACTTAGAGAAGTAGTCAGTCGTCGCTAGGATGAAACGATGTCCTTTAGACGATGCTGGTTCGATGGGGCCGACTATATCAGTCCTCCACATTTCGAATGGCCAGCTGGCTACCGTTGGATGCAACGGATTTGGGTGCTGGTGGATGAAGTCCCCATGAATCTGGCATGAGTGACATTGCTTCGCATATTCGATGCAGTCTTGAATCATCGTGGGCCAGTAATAGCCCATCCGTTTGATCTTCAACTTCATCTTTGGACCTGCTTGGTGAGAACCGCAGATTCCGTCATAAACCTCCTGAACGACTCTTTCCGATTCGTCCGGTCCTAAGCATCTCAGCCACAGAGAATCAAATGACCTCTTGTATAGAGTATCATTGACGAAGGCGAAAGACAGAGCTCGTTTTATGAGTTGATGTCTTGCGGACGCATCTTCGGGCATTTGGTGGGACTTGAAGTAGTCTATAAAGACTTCCCTCCAATTCTCAACCTTCTCATGATCTTTTAATTGCAAGGTCGCTTGTTCAGTCACTCCCTTCTCTTCGGGTGATTCCGAAGGTATTTCTGCGGGGGCGAGCACCCGACGACTTTGTACCATGATTCTAACGTTATCGAGGTTCTCGTCAGCCATTTCTTTAGCAAGTTTGGCCAACGCGTCCGCTTTGCTGTTATCCGCGCGTGGTATGCTCTCCAAAGTATAGAAGGGAATTTGGGTTAGCAGTTGTTGCACCTTTTCGCCGTATTTTACCAATTCCGGTTTGCATGTTTGGTAATCGCCGTTTACTTGACTAACGACCAGTTGCGAATCTCCGTATATGAGGAGGTTTTCAATTCCCATGTCAATGGCGATCTCGAGGCCTGCTATCAGAGCTTCGTATTCGGCTTCGTTGTTTGTCCTCGGTTCCGTCAGGGAGAACGCGTAGCGCATTATCCCTCCTTGTGGAGTTATAAAGATGAGTCCTACCCCCGATTTGATTATAGGGGTACTTTGTTTGCGCTTCTTCACGGAAGATGCTCCATCAAAATAAATTTCCCATCGGGTATTATCACCATCGATCGTATCAAACGCATGTTCGTCTGGAAGATCGCAGTTTAAAGGAGAGTCGGCCGGTATCGGGTGCTCAGCAAGGAAGTCGGCGATGGCCTGGCCTTTTACTGCTTTGAGTGGTCGATATGCTATCGAGAACTCCATTAAGAGCAGGGCCCATTTAGCGAGTCGTCCTGTCAATATGGCCTTTGACATTAGATATTTGAGAGGGTCCACCTTTGAAATGAGATAGACTTCATGCGCTAATGCGTAATGTCTAAGCTTTGTTATTGCGAAGATCAACGCCAGGCAGTGTTTTTCAATGGGGGAGTAATTGCTTTCTGCCCCCAGCAGCACTCGACTTAAGTAGTAAAGTGCTCTTTCTTTCCCCTGGTCATTCTCTTGTGCCCATAATGCGCCCAAAGAACCTTCAAGGGCGGCCGTGTAAAGAATGAGAGGCTTTCCCTTCACTGGAGCAGCAAACACTGGAGGGTTTTGCAGGTACTGTTTGATCTCGTCTAGTGCACTTTGGCACTTGTGATCCCAGACGAACGGGGTTCCCTTCTTCATCAGGTGGCTGTAAGGACGGCACTTTCCTGAGAGGTTGGCTATAAATCGCCGTATGTATGCGAGCTTCCCTTGGAGAGACCGCAGCTGTTTGAGAGTTCTCGGCGGAGGCATTCCCATGATTGCCTTGATCTTGGACGGATCTATCTCGATACTTCGGTGCCGAACGATGAATCCCAGGAATTTGCCCGAGGAAACCCCGAATGCACACTTCAGAGGGTTCATCTTCAAGTTGTATTGTCGAAGACGTTGAAATACGGTCTTCAGATGCTCGAGATGTTCCTCATATGATTTGCTTTTAACAACGAGGTCGTCGATATAGCATTCAACGATTTCGTGTATAAGGTTATCGAAAATCTTCGTCATGGCCCTTTGGTAGGTTGCACCGGCGTTCTTTAAACCGAAGGGCATCACCTTGTAACAGAATATTCCCAAAGGAGTCCGGAAAGCCGTATGTTTCTGGTCTTCAGGGTGCATTTTTATTTGATTATATCCTGATGAGCCGTCCATGAATGAGAAAATCTCATGCGTGGACGTATTGTCTATCATCAGTTCGGTGACTGGTACTGGGAAATCATCCTTCGGGCAGGCTTTGTTGAGATCCCGAAAGTCCACGCATATGCGCACCGTACCATTTTTCTTCATCACTGGGACGATATTAGCAATCCATTCAGGGTATTGAACCTCTTGGATAAAGCCGGAGTCTATCAGCTTTTTGACTTCCGCGTTGATGCTCATCTCGAGCTCAAGCCGCATTCTTCTCGGCGCTTGTTTGACTGGCTTGACGCTCGGGGATATTGCCAGTCTATGTACAGCAACTTCTGGATTAAGTCCCGGCATCTCGGAATAGTTCCATGCGAAGCAATCTTTATGCTGTACAAGGACGTCCTTTAACGCAGCCACCTTTTCTTCAGACAGCAGCTCGCTGACGAATGTCGGTCGCGGATCGTTTATCGTCCCCAACTCAATTTTCTTGAGGTTATCTGCAGTGGTATGTATGCCGTCCTCCAGTTCTTTCGGAGCTGGGGGAAATTCTGAGATCACCTCATCATTGCTGTTTTCGAAGCACCAGGGAAGGCTGCCCATGTTCTCGGATTCTTCTTGTAGTATCGTTGTCATGTGACAGGTACGAATTCGCTTCCAATCCCAATGTGGAACTGGTCTTTCTTTCGTGGCCTTAGGCTCGTGCTTTTGTGGTGATGCTACCCTCCAGTTGTTGGACAGAGCGAATTTACCAAGCTGATATTGATCTTCGACCCAATTCTTGAAGGTGAAGCAATCTTCAAGAGGATGGCCTACTACTCGATAGTAAGAGCAATAGTCCGGGTGTGAGGCTTCGCCTGCTTGTTCAGGGTGTTTAGACTCCGGCAGCGTGAGCATCTGATGTTTTAGAGCAAGCTCAAATATCCTCCTTGTCTTATCCCGAGGAAAAGAGTATGCTCGACTCATTTTCTTCATGAGGGATAGGTCAATAACGCTCAATTCCCGTTTGCGTGGCTTCTTAGCCCTGCTTTGCAGTTGTTGAGCGCCTTTTTGGCCTTTCGACTTATTTCTGCTTTTGAGCTGAGCCTTCTTTATAACGGGTTGACAAGGAGCGGCATTTTCACCCTTTACGGCCTGTTGGAGAAGGCGTTGCGTCTTGGCTTTCTCGTAGATGGCCGTCTCACGGTTGTGATCATCTCGGACTTTTTGACCAGCTTTCTTTATAAGTCTGTCCATTTGTTCCTCGAACGACGGACTGGGCTCTCTTGCATCTGGAACCTTCAATGGCTTACGATTATCGTCCTCCCATTGAGCATCCGCTTCTTCATCAAGGTCATATATGACGTAGCAGCCAGGTAGTAACTCTCGTTTCTTTGACCGGATGTATCCAAGCCCTCTCGTTTCCATTCTCCCATTAGGCAGTTTGCGTTGAGTCCCGGGAACATTCCAGACCCTGTCATAAAATTTGGCCTCTCTAACGGTCTGTTTGAAGGATATCCCCTGGCGTTTCAGCAGCTTCTTCAAACCCTCTGTATAATATCTGGGAAGACGGATAGGCTGAAGTCTGTCGAGCACAGGCTCTGCGCCATACCAGATTTCTTTTTTCATCTTGGTTTCTTCAGAGCGGTAAAACAGAATTGCTTTCTCGTTTTCTCGCATGGGAGGGATGTAGAATGTCCGCGGCTCTTCTATACTGTAGATATTAAGTGCGTCCAGTTCTTTATGATGTTTAGGCGGCACTATGGCGACTTGTAGACTTTGCTCTTCGTCAGCGGAAGCTTGTATTAAAGGTCGAGCAGAGAATACGACATGGACCTCATCCTCCGAGTCACTACCAAAGACCAATGTAGGAGTGGACGGTCCTGGCTTGTTATGTTGGGGCGGACCCGAATAAACAATCTCCTCTTCTTCCTCGGTATCACTGCCGAAGACAGGGATGGTGGCGTTAGTTTTATTTTCCGGCTTGTGACACTTCTCCGTGTCTTCGAAATCCGGCAAGAAGTATTTGGCATCTTTGTATTTGCGGACCTCGTTCACAGAGAACGGGTTCAGTTCTCCCGTCACGGTATACTCGAAACCATCCTTAAAATACTTCATACACTGATGTTGTGTAGAAGGGATGATGTTGTACTCGTGTAACCATGGTCGGCCGAGCAAAGCGTTGTAGCATGTCTTGGCATCTATGACGTGGAACTTAATGTCCGTGACGAGTAGTCCGAAGCGTAGCGTCAGTATCACAGATCCAAGAGTCTTTGACGATTGGGAGTCGAACCCGGATATGGTGATCTTGTCCCGAGCAAGGTGCTGGACGCTCATGCAGATTTCCTTCAACACCCGCACGTTGAGTAGGTTAACAGACAACCCGTTATCGATCAGGATTTTGCCTATCTTTATATCATGGCAGTATCCCGAAACATAGAGAGGGCGATTGTGTTCGCAAGTCCCAAGTAGAAGGTCCTCATCGCCAAAAGTAATATCAGCCTTGTGTACTTCCTCTAACTCATCCTTCATCTTTTCCTCGGCCAGGCATGCTTGGAATTGTTCCGGGTCTTGGAGTGCCTTAATTAATGAATCTCTCGCCTCTTTAGATAGCAAAAGGGCGTCAAGAATGCTGAGCTGCGAGGGCAGTTTCCTCAGATGTGCTAAAACGTTGTAATCCACCTTATTCTTCTTTAGTGGGTTCTTAGCGGTTAACTCTTCCGCAACTTGGTCATCGAGAGTAATATCCTCAGAGACCTTTTCTTTCCCTTTATCTTTTCTGTTCAAGGGTCCGAGGTTCTTTTCAGGCAGCGTCCGATTTCGCAGCCGGATATTTTCGCAGATCTTCGGTTCTTCTTCTTTTCCTGAAGCGGACTCTTTAAAGAGAGGGGCAAGTTCTAGCTCTTCATCAGAATCACTCCCGAATGTAGGCACTTGTGATCCACCGGTGTTAACCATGCGACAATTGCCAGCAGTTCTTTCAAGCCCTTCGGTCGTATTTCTCTGCTCCCGACGAGTTTTACGTTTTTCCCGCTTAAAGCGTTGTCGATGAGCAACGTATCCTTGCCACCATCTATCGAAAGCTTTGCACTCTTGAGTGGGGTGCGAAATCCTCTGATGATATAAGCAATACGAGGGGTGCGTTTCCACTTCACCGGCGATGTTTCCTTCAGAGGATGGTAGCTTCATTCCCATTGATATGGCCTTAGCGAACTTTTTCCTCATCCTGAGTTGGCTTTTGTCGGTAGTGGAGGTGTTTTGCTCCAGCGGGATCGTCTCAGCTCCTTCATCAAGTTGCTGGCGCTTGGCCCTTTCAAATATAGCCGCCTCGCGCTCCCGATCAGCTTTACTTTTCAACCGAGCTTCATTAAGGAGTGCGTCAATTACTTCATCTGATGGTCCCAGAACTTTTGGTTCAGGATCTGCCCCCAGCTTTTCGGTGTAAGGAGTCTCCTCATCGTTCGTGATCGAATGGGAAATCACATGGCAACTTGCCACATGTTTTTCAGATTCATTTGACGAACTACCCCCCTCATCTTCTTCTTGGAAGACATGGTTGAGGAACTCTTGCAATGTAATGGGAGTCCGCGCCTTCTGGTTGTACTCTTCCAGCGCGTCAATTTGCTTTTGCAAGTCCGTGCGCCTATCGCTAGGCTTTACCGGCTTCTTGGCCTTCTTCTTTTTCTTCAAAGACTTTGACGACTGGCTACTAGTGCTCGAACCCCCATCATTGGTCTTTGGAGTTGGACGTGGCTTCAACATCCCCTCAACGATCTGCGGTTCCAATGGGTTCTTCCACTTGATCGCCGGACATGTCCGAAGATCATTTAGCATTCTCTTCGTTTTCGATGATAATGCAACCTCCCACGGAGTTTCTTCAATGACAGAGCATGTTGCCCCCGGCGTATTCGTCCCTTTAGAGGTGTGGGGCTGCGGGGGATTCACCTTCCATTTGTCAGATAACGTGAACTTGCCCTGTCGATACTGATTTTCAAGCCAATTCTTGAAAACGTAGCAATCTTCGATCGGATGGCCTAGTACTCGATGGTAAGAGCAATAATTAGGCTCGTTGACGTCACTTGGTTGCAACGGTCGTTTTGGATCCGGCAGATTTATGAGTCTGTTGCGCAATGCCAGCTCGAATAACCTCCTCGTTTTATCGCGGGG
This sequence comes from Agapanthus africanus, assembly GCA_030015575.1. NCBI lineage: Eukaryota > Viridiplantae > Streptophyta > Magnoliopsida > Asparagales > Amaryllidaceae > Agapanthus > Agapanthus africanus. The sequence continues at coordinate 451,814,120 of CM057346.1, read as the reverse complement.
GAAGGAATAAGGACGTCCCATCCTATTCTCAAGGGGTACGTACGGGCGCGTATTGTTTGGACGAGCAACCGGCTTCGAGTCGTTCGGTTGTTGTTGAGCATTAGCGACAACGATCGCTTTTCCCTTTCCTTTGTCATTTCGGGAATCCGTCTTTGGGAGAGGGGGTTTATGGCCCATCTGGTCCATCTGCGCTAGTTTGTCAATTAAAGCCTGGAAGGAAGTCGGCTTGAAGAACATCATAAACTGTGAGATGGTTGCTTGTGGATCAAGGGTTCCAACAAACATTCCCACCGCAGGGGCTTCTTCTATGAGCTGCTCACACTTCGACCATAGATTACGCCACCGTATAGCGTACTGAACCCATGTCTCGCCGGGTTTTACCCTGGCGTTAATCAGTGCCGTCATCGGGGTACGTTCACTGGCACTTGCAAAGCGTTGGGTAAACAGCAGCTCCATTTCCGCAAAGGTTTTAATAGAATCATTAGGGAGTTCAGAGTACCATTCGAACGCCGTATCTGATAGACTTCCAACGAATTGGCGGAGTAAAAGCTTGTCATCGCCGCCGGTGTTACCGCAAAGCGCCCTGAACTGGGCAACATGCTGATGGGGATTGCCGGTCCCCTTGTAGACATGGAACTTGGGAATTGTGTAACCCTGCGGGTACTTGATTTGGTCATACCGTCCTGGATATGGCCGCCCCGTTTTTACGACGTGGCCGGCTGCTTCGGCCGCATGATGAACCCTCATTTGCTGGGCTATGTATTCGTCCAGATCAGTTTTAGAGATTGTATCCTCTTTAGCCGTTGATAGAATGGGCTGAGGATTCGATGTCTCTCCCCTATCGTCTCCAAGGACGATCGGAGGTTCTTCATTCGGGGGATCTTGTTGTATCATCATCCCTATCATATCCTGGAAGAGGAGGCCCATACGCTGTATGTTGGCCGCTTGTTCAGCAGCCTCTTTGTCCTTCTTTTCCAATATTCGACGAAGGAACTCGGCGTCGGTCTCTTCATCTCGGCGCTCATCTAAGGACGCTTCAGGGTTTTCTTTTGGCTCTGTAAGCACGGCCATAGCATTCATCATCTCTTGGAGCTTTTGTTGCTGCTCCTGAGCCTTGGTCACTGATCGGGTGAGCGGTCGGTGACCCATAGAAGTGCGGCTTTCCTCCTTTCCAGAAGCCATATAAACCGTATGAACTGCTATGCCCCCTGACTTGGGGCGTTTAGGTTCACCGCTTTTAGACTTTGCCATTGTCACGGGAGCTTTCTCTGGCCTCCTTCTTTTGTGGGCCGTTGAGGTTGAAGGAACCATTGTAGGGGCACCCTAGCAGCTGCTGTCCCCTGCTGTTTAATGGGACAATCCTTGTCTTTTTCCACCTTCGCCTTTTTCTGGCGACGAAAGCGACCTGGGTCAATCACAGAGTCTTGAACCCTTCGCCAAACTTTATAGATCTTTGAAGACAGCCGTTGAGGGGGTTGTTCTGGTTTTGTTTCCGGAGCCCTCTCCATAGGCGGAGGAGATCTTTTCAGTGTAGCGGTTGGAGAATTCTTCCGCACCCTCCTCAGCAGTTCAAAGTTGTTCCCAGTTGGAACAGCAGCGTTGACCTCCACCATCGGAGCAGGTGGAGTTAGCCCCGAGGAGGAATTGCCCCCTGTTTTCCTCACTCGTTGCCAATGGCGACGTCGCGCACGACGAGCCGTTGGGACTGGCCCGGAAATTAAGATGGTTTCTTTTTGCCCCCTGTTTGAGTGTGGGGTAACTGCTGATGTCAGCCTATCGAAGACTGATGCCTTTTGACCAGCAAGGGCAGGAATGGGAATCGTCAATCTTGCGAAGACCGACTCTCTGATGGGAGAAGCCGCTTTAACAACTTCCTGAGCAGCGGCCGTTGCCCTCTTTGGGACGGCCACTCTATGATTCTGATCCAGTCTGGCGAAAACGGAGGCTGTTGGTTTGGTAACGGGCGACCCGTTGACAGGGGCCGTCGTAGCAGTGAGCCGGTCGAAGACTGACTTCTTGTTCATTTCCAGTGCAGGTATTGGCGTAGGGAAGCTTGTAGGTGGGATCATGGTCCCAAAGAACAGACCAGTGGTGGCTCGGGTCACCTGGTCTACCGGCAGAGTAAGGAAGGAAGCCGCTTGGGGCCCATACGTCACACCTCCTGGTGAAGTGGAGCGTCTGTTGCAGTGGCATTCCGAGCAGTTGGTGCAGTTAGAGGCCATTGAATCTTGAATTCTACGCCAGGTAAAAGACCAAATCTTAGTAACTTGAAATCCGAAGACAACCATTTAACAAACCGCGATTCGTTTCGCGAAGACGACACACGAAGTGTGAAGTGGAAAGAGGAAAAGGTCCCACCGGGGGTGCCAGAATATGTTCCCCTCCGAAAGACGGCGCACAGGACCGCGATGTCCTGGCGCTGAGATTCGGGGCAGATGCTATTTGGTTTTATCCGTCCACCTCTCCGAAGATGCCAAGTTGATTTATAGCACCGTGTATCGGAGGTTTAGACGGATGCGGCCGATGTAGCAGACTTCGTCAGATTCCCCCTCGCTTGAGGGGTTTTTAATTGTGGGGACGCTCTTCCCTGCAGGCGCAAGCCCCTGCAGTTAATTACGCTATCGCATCGCGGTAACAACTTTCTCCTTCTCCAGAATTTCACTTCGTGTCGTGTGTTTTTGTTTTGTTTGTGGTTGCCCGTGGATTGTATACGGAGACTGGGTAATGCCGTCGCCCGTAGGACGTGGATTAGTCCAAATCCGTATTTATTTAGATTTGGGTTTGGTGTTTTTAGTTTAAGGATGCATTAGTCGCGTTGCGTCTAAGATCAACTTAAACGTTCGTCAAGGATACGTTAGTCCTGTTTTGGACTAAGATCAACTTGACTTGATGATCGATTCAATATTTGGCCGTCGGGACTCGTCACCTCTCTAACGTCGTTGAAGGATTACAACGACAGGTGTTAGAGGAATTCAGAGATGTACCCTTGAACCAAAGTTGATTTGGGGTTTTACCATTCATTTAAATGTCTAAGGATGCGTTAGCCGTATTTGGGGCTAAGATCAACTTAAACGGGACCGTTTAGATCCGGCAAAAGAGCATTTGGAGGCTCTATCGTTCCAGTTTAGGGACGTAGTGATCCATTTTCCAATTTAGGGACGTGGTGGTCCGATATTAGTTTAGGGACGTCTCGGTCCGATATTAGTTTAGGGACATTTCGGTCCATCGTTAGTTTAAGGACGTTTCGGTCCAACATTAGTTTAAGGACGTTTCGGTCCAATATTAGTTTAGGGACGTTTCGGTCCAATATTAGTTTAAGGACGTTTCGGTCCACGAGTTTAAGGACCCCGCAGTCCATATGGGTGTGTGGTCGTTGGGACCCGTCACCTCTTTGACGTCGTTGAGGAATTACAACGATGGATATCAAAGGAGTTCGGAGATGTACCCTCGAACCGGATGTGGATTGGTTTAGGAGAGCCATTCTGCTCAGTTAATTTAATTTAAGGACTTATGGCCAAAATTGGGTTAAGTCCAGTTGAGGATATTCAACATTTTTCCTGATCTTTGGCCTATTAGGCCTGTGCTAGGGCTTTGCCCAAATTTAATAATGCACTGCATTCTATTCTGGCCGGTTAGGCTTTTGATTTGGGCTCTGTCCCTTTATTTATGATGCAGAGCATCTGTTTTGGTCCATTGGACCTTTCAATTTGGCTCTGCCCTTTCAAACAATGCACAGCATTTTGTTTATTAGGCCTGTTAAGACTTTTAATTGGGCTTGGCCCCTGTTGTAAGCAAGGCAGTGCATTTGTCTGGCACTTTGCGCCGAGTAATGAGCGCAAGCTCATATGGTGATGACACGTGTCACGCTCTGGTGAGCGCAAGCGCACTAGCGCAGTGCGCTGCGCTAGCGCGCTGCGCTGTTGCGCTGCTGACACGTGGCGCGCTCTCAGCGAGTTGCGCCAATTCCAGAGAGCAAAGCTCTATCTCAAGAGCGCTTAGCGCAAGTGGTTCTATAGCTGACACGTGGCGCTCTCTTAAGAGCGCAACGGCGCAGTTTGGAAGTGCAAAGCACTAAGAATCTTTTAGATTCAAGAACGGAAGTGCAAAGCACTATTTAATTTCTTGATCTAAATTAGATCAAAGAAAAATAAATTTTTCTTTTGTTTAAAGAACCAGAGGTTCACAAGAGTGCAAAGCACTATTTTTTTTTATTTATATATTTTTTTTGTTTTAAAGAACCAGTGGTTCATAAGAAGTGCAAAGCACTATTTATTATATGAAGATCATTGATCTTGTTTTTAGATCAATGATCTATTAGAGGAAATTTCTTTTTCCTTATAAAGGTTTTTTACCTCTTCTTGAAATTTTTCTCAGAGTTCTCTCTGTTTGAAGCTCTTGATTTTTTTTTAAAGAAAAATGTTCATGCCTTTGAATTGAGGCCTAGGGTCCTTTTTATAGTGCCCATAAGTTTGTTGAATTTGTTAAAGAGATCTTTCTCTGAGTGACTTGGGGAATTTTCCCCACCGTTGGATCTTTGATCCAAGGGCTTCTGCTTTGCAGAAGAAAATCTTCTTGTTTTAACAAGAACTGAAAAGATTTCTTGGAAATTTATTTTTGTTTGGCGCAGATGCCCCAGCGCGTGACACGTATCACGCAGCGCACTGCGTAGCGCAACTTCGCTGATACGTATCGCGCAGCGCAGAGCGCAGCGCAACTGCACTAGCGCAACCGCGCTGACACGTGTCGCGCAGCGCAGAGCGCAGCGCAACTGAAGCGTTGCTTCATAAAAATAGAGTTTTGCTCTGATTGGGCGCGCCTTCTTGGGCGCTGCGCTGACGTATTAGCGCCTGACACGTGGCGCGTTGCGCCCGAGACTTGAAGCGTTGCTTCAAAATTTTGAATTTTGAATTTGAACAGTGCTTTGCTCTGATTGGGCGAAACATAGGGCATATACATAACTAACACTAGATTTTTAATCCCACATTTTAAATTAATTTCTAAAACCTAGTTTGCAAAATAGCATATTTATCACAATTTTTAACTAACAAATAGCAACTAGTAACCCAATTAGGTTTTGCATTCAATTAACATGTTAATCTCTTCATTAAAACCATAATCTAATGATAGAAACCCTCATCATAATTTTATCGCACCAATATACATGATTTATAAAAATCTAGTTTGCGGATAACTTAATTCGAACAATTAAAATGTAATAATTAGTAAATTGATAACTAAATTTCATTTTGCATACCCTAAGATGTCACACTACACTTTCAAACCATGATTACATGATAAGAATCCTAATTGCATTCAAAAACCCTTTCTTGAATTTTTTAAGTTAGAAATTTAAACCATAATTAAACAAACAAATTCATTATGTTGAAGTAATTAACCTAAATTTAAGCACTAGGGTTAGGATTTTACCTCAAAATCAAGAGATCTAGCATGCACTTGACCTCCAAAATGGTCTCTTGCTCTAAGAATTTTAAGATAGAATGAGCAAAGAATAATGGGTAATAATTAAATTAGGAATTAGTGGTGTTTTTTGTGGATTTTGATGGAATTTTTTTATGAATTTTTGAACTGAGAAGGAGTTGGAGAAAATGGGGGTTGCCTCAAGCTAGGCTTGGCCACATGAGGGGAAGTGGAGAGAGAGAGAAATGTGGGTAGAATTGTGTAGAAACCACTTGAATAAATCATTTCCTTTTAAGTCTTTTCACATTTATTTGATTTTATTCATTTTTCTTTTCTAAATAAAACCAAGAAAATTCTAGAACCATGGAGAATTTTGAGAAAGAATTTACATGTTACACACTTGATTCCAATATGTCATGGTTCACATTTGTCAAATTAACCCATTCCAATTTGCAATTTACACTAATTTAATGTATATTTAAAAGCTTATGTAAATATTTGAATTTAATTAATTACGGAACATATTTTAGTAAACTAATAATTTATAAGTCACTAAATAAACACCATTTAGTAGTAATTACATAGTTAAAATAGGCGTATTTAAATCTATATTGAAAAATAATTATAGTTAAGTTTTACGGAAAATACGGTTTATTTTACCGATTATCAGAAAATTCAGCTAAATGATTTTATTTATCTATTTATTTATTTATTTATTTTTAAAACGTTACAAAAATGGTGGAGAAATGATATATGGCAGCCCCCCCCCCTCTCTCAATTATTCTCACTCTCTCTCCAAGCATGGTCTCCTATCATCATTATGTCCCCTCCCTCTCTCTCCTCAAGTCGTCTGACACCTTTTCCCTTTCTTTTCTTTTCTCACCACAATAAAAGTATAACATAAAACAACACAATGAACAATTAACCAAATGAAATATGTCATGGTGCACTAACCATTAAAACTGTAGAAACACAGATTTGGCTTAATCGCGATTAGCAATGCACTAATCGGGTTTTTATCCAAACTACATATAATAAATTTTTAAAATGCCAAATCTTTTAAATATATTATTAAATGAATAAATCATTTTAATTTACATTTATTTCAAAATTATCGGTATATATTTATACCCTTTTTCGAAAACCCCAATTTCGCAAATCGGGCAGTTTTCGGGAAATATATTATTTTAATATTAAATTCCAAAAATAATATTTTGTATTTTCTGAAATGTTACATGAACACACCCAAAGAAGATTCATCAACATGTACTTTCTTCGATTAAGTGGCATGGGAATCCGGATATTCCCCTATTTCCTGCTCGGATTTATAACAGTTATAAGATAGAGCGGAACCAATGTTCCTTAGCTCGGTATAATAAGCAGGTTCGGTCAATGCATCCATATTATTATCTTGATTAAGGCGTGACATGGTCGCTACCAGGAGAGAGAGAGAAGAAAACACTCTGCGTGCGCTCTTGCAAGATTAGATTGGTTATTATTTTATCTAATCAGGATGGCTCCCGCTGTTTTAATCAAATCTTCCTTTAAATCCTAAAAGGTAAGACTAGACGGGATTAATTACACCCTACAAGTTCGCCAATCTTTCGGCCAGGCCAGTATCGATACTTTGAGGGAGGTTCCCCGTGCTTTCGCACGGACCTAATTAAAATAAACCTCGTTTTCCCAGGGGCGTAACCCCGTTAACACCTTTCTAGACACCTACTTGATCGGCTAATTGTAATGTGTAAAACTCTCTCAGGAGTAACTCTTACTCGCAGTGGGTATCGGGATCCAACTATCTCATAGAAGGTATGCAATCTCATTGCAAATTTCAACACTTGAAATTCCTAATAATATTTTGCCCCAAGCGATCTATGACCTTGATAAGGTCAACAAACCATAGACCGCATGTCAAGTTCAACCCGTCATTTCCTGATTGAATTAAACACACCCGCACGACCCTTGACAAGGTCAACAAGGTCGCATGACTACCCTAATCCAATCGCATCATATGCTAGCAGAAAAGCACTAATCAGCTACCGCACACTACGCCTTGACAAGGTCAACAAACGCAGTATGAATACTAAATACTACTTATCTGAAATGACGGAGGGCTACGACAGGTTTTTAAGAAAACCCTTTGCGTAATGAACTTGATATCGTTGTAGAATCGAGTGAATTTTAAAAGAAGTGTTTTTGAGGCTTTTACTAGTTTTGCTAAAGAGGTCACTCCCGGTGAAGGGATCTCGGCTCTTTCCTTATCGAATAAGGTGCAGGATATATCACAAATACCACTTTGCAAAGCAAAAACTATAAAAGCAATCAAAAGACAAACCGAGTGGGTTGTAGCACCTGCCAGTTTCGCTAAAGAGGTCATTCCCGGTGAAGGGATCTCGGCTCTTTCCTTATCGAATAAAGTGCTGGATATTCTACAAGGAATACCGCTATGCAAAGCAAGAACTAGAGCTACCAGTTTTTAAAACAAGTTTCTACAACATCTTTAGGTTTCTTTTTCATTCTTTCATTAATCTCATTAATGAAATCCCATCAATTTTATGCTTCCCAAGTATCACATAAGAAACGAAAGCATCAATATTTACTATATATCATCATATATATAATATAAGTATTCAGTGATCACATCACAGATTATCAGCAGTAGAAGAACATATATGAAATATTGGATATACTAGGAATTCTGTGTTTTAAATTAAGCCAGTATAATACACGGATTACACGGTTGTGATGAATAGCCAAATCCATATCCTTAGACCCCTACGAGAGCGGCAAGCAACCTTACCAATTCTAGAGTTAGGAGACCCGATCTCGACTCCTCGAGATGGTCTCCCACTGGACCCTAGAACCCGGTTACTTGTGCTCCCCGCCTTGGGTCTATCCTAATATGAAAAAGTAAATAATATACATCAATGGTGACATCATCCTCAACCCGGAAGTGCCCCAATAAAAGAATATTACATACAAGCTTTTACATGAATGAAAATGAAAAACTCTCATCTCACATAAAAAAAAAACTCGGCTATTAAAAACACGACGATCTAATATAACATATCACAGCAACACATAATATCATATGTCATCAACGTAAGTAAATATGCGCATCCCAATTGTCGTTGACGTATAGCAACGAAACCGGCGATACACCATATATTACACTTACGGTCGCAGAAAAGAAAGTGAAAAACTACAACAATTGGAATCCGCAACCACCTTAGACATCATAAACCCAATGTGTCACATACTTTGGATTTCATGCCCAACCAAATGAATTCTTTAGACATCGCATGCCTAACAATTATAAACCCCGCATTTTAGTCTCGATATTGAAAACACTTTCCAATAATTTATCGGGTAATTCAACAAGATTATCGATAACCTGATCGAATGCTCATCGAAAACTTTAGTAGACGGCCGCACCCCCGATACCGTCGACGAAGTGCACTAAGGCGAAACACCACGGTCGCGAGCACCCGAACAGATACTTTTGGCGACAGGGTTCTCCTACAGTCACTTGGTCGGGACTATGGGGCGTGGGTATCTAGTAAGGTTACCCGGTGAGTATCCGTGTACACTACGTAATTGCGACGGACTTTTGATCAACATCAAAATCTCGTGGCAACCGATCAAATGAGACTAACTTGCCAGATTTATAAAATTCAAACTAGTTATCACATAACCAATAATGTGGATTCCAAATATTGTATCACAATCACAGATAGCTAGACGAAGTTAAACTTTTCGATCGAATAAACAAACACCCAAAATTTCCCAACAAGCTTAACACTTGAGCGGAGTCTAAAAAAACACCCAGAACATGCCGCAGCACCTATGAACCAGCCGTAGAAAGGTCAACCAATGCCTCACCTGTAGCACCGCTGAACTACCATAAATCTTAGGGTTTAATGGCGGTTCTGACGGTCACAGAATCGAGTTAAGGTTTCATTCTTCTGGAGGGTCCACAGAATAACCTGCATGATTTTCTAAATATTTTAAACTAAGAAAAATCCAACACTTGGAAAATTTCCAGCGAGGGAAAATATGAGTTATTGATATCCATTCGAACCTTTTAACATCGTCTAAATAACCCAAATACATGTTAGAATTACGACTGCGAAACACTCCGAATTGCCTTTGCAGAAAGTTAACATCACATGCAAATTTAGCAAAAACAAACATCTGAAACACCAAAACCCAGATACTGGAACACCGTGAAAATTTGAAGCCAAAACTCTAAAAAAGACCCGAGCACACCGGTTTTAAGCCCTATGTTGCCGGCCACTTTTGCTCCAAATTGCTTCAATTTTTCACAGTGTTCATATTATATCACATACAACATTCTGTACTTGTTTAAAAAATTTTAGAGCCCCTTTTAAATTCGACAGAAACTGGGTTGCAATGTTTAAAGTTTCGGAGTCATTTCGGTTTCTAAATCTAACAAATATCGTCTAATTTTATAGCATGGCTCTGATACCACTGCTGGGTTCCCTAGTACGGCAACGGGGTTTCGGACAGTATCGTCCATGCCAAATTAAAAAATTTGCCGTTCTAGCTAATCCTAACCCTAGAATCGTTACAAGAAAATCCGAAGAAACGATATTGTAAACAACTTAACTACCAAGTGAATGCGGAATACAACCTTTGTAGACCGGTCCTTCACTTCAAATGCTCCATGTATAAGTCCCTTCGCTGTGAGTATTCATCTCCCGGACTCTTAAGAGGATCCACAAGGTGAAAAATGCAAACTCGCTCGAAGTCTTCGAGGCCGAAGATGATCTACGTCGAGGAGGCTCAAGCTCATGCTACCTCTTCACTAAATTAGGGTTTAGTGAAGCAAACACTCTAAACTAAATGGCTAATAGTATAGGATGATGAAGTAGGAATTGGGCTCTCTTTAGATTTTTTTTTCTCACAATATTTCATCACTTAGAAAAAACTAGCAAGTTTTTTCTCAAATGAGGAAGAAGATGATGAATGAAACACATGAGGTTAGAAATGCAACCATGGTGGGTATATGGCATACACTAACCCTTATAGAGACTAAACCATAGGTGTAAGGTTAATGGTTGGGTTAAAAAATATCTTAAGTAAAAACAAAACAAGTGGACTTAGTCAATAGTTCTACAAGCTTCTACCAAGCTCAACCATGACTAATTCCAAATAATTTGTAAATTACTTGATGATAAATAAAACCTTAACATAAACCCTAGCATGGTATGAGTCCTATACATACATGTTTCATGTGTACCCTAGCATGACACAACAATATATATCACATATATATTTATGTGTGCAAAACGAAAAGAATACATTTAACATATATCACATATATATCAATGTATCATAAGTGAGAAAAATGAATACTTAAGTGAGCTAATATTAGTTAATGTAATTTAATATATCAAATATATAATTCTACATTAAATTATTAAATCAACACTTGATTTAATAATCCGGCTATATCACATATAACCGACTAATATCAAATGTAACAACTTATCGAATCAACACTTGATCCGATAACCCGGCCATATCACATATAACCGACCGATGTCACATGTTGCGAGAATAGAATGCAGTATCATATACACACATTAATCTCGGTCCTGCACATATCACATATGTGCTCATATTTCGTTTCACATGAACCAGGAAATCTCTGTGTAGGACTCTAAAGACTCTTCAATATGCTGGCAGTAGGTGATGATCATATCAAACACCCACAAGCCGCAAGCGGTCTGCTAAACGTAACGGCCACTCGGGTATTGAGCGATCAGAAGATCAACAAGCAAGCCTGCTCAAACTCCTACGAATCCAATCAGTAACACTACCGTACAGTCCGGTCTCTTCGTCAGATATGTCGCATATTACAGCCTGGGGGTGGTATAACGTCAAACCCCAATAGCCTGATAAGTTGTGCCAATGCAAGGTCCATAATGGTTCGAGAAACTACTGATAACACTTACCAGTGGATCTCAGCAACCCTGGCCAGGGATTTCATGTTATGGCCAATCGAGCATAGCGCAACATCAACCCCCAATACCGGAAGAGACGAATCCCCTCCTATCGCTCATTGCCTCCATGTGACTCGGGACTGTACCCAAAAACCACCTTTTTGCACGATCTCTTGACCGTGGTATGGTGGAAATCAAAGCACGGTGGGAATCACACAAGACTCTATGACGATCTCGGGTCGACAGACTAACCTGTACCAGTGTCACCAGAGAACTGCTATCTGACGATTGGTATAATATCATCTAGGAGTTCTCGGCGAGTCCGTTCAGTATACTCAGTCTCCACTGAGCACCCGTATACTTTCTCTGATGTCAAACACCAATGGATGTGGGATCATCCATCGCCCATCATATGGGTCAAGAAGCGCATACGCTAGTCTACTCTGGAGTATCGATGCCCTGTCTCGATACTCTTACGACTAGGAACAATTATAGGGTGTACCTGTGGACTACCCTTGGCCCCACTAGTATGATCTCCATCATAGTCCTGGTAGTCAAGTACACATCCTAAGGGCTTTATCAACATGTGAGAGCAAGACAACATCACTTATACAAGTCAACATATTAAGACAAAGAGCAACCAGATGGCATACTATCATATCAAGCAAGTAAGTCCTCCCTATATATGTCCAGGCATCCACTACAATATACATCCCATGTACAGTAATGGCCTCTAGGGCATACATACAACTAACAATATCAACCCCCAATACTGGGAGAGATGAATCCCCGACGATCCGCTCACTGCCTCCATGTGGCTCGGGACTGTACCCAACTAAAACCTATTTGCACGACTCCTTTGAGCCGTGGTAGGGTATTAATCAAACCACAGTAACTCACACGAGGCAAATGACGATCTCAGGTCGACAGACTAACCTGCACACATGTCACCTGGGAGCTGCTATCTGACAATAGGTATACTACCAACTAGTAGGTTCCCAGCGAGTCCGTCCAGTGTACTCATAACCCAATAAGCACCTGTATACTATATTAGGTGAACAAACTAACACCAATGGCTTGTGAGACCTGGTCACCGCCCCTCGTCGGGGTCTCAATCAATATACACTAGTCTAGACTGGAGTATCGATGTCCAGTCTCGATACTCTCACGACTAAGGACATTTAAGGATGTGCTTATAGACCACACAGCTCCTATGTATATGATCGCCATCATAATGCTGGTAGTCAAGCAAGAATCATATGGGCTCTATCAACATATAATAGTGATCTGTAATACCACATAAAACATGTACATGATGATAAAGACAAACCAGATAACATACTATCATTTTGAGTAAGACTATTCTATCAGTATAGGTCCTCCCTCAATCATCGCAATCGCGTGCCCATGATTCAATAATTGACTTGAGGGCACTATAGCCAACAATCTTCCACTTACACTTAAGGCTAATTATTGCGGTGTCACATACTCATAGCTCGTGTGATACCGAACACCCAACTTCTCTACTAATCAGTTTCGCAAAACTCGTTTGTGAAATTATTGTGTTCTAGAAATAGCCTCAGTGAGTGGATCCGCCCCAATGTTTCTTTCTATGTCTCTCTATATCTCAACTTCGCGAAGAAGGACCATCTCCCGAAATGAGCAATACCTGTCTTAGAATTTGTTTGGATATCTTGTGGGACCCAGTTCATAAATGAACTCCAAATCCAACAAACTTCTTAAACTGTATCATCCACTGAATTTAATCAGTATCCTGTGCCATGCCTTCCACAGTATCCGCTTGGACCACATGTCCAACATACCGTCCCTCAAAAGAAGGAAAATTATAACTCTGACAGTCACTCTATCATCCAGGTCATCTTGAAAGCCTGAAATGATAACCGTTTCCCGAAGGAGGCTGCCGTTACCATATCCCAAGAACATCCACTCATGTTCATAACTGCTTCCCAATGTTTCTTCAGGATTGGATTAATATATATGCTTATTGCAGCCAGTGCAAAAGCAATATCTGGTGTGGTACTTGACATCTCATGATTGACTCAATTGCCTAAGTAAGTGATATGCCTATCATGCAACTCCCTCTCCCCATCAGTCTGTAAGACATATCTTTAGAGAGGGTGACTCTATCACCTGCGGGTACACCACCACGCCAGGAGTCGTTCATTCTAAAACACTTTAGAATTATGTCAAAGTACCCTAAGACACTTCCTAAATCTAGATCTAAAACTATAGGTCTAGTCACTAGAATTCCTGATATTTTATCCATATCCTATGTGGAGAAACCCTTTGTGACAACCATAGTATAACCGATCGTATTATAGGAATATCACTTCCTATCAAGAGCATGTCATCCAAATACCAGAACATCTCTCCCTGCTATCTTCTTACCAGATCCATCTTCTATTCTGATAAAGTCAAAACCTATGACTGTCACATCAAAAATAGATGATCTATCTCCGCTATACTTGCTTTAGTCTTTAAATAGACATAAGCGCCTTGCCCACTATGCTTCCGTTGCTCCCCCTGACTACAACAACCCTCTGGCAGAGTTATATACACGTGCACTTTCTAAAACTAACTTAGAACGGCGTTATACTCATCCTCCTGCCGGGTCTTATAGTCTATAACAGCAACAATGGCAAGTCTGGATAAACAAGAACCTCCCTGTCACCGTCTCTAAGAAGACCGAAGTACCTCTCGGGTGTCTGAGGTTACCTACCAAATCTGCGGAGTGGCTAATGGAATGTCGAACCCAATTGAATTTTTAGGTTCTACTAAATTTTCAGTAATCGTTTGTGGTTCTGGAATCACTTCCAGCTCTACCATACTCCCACTAATGTTTTCTGAAAAGAATCCATTTTACTAAAACTGTGGTGAGTCAAGAACAATATAACTATTGATCTTCCTGATGGTAGAAAGTTAACCCTCGTCAAAACCCAGGATAACCCACAAACTGCCATTACTGAAACGTGCCTTGAGTTTGTCCAGATTCTGGTTTTAAGTATCAGCCGGACTACTCCTTATACCTTAACATCGTTAAGATACGAAACCATTCTATATACCATATAGAAACAAATGCACTAATTTAAATAGAACCAGATTCAAAAATCATGCAGCTGTGTCCGGTGCATATCAGCCAAATGGAAGGAGGATAAACAGCATTACTCATCAAGGAATACATCCACGTATGAGTAACCTGAAAGAGAAGCATGTTCTTGAAACTATTACATACAACGGAACACCAAACATAAGTATCTATATCTTCGATTACCTCGAAGAATCCTGATACTTCCAACAAATCATTCTCTACTTTATTCTTATACCTACAACTTCTCAAAACTTGGACCCTGTATTTCAACGAAATACTTGTCTAAAAATAGAGAAGTCAAAAGTAAAGAGAATATAGTACGAGTACCAACCCTTTGTCTTGCAACATATGGTTCTCTAATTCATTCTTATATCTATAACTTCTCAAAATCCGGATCTTGTAGTTCAACGAAATACTTGTCTAAAACTGGAGAAGTCATGAGTAAACAGAATATAATACGTGTACCAACCCCTTTGTCCTAATGGACATCGGACAACATACAATACTTTATATAAGTCCTCTGAGTTCAATAACTCAAACCCTGTGCGTCGTAGATTGAAAACTGTGCTATGGTTAAGAAGAATTACACTACTGTTGAATGCACCTTATCTAATCACCAACTGATATAGGTAAATGTCATAGACATAATTTTAAAAAGTTATATCTCACTTTATAAAATAAACGTACAGACATATCAGTTTGAAATTGGTGCATAACGACGGATATTCTAAACCAAATGTTTGCCGTCAGGCAAAACCCAGGTGATTTCCTCAAATATCACTAATTACAAAGAATTATGATATGTATTAAGGATCTTATCACTCAATTCCCAATATCTTACTCCCACTCACCATCTGCAACGCCATACATAAGTGAGAATCAAATCTGGTAAATACATACCCTGGAGTCAGAATCTAATTGGGAAAACAGTTTTCACTTAATATCGCACAGCAAATCTGAAACATGAAAATGTTTCGAAGGGGTAACCGGATATTCTTAGTAATGTCTCTTCTATTATCCTGATTCATGACAGTAACCGTATACTTCCTTGCCCTCACTCTAATCCCTTTATATGTCTTTACTTGTTACCTTCTGTACACCACACTTGGGCTAATTGATTTTCTTCCTTCCTTACCCTTCGGCACCAGCCTAAGATTTGAAAGAAGACTGTCCAATAAGTCCAATAGGTGTACTCTCCTAATACCAGGAGTTCTCGCAACCTGAGAGAAGGTAAAGAGAAAAGATAACTGGATAATCTTATTTTATTTCTCCTGAACCAGAATCCATCCTCGAACTGGAACAAGTTCCTTCGAGCTCGTATGTAACTATACGATAGCATATCCAACCAATATAGATGTTCGTAGTGATACGAAGTGTTCTGGAGAAATTCAAAGTGGATGTTGAAGTGGCAGGGATATACACGGTTTCGTGTGAATGATAGCAGTCGTGATTTCCTTTTGCCCTTATTCTAATCCTTTTCTATGTCTTTACTTATTACCTTCTGCACATTACACTTAGGCTAATTGGTTTTCTCCCTTCCCCACCTTTCGGCACCTGCCTATGATTTGGAAGAAAACTATCCAATAAGCACAATAGGCGTACTCTACTAATCCTATGAGCCCTCACAAGCTGAAAGAAGGTAAAGGGAAAAGACGACCGAATAATCATATTCAATTTCTCTGAACCAGAATCCATTCTCGAACTGGAACAAGTTTCTTCGAGTTCGTATGTAAGTATACGATAGATTATCCAATAAATATGGATCTTCGTAGTGATACAGGGTGTTCTGGAGAAATGGAAAGGTGATGTAGAAGTGGCAATGATATATGCAACTCCATGACAATCCAAAAGCCAAAGTGTTTTAGAAGGTTCGGTTAACTTGGTTCATGAGTTTTAGTTTAGGGTCGGGCCATGGTCGCTTCCAAAGAGAGAGAGAGAGAGAAAAGAAATACTCAGCATGCACTCTAATCTAGATTGGAATGGTTAATCACTTTATTTAATCGGGATGGCTCCCACCGTTTTCTCGAATTCTCCTCCAAACCCAAAAGGAGAATTAGTCGGGATCATCTAAAATCACCCGAGGAGTAAACATACTCATCAGTGGGAATCGGGATCCAACTATCATCGCATGATAACTTGATGGAAGCCACTCAAGTCACCACACTCCAAAAAGTATGCGCATGCCTGGCAAATTTCCTGTATATTTGAAACTCCCGATGTGATTTTTACCCCAAGCGGTTTATGACCTTGACAAATGCCAACAAATCATAAACCACTAGTCAAGTTCAACCCGTCATTACCCTGGATTACTCTAGAACCACCCGTACAAACCCTTGACAAAGGCCAACAAGGCTATACGGCTGTCCTAGAGTAACGACCGTGTTTTCAAATACTTAATAAAATATATTCTATTTAAATTCTAGTATCAAATAATTATTTACATGTTTCTTTGATAGAAAAATATTTTTTTGTAATATTAATAATTTTCAGAGCAGTGAAATATGATTTAGGGAATTTTATAAAATCTATTTATTGTTTTTCTAGACTTAAAATGTTTTAATAAAATTTTATAATGCCTTAAAATAATCTGCATATTTTTATTATCAATTAAAATAATTAAAAATATTTTAAAGGATAAACTAGATTTTAAATAATTATAATAACTAGCTAACAACATAGGAATGGATATATTATTTATTTTTAGCCCAAAATTATTTTTATACTAAAGATAACAATGAAATATATTTTCTGAATTTTTTCCATAATTTTCCCGTATTTTTAACTATTTTTAACAATTTTTTTAAAATCAAATTCAATTTTAAATAATAAACAGTTAGTATTTTTATATAAAAAAAAATTAAATCAATCCCCTTGATCTGGACCGTTGGATACAAGATCCAACGGCCCAGAGACGCGCGGCGGTGCCCACGTGGTGGGGACCACGCGAAACAGCGTGATCCCCACACGCTCGACGCGTGGCGAGTGACAGAGACGACGGCGGCGCTTGGCGGCGCGATCTCGCCCGTTGGATCATGATCCAACGGCTGAGATGAGAGGCGGCGGTGGCAAAATCATTGGGAATGATTAGGGGCGCGGATTCTGATGATTTTTGTAACTGTTTTTGGATTTTATGGTTGGTAAAGAAACCCTATAAATAGACACCTTCAAACACTGATTTCTCATACCTCAGAGCTCCAAAAATTCTGAAAAAAATACCCGCGCCTTCGTATAGACGACGCCGATGCTACGGCTCCACCCAATCACCAAGTAAAAATCTGAGCGCGGAGCTATTGAGGAGTTTGTACAAGCCTATGCTTCCAACCCATCGGCATCTGACTCAAACAAAAGGTAGGATCCGCCTCTCTCCCCTCATCTGTCACCTTCTTCTTTTTCAATAACCTTAGTTCCGACTTCTAATCAACAACGCCCCCTTAAATTGATGTTATAATATTCTTGCATGCATATTCTTTTGTACCCTTAATGATGATAATCTTAACCTATGATTAAAATGGTTTCCATAATTACTCTTATATACCAAAAAAATGCTGCACTCTCATACAATATGGAATGTGACAGGCTTAAAGTCATAACCCACAAGTATTGATTCACCACTTACATATCCACACTTACCCATAATACCAATTTGATCTCGAAATAGCGTACTTCCACAAAATACCCTCGTTTTATTAAAATGTTGTGTTTGTTTAAAATATCCACCTGAGATAAAATATTTGGAATAAATGTTTTAGATACGATATATATATTTTACTTACACTTTTCCATCAACTAGTTTAGTTTTGTTAAAAAATCCATTCACTTTTGAATGGGGATAATAATAAATTTAAATAACGGCATATGGTTTTTCCAACTTAGCCCCTTTCACTCGAAAGGGTATTTTATATTAATTCTTCTTAAAATGTTAACTAAGGTTTAATGAGTTGCCCTAATAATAGGGTAATGTTTTACGCTAGTAGCTCGTGGTTGATAGGCAATCGTCCTTGAAAAGGACACAAATTCTGCCGTCCATGTGCAGCGGTTGCCAACACGAACGTATTTTCTAAAACATTACATCAAACTTAAAACACTATAATTTCATAAAACTATTATTTACAATAAAATACATCAATCCATCCTAAAAAGAGATAATTTCGTTTAAATATCTTGACCTTTACTAAAAAACTATTTTCAACAAAGACCATAACCCTTATAAATGATATTTTCCAAAAGGACACCTAAAACTTTGTTAAAAGATAATTTTTTCCAACAAATACCATAACTTTTTATTAAAAGGATATTTTCTCAGTAAAATATTATGGGTTTCCAAAACGATAAATATTCCAAACATCATGGTTTTTTATAAACAATAAAAATAATTAAACACTATTATTTTTTATTAACTAAATGTTTTATAAAATGATACGAAATACATTACAAACTTTAAAAGATAACAAGACAAAACGAGCGGTTGTGGAAGGCCATATTAAATGAGATCAACTTCTTGATTACAAGTTTATGACATACATGACACATGTTACGGTTGTTCCCCTCCGAAAGACGCGACAAAGACGCGATGAACGTCTTGCCTGAATTTCGGGGCAGATACTAATTGGTGTTATCCATCCACCTCTCCGAAGATACCAAGTTGATTTATGGCACCATGTATCGAAGGTTTAAACGGATGCGACCGATATAGCAGACTTCGTCAGATTCCCCCTCGTTTGAGGGGTTTTTGATTGTGGGGACGCTCTTCCCTGCAGGCGCAAGCACCTGCAGTTAATTACGCTACCGCATCTCGGTAACAACTTTCTCCTTCTCCAGATGGTCACTTCGTGTCGTGGGTGTTTGTTTTGTGTTTGGTTGCCCGTGGATTGTATACGGAGATTAATTTATGTTGTCGCCCGTAGGGTTTGGACTAGTCCAAATCCATATCTTTCTTAGATTTGGGTTTGGGGGTTTAGATTTAAGGATACGTTAGCCTCATTTGAGACTAAGATCAACTTAAACGTTTGTTAAGGATACGTTAGTCTCATTTTAGACTAAGATCAACTTAACAGGATCGTTTAGATCCGACAAGAGAGCATTTGGGCTCTATTGTTTAGTTTAATGACATTGCGATCGATAATTAGTTTAAGGACATTACGGTCCGTTGTTAGTTTAAGGACATCTCGGTCCAATGATAGTTTAAAGACATCACGGTCGAGGTTAAGGACATCATAGTCCGTGGGTTTAAGGACTCCACAGTCCAATGTTAGTTTTAAGACATCACGGTCGAGGTTAAGGACATCATAGTCCGTGGATTTAAGGACCCCACAGTCCGATGTTAGTTTAAAGACATCACGGTCGAGGTTAAGGACATCATGGTCCATGGGTTTAAGGACCCCACAGTCCGTTGTTAGTTTTAAGACATCACGGTCGAGATTAAGGACATCATAGTCCATGGGTTTAAGGACCCCACGGTTCGTTGTTAGTTTTAAGACATCACGGTCGAGGTTAAGAACATCATAGTCCATGGGTTTAAATACCCCATAGTCCGTTGTTAGTTTTAAGACATCACGGTCTAGGTTAAGGACATCATAGTCCATGGGTTTAAGGACCCCACAGTCCGTTGTTAGTTTTAAGACATCACGGTCGAGATTAAGGACATCATAGTCCATGGGTTTAAGGACCCCACAGTCCGTGAAATGTGTGGTTGTCGGGACCCGTCACCTCTTTGAAGACGTTGAGGAATTACAACGACAAATATCAAAGGAGTGAAGAGATGTACC
Organism: Agapanthus africanus; assembly: GCA_030015575.1. Classification (NCBI taxonomy): domain Eukaryota; kingdom Viridiplantae; phylum Streptophyta; class Magnoliopsida; order Asparagales; family Amaryllidaceae; genus Agapanthus; species Agapanthus africanus. The sequence goes on along the minus strand of CM057346.1, from coordinate 451,793,859 downwards.
CTTGAACCAAGGTGGATTAAATGATCTGTAGTCCAATTTGGAGCTAAGATCAATTAATTATATTATGAGCACATTGGCTCAGTTGAGTCTGAATTGAGGACTTATGGCCAATTTGGGCTAAGTCCAATTAAGTTTGAAATATTGGCCCTTTTGTTGGACTATTAGACATTTGTCTGGTTTCAGCCCACATTATTTAGCAATGTTGAACAAGAGTTTGAGGGCTTGGGTAACATTTTTTTATCTTTGATTGAGCAGTGGACATTATAGCTCTGAATTTTACTCAATTTTGAGATTCAGTTGAAGGGGAGACTTTTGCCTCTGGAGAATTAGCCGATTTGGCTAAAAGTAGTGTTAAACACTAGAGAACAACAGTGTTAAACACTGGAAATGAAGTTGTCAAATTAGTGTTACACACTAGAAAACACCAGTGTTAAACACTGGGAATAAATCCTTTAAATTAGTGTTAAGCACTAAATAGAAATGGGTTACGTGGGGCCACATGAGGACATCCAGAGGTGGGACCAGATTCATTTTACTTTGCTTTGCAAATAAGTGTTAAACACTTTTTAACTTTCTGGCCATCACGTGTTGGCACCTGATGGAGATTTATGCGCTGATTATTAAAGCATTTATCAAGGGGTCACGTATAACACGTGAGAGCGTCCAAAGGTGGGGCCAGATCTCCTCACTTTGTTCTGCAAATAAGTGTTAAACACTTTTTCATCTTTTGAGCATCACGTGTTGACACGTGATGGAGATTTATGCACTGATCATTAAAGCACTCGCTAAGGAATCACGTGGGGACACGTGAGAGCGCCCAAAGCTCATATTTCCTTTGCTTTTTCATTCTGTGTTTTGTAGGTCACGTGGGAGCACGTGAGGCATTGCCTTAAAGCTTATTCCTTCTCATTTTTGGGGATCTTTTCAGGGGTCACGTGGGGACACGTGACCTTAGTCTTTTGCATGCATGGAGATCTTTCAAGGCTCTTTGTTTTTTTTTAAGAATTAAATTCTCTGTAGGGTTAAATCCTGTTATGTTTTAGAGAAATTAAATTCCTATTTGAAAGAATTAAATTCTTATATAGGGTTAAACCCTAATTTTCTTTAGCGGAATTAAATTCCCATATATGTAAAAGAATTAAATTCTTGTGTAAGGGTGAAACCCTAATTTCATTTTAGGAGGAATTAAATTCCTGTAAATCTGAGAGAATTAAATTCTCAATTAGGGTTAAACCCTAGTTTTGTTCATCTTGAAGGAATTAAATTCTTATAGTTTTAGGAGAATTAAATTCTCAGATAGGTTTTAAACTTTAATTTCATCTTGAAGGAATTAAATTCCTGTAAATTGGGAGAATTAAATTCTCAGATAGGGTTTAAACCCTAATTTATCTTGGAGGAATTAAATTTCTATAAATTTGGGAGAATTAAATTCTCTGAACTCAATTCACCCTCTAAGTCTTGGATCTGCATGGCAAAATCTCAACCCGATGAAGATTAAATTCTCAACTTATGGGGAGATTTGCTTCTGCAGATCTTCAACTAGAAAAAGAACTAAGTTCTTTTTTTTTTTTGCAGAAGAGTTAAACTCTTAGATTTTGAGAATTAAATTCTCTGTTTGAAGTTTTGATCCCCTTTCTTTTCTCACATAGGGTTTTCTTTGTTGAGAATTAAATTCTCCTTTCTTTTCTCTCTGAAATTTCAAGATTCCAAAATTCTATATCACCAAGATTATATCCCTTTCTTCTCCTCTTGGCTCCTATTTATAGGAGAAGGAAAAGAATCAATTTGTTTAGTAAATCTCTTATTGAAAGATTTTGTTTGTTTTTATAATTAATATGATCTTTTAGATCATTCAGTGAATTTTATTCACCGTTGGATTTTCAATCCAAAGATATTTTGTTTGTTATTTTCGGTGAGATTTAGGGAAATCTTTCCTTGTCTAAGATTTTTCCATAAATTGATGATTTTTAATCATCCCTGGATTTTTAATCCAACGGTTCCCTATAACCCTTTTCCATTTGGAAAGATTTAGAGGAATTTAGAATTTAATTCTATTAAACAGTAAGGCTTTCAAAGGGGTCACGTGCCCACACTTGACCCCTGGTCACGTGTGGGCACGTGACCCCTGGTCACGTGTGGGCACGTGACCCCCAATTAAGTCATTTCCTCAGCCGCTTGTTTTCATTTCTGTTTTAACCATCACGTGTCAACACGTGACCATTGGTTACGTGTGAGCACGTGATACCTCATTGAGATAGTTCCTAATTTTTAATCAGGGAACAAATGCCCCCACAGCATTGCTCTCACGTGTCTGTATGTGAGTGCAATGCTGTCACTTTTATGACCGTTGGATCTATCTAGGGAATAGGGGAGATGAAACGTTTCCATCACATCCTATAAATGCTGGGGTCTATTTAGAAGCGCCTCCACTCTTTCATCTTCTTCCTTGCAAATTTTTTTCTTTTGAGAATTTAATTCTCCTTTCCAGAGCTTAGTTCTCTGCCTCGAATATTTTCAGAGTTTAACTCTGTTCAAAAAAGACCTTTTCTTCAGGTAATGATCTTTGAACGATCGAAGAACTTTCACAGAAACCTTCACTGGTTTTTAAATCCATACCAAGGGTTTTCCCTTTTAACAAGAATCCATTTTTTCTTTAAGTTCTTTAACAAGAAACCCATTCATTCTTTAATCAACAGGCCCTTTAGGGTTTCTCTGATTTTCAAGGGTTGATGGTGGTGTTTGTCTTTTCCATGGAATTTAATTCCATCATTAAAGATCTCTGGCTCTGGAAAAAAAAAGTTTCTGGGAATTTAATTCCCTTTTCAAAAGGAATTTAATTCTTATGAAGAACTTAGTTCTTCCCAGGGGACTTCTTGGGGTCTTCTTGCCCTGAGTTGTCTCTCTGTAACCAAAAAGAAGAGGCTTGCAGTGGTGCTTTTCTGGGAATTTAATTCTCTTGATTCTGTTTGATTTGTCACAGAGTCCCAGATGGATTTCTCTTAGGGGGATGTGTAGGGTCATTTGAAATCCACTGTTTATTTAATGAGAATCTTCCTTTTGTCTAATTATAATTGCTTTGCCTCATCATTAGCCAGCCGCCATCTTGATTTTGTGGGACCCATGTGTTTTGTAACCAATGGTCCCATAAAATGAGTCCTCTGTCGCTGTCTTCCACTGTCTTTATATATATATATATATTTAGAATCATATATATACATTGTTGGCTTCGCTTTAACAGTTTTCCCCTATTTTATTTCAGGTATAATGACTTCCGTTCCGTACTTCTCTTTCACTCGCTCGAAGGCTGCTTTACCTCAGTTGCCATCTGACGAGGAAGTGATGGCGATGATCAGGGCTCATGACCTGAATCGCACCAACTTGCTTTTGTGAGGGACCTGGTATGATCACATCATCCGCGGTCGCCGAAGTTTTCTTTGCGAGATACCGACGGAGCCCACCTATCCATTCCTGCCGATAGATCCTCCTAAGACTATCTTCGCTGTGGAGATGCCGAATTGGACCCCTATAGGGCGGCTTGAGCCTTCAACGACTGGTATTCCAAACCATCCGGTGCCGGCTATAGATATCTTGGGGCGCCGCATTTGCCAGGGCGAAGCCCAGCCATGGGGGCAGATTTACAAAATAGGGCTTACCCCTCGACACCCCACGGGCTACCTTCTTTGGGCTCGTTACATCTTATCTGCCCATCGCGCGCGATTGCAGAGGGTTGGGTTTTATCAGGCGATATATACGTCCCTCTTCCACTACCAATCTCCTCACGTCTAGTGGGTTAAGGCTTTCCTGAACCAGTGGAATCTCCCCACCAACACTTCCTCCTAGGGGATCGCGAAGTTTCGATTTCCTTGGAAGAATTCCGTGAGATCTTGGGGCTGCCGATCAGGGGGACACTTTATGAAGAGTTGCTGCCTCCCGACGAGTACGTCTTTGAGATTGAGCCTGCAATGCTTGACGGCTTGTCTACCGAGAACGGCGTCCGCCACAAGCGCCCGAGTTTGATCAAGGCCCTGGGCATCTTTGACAAACTGTTCACAGAATCAGAAGAGCAGGGCGTCACTTTTAAGAGCTTTATCGCTTGCTTCCTTCGCAAGGGTGTCCTATCGAAGACGGCTCCGAAGTTTGCGAACATTAATGACCCCTTTGGGTTTGGTTTGAACAGGCGGCCGACTAAGGAATGGGACTTGCCACAGTACTATATTCCTATCATGTCGGCGGTATCTTTTGAATCGATTGCAGCTCCCGGCATGGACGAGGAGACATTCTTTGTGGGTTTTATCAGTGTCTGGCTTAGCTGGTTCGTCATCCCCATGCATCGCCGCTTCATGAGAGTCTCGGTTATCTATCCTGCTCATTGTATCGCTGAGGGGACACGGCTAGCCGTAGGCATCCCAACGCTAGCGCATCTTTATCATAGGTTAGGCGCCGCGGCTAATACCTCAACTCCAGGTGTGGATGTGGTAAATTTCTCTCTTCATTACTTCACGTCTTGGATTGAGATGCACGTGTTAGGGGCTTTTGCTGCGCACCAGAGACCCGAATTTTATGATGCGTACACTTTTCCGCGACTCATGCGGCTGGTGGGTGCTTCTGCTCCTGACCCGACTCAGTCCGGGGCCATTCGCGTGTTGATTGCTCCCTATGCCAGCACGGGCAGATTGGTATTCGTTGATCGGGCCCTATCCTCTCCTTCAGGTCCAATTCAACAACTCCACGACTTGTCGAAAGAGGGGGCACCTTCTCTGAAGCCTAGGGAGGCCATGCATCTGTACGCGATTAGACCGGGTTATCTGATATTTCGTCAGAACAGTGCGGCCCTCTTCATGCGGTATAATTCGCACCGCTTCGCCCGGCAGCTTGGATATGATCAGGGCGTCCCCTTCGACGCTTTTACAGTTGCGCCGGTCCCTTCACTTGAAGCTGTTCGTGATGCTGCTCATCACTTTGTGAGGCTAAACACTGGTTCTTACTTCATGATTCTTGAAGCTGACCACATTCCCCGATGTGTGGGATCCTTCACAGGCTGGTACCTTCATCAGATCAGTCCGATTATTGCTGAGGAGAAGAGGATGCTTCTTGGATACGGTGCTTCTATTCCGGTTCAGGCCACGGGAGTTCCACTGCGACCGCGCGCACCGGTCCGCTTTCCTCTGAGGGACACCAGTGTTGCGCTCATTCCGGGGGAGTCGGAGGTGGACCTCACTCCTACAATTGGTATGCCATTGGATACCCAGGCTCAGTCGAGCGGTTAAAGGGCGCCAGTAGCAGTACCACCGCCCGCGGCATCGACGATGGCCGTGTCGTCCTTGGTCGCAGCGCCAAGCGAGGGGGTAGGGAGTGAGGGCATTGAAGGTGAAGTAGGTCAGCGTCGTACCAAGGCTCCACGGGGAGGGAAACGGTCGTCCTCGGCGGTCGGTTCTGGATCCAAGCGACGGAGGAGGACAGCTACTAATCTGCTCGACTCTGTAGTGAGTCTAAGCCCATTCTTCAGGAGGAACCATTGGCTCTGAAAGAATCGGACGCTGGCTTACTTTTTCCGAGTTCAACTGCCGAGGAAGCCGCACAATTGGCTGAGGCTATAATACGTTCTCAAGACGAGTCGAAGAACGTAAGAATTCCAAAGAAGCCCTACCCAGCCGTCATTTTTTATGAAGACCCTCCGTGGATCCGGCGACGATTCATCGGCCTTTTGGAGGAATGGGGCGAAAGGGCCCTTAAACAGGCTGCTTCAGAGGACGCCGCGGATGCGCTTTCACTATGGACCGGCGGCCACGAGTCCACCCTCGGACCTCGGCGAGCACACTTCCTTGAGAAGGAGCGTCGGCTTGAGCAAGCTATACTGAAAGCTTCCTTGCGCATCGGTATGTTCCTGTATTTCTTTGTAATACTTCATATTGTCTGCACGCGTATATATGTATTCTTATCCTTGTGTGAACTGTGCAGAGACTTCGGCAATGGCAGAGGCTCTAAGCCGTGCTCTGACCGTAAAGCCTGCTGACACCCCCAGTGAAACACCGCTCGGTGTGGAGGGAGTTGATGAAACTGTCCCTCTTGCGATAGAGCCTCCTGCGGTGGCTCCTGCTCCCAAAGCACTCGCTTCCTCGGGAGAGGCACCTTTGGCAGTCGCCGTCCAAATGGATCTCCCTGAGGGCGGCCCAGAGGCTAGGATGGAGGTAGTCGAGGCTACCCTCCTTTCGTTGGAGCCCGCAGCGGCAGCCGCTGCTCCTCATTCCGAAGCCGCTGCACCGACCCGCGTCCCTGATATTGTGCCCGAGGTCGCGGCGGAGGCCGTTGAAGCTGCTATCCCTCCAGTTCAGAATGGGAGGAGCGTCGAAGGTAACCTTCCATATTTTAAATTAGTAATCTTTCCATTATCTGAACCCTTTTGTCTTTTCAGAGTTGCGCGGGATGGCGGCCTCTATTGTCGATCTGTCTCCCTGGCAGTCCTTTCAGCGTCTGCTGGAAATGGCCGCTCCGCAGGCGATATCTCCTCAGCGCATCGTCCTCTCGTCTGGGCAAGGTTAGTGTTGTTTACCATCCTTTTCACAGCATTTTCACTTTTTCATAAAATGACATTGACGTCTTTTACAATTATGGAGGCCGACGACGAGGTCGAGATTCTTGAAGGGCCTGGGGAGCCTTCAAATCCCTCTTGCATGACTGTGGGTAAGTAGAATCTCAACATCGTTCCATTTGTTCTTTGCTTACGAGTTTCGCTGACTGTTTATAAATCTGAACAGCCCTGCCGGTTTTCAGCGCGCTGGAGTTACGTATCGCCATGCCACCCGGCCCCTATGCTCTGAAAGCCTCGGAACGGATGGCCAAGCTAAGCCTCGCCTCTCTGTCATCTTTGATCAAGGAGCTTCGTGCTGGCAACGTAATCACGGCCTAAGCATTTGCTGCCGAAGCTAACGGCTATCTTCCCTTTCTTGCCACCTATCATAGCGAAGCAGTGGTGCAAGTCTGGATTGATTTTTGCCGGCAGGTGGAGGCTTGCTTGCACGTGCTTGAATGTACCTGCCTTTCTTCGGAGGCTGTGGCTGCGAAGGCGGGTTTGCGGGGTCTGATAGAGCGGTGCGCGGTGAACATGGTGTCGTGCGAGAAGACGCTCAGCCGCAAATTTTCAGAGAAGGAGCTGGCTTCTAAGGCGCTGAACGAGCTCCAAGCCAACCTTACGGACAAAACCAACAAAGCGTATGAACTCTAGCGAGTGATTCAAGAGGCCATCAAGGAGGTGGTGGCCATCGACAAAGCCGCCGTGTTCACTCGTGAAAGGGTTGAGCCTCACAAAGCTACCGAGAAAGAGCTCGAAGGCCGGCTTGCCTCATATCAGGCCCAGCAAGCTCAGGCGGAGGCCCGTCTTTTGGCGATATTGAATCACGAAGGCGAGGCCGAGCGAAAGAGGGATGAGCTGACCAATCTGCTAAATCGCCCGCCGACTTGAAGACTTGTAGATGTATTTTTTTTCTTTGTACATACTCCTGAATAAGAGTATATTTTTTGTTTCTTTCACGAATTGTACTTTGTATTCATTTTGGTTCATGAATAAAGGACATATTTTTCTTCTCAATGATGTGTCCCTTTTTATTGAATGTATTCTGTGGATAGTCTATCTCGATCTCTTTGCAGGACAACGATGGCTTAGGATTCAGGGTTAAGATCAGCCTCTTAAGACTTTTCAACTTTATGAGCCTTGAGGGTCTCATAAAGAATTTTCTCCCTACCGGTCGAGAGGATCCCGTAGGTGTAATTTCTCCTTAAGAATCGTGAGGATTCCTAAGTGTGTTTTCTCTTGAAAGTCGTAAGGATCTCACAAGAGAATTTGCTCCCTTACGAGTCGTGAGAACCCGCAAGTGATATGTGAACTTGCCCTTACACGCATTTCACGGAGTCGGGGGTTGCTCTGGATGCTTCCCACGGGTTCATTGCCGTGTTCTGTGAGGACCAGGCACCACTCTGGACGTTTCCCACGGGGTCAGGATTGACATAAGCCGCATTCCACATAACCAGGAATTTTGCCATGGATGCTTCCCACGGGTTCACTGCCGTGTTCTGCGAAGACCAGGCTCCGCTCTGGATGCTTCACACGGGTTCACTGCCGTGCTCTGCGAGGACCAGGATCCGCTCTGGGCGTTTCCCACGGGGTCAGGATTGACATAAGCCGCGTTCTACGTAACCAGAAATTTTGCTCTGGATGCTTCCCACGGGTTCACTGCCGTGTTCGGCGAGGACCAGGCTCCACTCTGGATGCTTCACATGGGATCATTGCCGTGCTCTGCGAGGACCGGGATCCGCTCTGGACGTTTCCCACGGCGTCAGGATTGACATAAGCCATGTTCCACATAGCCAGGAATTTTGCTCTGGATGCTTCCCACGGGTTCACTGCCGTGTTCGGCGAGGACCAGGCTCCGCTCTGGACGTTTCCCACGGGGTCAGAATTGACATTATTCGCGTTCCACATAGCCAGGAATTTTTTGATTATATCCGCATTTCACGGAGTTGGGGTTTGACTTTCGGTCGTTTATGCACTGCCGAGTCATGGAACTGGGAGTTGCCGCTGTTCCACTTTGCTTGATATTGTATATTCCTGTAGAGACACTGATTTTTTCTGTGGGTCGGCGTGAATCGAGATGTTCTCGTCAAGGACGCTGATTTCCCTGAATCGAGGTATTTGCCAAGGACACTGATTTCCCTGGAGTCGAAACGAATCGAGGTATTCCTGCAAAGACGTTGATTTCTCTGGGGATCGATCTGAATCGAGATGTTCTCGTCAAGGACGCTGATTTCCCTGAATCGAGGTATTTGCCAAGGACGCTGATTTCCATGGAGTCGAAACGAATCGAGGTATTCCTGCAAAGACACTGATTTCTCTGCGGGTCGACGCGAATCGAAGTGCTCTCGTCAAGGACGTTGATTTCCCTGAATCGAGGAGGTTGCCAAGGACACTGATTTCCCTGGAGTCGAAACGAATCGAGGTATTCCTGCAAAGACACTGATTTCTCTACGGGTCAACGCGAATCGAGGTGCTCTCGTCAAGGACGCTGATTTCCCTGAATCGAGGAGGTTGCCAAGGACACTGATTTCCCTGGGGTTGAGACGAATCGAGGTATTCCTGCAAAGACGCTGATTTCTCTGCGGGTCGACGTGAATCGAGGTTTTGCCAAGGACACTGATTTCCCTGGGGTTGAGACGAATCGAGATATTCCTTCAAATACACTGATTTCTCTGCGGATCGACGCGAATCAAGGTGCTCTCATCAAGGACGCTGATTTCCCTGAATCGAGGAGGTTGCCAAGGACACTGATTTCCCTGTGGTTGAGACGAATCGAGGTATTCCTGCAAAGACACTGATTTATCTGCGGGTCGACGCGAATTGAGATGCTCTCATCAAGGACGCTGATTTCCCTGAATAGAGGAGGTTGCCAAGGACACTGATTTCCCTGGAGTCGAAATGAATCGAGGTATTCCTGCAAAGACACTGATTTCTCTGCGGGTCAACGCGAATCGAGGTGCTCTCGTCCAGTATGCTAATTTCCCTGAATCGAGGAGGTTACCAAGGACACTGATTTCCCTGGAGTCGAAATGAATCGAGGTATTCCTGCAAAGACACTAATTTCTCTGTGGGTCGACGCGAATCGAGATGCTCTCATCAAGGACGCTGATTTTCCTGAATCAAGGATGTTGCCAAGGACACTGATTTCCCTGGAGTCGAAACGAATTGAGGTATTCCTGCAAAGACACTGATTTCTCTGCGGGTCGACATGAATCGAGGTGTTCTCGTCAAGGACGCTGATTTCCCTAAATCGAGGAGGTTGCCAAGGACACTGATTTCCTTAGGGTTGAGACGAATCGAGGTATTCCTGCAAAGACGCTGATTTCTCTGTGGGTCGACGCGAATCGAGGTTTTGCCAAGGACACTGATTTCCCTGGGGTTGAGACGAATCGAGGTATTCCTACAAAGACACTGATTTCTTTGCGGATCAACGCGAATCAAGGTGCTCTCGTGAAAGACGCTGATTTCCCTAAATCGAGGAGGTTGCCAAGGACACTGATTTCCCTAGGGTTGAGACGAATCGAGGTATTCCTGCAAAGACGCTGATTTCTCTGTGGGTCGACGCGAATCAAGGTTTTGCCAAGGACACCGATTTCCCTGGGGTTGAGACGAATCGAGGTATTCCTACGAAGACACTGATTTCTCTGCGGATCGACGCGAATCAAGGTGCTCTCGTCAAGGACGCTGATTTCCCTGAATCGAGAAGGTTGCCAAGGACACTGATTTCCCTGGGGTTAAGAAGAATCGAGGTATTCCTGCAAAGACATTGATTTCTCTGCGGGTCGACGCGAATCAAGGTGCTCTCGTCAAGGACGCTGATTTCCCTGAATCGAGGAGGTTGCCAAGGACACTGATTTCCCTGGAGTTCGGTTAACTTGTTTCCGAGACAGAGCGTTGATCCGGTGGGGAGGTCATTGGTTGAATCTAGGTTGTCTGTGGACCGTAGAGTCTTGGAACTAGGGACTTTTCCATGGCTCCGCTTTGTTAATGTTGTGTCCGAATCCTGCTGGAATGAGGAGGAACGCTGTCGTGGGTCTCCAGGCTGTAGATGTGGCCGTCGAGACTTGGAACTAGGGACTCTGCTATGGCTCCGAGATTGATTTTCATGTCTGAATCCTGCTGGAATGAGGAGGAACGCCATCGTGGGTCTCTAAGCTGTAGATGTGGCCGTCGAGACTTGGAACTAGGGACTTTGCCATGGCTCCGATTGGTGATGTCGCGTCCGAATCCTGCTGGAATGAGGAGGAATGCTGTCGTAGGTCTCCAGGCTGTAGATGTGGCCGTTGAGACTTGGAACTAGGGACTTTGCCGTGGCTCCGAGATTGATTTTCGCGTATAAATCCTGCTGGAATGAGGAGGAACGCCATTGTTGTTCTCTAGGCTGTAGACATGGCCGTCGAGATTTGGAACTAGGGACTTTGTCATGGCTCCGAGATTGATTTTCGCGTATAAATCTTGCTGGAATGAGGAGGAACGCCATTGTTGTTCTATACGCTGTAGACATGGCCGTCGAGATTTGGAACAAGGGACATTGCCGTGGCTCCGAAATTGATTGTCGTGTCTAAATCCTGCTGGAATGAGGAGGAACGCTGTCGTGGGTCTCCAGGCTGTAGATGTGGCCATCGAGACTTGGCTCTCTATCTGATGGAGTCTGGTGGGATGATATAGTTCCCTTTTTGTTTGTGCCCCAGGATTGTATACAGGGATCGATGTGGTCTCACCTGTAGGGCAAAAGTTTCATTTCATATGTATATTTTTTGTTTTCTTTCCGCGATACTCTATCATTTCAGCTTTTTGTATCGCGCAAGTTGCGATTGCCTAATCATTTCGGCTATTTTTCGCGGTGTCCAATCATTTCGGCTATTTGTTTTATTTACTCACTGCTTTTTATTGCGAGTTGCCCAATCATTTCGACTGTTTTTCTATGCATACATTTTTACTTGCTAATTTCGTTGCAAGTTGCCCTATCATTTCGGCTATTTCATATGCATTTTTGGCTCGCTGATTTTTTTATCGTGAGTGTTGAGCTTAGAATCTGGTGCCAATCTCAGCATCAGCATCGCTGCGACTAGAATATTGCCAGGAGCGAATCATCATTTACCATGAAAGGACTTGGAATTTGATACCGATTTAGGCATCAGCATCGCTACAACTGGGATATTGCCACGAGCGATTCATCACTTGCCTTTGTCGATGTCGAACAAAGGAGGTTTAGCAAACAGGGTTAGGATCCCGTTGAATAAGGCTTTTGACTGTAAGTCTACGGTAGCGCCTCGGCCGTCTGTCCGAAGCCAAATTGCTGAAACAAAAACTTTTTCTTAACTTGAAACTAGCGCTATCGTATAATTTTTCCCGGATCGAACAATTAACCTACAACTAGCTATCTAGAGAGAAGGTTGGAAAGCCATACCGATCGATCCGTGTCCTTCAGTCTTTGGCCACCATCCCAAGCTTCTCGCGGCATCTCCGGTCTCGATCTCCTCGTCGGAAAGGGCACCACATCATCGATTCTTTTTACGGGCTCCCGCTTCATCCGAAGCAACTCGGGCACGAAGTGTCCTAGCCAACGTGTCCAAGGTGATGTAGAGAATGTTTGTGATCATTTTGTCTCTTGCATCTATGAGATGGATAGAGGTTGAAGGTGTTGCCATTGATGGAGATTATGAGCTAGAGGAAGAAGAAGAAGAAGAGGCTATCTTTCTTTTTCTTTTGTTGTTGCTATGATAAAAAGAGAGAGTATGAGATCAAAATAATACAAGACCAAACTCACAAATATGGCAGCCCCTCTCTCTCTCTTGTTATCATATCAACACAAATCAAGCTCATAATGTGACACATGCACAAAGAAAGAGACCATGAGTCATCACTTGTGCATGTGTCACAATTAATGCTTGTAATCATGATTTTTAGCTCACAGTTTCCATTTACAAACATTAATCCAAATGTTTGCAACAATAAAAAGATACGGCAACATCTAAAGTAAACTCGTGACGGATCACAAGGATACCCCTCACCTGTATATACATACCTGCACCCGCATTCCGACTGAATGCGAATGCGATGAGACTAAAGTAATCCAACAAATCTAATACTAGGATCCGGCTTAAACCAAAGCCCATTAGTATGATCCGCCCGATCATAATCCGTGCACTACTGCACGTATATGATCGGGCCCTGCCATATATCATACGGCCTCTAGAACGTTTCGCCCGAAACTTGAGAAACTGTCTGTGAGGGACTCTAAAGACTCGTCAATACTTTGGCTGTGGATTTAACCGCTAGCACGTCAGAGGTATTAGCCGTACGTAACGGGCTACCAGGTATTGACCAAAAGGGAGGTCGATGAGCGAACTCATCCTGACACCCTACTGAGCCTGTCAGTGACAATATCCATACAGTCCGGTCCGTTCTTCTATGAGCATCGCATGTCGGGCCTAGGGAGTTGGTAAAAGTCAGACCCCCAAAAGCGGTACAAGTCTTGTCAGAGTGTAGCCCAGAACACCCTGAGATACTACTGGAATACCTACCAGTAAATCTCCTGCCTTGGCCAAGAACTTCATGTAATGGCTCTCCTAGACACAGCGCGATCTCACCCCCAATACCGGGAGAGACGAACCCCTGCCGATCCGCTCACTGCCTCCATGTGGCTCGGGACTGTACCCAACTAAAACCTGTTTGCACGACTCCTTTGAGCCATGGTAGGGTAGTAATCAAAGCACAGTAGGAACTCACACGAGACAAATGACGATCTCAGGTCGATGAACTAACATGTACACATGTCACCAGGGAACTGCTATCTGACGTCAGGTATAATACCAACTAGCGTGTTCCCGGTGAGTCCTGCCCGGTGTACTCATAACCCAATGAGCACCTGTATACATCTTAGGTGATCCAACTGACACCAATGGCTTGTGAGACCGGCCACCGCCCCTCGTCGGGGTCTCGACTGTATACACTAGTCTACTAATAGAGTATCGATGCCCAGTCTCGAAACTCCCACAATTAGGGACCACTTTAAGGATGTGCTTATAGACCCCAGCTCCCACGTATATGATCGCTATCATACTGCTGGCCGTCAAGCAAGAATCCTAAGGGCTCTATCAACGTGCAATAGTGACCTGTAATGTCACCTGAAGCAGTGCACGATAATAAAGACAAACCATGGTAGCATACTATTCTCTATCAACGTGTAATGGTGAACCACAATGTCACCTAAAACATGTACACGATGATAAAGACAAACCAGATAGTATACAACCATCCTGAGTAAGAATGTCCTACCGGCATAGGTCCTCCCTCAATCATTGCAATCACGTGCCTGCGATCCAATAATTGACTCTGAGGGCACTATATCCAACAATCTCCCACTTGCACTCAAGGCTAATTATTGCGATGTCGCATACTCACAGCCCGTGTGATACCGAACACCCAACTCCTCTACTAATCAGTCTCACAAAGCACGTTTGCGAAACTATTGCGTTCGAGGAATAGCCTCAGTGAGTGGATCCGCTATGATGTTTCTTTCTATGTCTCTTTTTATCTCAAGTTCGCAGAGAAAGCCATCTTCCGAAATGAGCAATACCTGTCTTAGAATATGTTTGGATATCTGATGGGACCTAGTTCATAAATGAACTCTAAATCCAAACTTCTTAGACTGTATCGTCAACCGATCTTAATCAGTATCCTGCGCCACACCTCCCTCAGTATCCGCTTGGACCACCTGTCCAAAACACTGCACCTCGTCAGAAGGAAAACTATAACTCTGACAGTCACTCTGTCATCCAGGTCACCTTGGAAGCCTGGAATGATAACCGTCTCCCGAAAGAGTTTGTTGTTATCATATCCCTAGAACATCCATTTATGTTCTAAAACTGCTACCGAACGTTTCTCCAGGATTGGATTAATATCAACTTATTGCATCTAGTGCAAAAACAACATCTGGTGTGGTACTTGACATCTCATGATCAACTCAATTGCCTAAGCAAGTGATCTTCCAATCATGCACATCCCTCTCCCCTTTAGTCTGTAAGACACCTTTAAAGAGGGTGACTCCATCACTTGCAGGTACACTACCGTGCCAGGAGTCGTCCATTCTAAAACACCTTTAGAATGTTGTCTAAGTACCCAGATTGCGAAACTACCCAAATCTAGATCTAAAACTATAGATCTAGTAACCGGAATATCTGATATAATATCCATATCCTATGTGGAGAAACCACTGTGTGACAACCAAAGTATAACCGATTGTAGTATAGGAATTTTACTTCTTATTCTGTGTATGTCATCCAAATACCAGGACATCACACCCTACTACCATCTTAACAGATCCATCCCCTATTCTGATGAAGTCAAACCTATGACTGTCACGTCAGAAATAGATGATCTATCTCTGCTATATCTGCTTTAGTCTATAAATAGACATAAGCTACTTGTCCATTATGCTTCCGCTGCTCCCACTGACTACGACAACCCTCTGGCAGAGTCATATACACGTATACTTCTAAAGCTAGTTTAGAACAACGCTATACTTATCCTCCTGCCGGGTCTCACAGTCTGGAACAACAGCAATGACAAGTCTAGGTAAACAAGAACCTCCCTGTCACCGTCTTTGAGTATACCGAAATACCTCTCGAGTGCCTGAGGTTACCCACCATATCTGCGGAGTGGCTAATGGAATGTCAAACCAGATTGAATCTTTAGGTCCTTATCAAATTTCAGTAATCGTTTGCGGTTCTGGAATCACTTCCAGTTCTACCATACTCCCACTACTGTTTTCTGAAAAAATCAATTTTACTAAAACTGTGGCGAGTCAAGAACAATATCACTATTGATCTTAAAGATGGTAGAAAGTCAACCCTCATCATAGCCCGGGTCAACCCACAAACAGCCATTACAGAAACGTGCCTTGAGTTATCCAGAGTCTGGTTTTAAGCATAAGCCGGACAACTCTCCGTACCTTAATATTGTTAAGATATGAACCATTCTATATCCAATATAGAAACAGAGGCACTGATTTAATTGGAACCAGATTCAAATCATGCAGCTGTCTCCAGTGCATGTCAACTAAATGGAGAGAGGCCAATCAGCATTACTCAACTTAGGAGTGCTTCCAATTATGAGTAACCTGAAAGAGAAGCAAGTCCTCTTAATCATTACTATCATCTGAGTACCATACACAAGTATCTACATCTTCGATCACCTTGAAGAATCCTGATACTTGCAACACCTGGTTCTCTACTTTATTCTTATACCTATAACTTCTCAAAACTTAGACCTTGTATTTCTACGAAACACATGTCTAAGAACTAGAGAAGTCACAAGTAAACAGAATATAGTATGAGTACCAATCCCTCTGTCTAAATGGACACTGGACAACATACAATACTCTGTATAAGTCCCCTGAGTCTAACAACTCATTCGCTGTGTGTCGCAGGTTGAAAACTGTACTTATGCTTAAGAAGAATTACACCGCTGTTTAATGCTCCTTACCTAACCATCCACTGATATAGGTAAATGTCATAGACATAATTTCAAAAAGTTATATCTCACTTTATAAAAATAAACGTACAGATATATCAATTTGAAATTGGTGCATAACAACGGATATTCAAAACCAAATATTTGTCGTCTGGCAAACATCCCAGGCGATTTCCTCAAATATCACCAATTACAACGAATCCCGATATAATGAGGATGATCACCCAATTCCCAATAACTTACTCCCACTCATCATCTGTAAAACCATACAGATGTGAGAATCAAACCTGGTAAATACATACCCTGGAGCAAGGGCCAATTGGAAAATCAGTTTTCTTTTAACAATACATAGTGAAACTGAAACATATAAATGTTTCGAAGGGGTATCCCGGTATTCCTAGTAATGCCTCTTCCATTATCAGATTCACAACTGTAACCGTATATTTCTTTGCCATCTCTCCAAATCCCTTTATATGTCTTTAGTCATTACCTTCTGTACATCCCTTTAGGCTAAATGGTTTTCTTCCTTCCCTACCGTTCGGCACCAGCCTATGGTTTGGAAGAAGACTATCTAATAAGCATAATGGGTGTACTGTCCTAATCTTAGGGGCACTCGCAACCTGAGAGAAGGTGAAGATAAAAGACAACTGAATAAACCTTATTCCTATTTCTCCTGAACCAGAATCCATCCCTGAACTGGAACAAGTTCCTTCGAGTTCGTATATAACCATACGATGGAGTATCCAAATAACTATGGATCTTCGTAGTGATACGGAGTGTTCTGGAGAAATACAAAGGTGATATAGGATTGGCGAAGAAATATTTGGTTTGGTCGTGAATAGCAGTCGCAATTTACTTTGCCCTCTTACTAATCTCTTTATTTGTCTTTACTTAATACCTTCTGTACACCTTTGTTAGGCTAATTGGTTTTCTTCATTCCCTACCGTTCGGCACCTACCTATGGTTTGGAAGAAGACTATCCAATAAACGTAATAGGTGTACTGTCCTAATCCAGCAACCTGAGAGAAGGTAAAAGGAAAAGACAACTGAATAGTCCTATTCATTTTCTCCAGAACCGGAACCATCCTCGAATCTGGAACAAGTTCCTTCGAGTTCGTATATAACCATACGATGGTTTTATCCAATAGAAGTGGATGTTCGTAATAATACGGGGTGTTCTGGAGAAAGGGTAAAAGTAGGAGTGGCAATGAGGTATGCAACTCTGACAATCCAAAAGCTAGTGTTTTAAGAAGGTTCGGTCAACTTGGTCACTGAGTCATAGTCAAGGGTCGGGCCATGGTCGGTGCCAAAGAGAGAGAGAAAAGAAACACTCAGCGTGCACTCTAACCTAGATCAGAATGGTTATCACTTTATCTAATCAGGAAACCTCCCGCTGTAACCTCAAATTCTCCTCCAAATCTGAAAGAAGAATTACTCGGGATCATCCGAGGAGTAAACCAACTCATCAGTGGGAATCGGGATCCAACTATCATCGCATGATAACGTGATGGAATCCACTCACGTTATCACACTCCAGAAGGTATGCGCATATCTGGCAAGTTTCAGTTTCTTTAGAAACTCCCGATGTGATTTTTACCCCATGCTCTTATGACCTTGACGAAGGTCAACAAATCATAAGTCACATGTCAAGTTCTACCCATCATTGTCCAGGTTAATTTGAACCCACCCGTACAAGCCCTTGACGAAGGCCAACAAGGCTATACGACTGTCCCAAACCAACGCATCTATCTATGCAGCAGAAAAGTAACAGCAGCTACCATTCACTATGCCTTGACGAAGGCCAACAAACATAGCATGAATACTAAGTGCTACCTTTCTGAAATGACGGAGGGCTACGAATGGTTTTTGGCGAAAAACCTTTAACGTAATGAACTTGATATCATTGAAGGAACCGGATAGCTTTTTATAAAAATATAGTGGCGAAAACCTTTGCTAAAGAGGTCACTCCCGGTGAAGGGATCTCGGCTCTTTCCCCGTAGAATGAGGTGCGGGATATTCCAACTGAATACCACGATGCAAAGCAAAAGGCAATCGGCTATAGTAAAGTTATTAGCCTGACGCAAACTTCTGTCCAAGGGGTCACTCCCGGTGAAGGGATCTCGGCCCTTGCCTCGTCGACTGAGGTGCTGGATATTCATAACCGAATACTTCCGTGCAAAACAAAAGAGAACGTCCTTGCAATAACAGCTTTTTTTTTGAAAAATGTTCCAACAACATCAGAATAGGTTTGTTTAGCTAGCATTGATCCGAATCAATACAGTCCCATCAATTAATCACACCACAAAAGAACAAAAATATGATGTACGTATATGCCATCCGCATTCGCCACTGGGTCCCGTCATCACCCGTTAGGTTACTTAACTAACGACAGAGCGGGGACTGGACTAGCGCGAGTGTAAAACATATACAACATCTACTAGTATATATATCAATATATAATAATCGCTCAAGGCGTGATAAAATGCAACATCACAGAAATGTAATAAGTATCACAGAACAATACAGATTATCCGGGATCCCCGGGTTTCATAGAGCCGCTACTGAAACCCAACGTTCCCCTGGTCGTGTGGATAGCCTGTGCAATGAAATCCTAGACCCCTACGGGCGCGACAAGTTACCCGCCAAAACTTGAAGCAAGGCAGCCCCCTTCAACAACATGAATGGACCACCCAACACTTCACGGAATCCGGTAACTTGAGCACCTCTCCTTGGGTCAACCTGTACCCCCTACTAGTGCGGCGAATAGCCCGCCAATTCTAGAGTGAAGCCCCCTCCGTCTCAAAGCCATGAGATGCGGGCCCGTTGCCCTCTAGAACCCGGCTACCCGTGCACCCCACCGCGGGGTAATCCTAGTACAGAAAGTAAAATATACAACGGGTACATCGACCTCAGCCCGGTCGTGCCCCAAAAGAATAATATACAAATAGCCAGTGACGGCAGTCCACATGTCGGACGCTCGCCCCGCAATATCAAATGTACAAATACAACCAAACTGTACTACCATTGCATCCAGGCTATCCACCACGACAAATCCGCAACATCACAGCACAACACAGAACATCAGCGTGAATGTCATGTTCGCAAATCCGTCTAAAAGGGCTATAGCAGTTAGACAGGATTTACCGATCAAGTGACATGCACGGTCGCAGATATAATGTAAATACTGTGAACTAACATATTTAAAATTTTCGATCGACAAAATTTCCCAAAGTGGGCCCCAAGCACAATACTCAGTACTCAGACAAATCTGGGCCCAAACAAAAAATACCAGAAACCCCAATTCCAACTCAGAGATCACTGTAGAAATTTTGGTGCCCTAAAGCTACAGTGTTGCGGCGGAACCGCGGCCAATACAAGGGTCATGCCGCGGTTCCGCGGCGCTACAGTGGGTTCGGGCAACCAATTTTCTACAGTACTCCTAAAAAACCCAGCCTGATTTTCTGCAGCACACTAAATAATTTTTTGACCACGGGAAAAATTCGACAGAAACTGTGACTTGGAAATGCATTTTTTAGAAAATTCGTTCGATCGATATTTTAAATACGTTGGAACAAGCTAGTAAAGGTTAATGGCGTGGCTCTGATACCATGTAAGTCTACGGTAGCGCCCCGGCCGTCTTTCCGAGGCCAAATTGCGGAAACAAAAACTTTTTCTTAACTTGAAACTGGCACTATCGTATACTTTTTCCCGGATCGAACCATTAACCTACAACTAGCTATCTAGAGAGAGGGTTGGAAATCTATACCGATTGATCCGTGTCCTTCGGTCTTTGGCCACCATCTCAAGCTCCTCGCGGTATCTCCGGTCTCGATCTCCTCATCGGAAAGGGCACCACATCATCGATTCTTTTTACGGGCTCCCGCTTCATCCGAAGCAACTCGGGCACGAAGTGTGCTAGCCGACGTATCCAAGGTGATGGAGAGAATGTTTGTGATCACTTTGTCTCTTGCATCCATGAGATGGATGGAGGTTGAAGGTATTGCCATTGATAGAGATTATGAGCTAGAGGAAGAAGAAGAAGAAGAGGCTATCTTTCTTTTTCTTTTGTTGTTGCTATGATAAAAAGAGAGAGTATGAGATCAAAATAATACAAGACCAAACTCACATATATGGCAGCCCCTTTCTCTCTCTTGTTATCATATCAACACAAATCAAGCTCATAATGTGACACATGCACAAAGAAAGAAACCATGAGTCATCACTTGTGCATGTGTCACAATTAATGCTTGTAATCATGATTTTTAGCTCACAGTTTCCATTTACAAACATTAATCCAAATGTTTGCAACAATAAAAAGATACAGCAACATCTAAAGTAAACTCGTGACGGATCACAAGGATACCCCTCACCTGTATATACATACCTGCACCCGCATTCCGACTGAATGCGAACGCGATGAGACTAAAGTAATCCAACAAATCTAATACTAGGAACCGGCTTAAACCAAAGCCCACTAGTATGATCCGCCCGATTATAATCCGTGCACTACTGCACGTATATGATCAGGCCCTGCCATATATCATACGGCCTCTAGAACGTTTCGCCCGAAACTTGAGAAACTGTCTGTGGGGGACTCTAAAGACTTGTCAATACTTTGGCTATGGATTTAACCACTAGCACGTCAGAGGTATTAGCCGTACGTAACGGGCTACCAGGTATTGACCAAAAGGGAGGTCTATGAGCGAACTCATCCTGACACCCTACTGAGCCTGTCGGTGACAATATCCGTACAGTCCGGTCCGTTCGTCTATGAGCATCGCATGTCGGGCCTAGGGGGTTGGTAAAAGTCAGACCCCCAAAAGCGGTACAAGTCGTGTCGGAGTGTAGCCCAGAACACCCTGAGATACTACTGGAATACCTACCAGTAAATCTCCTGCCTTGGCCAAGGACTTCGTGTAATGGCTCTCCTAGACACAGCGCGACCTCACCCCCGATACCGGGAGAGACGAACCCCTGTCGATCCGCTCACTGCCTCCATGTGGCTCGGGACTGTACCCAACTAAAACCTGTTTGCACGACTCCTTTGAGCCGTGGTAGGGTAGTAATCAAAGCACAGTGGGAACTCACACGAGACAAATGACGATCTCAGGTCGATGAACTAACATGTACACATGTCACCAGGGAACTGCTATCTGACGTCAGGTATAATACCAACTAGCATGTTCCCGGCGAGTCCTGTCCGGTGTACTCATAACCCAATGAGCACCTGTATACATCTTAGGTGATCCAACTGACACCAATGGCTTGTGAGACCGGCCACCGCCCCTCGTCGGGGTCTCGACTGTATACACTAGTCTACTAATAGAGTATCGATGCCCAGTCTCGAAACTCCCACGACTAGGGACCACTTTAAGGATGTGCTTATAGACCCCAGCTCCCACGTATATGATCGCCATCATACTACTGGCCGTCAATCAAGAATCCTAAGGGCTCTATCAACGTGCAATAGTGACCTGTAATGTCACCTGAAGCAGTGCACGATGATAAAGACAAACCATGGTAGCATACTATTCTCTATCAACGTGTAATAATGAACCACAATATCACCTAAAACATGTACACGATGATAAAGACAAACCAGATAGTATACAATCATCCTGAGTAAGATTGTCTTACCGGCATAGGTCCTCCCTCAATCATTGCAATCACGTGACTGCGATCCAATAATTGACTCTGAGGGCACTATATCCAACATTGACTTCATGAGCCGTAAGGGTCTCATAAAGGTGTTTCTCCCTACGAGTCGTGAAGATCTCGTAGATGCTTTTTCTCTTTAAGAATCGTGAGGGTTCCTAAGTGTGTGTTCTCTTATAAGTCGTAAGGATCTTACAAGAGTGTTTTCTCCTTACAAGTCGAGAGGACCTATAAGTGTTTGTTCACCGTGTAAGCATATCCCTAGTCACTGGTAGGACTCTGTTAGGGAAATGTTCATTCGTGCCCGTGGATTGTATACAAGGGTCAATATTGAACCGCTTATAGGGCAATCTGAGGATTATGATGGCTTAAGAACAGGTTCAGATCTCTGTAGCTTAAGACTTTTGAATCTTATGAGCCATGAGGGTCTCATAAGAAGGTTCTCCTTACGAATCGTGAGGATCTCACAAGTGTAGTCTCTCCTTAAGAATCGTGAGGATTCCTAAGTGTATTTCTCCTTTGTGAGTCGTAAGGATCTCACGCAGGTGGTTTCTCCTTACAGGGTCGAGAGGATCTTGCAAGTGTCTTTTAACGAGATTGTGCCCTTTCGGGTTTTCACAAAACTCGCCGGTAATCCTGCAGTTTTTACTCACGGTGCCCTTTCGGGTTTTCATCCGTGCCCATTTTGCTTGTGGACATACCGTTTTTTTTACGAGTCTGCGCCCTTTCGGATTTTCACAAATATCGCCGGTAGTCCTGCTGTTTTTACTCACGGCGCTCTTTCGGCTTTTCATCCGTGCCCATTTTGCTTGTGGACATACCTTTTTTTTTTACCACGTCAGCCTTGGGATGCTGCGGTCCGTAGTAGTTTATAGACGTCTCGGTCAGTTGCAAGTTTTAGGACATTGCGGTCCATCGTTAGTTTAGGGACGTTTCGGTCCGCTGTAGCTTTGAGGCGAAGTTTTGCCGGATGCTTTATGAACAAGTAGGTTTCTCCTTGATAGACCTTGTCACATAATCCAAGGGTTTTGGCACTGCTCCTGCCCCCAGCTACTCTACGTTATCTCTTAACGCTAAGTGAGATGCTTTGTTATTTAACGACAAATGAGCGATCATGTGGCAACTTGCCACATAATCTTCGGATTCTTCTGACAAGTCGTTTCCCTCATCATTGTCGTTATCTTCATTCTCAAGGATGTGACTGAGGAACTCTTGAAGCGTGACTGGGGTTCGCGCCCTCTGGTTGTATTCTTTCAGCGTGTCAATATGCTTTTGCAGATCCGTGCGCTTATCGTTAGACAGCGTGGGCTTTTTGGTCTTCTTCTTTTTCTTCGAAGACTGTGACGGCTATTCCTGGATGCTTTGCCCATTGCTATTAATTCCCGATGTTGGGCGTGTTTCAGCATCCCGTCGATGATCTCCGGCTCTTGCGGGCTTTTCCACCTGATCGCCGGACATGTTTGAAGATCTTTCAGCATTTTTTTAGTTTTTTCCGAAAGAACAACTTCCCATGGAGCTTCCTTTATGAATGAGCACGATGTCCCCGGCATGTCCATCTTTTTCGGAGCATGTGGTTATGGCGGATTTACCTTCCAGTTTTCGGACAGCGTGAACTTGCCCTATTGATACTGGTCTTCAACCCAATTTTTGAAGATGTAGAAGTCTTCAATCGGATGACCCAATACTCGGTGGTAGGGGCAGTAATTAGGATCGTTGACGTCGTTCAGTTGCGGTGGGTGTCTTGATTCCAGTAGAGTAATGAGCCCATTGCGCACTGCCGGTTCAAACAGTTTCCTTGTTTTATCCTGGGGAAATGAGTAAGGATGTCTCAACTTCTCATCGAGGGACTACCGCTTGTTGCTTTGGCGAACAACCCGTCTCGGGCCACTCGGTTGTTGTCGAGCGTTGGCGACGAAAGTTGCTTTCCTTTTGCCCTTTTCATTCCAAGGCTCTATCTTTGAAGAGGAAGGCCTATGGCCCATCTGGTCCATTTGAGCCAGCTTGTCAATCAAGGCCTGGAAGGTGGTCGGCTTGAAAAACATCATGAATTGGGATATGGTCGCTTGAGGGTTAAGAGTACCCACGAATATGCCTACCGCAGGCGCTTCTTCGATGCGCTGCTCGCACTTCGACCATAGATTCCGCCATCGTATTGCATACTGGACCCATGTTTCTCCAGGCTTCACTCTGGCATTGATCAATGCCGTAATTGGGGTGTGTTCACTAGCACTCGCGAAACGCTGGGTGAATAGCAACTCCATCTCTGCGAATGTCTTGACAGAGTCATTTGGGAGTTCGGAATACCACTCGAATGCCGTCTCCGACAAACTGCCAACAAACTGGCAGAGCAGTAGCTTATCGTCACCTCCAGTGTTGCCGTACAGAGCCCTAAATTGAGCGACATGCTGATGTAGATTTCCCGTCCCCTTGTACACATGGAATTTAGGGATCGTGTAGCCCGGCGGGTACTTTATCTGATCATACCAGCCTGGATACGGTCGCCCAGTTTTGACGACTTGGCCGGCCGCTTCATTTGCCTGGTGAACTCGTATTTGCTGAGCAATATAGTCATCCAGGGCGGCCTTGGAAATAGTTTCCTCCTTGGCTGCTGAAAGAGCCGGAGGTGGATTCGATGTCTCTCCTTTGTCATCTTCAATAATGATCGGAGGGTCTTCAGCTGGGGGATCTGGCTGTAACATCATCCCGACCATGTCCTGGAAGAGAAGCGCCATTTGTTTTATGTTGGCAGCTTATTCTGCAGCTTCTCGGTCCTTCTTTTCGAGGACTCTGCGTAGGAAGTCAGCGTCGGTTTCTTGTTCGTGACGTTGTTCCGATGATGCCTCCGGGCTTTCTTTTGGTCCGGTGAGTGCGGCCATTGCAGTCAGCATCTCCTGAAGCTTCTGCTGTTGTTGTTCCTGAGCCCTTGTTATCTATCGGGTGAGCGGTCGGTGGCCCGTCGAAGTGCGGCTTTCCTCTTTTCCGGAAGCCATGTAAACTGTATGTACCGCTATGCCCCCAGACTTGGGGCATCTGGGCTCAGCGTCTTTACGTTCTGCCCTGGTCATAGGGGCTTTCTCTGGCCTCCTTTTCTTTTGAGCAGTTGACATTGAGGGGGCCATTGCAGCGGGCACCCAGGCAGTTGTCGTCCTTTGCGGCTTACCAGGACGGTTCTCTTCCTGCTGTACCTTCATCTTCTTCTGTCGACGGGGATAGTCTTGATCAATCACCGACTCCTGGACCCGTCGCCAGACTTGGTAAACTTTGGAGGACAGCCGTTAAGGGGACTGCTCCGGCTTTATTTCTGTAACAGTCTCCACCGGTGGAGGAGATCTCTTCAGTACGGTGGTAGGAGAGTTCCTGCGCACCTTGTTCAGCAATTCAAAGCTGTTCCCAGTTGGAACAGCAGCATTGACTTCCACTGTAGGGGCTGGTGGAGTTAACCCAGAGGGGGAGTTGCCCCTAGCCTTCTTTTCTCGGCGCCAGTGGCGACGTCGAGCGTGTCGAGCTGTTGGTGTTGGTTCGGTGATGGGGATGGCTTTGTTATGCCCCCTGTTCTGGTGAGGCGCTGCTGGTACCAGCCTCTTGAAGACCGACGTTCGTTGAGTAACGGTATCCAATCTGCCAAAGACGGACTTTTGAGCAGGAACGAGGGTTGAAGTTGGAGCCGGAACAGTCAGTCTCGTAAAGACTGACCCTTTAGCAGGAGAAGCCTCCTTGACGACTTCGGGGGCAGGGATGGTTACTCTCTTCGGAGTAACCTTTTCTTGAATTGCAGGCTTCATCATGGGCGCACAGGAACTTTGGCCCAATCTGGCAAAGACTGAGGCGCTGGGACTGGACGACCCGTTGAGAGGGGCCGCGGTAGTTGTAAGCCGATCAAAGACCGACTTCTTGGAAGCTTCTTGTGTTGGTACAAGGGTGCTCAAGTTCATCGGTGGGAGCATAGTCCCAAAGAACAATCCGGTGGTATCCTGAGTCACCTGATCCACCGGCATCGTGAACAGCGAGGCCGCCTGAGGTCCATAAGCTATGCCTCCGGATAAGGCGGAACGCGAGTTGGCCGGAACACTTCATGCAAGTAGACGCCATTGTTTTCTGCACCAAGCAAAACACCAAATCTTAGTACCTCGAACCCAAGGGCAACCATTATCAAACCGCGATTCGTTCGCGAACACGACACACGAAGTGTGGAGTGGAAAGAGGAAAAGGTCCCACCGGGCGTGCCAGAATCTGTTCCTCTCCGAAAGACGCGACAAAGACGCGATGAACGTCTTGCCTGAATTTTGGGGCAGATACTAATTGGTGCTATCCGTCCACCTCTCCGAAGATGCCAAGTTGATTTATGGCGACATGTATCGAAGTTTTAAACGGATGCGACCGATATAGCAGACTTCGTCAGATTCCCCCTCGTTTGAAGGTTTTTTTATTGTGGGGACGCTCTTCCCTACAGGCGCAAGCCCCTTCTGCGGTAACAACTTTCTCCTTCTCCAGATAGTCACTTCGTGTCGTGGGTGTTTGTTTTGTATTTGGTTGCCTGTGGATTGTATACGGAGACTAATTTATGTTGTCGTCCGTAAGGTGTGGACTAGTCCAAATCCGTATCTTTCTTAGATTTGGGTTTGGGGGTTTGGGTTTAAGGATACGTTAGCCTCATTTGAGACTAAGATCAACTTAAACGTTTGTTAAGAATATGTTAGTCTCATTTTAGACTAAGATCAACTTAACGGGATCGTTTAGATCCGACAAGAGAGCATTTGGGCTTTATTGTTTAGTTTAATGATATTGCGGTCGATAATTAGTTTAAGGACATTACGGTCCGTTGTTAGTTTAAGGACATCTCGGTCCAATATTAGTTTAAAGACATCACGGTCGAGGTTAAGGACATCATGGTCCGTGGGTTTAAGGACTCCACAGTCCAATATTAGTTTTAAGACGTCACGGTCGAGGTTAAGGACATCATAGTCCGTGGATTTAAGGACCCCACAGTCCGTTGTTAGTTTTAAGACATCACGGTCGACGTTAAGGACATCATAGTCTATGGGTTTAAGGACCCCACAGTCCGTTGTTAGTTTTAAGACATCACGGTCGAGGTTAAGGACATCATAGTCCATGGGTTTAAGGACCCCACAGTTCGTTGTTAATTTTAAGACATCACGTTCGAGGTTAAGGACATCTTAGTCCATGGGTTTAAGGACCCCACAGTCCGTGAAATGTGTGGTTGTCGGGACCCGTCACCTCTTTGAAGACGTTGAGGTATTACAACGACAAATATCAAAGGAGTGAAGAGATGTACCCTTGAACCAATGTGGATTAAATGATCCGTAGTCCAATTTGGAGCTAAGATCAATTAATTATATTATGAGCACATTGGCTCAGTTGAGTCTGAATTGAGGACTTATGGCCAATTTAGGCTAAGTCCAATTAAGTTTGAAATATTGGCCCTTTTGTTGGACCATTAGACATTTGTCTGGTTTCAGCCCACATTATTTAGCAATACTGAACAAGAGTTTGAGGGCTTTGGTAACATTTTTTTATCTTTGATTGAGCAGTGGACATTATAGCTCTGAATTTTACTCAATTTTGAGATTCAGTTGAAGGGAAGACTTTTGCCTCTGGAGAATTAGCCGATTTGGCTAAAAGTAGTGTTAAACACTAGAGAACAACAGTGTTAAACACTGGAAATGAAGTTTTCAAATTAGTGTTACACACTAGAAAACACCTGTGTTAAACACTGGGAATAAATCCTTTAAATTAGTGTTAAACACTAAATAGGAATGGGTCACGTGGGGCCACGTGAGGACATCCAGAGATGGGACCAGATTCCTTTTACTTTGCTTTGCAAATAAGTGTTAAACACTTTTTAACTTTCTGGCCATCACGTGTTGGCACGTGATGGAGATTTATGTGCTGATTATTAAAGCATTTATCATGGGGTCACGTGTAACACGTGAGAGCGTCCAAAGATGGGGCCAGATCTCCTCACTTTGTTCTGCAAATAAGTGTTAAACACTTTTTCATCTTTTGAGCATCACGTATTGACACGTGATGGAGATTTATGCACTGATCATTAAAGCACTCGCTAAGGGGTTACGTGGGGACACATGAGAGCGCCCAAAGCTCATATTTCCTTTGCTTTTTCTTTCTGTGTTTTGTAGGTCACGTGGGAGCACGTGTGGCATTGCCTCAAAGCTTATTCCTTCTCATTTTTGGGGATCTTTTTAGGGGTCACGTGGGGACACGTGACCTTAGTCTTTTGCATGCATGGAAATCTTTCAAGGCTCTTTGTTTTTTTTAAGAATTAAATTCTCTGTAGGGTTAAACCCTAGTTATGTTTTAGAGAAATTAAATTCCTATTTGAAAGAATTAAATTCTTATATAGGGTTAAACCCTAATTTTCTTTAGAGGAATTAAATTCTCATATATGTAAAAAAAATTAAATTCTTGTGTAAGGGTGAAACCCTAATTTCATTTTAGGAGGAATTAAATTCCTGTAAATCTGAGAGAATTAAATTCTCAATTAGGGTTAAACCCTAGTTTTGTCCATCTTGAAGGAATTAAATTCCTATCATTTTAGGAGAATTAAATTCTCAGATAGGATTTAAACCCTAATTTCATCTTGAAGGAATTAAATTCCTGTAAATTAGGAGAATTAAATTCTCAGATAGGGTTTAAACCCTAATTTATCTAGGAGGAATTAAATTCCTATAAATTTGGGAGAATTAAATTCTCTGAACTCAATTCTCCCTCTAAATCTTGGATCTGCATGGCAAAATCTCAACCCGATGAGAATTAAATTCTCAACCTATGGGGAGATTTGCTTCTGCAGATCTTTAACTAGAGAAAGAACTAAGTTCTTTTTTTTTGCAGAAGAGTTAAACTCTTAGATTTTGAGAATTAAATTCTCTGTTTGAAGTTTTGATCCCCTTTCTTTTCTCACCTAGGGTTTTCTTTGTTGAGAATTAAATTCTCCTTTCTTTTCTCTCTGAAATTTCAAGATTCCAAAATCTATATCTCCAAGATTATATCCCTTTCTTCTCCTCTTGGCTCCTATTTATAGGAGAAGGAAAAAAATCAATTTGTTTAGTAAATCTCTCATTGAAAGATTTTGTTTGTTTTTATAATTAATATGATCCTTTAGATCATTCAGTGAATTTTATTCACCGTTGGATTTTCAATCCAAAGATATTCTGTTTGTTATTTTCGGTGAGATTTTGGGAAATCTTTCTTTGTCTAAGATTTTTCCATAAATTGGTGATTTTTAATCACCCCTGTATTTTTAATCCAACGGTTCCCTATAACCCTTTTCCATTTGGAAAGATTTAGAGGAATTTAGAATTTAATTCTATTAAACTGTAAGGCTTTCAAAGCCTGTCACGTGCTGGCACGTGACCCCTGGTCACGTGTGGGCACGTGACCCCCAATTAAGTCATTTCCTCAGCCGCTTGTTTTCATTTCTGTTTTAACCATCACGTGTCAACACGTGACCATTGGTCACGTGTGAGCACGTGATACCTCATTGAGCTAGTTCCTGATTTTTAATCAGGGAACAACGGTTAGGGTTAGAATGCGCGGACCTAGGTATGGAATACTTATTGAGAAGATCCCGATATTCCGGGTGACCAGACTGATGTACGGACGACTATATATATGAAGATCCCTGCAGGCAGGGTGACCAGTCCAATGTGTGGACGACTACTAACACGATATTCGGGCGAATACTAATCCTATTTGAGGGCGAATGATCCAAAATGTGGATGACATACAATGTGGAAATTCCATGCCTAGAGGTATACGCACTAACTCTAATTCATCAAAACCTTTATACTGAACCACGGGGATGGGTAGTTTGATTAGGCAAGGAGATTCGGAACTCGGATTCCCCTACTACTCGATCATGATCCCGGGAAGTGAAACGGTACATTTCACTTCCCCGGTTGTTGTTCCGTGGCCACAACGGAATAATCGCGAGTATCCGGACCCTTGTTTAACAAACTAAAACGTTTACAATATCTATTGATACTCAACACTAAACTCACATCATGTGCTATACCCGCCTGTTACCTTATCTACCTTTTTTAATGAGACACGAGTTATTCAGTATCTTGGATGTGGATATATTACCAGTTTAGACTTGTTGTTTATTATGGAACTGAAGGGTGGTAATACCTGTGCACTTGAGTGATATTCATGCTAGACAAAGCTCCATCGTAGTTATGGGTCACCTTTCGGGGATGTTCACGCTACCACATTGATTGCCATCCCAGGCACGAGCACCAGCTCATACTGTTTCCAGCTAGTCATTGGATAGCTCAAGGATACGAGTATGTTCACCAGTCAATTCCATCTATACACACCTTGTTTAACCTGATCTGACTCTTAGACTGAATATCCGTTTGACTTGACTTGAACTTTTACCAAACATATACCTCACACAAGCTACTCATATTCACATATAACTCTGTCAACATATCTAATTTGTATATAACCTCATACCTTTATACCCATGTACATCATATTCAGTGCATTTATACACCCATGTCTGTTTCTATACCTTTACTTCCTTATGAGGCAATCCTACCCAAGTATAACTCGCTGACGAACTTTCCTTTTCTTCCTCTACCTTTGGAATGTCCGTCGGATAAGAATGAGTATTATGGCGAGGATCAAGGTGTGAAGCCAACTTATGAAGATTATGCAGACTGGACGATGGAAGATTAGTTAGATTTAATTTTTGTTGTTGCCCACATGTTTAGGGCTTTTGTTCCTCCTTTGAGTGATTAAACTACTTAGTTTATTTTACTCTTTATTTTGGGATGTAATAAAGTTTGGTTAATAGAAATAAATGCGTTTCGCTTTTATTACTTTGATTTTGGTACACACCCTGCATGTTAGATATTCATACGCTTAACATAACTGTATTGAAAAGACCACCTTCAATACAGTTAGGTTGCGGACTTTGCCACGTCATCCTTTACCTTCTTTTGGGAAGCGGGGCGTAACAGGTTTTAGTGGTGGCCCATGCAGGTCCTCTTATGTATTAAAATGAAACCGTTAACCGACTTATTATATTTGTGAATCTCATCCATCTATACCGATATCATAGTTTTCCTATGTCCCTTGTCCCTTTCTTGACATTCTGTACCCTGTCCATGACCTTCCCTTCAGGTCATGGCAAATCTTTCCGACGAGGATGACATGTCCGATATTACTTTTGAAGCTACATCTAGAGATTCAGACGACGAAGTCGTAGACTCTCAGGCGGTTATTTCCGACAGCGATTCAGAAGACGAAGAAGTCGATGCTGCAACTCCGGAGCCTATGATGGCCAATGACTCCGAAGATAAAGAAGAAGATCCTATGGAAGAGGAGCATATACAGGAGGGGCCAGAAAAAGAGGCACCTGCGGCGGAAGAGAATCCTATGGAATATGATCCTGATGGGAAGACTCCTGCAGAAGAAGAAGACCATAGAGGTGGAATCCGAGAGGAGGCTCCTGCCGAGGATGAGTCGAAGGACGAAGCTTCGAGTGAGGAAAAACGCGAGGCCAAAGAAACTCAAGCAATTGTCCCCACAAGGCACCATGGGAATGGCCGTACCTTTCTCAGTGCGAGGGCCAATCATAACTTGTTGAACTTCCATAATCAAGATTAATAAAGTCTTTTTCCTTTTCTTTGGCCAAATAAAACGATGTAGAATAGTAGGGGCATGTCCTTGCTTTTCGGTTGTACTCTCTATATTGAGGTTGGATAATAAAATCTTAGTTTCGAGCAAAAATCTCTCTTGTGTTTCTTGTTCTTCTTATTAGCCTCTCTCTTGCATTAATTATTGTTCTTCCATGTAAGCTATTATCTTGTCTCATCGCTCAGCCTGTTTGTAACCTAACCTATTCTGATCATCAATGGCCGGACGACACCATGACCGCAACCGAAGGGGAAATGGAGTCAATGAAGCCGTTGCTCAACAAACAGCTATGCTACAAAGGATGTAAGGACTACTGGAGCAGCAGCAGCAGCAGACAGCTGCCCTTCATCAGGAGCTACGAGAAAGTAGGCAGCAACAAGTAGAGATATTAAGTAAGGCACTAACCCCGGTTTCTTAAGGTTCGGCGGGAGTGAAGCAGTTCAGATCACTCCACCCTAAGACTTTTTCGGGGAAGGAAACTCCCTTAGAAGCTAAGGAATGGCTCAAGAGAATAGTCAATGATCTCAGTGCCGCTCAAATTCCGAAGGACGAGTGGGTGAATATCGCTAAGCTACAACTTACGGATAATACCAGGATATGGTGGGAGGCAGAGGAAAGTAGATTGAAGGAGCCCATCGACTGGGAAATGTTCAAACAGCATTTTGATATCCAGTACTTTCCAGTCGTGGCACACTTAAAGATGGAAAGAGAGTTTATACAATTCCAATAAGGGAGCATGTGGGATAAGTCGGTGGACGAGTACGCTTTGGAGTTCACAAGGTTAAGTCGGTTCGCGCATCATCTGGTGGCAACCCCAGAACTTTATGCTAAGAGATTCCAGCAAGGATTGGACCTGAAGACGCAGTCCTCCATGTCTTCTGCTACTCTTTCGACTTATGATGAAATCTTAGAGGCGGCATGAAACTTTGAAGACCTTCAGCGATGCATGAGGAAGGATGACCGTTTGTCTGACATTAAGCGACCAGCCAATCAAATTCTTAAGGGATCGTCTTCCAGATTCAACGGAAGACAATAACCCAAGAGACCAGCAGGACCAACTATCTTCAAAAAACCAGCCATTATATGCAACCATTATGGTAGGTCCGGACACTACATGAGAGACTGTCGTATTTTGGAACAAACTTTGCATAGTCTATGGGTCTCCGGATCATTCTATTGGGGACTGTCCTCAGAAAGGGAGACAATCAGGTCCCGTCAACAAGCCGGCTAATTATGGGGCACCAACACAGGAAAACCGGCCACTTTCCGCCACTAAACCAACCGGTCAAGGGGCATCACCAAAGGGACCACTCTTGCCATCACAGGAGCGTGTTTTTCAGCAAGCGCAGAGGAATGGACCCAAACACCAAACCTTCACCATGACAGCCGAGAAGACTGATGCCACGTGGCAAGACAGCAGAGGTACTCTTTCTTTTTCTCAAACTTTCTTTTGATACCATGCTTATTTATTCTTCGACGCAAATCTTAGTTGGACTCACCATAATTTTTCTAGTTTTCGTAATTTCGACCAGTTGTCTTTATGTTATATCTCTCAAGTTTTCCGTCAATTCACATCTTTCCTTCAACTTCCAAACTTTTCTATCCGGAAGCAACTATCAATTTTACATTTTTCGATTCCTTGTACCTAAACCCTTCAGAGACTTTCCATGCATCAAGTGATACACCAACTCGCGGAAGTGACACATGCAGCAAAGAGGATTCCTGACAGCGTTACTAATTTTTGTGCCCAGTAGCGGCTACTCCTTTGAAAATTTCAAATATGAAATTATTCTAAGGAGGGTAGATCGTAATTATCACAACCATTCTTGCAATTCTTAGCAAAACCAGAAGCTTTAAGCATCAACTACGATTTTCGGAGAAGAGACTTGGTGGTGCGATATATCCGCGCGGCGATATAGTTGCATATGCGTCAAGACAACTAAGGACTCGTGAATGCAACTATTCCTATCCAGATCTAGAATTGACGATGGTAATGTTCATCTTGAAGATATAAAAACACTACTCTAAGAAGATCGTGTGGACACGGATGGTCGAAACACATGAAGCGGATGAGAGGGGTCAAGTTTTATATGGGAGAAGTGCCGATCAATTGGGACGACCCTGAAGATGGAGAATTGTAAGATTGACATAATTGTAGAAAAAAAGTGGAGATGGTGATACAATACAGCGAGCACGGAAAGCTCAACCCACGACTCATCGGCCGTTTAACATCTTGGAAGGAGACGGTGGGTTTGTGTATAGCCTAGTTTTGCTATTTTCTATGGAGGGCGTGCATAATACTTTTATATCTCATAGCTAAGAGGGTATGCTGGCAACCCTGATCATATTTTTGATCATTCCGAAATTACGGAAAAGTTGGCGTAACCTACGAGCAACAACCGGTCGGGATACTAGAAGAATGAAATCTTGAGGGACAAGACAATCCAGCCGACTAGAGTTATGTAGAGAAAGAACTACTAGGCAGACATACACGAAAGCGAGGAAACGGGACGAGAGAGCTAGGCCCAAAATTTTCAGCCGCGACAATCCCCTCTTAGTGAATTCTTTTTCCTTGACCTACCTTCTGAAATTTCGAGGACGAAATTATTTTAAGGAGGGTAGATTGTGACGACCGTATTTTCTAATACTTAATAAAATATATTCTATTTAAATTCTAGTATCAAATAATTATTTACGTGTTTCTTTGATAGAAAAATATTTTTTTGTAATATTAATAATTTTCAGAGCAGTGAAATATGATTTAGGGAATTTTATAAAATCTATTTATTGTTTTCCTAGACTTAAAATATTTTAATAAAATTTTATAATGCCTTAAAATAATTTGCATATTTTAATTATCAATTAAAATAATTAATTCGTAATTAAAAATATTTTAAAGGATAAACTAGATTTTAAATAATTATAATAACTAGCTAACAACATAGAAATGGATATATTATTTATTTTTAGCCCAAAATTATTTTTATACTAAAGATAACAATGAATATATTTTCTAAATTTTTCCATAATTTTCCCGTATTTTTAACTATTTTTAACAATTTTTTTAAAATCAAATTCAATTTTAAATAATAAACAGTTAGTATTTTTATTTATAAAAAAAATTAAATTAATCCCCTTGATATGGACCGTTGGATACAAGATCCAACGGCCCAGAGACGCGCGGCGGCGCCCACGTGGTGGGGACCACGCGAAACCGCGTGATCCCCACACGCTCGACGCATGGCGAGTGACAGAGGCGGCGGCGGCGCTTGGCGGCGCGATCTCGCCCGTTGGATCATGATCCAACGGCTGAGATGAGAGGTGGTGGCGGCAGAATCATTAGGAATGATTAGGGGCGCGGATTCTGATGATTTTTGTAACTGTTTTTGGATTTTATGGTTGGTAAAGAAACCCTATAAATAGACACCTTTAAACACTGATTTCTCACACCTCACAGCTCCAAAAATTCTGAAAAAAAATAACCACGCCTTCGTTCGACGATGCCGACGCTACGGCTCCACCCAATCACTAAGGAAAAATCTGAGCGT
Source organism: Agapanthus africanus (assembly GCA_030015575.1). Lineage (NCBI taxonomy): Eukaryota > Viridiplantae > Streptophyta > Magnoliopsida > Asparagales > Amaryllidaceae > Agapanthus > Agapanthus africanus. The sequence continues at coordinate 451,758,930 of CM057346.1, read as the reverse complement.
GGAACTATTAAGGAGTTTGTACAAGCCTACGCTTCCAACCCATCGGCATCTGACTTAAACAAAAGGTAGTATCCGCCTCTCTCCCCTCATATGTTACCTTCTTCTTTTTCAATAACCTTAGTTCCGACTTCTAAATAACAACCCCCTATTAAAATGATGTTATATATTCTTGCATGCATATTCTTTTGTACCCTTAATGATGATAATCTTAACCTATGATTAAAATGGTTTCTGTAATCACTCCTATATGCCATAATAATGCTGCACTCTCATACAATATGGAATGTGACAGGCTTAAAGTCATAACCCACAAGTATAGATTCACCCCTTAAATATCCACACTTACCCATGCTACCAATTTGATCTCGAAATAGCGTACTTCCACAAAATACCCTCGTTTTATTAAAATGTTGTATTTGTTTAAAATATCCACCTGAGATAAAATATTTGGAATAAATGTTTTAGATACGATATATATATATATATTTTACTTGCACTTTTCCACCAACTACTTTAGTTTTGTTAAAAAATCCCTTCACCTTTTGAAAGGGGATAATACTAAATTTAAATAATGGCATATGGTTATTCCAACTTAGCCCCTTTCACTCGAAAGGGTATTTTATATTAATTCTTCTTAAAATGTTAACTAAGGTTTAATGAGTTACCCTAATAATAGGGTAATGTTTTACGTTAATATCTCGTGGTTGATAGGCAATCGTCCTTGAAAATGACACAAACTCTGCCGTCCATGTGCAGCGGTTGCCAACACGAACGTATTTTCTAAAACATTACATCAAACTTAAAACACTATAATTTCATAAAACTATTATTTACAATAAAATACCTCAATCCATCCTAAAAAGAGATAATTTCATTTAAATACCTTGACCTTTACTAAAAGGCTATTTTCAACAAAGACCATAACCCTTATAAATGATATTTTCCAAAAGGACACCTAAAACTTTGTTAAAAGATAATTTTTTCAAACAAATACCATAACTTTTTATTAAAAGGATATTTTCTCAGTAAAATATTATGGGTTTCCAAAACGATAAATATTCCAAACTTCATGGTTTTTTATAAACAATAAAAATAATTAAACACTATTATCCTTTATTAACTAAATGTTTTATAAGATGATACGAAATACATTACAAACCTTAAAAGATAACAAGACAAAATGAGCGGTTGTGGAAGGCCATATTAAATGAGATCAACTTCTTGATTACAAGTTTATGACATACATGACACATGTTACGGTTAGGGTTAGAATGCGCGGACCTAGCTATGGAATATTTATTGAGAAGATCCCGATATTCCGGGTGACCAGTCTGATGTACGGACGACTACATATATGGAGATCTCTGCAGGCAGGGTGACCAGTCCTGTCACGACCCGAGAATTTCGACTCGTGACCGGCACTTAACCACGCAACGTCTACAGGCGTAACGCGGCTAAGTAAGCCGAACCCAGAAATCAAAACCAATAAATATAGAGTGGTTTAAAACATTTCCGTAAAACTGTCATACATGTCCGAAAAACTTTTATTAATTTAGTAGAAATCCCTTTTAGTTCAAGAGTTATAATTTTATAATTTTGTCAACATTTCCTTTAAAAACATTTGTCCCGTGAGTCGGGTAAAGCAAGGTGTAGCAGGAATAACAAGTAAAAAGAATAAAGCATCACAATATGATATACGACGCCGTAGCGAAGAATACACAGTAAAGCAAGGACAATATCACCAAGGGTAAGACTGCATAAAATAAAGTCGGCTCACATGCGAGCTCGACACCAGAGTACAAAATCATACACATCGTCCTCACAACTGTCTCTAAGTCAATACAGAAAGGTAGATGGAGAATACTAGATACATCAATATACAACTGAAGGATAACAGATACCGTACAAAACCCACCTAACAGCAAAAAGGCTAACCCGCCTCAGAAATGGTATCTGTGCCAAAAGATGCGGTAAACAGCCAGCCGCGACTACTCCCAAGGGCAACCTGCAAATACTGTGGCACAACGGGGGTGAGTTGCCAACTCGTGAATAGAGATAACATATATAGGTGATCGCGAGCATGCACATATAGCGTGGCTCTACTAATGCCAGCAGATGATATCAATGCATGCCAACACTGGATGCAATAGTAATGCAAGTGCTCTATCAGGTAAATGCTACAGGATGAGGTATATAGTAATCAATACTGAGCATGGGATAAATAACATCTACATGGATATGTCAACATGAAAAACAATAATCGGTGCCTCAGACTGCACCCAAATCCCAAATACACTCAGGCGCCGGCACACCCATCGGCCCTCAAATCCTGTACATCTCTGAGAAATCACGAGTGCCCAACATCGGCACCCAAAATATCATAAAATACTCGTGTCCAGCATCGACACGCAAATCCTCGTATATCGGGCTCCGTCAGTCCGGATCGGCCCACGGGGTCCGTCTGCGGTATCGGCCCTCGGCCCCGGCAGTACGGATCATCCCGCATCCATCTCTCGACTCTGGTCAGTATCCTCCGGACAACTGCCAGGTCCAACCAATCACCGGTAGGTAGTAGTCCCTCCGCCGGGCTCACCGTCTACTGCACAGCGAAACCGTTCTCGTCCCGGGGTACCATACCGGGTCCACCACGAACCCGCAAACGGATCATCCATCTCCTCGAATCGGGTTTCAAGCACACGTCTCAGCACTGAGAAAACGCGTGGTGGACGCACCAAAATATCATATCACGAGGTACCGGGTTTTCAAAATAGTGCATCTTTTCTTAAATAATTCCACGGTCCTCAAAACCAGAAATCGCATGAAATCCAACACCAATAAGTAAATCCAATGCGAGGTACAATGTAAATCAATCCATGGTATGTGTATAAGGGGAAAACCGCTTTTTAAAATAGTTTCCGTTCTTAAAGATGTCATGCGGCTCCCAATTTCTAGAAAATCATAACCAATCATATGTAAGATGAACTACAGCAATGTAATCATGGCAGCTCTACAGTGAGTGTGGCATAGCAATTACTAACGGTGTGTGTGTAGCATGCAAATAGTGCCCGTGCAACATAAACCGTTAGTAATAGTGCGGTGTTCTATCAGTTCTAAGCATATATATATATATGTAGCAGGGAATGCAATATGCGATGACAGTCTATGGGGTACATGCAACATATAATAATAAAGTCCTATCAGCCCTCACGCATAACGCCATGCGGGCGATATCCCCATAGATGTGAAATCTACTCACCGTGTCTCGCGCTAAGTGTATCCAACAACTTGCTTGCCCTTCTTCGCAGCATCCGTCTCACTGGCCTGCGAACCTAGAATCACATAACAGATATCACACATAAGCTCAATTTCACAGAAACGCGACATTACGGTCTAACTAGAGACCCGTGTCGCGAACCAATCGCGCGTGTGCGCGATACGCTAAAACGTGTGATCACGCGCCTGAAACTACCCCGACGCGTCGCGATACGCAAAAGCCCCAAACCTACTCACGTATCACGCGTGTCGCGAAGGTTTAGAAAAACGGCAAAATAGGTATTTGGTCCCAGATTTTTATACAGAACTAAACTTCCAAAAATATATATATCACAGCACCCTACACACTAGCAGACACCTACAGGACCAAACCCCAACCCAAACCCTACCCATCTGGCCGCAAATTGCGGCCAGAATGAATTAATTGGCGGCCTACTGTAGCAGTTAAGGGGTCGGGTTAAATCTGGGGTATCAGAACATCTCCACTATACTGCAGTCTTCCCAATTTCACTCAGAACTCATCGGGTCAAAAGCAGTTCCAGAAAACTCAGTTTTGCTTAAAAACGACGGATTTGCATCAATTTGGAAAACTGGTGGTATTTTAGTGCAATTGGGGTTAAGCTAAGTTAATATGGTCTCAACAACCCACTAACAACCTACTGAAACTAATTTACACCACACTAGCACAAGGTTCCCACTAAACACCTCATATCGCACTAAAACGCACTAAAAACCACTAACCGATGCAAAACTACCCTAACCAAGCAACTAGGGAATAAGTTTAGGAAATATACCTCATACTTAACCCTAGGTAGCTGAAGGAAGAAGAAGAAATGAAGAGGAGAAGCTGCAGTTGCTGCTGTTGCTGTTGCTGCTCACTGGCTGTTGCTGCTATGCTTGCTGTTGCTGTTGCTGAGCTGCTTGTTGCTGCTGCTGTAGAGTTTGCTGCTGCTGCTGCTGCTGCTGGCTTCAGCTGAGAGGTAGGTGTGTGTGTGTGTGAGTGTGTGAGAGTTTTGAGAGAAAAACAAAGAGAGTTGAGAGCCAAAACAAATCATCACCCAAAAGTCACCCCTCCTCTCTCTCTCTTCATTAATGGCAAGCATGGCTTGAGCCATGATGCCCCCCTCTCTCTTCTCTCACAAGTCAACACCTATAAACAAATTCAAATTAAAACAACTACTAATTAACTAATTAACTTAATTTAAATCCAAAAGACTTAATCCCATGATTAACCCACCATGGTTAATAATCATGGTAATAAATCATTTTAAAAACCCTAGTTTACATGCACATGTGTGTGCAAGCCTAGGAAAATTTTGGAAAAATATTTATTAAATTAGGAAAAATATTTAAAACACAATTTGGTAAACTTTTTGTTAAAAACCCAATATTTAAATATAATTATTCCCTAAACATATCCTAAGGTGTTACAATCTCTCCCCCTTAAAGAAATTCGTCCCCGAATTTCAAAAATCTAACTACACGTACCTTCAAAAAGATGGGGATACGTCTTCATCATCTCGCTTTCGGTCTCCCAAGTGACCTCCTCATGGTTCTGGCCACGCCAAAGTACCTTAACAGATGGAATGTCCTTTGATCTCAATTTCTTCACTTGTCGATCCAAGATCATCACTGGCTGTTCTGCATAGGAAAGGTCGCGCTCCAGCTGGATCGTCGGATGCTGAATCGCATGCGAAGGATCATGAAGATATCTGCGGAGCATCGAGACATGAAATACGGGATGCACATCTGGAAAGCTGGGCAGAAGGGCTAAACGATAGGCTACTGCACCAACACGCTCGAGGATCTCGAAGGGGCCCACATACCTGGGACTGAGCTTCCCCTTCTTCCCAAACCTCATCACACCTTTCATTGGGGAGACCCTCAAGAAAACATGATCACCAACAGAAAACTCAAGTCTGCGTCGCCGACGGTCCGCATAAGATCTCTGCCTACTCTGGGCTGCTCTCATCCTATCGCGAATCAACTGGACCTTCGCTGTCGTCTCCTCAACGATCTGTGGCCCTAAGATACTGCTCTCACTGAGCTCTGTCCAACAAGTGGGCGACCTGCATCTCCTCCCATAAAGAGCCTCAAATGGTGCCATCTGAATGGTCTCCTGGTAGCTGTTATTGTAGGAGAACTCTACTAAGGGCAAATGATGATCCCAGCTACCTCCGAAATCTAATACACAAGCTCTGAGCATGTCCTCGAGAGTCTGAATGGTCCGCTCTGACTGTCCATCAGTCTGCGGATAAAATGCTGTGCTGAAACTCAAACGAGTGCCCAAAGCCTCCTGAAGCCTCTGCCATAGTCGACTGGTAAACTGGGTGCCTCTATCGGACACAATGCATGTCGGGACTCCGTGTAGTCGCACTATCTCGTCAATGTAGATCTGGGCATACTGAGTAAATCCGAAAGTCGTCTTCACTGGTAGGAAATGAGCCGCTTTCGTCAAACGATCCACGATCACCCAGATGGAGTCATACCCCCGACTAGTCTTGGGTAGTTCCACAATGAAGTCCATCGAAATCTGTTCCCATTTCCACTCTGGAATGGGTAACGGCTGTAGCTCTCCCGCGGGCCTCTGGTGCTCAGCCTTGACTTGCTGACAAGTCAGGCATCTCGACACAAAATCTGCGATGTCCCTCTTCATTCCGTCCCACCAGTAAACACCTCTCATATCATGATACATCTTGGTGGAACCGGGATGGACGCTATATACCGACCGATGTGCCTCCTCAAGAATCTCACGCCTCAGTCCCTCAGCATCTAGTACGCACAGTCTGACTCCAAATCGTAGTAACCCCTGATCATCGATCACGAACTCGGAAAATCTGCCCTGTCCAATCTGTGCCATGATCTCTGAACATCGATCGTCACTGAGCTGTGCCTCACGTATACGATCGATCAACTGTGGGCGTGCACGGACATGCGCTATTTGTCCTCCACTCGGCGTAAATTCAAACTGTATCCGGCTGTCGCATAATATCTGCCAATCTGCTGATGACTGCTCCTGTACTGCGCTCAAACAAGATAGACTACCCCCGGGCCTCCTGCTCAAAGCATCCGCCACCACGTTTGCCTTGCCCGGATGATATAAGATCTCGCAATCGTAATCCTTCACTAACTCCATCCATCGGCGCTGTCGAAGGTTCAGGTCTCGCTGCTGGAATATATATTTCAGACTCTTGTGATCCGTGAATATCTGGCACGACTCACCGTATAGGTAATGTCGCCAGATCTTAAGTGCGAAGACCACTGCTGCCATCTCTAAATCGTGAGTGGGGTACTTCTGCTCATGTTTCTTCAATTGTCGCGAGGCATACGCGATCACCCTGTCATGCTGCATCAGTACGCACCCTAACCCCACTCGAGAAGCATCACAATATACCACAAATCCGCCCGATCCGGAAGGTAAAGATAACACCGGTGCCGTCGTCAGCCGAGTCCGTAACTGCTGGAAACTGTGCTCGCACTCCTCCGTCCAATCGAAAGGAACTCCCTTCCGGGTCAACCCGGTCAACGGTGTAGCAATACGGGAGAAGTCCTGCACAAAACGTATGTAGTAACCGGCCAGCCCCAAAAAGCTGCGAATCTCCGTCACCGATGTGGGTCTGGGCCAGCGCTGAACGGCCTCGATCTTCCTCGGGTCTACACATATACCGTCTCGTGAAATCACATGTCCTAAGAAGTCCACGCTGTCCAGCCAAAAAGCACACTTGGAGAATTTCGCATAAAGCTGGTGCTCCCTCAAGGTCTGCAAGGTAGTCCGCAGGTGCTGCTCGTGCTCCTCACTACTCCGGGAATACACCAAGATATCGTCAATGAAGACTATGATGAACAGATCCAAATATGGCCGGAAAATACGGTTCATCAAGTCCATGAAGGCTGCTGGCGCATTGGTGAGTCCGAACGACATCACCAAAAACTCGTAATGGCCGTAGCGCGTACGGAAAACTGTCCTGGGAATGTCCTCCTGTCGAACCCGCAGCTGATGATAGCCCGATCGTAAATCGATTCGGTCCTCGAAAAGTACCCTGCCCCCTGAAGCTGGTCGAACAAATCGTCGATACGCGGCAAAGGATACCTGTTCCGCACTGTCACCCTGTTCAGCTGGCGGTAGTCGATACACAGACGCAAACTGCCGTCCTTCTTCTTGACGAACAGGACTGGAGCACCCCAAGGAGAAACACTGGGTCGAATAAGTCCCTTGTCCAGCAAATCTTGCAACTGACCCTTCAATTCTCTAAGTTCCGCCGGGGCCATCCGATAAGGCGGTATGGAAATAGGCCCCGAGCCAGGAACCAAATCAATACAGAAAGAAATGTCGCGCTCGGGCGGCAACCCTGGAAGCTCGGCAGGGAACACATCAGGAAACTCGCTGACAACCGGAACCTGATCCAATGGAACCTCTGTAGCGCGAGCATCGCAAACATAGGCGAGAAATCCCTGACATCCCTTCCTCAAAAGCTGTCCAGCGTGAAAAGAAGAAATCACACTGTGAGGGGCGGCACCACGGTCCCCCAACACAACAAAAACCGACTCGCCGGGAAAGCAGAATCTAACTGTCTTCTCACGGCAGTCCACAGAAGCATAGCACGTGGCTAACCAATCCATTCCCAAAAGAACGTCGAAGTCCAACATCTCCAGAAGGATCAAGTCGACAGGCAACTCTCTCTCGCCAATACAGACGATACAGGATCGGAACACGTGCCTAGCAACAAACGACTCTCCCACAGGAGTGGTCACCACAAGCGGCTGATCAAGCAAGCCGGACTCTCTACCCAAACTCGGCACAAAGTGTGTGGATACGTATGAGTGTGTGAATCCGGGATTGAACAATACATGTGCATCAACTGAACATACAGGAAGGATACCTGAAACCACCGCATTGGACGCCTGCGCGTCCTGATGTGTCAAAGCAAAAACCCGTGCCTGTCCACCACCTGTAACTGACTGCCCTGTGCCTCGGTCATCTCGTCCTCTCTGAGCAACTCCTCCACGCCCACGACCTCTCTGTGTATGAGTCTGGCGCGGAGCAACGGTAGGTACAACAGGCAACGCCCTCTGGGGTGGTGAAGGCGGTAAAGTAACATGCGGTGCTGCTGCCTCCCTCCGATGTGTCTCGGGACAATCTCGCACACGATGATAAGAACTCCCGCAACGGAAACATCCCGATAATGGTCGCTGACCCTCCTGGGGATAAGAGCTGAACAATCGAGCTCGCCTCGAATCTCTGCCACCTGCTAGGTGTCTGTCACGGCGTCGAAAAGGTTGTCTCTGCACCGATGTACCTGCACGAACTCTCTTCGGCTCTGGGGCTGCCGAAGTCTCAGCAAGGTGCTCCTCAACCAATAAGGCTGCATCTACAGCTGCTGCATAGGTCTCGTAGTGCTGTGCGCTGATCGCAAGGAACAGTGGTGTAAGCAGGCCTCGAATAAATCTCTTGACTCGTAACTCCTCGGTAGCCACTAAATACGGGGCATAAACTGCTAGCTCGGTAAACAGCACGTCATACTCTGCCACTGTCATCCCTGGCGTCTGACGCAAAGACTCAAATCTACGTGCTCGGGCATCCCTAACACTCTGGGGAAGGAAACGGGCTAGAAATACTGTCACGAACTCCGTCCAGGTCATAGGAGGAAGACCTGCTGCTCTGCCCTTCTCAACTGAATCACACCACTTCTGCGCAAGACCTTCTAGGCGAAAGCTCGCAAACTCGACCCATCTCGTATCTGCGCATCTGAGGGAACGGCATATACGGGCCATCTTGTCAATGAAGGACTGGGGGTCCTCGGCTGCATCAGTGCCTGTGAAGACCGGAGGCTTCAGCCTCATGAACTCTGATAGCGATACTGTAATCACCTTCGTGGCTGCAGGGGCAACTGGCTGTGCGGTAGGTACCATCGCGGTCGCTGGAACAGGTGGAGCTACCTCTGGTCGCTGGGCTCGAAGCGTCTCAACTAGCGATCCTATCATCTGGCGCATCTCCTGCATGCTAGATCCCACCGTCTGGCGCATCTCCTGCACACCAGCCCCTAGCGTGGCGATCTGGTCTGTCATGGGAGGAACAGTCTGCTCGGGTACAACGGGTGCACTGCCCGGATCAGTCCTCGTCTCGGACGAGTCAACACGAATCTCGGCCCTCGCGGCCGCTCTCTGTGCCCTTGTAGTCTTAGGCGGCATAATGGCTGAAAGAAAATTAGGATTCGATAAGAACACGGGGATCGAATCGCCAGAATGTATGTATTCAGGAAGGAATTTAAATCAACAAGTCCTAAGGTCGCGTAGGCGGAGTACCGTGTCGTGAGTATGCCGCGGAACATACACACGCTACGCTACCCTGCTGCAGCTACCTACTCCATCATACCAGGATCATCCTACACTCCGAAGGTAAAACCTACGCTCTGATACCAACTTTGTCACGACCCGAGAATTTCGACTCGTGACCGGCACTTAACCACGCAACGTCTACAGGCGTAACGCGGCTAAGTAAGCCGAACCCAGAAATCAAAACCAATAAATATAGAGTGGTTTAAAACATTTCCGTAAAACTGTCATACATGTCCGAAAAACTTTTATTAATTTAGTAGAAATCCCTTTTAGTTCAAGAGTTATAATTTTATAATTTTGTCAACATTTCCTTTAAAAACATTTGTCCCGTGAGTCGGGTAAAGCAAGGTGTAGCAGGAATAACAAGTAAAAAGAATAAAGCATCACAATATGATATACGACGCCGTAGCGAAGAATACACAGTAAAGCAAGGACAATATCACCAAGGGTAAGACTGCATAAAATAAAGTCGGCTCACATGCGAGCTCGACACCAGAGTACAAAATCATACACATCGTCCTCACAACTGTCTCTAAGTCAATACAGAAAGGTAGATGGAGAATACTAGATACATCAATATACAACTGAAGGATAACAGATACCGTACAAAACCCACCTAACAGCAAAAAGGCTAACCCGCCTCAGAAATGGTATCTGTGCCAAAAGATGCGGTAAACAGCCAGCCGCGACTACTCCCAAGGGCAACCTGCAAATACTGTGGCACAACGGGGGTGAGTTGCCAACTCGTGAATAGAGATAACATATATAGGTGATCGCGAGCATGCACATATAGCGTGGCTCTACTAATGCCAGCAGATGATATCAATGCATGCCAACACTGGATGCAATAGTAATGCAAGTGCTCTATCAGGTAAATGCTACAGGATGAGGTATATAGTAATCAATACTGAGCATGGGATAAATAACATCTACATGGATATGTCAACATGAAAAACAATAATCGGTGCCTCAGACTGCACCCAAATCCCAAATACACTCAGGCGCCGGCACACCCATCGGCCCTCAAATCCTGTACATCTCTGAGAAATCACGAGTGCCCAACATCGGCACCCAAAATATCATAAAATACTCGTGTCCAGCATCGACACGCAAATCCTCGTATATCGGGCTCCGTCAGTCCGGATCGGCCCACGGGGTCCGTCTGCGGTATCGGCCCTCGGCCCCGGCAGTACGGATCATCCCGCATCCATCTCTCGACTCTGGTCAGTATCCTCCGGACAACTGCCAGGTCCAACCAATCACCGGTAGGTAGTAGTCCCTCCGCCGGGCTCACCGTCTACTGCACAGCGAAACCGTTCTCGTCCCGGGGTACCATACCGGGTCCACCACGAACCCGCAAACGGATCATCCATCTCCTCGAATCGGGTTTCAAGCACACGTCTCAGCACTGAGAAAACGCGTGGTGGACGCACCAAAATATCATATCACGAGGTACCGGGTTTTCAAAATAGTGCATCTTTTCTTAAATAATTCCACGGTCCTCAAAACCAGAAATCGCATGAAATCCAACACCAATAAGTAAATCCAATGCGAGGTACAATGTAAATCAATCCATGGTATGTGTATAAGGGGAAAACCGCTTTTTAAAATAGTTTCCGTTCTTAAAGATGTCATGCGGCTCCCAATTTCTAGAAAATCATAACCAATCATATGTAAGATGAACTACAGTAATGTAATCATGGCAGCTCTACAGTGAGTGTGGCATAGCAATTACTAACGGTGTGTGTGTAGCATGCAAATAGTGCCCGTGCAACATAAACCGTTAGTAATAGTGCGGTGTTCTATCAGTTCTAAGCATATATATATATATGTAGCAGGGAATGCAATATGCGATGACAGTCTATGGGGTACATGCAACATATAATAATAAAGTCCTATCAGCCCTGACGCATAACGCCATGCGGGCGATATCCCCATAGATGTGAAATCTACTCACCGTGTCTCGCGCTAAGTGTATCCAACAACTTGCTTGCCCTTCTTCGCAGCATCCGTCTCACTGGCCTGCGAACCTAGAATCACATAACAGATATCACACATAAGCTCAATTTCACAGAAACGCGACATTACGGTCCAACTAGAGACCCGTGTCGCGAACCAATCGCGCGTGTGCGCGATACGCTAAAACGTGTGATCACGCGCCTGAAACTACCCCGACGCGTCGCGATACGCAAAAGCTCCAAACCTACTCATGTATCACGCGTATCGCGAAGGTTTAGAAAAACGGCAAAATAGGTATTTGGTCCCAGATTTTTATACAGAACTACACTTCCAAAAATATATATATCACAGCACCCTACACACTAGCAGACACCTACAGGACCAAACCCCAACCCAAACCCTACCCATCTGGCCGCAAATTGCGGCCAGAACGAATTAATTGGCGGCCTACTGTAGCAGTTAGGGGGTCGGGTTAAATCTGGGGTATCAGAACATCTCCACTATACTGCAGTCTTCCCAATTTCACTCAGAACTCATCGGGTCAAAAGCAGTTCCAGAAAACTCAGTTTTGCTTAAAAACGACGGATTTGCATCAATTTGGAAAACTGGTGGTATTTTAGTGCAATTGGGGTTAAGCTAAGTTAATATGATCTCAACAACCCACTAACAACCTACTGAAACCAATTTACACCACACTAGCACAAGGTTCCCACTAAACACCTCATATCGCACTAAAACGCACTAAAAACCACTAACCGATGCAAAACTACCCTAACCAAGCAACTAGGGAATAAGTTTAGGAAATATACCTCATACTTAACCCTAGGTAGCTGAAGGAAGAAGAAGAAATGAAGGGGAGAAGCTGCAGTTGCTGCTGTTGCTGTTGCTGCTCACTGGCTGTTGCTGCTGTGCTTGCTGTTGCTGTTGCTGAGCTGCTTGTTGCTGCTGCTGTGGAGTTTGCTGCTGCTGCTGCTGCTGCTGGCTTCAGCTGAGAGGTAGGTGTGTGTGTGTGTGAGTGTGTGAGAGTTTTGAGAGAAAAACAAAGAGAGTTGAGAGCCAAAACAAATCATCACCCAAAAGTCACCCCTCCTCTCTCTCTCTTCATTAATGGCAAGCATGACTTGAGCCATGATGCCCCCCTCTCTCTTCTCTCACAAGTCAACACCTATAAACAAATTCAAATTAAAACAACTACTAATTAACTAATTAACTTAATTTAAACCCAAAAGACTTAATCCCATGATTAACCCACCATGGTTAATAATCATGGTAATAAATCATTTTAAAAACCCTAGTTTACATGCACATGTGTGTGCAAGCCTAGGAAAATTTTGGAAAAATATTTATTAAATTAGGAAAAATATTTAAAACACAATTTGGTAAACTTTTTGTTAAAAACCCAATATTTAAATATAATTATTCCCTAAACATATCCTAAGGTGTTACAAGTCCAATGCGTGGACGACTATTAACCCGATATTCGGGCGAATACTAACCCTATTTGAGGGCGAATGATTCAAAATGTAGATGACATACAATGTGGAAATTCCATGCCTAGAGTTATACCCACTAACTCTAATTCGTCAAAACCTTTATACTGAACCACGGGGATGGGTAGTTTGATTAGGCAAGGAGATTCGGAACTCGGATTCCCCTACTACTCAATCATGATCCCGGGAAGTGAAACGGTACATTTCACTTCCCCAGTTGTTGTTCCGTGGCCACAACGGAATAATCGCGAGTATCCGAACCCTTGTTTAACAAACTAAAACGTTTACAATACCTATTGATACTCAACACTAAACTCACATCATGTGCTATACCTGCCTGTTACCTTATCTACCTTTCTTTATGAGACACGAGTTATTCAGTATCTTGGATGTGGATATATTACCAGTTTAGACTTGTTGTTTATTATGGAACTGAAGGGTGGTAATACCTGTGCACTTGAGTGATATTCATGCTAGACAAAGCTCCATCGTAGTTATGGGACACCTTTCGGGGATGTTCACGCTACCACATTGATTGCCATCTCAGGCACGAGTACCAGCTCATATTGCTTCCAGCTAGTCATGGGATACCTCAAGGATACGAGTATGTTCACCAGTCAATTCTATCTATACACACCTTGTTTAACCTGATCTAACTCTTAGACTGAATATCCGTTTAACTTGACTTGAACTTTTACCAAACATATACCTCACACAAGCTACTCATATTCACATATAACTCTGTCAACATATCTAATTTGTATATAACCTCATACCTTTATACCCATGTACATCATATTCAGTGCATTTATACACCCATGTCTGTTTCTATATCATTACTTCCTTATGAGGCAATCCTACCCGAGTATAACTCGCTGACGGACTTTCCTTTTCTTCCTCTACCTTTGGAATGTCCGTCAGATAAGAATGAGTATTATGGCGAGGATCAAGATGTGAAGCCAACTTATGAAGATTGTACAGACTGGACGATGGAAGATTAGTTAGATTTAATTTTTTTTGTTGCCTACATGTTTAGGGCTTTTGTTCCTCTTTTGATGTAATTAAACTACTTAGTTTATTTTACTTTTTCTTTTGGGATGTAATAAAGTTTGGTTAATAGAAATAAATGCATTTCGCTTTTATTACTTTGATTTTGGTACACACCCTGCATATTAGATATTCATACGCTTAACATAACTGTATTGAAAAGACTATCTTCAATACAGTTAGGTTGCGGACTTTGCCACGTCATCCTTCATCTTCTTTTGGGAAGCGGGGCGTGACACCTAGATAATCGCAACTCTATGGAACAGACATGCAATATCTAGTTACCGTACACTACGCCTTGACAAAGGCCAACAAACTCAGTACGAATACTAGATACTACTAGTAAGAAATGACGGAGGGCTACGGCTGGTTTGGGCAAAAAACCTTTAACGTAATGAACTTCATATCGTTGAAGGAATCCAAGAGGTTTTACAAATATATAATGGCGAAAACATTTGCTAAAGAGGTCACTCCCGGTGAAGGGATCTCGGCTCTTTCCTCATCGAATGAGGTGCAGGATATTCCAAACTGAATACCACAATGCAAAGCAAAAGAATCGACTATAGTGAAGTTATTACAATGACACAAACTTTTGCTCAAGAGGTCACTCCCGATGAAGGGATCTCGGCTCTTGCCTCGTCGAATGAGGTGCTGGATATTCATAACCAAATATCACTGTGCAAAGTAAAAGGAAATGTCTGTAATGTCCGTTTTCAAAAAACTTGGTTCCAACAACATCATATATATAGGTTTGTTTTCCGTACATTGATCGGAATCAACATAGTCCCATCAATTAAACATATCACACCAAATAAAAGAACGAAAATACAATGTACGTATATACCATCCGCATTCGCCACTGGGCCTCATCATCACTCATTGGGTTACTTAACTAACGACAGAGCGGGGGCTGAACTAGCGCGGGTGTAAAACATATACAACATCTACTAGTATATATATAAATATATATAGCATTCCTCCCAGGCATGATATAAAGCAATATCACAGAATCTCAGCCAACAATATAGAATAGTGGATAATCCTGGAGCCTCGGGTTTCACTTGAGCCACAAATGAGACCCGACGTTCCCTGTCGTGTGGATAGCCTGTGCAATGAAAACTCAGACCCCTACGAGTGCGGCAAGTTACCCACCAATCTCAGAAATGAGACAACCCCAATCAACGACGTGAATGGGCCATCCAGCACTTCACGGAATCCGGTAACTTGTGCACCCCTCCGTGGGTCAACCTGTACCCCCTACGAGTGTGGCGAATAGCCCATCAATTCTAGAGTAAGGTCCCCTCCGTCTCAACGCCATGAGATGCGGATCTGTTGCCCTCTAGAACCTGGCTATTCGTGCACTCCACCTTGGGGTAATCCTAGTACAAAAAAGAAAATAATATGTACAAAGGTGACATCGACCTCAACCCGGTCGTGCCCTAAACAAATAATATACAAACTGGCAGAAACGGCAGTCCACATATCGGACGCTCACCCCGCAATATCAAATGTACAAATGAATCTGAACTGTACTACCATTGCACCACTGGCTATCCACCACGACGATCCAACCATAACCACAGTACAATACAGAACATCAACGTGAATGTCATGTTCGCAAACCCGTCTAAAAGATATATAGCAATTAGACGAGTTGTACCACTCTAATGACATTCACGGTCGTAGATAGTAATACATATACTGAAAACTTTTAAACAGTGTTAAAAATAGCGACTTCGAAATACCCCGAATTGCCCCCAAACAAAAGATAACACAATATCCAAACTTGGCAAAACAAACAATACCAAAATCCAAATTTTCTAGAGACCAGAACACACAAAAAATTACAAATTCTAATTCCACTTCCAGACCGGCCAGGCCGGGAAAATGCTTCATCTCGCCGGCCAATCATTGAATTTAGAGCTCGTATTTTGAAGGTGTTCTAGTTTTCACAATAGTAGTCTTCTGCAATTGTTTAAAAAAATTGAAGAAATTTTGAAATTGACAGAAACTGGAAGATTAGGCGTATTGTTTCAGAGTTGTTTCGGTTTCGATACTTTAAACGTTGTTTAAACTGCTAGTATAGGGTTTATGGGTTGGTTCAGATACCATGTTGGGTAGCGACCTGGCCATCAAACCGTGGCCGATTGCGGAACAAAAATTTATAAAACCGGCGCTAACATAACCCGCTACCAAGATCAACCATTAACCCTGAACTAGCAAACTAAATATATATGAGTTAAGAATAGTTATACCAAATTGATCTGTGTCTTTCGGTCTTCAATCACCTTCCCAAGCTCCTAGAGGCCGCCATGATCTATCTTGATCTCCGGTCTCCCTCTATCGAAGATGATCCACCTGAGGATTTGTATTCCGGGCTCCTACCTCAATAGCCAAGGTAACTAGGGTACCTAGTTCGTTAAACTAGATAGCCTAGAGAATGTAGAGTGTAGTGATGGATTAATTTGTCTCCAAACACCCTAGGTTTCTCAACACATGAGACTTGAAGGGTGGAGGTAGAAGAAAAAACTTAAGGATGAGAGTGAGAGGCAACTCAAGATAAATGGCTAAGTCTTTTTGTGTTGTTGTATTTTTGTGTTGTAAGTAATAATGAAACCATCTCATAAATATCTCAGGTCTTCAAAATATCTCAAGACTTCAAAATAACTCACAACAAACAAAAACAAGCATGCTTGAATAGTAACCACAAGTCACTACAAAGCCATGCCACAATAAATGCAATAAACACCTCATCCTCTCCACCCCATTAACCATTTAATCCTAAATGGTTAAAACTAAATGAGGCGGCATCTTCCAGAAGCACCTTGTAATAAATTATAAGAATACCCCTCATCTGTATATACATACCCATATCCGTATTCCAAAAAATACGAATACAATGAGACGAAAATAATCTAATAATATAATACTAGAATCCGGTTTAAGCCAAAGCCCACTAGTATCATCCGTCTGAATCCTGATACGTGCACAAGTGCGCGTATACCATCGAACCCTGCCGTAAAACCATACGGCATCTACATTGTTTCGCCCGATGTAGGGAAACCCTCTGTGTGGGGCTCTAAAGACTCGTCAATACGCTGGCGGTGGGTTTAACCACAAGCACGTCAGCGGCACTAGCTGTACGTAATGGCTACCCAGGTATTGAGCGAAAGGGAAGCTGACAAGCAAACTCATCCGAACCCCTACTGAGCCTGTCCGTAACAATATCCATCCAGTCCGGTCTGTTCATCTAAGAGTATCGCATACCGAATTTAGGGGGTGGATAAAGTCGACCCATAATAACGTGACATTTCGTGTCGGTATGAAACCCATTATCAACTGAGAAACTACTGATCCAAATCAATAATTCTCGACTATCTTGACCAAGGATTTCTGGTGATGGCTACCCATGCACTGGGCGACATCAACCCCCAATACCGAGAGAGATGAATCCCCGACGATCCGCTCACTGCCTCCATGTGGCTCGGGACTATACCCAACTAAAACCTGTTTGCACGACTCCTTTGAGCCGTGGCAGGGTAGTAATCAAAGTACAGTGGGAACTCACACGAGACAAATGGCGATTTCAGGTCGACAGACAACCTGCACACATGTCACCTGAGAACTGCTATCTGACAATAGGTATACTACCAACCCGGCGGTCCATCCAGTGTACTCATAACCCAATGAGCACCTGTATATTATCTTAGGTGAACAAATTGACACCAATGGCTTGTGAGACCTGGCTACCGCCTCTCGTCGGGGTCTTGATCAGTATATACTAGTCTGAAAGGTTCCTAGGCACCCTATTGAGGTCTCACAAGGCATCAACCATGCCATTTTATAAAAATTATGGTGCCGAGAAAACCTAATACGGATCGTCGGCTAGAATCCTAGGCGAAAAACAAATCTAGTTAACATATTAACTAAAAGTTAGATGCTACAACCTTTGTAGATCCGGATTTCCACTTCCTTAGCTCCACGTGGGTGTCCTCTCGCTGTCCATCATGAATCCCGAACCCAATCGTCGGCTTCATCGGAGAAACGGGCGAGCTAGGTCGTCGGCTTCGTGTCAAAGACGATCTACGTCGAGGTTGCACTAGTTCAAGCTCCGACTTCACAAAGTTGTGAAACTTGTGAAGAAAACACCCAAAACAACTTGGCAAGAGGTAGAGGGTGAAGAAATAGGAGGTGGGTTCACTTTAGAATTGGATTTCTCTCACTAGAACTCAAGTTGCCATTAAAGTAGCAAGCTTTTTCTTTTTAGAAGAAGAAGATGATGAAGCTAGTTATGATAAGTTCTATTTTAAAAATGAAAAGAAAATCCAAACTTATCATAACTTTAACTAGGGTTAAGTGTAGAGAATAAACCATGGTCATTTGAGTGGGTTAAGGTTATGCATGAAGACAAGAATGGTTAGCAAAGTCAAAGCTTCATGAAGCTTCAATATGAAACAAAAATTGCCACCATTTTCATCTTAAAGTTTATCCAAATAAATGAATAAACAAATAAATGAATAAATGCATAATCAAAACCCTAATCTCAAGTTAACTATGGTTTAATTCTATACACTTAACCATATGATCAAGTATCATCAAACATGATACAAATATGTGCACAAAAGCATATCACATATACAATGTGCATCAAGTGAGAAAAATCCGTTTAAAGTGAACCAATACTAGTTAATGTAAAGTAATATATCAAATATATAATTATACATTAAATCATTAAATCAACATTTGATTTAATGATCCGGTCATGTCGCACATAACCGACTAGAATCCAATGTATCGATTTATCGAATCAATGATTCGATAACTAGGTCATATCGAATATAACCAATCGAAACATATATCGCGAGAATGAAATGCGGTATCACATACACGCATTATTCTCGGTCCTGCACATATCTCATATGCGCTCCTATTTCGTTTCGCTTGAGCCAGGAAACCTCTGTGTAGGACTCTAAAGACTCGTCAATACGCCGGTAGCAGATGATGATCATATCAAGCACCCACAAGCCGCAAGCGGTCTGCTAAACGTAACGGCCATCCGGGTATTGAGCGATCAGAAGATCGATGAGCTAGCCCGCTCACACTCCTGTGAATCCAACCAGTAACACTTACCGTACAGTCCGGTCTGTTCGTCTGATACGTCGCATATCAAGTCTAGGGGTGGTAAACGTCAGACCCCAATAACCGATAAGTCGTGCCGATGTGAGGCTCATAACGGGTCGAGAAACTACTGGTAACACTTACCAGCAAATCTCTGATCAGCCCTGGCCAGGGACTTCCCTGTTACGGCCAATCGAGCACAGCGCAACATCAACTCCCAATACCGGGAGAGACAAAACCCCTCCTATCGCTCATTGCCTCCATGTGACTCGGGACTGTACCCAAAGACCACCGTTTTGCACGCCCTCATGGACTTGGTAAGGTGGAGATCAAAGCACAGTGGGAATCACATAAGACTCTATGACGATCTCGGGTCTACAGACTAACCTGTACAAGTGTCACCTGAGAACTGCCATCTGACGTGAGGTATAATACCATCTGGGAGTTCTCGGCGAGTCCGTCCAGTGTACCCAGTCTCCACTGAGCACCCGTATACCATCTCTGATGTCAAACACCAATGGATATGGGATCATCCATCGCCCATCTAATGGGTCGAGAAGCGTATACGCTAGTCTACACTGGTATATCGATGCCCCGTCTCGATACACCCACGACTAGGGACCTTGAAGGATATACTTATGGACTACCATGTCCCCACTAGTATGATCTGCATCATAGTCCAGGTAGTCAAGTACACATCCTAAGGGCTTTACCAACATGTAACTATAAGACAGTTTAAAGAGACTAGTGTACATGTTAAGATAAAGAGTAACCAGATAGCATACTATTATATCGAGCAAGAAAGTCATCTCTATATATGTCCAAGCATCCAATATAATATACATCATTTGTACAATACTGGCCTCTAGGGCATACATACAACTAACAATCTCCCACTTGCACTAGGGCCAGCTGCTGTAGTATCGCATACCGAGCATCCCGAAGAGTCTCTCAAACTGTATCTGGGGAATGGCCTTCGTGAGTGGATCCGCCGTGTTGTTCTTCGTGTCAACCCTCCTGACCTCGATCTCCCGGCGATCAACTATCTCCCGGATCAGGTGATACCGCCTCAGAATATGCCTGGATCGCTGATGGGACCTGGGTTCCTTGGCCAAAGCCACCGCTCCATTGTTATCGCAATACAAAGGTATTGGACGCTCAATGGATGGAACCACTCCAAGTTCAGTAATGAACTTCTTGATCCAGACAGCCTCTTTGGCAGCATCGTTGGCAGCGATGTATTCAGCCTCCATCGTCGAGTCTGCCACGGTTTCCTGCTTGGAACTCTTCCAGCTAACCGCCCCTCCGTAAAGGGTAAAGACAAAGCCCGACTGCGACTTAGAGTCGTCCTTATCACTTTGGAAGCTCGAATCGGTAAAGGACTCCACTTGGAGCTCTTCGTTACCATACACCAAGAACATATCTCTAGTCCTTCGCAAGTACTTGAGAATGCTCTTCACAGCTGTCCAGTGACTCTCACCAGGATCAGCTTGATACCTGCTCACTACACTTAGTGAGTATGCTACATCGGGTCTGGTACATAGCATCGCATACATGATAGAGCCTACTGCCGAAGCATAGGGTATCCCTTGCATGCGAGCTCTCTCCAAATCAGTCTTGGGAGACATCTCTTTGGAGAGAGTGACTCCAGAGATCGTGGGCAAGTTCCCACGCTTGGATTCTTCCATACTAAACCTCTTTAGTATGGTGTCAATGTACCTGGATTGGGACAATCCCAATATCCGTTTGGATCTATCTCTATAGATCCTGATTCCCAATATGCAGGAGGCATCACCAAGATCTTTCATCGAGAATCTTTGTGATAAGAAGAGCTTGACCGATTGCAGCATAGGAATATCATTTCCTATCAAGAGTATGTCGTCCACGTACAATACGAGGAAGACAACCTTACTCTCTGCCACCTTCTTGTAGATACAAGGTTCATCTGGATTTTTGACGAAATCAAACTCTTTGATAACGACGTCAAAGCAGATGTTCCAACTCCGCGATGCTTGCTTTAATCCATAAATGGATTTAAGCAGCTTGCACACCTTCCCGCTGCTCCCACTGTCTACGAAGCCCTCTGGCTGAGTCATGTACACGCACTCTTCTAAATCACCATTTAGAAAGGCGGTCTTAACATCCATTTGCCAGATTTCGTAGTCATGAAAGGCAGCAATGGCAAGCATGATTCGGATGGATTTAAGCATAGCCACTGGAGAAAAGGTTTCGTCATAGTCCACACCTGGTCTTTGACGAAAACCCTTTGCTACAAGTCTAGCTTTGAAAGTCTCCACTTTCCCATCTACACCAAATTTCTTCTTGAAGATCCACTTGCTCCCAATGGGTTTTACCCCTTCAGGAGCAACTTCCAAAGTCCATACTTTGTTGGTGTACATGGATTCCATCTCGGACCGCATAGCATCCAGCCATTTCACTGAGTCCCTACTCGTGATGGCCTGCTCGAAGCTAGTTGGGTCATCATCATCCATGATGCAATCCTCGCTTCCACCATCAATGAGAAAACCGTAGTGTCTCTCAGGTGGACGAGAAACCCTACTAGATCGGCGGAGAGGCTGGGGTTCGTCGGGTACTATCGAATCTTCTGGTTCCACTAAATCTTCAGTTATAGTTTGTGTATCTGGAATTTCTTCCAGCTCTACCACTTTGCCACTAATTTCTTTTTCAAGGAATTCCTTTTCTAAAAAGGTGGCATATTGAGAAACAAACACTTTTTGTTCTTCAGCATGGTAGAAAAAATATCCTTGGGAATTCTTAGGATATCCCACAAACTTGCAGAGAACTGACCGTGCCTCGAGTTTGTCTGGATTTTGCCTTTTGACATAGGCCGGACAACCCCATATCTTAACTCGTTTAAAATATGGTCTCTTCTCACTCCATATCTCATATGGTGTGGTAGGTACAGATTTAGATGGAACTTGATTCAATAGGTATGCAGCCGTCTCCAGTGCATATCCCCAGAAGGAAATAGGTAACTCAACTGTGCTCATCATAGAGCGCACCATATCTAATAGGGTGTGGTTCCTCCGTTCAGATACACCGTTGTGCTGTGGTGTATATGGAGGAGTCAGCTGAGAGAGAATCCCATTCTCTTTTAGGAAGTTCAGGAATTCATTGCTCAAGTATTCCCCTCCTCGATCAGATCGTAGGATTTTAATACTTTTTCCGGTTTGGTTCTCAACTTCTTGTTTATATTCCCTAAATTTCTCAAAAGCTTCTGATTTGTGTTTCATCAGGAACACATACCCGAACCTAGAGAGATCGTCAGTGAATGTAATGAAGTATGAAGAACCATCCCTGGCATGTGTAGACATGGGACCGCATACATCACTATGTATAAGTCCCAAGAGTTCGGTAACTCTTTCTCCGTGTCCCGTAAACGAAGTTTTGGTCATCTTGCCTTTGAGACATGACTGGCAAGTGTCATAAGATGAAAATTCGAAAGGTTTCAAATATTTATCCTTATGCAACTTAGCCAGTCGTGTCACATTGATGTGACCCAGTCTACAATGCCACAAGAAGGAATCGTTCAGTTCTGAACTCTTCCTCTTGTGTGTGTTTGTTATGCTCAGAACTGTTGATTGGTTTAGAACATAAATGCCATTGCACAACGTGCCTGATCCAACCAACTTTTGGTTACGGAAAATGTTCATAACATTGTCCTGTAATACAAAATTATATCCCTCTTTACTCAGCAAAGAAACCGATATAATGTTGCATATCAGGTTCGGCATGTAATAGCATTCGTTCAGAACCAATGTATTTCCAGTTGGTAATACAAGGTGATATTCTCCGACAGTCTTAGCTGCAACAATTGCACCATTTCCAACTCTAATGTCTTTATCACCTTCTCCAAGTTCTCTACCTTTCCTTAGCCCATGTAACTGATTACATATATGGGATCCTGACCCGGTATCTAATACCCAGGACGTAGAGCAAATGGAGAAACAGTTCTCTGTAACGAACACACCCGAAGAAAATGCATCAACATGTACTTTCTTCATTCGGGTGGCATGGGAATCCTGGTATTCCCCTATATCCTGTTCATTCCTATAACTCTTATAAGAAAGAACGGAACCAACGTTCCCCAGCACAGTATAACATGCGGGTTTGGTCAATACATCCATATTATTATCTTGATTAAGGCATGAAATGGTCGCTACCTGGAGAGAGAGAGAAGAAAACACTTTAGCGTATGCTCGTGCAAGATCAGATTGGTTATTATCTTATCTAATCAGGATGGCTCCCACTGCTTTTTATCAAATCTTCCTTCAAACCCTAAAAGGAAAGACTAGCCGGGATTAATTACACACTACAAGTTCGCCAATCTTTCAGCCAGGCCAGTGTCGGTACTTTGAGGGAGGCCCCCCGTGCTTTCGCACGAACCTAATTAATGTAAACCTCGTTTTCCCAGAGGCGTAACCTCGTTAACACCTTTCTAGACACCTACTTGATCGGCTAATTGTAATGTGTAAAACTCTCCCAGGAGTAACTCTTACTCGCAGTGGGTATCGGGATCCAACTATCTCATAGAAGGTATGCAATCTCATTGCAAATTTCAACACTTGAAATTCCCGATAATATTTTGCCCCTAGCAGCTATATGACCTAAACATAGTCAACAAATCATAAGTGCTAGTCAAGTTCAACCCGTCATTTCCCGATTGAATTAAACCTACCCGCACGACCCTTAACATAGTCAACAAAGTCGCACGACTACCCTAATCCAATCGCATCATATGCTTATACAGATAAGCACTAATTAGCTACCGCACACTACGCCTTAACATAGTCAACAAACGTAGCACGAATACTAACTAGTACTTATCTGAAATGACGGAGGGCTACGTCAGGTTTTTCTGAAAACCTATTGCGTAATGAACTTGATATCGTTGTAGAATCAAATGAAGTTTTAAAATGGAATGATTTTGAGGCTTTTCTAGTTTTGCTAAAGGGGTCACTCCCGGTGAAGGGATCGTCGGCCCTTTCCTCGTCGAATGAGGTGCGGGATATATCATATATATCACTGTGCAAAGCAAAAACTCTTAAAAGCAATCAAAGCCAAACCGAGTGTGTAGCATCTGCCAGTTATTGCTAAAGGAGTCACTCCCGGTGAAGGGATCTCGGTCCTTTCCTCATCGAATAAGGTGCAGGGTATATCATATATACCGCTATGCAAAGCAAGAATTGTAGCTACCTGTTTTGTTTAAAATCTGATTCTACAACATCTTAGGTTTCTTTTCTTTCATTAATCACATTAATGAAGTCCCATCATTTAAATACCTAAACATCACAGATAGATATGACGTACACTTATGCCATCCGCATTCGCCTCGATGTCCCCTCGTGCACCGTTAGGTTAGGTAACTAACGACAGAGCAGGGCAGGGCTGGCGCGGGTGTAAAACATAAGTAACGTCTATATAATATATCATATATACTATATACTATATCCATCACAGAACATCACATGATCACATCACAGATATCGCAGCAGAAGAAACATATGAAACATTGGATATACTAGGACGTCCGTGTTTTCAATACGAGCCAGTATAAAACACGGATTCCACGGTCGTGATGAATAGCCAATCCCACACCCCTAGACCCCTACGAGAGCGGCAAGCAACCCTGCCAATTCTAGGGTTAGGAGACCCGGACTCGACTCCTCGAGTTGGTCTCCCACTGGACCCCAGAACCCGGTTACTTGTGCTCCCCTCCTTGGGTCTATCCTAATGCGGAAAAGTAAATAATATACAAAAGGTGACAACTTCCGCTACCTGGAAGTGCCCCAAATAAAAGAATATTACATACAAGTTTTTACATGAATGAAAATGGAAAACACTCATCTCACATAAAAAAAACCCGGCTATTCGAACACGACGATCCAATATAACATATCCAGCAACACATAACATCACATGTCATCAACGTAAGTAAGTATGCATACCCCAATTGTCGTTGACGTATAGCAACGAAACTGGCGATATGAACATACTACACTTACGGTCACAGAAAAGAAAGTGTAAAACTACAACAGTTGGAATCCGCAACCTCTTTAGACATCGCATGCCTAACAGATATAAATCCCGCATTTTAGTCTCATTATCGAAAACTCTTTTCAATATCATATGGGACTAAATTGCTAGATTTATAACATTCATTCAGTTATCTCATAACTACTTGTGAATTCCAATTATTGTATCACATTCCAGATAAACAGAAAATGTTAAACTTTCCGATCGAACAGTCGAATACCCAAGTTTTCCCGATACAACTCAACACATGAAATAAGTCTAACAACATTCAGTTCGTGCCTCAGTACCAACGGTCCAGCCGTAGAAGGGTCAAGCCAACGCCTCACATGTGGCACGCCGTACTGCCCCAAACCCGAAGGTTCAAAGGGCAGTTCAAGACGGTCACATAATCGAGTTAAGGTTTGTTGTCTTCTAGAGGGTCCATCGCGTTACTTGCACTACTTAGAACGTCGTTAAACTACGGAAAAATCCAACACTTGGAAATTTCCCGACAGGGGAAAAATTGGGTATTTATATCCGGTCGAACTTTTTAACATATTCTAAAAATTATCCGGAAATACACAAATGACGAAATTTGATAATCCGATCGAAAACATCGAAGCTCTAAAACACCCCAGAAAATTCAACTCTTGAATAAATTTTAAAAATTCCCAGAAAATCCAACACCAGAAGATATCAGTTACTGTGCAAAAATTATATAATAATTTAATAAAGCTGCCGCGGATCCGCCGCCTAATGAGGCTTAGGCCGCGGATCCGCCGCTCTTTAGACTGTTCATAAAGAAATTTTTGCACCGTAATTCATATATTTCCCTGCTAAATTTTTTAGCAATTTTTAATCTGGAAAAATCCCAGAATTTAGAAAAAGTCCAGAGAGCATCTTAAAGTTAGGTTTTCGGGTTCGATCGGGTTTCAAATTGCGTCTAGACTTCGCCTAAGGCTCTAGCTAGGCTCTGATACCACTGAAAGGTTTCTAGGCACCCTATTGAGGTCTCACAAGGCATCAACCATGCCATTTTATAAAAATTATGGTGCCGAGAAAACCTAATACGGATCGTCGGCTAGAATCCTAGGCGAAAAACAAATCTAGTTAACATATTAACTAAAAGTTAGATGCTACAACCTTTGTAGATCCGGATTTCCACTTCCTTAGCTCCACGTGGGTGTCCTCTCGCTGTCCATCATGAATCCCGAACCCAATCGTCGGCTTCATCGGAGAAACGGGCGAGCTAGGTCGTCGGCTTCGTGTCAAAGACGATCTACGTCGAGGGTGCACTAGTTCAAGCTCCGACTTCACAAAGTTGTGAAACTTATGAAGAAAACACCCAAAACAACTTGGCAAGAGGCAGAGGGTGAAGAAATAGGATGTGGGTTCACTTTAGAATTGGATTTCTCTCACTAGAACTCAAGTTGCCATTAAAGTAGCAAGCTTTTTCTTTTTAGAAGAAGAAGATGATGAAGCTAGTTATGATAAGTTCTATTTTAAAAATGAAAAGAAAATCCAAACTTATCATAACTTTAACTAGGGTTAAGTGTAGAGAATAAACCATGGTCATTTGAGTGGGTTAGGGTTATGCATGAAGACAAGAATGGTTAGCAAAGTCAAAGCTTCATGAAGCTTCAATATGAAACAAAAATTGCCACCATTTTCATCTTAAAGTTTATCCAAATAAATGAATAAACAAATAAATGAATAAATGCATAATCAAAACCCTAATCTCAAGTTAACTATGGTTTAATTCTATACACTTAACCATATGATCAAGTATCATCAAACATGATACAAATATGTGCACAAAAGCATATCACATATACAATGTGCATCAAGTGAGAAAAATCCGTTTAAAGTGAACCAATACTAGTTAATGTAAAGTAATATATCAAATATATAATTATACATTAAATCATTAAATCAACATTTGATTTAATGATCCGGTCATGTCGCACATAACCGACTAGAATCCAATGTATCGATTTATCGAATCAATGATTCGATAACTAGGTCATATCGAATATAACCAATCGAAACATATATCGCGAGAATGAAATGCGGTATCACATACACGCATTATTCTCGGTCCTGCACATATCTCATATGCGCTCCTATTTCGTTTCGCTTGAGCCAGGAAACCTCTGTGTAGGACTCTAAAGACTCGTCAATACGCCGGTAGCAGATGATGATCATATCAAGCACCCACAAGCCGCAAGCGGTCTGCTAAACGTAACGGCCATCCGGTTATTGAGCGATCAGAAGATCGATGAGCTAGCCCGCTCATACTCCTGTGAATCCAACCAGTAACACTTACCGTACAGTCCGGTCTGTTCGTCTGATACGTCGCATATCAAGTCTAGGGGTGGTAAACGTCAGACCCCAATAACCGATAAGTCGTGCCGATGTGAGGCTCATAACGGGTCGAAAAACTACTGGTAACACTAACCAGCAAATCTCTGATCAGCCCTGGCCAGGGACTTCCCTGTTACGGCCAATCGAGCACAGCGCAACATCAACTCCCAATACCGGGAGAGACGAAACCCCTCCTATCGCTCATTGCCTCCATGTGACTCGGGACTGTACCCAAAGACCACCGTTTTGCACGCCCTCATGGACGTGGTAAGGTGGAGATCAAAGCACAGTGGGAATCACACAAGACTCTATGACGATCTCGGGTCTACAGACTAACCTGTACAAGTGTCACCTGAGAACTGCCATCTGACGTGAGGTATAATACCATCTGGGAGTTCTCGGCGAGTCCGTCCAGTGTACCCAGTCTCCACTGAGCACCCGTATACCATCTCTGATGTCAAACACCAATGGATATGGGATCATCCATCGCCCATCTAATGGGTCGAGAAGCGTATACGCTAGTCTACACTGGTATATCGATGCCCCGTCTCGATACACCCACGACTAGGGACCTTGAAGGATGTACTTATGGACTACCATGTCCCCACTAGTATGATCTGCATCATAGTCCAGGTAGTCAAGTACACATCCTAAGGGCTTTACCAACATGTAACTATAAGACAGTTTAAAGAGACTAGTGTACATGTTAAGATAAAGAGTAACCAGATAGCATACTATCATATCGAGCAAGAAAGTCATCTCTATATATGTCCAAGCATCCAATATAATATATATCATCTGTACAATACTGGCCTCTAGGGCATACATACAACTAACATAGTCTACACTGGAGTATCGATACCCAGTCTCGATACTCCCACGACTAGGGACATTTAAGGATGTGCTTATAGACCACCCAGCTCCCACGTATATGATCGCCATCATAATGCTGGTAGTCAAGCAAGAATCCTATGAGCTCTTTCAACATGTAATAGTGATATGTAATACCACATAAAGCATGTACATGATGATAAAAAAATCAGATAGTATACTATCATTTTGAGTAAGACTGTTGTATCCGTATAGGTCATCCCTCAATCATCGCAATCGCGTGCTTGTGATTCAATAATTGACTTATGGGCACTATAGCCAACAGAAATAACCGTTATCATAAGAACATCTTTTACCGACCTATCATATCTTTCTTTTATGACACGCCACATTTAAATGGTACATGAATTTAAAATAATTTTGCTTTGTCATATAATATACAGAAACCAAACTAACGGATGAATACCACGCCCTTATTTTAATCTTGATGGTAGTATATTGTTAACCTATTAGATAATATCATGCAAGGGATAACGACCTACCCCACACGTACACATGAAAAATATAACATGATATCATATTTATAATATTTTTTCGAAAGAAACGTATTTCGCTGAAATACCCTCAAGTAAAATACAGAATTTTTATCTTTTGTAATTGCGCCTCTACAACTCTCGTTAGGGGAACCCTGTTGTGGATGGTGCGGATTATCTCATATCCTAGGTTTAGTGAAGTAAAATCCATAGCTCTTCATCGAATATGGTCTTGAAAGGAAAAGAAAAAAATACGGTTTTAAAGAAAATAAACAATTTGTATAAAATTTAACATAAAAGAAAATATAGCAAGTTATGTTAATTTGGGTTACTATTTTCTAAAATATCGATTAAAGCAAGTTTTTTAATTAAAGCTATTAAGAAAATACCCTCAAGTTTTCAAAAGATGTATTTTTCATTTCAATACCATAATCTTTTAAAAGCAAGGTTTTGTCGCTAAAATACCTTGGAATCTAGAAGATACTTTTAATAAAAATCCTAGACCTTCAAATCAACATATATTTACCAAAACACCCTCGAGATTATATTTTCTTAAATAAAACTTTTTACATAAAACACTCTCGAGAATTTAAATGACATATTTCACATAAATACCTTAGAAATCAAAAGACTAGCTAGTTTATATTACGTATTTAGGTTGCAGATTGATTTAGGTGGCGTCTACTCTCATCAGTGCCTCAGGATGCCGGAGACAATGATACACCACTTAGCTCTTCCTAAATGTAGATCGTAATATTAGGGAAATCAAAATCACTTAGGATTTGAACTCGAATTTAAATTTAAACTTGAACTTCATTTAAAGTTGATCTTAACTTGAACTTGAACTTGATTTAAATTTGAACTTAACTTGAACTCGAAATTGGTACATGAACTTGATATGAATACATGAACCCAATATTTACACTTGAATTGACTTGACTTGAATCATGAATACAACT
Organism: Agapanthus africanus; assembly: GCA_030015575.1. Classification (NCBI taxonomy): domain Eukaryota; kingdom Viridiplantae; phylum Streptophyta; class Magnoliopsida; order Asparagales; family Amaryllidaceae; genus Agapanthus; species Agapanthus africanus. The sequence goes on along the minus strand of CM057346.1, from coordinate 451,728,984 downwards.
TGGCATGAATACATGAACACTTGACATGAATATTTGATCTTAACATGAACTCAATCTTGCAACTTGTTGTATTTATGAATTCGAGCAAGACTTGTAAGTTTAACTATAATTTTAGATACGCGGGGTGTTGGGGCAGTTTGAGTATAAATCCAAAGGAATCTCATGAGTCCCATACTTACATCACGAAATCACAAACTCACGGATTTACGGATGAAGGCCCGTGTTTCCTTACCCTTAGGCCCCTACTCTTAAGTTAGAAATACTCTTGAGATTTGTTGACGTTCACACTTGCACTTATGTTAATTAGATTACCTTATAAAGACCTTTTAGGATACTTACATGCATTACATGTACCATATACCTACACTCCACGACCATGCTATACTTGCTTTCTATACTCTTATCACATTGCCAGGCTTACATAGTCGTCATTAACGCTGTCATGTTATACTTGAGCATGATTCATCATTTCCATTCATACTATACCACATGTCACCTTACATTTCATTATATTCACATCCTACCTATTTTGGGGACTTATCGAGTGCAAGTTCACTGATGGACATCCCATCCATTTTTCTTTCTTTCTTGAAATGTTCATCAGATAATTTAGAAACCGAGGAGGTGGAACCGACTATAGAGTACTACGACCAGCTCAGTTCACAAGTCGATGTATGGATTTCCTTTTCAGTTTCAGTTTATGCATGCCACTTGTTTAGGCATTATATTTCATGTTATTTCATTTTTAGACACTTTATCAATATAATTAAACTTGCTGAAGTTGGAATGTAAATATATAAAGTTGGATTTTCATTATCATGTTCATTCTTGTCATTTTATATTTGCTTATATACGCTTAGCGTATTTGTTTCGAGAAAATACCTTCCGAGAATAAATACGTCGCGGGTCTCGTTACGTTTCTACTTCCGTCTTTTGGGAAGCAGGGCGTGACAAACTCTTTACAAAATAAGTTTTACTTCATTTTATAAATCTATATTTGGAGTGGTTTTGAAGTGTTTAGAAGGCAATTGTAGTGTTTGGGAGGCAATTAGACGCAATTGGGAGGCAATTGCAGTGTTTATCCTTAAGTATCCAAAGAGGTCTATGTTAAATCCGCATTTGTGAAGTGCAGATTCAACTTGGGTTCTCTGGAGTCCAGAGTGCGGATTCAACCTTAGGCTTTCTGGACTCCAGAGAGCCTGAGCGCATTTGCAAAGTGCGGATTCAGAAGTGACCAATTTACAATTGTCACTCCTATGTGGCGATTAGGTATTCTTGATTTGAGCCAAAGTTTCTAAATTTCTAAATAGTTTTAAAACAATGCTAAATTACTAATTAGTTCTAAAAACCTGAGGAATCCAAATTTTGTCTCCGCCACCTTTTTCAAACCCAGGGTTTCAAACGAAACCCAAAAAATCAAACAGAGAGAGAGAGAGAGAGAATAATTAGGGTTTCACAAAATCGTATCGATGGCGATGCAAGCGGGGATGGGGCTCTCTCGGCTCGTGCTCTTGGTCGGCGCAGGTAAGCTCCCAACCTGGATTCAATCTCGTCTCCTTCGTTTCGAATCGTGCGATTGATACGAGATCTTCGTTCGTTTTAGGGTACACCGGCACAATCGTTCTGCGCAACGGACGATTATCTGAGATATTGGACGAGCTTCAGGTTTAGTAACTAGTATCGATCGATTCTTGTTGAGTTTTAGTTCGATCGCTAGGTTTTATTTGATTGTTGTGAATTTTATGCAGTCTATGGTCAAGGGATTGGATAAATCTGCGGGGGATTCTGGAGCTGGTTCTGAGGTTGCGGATGCGCTCGCCTCGCAGGTGATTGACATGTGTTGATTGTACTGTGTTAGGGCTATTTTACTGTTATTGGCCCGTGACAGCTGCATACTTATTGTCAATTCCATATAGTTGTGGGTTAATTGCATATAGCACCATTCACTAATACCTCATGACTGAATTATTAGTACCCAACTCGTTTAGATTATTTAGTTGATGGGGCTGGATGGGGTGTGGATAGATGAATTTCTATGCAATTAACCCTTTAGTTATATATGTAAGGCAGTGAGTCTGATGACTAGTCCTAGACCTTTATCTATATGTGAGATAAAGTAGATTAAGCACCGTTTTATATATTTTTCACGAATTCTGATTTCGTGACCATGTAGGTTCGACGGTTGGCTATGGAGGTCCGACAACTTGCCTCTGCACGTCCAATAACCGTCCTTAATGGTTCTGGTGGAGGAGGTAAATTTTGTTTTGATTTGAAAGCATATGGGATTTTGAACTTGTTTTAAAGTCAACGAAGAAAGGCTTGATTTCACCAAACTATCTTAGCACTATAAACTTTTCCCCATTTTTTCAATCACAGCGTAAACTGTTAAAATTACTCCGTCATGCTGTAAGCGCTCCATAAACACTGTAACAACGCTTTAAAAACCTATATAATAATCTCATTGCCCATTTATGTTAATTCTCGTTGCTTCCTTTCAGCCTCAAACCGAAATCCAAACTAGAAACTTGTGTTCCCTGTCGACGATCATTAGAATATCTTTGTATCAATCATCATGATTATCTTCCTCCTCAATTTCCTCCAACTCATCAATCGTCATCATCTCCATTGTCGGTAAAGAATTTTCGTCATTTCTTACATTATGGGTACATGGCAATAAAACTTTGAGCAATGGCTTCACCAAAGGACATTCCAGAGGCAATCTGTGAAAATGCCATTGTTGGTATCATCGGAAAGAAAGATGAAAATAGAATGCAATGATTCTACTCGTTGAGGTTGGTACATATAGAAACAAATACACGGACAGAGAAGTGTTGTCATATTGCTTCTCGGCTTCATCCAGAGGGCAAGATTGGTATTGTTGGCTGCACTTCACCAAAAACCACTACGAGCCAATGGTGATTACATTGTAATTATGAAACCTAGGAGGTATATAGTAGAGGACAAGGAGAATTATAAGGAGGGTGAGGGGTACATCTACCATTTCAAGTGCCACAATGTAAACCCTAGGCATAGGGTTTGTACAAGCCACCACCCATATCAACCTCCATAACAAGAAATTCTTGTGACGGGGACTCAAGTTCATCAAGAGTTTAATTGTAATCAATTTCTTCATTAAAAGGGTTAAAAACTTTTTACAACATTACTATCCACTTTCTAGGACTTTTGAATGACGGAAAAACTGTCGGAAAAATGGATACCCAATGAGAGAGATTTATGGAAGGAAGAACGGGGAGGAAGACGTGGAAGTTTTGTTAATAAAAAGATGGCATGCAATATAATTGCTTGACCTAATTACTATTACCAATGTGGTGAAAAGATAGGTTACCAAAAAAGGTGGTGAAAGCTTATGATGCCATCATGTAATCTTAAAAAGTCAATTGTAGTTGTTGGAAAATTGGATAAAAATTTCTGGGTAGTTTAGAGACGTTAAGTCATCAAGTGAATATTGTCTTCTCGCAATCGTCGTAATTACGTATAATACCATATGTTGTTACTGGTTTGTCAACGTAATATATGGGAGCAATTTAACCAACACAATAACCTGTTTTGTTCGTTTTTTGGAGTTCTTAAATTAACCTTTTTGGCCAGAGTGATTGTTATATTTCCAATGTAACTTTTGCCCTTCTTATTCTATATATATTGGTAATTCAATAACCAACACAATACACGTGTGCTTGTAGTAGTTTCCATATTGAGTCTGTTGCTATACTTCTCCCAGGGAACTTGTCATCTCTTATTGTACCAGCTGCAGCTGTGGGGGCAGTAGGCTATGGATACATGTGGTGGAAAGTAAGTCCCCGTACTGCTAAAGCTGCCTTAATGCATTTATGGATGTGAGATGTAACTATCTTTTATTACTAGTGGAGTCTTGTTCTTTATTAATTTCTGTTCTTCTGTGCAAACTGATTGTTACACATTGTCTCTTGTGACCTATTAAATGTGTCACATGATTTCTTTGTAACCCTTAACGATTCTTTTCTAGATCAATTCATATATCTATGATTTAGTTTGGAACACCTACAAAGAGAATAATGGTCATTATTCTTTTTCATTTGCCATCAATTCATATAGTTATAATTTAGGATTGTTAATCTCTCTCTCTCTCTCTCTCTCTCTCTCTCACACACACACACACACACACACACAGAGTAACTAGTACTGCTATACGCTTATACTGACCTTGGTGTTTTCAAGGGTGCTTCTATGATATTAAATTTGCAATGGGTTGAGTTTTAGGCGGTACCTTTTTGGTGTTTGACTGATTTGTACCATATTATCAGGGTCTTTCCTTCTCCGATCTCATGTATGTCACTAAGAAGAACATGGCTAATGCAGTTTCAAGCATGACGAAGCAGCTGGATCAAGTGTCTGCAGCTCTTGCTGTAAGTTCCAGTCTAGTATATGCTCTTTGGCATACTGCAGAATAAATAGTATGACATGTACATTCTGAAAATCATTGCAAGATGTGGTAGGTTTATGCCAATTTATGCAATATTATTCAGACCAAAACAATACTAATAATTTGCATGTGTGGATTAAAATAAAGGTTTGATGTGGATATCTTCATTATGTTGAGTAGAAGTCTCTAATAGATCTATTGTCTTAACTAAAAGTCATTAAGAATCTTTTCAACTCTTTTGTTTATGATGGTCATATATGCCCACGTGCATTGCATGTGCAAGAGGTCGATGACATGGTCCATCTTAGAATTTAGGATTTTCTCATTTTTTTTATTTCAATTAATTATGAGAGCGCCACGTCCTCTCCCCTCTTCTGATTGTAATAGTAGAGATGAAACTTTAATTTTCACATGTTTTCTTGGGATGCTTATTTGAGAATTCGCAGCAGAAAGATAGTTCGAGTTGGATAATGGCTCTTGGCAACTTTGGTTTTATGGTTTTGAAAGTTGATAAGAAAAAGTCTTAACATATTCAAAAGAAGCATAAAATTTGTTGGAACGATATATAATATAGCTCATAGTATTCATATACATGTGTACTTACCATTTTAGGGCATAAGGATAAGGAGGTGTGTGCATGCGGGCAGGGTGGGGTGTGTGTGTGTGGTTTAAGTGTCGTGCACATGTGGTGATACATGTGTGTGTGTGCGTGTGGTGTGTAGGTGTCATGCACACGTGGTGATACATGGTTGTGGTAGCTATAAAAATATAAATTATTTTTCCTCTTTCACAGGCAGCTAAGAGACATTTGACACAGCGTATTGAGAACTTGGATGGAAAATTGGATGAGCAGAAAGTGCTATCAACAGAAATTAAAAACGAGGTAATATCTTCATGAATCTCTTTATCCTTTTTAAGGTAGTGTTTGATATATGAATTGCTGTGTTGGGTATGGGTACAAGTTAGGTGTTACAAGAGGATTCGTTTTGTACATTTTTGTTCCCGTCTTTTTAGTATGTCATAATGTGGGATTCAGATGTAAATCTCTTCCCTAATCCTGTTGAATATCTCGATGGAACCAATTGGGCTAGAAAACTGGCTGATGTATATGCGTGCAGGTGTGTCTCTTGCTTTAATTTGCATCATAAACTTGCTCCCCCTTTAATTTGCATAAGCCTGTTTATTTTGGCAAGCAGGTAACGGACGTTCGTGGCAAGATTTCTAATATTGGTTATGAGTTAGAATCCCTCCGTGGACTGGTGTGGGGTCTGGTGAGTATTTTCTATTATTATTTGAACTCTATTTTTAGTCAATTTGGGAACTTCTGTTGATCTGGTTTTTCAACTGCAGAATGGAAAGATGAGTTCACTTGAAGACAAACAGGTATCCCCACTTGGGCTTATGTTCTTTGGCATTTTTTCTTTTAAAAAATAAATATATACACATTTGTCTTTGGCACCTTGCTACACCTGATGTTTGAGGAATAAAATGATGGTTTAAGTATTTTTAATCATTGGGTGCCAATGACTAGAAGTGAGGTGTTAAAAAAATGTGAAAGCTCAGATCGCTTTGCTACTCTATTTTATGGTTATTTTATCATGTATATTAGTAGTACATACCACGTATCAGTATGTTGCACCTTCTCACATAAACTGGTTAGCGTTCAACATAGTTTTCGACTCTTGGTAAGAGCATTGCATGCAATGGTGTTCAACTAATCATTTCAACAACCTTGAAGTACTATTAGCCAACCTTTTAAAGGTTTCCTATGTTAACATGTATCTTAAGCTAATAACACGCAGCATAAGCCAATAGGAAAGAACTACACATGAAAAATATCAGTTATCTTGGAAACCTGATGGTTGTATGACTTTGCGTCTGGTTCTAAAGCTCTAATCTCGCATGAGGATTAGTGGGGTACATAGTTTATTAGTTTTATATTCTTGAGGTTTTATCTCGACAAACTTCATAAGTTTGTACATTTTTTGAAATCCTTTTACTTAGTCTTGCACTGATTGCTTCTATTCTCATGCTTTTCTTGTAAATTGCTAACAAATGTTGTAGCATGGCAGACTTGATCAACAATTTATACCATCTTTGTAACAAAGAATGTATTACCGCCTAGATCATCTTCATTTTTTGTGCTTTCCATCTCCACTGACAATTATTTGTGGACAGAATTTTGCATGTGCTGGAGTGATGTACCTTTGCGAATTTGTGGGAGACAAGGATAAAAAGATGCCTGAGTTTTTGAAGGTTTGGTGCATTTATATATATAACATTCTTCATTTTATGTCAAATATTTTTACCTTTGGGATTTTATTATCAAATCAACATATGGTATGGAACAAGGATTCATAATAAAATCCAACTTGCCCCAAATTAAAGAAGTATAGAAAAAGTGAAACTATCAATATGAGGACAATCTATGTAACAAAGATTGATAGTGGACTCTTACTTTAAACTTGATTGATATAACTATGAGTAAACTCAGAGATAAATTATGATACCTTTTTCAATAGTTTCTCCATACTTATTTCACATTATACACTTACGTATACCGATAATTTGCATATTCTTCTTAGTAGTCTTTTGTTATAGTTTTGGTCAATGTGAATAATAATATGGATGGTCTACCGAGTCTATAAAATTTTATTTTATCTTTTTTGCACTCCAACTTGAATTGATGGCACTATTCTTTACAGTCAAAATGTCCACTGCAATCAATCTTGATCAGCAGCAAATTCATCTCCTTACGACACAAGTTTGAATTAGATTTTTTTATTAAAAAAAACTTCTCTTCGTCGTGGACATTATTAACATAAAGAGTTAAATGGGGCTGCAATCACCTGCAGCCCCACCGTTTTGTGCTCATAGGGGTTATAGCACATGGTGTGGCCTATGGGTTAAGATGGGCAAGCCTCGGCCCCCTATGGGATGGGTCACGCGAGCGCAGCCATGATTCAGTAGTCGACCGCAGCCCCATTAAATTCTAACAAAATGGCTTGATATATAATTGCTGCATTTTCACCACCATTTCATTTTAGACTATTGCTGTATACCTTCCCATTTTTCTCACCATATAGCATCTGATGAATGTCTGGAAATATGACTATATGATAACTCCTTCAGATCCAAAATTTATGCATTTCTTGTGTACCAAAAGCAGTTGCTTCAGGTTTTAGGCAAGATACTGTTTTTCTTTATCCTTGACAGTTTTTTCATCGGGTTTTTTTTTGAAATATTATAAATTTAAAATTAAATTATTAAAATAGGGGGGGGGGAAATTTATTTAGCAGAATAGGGTGGTTTGAACCACCCGTGGGCCCCCCCCACCCCCCCACTATAGGGGGCGGGTTCTGGGAACCCGCCCCCTATACAAACGTATAGGGGGCGGGTTCCCAGAACCCGCCCTCTATAGTTTTCTATAGAGGGCGGGTTCTGGGAACCCGCCCCCTATACGTTTGTATAGGGGGCGGGTTCCCAGAACCCGCCCCTATTTTTATTTAATTAAATTAATTTGTTAATTTTAATTATTATCGTTTATAATTATAATATAATTATTATTATAATTATAATTATAATTATAATTCTTAAAAATAAAATAAAATAAAATAGACAAAAAAAAATATTGAAATGAAATAATAAAATTTCACTATATCAAATTTTTTTTTACAGAATGAATCCGTCAAAAGTTACAATGTCAAAAAATCCTATCTATTTGTAAAATGTAAATGCTATTTTTTTGCTTTCCCTTTTCCTTTATGAAATCCGAGAAGGCTTGACATAAGCCTATGCCTCCTCGGATGACTGGAGGAACCACCTGTTTCTTGGATAGATGGCGGTGGCGGCGTCGGCGTCTGCTCTGCTGCTTCGGGTTCGGGTTCTGTTTCAGCTTCGTCTTCAGCAACGTCTTGGACAGGCTGTTGATCCACAAATCCTGAACCTGAATGTGGGACAGGTGTCGGATATGTGTTGCTTCCCAACAAATTTCCGTAGGACGCTAAATCTGAAGCCCAACTGGGCAGTTGTAGCGAAGAACTTGTCCCGGTTTCATGCGGCTGATTTTGCACAAAACCTTGGCCCCATGGATGCTCAAATCCTGACCCCCAAGAGTGCTGTTGATGCGCTGAACCAAACCCCCAAGACGGCTGTTCTGCAAAACTTGATCCCCAAGTCTGTTGTTGTTGCGCCTGTCCGGTATGCCAGGGTTGCTGTTGACTGTATGGTGATCCAAACCACTGATCCAGCTGCGCTGGATCTCGTTGATGCTGCGGCTCTGGTGCCGGGTCATACTGCGGCTGCGGTGCCGGGTCATACTGCGGCTGCGGTGCCGGTTCATACTGCGGCTCCGGTGCCGGCTGATACTGGGGCTCCGGTGCCGGCGATAAATGCTGAGAAATACCATGTGAACCAAGTACACCACCAATAAATTGGTCGAGATTTGAAAATTGAGCCTGAGATGCCGGACCAGCATCAGCCGGGTATGGTTCCTGCACCATTGTTTGTACGACATGCAACCCACGAGCCTGTCGTTACATTAGAAATAAGAAATAAGTATTGACTCATACCGCCGGATGTTAAAAAGTAATATGATATAAAGAGGGCGGCTTACCAAATCTCGTTCCATGTGTCCTCTAGGCTCGTACCGCGAGATGTTTGGGAAGTCTTGTGGAGGAGCAGAAAGATATCTTACGGTGACACGCTTATACCACTGTAGATATACTTTGGTAGCGTCGGTAGCTGTGTGGTCACCTATTTGCTGTAAGGCAATACTATGCTGCCTATCCTCCCATCTCAGCAAATACTGATGATGATGCTCCCTCCAATCACGCTCCGTATTTCCTCCTCGCATGTCTCCCTCTACTGTCATAGGCGAAGGCGGCGGGACAGGAATATGTTGCAATCTAGCAAACTGCCGCAATACCCTATCTGGGAGGTGCATAACAACAACATTGATGCAGAGGAGTGGGCATCGAGCCCGCCAAACCGGCTCTCCTTCGAGACAGATGCCGGGTAAGTTTTGTAGACGGTCTGCTGTATAAGGCGTCCACAGAAACTGCGCAAATGACATAGAGAAAAAAATTGTGATTTAGGTATTTTCAAAATTGTAAAACAAATTAAATTACCCAAATTATGATTACCTGAGCCGCCTCCATGCGATCTAACTCATCTCTATAGTACCTAAGCACTCGACGAGGAGCCTTATACGCTTTCTTCCCATTCCACCAGCAGCCGAGCGGCTTTCCGGGGTTATCAAAGCCAGTTATTTTAATAGTATCTGGTCTTCCTATATACATATGCTCCCACGACCAGATCTAGAAAAAAAGTTTTAGATTATAAGAGAGAAAACCAATATTGCAAAATTCTAGCTGTGAAAAATAAAGAATTTACCTGAAGTAATGTGCTGCATCCACAAATTTTATTCTTCGTAGGAGCACATGCTTTGTCGAGTTCCTTATAGAGAAAGGCCAGGACCCCTGCTCCCCAAGCATATTGGCCACAGACATCAAAATCCGCTAGGAAGCCAAGGTATAACGGATGGACATGCGTTGCTGATTGGTCCGGCATTAACCAAGAACCGATCATGTACAGAATGTAGGCACGTGCATGTCTATCCAAAACTTCATCGGTGGCTTCATCAGGGATATTACTGAATGTATCTCTTAACCAGTTCAGATTGATTTTATACCCCTTACTGTGGCCTCCTGGTGCCTGATATTAGTATTTTTTTAAATGTTAAAGATAGAAATAATGTAAAATATAAAATAGGTACACTAAATAGGGAAAGCAGAATGATATTGTTTACCTGTCCGAGAGCAGACTCGGCATATGTATCCCAGTATGGGTGGTCGGTATCTGGACCAACAATTTTTCCTCCGACCAACCCAAGCCCATTAACCCGTAAACCGAGTAAGAGGCCAATATCCTGGAGTGTGATTGTGGCCTCACCCCATCTTAGATGAAAGGTGTGGGTCTCTTTTCTCCAACGTTCGACCAGAGAGGTGACGAGAGCGTGGTCGAGTTGGATATGTCGAATCAACGACGCTTCATAAAATCCGGCCCGTCTAAGCCGTTGGTTTATTCTTTGGTCGCTAACCACCCATTTGTCGGAGCTATGCGTGACGACGGTGAGATTATCTCCATCCTGCAAAATTAAATATTGTTATTTTCAAGTACAAAAATTAAATGAAAGGTGTAATTAAAACAAATTAACTAAGTTTAGAAAATTTCCTCCCCGTGTAATATTTTGAACGATCTGTGTTCATTTTGATGGACAAGCAGAGATTTGTCGAGTGGTTGATTCTCCATTGAAATGTACTGAAGCAGAGATTTGTCGAGAGTTTTATCAAGAGATTAGAAATTGTGTGGTTGATGAACGTGTGGAGGCTCGGTATTTATAGAGGTGAACGGGTTCGTCTCCTGTGAAGAGGGCGGGTTCCTGGAACCCGCCCTCTTCAATAATTAGTCAAATCAATTCCTGAATTAATGAAGAGGGCGGGTTCCTGGAACCCGCCCTTAATTCACAAAGAAGAGGGCGGGTTCCTAGAACCCGCCCTCTTTATTAATTTATGAATGGTCACATCAGTACTATTCAAGTACTATTTGTCGTCACATCAATGTTTGTTTGTTAATAAACGTTGTTCGCATAGAAGAGGGCGGGATCCAGGAACCCGCCCTCTTCATTAATTTATGAGTTGTCAAATCAGTACTATTCAAGTACTATTTGTCCTTTGTATGTTTGTGCGTGAATAATCGGTGGCTTCAGAAATGCTTTTTATTACACTCCTTTTTACTTCATCTGGTGTGTTGTCAAATCACTTCCAGAAATGAAGAGGGCGGGTTCCTGGAACCCGCCCTCTTCAATAATTAGTCAAATTAATGAAGAGGGACCGCCCTCTTCAAAAATCACGCGGTCTTATTCGCATAGAAGAGGGCGGGATCCAGGAACCCGCCCTCTTCATTAATTTATGAGTTGTCAAATCAGTACTATTCAAGTACTATTTGTCCTTTGTATGTTTGTGCGTGAATAATCGGTGGCTTCAGAAATGCTTTTTATTACACTCCTTTTTACTTCATCTGGTGTGTTGTCAAATCACTTCCAGAAATGAAGAGGGCGGGTTCCTGGAACCCGCCCTCTTCAATAATTAGTCAAATTAATGAAGAGGGACCGCCCTCTTCAAAAATCACGCGGTCTTATTCGCATAGAAGAGGGCGGGATCCAGGAACCCGCCCTCTTCATTAATTTATGAGTTGTCAAATCAGTACTATTCAAGTACTATTTGTCCTTTGTATGTTTGTGCGTGAATAATCGGTGGCTTCAGAAATGCTTTTTATTACACTCCTTTTTACTTCATCTGGTGTGTTGTCAAATCACTTCCAGAAATGAAGAGGGCGGGTTCCTGGAACCCGCCCTCTTCAATAATTAGTCAAATTAATGAAGAGGGCGGGTTCCAGGAACCCGCCCTCTTCATTAATTTATGAGTTGTCAAATCAGTACTATTCAAGTACTATTTGTTTGTGCGTGAATAATCGGTGGCTTCAGTAAACGCGGTCTACGATGCAGAAATAATTAGACTCTGGTGAATAATAGGGCGGGTTGTTAGAACCCGCTCTCTTCAATATCAGATCGCTATAAATATGTCTCCGCACTACCCATTTCATTTCATCTCTGTCAAATTTGCATCCTACACCGCTCACTATCCATTTACTTCGATCAGTTCTTCTCCGCTATCAATTTTGTGTAAGTGTGGAGTTTTAGAAGAAGGTGAAGTTCAGTACCATAGTCTGCGAGTAAGCAATATTCGAGCAGTAGAACAGTTCATAAAGTATTGGAAGTAAGCAATCTTCGAGTATCTTTAAATTCATTTTCCTTCTCGTTTCACTGCAAAAACCATGCTTCTTTTTTAACAATCGATTGTGCATCACATTTTGTTGTGATTAGGTGAGAGTCTCATGGTTTCACTGCAATCTTCGAGTTTGAATTTTTTTTGGCGATTTCAACACAACATAAGAAATTATATTTGTGCAGGATTATGGCCTCCCCAAGTATATTTGTTGTATGTAAATACGATGGCCAGGTTATCACACGTGCACAAGGTCCCGAGTATATGGGCGGGTCTGCACGAATCATGCGATTGGAAGCATCAACGACATATGATGAACTAGAGGCAAAAGTGTACAAAATTACGAAATACGATCCCCGTGAAAGTAGGGTCAAGTTAAGTTGTATCTGGCCTATGTTCAGTGGAAATGCATTGGTTGAAATTACAGACGATGCATCAATATCTTCGATGATAGATTTCGGTCTCTCAAGCACCCAGCATTCTTTTGAACTTTTGGTTCAGAAGGAGCAATTGGAAGTATCAGATGCCCCTCCAACGGATAATTTTGATGGTAATGCTGGAGATAGTTCCTGGAGGTACGGTCACATGGTCAACGATGATGCCATCAGTGCCGGTGGATATGACTATACACAACATTATTCAAATCTTCAAGCACATGGGTAAACATTTTATAAACCCATATTTAAGCATTTTAGTAATACATGTATACTAATATTCAAACATTTAATAAAATGCATAAATCCAGGTTCTTCCAGCCGACTGCTGCAGTTACATGCACCCCAGAAGAACAGCAAGAACTACCATACACAGCCTTCCACAGGTAAATAAATTTGAAACAAGTGATGATTTAGTTACGAAAAAATTAGGGAATAATATTATAATAACAATTTATATACTAAACGCAGATTTCCCCACACCTCCGCATCATTCCAACACGATCCAAGCAGCGCATTCCAAGCATGTCCGTCCACATCTTTCCGGTCTTCTCACCCTGAACCATCCACAATACACCGACCACAACCATCATATATTGCACCCGAACCTTATGTAGCTACGGGTGATATTGATGTGTGTGGGAGTGATGATGATGAAATCGGTGAAGGTGATCAGGGGGAGGATAGCGTGGAATATGCTGCTGGATTGAATGAGGTAGCATTCTTTGATGGTATGGTTGCGAATAACGATTTTGTCCAACTAGAAGATCCCGGCCTCGATCCGCTAGAAGATGATGGTTGGGTAGACTTAGCCGTTGCAGAAGTAAATACGGCACCCTATTTGGACGCGACAGCAGCAAGCGAAGACTGCATCAGCGTCGGGGATTTGTTTCAGGAAAAAGAAGATCTTATTTGTAAGCTGAAGTCGTGGTCCATTCAGCAAAACGTTACGTTTAAAACAGAAGAGTCAAATAAGACGTACTATACTGTGGTATGTACGAAATCTCCTGAATGTCAGTGGAGATTGCATGCGTGTTGTTCCAAAAGAGCCAAGGCTTGGAAGGTCACGAAATACAACCAAGAACACACTTGCATCAATTCTATTATGTCACAGGATCACCGGAATTGCACTTCAGCTTACATTTGCTCGCTAATCATGCCCATGATCCGTACAGATGTGGCGATGACTCCCCGAGAGATACGGCTCTTGGTTAGCGGAGAGCATAAAATTCAGATTTCGTATGTGAAGGCATGGGATGCTCGAAGAAAGGCTTTGTGCAAGATATTCGGGGACTGGGAAAGCTCGTACAACTCCCTAGTCCCTTTTATGGAAGCCATGAAAGCATCAAATCCGGGGACCGTATACCGGTTAAAAACCACAGAAACCGACGTCGAGGGCTCTGTCAGGTTTCAGAGAATTTTCTGGTGCTTTGGTCCATGTGCGGCTGGTTTCACACACTGTCGGCCGGTATTGTGCGTTGATGGTACGTATCTATACGGTAAGTACAGAGGCTGCATGTTAATTGCTACAGGTGTTGATGCTAATAACGGTATATTTCCGTTGGGATTTGCTATTGTCGAGGGTGAAAATACATCATCCTGGTCATGGTTTTTCCGTAACCTAAAAAATATCCCATCTGTTCTTCATAGAACGGATTTATGCATCATATCTGATAGACATCTGGGAATACTGGCTGGAATGAGATCTGTATTTCCGACGACCCCACATAGGTTTTGCCTACGACACTTCAGGCAAAATTTTGATCGAAAATTTAAAAATTCGGATCTACATAAACTTATGTACAGAGCCGGTGAAACGCCTGACCCTAATGTTCACGACATATACATGACGAAAATTGGGGAGATGAGTCAAGCCGCGAAAGCGTGGTTAGATGAGTATCCAGTCCGCATGTGGTCACAAGCACATGATGATGGGTGCAGATATCTCCTAATGACGACTAATATGTCTGAAAGCTTCAACGGGGTCCTTAAAGGGGTTAGAGGCTTACCGATACAGGGGTTGATTGTTCGAACATTTTTCCGGATGAATACTTATTTTGTGCACAGAAGAGAAAAGTCCTTGGGGATGGACACTCCGCTCACCGCGTATTACGAAGATATCTTTCGGAAAAGAGAGCGCAGAGCACAATACTACAGATCCGAAAGGTTTGACACGGCGGAGTTTCAGGTGACGGGCGGTAATGGGAATCAATATACCGTGAACTTTAGAGATGAAGGGCTCTCTTCGTGTACATGCGGTCTTTTCCAGCAACAACATTTACCTTGTGCCCACGCTATTGCTGCTGCGAGCAGTATGCATACCTCACATTACAATTTCGCTTCCAATTACTATACAGTTTCTAATTACCAAGGTGCATACGATCCAAAATTTCATCCTATACCGGACAATCGCTATTGGCACTATTATACTGCCAACAGACAAACACCGACTGTATTACCGCCGGAAAAAAATATAAAGCCCGGAAGACCGAAGGTACGTCGAGATCGAATGACAATGGATACTGATCCTCAGCAAAGGCAATCCAGATGTAGCCTATGCAAACAACCAGGCCATTATAGGACCAGATGTCCAGGATATGCATCAGGGGCGGGACCTTCAGGATCGTGACAAGTGCACTCAGATTTTTCTGTATTATAAATTTGACCGTCGATATAGCATTTAGATTTTACAAATAGATAGGATTTTTTGGAATTGTACATTTTGACGGATTCATTCTGTAAAAAACATTGATATAGTGAAATTTTATTATTTAATTTAAATGTTTTTTTTCGTCTATTTACTTTTATTCTATATTTATGAATTAAAATTATAATTATAATATAATTATAATTATAATTATAATATTATGATAATAATTATAATTATAATTAGATTATTAATTAAATTAATATTTTTAAAAAAAAATAAGGGGGCGGGTTCTCAGAACCCGCCCCCTATACTATTGTATAGGGGGCGGGTTCTCAGAACCCGCCCTCTATACAATAGTATAGAGGGCGGGTTCTGAGAACCCGCCCTCTATACAAAAGTATAGAGGGCGGGTTCTGAGAACCCGCCCCCTATACTGAGGGGGTGGGGTGGGCCATAGGGTGGTTCGAAACCACCCTATTCCCATAATTTTAATTTTTTCCCCCCGATTTTAATAATTTAAATTTAAATTAATAATATTTCAAAAAAAAACCCTTTTTCATCCACTGCAGGATGCCCCAAAGCCAAAGCGCCAGTACCTGGGATATAAAGAGGTTTCTTTTTGCATGTCCTATAGTTCATTTATTAATTTACTCATAAGTTTACATTACTCCTTTTTTACTCTGTTTTCTCATGAGTTTACATTACTCTTTTTTTTTTGCTATGTTTTCTCATGAGTATACTCCTTTCTTTAAGCAAATATTTTGTTGTGTCTTTCAACTTCTTGTTTCTTCTATGCAGGGTTTTGGTCTAAAGCAATTTATGGAATCTATCGAACCGGGAAATACCGACAACACCCAGACAGAAGCAAACTTTCAGAATGACACTAATTCCTTCAGCAACCTCAAGAGCTTGTCCAGGTGCCCACTGCCTTCATTTTTTCATTGAGTTTTTTTCAATATATGTCCCTTAAAACATTGGTATTTTGAAAAACACCCCCCAAAACTTTATATTTTTAAATACACCCCCCTAAAACCTCTCTGTTAACTAAAAACACCCTTTTACTTAAGTTAATTATGATGATAATTGGATTAGAGCTAATATAATGAATTGTAAGATAAAAAGTCTTGTGTAACATCTGAACCCTTATCTCTTTTTATTTTTGTGCAAAACCCATTACTCTTATTCTTCCGAACTCTCATCTTCAAGTTATCATTTTAGTTTTTTAACGTTAATTTCTAAATGTGTTAGAGATGATAATTAAGCAGAGGGGCCAATTTAGTTTAATTAAGAGTTTTAGGGGGTATATTTAAAAATATGAAGTTTTAAGGGGTGTTTTTCAAAATAGCAATGTTTTAGGGGGCTTATATAAAAAACCCTTTTTCTTTTTCCAATTCTGGATGAGGATCTATGTGATCTACGCGGCGATATATATTAATATGTATTTTAGGCTTCAAAAAATAGCCTTTTCTTTTCTTCATCAAAATTGCTTTGGTTACAGCATCACAAATTGTTTTATGTAATAACTTCAAGATCAAAATAACGTGAGTAATAGGCAGTTTTTGAAGCCGTCAGTGTTAACTAAAGGGAGAGCAGGTTAATTTTCCTGTTGTTTGTCCAATAAAGACGTTTTTTTCCCTCCATTAGCTTTTAGGCTAAAATCGTTTGTACTAAAAAAAAAGTCAAACCGGGTCGGATCGGGGCAGACCCGACCCGGCCTGCTGCAGCCGCAGCTGGGCCCCACCAAGTCCCCCGTGCTTCTCACAGGGCAGCAAATTCCCCAATCCAATGGATCAAGGCTTGCAACAACGCCATGTGGCGCAATCCGGGCCATCCGCGGTCTCGATCCGACGGATGCGAGAGAAAAGGGCTAGGGTTGTTCTTTTTGGCTATATAAACACCATTATTTCTGTCATATTTCAAAAACCAGAGCTTGTAAAAAAAAATACCTACGCGTTCCCGACTCAGATGTTGGAACATTGTTTTATTCGAGACATCC
Source organism: Agapanthus africanus (assembly GCA_030015575.1). Taxonomy (NCBI): domain Eukaryota; kingdom Viridiplantae; phylum Streptophyta; class Magnoliopsida; order Asparagales; family Amaryllidaceae; genus Agapanthus; species Agapanthus africanus. The sequence continues at coordinate 451,711,637 of CM057346.1, read as the reverse complement.
AATAGCCTCACATTAGAATAAGGCTTTATTTGACTAAAAAGAAGAAAGATAAGTTTTATTCATGCTCAAGCTATCCTAATTGACCCCGTCTCCTGGTTGAAGGTTTTGTTGCGCTAGCTCCCTGGCGAGCTTAGCTTCCCTACGCCGAACAGTCGGCCCCCTCATGAAGGAGTAGATCCTCATCGGTCCCGGCGATGGGCAGGGGTAAACTCATAGCTATGTGCGGCGGATGCATCGGTAAACCTCCCCTTTGAGATAGAGAAGATTCCCTACCACCCCCTCAAATGAGGCCTCTTGCTCAATCGACTCCTCAACCTCCATTGGATCCTTAGCCTCAACTTGATCCTCTTCCTCAACTCTTTCTTCTGAGTTGTCCTCCACAGCGATCACTACAGACGGAGCGTCCTCATCCGAAAAGTCCGACTCGAAGTCGTTCTCTATGTCCGACTCAAAGGTGATGGTGGACTCATAGTTGTCCTCGATAATGTCATCAAAAGGTGTGCCTCCAGCATATGCCATGGCTTGAAAAGAAAGCCATGGTCAGACACGAATGGATCAGGAAATAAAAAAAAATGATGTATATCGAAGTGGATTTCAAAGGGGTTTGGATTCAAGGTTATAATAAAGGTTGGTTATTATCATGCACTTGTATACTTCAGGACCTGCATCGGTCATCATTAAAACCTGTCACGTCCCGCTTCTCAAAATACGAAGTGAAGACGCGACCAGGCCTGCGACGTATCTATACCGAGAAGCGCTCTTTCTCGATACATATATGCTAAGCGTAAAATAGTGCATGGAAGTAATACAAATGCAAGGATAAAATATTTATCCATAACCGATCCTTTATTAGAATAAAATCAAACGTCAACGATTGATTTGCAGCCTGGAAAAGAAACTTAGAAAGCAAGCCTAAACAGTGGCTGAAATAAAAGACGAATAAAAACTAATCCTAAAAAGTCTCTGAGTAATGGGCGTAATCCTCCGTCGTAGGCTCATCCTCGGCAACTCGTCCTTATCTGCTTCCAGTCTAACGAACATTTCAGAAGAGAAATATGCGTAAGTGAGTTTTCACTCAAGTAGGTTCCTATGTTTCAAAGATTAAAAGGAAAAAGGCTAAGTGTAACATGTGTACAAGTGGAACAAGTAAAGTCTTGACAGTAAAAAGTGACTAGTGTGACATGCAGGTATATGTGTGTGGTGTCTTGTCCGGTCTTCATATTTTAGTTAGAGTTTGTTTCGTAAGGGTACCCGTGTCCTCGAGAGTACCCCATTGGTCCTATGGAACCGCAACAAACTTGACATGGAGGGTTAGCATTCTGTATATGGTCCGGAATCATGACAACTTGACCTTCACAGGGGAATAGTATTTCGTTTACGGTCCGGAATCACAGCAACTTACAGGGGACTCTCGAGACACGATGTACGACTTACTATCCAAACTACCCCATCACAATATTATGATGTCATAGCTTGTTTGGTTTACGGGTGGAATAGTACATGGGACCGACGAGACGCGGAACTTATTCTTTCCTTAATTAGTTCACCCATATCTCGCGTCCATTGCTCCCAATGGCTTCATGTTCAACATAAGTATGTCATGTCATGTTCATGCAAAGTTGCGTATATCAATATAAGTGTTTGTGTGTGTAGCACGTGCTTGACACGTGTCGGATTATATTATCTTACAAAGGTTTATTAATGTCATCAAGCAAACTTAGGGTTGCCATGTAAATGTGGTAGTATCGTGTTATAGTAAGAAGGTCTGTGAAAATTTTGACAGCGTAACAGGTGTACTCCAGGAATTTCGGCAGAGTAACGACATGGAATTTATCATTAAGTAACGGTGGTGTAGTGTTAAGAATGTCGTTTGTTAAAGCCTACTCATACAAACTTTATGGATTTTGAGCTAAGATTAAGTTTTTATCGATATATCGTAACTACTTTTATTCCTATTTTAGATCTCTTTTAACGGAATCAAATAGATATATCCTACATTTGTGTTTATGGTTGGAGAAAGACTGCGAGAATGATGGTGATGGACATGCAAAAGAAGGCAAGGGATTGAAGAGGAGAAAAAGAGCCTATCTAGTTTCGGTGTTGAAAAAAAGATGTTCCGACTTCAAACGCGGATTTCTCCTCTGGATTTTTGTGGCACGCGTGGGCTAGACCATTGTGTCGGGCTCTGAGTCAAGAACGTGCCGGTATTTTTATTTATTGTTTAGGAGTTCTGGTTTTAGAAATAGTGGAGATGTGTTCCAAAAAGAACAACTAGCTCTTTTCTCTAGCAGCCATCGGATCGTGCCCGTTGAGGACCAGAATTGCGCCACATGGCGCTGCTGCAAACCGCGATCCATTGGATCATGACGTAAATTGCTTCTCCATGCTTCGCATGGGGATTAGTGGGGCCCGCTCACTAAATTGTTGCTGCAGCAGCTTGGGCCGGTTTGGCCCAAAATCCTTTTTTCATTTCTTTTTCTTAATATTTAAAAACTGTTTTCTAAATAGAAAATCATTATAAATAGATTTTAATATCAGAAAAATATGGAAAAATTCTAATTTATTTATTTCCTCACTTGTAATAATATTTCTCAGAAATAATTCTTTTTATAAATAATTTCAGATAAATCTTAGAAAATCATTTTAAACCCCTAGTTCATCTAAAAATCATATTAACCATTTAAAAATCAAAGCAATCTCTCTACATGCTTTTCCATAAAAATAAACACTAAAAAATTTTTATTGCTCACATTTATTAAAAATCTTAGTCGTTGCAGCAGGTTTCCTTGGGAACCATCCTCGCTTTTGCCTGCTTAGCAAGAAACCACCCATAGTTTTAAAAACTCACTTGACCCCTCCAAACTTATTATTTCTGTTAATTTATTCCCAAAATACCCCTCAACTTCAATCATGCTTGCTACCTTTTGTAATCAATATTTTCAACCAGAGGTAATATAGAAATAAATAGAAACCGTAGAAACAAAATAGATGATTTCTTGCTAATTGTTTACAGGGGTTTCCCGCAATTTACCCTTACCTTTATTATGATGGAGACAAAACCGTTCTATATATTTTTGCTAGTAGGTTGTTTAATTATTTTATTTTATTTTCACATAATTTCAAATTAATTTGATTTTTGCAGGACTGCTTCCATCAAGTGCCGATCCATAAGAGCATAGCACCTTTCAATAGAAATGGTCCTTTTAAGAACGTCTCGTTCATTTTCTGCAAGAGTTTAGATTCAATCTGTACCATATTGTACCTTTAGTGTGGTAGTTCCTTGCTATTTGGGTTGCCTATACTGTGCCTTCTGTTAAATAAAATAGAATACAATACTTGCATTTTCCTGCCGTAATTAAATCGATTAACTTTGTTCTTTATTCAGAAAAATCAGTTGTGTAAAGCTTTAATTACGGTTATACTATTTATTTTTTGTTTGTTGTGGTTGTGAAGTTGCATTTTACGAGTATTTTCTGTGTACATGTGATCATTTATCTTCTGCTTATTATTTTGCACATGCCATGTAGGCTTTCATATGTTGGACGACATGGAGAAATGATCTAACAAATTTCAACCCATTTCTCTCGGATGATTTTTTATTTTATTTTTGGGATAGAATCGATTCATGGGTCTTTTGAATTAGAAAGGTGTTGAGAGAGGCTGGGATTTTGGGCTTGGATTCAGATTTAGAAAAATGGATGATTAAGAGGATTTTAACACTTGCAATAAAATTTAAACATGTGCAACTGTTTAATTTCATATATACATAAACAAAGAAAATATACCTAATAATTTTTTTTTGGATACATATATCAAATAATCATAGAAAAATATTGTAAAATATCACTTCACCGGGTTTGTTGGTTCTATTCATCATCGTTCCAACTGTTTTCGTTGATATCGGAACACCTGGTGGTAACTGTCAGCACATCAACGCCTATAACTGTCGGAACATCCAGAACTCCACTTGGCACATTCAAAAACTGTATTTGATGGGTCTGCATGCGTGAGAACTGCATTTGTCTGTATTGTGTTATTGCCCAAAATCTTCTTAAAGAACCTCTATAGGAGTACTGTTCGTAAGCCGACTAGCAAGGGAATAACAATGTAGTTAAGCAACTATCTAACGGGTCGATGGCTGCTTTTGACCGGTGAGACGAGAACGAAAGGAGTCCATGTGGATCAGTCATGGGAGGGATCAGTCATGGAAGTACGATCATTCTACAGGGAGCGAAAGCTTGCAAGGATGCTATCCATCGGAAATATTACTACTTAAATTAAAAAAAGAAAAGAAAAGTGAATAAGAGTACTTTTGTTTAACAATTTGAATTGAAACATTATTTGCATTTTCCAAATAAACTAAAACAAAACAAAATGTCTATATATATTGATAATCAACTTGCGTCACACGAGTGGTTGAATCATATCTCTCTCTCTACTATTTTAACGATAAAGAGAGAGATTGAGGGATGAGGCTTAATTTGCGCATTCCAATTGATTGCAATGCATCACATTAGGATGTGGAGCATAAAGTTTACGTGAGGTTTGGTTTTAAGAAATTTCCTAAGAAATTTCCTAAATTGGTTGTCCAAAAATCAACTTCAAGTATTTTATGAGGGCGCTGGCCACATACTGTTTTCTTAATGCTTTTGAGGCTATTGATTCTAAATTATTTTTCACCAAAAAGGTTGATGATATATATGTATCATCATGGAATCAAGAATCTCTTTTTGTTTTGAATATTTAATTCGAATTAAGCTTGAGAGAACATAGTATTCTAGCTATGATAATGAGGTAGAGTAATGGGAATATGTTTGAGATATGTTTTTAAACTATTTTTTTAAAATTTAATATTTAGAACTTAAGTATTATTTGAGTGTTTTTTCGCCATTAGTAAAATTGTTCATATATATGATTTGAAAGAGGATTTTAGTAATTAGAAATCAATTAGTACAAGACTTTATCTTGTCATTTGTAAAAATGTTCATAAATATGTAGCGATCTTTTAATTCAAAATTTTAAAATATATAGGTAGGAAGAAAGGGACTAAAAGAAAGAAATTTCTTCTCCAAAAACCAAAATATATGAAACTCATCAAAAGAGTTTCAAGTTTCCATCAAAACTTTGATTTACACTGAAGCTTAAAAACCAACAGTTTTTAGCATCATAGGACGCAACCAATACCTTGAGTGTTGCCGCCACTGGCGCCTCTACCGTCGGTGCCACCATTGGCATTTGTCGACTTCATCATCGCCTCCATCATTGATATTCGCGCCAGCATCAATACTATTGTTGGCACCATTGTCAGCCACCACCGTCGACGCTGCCACTGCCGTTGCTCCCACCATCGTTCTCGACCCTAATGCTAGGTGATATGGGTTTCAATCTTCAGCAGCTGTTGCACCATTGTAATGTCCCAATGTTGGCCCCACGCCCTCCATTGCCGCCTTCAACCACCGTCTTGACGCTCTCCACCATAGTCATTGCCTTCTCCAGTGGCCGAACCAGGAAAGATATTTTGTGGAGTTCAAATTAAAATACATTATAGTTAATGGAGGAAAGATGTCATAGAAGGGACTTTCTTATGGCGTCGAAAAAATATACCCTCCATAATTTTGTTCGACGATCGTTATCCATCACCTCTATCTTTATAATCTTAGATGCAAGATACACCAAATTTCATGTGATTCTATCACTTTTTCACTGTTGATTTAGTGGGTGTAAAATTAACGGTTTACCAACAATATAGAACTTTTTAAATTAATAATTCAACGGTGAAAAATGATAGGATCACATAAAATTTGGTGTATCCATCTCTTAGATGATAATGATGGATATGATAGATGCTGATTGTCAGAAAAAATGGCGAAGATTGTATTTTTTCGATGCCATAGAAGGAAATTTTCTCCTATGGCCTCTTTTCTTCATTATTCTCTTATAGTAAAAATATAGTTATATATTAAAAATACTACTAAGTATTTTTAAAAGTACATGTTTACTTTAATATTTTAAAATCATGTAGCTGTGAGGGCTTCAACAAAAGTCCTTAGAATCAAATATCTTATGTCTTAACTACTAAGCTAGGTTTAAAATTGTCAAGTATTACCTAGTATACTCCTATTTATAGTAGGTATAAAAGACAACCGATAAATAGCATATAAAATATTTGCCGGAGTCTTGCCGGGACCGGAGCCCCCGCTAGTCCCCTTTTGATTCCGATTCTGGCTTCTCTATTGTCATTGTTACCACTGTCGTCTTCGCCATTGATGCCTCTCCACCGTAGGCCCATCACAACTATATTAGTGATTGCTTCCACCATTGATGTTTTTTGATCAATGATGCCGCATTACATATTTCTTGGGAGTTGTTAGAATGTAAGAATAGTAGTCCCATATTGGGAAAATTGTAATCTTTCATATTTGGCTTAGTATATATAAAGAGAGGAGATGCTCTCAAAACCTTAACCTCATTTTATTCTTCTTAACTTTGTCGCATGGTATCAGAGCTCCATTGGGGAGAATAAAATCCGTCACCCCAAAAAAAGGCTTCTTTCGAATCCTAGCCGCATGCTAAGGTTCTCCCTTGTTCAACCCCTCCCTGCTTCGACCCCTCCTTGCTCTTACTTGCCCTTGCCTGTGTATCCCTGCCTCCGATGACCCCTACCCTCACTTGTGCCTCCCTGCCCACCCTCGACTGCACCTTCACGACCCCTCCCTGCTCCACCGCCTTCATCAAGCCTGTTTATTTCCTTCTGAATCTTTATTTCCTCTGCCACCTCATATCTTTAGGTGTACACGTTTTGTTCATGATTTGCATCCACGTAATACCAAACTCGATACTAAGTCCATTAAATGTATCTTTCTTGGGTATCCGAGAACTTAGAAGAGCTATAAATCCTACTTCTACAATTGGTAGGTCACCGGGTTATTCAAATAAGTTGTGTTTTCCGTGGTTTTCCCATGTTACAACTTCCAGTCCTGAGTTAAAGCACAGTATTGTGTCATTTAATATCATTTTTTTCAAGTCTACTTCATACTATGCAGATTATCATTCTCAACCATAATTCAATGAAGATTTTCCTTTGGAGGATTCTGATGTCATTTTAACCATCAAGAAGCAGATACTTGATAAGATTATGAAGACTTACACTTGTCAAAGAAATAAGACCACTCCTTCAGATTCAACGCCAATTCCTTCTACCGTTACAGGTCCAGCAAGCTCAGCTCCTTCCTCTTGTGCTCTTGATCTTACTATTTTTTTGCGAAAAGGTACCCGATCATACACTTCTCATCCTATTGCTTAATTTGTTTTATATGATCATTTGTCTCACTCTTATCGAACTTTCATTTATGCTATTGAATCTCTCCTCTTTTCAAGTTTTTGTCAGATGCACTATCCCATCCAGATTGAAAAGCAATTATAATTAGGGAGATGCCAGTTTTAGAGATGAATAATAAATGAGACTTGGTTACTCTTCTTATTGGGAAGAAATCAGCAGGATGTCGATAGGTGTATATTGTGAAGCTAAATCCAGATGGCTTACTTTCTCGCCTTGAAGACTGATTTGTGGATAAAAGCCATTCTCGGGTCTATGACACATATTTCAAGGAGACATTCTTTCTGATTGCTAAGATGACTTCAGTCCGTCTTTTACTCTCTCTTGCTGCATCAATCATTAGCCACTCCATCAATTAGATGTCAAGAATGTTTTTCTTCATGGTTATTTGTCGGAGAAAGTTTATATGAAACAACGTCCGGGGTTTTTTGCTCTGGGAAAGTATTCAAGCTGAAGAGATCCTTGTATGAATTGAAGCGGTCTCCTAAAGCGTGGTTTAAGAGATTTTCGATATTGTGAAGTCATTTGGACTTACTCGATATGATAGTGATCATTTTATGTTCTATCGTAATCTTCAAGGTAGACGCATTCTCTTGGTTGTGTATGTGGATGAAAACGTGATTACAGGAGATGATGATAAAGGTACTGCATAACTGAAAACGTATCTTCAGAGTCACTTTTAGACTAAGGATTTAGGGAGTCTGAAGTACTTCCTCGGTATAAAGGTTGCGAGATCCAAAACAAATATATATATATATATATATATATATATATATATATATATATATATATATATATATCCTAGTGAAAATATGTGCTTGATCTGTTATCAGAATCTGGTATGTTGGGTTGTAAACCTGTTGATTCTAGATCGGATGTCCACTTCTGGTTATTGTTTGTTCGTTGGAGGAAACCTTATATCATGGAGGAGTAAGAAGCAAAATATGGTAGCTTGATCTAGTGCAGAATCAGTGTATCGAGTCATGGTTGTTACCTTTTGTGAGTCGATATGGATTAGTTATTTACTTGATAAGCTTGGACTTACTCCTATTCTTCCTATGCGCTTGTACTGTGATAATAAAGCAGCCATCTATATTGCATTTAATCCAGTCTTTCATGAGAAGACAAAGCGCTTTTACAACAACAACAACTAAGCCTTTTATCCCAAGCATATGGGGTAGGCTACATGAACCAACATAAGAATCACGCCGGATCCAGCACATGAATCCTCCGCCTCCACTCACTCCTATCGAACAATCTATTTTCATTGAGGCCTTTGGCAACCATATCTTTTCGTATCACCCCTATCCATATTTTCTTCGGTCTCCCTTTCGCCCTTTTGACATTGCCTATATCGAGAGTATCCATTCGTCGAACCGGTGCTTACATAGGTCTGCGCCGCGCATGACCAAACCATCTTAGCCGGTTTTCCCGCATCTCCTCCTCCACGGGTGCTATACCAAATTTTGCACAAATATCCTCATTTCGCATCTTATATTTTCTAGTGTCACCACATATCCAACGAAATATGCGCATCTCCTCTACGTGCATCTTCTGTGTATGATGTTTCTTAGGAGCCCAACATTCTGTATCATATAATAAGGCAGGCCGAATAGCGCTCCGATAAAAAAAACCCTTTCAATTTTAACAGAAAATTACGATCGCACAAAATCGCTGTTGCACTCCTCCATTTCAACCAACTAGTTTGGATTTTTTGATTAACATCGCTATCGATCTCCCCATCTTTTTGGATGATAGAATCTTGATATCTAAACTGATTGCTCGATGATATCTCTTGCCCTTCCAGTGTTATACCAATATGGTCTCGACTTCTCTGTTTACTAAATTTGCAATGTATATATATTGTCTTGAACCTGCTCAATCTGAACCCCGAGATTCCAACGTTTGCCTCCATGACTTCAATTTGGCATTAACCCCTGCTTTCGTCTCATTTATTAGAACAATATCATCAGCGAACAGTATACACCAAGGTATCTCATCTTAGATAGTTCTAGTAAACTCATCCATCACGATGGTAAACAGTAATGAACTTAATGCATATCCTTAATATAAACCAATTGTAATCGGAAAATCACTCGTTAGGCCGCCACAAATTCTGACATTTGCCAATGTACTTGACGCGGACCCCCTTTTTCAACATTGTCCTTCATAATACCACTCTAGGTATCTTGTCGTACGCTTTCTCTAAATCAATAAATATCATATGCAAATCTTTTCTCCTCTCTAAAAAACGCTCGACAAGTTGACGAAGCAAATGAATAGCCTCTGTCGTTGATCGTCCATGCATGAACCCAAACTGGTTCTCTGTTATCTTAACATCCTTTCTTAGCCTGTGTCAATCACTCTCTCCAAAACTTTCATAGTGTGACACATAAGTTTTATTCGACGGTAGTTTGAGCAATTTTGAATGTCATCCTTATTCTTGTAGATAGATACAAGGGTACTTTTTCTCCATTCATTTGACATCTTTTCGGTCTGCCAAATCTTATTAAACAGATCTGTCAGCCATTTAACGTCTATTTCTCCTAAGTATCTCCAAATCTCGATAAGAATCCCTTCTGGACCAACCACTTTTAGTTAGACTTGTTGGCCCGCTTATTCTCTTCAAAACCTCTTTAACCTCAGGTATTCTTATTTTACGCATGAAATCACGGTTTATATCTTGAGATTGAATGATAAATCCATCCAAATTCTTAGTAAATCTCTCATTGAACAATTTGTCAAAATAATCTCTCCACCTTTCCTTAATATTCTCATTTCGAACTAAAACCTTCTGATCTTCATTTTTGACACATTTCACCGCACATAAGTCTCTGGTTTTTCTTTCCCGCATCCGAGCAATCCAGTATATATCATTTTCAGTCTCTTTAGTGTCCAACTTCTCGTACACCTCCTTATAGACCTTAGTTTTAGCTTCCTGAACAGTGTTCTTAGGTTCCTTTTTAATCATTTTATACTTCTCAAATCTTTGCACATCTCTACTTTTTTTCAAATTTTTATAAGAATCTCTCTTGATTTTAATAGCAGCCTTTACTTCTTCATTTCACCATGATATGTTCTTAGATGGTGGAGCACCACCTCTCGACTCACCAAATAGATCTCTAACTACCCTCTTGATACAACTAGCCATCTTTTTCCATGTTCTGTCTGAATCATTTCAGACTGTTAATCTGCCTTTTGAACTACACGATCCATAAAAGCCTTTTGGTTACCTTTCTTCAGTCGCCACTACTTAATTTTAGGCTCTATCTTATTTCTAATCTTCCTACCTTCTCTTCTAAATCGAAAATTTAGAACTAAAAATCTATATTGAGTGGTTACACTCTCATATAGCACTACTTTACGGTCGATACAACAATCTCTATCTATCCTTCTCGTTAGAAAAAAGTCTATTTGACTTGCACTTGATCCGCTTCTAAAGGTGATAAGGTGAGACTCTCTTTTCCTAAATCAAGTGTTTGCTAAGATCAAGTCATAAGATAAGACAAAATCTAGAATCGAGCTACTTGTTTCATTCCTTTATTCAAAACCTAAACCTCCATGGATAGTATCAAACCCATTACAACTAGTACATACATGTCCATTGAGATCATCACCAATAAATAACTTCTCTCCATTAGGTATTTTTTGCACCATCTCGTTTAAATCCTCCCAAAATAGACGCTTATTAGCATCATCAAGACTTATCTGTGGTGTATAAACACTAATAATATTAAAAATCTCCCCACCTAGAATAAGTTTAACTTATAAAATTCCGTCACCTTTTCTCCTAATGTCAACTATATTCTCAAGTAACCGTCTATCTATGATTACGCCTATCCCATTATGATTTTTATCTCTACTCGAATACCAAAATTTATAACCCCAAGACTGTATGACTCTACCCTTTTTACTTACCCACTTAATTTCTTGCAAACACATAATACCAACTCTCCTCTTAATCATCGCCTCCGCTAATTTTGTTAGTCTACCTATAAGAGAACTTATGTTCCAAGAAATTAGACAGATCATATAAAATCATGGCTTATCTGTCACTACACCCGGGGTCCGATGTAGCGCGCATTTTTAATAGAATAAAAATAGTTGATGATTCCAACCAAATGAACTTCATATATACACTATAATTCTTCCTCTCATCTTTCCTCTATAACAAACATCGACTTTGCCTCGGTTTTGAAAGTTGAAATCTTACGACAATTTTCGCCTACCCAGCTCATTATTTTGAAATTTCAGCACGGCTGCCCAGGGACGCAATCAAGTTTCCCGACGTATCGAGTGAGCCTGGTGACGAAAGTCCCGGGCTTGGACTTCATCACCTCATGCCTGCTGAAGTTGCTCGTGAGCGCTCTTGAGCTCTCGACCCCCGATCCCCTGAAAAAGGCACCGTTCAAGTACAAATCGCCTTCGGAAGTCCAGTTCCATTTCGTCCACTCTGATTCCGGTGCATAATCCCTCTTTGTTATCTGCAAGTGCATGAATGCAATGTGTTATGTCTACAGTGGAGCTGCCGTGCCGCCTCAAATTGTTACTCCATTAGGAGGGTCTCAAATTGAGATCTCGGTCAATTCTCAATGAGACATGCGATGACAAGAAAATGCTCATAATAGAATAAGTTATGAATTTTGCCCACTCATATGCATCAAATTTGAATTTCTGATCATATCAGCTTAATAACACATATTCTATCATCATATATCTGAAGTCGGAATAGTCTACTGACATAATATTATATGATTTGGAAACTATATATCTCCATTCATCGACACCTTTCAAAATTTGTCTGAAAATGGTGTGCTTTCATGGTCATTTTGTAAAGGCATTGATGAATGCACAATTTTTTTAAATTTTTTTTTAAAAAATTAATCAAGAACATCAATAAATGTTTAAATTAGTTGATAAGATGGCTTTCTAAATAGTACCTCTTTGGCGAAGGGATTAAAGGGAGCGACGAATCTGTTTCCTTGGCAGATGATGGTTGGGTGCATGCTGCCACCGATGGCGTACATCAACCAGTGTGTATAGTCGTTGTTGACGACATGGACAAACCCCCAGCGCACACGCGGCATCCGCTGCACCAGATTCTGTCCGAAATGGTTGAACGCAACCGTGATCTGCATGATACTATCTCCGTCAAACTTGTCGCTAGCTCCATACAACATAACATCGTTGTGATCGTGGAAGAGGTTGTTCGAGACGGTGATGGCCGTGGACCCCTCAATGATGTCGATCAGCCCGTCCGCACAGTTGGACATGGTGTTGTGATCTACCCAGACATTGGATGCTCCGAACACGGAGATCGCATCCCCGTCACTCCTGATGGAAAAATTAAGCAGGATACCACGCGTATTAACTAACTTGTATATTTGCACATGCAGTTCAGTCATACATTGTTCGGCACATCCAAATGCATTTGACAAATTTTTTTAAGATATAGTTAGAATATTCGGTCAAAATATATAATAGATGTTACTTTTAAAACTTTGATAGTTATAAATAAAATTTTAAATTTCCTTTTTTATAGGAGGGACTTTCTTGGCACGGGTAGCATATATCAAGCTGATAATCAAATTGAAAAACCACGAAACATAATTCCATTAAACGAAAAGGAAAACTTATAGAGATCAGACCAGACCTGGTACGCAATCCCATATGGGACAGGCTGTCTCTGATCATCCCACCAGATAAAGAGACAATGTCATGGATGTGGAGGCCATGGATGATGACGTTGGTGACGTACTGGATGGTGATGCCGCCGCCGTAGGCGATCTCCACATTGGCCCCACGGCCGTCGATGGTCTTGTGGCCGGCGACCATCAGCTCCTGTTGTAAGGTGATGACCATGTCACGCTCGAAGACGATCCAGAGGGGCTCGTCCTGGATGGCGCCCCAACGGAGGGTGCCGACTTTAGGGTTTATCAAGTCCTCGTCGCTGTTGTCAGTCACAAGGTAGATTTTGCTGTTCTTGCCGGCCCCATGGGCCTTGCGGCCGAAGCCCTTTGCGCAGCCAGAAAGGAGCTGGCGGTTCTCGGCCCAATTAGCACGGCACCTCCAGCATCGGTCGATAGGGTTGGTCGCCAAGCATGTGCCCGAGTAGCTTGCTCGGAGGCTCCTGCCCGTCGAGTTCTTGGTCAAAGCCCTGCAGAAATTCAGACATTTGGCTTTTACTTTGCTCTCTCTATTTCAACAGCCATTGTTTAAGGTTTGTTCTTTCTCGGCGACATTTCTCGTTTTGAACTTTCAGCCATTGTTTAAGGTTTGTTCTTACTTGGGCGGCATCTCTCATTATTTACTTTTATAAAACGACAATAAGAAAAAAATGGAAAATAAATAAATAAGGTAAAGCATTTATTTTTTTCGGAAATAAAAATTTGTAAAATAATAATAATAATAATAATAATAATAAAAAGGCCGATTGCCATTTGGGGGAAAAATAGTTGAAGTAGTGCTACCCTCCTATGCATGCAAATTTTGAGATGTGACTTGGACGATTGGATTTCATTCACCAAAGGAAGATGAACCTACTTGTGAACGGCATCGTTGAAAGAATTGGTTATGGTGTAGGGATTTGGAATGTATGATGCTTGGTTCACTTTGCTGGCTTCCTGCGCTCTCTTTTTCCAATATGCCATGTCAGCGTCTAGGCCCTCATCAGGATTACCAGAAACCGATGAGACCAAGACGACAAACGACACAAGAAACAGGTAGATAGGCATGGAGTACCCCATTTCAATAAATAAAAAAAACTTAAATAATTTTTTTGGAAAAGATAAAATAAATAAGATTTTTTTTATAATAAATATTTGGGGGGTAATTGGTATGAAGGTCTGGGCCTAAATTGGTGATTAAGCAAAACCCTTAGACCAGCAGACCGAGCAAAACGAAATACTATTGCAGAGATGGGTTCATGGTCTGCTCGGTCTGCTTGATATTGGAAAGATCGGTGGTGCTCTTCGTTTTATAGGCTACACAAGATGAAGAAACAAGGGAAGCAAAAAAAATAATAAGGAGAGGTGATGAGAGAATTGAGGAGAGCCATGGATGCATAATTAAGGAAAAATACTAATAATCAGTATACATGGGGCAAGAGTTAATTGAGGGAGGAGGGGTGGCTATTTTCAGGGTGTGATTGATTTTTGTTTTGAAGACTTCTTCCTACCTCTTTTATCTCCGCCTTTTAAGTTTCTTTTGGGTGTAAGATCCGTTTTGGTTTTCTGACCTGATACCCAGTACCAGATAAGATATCAGGTTTGGATTGTCATAGGTTAGTTCTTCCTGCTGTTGCATTCACAATATCAGTACAGATCGCAAGGAAATTAATCTTCAGGGCTGTCAAATTATTTGGTTGATTGCATTTGCAGAGCATGCACATGATTCATCTTTGCGGTGATGTGGCATTAAAATTCCACTTGCGCATGTATCTGACCATGTGTGTTTCATTTCAAAAAAAAATCCTAGGATAATTATTTCACATTTCCTTTTACCTTCTCTCTTTTCTGTTTCTCAATATGTAGTGCTACATGAACTAACAGACATACAAGCAGCATTACTAGCAGCAGCATTATAAAGGAGAGAAGAATGCATCTTGTATATATGCTGATTGGATAATGGGTATCCCAAAGTATACACAATTTTAATCACATTCGGTTATCAGTATATAGTTTTCTTTATCAGGATAAAAAGAATCCTGTTATTTCTGATATGTACTCGTTTTTATATAGCGTATTTCCGTCGGGATATACAAAACCTCTGACAGTGTCGTAGTATACATGTTTGAGCGATGCAGGCCTGTTTGGGTTATGGTTAGAATACAAACAGGAGCTCAATTTTACATGCAAAAACTCAATCTGCAGAAACTGCTGTCTACTTCGTCACTAGGAGAATCATTGTCGTTGTTGTTAGCATAAAAATCACTATCCTACAAACAAAAGAAAGAAGAGGATAACATTTTCCTATGGAAAGCACATTGGGGGGGGGGGGGGGGCAATGATATGGAGAGCAGAATTTACCTCCCCATCGCTCTCCTCAGTCCTCACGACTAGCTTGACTTCTAGTTAGTTCAAGATGATGATCAACAGCATCACCGTCGCTCTGCAAAGTAACCCTGATTGGAGCCTGGCCGTCTCCGATATTCTTGATCTCAAAACACCCTTTCCGCTTCAACAAACCAAAGAGATAAGAGTCAGCAATAGAAAAATTCCAAGGGGATAACAAACAGCAACCTTTGGAGACTGACCTAATGAAGTCAGAAAGGTTCTGATACTCGTTTCTCTGAATATTTTTGAATTCATATTCCACCTGGCTGTCATCTTTTATAAGAAGATCAAAATATTGTGCAGGTGTACTTGATCCTGTAGCGCCATGCATGTTGAACACAGCAGGAATAATCTACAGAAGAGGATGACAGTATAAGTTGAAGTTGTAAATTTAGCAACTATAAACAACAGGTTACCTAGAATGTAAGAAGATCACCTAAGTGTAAGGAATATGAGTTACAGGTCTAGGAAGGAAAAACAAGGCATTCTCAAGGGGATATAACATTCCACCACGAACCTTTACTGTTGACTTCCCGGCACATTCATCTTTTGAACTGCGGAATGCACCTGGGCTTGTGATTTCGACACCAGATAATCCATGTAAGATCATACTGAATATTTCATGAGTAGAATCCTGAGAGGAAACAAACAATTAGGTTAACCAAATGTTTGGAACTCTAAATGCGTGTGCTTTCAGAATAAGATGTGCATCAAACTCCATTTCATCCTAGGACCGGCACATGCTTTGTGTAAACTAGAATTTTAAAAGTATCTAAAACAAATGAATAAAGAAACCCAATTTATCAGCATCAATTTTACAATCTATGGATGACATTAAAATATTACAAAGCAAAATATTAATTGATATGCAACAGAAATTTGCCTATGATGCACTTAATTGGAATGCTAAATTATTATGCAATGGAAATATGTTCATCTTATACTTTTTATTTAGAATGCTAAATTTATCGTTTTGGAATGAAACCAAAACGGAAAAACATAGGTAAGGTAGTTTTATGGTGTATCTCAAACCTGAGCTACCATATATATTACATCCTCTTGGATTTATCCAGCCTGCAATTGTAAAGTTCACCATCTAATTGAAATCGAAGATGCATCTTGCTATCTCATTAATTAACATTACCTACTACAGCATGGATGAGATTCATTGCACAGACAATCCAAACATATAATACATTGAGGAAATGAAGCGATAGCACGAGCTCCAATGTTCCATAGCACACCAAGCCAAAAAAAGGAAAAAGCTTTAACATCTAATGCAAAGTGATTTAATTCCCAAAAAAAAGATATCTGAAACAAATCTCCTGGTGGCTGAATCTATATAGATAAATAAACTACAGAAAATGTTATTACAAAGTTTACTTGAGCTACTTGTCTGATGAGAAACTTAAATAAAAAAACTATATATCCACCTCATAGAATTAGAATTTTTTCCTAAAATAACCCTTTTTAAAAAAATAAATCCTAAAATAAAACTACCCCCAAACTATTTCCAAGAGTAGACCTCCATACGCCATGTATGACTAGGACTCGTGAATGGCAGTTATATTAAAGGAAAACGCTATCTCGGACAACATTTTCTTTTAAACTAAAACGCTATCCTGGATAGCGTTTTCCTTTTAATAAAACGCTATCGCAATTAGCGTTTTCCTTCTGAGCATTTTGGGCCCCAATCCCCTCCCAACCGCTCTTTGTTAAATAGTAGGGGGAGAAGTATTTGTAAAGAAAACGCTAACTCGGTTAGCGTTTTCTTTAACCATGTCTTGAAAAGCTATATTAAAGAAAATGCTATTGGAGATGGATGTCAATATTATATATTTATGGAGATAGATGTCAATATTAAAGAAAACGCTAATCGAGTGTGGCTTGTATTGCTTTCTGGTAGAGATTATTATGTATTTATGGATAGATATCGATATATACAAAGGAGATGTTGTCCGTTTTATTTTAAAGGCTTTAAATCTAATACATTTTCCGTGATTATTATGTATTTATATTTATTTAAACCTGGGACATCTCAGGTTTAAGTTGAGTTAAACTTGGGATGTCCCAAGTTTAATGCAACTTAAACCTGGGGCTTGGTGTCCTAGGCTTAAGCAACCGGGACTTGAAATCCCAGTTTCCTGGGACTTAGAGACCCAAGTTTAAGCAAAAGGTCTGGGTCACCATGTCTCGGCTGGAAGATAAGAAATATGGCAAAGGAAAACGCTAACTCGGTTAGTGTTCTCCGAGAAAAGAAAACGCTAACATGGTTAGCGTTTTCTTTTTCCAAATGTCAACCCGAGACTTGGTGTCAAGCGTCTGGGGCACCAAGTCTCAGGCCGAAGCCAAGACGTATGGAAAAATAAAACGCTAACCGAGTTAGCGTTTTCATATAATGGAAAATGCTAACCCCGTTAGCGTTCTCATTATAAAGAAAACGCAAACTCGGTTAACGTTTTCTTTACAAATACCTCCTCCAACTGTTCAACAGAGAACAGGAGGGGCAGGGATTGGGGCTCAAAATGCTCAGAAGGAAAATGCTAATTGTGCTGGCGTTTTTATTAAAAGGAAAACGATATCCACGACAGCGTTTTCATTTACAAGAAAACGTTGTCCGAGATAGCGTTTTCCTTTGATCTAACTGCCACCGCGAGTCCTAGTCCTACATGGCACGGAAGTCCAGTATCGGAAATAGTTTGGGGCAGTCCTATTTTAGGATTTATTTTTAAAAATAGGTTTATTTTAGGGAACAAATCATACAATTATTGGAAACTTTCATTTGCAATTTTCTGAGTCGTAGGGGAGATAAACAGAGAGCTTGATTGTTTAAACCTCTATTAAAAACATTCTCAGGATATTCCTACATTGAACAAATATTAAATCTGGCGATCTGTTCTGTGTGTGTTTTTTGGTGGGGCAGGGGGGGGGGGGACAGCCCGACGGAGAATTTTTTGTGTGCTCTAGAGTGGATTTTGGAGAACCAAACAAGTATTTGACCTTATATGATGCAGTCGATCTTCTCTTGTATTCGTTGGCCAAGAGCTCCTTACTTATCCTTAACTTCTTTCGATCATTACGATCTGTCCCGAACTAAGTCGAGCAATCACAAAAAGGCATGGCGTTAAAAAGATGACGATAAGATCACATCAATGACAAGCACCAATAGCAAATAGAAAAGAGATCATACCTGAATAACAATATGGTGGTAATCTATCTTTCCTTGGCCTATAGGTGGGTCAATACTTACGACAACGTAAAGGGTTCCGTTACCTGCAAAAAACATTACAGACTATAAAAGGCCAATAATTTAGTATATAAACTACGAACTGTCTAATTTATTTAGATTAAGAATTTGTGTTTATAAGATTTCTTATCGAGGAAGGGTAAAACCTTGGGCAATACAAAAAGGTGGGTAATAGAGCTGTAAAGAATTTTATATGCATGTATGCTTTGTATCTGAAGGAACGAAAGACCAAGTTCAACATCATATGTCCCCCTACATAAGAGTTACACGCAAGTTTGTTAGTTAATGTGCGCACATTGCTTGCGAGAGTGGGTGTGTGTGACCCAAAATATTTAAACATTATATGTACCTCGGTGTAAGTATTGCAATACTGTTAAATGTGACAACAGAATCTACACTATAAGAACCAACGCCAGTGGTAGACATGATTTTTTTATGAAAAACCTACAAGAGGAAGTGTCAATATCTTGTAAACCAACCAGAGCATTGTTCAATAATAAGCTGATCCATCATGAAATGAGTATTTACCTCAGCTGAAGTTTGATCGTCATCGACTCGTTGCCCCCATAATTAGTGTCGTTCTTAGGTACATAAAAACTCAAATCACTCACTGAGCACCCCTATAGCCAGCAAAGAGACAGAGAAAACAGAATTAATCTGGTGGATGGCAATATGAAATCCCTTAATCATCAAATTCCAAAACAAGCAGAAGAGAGAGCAAGAATGTCGGAATAAGAAGCCAAGAAATATTGCCACTATCATCTTCTCGGAACACTCTCATATAGAAATGAGGCCGCCTTACACAACAACTCCAAGCCCAGAAGCTCGATCAAGAGAAAAGGTAAATTGTTAAATTGTCCGCAAGTAGCCATCAATTCAATATTAACCTTTAATAAGAGGCGATTCATGGTTTAGCTATAACTATAAGCCTTCACAGAAACTAGGCATTTGAAATTGACCTGTCATAAGCATCCTGTAACAAAGGAGCAAATCCTTCAAATCCCAATGAACTGGGAAAGAGATGTTGAAATTCTTGAATTTGGATTAAAACAAAAGGAAATGAGAAAAAACTTTATTAATTGTGTCCGCCGTACAAACAATCCAGAAACATGAAGTTGGCAACATGGAATATAAAAAGATTACCTCAGTTGTTTTTTCCACGTTTATTAGGCACACAACTTGATGGCACCTTTAAATATACCATATATCTGAAAGATGACAGCAGGCATGCAGGAAAACCAGGTTCATAGAAGTCATATGTTTCATTGTAAACACATAGAGCAGCCAAAGATCAAAAGCACAATCTAATTCCTCTTTGCATCAAACTCAAAAGTGGAGAAAGCACGAGCAGAAGAATTAAACTACACAAACTACACACAATGAACCCAGCGAAAATACGTAATTTAATCAGAAATCAAACCTCTATATAAGACAGAAAATACACTATGGAAAATTCGAATATAGATAAGCTACCTTGTCCACTCCAGCAATGTCATCTACATCGAATTTCAGGGTAACATCAGTTGTGCCATGCAATTGATTTTCTGAAACATCAGATATAGAAAGATCAACACTTGCTTCGAATCTGCCAGAAAGGTGAGTGTATTTCCTGCAATTCATAGAACCATAAGAAGGACGCTCAATAGAATGCAAAGTAAATATCTCAGTCAATTGTTGGAAAGAACAAAAGCATACCTAAATTACCCGCCCAAGTAATCTAATCAGATATGTGTGACCTATCAACCAAGTTTTTCAATCACAGGCATTGTTTTATATACTACCGTCTTACATCATGTGATTGTATATGAAAATGCACTTATCCATCAACTGGCATGACGGCTATTGTTTTGTAGGCATGACAGCTATACAGGCATCAAATTGGTTGATGCTTACTAATGTGGCAGCTCACCATATGCTAGGGCATGCCACATTCTATCACATTTAATACAAGAGTCCTACATTTCATAGCAAGAAAAGTTTGTGTGACCTAATCCTTAACTAATGCGTCTTCTACATTATAACTGTTGTTCTTACTTCTTAGTAAAGTTTAAACTGCATAGATCATTTGGTGTGCTTGTAATGCCATGAAAATCTAGTCAAACATCTTCAATGAAAACCAAAACATGATCATCATTATCATCGTCGTCATTGTCGTCGGATTTAAAGTAGCACTTCAATTTTCTCAGAATCCAAAAATTATATGCCAACAATTATCTTTCAAGTAAAAGGAATACCGCAAATTTAATTTAGTTAAAAGCTCAAATTATAGTAGGCAATCTTTATAATTCGTGAACCATTTCTGCAATTTTATACAAATTCAATGATAAAAGCCATACAACAACATTATACAAGCTGCACGCAATGTAATGGAGAAGCCGATATGCGGAAAGCAAAAAAATGCAATTAAAAACCATTCCATCAATTAAAAGCACATTAGTATAAAGGGACCATAACTATGCAAAGGAAATACCATCATTCCTTAAGATATAATCAAAACAATAGCAACAGAATGTTCTCAGTCAAAGGAAGAAAGTTGTTTATGGCCAACCATCTATTTCGACATCACCCCAATAACTACCACTGACGGATAGCTTCTTCTCTTCTGGCATAATTTCAACATATTTTTGCACAAAACCTGTCAAGTCGCTGACGTCCTACATGACACAGAAAAATAATAATCTACAGTCATAATATCAATAGCAATTCTATAAAGATAGTTGAACAGTCGAGACAAAAAGAGAATTGACTGAAATGAAGATAGGGTGCCCTGGAGCCAACATTGCAGAACTGGCGACTTCTCAAAGTTCAGGATTTAGATTTTTTACTGTTCTAAATTCAAGTATGCCATGTTGCTGACATGAGTAGAGACGGATACAGGGGGACCGTTCCCATCAACAAAATTGGCTAAATTTTAGCAATATATCTCAACACAGCCCATTATATCCCTAAAATTTAGCAATATATATCTCTCGTTCAAAAAATAACTACATATATTTAGCATTCCTGCTGTAACTACCTTATAAATAAATATATTAATGAAATAAGAAATCCATAAATCAAATTATCAATTGTACATGTTAACAAAAGAAACAAAATACAAAATAAGTTTTCGGGTTCGCCATCGAAATTAATTTGTCACAGTCATTTGGTTTTCTTTGGCTTCACAAGTCGATTCGACTTTCATTGCTTCAAGCTTCAGGAGCTATGCTTCACATTATACAACATATTACGAGCACTAAAATATGTAAGGTTCTAATTATTAAAACATTAACCTTCCCTATCCTATCAATCTAACGATGCATTCAATTTTCTCAAACATATTTTCAAATAAAATTATTAATTTCTTTTCTAAATCTTCTTAATTGTTCATTTGCGAAATATAAATTATTATTAGATGACATTTATTTTCTTCTTTTAAATTTTGTACCAACCACCACTCTAATTAAATTCTGGCTTCGTCCCTGCTAGTGACATGTATGAGTGTCAAGAATCACATGTAACAATGGCGTATACTTCGCCATTAGGAACATATAGAACATATGCATACGTTCTCCAGAGACTGCATAATGAATTAACATCAACATATCCAAAAGTTGGAAAATATTGATTTCAGCCTGTCAGGAGAATGCAGCAAATATATTTGTCTAACTTCAGACCCACTTCACCAAAAAACGATTTTGGACGCTAAGCATGTTTTGAGCTGGAAAGTGACTTGCAGGTTTCAGTTTCAATGCATATAAATGGCATGGAGGTTTCTGTGCAGGTTAAGTGATGTCTCAGTTTCAACAGATGAGTGAGAACTGCGTCACAGACTCAGTACATCACTCCCTCAATACTTGCATATGAATAATTCTGTTCCCTACTAAATAAAGCTTAAAAATGAGATGAAGTAGAGACCTTGCTATATAGGTCGAAATTTTAGTGAACTTAACTTTAAGAACCTATATCTAGGGGTTTGTACAGTTGTCCAAAGGACCTCTCTCCGTCCGCACCGGCATATGATCAATTAAAAAAAGTGTTAACAATTACAATATATAGGTTGGTTGTACATTTGTTTAAAAAAAGATTAAATATTATCTAAGAATGGTCCCATGGTGTTTAACAATCAGAACTGAATAGGGAATCTGCCTTCCAAAAACGCTTTAGAGTAAATCTAAGAAGTTCTTGTGTGAAAATTCAGCTTTCTATACCTACTTCCTGTTCTACTTACATCTCCACCATGACATTAAATGAAATAAGATTTGAAAGGGGCAAAAAAAATGTTTGGAAGTACCCACCCATCAAAACATCTGGTCAATTGGAGGCATGTGAACATCATCAAGATTTACACTAATTAACTTTCTAATCCTTTCACCCTCACATCCTACATTCTTAGGCAACAGGACATAAAAGCAACAATTTAAAAAATCCATTTTCAAAACAACATATTTAAAGAAAATAAGTGATTAGACATACTATGCACAATTCTTTATCCACAATTATTAGTTAGCACTTCTTTGAATATTCTATCTACCTTCCCATTTTATCTTTGGCAGTCCTAACTTTAAAAAATATTTAAAAGGCGGATATAGGAGCCCACCTGCTTGCTAGAGCCCAAGAACTTGTAAGACAATCTTTCTGTATTCTTAACTGTAAGTTTATGGCGCTATGGTTGTAACACTTGCTAACCGGGGCAGAATATAGAACAAAAATTTCTTGCGAGCACCACAAACTAAAACCAAGATTATTCATAAACTAGTAATTATAAAGAAACATCTAACAAAACTAACTAAGAATTTAACGGGTGCTACAGACTTTGTAGCGTGTCCACACACTAGTGGAAGACCTAAGCTTTGCTACCGAGTGAAGGATCGAGCTTGATCGGCGACCTCCTTTGCCGAAGATAGTCCTCCTTGAAAGCAACCCACTTTAAGTTTCAACTCCAACAAAGAATACTTCTTTGTGAAGCAACTTGCTCTCACAAATTGCTAAACGACGAGGAGGAAGATGATGTGAAGAGGCTCTCTTTTTCTCTCTCAAGTTTTCGCTTTTGATCTCAACTCATGAGAAAACAATTAGCAAGAATGAGGGGATTCTCTCATGTATCATTTATTAGAAAGGGCTTGAGAAAATATCTAGATATTTTCTCAAGTGGTCCCCACTAACCCACATGCATGCTTACCACTAAATGACAAACAAGTATATGTATCATATACATACACACACACATGTATCTTATACATATGCAAGTGAGAGAGTGTATCATATACACAATACTTGCAACCATTTCACATATGAATATTAAGTCAACACTTGACTTGATAATCGGCTCTTTATTAAGTCGATTAGTATATTCAAACGTCTGATTAATATACGTGCATCATGTACACGCGTTTAATCAAACTCCCGCACGTATCATCTATACACACAGTTAATTCACATCATTGTTTCACTTGAGCGAGCAATTTCAGCGTGGGGCTCTAAAGACTTCGCAATACGCTCATATCCAATTGAATCTGAAACAATTTCAGATCAATCCCTTGAACAGGTTAAATCACAAGCACGTCAGTGGTGCTAGCTGCATGTAACGGCTACCCAGTTATATATCAAAAGGTAGGTCGAAAAGCGAACTCATCCGCACCCAACGAATCCTATCAGTGACAATTACTGTATAGTCCGGTCTTTTCGTTAAAGAGTCACATATCGAGTCTGAGGGTGGAATACTGTCAGACCCCAATAACCTAATAAGTTATACTGATATTACACTCATAACCATCCGAGATACAATTGATAACACTTATTAGTTTATCTTAACAGCCCTTACTCGGGACTTCAGGTCGTACTTATATCCTGTACATCACGACATCAACTCTCTATACCGGGAGAGACGAATCTTATCTTGATAGCTCACTACCTTCGCGTGCTTCAAGACCATTCCCAAGAAAAACATGTATGTACGGCTCTTTAAAGCCGTGGTTAGGTAGATGTCAAAGTATAGTCGGTCCACACAAGGTACAATGACGATCTCAGTGTTGACCTATGAGTCTCATTCTCTTTAATTTTGATTATTTTACAAAAACCGTATTTTAAAAATATTAAATGTTACTAACTATGTCCGATAAGTTAAAGTGCTAAAACAATAGAATTATTCAGGCAAGAAAACCTAGTGCGGCAAGTAGATTAGACAAATTGCTGAACCGCTGTAAATCTCGTGTTTCCATTTTTATTTGTGTGATTATTTCTTTTATTCGTCGTCTTTCTCACATATTCGATAGATCAATTCCTAACGGTTCCCTCTCGAGTCCTGACTTCGAAGTCTGAAGTCCGACTCTCTTTTCCTTCTATTCCCTCTTCGGCCTTCGACACTCCGCATGAATTGAGATCGATGGCCCTCTCCAGATCTCATCAAACGAAAACGGCTTTGAAGGTATTCTTTGAATCTATTATTGATGTTGTTAACGAGCTCAAAATGAGCTAAGTTACAAATGAGCCAACCAAACAAGCTATCGAGCTCGATAGCTTGTCGGTTCTCGTTGGCTCGTTAAGGGTTCGACTCCTTTAGCTAACAAGCCATTATCGGAATGAACTCGAGCTGGGTATCATTAAAACAAACGAACTCGAGCCGACCTCTTCCAGCTCGAGTTAGACTCGAGCGGAACTCAAGCCGGGCTAAAATTAAACGAGCTGAACTCGAGCTGACTCTGGATCGCTCGAGTCCGGCTCATTTAGCAGCCCTACTTAACGGTGAATAAATAGATAGCTGGCTTCTGGATAAGACCATGACTCTAACAGTCCTAGACAACTAGATATTTACAGATTTATGGGTCAAATTTGGTTCTTAGCCATAAGTGTGAAGTAGCTTGGTGACATCGCGAAAAACCTCAGGCGCACATAAGGGTGAAAGATGGGCTGCATAATTTATCGCTTTCAATTTTCAATGGGATAGGTGGATAACATCATTAATCATTGGTTCCTAGCCTGGAGCAAGGATCAACTGCTAACTGCAGCAATTGATTCATACACATCCCTCAAAAAACACTTTAATGTGCTTAGAAACCAAAAAAAATCTGTGTGCATACCAAGTTTATGGAAGCATTTACCTTACCTTCTAAACTCATATCCTTCACTCCAAGATTATTATCTTGACGATCTACCTACTCAAATGTATCAAATAATATAAAGCGAAGAAAAGAAACTTCAAAAGGCCAGTGTAAATGATTTGCATGGATATGGTCAGGATGACAAGGTCAAATGTTATCGATCTGGGTATCGTCCAATTCAAATCTTCCCTCCAATCTCAAAAAAACTTGACAACTACTCACTGATTCAGAAATATCAATCTATGTCGCCTATATAAACTCGGAAAAATGCAACTGAACAGTCAGATATGCCAAATACTCTCTCGATACCTTACAATAATAAAAAACAATCATTTCCTCTTTCCTCATTGTTTTTTGGTAAATACCTTGGGCATCGTAATGTTTTACGCATTGTGTTTGCAACACAAACCAAATTCACCTTGCGATGTTAACAACTTTAGATTATAAACTCATAAGAGATGTTGCTCTTATGTCCCTTTCTCCACTATATCTCCACTATATTACTGAAGTTTAACCAACTCCACTATTTTCCAAAAAATCACACTTATCACACAAGAATAATTCAAGGAATTTACACAAGAACCCAAAAAAATCAAGAAAATTACCAATTTGCGTGCTGGCGCTGCTAATCGAGCTGTCGACCTTCGATCCCGAGGCGCAACATCTAATCAATCGCAGCTTGCGCCAACACCCTTTGCCGCTGCTCCCCTCTCTCTTCTTACTCTTCTTCTTCTTCATCAACGCCTCAGCCTGAGCTTTTTCAAGCCTCAGTCCCATCAATTTCGCACCCCAAGCCCTAAATTTCCACAAAATTTAGAGATTGTGCGATCATGGAAGCTGAAGAAATTTGAAACCTAGAAATCGAGGAACAAATCGAGCGAAAATCGCTTCTTTTTTGGTTGTTTTGGGAGTGGGGATAAGCGAGAGAAAGCTGAAGAGAGAAAGCGAGGAAGAAAAGTTCGGGCAGTTCGGGCAGGGGTGATTAGAGAAGAGGAGAGGGGGGTCGGGCAGCAAGGGCAGGTAGTGGGAATTTTTTCTTTTTTTTAATTTTGTGGAGTAATAATTTACGTAAACAACGAGGAGAAGTGAGATTTTTTTCCCTAATTAAACTTATTAAATAAATTATACCCCAAAATAATTCCCAAAATGACTCTAGGTCTAGACAACGTGGCTTTTTGGTGCAACGTCAGAAGAAAACGCTAGTTGGGATAGCGTTTTCCACATCTCGAAAATGCTATTGCGGGTAGCGTCTTTGGTTTGCCCCAAAGAGCACAGGGCCACAGGGAGCATATAGATCGACCATGCCTAGTTATGATGGCTATCTGTAGTGGCGTTTTGGTTAGGTATATATACCATGATGCCATTATTGTATAGTACAGAATCGCATATTACATTTTGGAAGTTCAGGATATATACATGTATAAACATTCTTGTTCAATATGATAGTTTGCTATCTGGTTTGTATCTATCTTAATATGTGTATATGTTCCTTTTTACGTATCGCTAATACAAGTTGATAGAACCCATAAGATCTTTGCTTGACCACCAGCCTTGAACTGGGTTATAAAAAGGTAACAACAATATTGATCTTCCTTTAGAGGAAATCAAAGTTTGGCCGCTTGAGGGTGCAGCGAGCCCCCGGCGATTGAGATAGCAATCATACTTATGCGAGCTGGGTAGTTTATAAGCGCATTCTTAAAATTGTCCCTAGTCATAGAATTATCAAGATCGGGCATCGATTCTTCAGAGTAGACTAATGTATACGTGTCTTATCCCCGTTAGGGGAGATGGCCGGTCCTGCAACCATTGATATATGGTACCAAAGTTGGTATACAGGGGCTCATTAGGTTATGGGTTACGCAGGACGGACTCAAAGGGAACTGCCGGTTGGTATTATACCTATCGTCGAGTAGCAGTTCTTTGGTAATATAAGTACAGATTAGTCCGATGACTTGATAGCACTATTAGTCTTGATGTCTTCCCACTGTACTTAGATTACTACCCTACCATAGTTTTAAAGAGTCGTGCAAACCGGTAGTAGTTGGGTGCATTCTCAAAGCACTTGGAGGCAGTAGGTGATGGAAGGGATTCGTCTCTCCCGGTATTGGAAGTCGATATCGCGCTATGTACGGTTGGCCGATACTACAGGTCCTTGGCCAGGGCAAGTGAGATTTATTGGTAGGTACACCAGTAGTTTCTTATGTTGTATTGGGTTCCACACCGACACGATTTATCACGCTAATAGGGGTTTGACGTTTACCACCCCATGGGTCCGATATGCGATACTCTTAGACGAACAGACCGGACGGTACGGAGAATGTCACATATAGGCTCAGTAGGGGGTCATACGAGTTTTCTTGCCGATCTTCTTTTCGACAGACATCTAGGTAGTCATTACGTACAGCTAATGCCACTAACGTGCTTGTGGTTAAACCTACGGTCAGATTATTATCGAGTCTTTAGAGTGCCACAAAGAGGGTTTCCCGGTTTAGGAAAAACGGTGTAGTATGCGTATTTCGATACGCTCAGGTGTTCGATTAAACACATGTATTTTATACACGTGCTTTAATCGGACTATTTAGTAATACTAGCATGTATGAAAGATAACCAGATTGGGAGCTAGTATTATATTGCTCTCTTTTTGGGTATTTATATTTTAATACGAATACGATATTTATACGCATACGTATGTTTGTATGAATACGGGTATTTGTGTCTTGATACAAATATATATATTTCTTTCTTAATATGAATATGCGTATTTTGTATTTTCGATACAAATACAGTATTCGTATTTTGGTAGAAATACGGGTATACGTATTTATTATAAATACGGGTATTTTGGTATACCTGATTTTATACACACACATATATTTATATGTGTATGTATGAGTGTACCATGTGAGGTGGCTATTCTCTTCTTCTCATTTCTTCTCGATTCTTGGAGAAGTGTGTGGGCTTGTGCTCACACTAGTAAGTCACCAGCCCATCCACTTATTGATTTTTATATTGATATGAAGAGATAAAATGAGAGAGAGTGAATTATTATGATTTTAATAATTCTAGTAGTCATTTCTCTTCTTCTTCTTCCTTATTTTCTCTTGAGTTTTTGAGAAGTTAAATGAGAGCATCTTGACACTATAACTACACCACTAAGTATCTGGACTTAGCAAATCTAGATCTTTAGTTGCTTCTTGGAAATTATAGCTTAAACCGGCATTCTTGGGTGGATCGTCTTTGATACTGGGAGATCAATTTGAGAGCTCGATCCAAGAACCCTGGAAGCTCAAGAAAAGGACCATACAAGACCCAAAGCACACGACTTCAAAGGTTGTAGTCCTTTACTCAGTAGTTAAACTCTTTAGTTAAGATTAGTTTAGTGTTTGGACATGTATTCTAGCGTTAAAGTTTGTAGTGCTCAAGTAAATTTTAAAATTTTTGATTCCGCAACACCGTAGTATTCACGGCAAGGGGCACTATGGACTTACAGTTTTCTCTTGAGGGAAAACCCATCACACATAGCCTTAAGCCTCCTCTCTCAACTGATCTCCCCTAATACATCCCCTGCTCCCAGTGACTGAACTAATTCCTCCCCAATGCATCCTTCACCATTAAGCTGTTGCTTCTCTCCTCAGTGAATGAAATAAAATCCTTTTTTAGTCTAGATTCAAAAAAAATTGTTTTAATTTCAAGCAACTATGCATTTTATAATGAATGTTAATAATGGATAAATTCTGAAATAAAATGGACAACATTACCTTTGTAAATATTGATCTATTTCCATAAATACATAATAATCTCCATTCTGGAGTAATACAAGCCACACTCGGCTCCAAAAAAATCTCACCACGAAGGGTGGACCCACACAATAGAAAATATATTACATAAAGTGTAAGCACACAACAATACAAACTAGAAATTAACAAAATACATTCTAGATACTACAAAGTTCATAAATAATACATCATACAGCTTCATATAAAATTGTAGTATCTCCTTTCCTTCTTCGTCTTCTTCTTCTTCTGTGGGGCTTGCTGCGATAGTCCTGCTACGTCATCTGGGGGTTGCTGCGATGATCTTGTTACATCACCCTGAGTCGTCCGAGTCAACTGTGACACAACGATGATATAAAGACCGTGTTCCGCCGCCGCCGCCTCCTCATCCTCATCCACCTCATACTCACGTTTTCGGTGGGGAACACTGGGCCCTGCCTAATCATCTGATCGATATGTGCAATTCTGCTGGTCATGGACGGGACTTGCTACCATCGCCTCAAATCTGGTCCCTCACCCACCTCATGCATCACGTCTCGGCAATGTCCAATCATAGCATGCGCGAATTGTTTTAGCGTATCTGCCGCATTACTCCGAAGAGTCTGCACTGCCATACATACAAGCCTCCACATGTATCCTACCTGAAAAAAGTAATGTACATTTCAGTATAAACATTTCATAAATCGTACAGGATGATAATCCAACATTAAAAAAACAACTAAAATAACATACCATATTAACTTTCGAGGGATCTGTGGGTCGAAACAAAGGGACATCTCCTCCATTAACATATCGTTGATCGTGCATGACAACGTACAATCGAGTCCTCGGGATATACAAACTTATATACTCGACACGACGTGTAGGTTCATACATAGGGATGTCTCCTCCAACGATGAGTGCAAACCTATCGATACCCCACTTGTGTACGTGTGGCATATGCATTTGTCTCCAATCCTTCTTGGCCTCGCCTCGTGCATCTATCTTGTGTAACCCGGCGTCAAAAACTCGATCTGGTGGGATGACCTTGTGCAAACCGAACCAGCGCAGTACTCTATCCAGATAGTAGTACTCGACAAACATGAAGTGTATGAGTAACGCCGTGGTCAATCATAACAAGTGGTGGGGATAGAACGTGCACAGAGGTGGTAGAAGTACGACACGCTCATCTCTGTAAGGCTGCCACGTCGCAAACTCATCCCATAGCGTGTTCAACTCATCCCTATATAAGTCAAGGCACTCGTGAGGGTTACTCCTCCATATTAGCCGACCTGCCCACCGAACACCTGGAGGAGACCTCTAATCCTCAGGATCATCGATGATCTATCTATCCGAGAGATGCGTGATCTCAGGGCGTCCAACGTGTAGTCTCTCCCACGCCCATATCTGTATGAACACAGAACATCCGGTCATCTGCGTCATGCCATGTGATGCACGACACAAGCCACGATATAGACATGCCAAGATTGCGCCGCCCCATCTATATGATCCCACCGCATCTCTGGTCAAACTGGCAATCAATGGTAGATACAACGGCGACATCATATCTCCGGATGAATTCGAGAATAGGAGACCCCTGAACAAAGTCAAAATGTACGCACGAGCGTAACACTCTATTTGATACAGATCGGAGTCTTCGGTGATGGTAACATGAAACTGATCATGTAACCATGAAAGCCGTAGACATGAACCCCGGAGCTAACTCGCTGGCGGCATAATTCCCAAAAGCTGATTGCATAATGTCGGTCAATCATAAACTGTCGTACCGGTCACTACGATACCGTCCACTGGAAATCCAAATAGTACACTGATGTCCTATAGTGTTGGTGTCATCTCACCAACCAGAAAATGAAATGTGTGCATCTCGGGCCTCCAACGCTCTATCAATGTTGTGAGCAGAGCATGATCCAACTGCATACTGCCGATGAGTCCGACTCCATACAATCTACACTCTATAAGTATATCAGCTATCTTTGGTATCATCAGCAAGTAATCGTGGCTGCGGAACTTTATGTCGGATACCGCCTCACCGTTCCACACGGGCTCCGATCTATGCCCTGTCTGTAAGATCAAGAGTGTCGGTATCCGAGGACCCGAATGTGTAATATCGTAATCTCGTGGCTTATCCTGATCATCACGACGACCTTGGCTACCGGGAGATTGACCACCACGAAATCCACCACCACGTGCCGTTCTATACAAACCTGTAAAGTACAAAATAATAAGATATTAGAATATGACAAGCGATGAGAGACTCATCGGAAAAAAGTAAGAAAACGCAATACTACAGTATCGAATATAACAAAAAGTAAAGAATCGCGACAATATCCATGATAACATAAAGTAAAGCAATGCTATAATATCCATGATAACTAAAAAAGTAAAGCAATGTTACAATATCCATCATAACAGAAAAGTAAAGTAATGCTATAACATCCAAGATGGCAACACAATCTCTAAACTCATTCTAATTACTAAAAGTTTCATACAAATATTCATTCTACCTTAATACTCAAAATATTTTACATCAACACAAGCATCCCTATTACATTGTTCCACGACCATTCATTTACGCGACGAACCCACTTCATCATGTAGTGGACACCTACGACTGTTGTGTCCCTCCTGATGACATTTCTTGCACCGGTATTGACTGGATTTTTATCTTGCCTCACATCCATGTCATTGCGAATGCGTGTCGACGGAGGTCGACCTTTCTTGTATCTTCACAAAGACTCATCGGGAATAATACGTGCACCGGTATAGGTGCACTAGTGCTCCTTATCAGGGATCGGGAAAAATTTGAGTACTCAAGTGGAGGCTAAGTAAGATATGGAATAGTGTGGGTCGATAAAGGCACGGTAGTCAAACGCTCGAGACGTGCAAGCTGCCATAATATGCGAGCAAAGAAGGTGAAAGGCCTGCATTTTCCTACAAGAACATCTTGGGAACTCGTGAAGGTTAACTATTTGTGTCTTGCCACCTCTAAACCAACCGCCAGCAAGACGCATACCGGTCTTAACCGAAAACGTTCCAGTGTTTTGATCGTACTGTTGGGTTATGCTAGCGCCCCGCCATCAATCCGTGGCCAAATGCGGAACAAAAATTTATAAACTGGCACTAATACAACCCTATCCTACGGATCGACCATTAACCTTACACTAGCAATCTATAAAGGAGTTTAGAAAGTTATACCGAATTGATCCGTGTCCTTCGGTCTTCAACCACTTTTCCAAGCTCCTAGAGGCCTCTATGATCAAGCTTGATCTCCGGTCTCCCTCCATCGAATATGATCCACCCGAGGATTTGTATTTCGAGCTCTTACCTTAATAGCCGAGGTAACTAGGGTACCTAGATCGCTAAACTAGATAGCCTAGAGAATGTAGAGTATAGTGATGGATTAATTTGTCTCCAAACACCCTAGGTTTCTCAACACATGAGACTTGAAGGGTAGAGGTAGAAGAACTTGAGGATGAGAGTGAGAGGTAACCCAAGAAAATGGCTAAGTCTTTTCTGTGTTGTGAGTGTGTGGAGAAATAATGGAGCCATCCAAATAAATATCCCATGTCTCCAAAATATCTTAAGTCAACAAAAATCTCACAACAAACAAAAAAACTAAGCATGCTAGAATAATAAACATAAGTCACTACTAAGCATGCTACTAAAAACTGCAATAAACACTTCATCCTCCACCTCAATAACCTTTTAATCCAAAAAGATTTAAAACATAATGAGGTGTAATTTTCTAAAAGTAATCTTGTAAGAAATTACAAGTATACCCCTCATCTGTATATACATACCCGCATCCGTATTCCGAAGAATATGAATACAATGAGACAAAAATAATCCAACAATATAATACTAGGATCCGGCTTAAACCAAAGCCCACTAGTATTATCCGTCCGAATCATGATCCGTGCATAAGTGTACGTATATGATCGAACCCTGCCGTAAAACCATACGACCTCTACATCGTTTCGCCCGAAGCAGGAAAACCCTCTGTGTGGGACTCTAAAGACTCGTCAATACGCTGGCAGTGGGTTTAACCACAAGCACGTCAGCGGCACTAGCTGTACGAAACGGCTACCCAGGTATTGAGCGAAAGGGAGGCCGACGAGCAAACTCATCCTGAAACCCCTACAGAGCCTGACAGTGACAATATCCATACAGTCCGGTCCGTTCGTCTATGAGTATCGCATATCGAGTCTAGGGGGTGGATAAAGTCAGACCCTTAATAACGCGACATGTAGTGTCGGTATGAAACCCATCACCCACTGAGAAACTGTTAGGCCACGGCAGCGTCCCGGCCGTCAGAACGAGGCCAAAATGTGGAATCAAAACTTTTCTTTAAACAAGAAACCGGCGCTACCGCGGACTATAAACCCGGATCGGGCCATTAACCTACTCCTAGCAAACTAGAGAAGGGGTAGAGAGATATACCGAGCGATCCGTGTCCTTCGGTCTTCTCGTCGTCATCCCGATCTCCCCGCGGAATCTCCGGTCTTCATTTCCTCGTCGGAAGGGCACCACATCACCGGGTTCTTTTACGGGTTCCCACCTTTAGACCGAGGCAACTCGGACACGAAGTTGGCGAGTCGACGTATCCAAGAATGCTGTAGGCTAAGTGTGGATTACTTTGTCTCAAGGGGTTTAGAGAAGTTGCCATATGAATGTGGAGAAAAGAGATGTGAACCTTTTTAGATGAACTTGGGGATTTTGCAAGCATGAAGAGAGCAAAATCCCACACCAAAAATTTGGCAGCCCATTCCTTTTGAATGGCCGACCCCCCAACCAAAGAAAAAATGAGAGAGGGAGCAAAGTCAAGGAGGGGGAGCAATCATACAAGAGAGAGAGAAAGGTGATGATTATGAACAATAATCACCACACAAGTCCTACACTCCATCAACTATCATAATACAAAGGTTAAGCCATCAAGAACAAAAGAAAGTCAAGGGATGGTGGAACCATCATGAAACCATCATGATGTAACAATATACAAAGACCACCCTCCACAATGCTAATTTGCACAATTGCAAATAAGCCCTCCTCCACCAATTTTCAGCCAAGGAAAGAAACAAAGGAAAATGGCCGAAACGGAAAGCAAACTGGCAACTTCAGAAAAACGATC
This sequence comes from Agapanthus africanus, assembly GCA_030015575.1. Taxonomy (NCBI): domain Eukaryota; kingdom Viridiplantae; phylum Streptophyta; class Magnoliopsida; order Asparagales; family Amaryllidaceae; genus Agapanthus; species Agapanthus africanus. The sequence goes on along the minus strand of CM057346.1, from coordinate 451,677,020 downwards.
CCGTAATAAATTACAGGAAACCCCGCTACTGTATATACATACCCGCATTTGTATTCCGACCGAATACAAATGCAATGAGACAAAATCTACACTGTACAATACTAGGATCCGGCTTAAACCAAAGCCCGCTAGTATTATCCGTCCGATCATGATCCGTGCAATATCGCACGTACATGATCGAACCCTGCCATATCTCCATACGGCCTCTACAGTGTTTCGCCCAAAACTTGAGAAACGGTCTGTGGGGGACTCGAAAGACTCGTCAATACTTTGGTTGTGGATTTAACCACTAGTACGTCAGAGGTATTAGCCATACGTAACGGGCTACCAGGTATTGACCGAAAGGGACGTCGATGAGCGAACTCATCCTGACACCCTATTGAGCCTGTCAGTGACAATATCCGTACAGTCCGGTCCGTTCGTCTATGAGCATCGCATGGCGGGCCTAAGGGGTTGGTAAAAGTCAGACCCCCAAAAGTGGTACAAGTCATGTCGGAGTGTAGCCCAGAACACCCTGAGATACTACTGGAATACCTACCAGTAAATCTCCTGCCTCGGCCGAGGGTTTTGTGTAATGGCTCTCCTAGATACAGCGCGACTTCACCCCCAATACCGAGAGAGACGAACCCCTGCAGATCCGCTCACTGCCTCCATGTGGCTCGGGACTGTACCCAACTAAAACCTATTTGCACGACTCTTTTGAGCCGTGGTAGGGTAGTAATCAAAGTACAGTGGGAACTCACACGAGACAAATGAGATCCCAGGTCGATGAACTAACCTGTACACATGTCACCAGGGAACTGCTATCTGACGTCAGGTATAAGACCAACTAGCATGTTCCCGGTGAGTCCTGTCCAGTGTACTCATAACCCAATGAGCACCTGTATACATCTTAGGTGAACCAACTGACACCAGTGGCTTGTGAGACCGGCCACCGCCCCTCGTCGGGGTCTCGACTGTATACACTAGTCTACTCTGGAGTATCGATGCCCTGTCTCGAAAACTCCCACGACTAGGGACCTTTTAAGGATGTGCTTATAGACCCCAGCTCCCACGTATATGATCGCCATCATACTGCTGGCCGTCAAGCAAGAATCCTAAGGGCTCTATCAACGCGCAATAGTGACCTGTAAGGTCACCTAAAGCAGTACACGATGATAAAGATAAACCAGATAATATACTATCATCTTGAGTAAGACTCTCCTACCAGTATAGGTCCTCCCTCAATCATTGCAATCACGTGCCTGTGATCCAATAATTGACTCTGAGGGCACTATCTCCAACAATCTGCCGCTTGCACTCAAGGCTAATTATTGCGATGTCGCATACTCACAGCCCGTGTGATACCGAATACCCAACTCCTCTACTAGTCAGTCTCACAAAGCTCGTTTGCAAAACTATTGCGTTCAAGGAATAGCCTCAGTGAGTGGATCCGCCCTAATGTTTCTTTCTACGTCTCTCTTTATCTCAAGTTCGCGGAGAAACCCATATCCCGAAATGAGCAATACCTGTCTTAGAATATGTCTGGATGTCTGATGGGACCTAGTTCATAAATGAACTCCAAATCCAAACTTCTTAGACTGTATTGTCAACTGAACTTAATCAGTATCCTGCGCCATGCCTCCCTCAGTATCCGCCTGGACCACCTGTCCAAAATACAGCCCTCGTCAGAGGGAAAACTATAACTCTGACAGCCACTCTGTCATCCAGGTCACCTTGGAAGCCTGGAATGATAACCGTCTCCCGAATGAGGCTATCGTTATCATATTCCTAGAACATCCACTTATGTTCTAAAACTGCTTCCGATTGGTTTTCCAGGATTGGATTATTATCAACTTATTGCATCTACTGCAAAAACAACATTTGGTGTGGTACTTGACATCTCATGATTGACTCAATTGCCTAAGCAAGTGATCTGCCAATCATGCACATCCCTCTCCCCTTTAGTCTGTAAGATACCTTTAGAGAGGGTGACTCCATCACCTGCAGGTATACTACCGTGCCAGGAGTCGTCCATTCTAAAACACCTTTAGAATTCTGTCTAAGTACCCAGATTGGGAAACTACCCAAATCTAGATCTAAAACCATAGATCTAGTAACCAGAATGTCTGATATAATATCCAAGTCCTTTATGGAGAAACCACTGTGTGACAACCAAAGTATAACCGATCGTAGTATAGGAATTTCACTTCCTACTCTGTGTATGTCAACCAAATACCAGGACATCACACCCTACTACCTTCTTAACAGATCCATCCCCTATTCTGATGAAGTCAAACCTATGACTGTCATATCAGAAATAGATGATCTATCTCCGCTACATCTGCTTTAGTCTATAAATAGACATAAGCCACTTGTCCACCAATGCTTCCGCTGCTCCCACTGACTACGACAACCCTCTGGCAGAGTCATATACACGTACACTTCTAAATCTAGTTTAGAACAACGCTATACTAATCCTCCTGCCGGGTCTCGCAGCCTGGAACAACAACAATGGCAAGTCTGGGTAGATAAGAACCTCCCTGCCACCGTCCTTGAGGCTACCGGAGTACTTCTCGGGTGCCTGAGGTTACCCACCTTATCTGTGAAGTGGCCAATGGAATGTCGAACCAGATTGAATCTTTAGGCTCTTATCAAATTTTCAGTAATCTTTTGCGGTTCTGGAATCACTTCCAGTTCTACCATACTCCCACTACTGTTTTCTGAAAAAATCCATTCTTATTAAAACTGTGGCGAGTCAAGAACAATATCACTATTGATCTTCCAGATGGTAGAAAGTCAACCCACAAACAGCCATTACAGAAACGTGCCTTGAGTTGTCCAGAGTCTGGTTTTAAATATAAGCTGGACAACTCCCTGTACCTTAACAATATCAAGATATGAACTGTTCTATATCCAATACAGAAACAGAGGCACTGATTTAATTGAACTAGATTCAAATCATGCAGCTGTCTCCAGTGCATGTCAACTAAATGGAAAGAGGCCGATCAGCGTTGCTCAGCTTAGGAGTGCTTCCAATTATGAGTAACCTGAAAGAGAAACAAGTTTCTCAAAACTATTAACTGAATACCATACACAAGTATCTACATCTTCGATCACCTTGAAGAATCCTAATACTTGCAATACCTGGTTCTCTACTTTACTCTTATACCTATGACTTCTCAAAACTTGGACCTTGTGTTTCTACGAAACACTTATCTAAGAACTAGAGAAGTCATAAGCAAACCAAATATAGTACGAGGACCAACCCCTCTGTCCTAATGGACACTGGACAACATACAATACTCTGTATAAGTCCCTTGAGTCTGATAACTCAATCCCTGTGTGTCGTAGGTTGAAAACTGTACTATGGTTATGAAGGATTACACCGCTGTTTAATGCTCCTTACCTAACCATCCACTGATATAGGTAAATGTCATCGAAATAATTTCAAAAAGTTATATCTGACTCTATAAAAATAGACGTACAGATATATCAATTTGAAATTGGTGCATAACAGCGGATATTCAATACCAAATATTTGCCGTCCGGCAAACAACCCAGGCGATTTCCTCAAATATCACCAATTACAACGAATTCCGATATAATGAGAACAATCACCTAATTCCCAATAACTTACTCCCACTCATCATCTGTAAAATCATACAGATGTGAGAATCATACCTGGTAAATACATACCTTGGAGCAAGATCTGATTGGGAAATCAGTTTTCTTTTAACAGTACACAGCGAAACTGAAACATGTAAATGTTTCGAAGGGGTATCCGGGTATTCCTAGTAATGCCTCTTCCATTATCCAGATTCACAACTGTAATCGTATATTTCTTTGCCATCTCTCCACATCCCTTCATATGTCTTTAGTCATTACCTTCTGCACACCCCTTTAGGCCAAATGGTTTTCTTCCTTCCCTACCGTTCGGCACCAGCCTATGGTTTGGAAGAAGACTATCCAATAAGCATAATGGTCCTAATCCTAGGAGCACTCGCAACGCGAGAGAAGGTGAAGATAAAAGACACCTGAATAAACCTTATTCCTATTTCTCCTGAACCAGAATCCATCCCCGAACTGGAACAAGTTCCTTTCGAGTTCGTATATAACCATACGATGGAGTATCCAAATAATTGTGGATCTTCGTAGTGATACAGAATGTCCTGGAGAAATACAAAGGTGAAGTGGGAGTGGTAATGAAATACTTGGCTTGGTCGTGAATAGCAGTCGCAATTTACTTTGCCCTCCTTCTAATCCCTTTATTTGTCTTAACTTAATACCTTCTGTACACCACACTTAGGCTAATCGGCTTTCTTCATTCCCTACCGTTCGGCACCAGCCTATGGTTTGGAAGAAGACTATCCGATGGGCGTAACGGGTGTACTATCTCCTAAACCAAGGAGTACTCGCAACCTGAGAGAAGGTAAAAGGAAAAGACAACTGAATAGTCCTATCCGTTTTCTCCAGAACCGGAAACCATTTTCGAATAAATTCCTTCGAGTTCGTATATAACCATACGATGGTTTTATCCAATGGAAGTGGACGTTCGTAGTAATACGGGGTGTCCTGGAGAAAAGGGTAAAAGTAGGAGTGGCAATGAGGTTTGCAACTCTGACAATCCAAAAACCAGTGTTTAAGAAGGTTCGGTTAATTTTGGTCACTGAGCCATAGTCTTAGGGTCGGGTCATGGTCGCTGCCGAAGAGAGAGAGAGAGAAAAGAAACACTCAGCGTGCACTCTAACCTAGATCAGAATGGTTACCAATTTGTCTAATCTGGAAACCTCCCTGATTGGTTACGAAAAGGTGTGTTTTGTAGTTTAACCGCAATCAATAACGGTGTTGCGTGTAGCTAGACCGAGATGAGTACGGGTCGTCCTCTGGGAAACGTGGAACCTTTTACTTTTACTTTAGACGTGTTGAGAAAGAGAGAAGGGATAAAGAATTTTATAGAATGGTTTCTAGATCTACGTTAAACAAGATTGTAAAATATAGATCTAGATTATTTTAAAGATGTGGTAAATATAATAAGAAGGCTTGTAGGGTTCGTTAGGATTTAGTAATTATGGAAGATTAATTAAAAGTTACCATTTTTATCCATTAATAGATTTAGAACTAGAACGACGGTGATGCGTGTAGATTAGGGTTTCTGGAGGGAAAAGGGAATCCCACTCTTAACCCTTATCTCGACACGGAACTCCGTTCATATCTAGCCTTTACCAAAACAATCATTAATCTAATCTCTAATCGCGGTCGGAACTAGCAAAAAATTGCTAGCGCGCCCGACTAGGATGTTAATAATTCTTTTGATAAAGTTCCTAAACTTTATAGGACTTAAAAAGGGTTTAATTATTTTCATCGTCCATTAGCCTACCCTAATCCTACGAACCCTAACAAGCGGAGAATTACTCGCGCATGTTGGGAAAAGAAGATGAAAAGATAGAGAGGGAAAACATAATGTAAAATGCAAAAGAATTAAATAAAATAACTACCTTTATTAATCAACTTGAACAATCTACACTTTGATTCCTTAGAAAATGATTACAAAGACTAGTTTGCTTCTCGATCTCTTCCAAGGAGGTAGATGAACAGTTGATGATCAGCCTGGATGCGTGAGCCGTCTTGGACTTCGTGATCTCTTCGGCTTGATAGCTTTTCCAAGAGGCCCTTGGTGCCTTTATATAGTGCAAACCCAGAATATTATTGTTGAAAAGTTGGTAAAATTTATCAGTCATCAATCTCCCAAAATCTTGCATTCTCTCTCCCCTAAATTGCGGCGGATCCGCGGCAAATAGGGGCTAAGGCCGCGGATCCGCGCTCAAGGGTAAGGATCATTTGATTCTTTTTCTGGGGCTTTCATCTGGTGACATGTGGCAATCCTAGAAATCCTCAGAATCTGAAAATCGTTTCTCGGTTGCTTCCAGACTTGGTCTCCAAGTTTGCTTCTTAATTTGGCAAGATTTCTTCAACAACTTGATTTGCTTGATTCTAGCCTTGGAAAATTCTGCACAACTTGGAAATATTCTGCACAACAACTTAAATAAGATTTTAGTAGACTTTGTTCTACTAGGATTAGGTCAATAATATTATTTGCATACACTTTCCTACCAAATGATAATGAAAATATATTAACACATGGAAAATAATGTTTTTACACATAAACCCTCATATGTATAATATATTATAATAAAGTCCTTTTTTAATATAAAAATGGTAGGAAAATGTACTACAAATGTGCAGTTTTATCGACTGAACAAATACCCCCAAACTTATCTTTGATCGTCCCGAGCAAACTAGTTTATTTAAGAGGAGAAAAAGAAAGGAGAAAACTAAGTATACTTTCGTAGGCAGACACGATTGCACTGAGCACGTGCAACAAGCCGTTAAACCTCTAGGTGTCCCTAGTAGGAGGAGTGTTGTCTCCTGAGGGTTTTCAGCGGATTACACCCACAAAATCCTATAACAAAAGAAAGATGGTGAAATTTACATATAAAGACAAGAACCATAAAAGAAATACTTTGAAAAGAAGAGTTTCCAACTATGCTAGCTTTTCAGTTGTCATGAGCCCTATCTTAATAGTCATGAAAAAATGTTAGAAATCACATTATCCCTCAATAAAACATCGCCTTTATTCTTCATTCCTACCTTTCTTCCAAACATTGATCATATAACCCCACGTGTGTGAAATGGACATCCCTACACTCGGAGAATTCAATTCAAGCTATCATACTCTTGTCCATCTACCTTAGTACTTTTTAATTTAATGAATATTAAAGATTTGCTCACACATTTTCATGCGACCGTTAATACTTCTTGAGGTACTAACCAACCGATTACTCATGTGCTTGCTAATTAGGTGATAATATTTTCCTCGTCTTGCACCACCTAAGGCTTAGCAGTGACTCCCAGACCAGTTGGCCTTAGGGCACTAGGTGAAAAGGCACCCTCGCTATATTTTTTTATTGCTGCCTTGGCGATAACAAAACCAGTGTTCATTTTTTTTTCTTTTCACCATTTTTATATTTTCTTCATCATTTTTTTTATTTCCTTCATACTTTGGCTTTTAGACAAGAGCATTTCAAGGTATCCTCTACTATCCCGAGTTTCAAGACGTCTGTAAGTGCATATAGTAGGGTATCAACATTCAAATGTTTGGCTTCCAGAATAGAAACTATTTTTCAGACTTATTTCTATCCTCAGATTAGTGACTTCCTTCATTTTACTAACCCTTGGGACAACAGCTCATAACTACTTATTACTAGTTCGTGTAAGAAAACTTCTAATTTTCTTGGTTTTCTTAAACTATTCCAATCTTTTGGATGTAATTTTTCACTTTCTATTCTTTTTTTATATAAAAAAAAATTTTAATGCCCGGTGTCAAAGATAATTTAGTGAATACAAACTTCCCCCCCAAACCTGTTTTCAGCAGTGTCCTCACTGATGTAGCCTTTTGAGAACATGGACCTGTATACTAAGGGAGAGATACATGGGGTAAAATAATAGTGAAATGAAAAATTCCCCCAAACTTATTCTTGGCTCACAAATTTGTAAAAATCATTTTCTTTCAAGAGCCCAAAATATACCAACCCCCCAAACTTGAGTTAAACAATTTTAATCTTTTAAAATCACACGAGGGGGTCAAGGTTATTGGTCAATGCCAAGCTTTGCAAAGACCGAAGGTCAACACCAACCATTCAAAAATTTTATCGATGAAGCACCAAGGTTGGTGAAAGAACATGTCACCTTTCGACGTGAAGAAGTGGGGAGGTGATAAGAGGTGTGATGGAAAAGGATTGCGTCTCAATTTGGAGAGACGACACAGTGATAGTGATGATGGATTACTCGTATTATCATGATTGTCCAAAAGAAGGGGTGGAGGTCCAATTTCTTCATCTTGGAGTTGATTCATCTCAACACCCGTGTCTTGTAAAAATGCGAGTTCATCAGCGAAAATTTCCTCAAAGCTTTCATCGATACCCCGAAGAATAATGTCCTCAGAAAAAATGGGGTGATCGTCAGACTCTATAAAAAGTTCCTCATCAGTGTTAGATGTTGAGCCGGACAACTCGGTGGAAGAGTCCGTATCAAGCAACAACATATGAAAAGAGTCAGTATCATGAGGTTGATCAAATTCGCTGCTGTCGACATCCATTAATTCGACAGAACACACATGAGCATAGGGTTCGGAGGGTTCATTTCCCAACTTGTAAATATTAAGCTCAATTGACTTCTTTCCAAAGGATAGGGTCATAGAGCCGTTTCTACAATTGATTACTGCGTTGGAAGTGGCCAAAAAGGGTCGACCGAGTATCACCGGGATTTGATTGCGTGGGTTTGCTACAGGTTGTGTATCTATAACGATAAAGTCCACAGGGAATATGAATTCCCCGACTTTGATTAACACATCCTCTAGCTCACCCCTAGGTTGGGTGATAGATCGATCGGCCATCTGAAGAGTGCAATGCGCCGGCTTTAACTCTCCGATCCCTAATTGCTCATAAACAGAATATGGAAGCAGGTTAACACTAGCACCCAAATCGAGTAGAGCACGATTGATATTTTTACCCCCAATAGAAATTGAAATTGTAGGACTTCCGGGGTCCTTTCGTTTCTTAGGTAGTTGTTGTGTAAAAGCAGTGCTCACATTACTCGCAAGGAAAACTTTTTTAGGTACTTGAACTTTTCTCTTCCTAGTGCACAAGTCCTTTAAGATTTTTGCATATGACGGAACTTGTTGAATAGCATCTAGGAGAGGAATGTTTATGTTAACTTGCTTAAAAATTTCCACAATCTTCTCCATTTGTGGACTTGGTCTGTTGCCCCTTAACCTGTTTGGATAAGGTGCTTGATCAATAAGTTTTGGGTCCAATGTTTGTGGAGAAGACTGTGGGGATGGATTCGATCCCAAAACTGGAGTGGGAATCGACTTAGATAGATTTGGCGAAATGGGCGAAGGGTTCGAGCCTTGTGGAAAACGGAGAATAGGCTCGGGTGAAGGTGGGAGACTAGATGAATTAGGGGAAGAAGAAGAAGCTGGGGTATCATTGGTGTCACTATCATCACACTGCTCACCCACTCGGTTATTCAGCACTTTTCCCGATCTCAACGTGGTAACAGCACTCACATTATAACTTTGTGAGTGGCCAGGATTAGGTATGGATTGAGATGGGAGTTTCCCTTTCTCTCTCGCACTCATTGCGGCGTTTAACTGTGCGATTTGGTTTTCTATTGATTTAATACTCTCACCATGGGAGGAGGAGTTTTTCGTTAGGGTATCAATAGAAGACCTCATCTCAGCCGAATTTTGCATGGATTGTTTCATGAACATATCCAAAGTTTGTGCAAGTGAGTTGTCAGTACCGGCCACTTGTGGTGTAGAAATGTTGGCCGGATTTTGGAAATTCTGTGACTGAAAGGGGGGCTGATTCTGTGGTTGTGGTTGCTGTGGAGGAGGTCTTTGATAATTGCTTTGTTGGTTTTGATTCCAAGCAAAGTTAGGATGATTCCTCCATCCTTGATTGTACGTGGAAGAATAAGGGTCGTTTCTAGGTCGCTGCTGAAAAGTAGCATTAGCTTGAAACGATGCATTCATAGGACATTCTTCCGTTAAGTGTGAAGGATCCGAACAACAACCACAGACGGTCTTAGGAAGCGTGACCTGATTTAGGGAGAATGATGAGAACTTGTTTTCAATAGCATCGAGTTTCTTCTGAATTGCTGCCATTTCGGCTTTTACTGCGATAGAAACATCGAGCTGGTGAATACCTCCCTTAGTTGAAGGTGGTCTTACGCTTTCCCACTGCAACGTGTGTTCAGCAAGGTCTTCCAGATATTTCCAAGCTTCACCGTCATCTTTAGACATGAAATTGCATTGACACATTGTTTCAAGGATCTGCTTTGTCGCTGGATTAATGCCCTCATATATAATCCGACATAAATCCCATCTTTGTATTCCGTGATGGGGGCATTGGACAAGCAGATCCTTGAAACGTTCAAAGCACTTCCAAAATGGTTCATTGGGAAGCTGGGTGAACTGGTTGATCTCGCTCCTAATGTGGGCAGTCTTATGGTTTGGGTAAAACTTCTTAAGAAATGCTATGACGAATTCATCCCAATTAGTGATAGAGTGTGCGGCAGTATTATAAAGCCATTTTTCTGCCAAGTCGCACAATGTGAATGGGAGAAGACGTAAGCGCATAGCATCTAAAGTCAATTGTGAAGTACTCATCATTGCGCATACGTTTTCGAATTTGGTGATGAAAACGTACGCGTCTTCCGACTCAAGCCCGTGAAATTTGGGCAGCAGATTGATGTAGTGGGGTTTAATTTCGAAAGTATCCCCGTTAGGTGGTGGAAGAGATAAACAAGTAGGAAGGGGACCACGAATAGGATAGCATCTCTCTTGGAGAGAGATGCGCGGTGGATTCTGCGCACCTGCGGGCGGTGGCAGCGTGGTGTTATAATTAGATGGAGTGTCGTCCATCACGATCGATGTGGTGTGTGGTGGGGGAAAAGAAGGTGAAGAAGTACCGACTTCGGTGTCGATAGAAGGAACGCGGACAAGACGGGCACTAGGATCCCGTGTCCAGCCGAGCATGCACTAAGCGGGTTTAGTGCAAGTGGCAGCGTGTGTGTGATTTAAAATTGGCTTGTTTTGAAAAATGTGGGACTCAAGACAAATCTCCCTAAGATGCACAAGCAACCCTAGAACTAAGATCACCTAGGTCCAGTCTCTAGACCGCTCCTAGACTTCCAAAGGACAAGCCGCAGGATAAATCCTCTACCGCCTCCGTACTACCCTTGTAGCGAGGTAAGTGCCAGGTAAGTGGGAAGGAACCACGTCGTGGGCCTAATTAAAAACCACTAGCCTTTGTCACACTTGCCTAGGCACTACAAAAGTAATGCGGATAAACGATAGATTACCCACGACCTTCCTCTGTCCTTATTGAGCGCGACAGTCCTTAGAGTCTGGTCTAGATATTTTTTAAATTAATGAAGGGTTGATCTATATGCTCGGTTTGTGATTTGTGGGGCTTAGGAAGGGTGATGAAATCCCCACCTAATCTTGATTTGGTCTTTGCCCCTTAAAGTCCGTATTAAATATGCAAAACAAAACCAATCACAAAACTTTTGCAAAAAGATTTTTTTAGCGGCGCAATTTTGCAAAGAATCTTGCAAAAAAAAAACCGTAGATTTTATTGGATTCGAGGAGAGAGAGAGAGTTAAGAAATATACCAGAGAATTCTGTAGCCCTAATCCCTCCAAGCAGCCGCGTTTCCGCCGCAGAAAGCACCTTTGTGCCGCGGTTCCGCCGCGAGGTGGATGGATCGCTTGCTGAAATTTTTTCTGTGATCTCCTTTGCTCCTCTGGATCTCTAAAAATGTCTCTGTTTCCTGTTTTCCTCAATTCTGTGACTCCAGATCTCCTTGCAAAAATCCACGCACAAATCGTTAAATATGCAATTTGTAGTTTTGTTTTAATAATGATATGGCTCGTCTAAGAATTCAACACAAATAGTAAAAATAAAAATTACGCACGTATCCCCGGCAACGGCGCCATTTGATTGGTTACGAAAAGGTGTGTTTTGTAGTTTAACCGCAATCAATAACGGTGTTGCGTGTAGCTAGACCGAGATGAGTACGGGTCGTCCTCTGGGAAACTTGGAACCTTTTACTTTTACTTTAGATGTGTTGAGAAAGAGAGAAGGGATAAAGAATTTTATAGAATGGTTTCTAGATCTACGTTAAACAAGATTGTAAAATATAGATCTAGATTATTTTAAAGATGTGGTAAATATAGATCTTGTTCAGTGTCCTCACCACGGAATAGAGAAATGGCAGCTCTGCCAAACCTTATACGAGGGACTGAACCCAGCAACGAAGCAGTTGCTGGAAACCATCTGTCAGGGCCACTTCCTATCCAAATCTGACGAGGAAGCGTGGCAGTTCTTTGACGATTTTGCGGAGCAAACGCTACAGTGGGAGAGCACTAGACCGACTTCTTCTTCTTTTACCTCCACTTCTACCGGTCAGTCTAGGGTAGGAATCCACCAACTCGATGTCTCTATTGCGATGAAAGCTGAAATGGCTGCAATAACACGAAAGCTTGAAGCGATAGAGAGCAAATTTTCTGCTCCTGCCCCCACACCTGTTCTCCCCCTTCGTACCATCTGCGCTTGTTGTTCCGATCCTTCCCACTTGACCGAAGAGTGTCCTTACAATCCACCCCCGCAAGGACAGGATCAGGTTAATGCTGCCTTCCAGTAAAGACCGAGGAATGATCCATACTCTTCCACCTATAATCTCGGTTGGAGGAACCACCCTAATTTCGCCTGGAATCAGAATCAGAATCAATTCCAGGGCAACAATTTCCAAAGGGCCCCTCCACCGCAACAACAAGCGCCACAACAAACTCAGCATCAGTATCAGCAGCCCTTCCAACCCCAACCTTACCAAAACCAGACGAACAACTTTGCACCCAACAACTCTTTTCCACCAAACAACAACTTTGTTCCGTCCAACAACGATAAGGTTTCCTCGCTCGAGCGAAGTCTGGAGGCGTTCGTTAAACAGTCGACCCAATCCACCGCCAACATCCAGTCTTCGATTCAATCTTTAGTGCAACACACTGCCGGACACGGGCAAAGCATCAAGACCATCGAGGCCCAGATTGCACAGCTGAACGCAGCCTTGAGCGAGCGAGAGAAGGGGAAGCTCCTGTCCCAGCCACTTCCAAATCCCGGCCACCCACATAATGCACATGTTGCTCTTGAACAACAAAACCATAATGTGAGTGCCGTGACCACACTGAGATCGGGGAGGGTGCTGCAAAACGACATTGGCAAGCGAATCAACGATGACACCCCGGCCGCTTCTTCTTCTTCTTCTTCTCCTTCTTCTTCGTCTTCCGAGCCTATTCTTCGTTCTTCCCAAGGCTCTCCCTCTTCTTCTTCTGCTCTGAACGGACCCGCTTCTCACTCCACGAAAACACCTATTCTGGGATCCGTTCCAACTCCAAAATCTCCTCCTCCAGCATTAGACTCAACCAATTTTCAAAATGTTCCATTTCCAAACCGGTTGAGGTCTAACAAACAAAATCCACAAATGGAGAAGATTTTGGAGTTATTCAAGCAAGTTAACATTAACATTCCTCTTTTAGATGCTGTCCAACAAGTCCCGTCTTACGCGAAAATCTTAAAGGACTTGTGCACGAAAAAGAGGAAGTCTCAGGTACCCAAGAAAGTTTTCTTGGCTAGTGCTGTGAGTGATGCCCTTACCCAATCTTTACCACAAAAACGGAAGGACCCTGGCTGTCCTACGATTTCAATTACTATTGGGGATAAGAACATCAATCGCGCACTATTAGATCTTGGTGCCAGTGTTAACTTGCTTCCGTATTCAGTATACGAGCAATTAGGCGTCGGAGAGCTGAAACCCACACACTGCACTCTCCAGATGGCCGACCGATCGATCACCCATCCTAGGGGTGAGCTAGAGGATGTGTTAATCAAAGTCGGGGACTTCATATTCCCCGTCGACTTCATTGTCTTAGATACACAGCCTGTAGCTAACCCCCGGAATCAAATTCCGGTGATACTCGGTCGCCCATTTCTCGCAATCTCAAATGCTGTGATCAATTGTCGCAATGGTTCGATGAACCTCTCTTTTGGAAATATGACAATTGAACTCAACATTTTTAGGTTGGGGAATCAGCCCGCCGAACCTAATGCTCATATACTGGATGTCTGCTCGATCCAGGAGATCACACCAGAAGAGTGTGAATTCGAGGAGTTTCTGTTTGAACACGATAATCTTGACGCCACTAGTGCGTGTCTCTTCGAACCTGCTGCTGTTTCTGCGCCCGATAACGACTACGAGTGTTTCACGTTCACGAACGATCTTAGCCGCGCACAACCCGAGTTTGAATCTTTCGACTTTTCGGATGAGTTACCTGAACCATCCGACTCGGTTGCCTACACTCGTTTTGAACCTTTGCTGGAGTCCTTTGAGTTCGAGACCTTTGCACCAGTCTTGCCTTCCATCATTTCACCTCCAACGCTCGAACTCAAGCCGTTGCCGTCTCACCTTAAGTATGCTTACTTAGGTGAGAACGAGACCCTCCCTGTCATCATCTCGGCTTCTCTAGCTCCAGAGCAAGAGAAAGCCCTTCTCGCGGTCTTGCACAGTAACAGGCAAGCTTTTGGCTGGTCCATGGCGGACATCAAGGGGATTACTCCCCTGATCGTTGAGCATCACATTCATCTGATGGATGATGCCAAACTAGCCCGGGATCCACAAAGACGTCTTAATCCAGTCATGAAGGAGGCTGTGAAGAAGGAGATCGTCAAATGTCTAGATAGTGGTATCATTTACCCTATCTCTGATAGCCAGTGGGTTAGCCCCATTCACGTTGTCCCCAAGAAGTCGGGCATCACGGTCATAACCAACGAGGCGAATGAGTTAATCCCTACTCGCACCCAAACTGGGTGGCGAGTTTGCATTGATTACAGAAAACTCAACGCCGCAACGCGGAAAGACCACTTTCCGCTACCTTTCATTGACCAGATGCTGGAACGATTGGCCGGACATGAGTACTATTGTTTTCTTGATGGCTACTCTGGCTATAATCAAATTCCCATCGCCGAAAAAGACCAGGACAAGACCACTTTCACTTGTCCTTTCGGCACGTTTGCATATCGACGCATGCCCTTTGGGTTATGCAATGCGCCCGCTACCTTCCAGCGGTGTATGATGGGAATTTTCTCAGACATGGTGGAAAAATTTCTGGAGATTTTCATGGATGACTTCTCCATCTTCGGCGACTCCTTTGACGAGTGTCTGCTGCATCTTGACGCTGTCCTTACCCGATGTAAGGACAAGAATCTCACTTTAAACTGGGAGAAATGCCACTTCATGGTGCGCGAAGGTATTGTCTTAGGACATATCATCTCGCAAAATGGCATAGAGGTCGACAAAGCAAAGATTGAGGTCATTTCCAATCTGCCTCCTCCCCGTTGCGTCAGAGATATCCGAGCCTTCCTTGGCCATGCCGGTTTCTATAGACGGTTTATCAAGGACTTTAGCAAGATTGCTAGGCCCTTGACTCTTTTGCTGGCCAAGGATACACCATTCGACTTCAACTCGAGCTGTGTGACTGCATTCGAGTCACTGAAACGCTCACTCACTTCTGCTCCCGTTCTTTCTTCCCCTGACTGGACGCACCCATTCGAGATCATGTGCGATGCATCCGACTTTGCCATCGGTGCTGTCCTTGGACAGCACATCAACAAGATGCCGCACGTGATCTATTACGCGAGCCGGACCCTGAACGACGCCCAACTTAACTATACAACAACCGAGAAGGAATTCTTAGCTGTTGTATTTGCTTTAGAAAAGTTCAGGCCCTACCTCATCGGCTCTCCAGTCATTGTCTACACGGACCATTCAGCTCTGCGCCATCTTTTTGCGAAGAAAGATGCCAAATCTCGGTTAATACGTTGGATCCTCTTGCTTCAAAAGTTTGACCCTGTCATTAAGGACAAAAGAGGATGTGAAAACGTAGTCGCCGACCATCTCTCACGACTTCCTTCTTCGCCTTCGCTTCCAATTCCGATTAACGACGTGTTTCCGGATGAACAACTCTTGACAGTATCATGCGAACCCTGGTTCGCAGATATTGTGAACTATTTGGCCACGGGATTACTACCGACCGAATGGTCGAGTCAGGACAGACTTCGCTTCTTATCCCAAGTAAAACACTTTTACTGGGACGAACCCTACTTGTTCAAATACTGTCCCGACCAGATTATTCGTCGGTGTGTCCCTGATGAGGAATTCAAGAGTGTGCTGTCATTTTGCCACGATCAAGCGTGTGGCGGGCATTTTGGGCCCAGGAAGACAGCTGAGAAGATCTTGCAATGTGGTTTCTACTGGCCACAACTTTTCAAAGACGCTCACGACTATTGCAAGACTTGCTCCCGGTGCCAACACATGGGCCGGATATCCCGGAGGAATGAGATGCCGCTCCAACCGATCTTGGTTGTGGAGATTTTCGATGTTTGGGGGATAGACTTCATGGGGCCGTTTCCCAGCTCTTTTGGGAACTTGTACATTCTTCTAGCTGTTGATTACGTCTCTAAATGGGTCGAGGCTGTGCCCAGCCGGACTAACGACAACAAGGTTGTCGTTAGGTTCCTTAAAGAAAACATTTTCTCCCGGTTTGGGCACCCCCGAGCGATCATTAGCGACAATGGAAGTCATTTCTGCAATAGGACTTTCGAGGCCTTGATGCGGAAATACTCCATTAATCATAAGCTCTCTACGCCCTACCATCCCCAAACCTGCGGGCAGGCCGAAGTTTCAAATCGGCAAATCAAGCAGATACTGGAGAAAATGGTTTCCAAGAACCGTAAGGATTGGTCTTTGAAACTCACTGATGCCCTTTGGGCATTTAGAACCGCTTATAAGACCGACCTTGGCATGTCTCCCTATCGGCTTGTGTACGGAAAAGCCTGCCACCTTCCTGTCGAAATCGAGCATCGCGCATTTTGGGCGATAAAGGAGCTGAATCTGTCTCTTGAGGATGCGGGCAGCCATCGGAAGCTGCAGCTGAACGAACTGAGCGAGCTTAGGGATGAGGCTTACGACAACGCGGTTGTCGTTAAGAATCGAACGAAGGTGTTTCATGATAAACACCTTTTGCGTAAAACCTTCGTACCTGGTCAACAGGTACTGCTTTACGACACCCGACTTCACTTCCATCCTGGAAAGCTCAGATCTCGCTGGACAGGGCCGTATTTTGTGCGGAATGTGTATCTGCAGGGCGCTGTGGATTTGGAAAATCCAAAGGACGGTTCACTCTTCAAGGTGAACGGACACCGATGCAAACCGTACCTTAGCGCCGAACCAACAGAGGAGCTCCTGTTCTTACAGGAGCCGGTTTACCCTGAATGATCTTCCTCTGCCTACCTCCAAACTTCGGTTATCCAGCCAAGAACAGTAGACACTGTTCCAAATAAGTTTGGGGGTATGTACAAACCATTTTGTTTATATTTGTGTATATTCTTTTTCTTTTCTTTAAAAACAAAAAAAAAAACAAATAAAAATTTGTGTATCACTAACCGACAATTTTGAACCTTCCAACCGCTCTCTTCATGCTACGACAGTGAGGACACTGTCCAGTTTAAGTTTGGGGGTACGCTCGGTACGCATTTCTTACCTTCGCATTCATATGTATATTTTGCATCTGCATATTAAATCCATAAAATCCATAAAAATTTGAAATTTTCTAAAAATATAAAAACTTTTTTGTCAAGTTAGCTTGTGGAAGAACTCTGATTCAACATTCGATGGTTTTTGTTTGAAAAAAATAGGAATAACTAGATCTTATGTTTGGATTTTGAAAACCTGAAAGATAACTCTCCTTTGAAGTTAACTATAGCTGATATAAGTCTTTACATCACACTACACGTGTCGTGAGTTTTGGGAATTAGATGACAAGTCTTTCATGTTTAAACTTTTAATCAGATAAATGATTTTCTGAGGATCAAATAGGTTTGTTCTGAAATAAGTAATGTCAAGAATAGTTTATGAAGTAAAGCGAATATGAAGGAATATTATTGATGCCGTAATTGGAACTAAGTCTGAAAAATAACCCATCTAAAACTTGATTGGAATGATTACACACCAAACCCACTAGACACGTCTTTTATCCAAAAAAATAATTGAACTACCGGTTATATCTCCGTTCGTATTAAATCATCTGATTTTCACGCCAAACTGTCTTTTGTTTTTGGACCTAGGTAACTTGAGTAATTAAGTCCGCTGGGGTGTTTCTGCACCTAATGCCCTAAAACCAACTGGTTTGGGTGCATTGGCCCAAAGCTCGCTAAGAAGCCTAGAAAGTCCAGTTTTAAAACAAAGTCAAGCAAGTGTTCTCTCCGAGTTAAAATTCCTAACGGTTCTTTGTGTGAGAATAATCTTGATAAAAGACAGGCTTTTATAAATTTTTTTTAATGGAGATATGAAGGTTTTACTCTTTGATAAAGACTATTGCACGTTCACAGAGGTGTGTATGAAATGAAAACAAGAAAAAGGTGGAGTGAAAAATACGACTTAGTTTCCTGTTAAGGAAGATAGAAATTCTGAAGTTGAAACCTTACTGGAAAACGAAACTTGAAAAATGCTTAACTCGTTATAAAACTTATGTGATCCTTTTAAAATTGTTATCTGGACTGTATTGTACGACATAATGACTTTAATCGATCCTTCTGGAACTTAACGACACTATTTGCACTGCACGTAAAGACATATAAAATCTGTAGTTAAATAAGAAGCGAGGTGTGAAAAATAAAGGTTCGATAGTCTAGACTTAGGATTATAGAATTGTTATTTTCTAAAACAAAACTTTAGGGTTTGAAACTTAGTCATTTTTACAAACCAACTTGACCGGATTTTGTGGGTAGTATCCGCTGAAAACCCTCAGGAGACAACACTCCTCCTACTAGGGATACCTAGAGGTTTAACGGCTTGTTGCACATACTCAGTGCAATCGCGTTCCCTGCGAAAGTGAGGTTAGGAAATTTTTTGTGAATAAATGGACTTTGCTCGGGACGAGCAAATGATAAGTTTGGGGGTATTTGTTCATATCAGATTTTTGCATTTTCATACCGCCCAATTTTTATCACATTGCATATCCGTAGATACTCTTGAGCCGTGTTTGCTAGTCAATTGCAGGATACAGGTTCTCGGTTCCAAAACGATGAAATTCTTGGAAAACACGAAAAAATCCGGGTTCCTGCTAACCACAGATAAAACACGGTCTCCGCCCTTCATCCGTATGCTGCCAGATACCAGTTTAGGAAGACAAAATATCAAATCAATGTCGTTTTCAGGCACAAGGCTCAATGGTAGCACAAGATCCAAGAGATCTACGCGGAGCTCGAGGCAAATCATGACAAAATCTTGACAAAAAGTCCACCTTTCCCTCAACAGAAATTCTGGAAAATTCGTGAAGCAATTATGGGAAAATACATATACCAGAAGGAAGTTCACAACAAACCAGGGTCCCACCAAAAATACCTAAGCCCAAGTCATCTATACGGCCGCGGAAGCGCGGCCAAAGAGGGGTATTGGCCGCGCTTCCGCGGCCATTCTGGCGCCAAGTGTGCAGGGTTTTGGGGGGTAGGTTGGTCTTTTCATGTATGTTCTGTTGGTTGCCCTAGGGTTTCATGTTTTGGCCTATAAATAGCCCAGAAGTTTGTGAAGGAAGGGGTCCAATTCTTGTATTTCTTTTGCTAGGTTTTAGTTTACATGTTCTTCTTCCTCTTCTCACCTCTTCTCCATTAAACTTGTAAGTGAGCTTTTGAGTGAAGAGTGATGAATAAAGAAGACCATTTTTATTATCATGCTTGTCTCTTTCTTTACTTGTTATAATTGTTGTAACTTTAAATTCGTTAAGTAGTTGTTGTTATTTCCTTGTTGTTTCTTTCTTCTTCTTTTTTCTTTATCTTTACATATGACAATGATACTTACGCTTGATCCTCGCCAAGGTGAGGTCGCAAATAGTTAGTCGTATTCTTCTAATCTCCTTCTTTCTATCTTCCTCTTTTGTGTTGTTTTATTTTTCCGTATTATGATGTGTGAGTAGTTCATTCTCGTTAGGGTAGGATAAGGGAAGTTTGAGAGAAGGAAATCTCTTTCACTCTTTCCTTGCCCAATAGCTTAAATCGACTCCCGTTAACCCAACCACAATCCGCTCCTTACGGCACCCTATCCTACATGATAGCGGTGATTCCGTAGTGAGACCGGTTGTGGTTGGATTAACCGGAGGTTATGGCTAAAAGCCAAGAACGGACGGACAAGCACCAAAAGGAAGACTTATGCGTTGGAAAGCCTAGCTTATACTCGCAAAGTCCTTCCTAGTCGTGCTAATCCCCGTTGTTGCCGATTACCGTAACACGATATTAAGAGGGGCAACGAAAGATGTGGAGACTCCTAACTCAAACTAACCTAATCCTAACCCTAACATGCTCTCTTTAAATATCAACTCAACACCTAGATAACTACAAACAAAATCTGAACAACCGGACTTAACTCGTCGAAAAACACATAGAAAAAGATTCCCATCTCCCTGCGGACGACCCGTACTCAACCGGCTAGCTACGTGCGAAACCGTCTTGATTGCGGTATTTAAACTAGAACTTGAACACGCTCGTATCCTAACAATCAAATGGCGCCGTTGCCGGGGAGACGGTAGTTTGTTTCTTTGTGAACTTTCGGGTTAATTTGTAAGTATAACTCTAACCGAAAAACAAAAAAAAAATATATACATTGTAAACAAAACCATCTTGTTATTTTTGATTAGTTTTTGTGCAAGTGTGAAGGAAAATACGAAGTTCACGATCGACGCCAAGGACGTTGAAAATACGGAGTTCAAGTACAGTGCCAAAGACGTGGGAAGATAGACCCACATTTTCGCGGCTACACCGCGACGGACGAAAACGAAGCATCCGGTCTACTGTACAAATCTGGAGCTGTTCCAGTGAGCAAATCCAAATTCAGGACATCCAGACAACCAGAGGAGACACACACCAGCATCTCCACAAAAATTCAAAGCCCAAGCCCACCATCTTGCCGCGGAACCGCGGCCTTAGCACATGTTTGGCCGCGGAACCGCGGCCATTTAGTGGCTTCAGGGTCCCAATTTTTTTTCTTTTCTGGTGAGTCTTTCTCTTCTCTCCACTCCTCTGGACTCCAATAAATTGTGTTTTCTGCAGGCTTCTTTGCGCAAATTCTTCTCCCACTTCCAATAAACTGTTCTTGTGCAGGATTCTTTGCGCCGCAAATAAAAATTGTTTGCAGTTGATTTGTTACTGTTTTGCATTCTTTAATACGGACTTAAGGGGCTTGAAACCAATCCAGATTGGGTGGGGATTTCATCACCCTTCCCAGGACCCCGGAAATCACTAAAGCATATGCATTGTCCATTGTAAATTAAAAAATACTAGACTTCAGCCCTAAGGACTTCGCGCTCATTAGGAGAAGATAAACCTTGTTTAGAACCTTGCTTAACAGTATATTGTTTACGGGGTGTCTAGGAAAGTGTTAAAGGCGCAACCGCCGAAAGAGAAAGGGTTATTTAATTAAGGAACTTCGCGAAAGCGTTGGACAACCTCCCCTTATCTCTGCACTTACCTGGCCTCGTGATCAGTGTATTTTTAAGCCCGTTTCTCGACATTGTTTAACTTCGACAATCAAGTTCAGGAGCAGGTCTAGTAGACCTAGGTTACCCTAGATCTAGGTGTGATTGTGCATATCTTGTTTGTGATTGCTTAAGCCGTATTTCCGTACATACTTCTGTAAATCTCTTTCTAAAAAAGAAAAAAAAAAGAAAAAATCAAAAACTTTTATAAAAACTTGCCCTTTTGTCGCCAAATCCATTTTCACCCACCACCCATCGCCTTTCTCCATTGACGTTTTCGTACCCTCACCTTCTCCGTTTTGACTATACTAAACTCGTTTAGTGTATGTCCGCTTGGACTCGGGACACCAGCGCCCGTCTAGTCCGCGTTACGTTAGTCGCGACCGACTACGCGATCGACTCCGAAGTCGATACTCCGTCCACTCCTCTTTCTCCCCTTCCTTTGCCGGCCAACTCCGACGTTGACCGGAATTCTGTTCATACATCTTCACCTTCACCTTCACCTTCACCAACCTCTTCTTCCGCGATGTCGGGATTTAATCCGAACATCTCTTTAACCACCCCTGGATTGGCTCCACCTCCTACGGAGACCAATCTTCCACCACCTCCGCCTGTTGTAGCGCCGCAGCGAATTGCGCTCCAGGATCGTTTCTACCCTACCCGTTCTGCACTTCCCACCTGCCTTTCTCTTCCTCCGGCCAATGGGGACAACTTTGAAATTAAGCCCCATTTCATCAACATGCTTCCACGTTTTCATGGGCTTGAATCTGAAGATGCCTATATCTTCATAAACAAATTTCAAAATGTCTGTGCCATGATGAAAACCACCCAGCTGTCGGACGATGCTATACGTCTACGGGTCATTCCGTTCACTTTATGCGATCTCGCAGAAAAATGGCTGTATAGCACCGCTTCCCACTCAATCACCACTGGGACGAGTTTGTTAAAGCGTTTCTAAAAAAATTCTACCCAAATCATAAGACCGCAAGAATTCGAAATGAGATCAACCAATTCTCCCAGCTTCCTTCTGAACCCTTCTGGAAGTGCTTTGACCGATACAAAGACCTTCTTGTTCAGTGTCCTCACCACGGAATAGAGAAATGGCAGCTCTGCCAAACCTTATACGAGGGACTGAACCCAGCAACGAAGCAGTTGCTGGAAACCATCTGTCAGGGCCACTTCCTATCCAAATCTGACGAGGAAGCGTGGCAGTTCTTTGACGATTTTGCGGAGCAAACGCTACAGTGGGAGAGCACTAGACCGACTTCTTCTTCTTTTACCTCCACTTCTACCGGTCAGTCTAGGGTAGGAATCCACCAACTCGATGTCTCTATTGCGATGAAAGCTGAAATGGCTGCAATAACACGAAAGCTTGAAGCGATAGAGAGCAAATTTTCTGCTCCTGCCCCCACACCTGTTCTCCCCCTTCGTACCATCTGCGCTTGTTGTTCCGATCCTTCCCACTTGACCGAAGAGTGTCCTTACAATCCACCCCCGCAAGGACAGGATCAGGTTAATGCTGCCTTCCAGTAAAGACCGAGGAATGATCCATACTCTTCCACCTATAATCTCGGTTGGAGGAACCACCCTAATTTCGCCTGGAATCAGAATCAGAATCAATTCCAGGGCAACAATTTCCAAAGGGCCCCTCCACCGCAACAACAAGCGCCACAACAAACTCAGCATCAGTATCAGCAGCCCTTCCAACCCCAACCTTACCAAAACCAGACGAACAACTTTGCACCCAACAACTCTTTTCCACCAAACAACAACTTTGTTCCGTCCAACAACGATAAGGTTTCCTCGCTCGAGCGAAGTCTGGAGGCGTTCGTTAAACAGTCGACCCAATCCACCGCCAACATCCAGTCTTCGATTCAATCTTTAGTGCAACACACTGCCGGACACGGGCAAAGCATCAAGACCATCGAGGCCCAGATTGCACAGCTGAACGCAGCCTTGAGCGAGCGAGAGAAGGGGAAGCTCCTGTCCCAGCCACTTCCAAATCCCGGCCACCCACATAATGCACATGTTGCTCTTGAACAACAAAACCATAATGTGAGTGCCGTGACCACACTGAGATCGGGGAGGGTGCTGCAAAACGACATTGGCAAGCGAATCAACGATGACACCCCGGCCGCTTCTTCTTCTTCTTCTTCTCCTTCTTCTTCGTCTTCCGAGCCTATTCTTCGTTCTTCCCAAGGCTCTCCCTCTTCTTCTTCTGCTCTGAACGGACCCGCTTCTCACTCCACGAAAACACCTATTCTGGGATCCGTTCCAACTCCAAAATCTCCTCCTCCAGCATTAGACTCAACCAATTTTCAAAATGTTCCATTTCCAAACCGGTTGAGGTCTAACAAACAAAATCCACAAATGGAGAAGATTTTGGAGTTATTCAAGCAAGTTAACATTAACATTCCTCTTTTAGATGCTGTCCAACAAGTCCCGTCTTACGCGAAAATCTTAAAGGACTTGTGCACGAAAAAGAGGAAGTCTCAGGTACCCAAGAAAGTTTTCTTGGCTAGTGCTGTGAGTGATGCCCTTACCCAATCTTTACCACAAAAACGGAAGGACCCTGGCTGTCCTACGATTTCAATTACTATTGGGGATAAGAACATCAATCGCGCACTATTAGATCTTGGTGCCAGTGTTAACTTGCTTCCGTATTCAGTATACGAGCAATTAGGCGTCGGAGAGCTGAAACCCACACACTGCACTCTCCAGATGGCCGACCGATCGATCACCCATCCTAGGGGTGAGCTAGAGGATGTGTTAATCAAAGTCGGGGACTTCATATTCCCCGTCGACTTCATTGTCTTAGATACACAGCCTGTAGCTAACCCCCGGAATCAAATTCCGGTGATACTCGGTCGCCCATTTCTCGCAATCTCAAATGCTGTGATCAATTGTCGCAATGGTTCGATGAACCTCTCTTTTGGAAATATGACAATTGAACTCAACATTTTTAGGTTGGGGAATCAGCCCGCCGAACCTAATGCTCATATACTGGATGTCTGCTCGATCCAGGAGATCACACCAGAAGAGTGTGAATTCGAGGAGTTTCTGTTTGAACACGATAATCTTGACGCCACTAGTGCGTGTCTCTTCGAACCTGCTGCTGTTTCTGCGCCCGATAACGACTACGAGTGTTTCACGTTCACGAACGATCTTAGCCGCGCACAACCCGAGTTTGAATCTTTCGACTTTTCGGATGAGTTACCTGAACCATCCGACTCGGTTGCCTACACTCGTTTTGAACCTTTGCTGGAGTCCTTTGAGTTCGAGACCTTTGCACCAGTCTTGCCTTCCATCATTTCACCTCCAACGCTCGAACTCAAGCCGTTGCCGTCTCACCTTAAGTATGCTTACTTAGGTGAGAACGAGACCCTCCCTGTCATCATCTCGGCTTCTCTAGCTCCAGAGCAAGAGAAAGCCCTTCTCGCGGTCTTGCACAGTAACAGGCAAGCTTTTGGCTGGTCCATGGCGGACATCAAGGGGATTACTCCCCTGATCGTTGAGCATCACATTCATCTGATGGATGATGCCAAACTAGCCCGGGATCCACAAAGACGTCTTAATCCAGTCATGAAGGAGGCTGTGAAGAAGGAGATCGTCAAATGTCTAGATAGTGGTATCATTTACCCTATCTCTGATAGCCAGTGGGTTAGCCCCATTCACGTTGTCCCCAAGAAGTCGGGCATCACGGTCATAACCAACGAGGCGAATGAGTTAATCCCTACTCGCACCCAAACTGGGTGGCGAGTTTGCATTGATTACAGAAAACTCAACGCCGCAACGCGGAAAGACCACTTTCCGCTACCTTTCATTGACCAGATGCTGGAACGATTGGCCGGACATGAGTACTATTGTTTTCTTGATGGCTACTCTGGCTATAATCAAATTCCCATCGCCGAAAAAGACCAGGACAAGACCACTTTCACTTGTCCTTTCGGCACGTTTGCATATCGACGCATGCCCTTTGGGTTATGCAATGCGCCCGCTACCTTCCAGCGGTGTATGATGGGAATTTTCTCAGACATGGTGGAAAAATTTCTGGAGATTTTCATGGATGACTTCTCCATCTTCGGCGACTCCTTTGACGAGTGTCTGCTGCATCTTGACACTGTCCTTACCCGATGTAAGGACAAGAATCTCACTTTAAACTGGGAGAAATGCCACTTCATGGTGCGCGAAGGTATTGTCTTAGGACATATCATCTCGCAAAATGGCATAGAGGTCGACAAAGCAAAGATTGAGGTCATTTCCAATCTGCCTCCTCCCCGTTGCGTCAGAGATATCCGAGCCTTCCTTGGCCATGCCGGTTTCTATAGACGGTTTATCAAGGACTTTAGCAAGATTGCTAGGCCCTTGACTCTTTTGCTGGCCAAGGATACACCATTCGACTTCAACTCGAGCTGTGTGACTGCATTCGAGTCACTGAAACGCTCACTCACTTCTGCTCCCGTTCTTTCTTCCCCTGACTGGACGCACCCATTCGAGATCATGTGCGATGCATCCGACTTTGCCATCGGTGCTGTCCTTGGACAGCACATCAACAAGATGCCGCACGTGATCTATTACGCGAGCCGGACCCTGAACGACGCCCAACTTAACTATACAACAACCGAGAAGGAATTCTTAGCTGTTGTATTTGCTTTAGAAAAGTTCAGGCCCTACCTCATCGGCTCTCCAGTCATTGTCTACACGGACCATTCAGCTCTGCGCCATCTTTTTGCGAAGAAAGATGCCAAATCTCGGTTAATACGTTGGATCCTCTTGCTTCAAAAGTTTGACCCTGTCATTAAGGACAAAAGAGGATGTGAAAACGTAGTCGCCGACCATCTCTCACGACTTCCTTCTTCGCCTTCGCTTCCAATTCCGATTAACGACGTGTTTCCGGATGAACAACTCTTGACAGTATCATGCGAACCCTGGTTCGCAGATATTGTGAACTATTTGGCCACGGGATTACTACCGACCGAATGGTCGAGTCAGGACAGACTTCGCTTCTTATCCCAAGTAAAACACTTTTACTGGGACGAACCCTACTTGTTCAAATACTGTCCCGACCAGATTATTCGTCGGTGTGTCCCTGATGAGGAATTCAAGAGTGTGCTGTCATTTTGCCACGATCAAGCGTGTGGCGGGCATTTTGGGCCCAGGAAGACAGCTGAGAAGATCTTGCAATGTGGTTTCTACTGGCCACAACTTTTCAAAGACGCTCACGACTATTGCAAGACTTGCTCCCGGTGCCAACACATGGGCCGGATATCCCGGAGGAATGAGATGCCGCTCCAACCGATCTTGGTTGTGGAGATTTTCGATGTTTGGGGGATAGACTTCATGGGGCCGTTTCCCAGCTCTTTTGGGAACTTGTACATTCTTCTAGCTGTTGATTACGTCTCTAAATGGGTCGAGGCTGTGCCCAGCCGGACTAACGACAACAAGGTTGTCGTTAGGTTCCTTAAAGAAAACATTTTCTCCCGGTTTGGGCACCCCCGAGCGATCATTAGCGACAATGGAAGTCATTTCTGCAATAGGACTTTCGAGGCCTTGATGCGGAAATACTCCATTAATCATAAGCTCTCTACGCCCTACCACCCCCAAACCTGCGGGCAGGCCGAAGTTTCAAATCGGCAAATCAAGCAGATACTGGAGAAAATGGTTTCCAAGAACCGTAAGGATTGGTCTTTGAAACTCACTGATGCCCTTTGGGCATTTAGAACCGCTTATAAGACCGACCTTGGCATGTCTCCCTATCGGCTTGTGTACGGAAAAGCCTGCCACCTTCCTGTCGAAATCGAGCATCGCGCATTTTGGGCGATAAAGGAGCTGAATCTGTCTCTTGAGGATGCGGGCAGCCATCGGAAGCTGCAGCTGAACGAACTGAGCGAGCTTAGGGATGAGGCTTACGACAACGCGGTTGTCGTTAAGAATCGAACGAAGGTGTTTCATGATAAACACCTTTTGCGTAAAACCTTCGTACCTGGTCAACAGGTACTGCTTTACGACACCCGACTTCACTTCCATCCTGGAAAGCTCAGATCTCGCTGGACAGGGCCGTATTTTGTGCGGAATGTGTATCTGCAGGGCGCTGTGGATTTGGAAAATCCAAAGGACGGTTCACTCTTCAAGGTGAACGGACACCGATGCAAACCGTACCTTAGCGCCGAACCAACAGAGGAGCTCCTGTTCTTACAGGAGCCGGTTTACCCTGAATGATCTTCCTCTGCCTACCTCCAAACTTCGGTTATCCAGCCAAGAACAGTAGACACTGTTCCAAATAAGTTTGGGGGTATGTACAAACCATTTTGTTTATATTTGTGTATATTCTTTTTCTTTTCTTTAAAAACAAAAAAAAAAACAAATAAAAATTTGTGTATCACTAACCGACAATTTTGAACCTTCCAACCGCTCTCTTCATGCTACGACAGTGAGGACACTGTCCAGTTTAAGTTTGGGGGTACGCTCGGTACGCATTTCTTACCTTCGCATTCATATGTATATTTTGCATCTGCATATTAAATCCATAAAATCCATAAAAATTTGAAATTTTCTAAAAATATAAAAACTTTTTTGTCAAGTTATCTTGTGGAAGAACTCTGATTCAACATTCGATGGTTTTTGTTTGAAAAAAATAGGAATAACTAGATCTTATGTTTGGATTTTGAAAACCTGAAAGATAACTCTCCTTTGAAGTTAACTATAGCTGATATAAGTCTTTACATCACACTACACGTGTCGTGAGTTTTGGGAATTAGATGACAAGTCTTTCATGTTTAAACTTTTAATCAGATAAATGATTTTCTGAGGATCAAATAGGTTTGTTCTGAAATAAGTAATGTCAAGAATAGTTTATGAAGTAAAGCGAATATGAAGGAATATTATTGATGCCGTAATTGGAACTAAGTCTGAAAAATAACCCATCTAAAACTTGATTGGAATGATTACACACCAAACCCACTAGACACGTCTTTTATCCAAAAAAATAATTGAACTACCGGTTATAGCTCCGTTCGTATTAAATCATCTGATTTTCACGCCAAACTGTCTTTTGTTTTTGGACCTAGGTAACTTGAGTAATTAAGTCCGCTGGGGTGTTTCTGCACCTAATGCCCTAAAACCAACTGGTTTGGGTGCATTGGCCCAAAGCTCGCTAAGAAGCCTAGAAAGTCCAGTTTTAAAACAAAGTCAAGCAAGTGTTCTCTCCGAGTTAAAATTCCTAACGGTTCTTTGTGTGAGAATAATCTTGATAAAAGACAGGCTTTTATAAATTTTTTTTAATGGAGATATGAAGGTTTTACTCTTTGATAAAGACTATTGCACGTTCACAGAGGTGTGTATGAAATGAAAACAAGAAAAAGGTGGAGTGAAAAATACGACTTAGTTTCCTGTTAAGGAAGATAGAAATTCTGAAGTTGAAACCTTACTGGAAAACGAAACTTGAAAAATGCTTAACTCGTTATAAAACTTATGTGATCCTTTTAAAATTGTTATCTGGACTGTATTGTACGACATAATGACTTTAATCGATCCTTCTGGAACTTAACGACACTATTTGCACTGCACGTAAAGACATATAAAATCTGTAGTTAAATAAGAAGCGAGGTGTGAAAAATAAAGGTTCGATAGTCTAGACTTAGGATTATAGAATTGTTATTTTCTAAAACAAAACTTTAGGGTTTGAAACTTAGTCATTTTTACAAACCAACTTGACCGGATTTTGTGGGTAGTATCCGCTGAAAACCCTCAGGAGACAACACTCCTCCTACTAGGGATACCTAGAGGTTTAACGGCTTGTTGCACATACTCAGTGCAATCGCGTTCCCTGCGAAAGTGAGGTTAGGAAATTTTTTGTGAATAAATGGACTTTGCTCGGGACGAGCAAATGATAAGTTTGGGGGTATTTGTTCATATCAGATTTTTGCATTTTCATACCGCCCAATTTTTATCACATTGCATATCCGTAGATACTCTTGAGCCGTGTTTGCTAGTCAATTGCAGGATACAGGTTCTCGGTTCCAAAACGATGAAATTCTTGGAAAACACGAAAAAATCCGGGTTCCTGCTAACCACAGATAAAACACGGTCTCCGCCCTTCATCCGTATGCTGCCAGATACCAGTTTAGGAAGACAAAATATCAAATCAATGTCGTTTTCAGGCACAAGGCTCAATGGTAGCACAAGATCCAAGAGATCTACGCGGAGCTCGAGGCAAATCATGACAAAATCTTGACAAAAAGTCCACCTTTCCCTCAACAGAAATTCTGGAAAATTCGTGAAGCAATTATGGGAAAATACATATACCAGAAGGAAGTTCACAACAAACCAGGGTCCCACCAAAAATACCCAAGCCCAAGTCATCTATACGGCCGCGGAAGCGCGGCCAAAGAGGGGTATTGGCCGCGCTTCCGCGGCCATTCTGGCGCCAAGTGTGCAGGGTTTTGGGGGGTAGGTTGGTCTTTTCATGTATGTTCTGTTGGTTGCCCTAGGGTTTCATGTTTTGGCCTATAAATAGCCCAGAAGTTTGTGAAGGAAGGGGTCCAATTCTTGTATTTCTTTTGCTAGGTTTTAGTTTACATGTTCTTCTTCCTCTTCTCACCTCTTCTCCATTAAACTTGTAAGTGAGCTTTTGAGTGAAGAGTGATGAATAAAGAAGACCATTTTTATTATCATGCTTGTCTCTTTCTTTACTTGTTATAATTGTTGTAACTTTAAATACGTTAAGTAGTTGTTGTTATTTCCTTGTTGTTTCTTTCTTCTTTTTTTTTTCTTTATCTTTACATATGACAATGATACTTACGCTTGATCCTCGCCAAGGTGAGGTCGCAAATAGTTAGTCGTATTCTTCTAATCTCCTTCTTTCTATCTTCCTCTTTTGTGTTGTTTTATTTTTCCGTATTATGATGTGTGAGTAGTTCATTCTTGTTAGGGTAGGATAAGGGAAGTTTGAGAGAAGGAAATCTCTTTCACTCTTTCCTTGCCCAATAGCTTAAATCGACTCCCGTTAACCCAACCACAATCCGCTCCTTACGGCACCCTATCCTACATGATAGCGGTGATTCCGTAGTGAGACCGGTTGTGGTTGGATTAACCGGAGGTTATGGCTAAGAGCCAAGAACGGACGGACAAGCACCAAAAGGAAGACTTATGCGTTGGAAAGCCTAGCTTATACTCGCAAAGTCCTTCCTAGTCGTGCTAATCCCCGTTGTTGCCGATTACCGTAACACGATATTAAGAGGGGCAACGAAAGATGTGGAGACTCCTAACTCAAACTAACCTAATCCTAACCCTAACATGCTCTCTTTAAATATCAATTCAACACCTAGATAACTACAAACAAAATCTGAACAACCGGACTTAACTCGTCGAAAAACACATAGAAAAAGATTCCCATCTCCCTGCGGACGACCCGTACTCAACCGGCTAGCTACGTGCGAAACCGTCTTGATTGCGGTATTTAAACTAGAACTTGAACACGCTCGTATCCTAACAATCACCCTCCTCCACCAATTTTCAGCCAAGGAAAGAAACAAAGGAAAATGGCCGAAACGGAAAGCAAACTGGCAATTTCAGAAAAACGATCCCGTAATAAATTACAGGAAACCCCGCTACTGTATATACATACCCGCATTTGTATTTCGACCGAATACAAATGCAATGAGACAAAATCTACACTGTACAATACTAGGATCCGGCTTAAACCAAAGCCCGCTAGTATTATCCGTCCGATCATGATCCGTGCAATACCACACGTACATGATCGAACCCTGCCATATCTCCATATGGCCTCTACAGCGTTTCGCCCGAAACTTGAGAAACGGTCTGTGGGGGACTCGAAAGACTCGTCAATACTTTGGTTGTGGATTTAACCACTAGCACGTCAGAGGTATTAGCCATACGTAACGGGCTACCAGGTATTGACCAAAAGGGACGTCGATGAGCGAACTCATCCTGACACCCTACTGAGCCTGTCAGTGACAATATCCATACAGTCCGGTCCGTTCGTCTATGAGCATCGCATGGCGGGCCTAGGGGGTTGGTAAAAGTCAGACCCCCAAAAGCGGTACAAGTCATGTCGGAGTGTAGCCCAGAACACCCTGAGATACTACTGGAATACCTACCAGTAAATCTCCTGCCTCGGCCGAGGGTTTTGTGTAATGGCTCTCCTAGACACAGCGTGACCTCACCCCCAATACTGGGAGAGACGAACCCCTGCAGATCCGCTCACTGCCTCCATGTGGCTCGGGACTGTACCCAACTAAAACCTGTTTGCACGACTCCTTTGAGCCGTGGTAGGGTAGTAATCAAAGTACAGTGGGAACTCACACAAGACAAATGACGATCCCAGATCGATGAACTAACCTGTACACATGTCACCAGGGAACTGCTATCTGACGTCAGGTATAAGACCAACTAGCATGTTCCCGGCGAGTCCTGTCTAGTGTACTCATAACCCAATGAGCACCTGTATATATCTTAGGTGAACCAACTGACACCAGTGGCTTGTGAGATCGGCCACCACCCCTCGTCGGGGTCTCGACTGTATACACTAGTCTACTCTGAAGTATCGATGCCCTGTCTCGAAAACTCCCACGACTAGGGACCTTTTAAGGATGTGCTTATAGACCCCAGCTCCCACGTATATGATCGCCATCATACTGCTGGCCGTCAAGCAAGAATCCTAAGGGCTCTATCAACGCGCAATAGTGACCTGTAAGGTCACCTAAAGCAGTACACGATGATAAAGATAAACCAGATAGCATACTATAATCTTGACTAAGACTGTCCTACCGGTATAGGTCCTCCCTCAATCATTGCAATCACGTGCCTGTGATCCAATAATTGACTCTGAGGGCACTATTTCCAACAGAAACTACTGATATGAATCAGTAATTCTCGACTACCTTGGCCAAGGATTTCTGGTGATGGCCA
The DNA here is from genome assembly GCA_030015575.1 of Agapanthus africanus. Lineage (NCBI taxonomy): Eukaryota > Viridiplantae > Streptophyta > Magnoliopsida > Asparagales > Amaryllidaceae > Agapanthus > Agapanthus africanus. The sequence continues at coordinate 451,644,902 of CM057346.1, read as the reverse complement.
CCCATGCACAACGCAACGTCAACCCCCAATACCGGGAGAGACGAATCCCCTGACGATCCGCTCACTGCCTCCATGTGGCTCGGGACTGTATCCAACTAAAATCTGTTTGCACGACTCCATTGAGCCGTGGTAGGGTAGTAATCAAAGCACAGTGGGAAGTCACACGAGACAAATGATGATCTCAGGTTGATAGACTAACCTGTACACATGTCACTTGGGAACAGCTATCCGACAATAGGTATAATACTAACTAGCATGTTCCTGGCGAGTCCGTCCGGTGTACTCATAACCCAATGAGCACCTGTATACATCTTAGGTGAACAAACCGACACCAATGGCTTGTGAAACCGGCCACCGCCCCTCGTCGGGGTCTCGATCAGTATACACTAGTTTACTCTGGCGTATCGAGGCCCAGTCTCGAAACTCCCACGACTAGGAATATTTAAGGATGTGCTTATAGACCACCCAGCTCCCACGTATATGACCTCTATCATAATGCTGGTAGTCAAGCAAGAATCCTATGGGCTCTATCAACATGTAATAGTGATCTGTAATGCCACACAATGCTGTACATGATGATAAAGACAAACCAGATAGCATACTATCATCTCGAGTAAGGCTGTTCTACCGGTATAGGTCCTCCCTCAATCATCATAATCACCTGCCCGCGACTATGATAATTGCCTTGAGGGCACTATAGCCAACAATCTCCTACTTGCACTTAAGACTAATTATTGCGGTGTCGCATACTCACAGCCCGTGTGATACCGAACACCCAACTTCTCTACCAATCATTTTCGCAAAGCTCGTTTGTGAAACTATTGCGTTCGAGAAATAGCCTCAGTGAGTGGATCTGCTCCAATGTTTCTTTCTGTATCTCTCTATATCTCAACTTTGCGGAGAAAGCTATCTCTCGAAATGAGCAATACCTATCTTAGAATATGTCTAGATATCTGATGGGACCCAATTCATAAATGAACTCCAAATCCAGCAAACTTCTTAGACTGTATCGTCCACTGAATTTAATCAGTATCCTGCACCATGCCTTCCTCAGTATCCGCTTAGACCACCTGTCCAGCATACTGTCCCTCAAAAGAGGGAAAACTATAACTCTGACAGTCGCTTTATCATCCAGGTCACCTTGGAAGCCTGAAATGATAACCGTCTCCCGAAGGAGGCTGCCATTACATATCCCAAGAACGTCCACTTATGTTCTTAACTGCTTCCCAACGTTTTACCAGGATTGTATTAATATATAAACTTATTGCAGCTTGTGCAAAAACATTATCTGGTGTAGTACTTGACATCTCATGATTGACTCAATTGCCTAAGCAAGTGATATGCCAATCATGCAAATCCCTCTCCCCTTTTAGTCCGTATGACATCCTTCAGAGAGGGTGACTCCATCACCTGCAGATACACCACCATGCTAGGAGTCTTCCATTCTAAAATACCTTTAGAATAGTGTCAAAGTACTCAAATTGGGACACTTCCCAAATCTAGATCTAAAATCATAGATCTAGTAACCAGAAGCCCTGATATTATATCCATATCCTATGTGGAGAATTATGACAACCACAGTATAACCGATCGTAGTATAGGAATTTCACTTCCTATAAAGTGCATGTCATCTAAATACCAGGACATCACACCCTACTACCTTCTTACCAGATCCATCTCCTATTCTGATGAAATCAAAGCCTATGACTGTCACATCAAAAATAGATGATCTATCTCCGCTATATCTGCTTTAGTCTATAAATAGACATAATCTACTTACCCACTATGCTTTCGCTGCTCCCACTGACTACAACAACCCTCTGGCAGAGTCATATATACATGCACTTCTAAAGCTAGTTTAGAACGATGTTATACTCATCCTCCTGCCGGGTCTCATAGTCTAGAACAACAGCAATGGCAAGTCTGGGTAAACAAGAACCTCCCTATCACCGTTTCTGAGAAGACCGAAGTACCTCTCTAGTGTCTGAGCTTACCCACCATATCTGCGAAGTGGCTAATAGAATGTCAAAACTAATTGAATCTTTAGGTTTTATTAAATTTTCAGTAATCATTTGTGGTTCTGGAATCACTTCCAGTTCTACCATACTCCCATTAATGTTTTCTGAAAAGAATCCATTTTACTAAAACTGTGGCGACTCAAGAACAATATATCTATTGGTTTTCCAGATGGTAGAAAGTTAACCTTTGTCATAGCCACAAATTGTCATTACAGAAACGTGCTTTGAGTTTGTCCAGAGTCTGGTTTTAAGCATAAGCCGGACAACTCCATATACCTTAACATCGTTAAGATATGAACCATTCTATATACAATATAGAAACAGAGGCACTAATTTAATTAGAACCAGATTCAAATCATGCAGCTGTCTCCAGTGTATGTCAACTAAGTGGAATGAGGTCAAACAACATTACTCATCTAGGAGTGCATCCACATATAAGTAACCTGAAAGAGAAGCATGTACTCAAAACCATTACTACCAACAGAATATCTAGCATAAGTATCTACATTTTCGATCACCTTGAAGAATCCTGATATTTTGCAACATATGGTTATCTACTTTATTAATATACCTATAACTTCTCAAAACTTGGACTTTGTATTTCAACGAAATACTTGTCTAAAACTAGAGAAGTTATGAGTAAATGGAATATGGTATGAGTACCAACCCCTTTATCCTAATGGACACTGGACAACATACAATACTTTGTATAAGTCCCCTGAGTTTAATAATTCATATCCTGTGCGTCGTAGGTTGAAATCTGTACTATGGTTAAAAAGAATTACATCGTTGTTGAATACTCCTTACTCAATCATCAACTGATATAGGTAAATGTCCTAGGCATAATTTCAAAAAGTTATATCTCACTTTATAAAATAAACATACAGATATATCAGTTTGAAATTGGTGTATAACAATCGGATATTCAAAACCAAATATTTGCCGTCAGGCAAAAACCCAGATGATTTCCTCAAATATCACCAATTACAACGAATTCCGATATAATGAGGATATAATCACCTAATTCCCAATATCTTACTCCCACTCACCATCTGTAACACCATACAGATGTGAGAATCAAATCTGGTAAATACATACCCTGGAGTAAGGATCTAATTGGGAAATCAGTTTTCAATTAATAACACACAGTGAAATTGAAACATGAAAATATTTCAAAGAGGTATCCGGGTATTCCTAGCAATGCCTCTTCTACTATCCATATTTATGACTGTAACCGTATATTTCCTTACCATCTCTCCAATCCCTTTATTTGTCTTTACATATTACCTTCTGTACACCACCCTTATGCTAAATGGTTTTCTTCCTTCCTTACCGTTCGACACCAGCCTATGGTTTGGAAGAAGACTATCCAATAAGCGTAATAGGTGTACCCTCCTAATCCTAGGAGCCCTCACAACCTGAGAGAAGGTAAAGATAAAAGGCAACTGAATAATCCTTATTCTATTTCTCCTGAACCAGAATCCATCCTCAAACTGGAACAAGTTCCTTCGAGTTCGTATGTAATTATACGATGGCTTATCCAATAAATATGGATCTTCGTAGTGATACGAAATGTTCAGGAGAAATGCAAAGGTGAAGTAAGAGTGGCGATGATATACGCGGTTTCGTCGTGAATGATAGCAGTCACATTTTACTTTGCCCTCTTTCTAATCCCTTTATTTGTCTTTACTTATTACCTTCTGTACACCACACTTAGGCTAATTGGTTTTCTTTCTTCCCTACCTTTCGACACCAGCCTATGGTTTGGAAGAAGACTATCCGATAAGCGTAATAGGTGTACTCTCCTAATACCAGGAGCTCACGCAACCTGAGAGAAGGTAAAGGGAAAAGACAACTGAATAGTCCTATTCAATTTCTCCAGAACCGGAAACTATCCTCGAATCTGAAACAAGTTTCTTCGAGTTCATATGTAACTATACGATGGTCATATCCAATAAATGTGGATCTTCTTAGTGATACGGAATGTTCCGGAGAAATGCAAAGGGTAAAAGTAGGAGTGGCAATGATATATGCAACCATGACAATTCAAAAGCCAATTTGATTTAAGAAGGTTCGGTTAACTTGGTTCATGGGTTTTAGTCTAGGGTCGGGCCATAGTCGCTACCAAAGAGAGAGATAAAAGAAACGCTCAGCGTTCATTCTAACCTAGATCAGAATGGTTAATCGCTTTATCTAATCAGGATGGCTTTCACTGTTTCCTCGAATTCTCCTCCAAACCCAAAAGAAGAATTAGTCGGGATCATCTAAAATCACCCGAGGAGTAAACCAACTTATTAGTGGGAATCGGGATCCAACTATCATCGTATGATAACTTGATGGAAGCCACTCAAGTTATCACACTCCAGAAGGTATGCGCATGCCTGGCAAGTTTCAGTTTCTTTAGAAACTCCCGATGTGGATTTTTTTGCCCCATGCTCTTATGACCTTAACGAAGGCCAACATATCATAAGTCACATGTCAAGTTCTACCCATCATTATCCAGGTTAATTTGAACCCACCCATACATACCCTTGACGAAGGCCAAAATAGCAGTACGACTGTCCCAAACCAACACATCTATCCATACTACAGATGAATATTCAGCAGCTACCAATCACTATGCCTTGGCGAATGTCAAAATACATAGCTTGAATACTACAGAATACCCAACTGAAATAACGGAGGGCTACGGCTGGTTTTTGGCAAAAAAATTTAACGTAATGAACTTGATATCGCTGAAGGAATTCAAGTGGTTTTACAAATATATAGTGGCGAAATTTTTTGCTAAAGAGGTCACTCCCGGTGAATGGATCTTGGCTCTTTTCTCATCGGATGAGGTGCAAAATATTCCATACCGAATACCATGATGCAAAGCAAAAGAATCGACTATAGAAAAGTTATTATGTTGACACAAACTTCTGCCCAAGGGGTCACTCCCGATGAAGGGATCTCGGCCTTTTCCCCGTCGAATGAGGTGCAGGATATTCCAAACTGAATACCACTGTGCAAAGCAAAAGAAAACGTCTATAATGTCTGTTTTCAAAAAAAAACTTGGTTCCAACAACATCAAATAAGTTTATTTTCCTTGTATTGATCAGAATCAACGCAGTCCCATCAATTAAACATATCACACCACAGAAAGGAACGAAAATAAAATGTACGTATATGCCATCCGCATTCGCCACTGGGCCCCGTCATCACTTGTTAGGTTACTTAACTAATGACAGAGCGGGGGCTGGACTAGCGCGGGTGCAAAACATATACAACATCTACTAATATATATATAAATATATATAACAATCATCCTAGACATGATGTAAAGCAACATCACAGAATCTCAGCCAAACAACACAGAGTGGTGGATAATCCTGGAGCCTTGGGTTTCACTTGAGCCACAAATGAGATCCGACGTTCCCTGTTGTGTGGATAGCCTGTGCAATGAAAATCTAGACCCCTACGAGTGTGGCAAGTTACCCGCCAATCTCAGAAGCGAGGCAACCCCAATCAATAACGTGAATGGGTCATCCAGCACTTCACGGAATCCGGTAACTTGGGCACCCTCTGTGAGTTAACCTATACCCCCTACGAGTGCGGCGAATAGCCCACCAATTCTAGAGTAAGGTCCCCTCTGTCTCAACGCCATGAGATATGGACCCGTTGCCCTCCAGAACCCGACAATTCATGCACTCCACCGCGGAATAATCCTAGTACAAAAAGAAATATGTACAATGGTAACATCGACCACAACCTGGTTGTGCTCCAAACAAATAATATACAAACTGGCAGTGACAGCAGTCCACATGTCGGACGCTCGCCCAGCAATATCAAATGTACAAATGAATCTAAACTGTACTACCATTGCACCACTGACTATCCACCACGACGATCCAACTACAACCACAACACAACACAACACAACACAGAACATCAATGTGAATGTCATGTTCGCAAACCCGTCTAAAAGACATTTAGCAATTAGACGAGTTGTACCGCTCTAATGACATTCACGGTCGCAGATAGTAATGCATGTACTGAAAACCACACATTTAAAATTTCAATCGACCAAACTTTTCCAAATTGGCCCCAAATGCAAATCCAGCACTCAAACAAATCTAGGCCAAAACCATATATAAAAAAAAAATTCATATTTCCATGAATTAGAGCCCCAGAAAAAATTTGGGGCACTGTAGCCCAAAAAGCGTGGAGGTTTGGCCGCAAAATGTGACATTTTGCTCCGGTTCTGCGGCGGAATTTTGGAGTTAGGTGTCCAAATCTTTTTCGTAGCTCTAGTTTTGCCTGCACATATTTTTAAGATACCCAAAAAAAATTTGAACAACTTTGAAATTCGACAGCAAGCACATGAATATGGAACTGTGATCCCGGACAATTGGTCGATCGAGATTTTAATCTTATGCAAACTAGCTAGTAGGGTTTATGGGTTGGCTCTGATACCATATTGGGTTATGCTAGTGTCCCGGCTGTTCCCCTCCGAAGGACGGCGCACAGGACCGCGATGGCCTGACGCTGAGATTCGGGGCAGATGCTATTTGGTTTTATCCGTCTACCTCTCCGAAGATGCCAAGTTGATTTATGGCACCGTGTATCGGAGGTTTAGACGGATGCGGCCGATGTAGCAGACTTTGTCAGATTCCCCCTCGCTAGAGGGGTTTTTGATTGTGGGGACGCTCTTCCCTGCAGGCGCAAGCCCCTGCAGTTAATTACGCTACCGCATCGCGGTAGCCACTTTCTCCTTCTCCAGAATTTCACTTCGTGTCATGTGTGTTTGTTTTGTTTGTGGTTGCCCGTGGATTGTATACGGAGACTAAGTAATACCGTCGCCCGTAGGACGTGGATTAGTCCAAATCCGTATTTAATTAGATTTGGGTTTGGTGTTTTTAGTTTAAGGATGCATTAGGCGCGTTGCGGCTAAGATCAGCTTAAACGTTCGTTAAGGATACGTTAGTCCTGTTTGAGACTAAGATCTACTTAACGTGGTGATCCATTTAATATAGGGCCGTCGGGACTCGTCGCCTCTCTGACATCGTTGAAGGATTACAACGATAGGTGTCAGAGGAGTTCAGAGATGTACCCTTGAACCAAAGTTGATTTGGAATTTTACAGTCCATTTGAGTGTTTAAGGATACGTTAGCCGCGTTTGGGGCTAAGATCAACTTAAACGGGACCGTTTAGATCCGACAAAAGAGCATTAGGAGGCTCTATTGTTCCAGTTTAGGGACGTGGTGGTCCATATTCCAGTTTAGAGACGTGGTGGTCCACCGTTAGTTTAGGGACGTTTCGGTCCAATATTAGTTTAAGGATATTTCGGTCCATATTCCAGTTTAGGGACGTGGTGGTCCAACATTAGTTTAAGGACGTTTCGGTCCATCGCCAGTTTAAGGACGTAGTGGTCCATATTCCAGTTTTAGGGACGTGGTGGTTCATATTCCAGTTTAGGGACGTGGTGGTCCAATATTAGTTTAAGGACGTTTCGGTCCATCGCCAGTTTAAGGACATAGTGGTCCATCGCCAGTTTAAGAACGTAGTGGTCCAACATTCCCATTTAGGGACGAATATTAGTTTAAGAACGTTTCGGTCCAACATTCCCATTTAGGGACGAATATTAGTTTAAGGACGTTTCGGTCCAATATTAGTTTAGGGACGTCTCGGTCCAACATTCCCATTTAGGGACGAATATTAGTTTAAGGACGTTTCGGTCCAATATTAGTTTAGGGACGTTTCGGTCCACGAGTTTAAGGACCCCGCAGTCCGTATTCATGTGTGGTCGTTGGGACCCGTCACCTCTCTGACGTCGTTGAGGAATTACAACGATAGGTGTCAGAGGAGTTCGGAGATGTACCCTCGAACCGGATGTAAATTGATTTAGGGAGCAGCCGTGCCCAGTCAATTTAATTTGAGGACTTATGGCCACGACTGGGCTAAGTCCAGTTTCAATATTCTTTTGTCTTTGGTCTATTGGACTTGTGCTAGGGCTTTGCCCCTTCACTGCATTATTTTCATTTGTTTTGGTTGGGCTCTGCCCTTTATAAATGATGCAGAGCATCTATTTTGTTTGGGCTCTGCCCTTTTTAAAATGCATAGCATGTTTGATTAGACCTGTTAGGCCTTTTAATTGGGCTCTGTCCCTTTTCTTTAATAATGCAGAGCATTAAGTACTCTGACAGTGCCCCACGTGGCTTGTCAGGCGCTTTGCGCCAAGTAATGAGCGCAAGCTCATATGGTAGTGACACGTGTCACGCTCTGGTGAGCGCAAGTGCAATAGCGCAGTGCGCTGCGCTAATGTGCTGCGCTGTTGCGCTGCTGACACGTGGCGCGCTCTGGTGAGTTGCGCCAATTCCAGAGAGCAAAGCTCTATTTCAAGAGCGCGTAGCGCAAGTTGTTTTGTAGCTGACACGTGGCGCTCTCTCAAGAGCGCAACAGCGCAGTTTGGAAGTGCAAAGCACTAAGAATCTTTTAGATTCAAGAACAGGAGTGCAGAGCACTATTTGATTTCTTGATCTAATTTAGATCAAAGAAAATAAAATTTTCTTTTTTGTTTCAAGAACCAGAGGTTCATAAAAAAGTGCAAAGCACTATTATTACTTATTTTTCTTTTATTTTAAAATTATTGATCTTGTTCTTAGATCAATAATCTGTCCATAAGAGAATTTTCTCTTTTTCCTAAAGGTTTTTACCTTCTGTTGTTCTTGAGAAGTTCTCAAGAGTTCTCTTCTCTCTTTTTTTTAGAAAGATGTTGATGCCTTTTAATTAAGGCCTAGGGTCCTTTTTATAGTGCCCATAAATTAGTTAAATTTGTTAAAGAGATCTTTCTTTGAGTGATTTGGGGAATTTTCTCCACCGTTGGATCTTTGATCCAAGGGCTTCTGCTTTGCAGAAGAAAATCTTCTTGTTTTAACAAGAACAGAAAAGATTTCTTGGAAATTTAATACTGTTTGGCGCAGATGCCCCAGCGCGTGACACGTGTCGCGCAGCGCGGAGCGCAGCGCAGCTGCGCTAGCGCATCTGTGCTGACACGTGTCGCGCAGCGCAGCTGCGCTAGCGCATCTGCGCTGACACGTATCGCGCAGCGCAGTGCTTGCGCAGCTGAAGCGTTGCTTCATAAAAATAGAGCTTTGCTCTGATTGGGCGCGTCTTCTTGGGCGCTGCGCTGACGTATCAGCGCCTGACATATGGCGCGTTGCGTCCGAGATTTGAAGCGTTGCTTCAAAATTTTGAATTTTGAATTTTAACAGAGTTTTGCTCTGATTGGGCGAAACAAATGCCCCCCCACCGTTGCGCTCACGTGGCACACACGTGAGTGCAGCGGTGGCAAACTCTTGATCGTTGGATCAAGGGGTGAGTTCAAGGGGCGCAAGCGCCTTATAAATAGGACCTCTGGTCCTTGAATTTTTTTTTACCATTTTCAAGAACTTGAATTTCAGAGCCTTGCTCTTGTCTAAGATTTTTAGAGCCTTGCTCTCATTTCTTTCCAGAGTTCAGATTTTAGAACATCTTAGGTAAAATTTAAATTAAATTAAATTAAATTAAACTTGATTAACAGAGCCTTGCTCTTATAGATCTTTGATCTAAGGAAAACCCCTTTGGGGTTTTATTAACAGAGCCTTGCTCTCAGAAATTTATAGATCTACAGAGATCTTGTTCATGGGTTTTAACCCATGAACAGAGCTTTGCTCATAGATCAAATGTAGACCTTTTCTGATCTGAAAGTGGAGAACTCTTAAAAGTTTTTGTGGATCTTTAAGATCCTAAATTTTTAATTTTTAGGAGTTAAAGTTTTCCTTTTTGATGGCTCTTCCATCATTATTAGAGAGCTGGGCTCTTTTCAAGGAAAATATATATATATATATATATATATATTTTTATTCCCTTGAGACCAGAGTTTGACAAATGTCACTCTGTGACGGAGCTTTGCTCTCTAAAAGAGGAGATTTTCTCCTTGTTTCTGGGGATTTCCTATCAATGAGGATATTCTCTTGGGGATCTTCTCATTAATTGACAGTCTCATCCAACGATGGGACTGTCTTATTAAGTGATGCGCAGTCATCCAGATTTTGTGGGCCCCCCTTTTGGTCCCCCTATCCACTGCATTGCTGTACGGTATAAAAATTTAAACCTGTTGAGCGTTGGAATTATAATACTGATGGCTAAGGTTTGTTTCTTTGCAGGAAACATGTCTGCTAATTCGTCTTTTCCGTTTGTTCGCTCGGAGGGAGGGTTTCCCCAGGCACCGGTGGACCGCGTGGTGCTTGCTCTAATCAAGGATCATGACCCCGAACACAAAAACTTTCACTTGTGGGGTAGGTGGTACAATGTAATCATCCAGGGTCGTCGCAGTTTCAGTTCCGCCACGCCGTCCGAGCCAACATCTTCACTCCCCTACGCAGATGAACCCCCGGTGAAGTATACCGTGGAGGTCAAAAATTGGAATTCGGATGACCTCCTCCAGCCTGCGATTGGTGCTATCCCCGTGCAGCCGCCGCCGGCAATAGATATTTTAGGGAGGAGAATTTGTCAGGGTGAAGCACGCCCTTGGGGACAGGCTTATAACATTGGACTGATCCCACGACCGCCTGCTGGATATTTGCAATGGGCCCGGTACATCCTATCAGCGAGAAGGACCCATCTGATGAGGATTGGTTTGTACTCGGCCATTTACGTCTCGCTTTTTGAGTATCCTTCTCCTCTAACGTGGTGGGTTAAGGCTTTTATCGAGCAATGGAATATTCCCACACACACCTTCCTGATGGCGGACCGGGAAGTCTCTATCTCCTTGGAGGAGTTTGCTGAAATCTCGGGCCTGCCGATGAGGGGAGAACCTTACGAGGAGCTGCTTCCTCCCGATGAATACGTCTTTGCCACCAAGCCGCTGGTGTTTGACCTGACGCCGGAGAACGCTATTCAGCATCAGTACCCGGGCTTAGTGAAGGTATTGGAGATTTATGAAGGACTCTATCTAGAATCGGGTGACAGGGGAGCTAGTTTTGCAAATTTCATTGCTCGCTTCATTCAACCAGAGTTCTTATCAGAGCGGAGCGAGAAGTTCGCCCAGCTTGACGACCCTTTTGGGTTCAGTTTTGATCGCCGACCCACATCGGAGGATGACCACAAAGACTTCTATCTTCCCGGTGCCGCCGTCGTCCCTTTTTCAGAAATTGCCGTCCCCGATATGGATGAAGAGACCTTCTTTGTAGGGTTCTTGGGCTTGTGGTTGTGCAGTTTTGCTCTTCCTATGCATCCACGCCATATGCGGCCGACTGTTTTCTACCCAGCGCATCGGATGGTGGCTGGTTTACAGTTGACAGTAGGAATTGCCGGGCTGGCTTATCTTTATAATGGACTTAGCGTAGCGGCGGACGCTAGTGAGCCTGGGGTGCAACCCGCCAACTTCCCGATGCACTACTTTACCTCCTGGATGGAAATGCACGTGCACGGGGTGTTCGGTGCCCATAAGATCCTTCCCTTTTTTGAGAAGTGCAGGCTCCCGAGGGTCATACGGCTGGTCGGGGCTTCGATCGTAGTTGCTCCTCCGCGGGAGGCTAGGGGGCTGCTCCTTCGACCACACCTGGTCGGGGCGAAGATTTCTTTCTTGGACAAGGTCATAACAATAGGCTCAGAGACTACCAAGTCGGTAGTGTCGCTACGCGATGATTTTAAAGACGGGGCTTCCATACTGAAGGCTCGGGAAATCCTCCATCTCTACTCCATTCGGCCGGGTTACCTGGTGCTCAGGCAGAACGAGACAGCACTCTTCATGAGGTATAATCCTCACCGGTTTGCTCAGCAATCGAGCTACAACCAAGGGATCCCGATGGAAGCCTTCTTGGAAAAGCCCGTGGTTAGCCGAGAGGGGATAAAAAATGCAATGCACCACTTTATGCGGCTCAACACGGGTTCTTATTTCTTCATCAGCGAACCGAGTTGCATCCCCAAAGTCCTCAACGCGTACGTGGCTTGGTATGCGCATGCTATGGGTCCAGTTATCCAAATGGAAAAACGCATGCTGGTTGACCGCAAGGGTGTGCCTCCCGGCGGCGATCGCAAGGCTCCCTTGAAGCCGAGGACCCCGGTTATTTCTCCATTCAAAGGTGCTGGAGTCGGACCTCCGCGCGTGTTGAGCCCTCCACGCGGATTGCTACTTCGCGATATTGTGGATGCGCCACCAGCCTCCCGTGCTTCAGTGGAGGCGGTAAATGTGGTACCGCCAGAGTCTGGCGCCGGCGAGGATATCGGGACCCGCCGCCCCAAGGTGTCTGCTAAGCGTAAATCAGTCCCGGGTGCATCCAGAGCTGGCGGGCAAAAGAAGAAGAAGCCGCTCCTTTCCCTTGACGCGATTCTTGGCTTAGAGCCTGAGGCCTCTCTTACCAAAGGAATAAGTGAGTATGGCAGCAATAAGGGCTTCGCGGTAGACCCCGCAGACACCGACTTGGCGGCCGCCATTGCGGCTTCAGAGCGATCAGCGAGGCTTGAAGCGTGGTTAAGTAAACTCGCTGAGTCAGGTAATTATTAGCTGCTCTCCTCATCATTTCATCTCATTTTTCATCATTATTCTTGACTAATACTTTTCCCCATTTTCAACAGGTGTCTCTACCGAAGAAGCTATCGCTGCCTCTTTGAAAACCTTCCAAAAGGAGGAGGAGAAACGCACTTTAGCGGGCGCCGGTATGTCCCACCCCCATTTTTTTAAAGCAAATTTCGTCGTTCTTTTCGATGATCAACCTAACTCTCCTTCCTTGTTTCCTTCTAGGGGTTATACCAGTCGACGAAGATATTCTTCCGGAACCCGTCACTGGAGTTCCGGTCTCGTCGGGGCTGCTGCAAGGGCTTCGACTTGACAAGTCGACGAGGGATGCCTTGAAGAGTTTGGAGGCATCCCTGTATACGGACGAGGATGCCTCAATGCGAGAGGCTCTGGTTAGGTCCGTTTCAACGGCCCAGGAGGAGAGAAAACGGCTGAGGCGCGAGGCGAAGGCGCGCCGGGCTGCTTTGGCTACAGGAGCGGGCCCAAGCACCGTCCCTCGGGCAGATACTCCTTCCGAAGAGGCCCCTGTCGCCCTATCCACTGCTCGCAGACAAGTGGCATGTGCCGTTCGAAGCGCAAATGATAAGTCCACTTCAGGTAACATTTCTTTCAGAATTTTTATTGTGAAAGTTATAATGCCGACGGTTCTTACATACATTACTTTGCAGGGCCGAGTCCGACCGAGGGTGAGGCGGAGACCGTTGATCCTAGGGGAACAGAGGGGGTGGTACCTGCCGAACTCGAGCCGACGGTGGGCAACGTCGTTGTGGCTTTGGAGCCTGAGGTGGAGGTCGAGGGGCCTGCAGCCGAGAAGGTCATTGATGCTGAACCTGAAGCGGTGGTAGATGTTATGATCATTATAACTGAACCGAGGCTGGTGGTGGACGAGGCGCTTGAGGCCGGCGACCTCGTGGTGACAGTGGATGAGCCGATGGAGACGGCGAAGCTCGAAGAAATTGCGGGTGAGATGGGTACGACTCTTGGGGAAGAGTCAGCCGCTTCCTTCCAAGAATCCGGCAATGCTCTAATCATTGCCCTCCCTGCTTACGATCTCCTGCCGTCTCCTGGTCGCGCTAGCACGTCGACGGTCCCCATCGAGTCGGGTGATGAGGCTACGGGCGGTGGCCTCATGTCGATAGAGGGGGGAGTCGCTTCTGTTTCGGCTGGGAGCTCCTCAGGTAAACCTTAGGTTACTGTCTTTCTTATTTTACAATCTTTTTTGACAAGTTCACCTTTCTTGTAACGCAGGTGCAGCCAGCGCCGATGCCCCACTGCTTGAAAGAGCGCCTTCAACGACTGCCTTGGCGGTGGTTACCTCCCAACCCTCTCTCATACCGTCTAAGATGTTGGAAGGTATGGGTTTGCAACTTATTAGTCTTATCTTTCAGATGTATAGTGCATGTACTAAAGTCGTGCTGTTGTGTCTTTACAGGAGTACTTTTTGACCATCTTTACCAGATGTTGCTCCCACACTTCTCCTTCCCATCCGAGCTTGCTTCTTCCTCTGGTGGCGTTGGTGAGTATGATTTCCAATGACATCCTTCTTTCTTCATTGATGGGATTATTTCTAAACCCCCCTTTTTTATCTCGACTGCAGTGTTACAAATCGAAGGAGGGGATGAAAGACGGGCTGACTTGCCGACTCTTCTGGCTCTGCCACCTGCCTCAGCTGGTACAGCGACTATCACATTAATAAAGTCTTCCTTCTTTAATTTCAGAACTATCATCTGATCACATCCTGTTTCTCTTCAGCTGTCGTTCCGGTCTCGGCGCCCTTTGAATCTTGCATCATAATGCCAGCAGGTCCTTACCTGAGACGTCCATCTTCGAAAGGCGCCGCGAACAGCTTACGTATGTTGAGCGATTACATTGAGGAGCTCGACGTTGAGACCCCTACCTCTGCTGCGGATTTTGCTATAGCGGTTAACCCGATGCTGGTGATACTCGTGAACTTTCACGACGAGGGTATCATCGCATCTTGGGTTAACCATTGCAGGGAGATCGAGGCCCGCCTGCATCGGTTGGAGTTGTTGCGTCCCGCTCCCGAGGCCTTGGCTGCCAGTAATCAAAGAACAGCGTGGATTGAGCAGAGCGTTCCTTACTTCCATCACCTCGAACAAGAAGTCATTTCAAGACGTAAGGAGCGAGGTGAGACTTCGAGCAAGTCTGCCCAACTGCATGCTCGGGTGGAGGCCAACTCCGCACGGCTGAAGGTTGTCTTTGAGGGCCTCTTGCAATGTCTTTCTGAAGGGTTATCATTGAGGCAACACCTTGACGTTGTCGAGCGAGCTGCACCCAGCCGGGAAGCAGCCCAGAAGGCGGCGGAGGAGCAACTTTCATCTTTCCTGCAGCAGCGAGCCCGGGTGGAAGCGGAGGTGGCCGCGGCAGCCGCTCAGGAGGAGGCGCTGAAGGAAGTGCGAGAGCAACTTATGGATTTACTAAAGACACTTCCTCCTCAGTAGCTATCCTCCTTTGTATCGTTTGTAATTGTAGATAAAAGAATGTATATATATACTTTTTCATTCTTTGACATAATGTATCCTGTACCCAATCAAGTTTATGAATAAAAGATACACCCTTTTTTTTTGTAATGTGTCATTTTCTCCGTCTTTTCTTTCTTTCATTATCAGCATGCCACCTTAGTAATCATGGTTGACGGATGATCAGAACGAGTATCCCGACTCTCTTAGGAAATAGTGATGGCTTAGACCGCAGGTTCAGATCTGCTGCCTAAGACTTTTCAACTCTATAAGCCGTGAGGGTCTCATAGAGACTTTTCTCCCTACGGATCGAGAGGATCTCGTAGGTGGGTTTTCTCCCTAGGAATCGTGGGGATTCCTAAGTATGGTTTTCTCTTATAAGTCGTAAGGATCCTATAAGAGAATTTTCCCTCTTACGAGTCGAGAGGATTCGTAAGCGGTTGTTTCCCTCCTTGTCGGAAAATCGACTTCGGAGAGTGAGACCCGTGAATAGTATGCAAGAGACCATTTTAGATTGACTTGCAGGGCCCCATTGTTCAGGGAGCAAGCTTTCTTAGTCCATGCTGCCTGAGGCTTCATTTTGCAAGTTGAGACGAACCGGGAATTCTTCCGCAAAGACAGTGGTGGCTCTGCGTGGGTCAAGAGGCTCTCATCACGGAGTGTTTGTATCCGTGAGTCGAGGAGTTTGCTAGGGATTATTTGTTTCCCAAGCGCCAAGGATTATTTGTTTCCTTGGGGTTTGAAACGAGTCGAGGATTCCCACGGAGACGCTGGTGGCTCTGCGAGTCGACGCGGATCAGGAGGCTCTCGTCAAGGAATGTTTGTATCCGTGAGTCGAGGAGTTTGCTTGGGATTATTTGTTTCCCAAGCGCCAAGGATTATTTGTTTCCTTGGGGTTTGAAACGAGTCGAGGGTTCCCACGGAGGCACTGGTGGCTCTGCGAGTCGACGCGGATCAGGAGGCTCTCGTCAAGGAGTGTTTGTATCCGTGAGTCGAGGAGTTTGCCAGGGATTATTTGTTTCCCAAGCGCCAAGGATTATTTGTTTCCTTGGGGTTTGAAACGAGTCGAGGATTCCCACGGAGGCACTGGTGGCTCTGCAAGTCGACGCGGATGAGGAGGCTCTCGTCAAGGAGTGTTTGTATCCGTGAGTCGAGGAGTTTGCTGGGATTATTTGTTTCCCGAGCGCCAAGGATTATTTGTTTCCTTGGGGTTTGAAACGAGTCGAGGATTCCCACGGAGGCACTGGTGTCTCTGCGAGTCGACGCGGATCAGGAGGCTCTCGTCAAGGAGTGTTTGTATCCGTGAGTCGAGGAGTTTGCTAGGGATTATTTGTTTCCCGAGCGCCAAGGATTATTTGTTTCCTTGGGGTTTGAAACGAGTCGAGGATTCCCACGGAGGCACTGGTGGCTCTGCGAGTCGACGCGAATCAGGAGGCTCTCGTCAAGGAGTGTTTGTATCCGTGAATCGAGGAGTTTGCTAGGGATTATTTGTTTCCCAAGCGCCAAGGATTATTTGTTTCCTTGGGGTTTGAAACGAGTCGAGGATTCCCACGGAGACGCTGGTGGCTCTGCGAGTCAACGCGGATCAGGAGGCTCTCGTCAAGGAGTGTTTGTATCCATGAGTCGAGGAGTTTGTTGAACACACTGGCTTCTTCGGTTGAAACGAACCGTCGAGGTTTGGCTTCGTCGTCTGACGGAGTCTGTTGGGAAAGTATGGTTCCCTCTATGTTTACGCCCTTGGATTGTATACAGGGATCGATGTGATCTTAACTGTAGGGCCAAAGTTTTATCGTCATTCATTTTTTTTTGTTTTATTTCCGCGATGCTCTATCATTTCAGCTTTTATATCGCGAAGGTCGCGATTGCCCAATCATTTCGGTTATTTTTCGCGGTGCCCAATCATTTCGGCTATTTATTTTATCTTTACTCGCTGCTTTTTATTGCGAGTTGCCCCATCATTTCGGCTATTTCGCATGCATACATTTTACTTGCTGCTTTTTTTTATTGCAAGTTGCCCCATCATTTCGGCTATTTCGTATGCATGTGCGGCCTAACGGCTTTTTGCCGTAAACCTAAAATTGGACACCGATTTCGGCATCAGCACCGCTACAACTGGGATATCGCCAGGAGCGAATCATCATTTGCCTCTGTCATTGTCGAACAAAGGAGGCTTAGCGACCAGGGTTAGGGTCCTGTCGACTAAGGCTTTTGACTTTATGAGCCGTAAGGGTCTCACAAAGCTATTTCTCTCTACAAGTCGTGAGGATCTTATAGGTGTATTTTCTCCTTAGGAATCGTGAGGGTTCCTAAGTGTTTTGTTCCTCTGTAAGTCGTAAGGATCCTACAGGAGGGTTTTCTCTTTGTAAATCGAGAGGATTTACAAGGGTTATTCATCATGCGAACATATCCCCAATCTCGGATGAGACTTGATTAGGGAAATGCTTATTTGCCCCCGTGGATTGTATACAAGGGTCAATATTGAACCACTTGTAGGGCAATATCGGAAATTGTGGGGATTGCTTAAGCACAGGTTTAGGTCTCTGTAACTTAAGACTTTCAAATCTTATGAGCCGTGAGGGTCCCATAAGAGAGTTCTCCTTACGAGTCGTGAGGATCTCGCAAGTGTATTTTCTCCTTAGGGATCGTGGGGATCCCTAAGTGTGTTGCTCCCTTGTGAGTCGTAAGGATCTCACGCGGGTGGTTTCTCCTTACAAGGTCGAGAGGACCCTATAAGTGTCTTTTAACGAGGTTACGCCCTTTCGGGTTTTCACAAACACTCGCTGGCAGCCCTGCTGTTTTTACTCACGGAGCCCTTTCGGGTTTTCATCCGTGCCCCTTTTGCTTATGGACATACCGTTTTTTTTATTCTTTTTATTTTTATATATATTTTTTTACGAGGTCGCGTCCTTTCGGGTTTTCATGAACACTCGCTGGTAGCCCTGCTGTTTTTACTCACGGAGCCCTTTCGGGTTATCATCCGTGCCCTTTTTGCTTATGGACATACCGTTTTTTTTTAAATTTTATTTTTATATGTTTTTTTTATATCTTGTCAGCCTAAAGATGCTGCGGTAGTAGTTTAAAGAAGTTTCGGTCTGCTATTAGTTTAAGGACATTTCGGTCCGCTATTAGTTTAAGGACATTTCGGTCCGACATTGAGAGGCTGGCTACTGCTTATAAAACTTGAGCTTAGGAAGATAGCGAGCGGACATGGTCGTCGTCATCTATCATTGACCTAGGCTGTGGCTCATTAAGCGTAGTATTTCTTCAGGAAGCGACCGTTTATTGGCCTGAAAGGCCTTTCACCGTGCATGTCCATGAGTAGATAGGCCCCACCCTGGTAAACTTTATCTACGATGTACGGGCCTTCATAGTTTGGCTCGAATTTCCCCGCTTGGCGCGATTGGGGATCATAGGCCTTTTGACCACCAGCATAAGTTCGCCTTGGCGAAATGTCCTCGGTCGGGTTAATCTTTCATATGAGCGCGTCATCTTTGCTTTATAAGCTTCCAGATTTTGTTGCGCTATGAGCCGGGTTTCATCAAGGGCGTCAAGCTCCTCAAGCCGAAGGTGAGCATTTTCTTCATCCGTTAGCTCGTAGTGAACTGCCACTCGCAGAGAGGGTAATTCTATCTCGAGGGGGAGTACTGCTTCCGTACCGAACACCAACGCGTATGGCGTTGTGTTTGTGGCTGTCTTGAACGTGGTTCGATACGCCCAAAGAGCTTCCTGCAGTCTCTCATGCCAGTCTTTCTTATTTCGGGACATTGTTTTCTTTATAATTTTCGTCAAGGTCTTATTGAAGGCCTCGGCGAGACCGTTAGCTCGTGGATTATAGACTGAGGAATATCTCCAGTCTATGTTATGCTGCTGTGCGAAGCGGCTGATTTTATGACTTCGGTAGGCTGGCCCGTTATCGGAGATGATCCGTCTCGGAGTTCCAAACCGATATATGACGTGCGTTTTGAAGAAATGGAGGATATTCTCCATCTTTACTTCTCTCAACGGTACTGCTTCTGCCCATTTGGAGAAGTAGTCAGTCGTTGCCAGGATGAAACGATGTCCCCTAGACGATACTGGTTCGATGGGGCCGACTATGTCAGTTCCCCACATTTCGAACGGCCAGCTAGCCACTGTTGGATGTAGTGGATTGGGATGCCGATGGATGAAGTCCCCATGAATTTGGCATGAGTGACATTGTTTCGCATATTCGAGGCAGTCCTGAATCATCGTGGGCCAGTAGTAGCCCATCCGTTTGATCTTTAACTTCATCTTTGGGCCTGCTTGGTGAGAACCGCAGATTCCGTCATGAACCTCTTGAACGACTCTTTCCGCTTCGTCCGGTCCTAAGCACCTCAGCCACAGAGAATCGAATGACCTCTTGTATAGAGTATCATTGACGAAGGCGAAAGACAGAGCTCGTTTCATGAGCTGGTGTCGTGCGGACGCATCTTCGGGCATTTGGTGGGATTTGAAGTAGTCTATAAAGACCTCCCTCCAATCCTCAACCTTCTCACGGTCTTTTATTTGTAAGGTCGCTTGTTCAGTCACTCCCTTCTCTTCGGGTGATCCCGGAGGTATTTCTGCGGGGGCGAGCACCCGACGACTTTGTACCATGATTCTAACCTCATCGAGGTTCTCGTCAGCCAGTTCTTTAGCGAGCTTAGCTAACGCGTCCGCTTTGCTATTTTCTGCGCGTGGTATACTTTCCAAAGTATATGAGGGAATTTGGGTCAGCAGTTGTTGCACCTTTTCCCCGTATTTTACCAATTCCGGTTTGCATGTTTGGTAATCGCCGTTCACTTGACTGACGACTAGCTGGGAGTCCCCATATATGAGGAGGCTTTCAATTCCCATGTCAATGGCGATCTCGAGACCTGCTATCAAAGCTTCATATTCAGCTTCATTATTCGTTCTCGGTTCTGTTAAGGAGAAAGCGAAGCGCATTATTCCTCCTTGTGGGGTCACGAAGATAAGGCCTACTCCCGATTTGATCATTGGCGTACTTTGTTTGTGCTTTTTCATGGAAGATGCTCCATCGAAATAAAGCTCCCAACGGGTATCACCACTGTTGACTGCGTCAAACGCATGTTTGTCTGGCAAATCGCATTTTAGGGGAGAATCGGCAGGTATCGGGTGCTCAGCAAGGAAGTCGGCGATGGCCTGGCCTTTCACTGCCTTGAGAGGTCGGTACGTTATCGAGAACTCCATTAAGAGCAGGGCCCATTTAGCGAGTCGTCCCGTCAATATAGCCTTTGACATTAGGTATTTGAGAGGGTCCACCTTTGAAATGAGATGGACTTCATGTGCTAATGTGTAATGTCTAAGCTTTGTTATTGCGAAGATCAACGCCAAGCAGTGTTTTTCAATGGGGGAGTAGTTGCTTCTGCCCCCAGCAGAACTCGACTTAAGTAGTAGAGTGCTCTTTCTTTTCCCTGGTCATTCTCCTGCGCCCATAACGCGCCTAAAGAACCTTCGAGAGCAGTTGTATAAAGAATTAGAGGCTTTCCCTTAACCGGAGCAGCCAACACTGGCGGGTTCTGCAGGTATTGCTTGATCTCGTCTAGCGCGCTTTGGCATTTTTGGTCCCAGACGAATGGGGTTCCCTTCTTCATCAGGTGGCTATAGGGACGACACTTGCCTGAAAGATTGGCTATAAATCGCCGTATGTATGCGAGCTTCCCTTGGAAAGACCGCAACTGTTTGAGAGTCCTCGGCGGAGGCATTTCCATGATTGCCTTGATCTTGGACGGATCTATTTCGATATCCCGGTGTCGAACAATGAATCCCAGGAATTTTCCTGAGGAAACTCCGAATGCATACTTGAGCGGATTCATCTTCAAGTTGTATTGCCGAAGACGTTGAAATACGGTCTTCAGATGCTCAAGATGTTCCTTATATGATTTGCTTTTAACAACGAGGTCGTCGATATAGCATTCGACGATTTCGTGTATAAGGTCATCGAAGATCTTCGTCATGGCCCTTTGGTAGGTGGCACCGGCGTTCTTTAAACCGGAGGGCATCACCTTGTAACAGAATATTCCCAAAGGAGTCCGGAAAGCCGTATGTTTCTGGTCTTCAGGATGCATTTTTATTTGATTATATCCTGATGAGCCGTCCATGAATGAGAAAATTTCATGCGTGGACGTATTGTCTATCATCAGTTCGGTGACTGGTACTGGGAAATCATCCTTCGGGCAGGCTTTGTTGAGATCCCGAAAGTCCACGCATATGCGCACTGTCCCATTTTTCTTCATCACTGGGACGATGTTGGCGATCCATTCAGGGTATTGAACTTCCTGGATGAAGCCAGAGTCGATCAGCTTTTTGACCTCGGCGTTGATGCTCATTTCAAGCTCGAGTCGCATTCTTCTCGGCGCCTGTTTGACTGGCTTGATGTTTGGGGATATCGCCAATCTGTGTACAGCAATTTTTGGATCTAGTCCCGGCATTTCGGAATAGCTCCACGCGAAGCAATCTTTATGCTGTAGAAGCACATCCTTTAATGCAGCCACCCTTTCTTCAGATAGTAATTCGCTGATGAATGTCGGTCGTGGATCGTTTGCCGTCCCCAACTCAATCTTCTTGAGGTTATTTGCAGTGGTATGGATTCCATCCTCCAGCTCTTTCGGAGCTGGGGGAAATTCTGAGATCACCTCATCATTGCTGTTTTCGAGGCACCAGGGAAGGCTGTCCATGTTCTCGGATTCTTCTTGTAGTATTGTTATCATGTGACAGGTACGAATTCGCTTCCAATCCCAATGTGGAACTGGTTTTTCTTTCGTGGCCTTAGGCTCGTGCTTTTGTGGTGGTGCTACCCTCCAGTTGTTGGACAGAGCGAATTTACCAAGCTAATATTGATCTTCGACCCATTTCTTGAAGGTGAAGCAATCTTCAAGAGGATGACCTACTACTCGATGGTAAGAGCAATAGTCCGGGTGTGAGGCTTCGCCTGCTTGTTCAGGGTGTTTAGACTCCGACAATGTAAGCATTTGATGTTTCAGGGCGAGATCAAGTATTTTCTTCGTCTTGTCCCGAGGAAACGAGTATGCTCGCCCCATTTTCTTCATAAGGGATAGATCAATAACGCTCAACTCCCGTTTGCGTGGCTTCTTAGCCCTGCTTTGTTGTTGTTGAGTGCCTTTTTGGCCTTTCGACTTATTTCTGCTTTTGAGCTGAGCCTTCTTTATAACGGGTTGACTAGGAGCGGCATTTTCATCCTTTTCGGCCTGTTGGAGAAGGCGTTGCGTCTTGGCTTTCTCGTAGATGGCCGTCTCACAGTTGTGATCATCTCGGACCTTTTGACCAGCTTTCTTTATAAGTCTGTCCATTTGTTCCTCGAACGACGGA
The DNA here is from genome assembly GCA_030015575.1 of Agapanthus africanus. NCBI lineage: Eukaryota > Viridiplantae > Streptophyta > Magnoliopsida > Asparagales > Amaryllidaceae > Agapanthus > Agapanthus africanus. The sequence goes on along the minus strand of CM057346.1, from coordinate 451,622,520 downwards.
CTGGGCTCTTTTGCATCTGGAACTTTCACTAGCTTAGGATTAGCGTCCTCCCATTGAGCATCCGCTTCTTCATCAAGGTCATACACGACGTAGCAGCCGGGTAGTAACTCTCGTTTCTTTGACCGGAAGTATCCAAGCCCTCTTGTTTCCATTCTCCCATTAGGCAGTTTGCGTTGGGTCCCGGGAATGTTCCAGACCTTGTCATAGAATTTGGCCTCTCTAACGGTCTGTTTGAAGGATATCCCTTGGCGTTTCAGCAGCTTCTTCAAACCCTCTGTATAATATCTGGGAAGACGGATAGGCTGAAGCCTGTCGAGCGCAGGATCTGCGCCATGCCAGATTTCTTTTTTCACATTGGTTTCTTCAGAGCGGTAAAACAGAATTGCTTTCTCGTTTTCTCGCCTGGAAGGGATATAGAATGTCCGCAGCTCTTCTACACTGTAGATATTAAGTGCGTCCAGTTCTTTATGATGTTTAGGCGGCACCATGGCGACTTGTAGACTTTGCTCTTCGTCAGCGGACGCTTGTATTGAAGGTCGAGTAGAGAATACGACATGGACCTCATCCTCCGAATCGCCACCAAAGACCAATGTAGGAGTGGATGGTCCTGGCTTGTTATGTTGGGGCGGACCCGAATAAACGATCTCCTCTTCCTCCTCGGTATCACTGCCGAAGACAGGGATGGTGGCGTTAGTTTTATTCTCCGGCTTGTGACATTTCTCCGTGTCTTCGAAATCCGGCAAGAAGTATTTGGCATCTTCGTATTTGCGGACCTCGTTCACAGAGAACGGGTTTAGTTCTCCCGTCACGGTATACTCGAAACCATCCTTAAAATACTTCATACACTGATGTTGTGTAGAAGGGATGATGTTGTACTCGTGTAACCATGGTCGGCCGAGCAAAGCGTTGTAGCATGTCTTGGCGTCTATGACGTGGAACTTAATGTCCGTGACGAGTAGCCCGAAGCGTAGCGTCAGTATCACAGATCCAAGAGTCTTTGACGATTGGGAGTCGAACCCGGAGATGGTGATCTTGTCCCGAGCAAGGTGCTGGACGCTCATGCAGATTTCCTTCAACACCCGCACGTTGAGTAGGTTAACAGACGACCCATTATCGATCAGGATTTTGCCTATCCTTATATCATGGCAGTATCCCGAGACATAGAGAGGGCGATTGTGTTCGCACGTCCTAAGTAGAAGGTCTTCATCGCTAAAAGTAACATCAGCCGTGTGCACTTCCTCTAATTCATCCTTCATCTTTTCCTCGGCCAAGCATGCTTGGAATTGTTCCGGATCTTGGAGCGCCTTAATCAACGAATCTCTCGCCTCTTTTGATAGCAAAAAGGCGTCAAGAATGCTGAGCTGTGAGGGCAGCTTCCTCAGATGCGCCAAAACGTTGTAGTCTACCTTATTTCTCTTCGGCGGGTTCTTGGCGTTTAACTCTTCCACCACTTGGTCATCTAAGACGATATCTTAAGAGACCTTTTCTTTCCCTTTATCTTTTCTGTTCAAGGGTCCGAGGTTCTTTTCAGGCAGCGTCCGATTCCACAGCCGGATATTTTCGCAAACCTTTGGTTCTTCTTCTGTTCTCGAAGCAGACTCTTTGAAGAGAGGGGCAAGTTCTAGTTCTTCATCAGAATCACTCCCGAATGTAGGCACTTGTGATCCACCGGTGTTAACCACGCGACAATCGCCAGCAGTTCCTTTAAGCCCTTCGGTCGTATTTCTTTGCTCCCGACGAGTTTTACGTTTTTCCCGCTTAAAACGTTGTCGATGAGCAACATATCCTTGCTACCATCTATAGAAAGCTTTGCACTCTTGAGTGGGGTGCGAAATCTTCCGATGATATAAGCAATACGAGGGGTGCGTTTCCACTTCACCGGCGATGTTTCCTTCAGAGGATGGTAGCTTCATGCCCATTGATATGGCTTTAGCGAACTTTTTCCTCATCTTGAATTGGCTTCTGTCGGTAGCGGAGGTGTTTTGCTCCAGCGGGATCGTCTCAGCTCCTTCATCAAGTCGCTGGCGCTTGGCCCTTTCAAATATAGCCGCTTCGCACTCCCGATCAGCTTTACTTTTCAACCGAGCTTTATTGAGGAAAGCGTCGATCATTTCCTCTGGTGGCCCTAAAACTTTTGGTTCGGGATCTGCCCCCAGCTTTTCGGTGCAAGGAGTCTCCTCATCGTTCGTGATCGAATGGGAAATCATATGACAGCTCGCCACATATTCCTCGGATTCATCTGATGAACTTTCTCCTTCATCTTCTTCTTGAAAGACATGATTGAGGAACTCTTGGAATGTAATGGGAGTCCGGGCCTTTTGGTTGTATTCTTCCAACGCGTCAATTTGCTTTTGTAAGTCCGTACGTTTGACGCCAGGCTTCACGGGCTTTGTAGATTTCTTCTTTTTCTTTTTTGAAGATTTTGACGACTGGTTGCGAGTGCTTGAGCCACCACCATCGTTCTTTGGAGTTGGACGCGGTTTCAACATCCCTTCAATGACCTGCGGTTCCAACGGGTTCTTCCACTCGATCGCTGGACATGTCTGAAGATCGTTTAGCATCCTCTTTGTCTTGGCTGATAATACAACCTCCCAAGGAGCTTCTTCAATGACGGAGCATGTTGCCCCCGGCGTATTCGTCCCCTTAGAGGTGTGTGGCTGCGGGGGATTCACCTTCCATTTGTCAGATAACGCGAACTTGCCCTGTCGGTACTGGTTTTCAAGCCAATTCTTGAAGACGTAGCAATCTTCGATCGGATGGCCTAGTACTCGATGCTAAGGATAGTAGTTGGGCTCGTTGACGTCACTTGGTTGCAACGGACGTTTTGGATCTGGCAGGTTTATGAGTCTGTTGCGTAACGCCAGCTCGAATAATCTCTTCGTTTTATCACGGGGAAAGGAGTAAGGACGCCCTAGTCTTTCCTCAAGGTCTACGTACGGACGCGTATTACCTTGATGCACAACCGGCTTCGCATTATTCGGCTGTTGTTGGGTATTAGCGACAACGATCGCTTTTCCCTTCCCTTTATCATTTCGGGAGTCCGGCTTTAGGAGAGGGGGTTTATGGCCCATCTGGTCCATCTGCGCTAGTTTGTCAATCAAAGCCTGGAAGGTTGTCGGCTTGAAGAACATCATAAATTGCGAGATGGTTGCTTGTGGATCGAGGGTTCCCACAAACATACCCACCGCGGGAGCTTCTTCAATGCGCTGCTCACACTTTGACCATAAGTTCCGCCATCGTATAGCGTACTGAACCCACGTCTCGCCGGGTTTTACCCTGGCATTAATCAGTGCTGTCATCGGGGTACGTTCACTAGCGCTTGCAAAACGCTGAGTAAACAACAGCTCCATCTCCGCGAAGGTTTTAATAGAGTCATTCGGGAGCTCAGAGTACCATTCGAACGCCGTATCCGATAAGCTTCCAACAAACTGGCAAAGTAAAAGCTTGTCATCTCCACCGGTATTGCCGCAGAGTGCCCTGAACTGGGCAACATGCTGGTGCGGATTGCCCGTCCCCTTGTAGACATGGAACTTGGGAATTGTGTAACCGGGTGGGTACTTGATTTGATCGTACCAACTTGGATATGGCCGCCCCGTTTTCACGACCTGGCCGGCTGTTTCGGTTGCATGATGAACCCGTATTTGCTGGGCGATGTATTCATCCAAATCAGCTTTGGAGATTGTGTCCTCTTTAGCTGTGGACAGAACTGGTGGAGGATTCGACGTCTCTCCCTTATCGTCTTCAAGAATGATTGGGGGATCTTCAGCAGGTGGATCTTGTTGAATCATCATACCCACCATATCCTGGAACAGGAGGGCCATCTTCTTTATGTTGGCTGCCTGCTCCGCAGCCTCTTTATCCTTCTTCTCTAGTACGCGACGAAGGAATTCAGCGTCCGTTTCTTGTTCTTGACGCTCGTTCGAGGACGTTTCAGGGGTTTCTTTTGGCCCTGTAAGTGCGACCATAGCGTTCATCATCTCTTGGAGCTTCTGCTGCTGCTCCTGAGCCTTGGTCACTGACCTCGTGTGCGGTCTATGACCTGTTGATATGCGGCTATCCTCCTTTCCCGATGCTACATAAACTGTATGAACTATCATGCCCCCTGACTTAGGGCATTTAGGTTTGCCATTTTTAACTTTTGCTACTGACGCGGGAGTTTTCTCTGGCCTCCTTCTTTTGTGGGCCGTTGAGGTTGAAGAAACCGTTGAAGTGGGCATCCTAGCGGCTGCTGTCCCCCGTTGTTTAATGGGACAGTCCTTGTCTTTTTCCACCTTCGCCTTTTTCTGGTGACGAGAGTGACCTGGGTCAATCACGGAGTCTTGAACCTTCCTCCAAACTTTATATATTTTTGAGGACAGCCGTTGAGGGGGCTGTTCTTGCTTCGTTTCTGAAACTCTCTCCGCAGGTGGAGGAGATCTCTTCAGTGTAGCGGTTGGAGAGTTCTTCCGTATCCTCCTCAGCAGTTCAAAGCTGTTCCCGGTTGGGATAGCAGCATTGACTTCCACCATTGGAGCCGGTGGAGTTAGCCCTGAGGAAGAGTTGCCCCCTGCCTTCCTCACTCGTTGCCAATGGCGACGTCGAGCACGGCGAGCCGTTGGGGTTGGCTCAGAGATTGAGATAGTTTCTTTTTGCCCCCTGTCTGAATGAGGCGCCGCCGGTGTTAATCTCTTAAAGACTGAGGTTGTCTTCTGAGGGGTGATATTCAACCAGCCGAAGACGGATCCCTGAGCAGATGCAGGAGCAGGAATCGTCAGTCTTGAAAAGACCGACTCTTTGATAGGGGAAGCCGCCTTGACGACTTCTGGGGCAGCAGTTATTGCCTTCCTTTGGACAGCCATTTTAGGGTTCAAATTTAGCCTGGTGAAAACAGAGGCTGTCGGTTTGGTAGCGGGCGATCCGTCGACAGGGGCCGCAATAATTGAAAGTCGATCGAAGACCGACTTCTTGGGAGCTTCTTGTCCGGGCATAAGAGTGCTAAAGCTCATTGGCGGGAGCATGGTCCCGAAGAAGAGCCCAGTGGTGGCTTGAGTTACCTGTTCCACTGGCATGGTGAACAAAGAAGCCGCTTGGGGCCCGTAGGTTATGCCCCCAGTTGAGGCCGGGCGCGAGCTGCAACCGAGTTGGAGCACTTTGAACAGGTTGAGGCCATCGATGCTTGTTTTCTTCTGTGCACCAAATGAGAGACCAAATCTTAGTAAACTTGAAATCCACAGGCAACCATTTTTAACGAACCGCGATTGGTTTGCGAAGATGACACACGAAGTGTGGAATGGAAAGAGGAAAAGGTCCCACCGGGCGTGCCAGAATCTGTTCCCCTCCGAAGGACGGCGCACAGGACCGCGATGGCCTGACTCTGAGATTCGGGGCAGATGCTATTTGGTTTTATCCGTCTACCTCTCCAAAGATGCCAAGTTGATTTATGGCACCGTGTATCGGAGGTTTAGACAGATGCGGCCGATGTAGCAGACTTTGTCAGATTCCCCCTCGCTAGAGGGGTTTTAGATTGTGGGGATGCTCTTCCCTGCAGGCGTAAGCCCCTGCAGTTAATTACGCTACCGCATCGCGGTAGCCACTTTCTCCTTCTCCAGAATTTCACTTCGTGTCATGTGTGTTTGTTTTGTTTGTGGTTGCCCGTGGATTGTATACGGAGACTGAGTAATACCGTCGCCCGTAGGACGTGGATTAGTCCAAATCCGTATTTAATTAGATTTGGGTTTGGTGTTTTTAGTTTAAGGATGCATTAGGCGCGTTGCGGCTAAGATCAGCTTAAACGTTCGTTAAGGATACGTTAGTCGTGTTTGAGACTAAGATCTACTTAACGTGGTGATCCATTTAATATAGGGCCGTCGGGACTTGTCGCCTCTCTGACATCGTTGAAGGATTACAACGATAGGTGTCAGAGGAGTTCAGAGATGTACCCTTGAACCAAAGTTGATTTGGAATTTTACAGTCCATTTGAGTGTTTAAGGATACGTTAGCCGCGTTTGGGGCTAAGATCAACTTAAACGGGACCGTTTAGATTCGGCAAAAGAGCATTAGGAGGCTCTATTGTTCCAGTTTAGGGACGTGGTGGTCCGTATTCCAGTTTAGGGATGTGGTGGTCCACCGTTAGTTTAAGGACGTTTCGGTCCAATATTAGTTTAAGGACATTTCGGTCCATATTCCAGTTTAGGGACGTGGTGGTCCAATATTAGTTTAAGGACGTTTCGGTCCATCGCCAGTTTAAGGACGTAGTGGTCCATATTCCAGTTTTAGGGACGTGGTGGTCCATATTCCAGTTTAGGGACGTGGTGGTCCAATATTAGTTTAAGGACGTTTCGGTCCATCGCCAGTTTAAGGACATAGTGGTCCATCGCCAGTTTAAGGACGTAGTGGTCCAACATTCCCATTTAGGGATGAATATTAGTTTAAGGACGTTTCGGTCCAACATTCCCATTTTGGGACGAATATTAGTTTAAGGACGTTTCGGTCCAATATTAGTTTAGGGACGTCTCGGTCCAACATTCCCATTTAGGGACGAATATTAGTTTAAGGACGTTTCGGTCCAATATTAGTTTAGGGACGTTTCGGTCCACGAGTTTAAGGACCCCGCAGTCCGTATTCATGTATGGTCGTTGGGACCCGTCACCTCTCTGACGTCGTTGAGGAATTACAACGATAGGTATCAGAGGAGTTCGGAGATGTACCCTCGAACCGGATGTAAATTGATTTAGGGAGCAGCCGTGCCCAGTCAATTTAATTTGAGGACTTATGGCCACGACTGGGCTAAGTCCAGTTTCAATATTCTTTTGTCTTTGGTCTATTGGACTTGTGCTAGGGCTTTGCCCCTTCACTGCATTATTTTCATTTGTTTTGGTTGGGCTCTGCCCTTTATAAATGATGCAGAGCATCTATTTTGTTTGGGCTCTGCCCTTTTTAAAATGCATAGCATGTTTGATTAGGCCTGTTAGGCCTTTTAATTGGGCTCTGTCCCTTTTCTTTAATAATGCAGAGCATTAAGTACTCTGACAGTGCCCCACGTGGCTTGTCAGGCGCTTTGCGCCAAGTAATGAGCGCAAGCTCATATGGTGGTGACACGTGTCATGCTCTGGTGAGCGCAAGCGCAATAGCGCAGTGCGCTGCGCTAATGCGCTGCGCTGTTGCGCTGCTGACACGTGGCGCGCTCTGGTGAGTTACGCCAATTCCAGAGAGCAAAGCTCTATTTCAAGAGCGCGTAGCGCAAGTTGTTTTGTAGCTGACACGTGGCGCTCTCTCAAGAGCGCAACAGCGCAGTTTGGAAGTGCAAAGTACTAAGAATCTTTTAGATTCAAGAACAGGAGTGCAGAGCACTATTTGATTTCTTGATCTAATTTAGATCAAAGAAAATAAATTTTTCTTTTTTGTTTCAAGAACCAGAGGTTCATAAAAAAGTGCAAAGCACTATTATTACTTATTTTTCTTTTATTTTAAAATTATTGATCTTGTTCTTAGATCAATAATCTGTCCATAAGAGAATTTTCTCTTTTTCCTAAAGGTTTTTACCTTCTGTTGTTCTTGAGGAGTTCTCAAGAGTTCTCTTCTCTCTTTTTTTTAGAAAGATGTTGATGCCTTTTAATTAAGGCCTAGGGTCCTTTTTATAGTGCCCATAAATTAGTTAAATTTGTTAAAGAGATCTTTCTCTGAGTGATTTGGGGAATTTTCCCCACCGTTGGATCTTTGATCCAAGGGCTTCTGCTTTGCAGAAGAAAATCTTCTTGTTTTAACAAGAACAGAAAAGATTTCTTGGAAATTTAATTCTGTTTGGCGCAGATGCCCCAGCGCGTGACACGTGTCGCGCAGCGCACTGCGCAGCGCATCTGCGCTAGCGCATCTGCGCTGACACGTGTCGCGCAGCGCAGAGCGCAGCGCAACTGCGCTGACACGTGTCGCTCGCATCTGCGCTGACACGTGTCGCGCAGCGCAGAGCGCAGCGCATCTGCGCTAGCGCATCTGCGCTAGCGCATCTGCGCTAGCGCATCTGCGCTGACTCGTGTCGCGCAGCGCAGTGCTTGCGCAGCTGAAGCGTTGCTTCATAAAAATAGAGCTTTGCTCTGATTGGACGCGCCTTCTTGGGCGCTGCGCTGACGTATCAGCGCCTGACATGTGGCGCGTTGCGCCCGAGATTTGAAGCGTTGCTTCAAAATTTTGAATTTTGAATTTTAACAGAGCTTTGCTCTGATTGGGCGAAACACCGGCCATCAATCCGTGGCCAAATGCGGAACCAAAAATTATAAACTGGCGCTAACACAATCGTATCCTACGGATCGACCATTAACTCTACAGTAGCAATCTACAAAGGAGTTTAGAAAATTATACCGAATTGATCAATGTCCTTCGGTCTTCAACCACTTTTCCAAGCTCCCAGAGGCTTCCATGATCAAGCTTGATCTCCGGTCTCCCTCCATCGAAGATGATCCATCCGAGAATTTGTATTCCGAGCTCCTACCTCAATAGCCGAGGTAACTACGGTACCCAGATCGCTAAACTAGATAGCCTAGAGGATATAGAGTATAGTGATAGATTAATTTGTCTCCAAACACCCTAAATTTCTCAACACATGAGACTTGAAGGGTGGAGGTAGAAGAAAAACTTGAGCATGAGAGTGAAAGGTAACCCAAGAAAAATGGCTAAGTCTTTTGTGTGTTGTGAGTGTGTGGAGAAATAATGGAGCCATCCAAATAAATATCCTATGTCTCTAAAATATCTTAAGTCAACCAAAATATCTTAAGTCAACAAAAATCTCACAACAAACAAAAAAATTAAGCATGCTAGAATAATAACCATCAGTCACTACTAAGTCACGCCACTAAAAATTGCAATAAACACCTCATCTTCCACCTCAATAACCTTTTAATCCAAAAAGGTTTAAAACATAATGAGGTGTAATCTTCTAAAAGTAATCTTGTAAGAAATTACAAGAATATCCCTTATCCGTACATACATACTCGCATCCGTATTCCGAAGAATACGAATACAATGAGACGAAAATAATCCAACAATATAATACTAGGATCCGGCTTAAACCAAAACTCACTAGTATTATCCGTCCGAATCATGATCCGTGCACAAGTGCACGTATATGATCGAACCCTGCCGTAAAACCATACAGCCTTTACATCATTTCGCCCGAAGCAGGGAAACCCTCTGTGTGGGACTCTTAAGACTCGTCAATACGCTGGCAGTGGGTTTAACCACAAGCACGTCAGCGGCACTAGCTGTACGAAATGGCTACCCAGGTATTGAGCGAAAGGGAGGCTGACGAGCAAACTCATCCTGAAACCCCTACAGAGCCTGGCAGTGACAATATCCGTACAGTCCGGTACGTTCGTCTATGAGTATCGCATATCGAGTCTAGGGGTGGATAAAGTCAGACTCCTAATAACGCGACATGTAGTGTCGGTATGAAACCCATCACCCACTGAGAAACTACTGATCCGAATCAGTAATTCTCGACTACCTTGGCCAAGGATTTCTGGTGATGGCTATTCGTGCACAATGCGACATCAACCTCCAATACCGGGAGAGATGAATCCCCTGACGATCCGCTCACTGCCTCTATATGGCTCGGGACTGTACCCAACTAAAATCTGTTTGCACGACTCTTTTGAGCCATGGTAGGGTAGTAATCAAAGCATAGTGGGAACTCACATGAGACAAATGACGATCTCAGGTCGATAGACTAACCTGTACACATGTCACCTGGGAACGACTATCTGACAATAGGTATAATACCAACTAGCATGTTCCCGACGAGTCCGTCCGGTGTACTCATAACCCAATGAGCACATGTATACATCTTAGGTGAACAAACTGACATCATTGGCTTGTGAGACCAGCCACCGCCCTTCGTCGGGGTCTCGATCAGTATACACTAGTCTACTCTGGCGTATCGATGTCCAGTCTCGAAACTCCCACGACTAGGGATATTTAAGGATGTGCTTATAGACCACCCAGCTCCCATGTATATGATCACCATCATAATGCCGGTAGTCAAAAAAGAATCCTATGGTCTTTATCAACATGTAATAGTGATCTGTAATGCCACCTAATGCTGTACATGATGATAAAGTCAAACCAGATAGCATACTATCATCTCGAGTAAGACTGTTCTATCGGTATAGGTCCTCCCTCAATCATCATAATCACCTGCCTGCGACTATGATAATTGCCTTGAGGGCACTATAGCCAAAACGTACATCGTCACCTCATGACAATTAGCCTTTTCACGCCTAATGTCTAACAATACTTGAACCCTCAAAGCGAACATTTGACCCTCGATAATAAGTTCTTGCGCCATACAGCGTCGCTCGGTAAAATAGCAATTCAACCGATGGAATGTAAATGGAACAATCGCCGTGACTGGCAAACTACGAACTCTTTTAAAAACAGAGTTGAATATTGTTGGGGTAAGAAATTACACCATTTTTATCCAAAAATTCAAAGTCAAAAGGTCAAGACCGACACCCAAGTCAAGCGGGCCTAAACCCAAGCCAAGTAGGCCCGAGCCCAAACAAGCAAACAGGCCCAAGCCCAAGCCAAGAAGACCCGAGCCAAAGCATGAGAGGGGCCGGTCAAAAGCCAACCAAGAAAAGAAATTATGTAGTAAAATAAATTTAAATGTAATTTTTATAAATAAATGTAAGAAAAATGGCTAAAAATCCAAATTATGTAAAGCTCATGGCTTATGTGCAAAAAGAAATAAGTACATAAGGTATGGGTAGGCACAACTTTCATTTTGTAAGACCCAAGGACCAAAATGTAAAGTGTGTTGCCTATAAAAGGCAAACATTATGATAAATCAATTATTCCCCTCAATCAACCTAGGGTTCTTCACCTCTTCTCTCTTTCACCTCAAGGTTTTTCTTCTTCATTTTTCGATTAAATTTAGAGCTTAACCTTTCTTTTTCAAAAACTAAATAGGTTTTGTTGGGTTACGCCGGCGCCCTGGCTATCTACCGTGGCCGATGCGGAACAAAAACGGGCGTTTAAAAATTTTGGCGCAAACAAAACCCGCCCAAGATCTAAACCATAAACCTATACTAGCAACTAATAAAGAGTCTAGCTAAAGGGTTAAAGTGATTATACCAAAAGAACCAAGTCTTTCGGTCTTCCATCAACTTCCTTAGTTCCTTGAGGCGTGCTCGAATGAACATGGCCGTCGGTCTTTCTCCATCGAAGATGATCCACCCGAGGGATGTAGCTCATGGCTCTAGCTCCACGTTAAAAGCAAGTGAAGCAACTAGGAATTCTAGGTTGCTAATCTAGAAAGCCTAGGATGTAGTGTGTGTTCTAAATATTTATCTATCTCATCTCACTTCCTCTCATGATTCTTAACACATGAGATGGTTGAGAGGAGGTGGAAGATGAAGGTGGAGGGAACGCAAGAAAATCAAGAGAGGGAGTGAAGCAAAAATGGTGAGAGTTCAAATCCTAAGTGAGAAAATAATGAACCATTTATGGAGAGAGAAAATCAAATGCTAGGTTTTGTAAAAAAAAAAAATTCAATAAAATATCAAGCCCATACTTGAATAGTATGCACAAATGAATTAATAATTCATTTGTGCACACTATGCAAGCATGGTACTCACCATACTCCCATCAAGTCTTTGCCACCTCATAATCCATTTAATATAAATGGTCAAACCAATATGAGGTGTCCACCTTTAGAATGTTTTCCGGAAAAATACAGATTATATTCTATTGTATATATATACCTGTAATTGTACCGAAACACGAATACCTAAAGAGATAGAATAACACAAAGAACATAATACTAGAATATACATACCGAACTATATATATGTAAATTATTAAATCAATACCTGATTTAATAATCCGGCTCAAACCCGAGCCGGCTAGTATTATCAACTGTCCGATCAAAAGCCCGGGTACATAGTACAATCAATCGATCGGAACCCTGCACGTATCCAATATGGCTACTACATCGTTTTGCCAAAACCAGGGAAACCCTCTGTGTGGGACTCTAAAGACTCGTCAATACGCTGGCAGTGGTTTTAACCACAAGTCAGCGGCACTAACTGTACGTAACGGCTACCTAGGTATTGAGCGAAAAGAAGTCCGATGACCAAACTCATCTGAACCCTTACTGAGCCTGTCCGTAACAATCTCCATACAGTCTGGTCTGTTCGTCTAAGAGTATCGCATATCGAGTCTAGGGGGGTGGATAAAATCAGACTCCTAATAACGTGACATTTCGTGTCGGTATGAAGCCCATCACCCACTGAGAAACTACTGATCCAAATCAGTAATTCTCATCCACCTTGGCCAAAGAATTCTGGTTATAGCCACCCGTGCACAACGCAACATCAACCCCCAAGACCGGGAGAGACAAATCCCCGACGATCCGCTCGCTGCCTCCATGTCGCTCGGGACTGTACCCAACTAAAACCTGTTTGCACGACTCCTTTGAGCCGTGGTAGGATAGTAATCAAAGCACAGTGGGAACTCACACGAGACAAATGACGATCTCAGGTCGACAGACTAAACTGTACTCATGTCACCTAGGAACTGCTATCTGACAATAGATATAATACCAACTAGCTTGTTTCCGGCATGTTCGTCCAGTGTACTCATAACCCAATGAGCACCTGTATACTATCTTAGGTGAATAACTGACACCAATGGCTAGTGAGACCGGCCACCGCCCCTCGTCGGGGTCTCGATAAGTATACACCAGTCTACTCCGGAGTATCGATGCCCAGTCTCGATACTCCCACGACTAGGGACATTTAAGGATGTGCTTATAGACCACCCAGCTCGCACTTATATGATCGCCATCATAATACTGGCAGTCAAGAATCATATGGGCTCTATCAACATATAATAGTGATCTGTAATACCACCTAATGCATGTACATGATGATAAAGACAAACCAGATAGCATACTATCATCTCGAGTAAGACTGTTCTACCCGTATAGGTTCTCCCTCAATCATCATAATCGCGTGCCTGTGATTCAATAATTGACTTGAGGGCACTATAGCCAACAATCTCCCACTTGCACTTAAGGCTAATTATTACGGTGTTGCATACTCACAACCCGTGTGATACCGAATACCTAACTTCTCTACTAATCAGTCTCGCAAAGCTCGTTTGCGAAACTATTGAGTTCGAGAAATAGCCTCAGTGAGTGGATCCGCTCCAATATTTCTTTCTTTATCTCTCTATATCTCAACTTCGCGGAGAAAAACTATCTCCCGAAATGAGCGATACTTATCTTAGAATTTGTCTGGATATCTGATAGGACCCAGTTCACAAATGAACTCCAAATCCAACAAACTTCTTAGAATGTATCTTCCACTGAATTTAATCAGTAACCTGCGCCATGTCCTCCTCAGTATCCGCTTGGACCATCTGTCCAACATACCGTCCCTCAAAGAAGGAAAAACTATAACTCTGACAGCCACTCTGTCATCCAGGTCACCTTGGAAGCCTCAAATGATAACTGCCTACCGAAAGAAGCTGCCGTTATCATATACCAAGAACATCCACTTATGTTCATAACTGCTTCCCAACGTTTCTCCAGTATTGGATTAATATATATGTTTATTGCATCCAGTGCAAAAGCAATATCTGGTGTGGTACTTGACATTTCATGATTGACTCAATTGCCTAAGCAAGAGATATGTCAATCATGCAAATATCTCTCTTCATCAGTCTAGAAGACATCTCTTTAGAGAGGGTGACTCCATCATCTGCGGGCACACCACCACGCCAGGAGTCGTCCATTCTAAAACACTTTAGAATAGTGTCAAAGTACCCAAATTGGGACACTTCCCAAATCTAGATCTAACACCATAGATCTAGTAACCAGAACCACTGATATTTTATCCAGATCCTATATGGAGAAACACCTTGTGACAACCACAGTATAACCGATCGCAGTATAGGAATATCACTTCCTATCAAGAGCATGAATACCAAGATATCACTCCCTATTACCTTCTTACCAGATCCATCTGTTATTTTGATGAAGTCAAACTCCACGACTGTCACATCAAAAATAGACGATCTATCTCCGCTATATCTGCTTTAGTCTATACATAGACATAAACTACTTGCCCACCATGCTTCCGTTGCTCCCATTGACTACAACAACCCTCTGGCAGAGTCATATACACGTGCACTTCTAAAGCTAATTTAGAACGACGTTATACTCATCCTCCTGCCAGATCTCATAGTCTAGAACAACAGTAGTGGCATGTTTAGGTGATAAAAAACCTCCCTGTCACGGTCTTTGAGGAGACCGAAGTACCTCTCGGGTGGCTGAGGTTACCTACTAAATCTGCGGAGTGGCTAATGGATTGTCGAATCCAATTGAATTTTTAGGTTCTACTAAATTTTCAGTAATCGTTTGCGGTTCTGGAATATCTTCTAGTTTTACCATACTCCCACTAATGTTTTTGAAAAGAATCCATTTTACTAAAACTGGTGGCGAGTCAAGAACAATATAACTATTGATCTTCCTGATGGTAGAATGTTAACCCTCGTTAAAAACCCGGGATAACCCACAAATTGCCATTACTGAAACATGCCTTGAGTTTATCCAGATTCTGGTTTTAAGTATAAGCCGGACAACTCCATATACCTTAACATCGTTAAGATATGAAACCATTCTATATACCATATAGAAACAAAGACACTAATTTAATTGGAACCAGATTCAAAATACATGCAGCCGTTTCCAGTGCATATCAACAAAATGGAAGGAGGCCAAGCAGCATTACTCATTAAGGAATCCACCCACATATGAGTAACCTGAAAGAGAAGCAAGTTCTCAAAACTATTACTTACAATGGAATACCTGGCACAAGTATCTACATCTTCGATCATCTTGAAGAATCCTGATACTTTGCAACATATGGTTCTCTACTTTATTCTTATACCTATAACTTCTCAAAATTTGGACATTGTATTTCAACGAAATACTTGTTTAAAACTAGAGAAGTCATAAGTAAACATAATATAGTACGAGTACCAACCCCTTTGTCCTAATGGACATTGGACAACATACAATGCTTTGTATAAGTCCACAGAGTTTAATAACTCGAATCCTGTGCGTCGTAGGTTGAAAACTGTACTATGGTTAAGAAGAATTACACCGTTGTTGAATGCACCTTACCTAATCATCAACTGATATAGATAAAGGTCATAAATATAATTTCAAAAAATTATATCTCACTTTATAAAATAAACGTATAGATATAACAGTTTGAAATTGGTGCATAACAACGGATATTCAAAACCAAATATTTGCCGTCAGGCAAAACCCAGGTGATTTCTTTAAATATCACCAATTACAAAGAATTCTGATATATATTGAGAATCTAATCACCCAATTCCCAATATCTTACTCCCACTCACCATCCGTAACGCCATACAGATGTGAGAATCAAGTCTGGTAAATACATACCCTGGAGTCAGAATCTAATTGGGAAAACAGTTTTCAATTAACACCGCACAGTAAAACTGAAATATGAAAATGTTTCGAAAGGGTATCCGGATATTCCTAGTAATACTTCTTCCACTATCCAGATTCATGACAGTAACCGTATATTTACTTGCTCTCACTTCATTCCCTTTATTTGTCTTTACTACTTACCTTCTTTACACCATACTTAGGCTAATTGTTTTTCTTTTTTCCTTACCTTTCGGCACCTGCCTAAGATTTGGAAGAAGATTATCCAATAAGCATAATAGGTGTGCTCTCCTAATACTAGGAGCCCTCGCAACCCAAGAGAAGGTAAAGGGGAAAAGACAACCGAATAATTCTATTCAATTTCTTCAGAACCGGAAACCATCCTCGAACTTAAACAAATTTCTTCGAGTTCGTACGTAACTATACGATGGCATACCCAATAAATATGGATCTTCGTAGTGATATGGAGTGTTCCGGAGAAATGCAAAGGGGAAGTAGGAGTGGCAGAGATATACACGGCTGTTAGTTATGTATATACCCTAGAGGCCATTATTGTACATATGATGTATATTATAGTGGATGCTTGGATATATATAGAGAGGATTTTCTTGCTCGATATGATAGTATGCTATCTAGTTGCACTTTGTCTTAACATATTGACTTGTATTGTGTTACTGTCTTACTCTCACATGTTGATAAAGCATTTAGGATGTGTACTTGACAACTAGGACTATGATAGAGATCATACTAGTGGGGCCAGAGTAGTCTACAAGTACATCCTATAATTATTCCTAGTCGAGAGTGTATCGAGACAGGGCATCGATACTCCAGAGTAGACTAGCGTATACACATCTTGACCCATATGATGGGCGATGGATGATCCCGCATCCATTGGTGTTTGACATCAAAGATGGTATACGGATGCTCAGTGGAGACTGGGTACACTGAACGGACTCGCCGAGAACTCATAGTTGGTATTATACCTATCGTCAGATAGCAGTTCTCTGGTGACACTGGTACAAGTTAGTCTGTAGACCCGAGATCATCATAGAGACTTATGTGATTCCCACTGTGCTTTGATTTCCACCATACCACGTTCAAGAGAACGTGCAAAACGGTGGCTTTTAGGTGCAGTCCCGAATCACATGGAGGCAATGAGCGATAGGAGGGGTTTCGTCTCTCTCGGTATTGGGGGTTGATGTTGTGCTGTGCTCGATTGGCTATAACTGGAAGTCCATGTCCAGGGCTGATATGGAGATCTACTGGTAAGTTATTAGTAGTTTCTCGACCCGTTATGAGCCTCACATCGACACGACTTATCGGTTACTGGGGTCTGACGTTTACCACCCCTAGACTGGATATGCAACATATCAGATGAAGAGACCGGAATGTACGGTAGTGTTACTGATTAGATTCGCAGTAGTATATACAGGCTTGCTTATTGATCTTCTGATCGCTCAATATCCGGGTGGCCGTTACGTTTAGCAGACCGCTTGTGGCTTGTGGGTGTTTGATATGATCATCACTTACTGCCGGCGTATTGACGAGTCTTTAGAGTCATACATAGAGGTTTCCTAGTTCATGCGAAACGAAGTAGGAGTACATATGTGATATGTGTAGGATCGAATAAAATTCGGTAGCACATACGCGAATTAATCTCGGTCCCGCACATATCACATATGTGCTCCTACTTCGTTTCGCATGAACCAGGAAATCTCTATGTAGGACTTTAAAGACTCGTCAACACGCCGGCAGTAGGTGATGATCATATCAAACACCCACAAGCCGCAAGCGGTCTGCTAAACGTAACGGCCACCCGGGTATTGAACGATCAGAAGATCAACAAGCAAGCCTGTACATACTCCTGCGAATTCAATCAGTAATACTACCGTACAGTTCGGTCTCTTCGTCTGATATGTCACATATCCAGTCTAGGGGTGGTAAACGTCAGACCCCAGTAACCGATAAGTTGTGCCGATGTGAGGCTCATAATGGGTCGAGAAACTACTGATAACACTTACCAGTAGATCTCCATATCAGCCCTTGCCAGGTACTTCCAGTTATAGCCAATCGAGCACAGCGCAAAATCAACCCCCAATACCGGGAGAGACGAAACCCTTCCTATCGCTCATTGCCTCCATATGATTCGGGACTGCACCCAAAAGCCACCATTTTGCACGTTCTTTTGAACGTGGTAAGGTAGAAATCAAAGCACAGTGGGAATCACACAAAACTTTATGACGACCTCGGGTCTACAGACTAACCTGTACCAGTGTCACCAGAGAACTGCTATTTGACGATAGGTATAATACCAACTAGAAGTTGTCGGCGAGTCCGTTCAGTGTACCCAGTCTCCACTGAGCACCCGTATACCATCTTTGATGTCAAACACCAATGGATGTGAGACCATCCATCGCCCATCATATAGATCAAGATGCGTATACGCTAGTCTACTCTGGAGTATCGATGCCCTGTCTCGATACACCCTCGACTATGATTAATTATAGGATGTACTTGTGGACTACCCTGGCCCCACTAGTATGATCTCTATCATAGTCCTAGTAGTCAAGTACACATCCTAAGGGCTTTATCAACATGTGAGAGCAAGAAAGTAACACAATAAAAGTCAACATGTTAAGACAAAGTGCAACCAGATAGCATACTATCATATCGAGCAAGAATGTCCTCTCTCTATATATCTAAGCATCCACTATAATATACATCATATGTACAATAATAGTCTCTAGGGAATATACATAACTAATAATCTTCTACTTGCACTAAGGCCAGCTGTTGTAGTATCTCATACCCAACATCCCGAAGAGTCCCTCAAATTGTATCTGGAGTATGGCCTTTGTGAGTGGATCCGCTGTGTTATCCTTCGTGTCAACTCTCCTAACCTCGATCTCCCGGCGATCAACTATCTCCCAGATCAGGTGATACCGCCTCAGAATATGCCTGGATCGTTGATGGGACCTGGGTTCCTTGGCCAAAGCCACAGCTCCATTGTTATCACAATACAAAGGTATTGGATACTCAATGGACGGAGCTACTCCAAGTTCGTTTATGAACTTCTTCATCCAGACAGCCTCTTTGGCAGTATTGTTGGCAGCGATGTATTCAGCCTCCATCGTCGAGTCTGCCATGGTAACCTGTTTGGAACTCTTCTAACAAACCGCCCCTCCATTGAGGGTAAAGACAAATCCCGAGTGCGACTTAGAGTCGTCCTTATCACTCTGGAAGCTCGAATCGTAAAGGACTCCACTTGGAGTTCTCCGTTACCATATACCAAGAATATCTCTGTAGTCCTTCTCAAGTACTTGAGAATGTTCTTCACAGCTGTCTAGTAACTCTCTCCAGGATCTGCTTGATACCTGGTCACTACACTTAGTGAGTATGCTACATCGGGTTTGGTACATAGCATCGCGTACATGATAGAGCCTACTGCCGAAGCATAGGGTATTTCTTGCATGCGAGCTCTCCCCAAATCAGTCTTGGGAGACATCTCTTTGGAGAGAGTGAGTCCAGAGATCGTGGGTAAATTCCCATGTTTGGATTCTTTCATACTAAACCTCTTTAGTATGGTCTCAATATACTGGATTGGGACAATCCCAGTATCCTTTTAGATCTATCTCTATAGATTTTAATCCCCAAAATGCAGGAGGCATCACCTAGATCTTTCATTGAGAATGTTTGTGATAAGAAGAGCTTGACCGAGTGCAGCATAGGAACATCATTTCGTATCAAGAGTATGTCATCCATGTACAATACGAGGAAGACAACCTTACTCTCCGCCACCTTCTTGTATATACGAGTATGTCCGTATCTTGAGAGATCGTCAGTGAATGTAATGAAGTATGAAGAACCATCCCTTGCATGTGTAGACATGGGACCGCATACATCACTATGTATCAGTCCTAAGAGTTTCGTAACTCTTTCTCCGTGTCCACTAAACGGAGTTTTGGTCATCTTGCCTTTGAGACATGACTGGCATGTTTTATAAGATGACAATTCGAATAGATTCAAATATCCATCCTTATGTAACTTAGCCAGTCGTGTCGCATTTATATGACCTAGTCTATAATGCCATATGAAGGATGCGCTCATTTCTGAACTCTTCCTTTTGTGTGTGTTTTGTATGCTAAGAACTGTGGTTTGATTTAGAACGTATATGCCATTATTTAACGAGCCTGATCCAATCAATTTTTGATCCAGGAAGATGTCCATAACATTATCCTGTACTACAAAATTATATCCTTCTTTACTTAATAAAGAAACTGATATAAGATTGCATATCAGGGTCGGTATGTAATAGCATTCGTTCAGAATCAATGTATTACCATTTGGTAATACAAGGTGATATTCGTCAATAGCTTTGGCTGCAACATTTGCACCATTCCCTACTCTTACGGAATGATCACCCTTTCCCAGTTCTCTACCTTTCCTTAGCCCATGCAACATATTATATATGTGGGATCCCGATTCGGTATCTAATACCCAGGACGTAGACTGAACTGAGAAACAGTTCTCAGTAACTAACACACCCGAAGAAGATGCATCAACATGCTTATTCTTCGTTTGGGCGGCGTGGGAATCCGGATATTCCCCTATTTCCTGCTCAGTCTTATAACAATTATAAGAAAGAACGGAACCAACTTTCCCCTGCTCAGTATAACAAGCGGGTTCGGTCAATACATCAATATTATTATCTTGATTAAGGCCTGACATGGTCGCTACCTGGAGAGAGATAGAAGAAAACACTTTAGCGTATGCTCTTGCAAGATTAGATTGGTTTATTATCTTATCTAATCAGGATGGCTCCCACTGTTTTTATCAAATCTTCCTTCAAACCCTAAAGGTAAGACTAGCCGGGATTAATTACACCTTACAAGTTCGCCAATCTTTCAGCCAGACCAGTGTTGGTATTTTGAGGGAGGTTCCCTGTGCTTTCGCACGGATATAATTAAAATAAACCTCGTTTTCCCAGGGGCTGCAACCTCGTTAACACCTTTCTAGACACCTACTTGATCGGCTAATTATCATGTGTAAAACTCTCCCAGGAGTTACTCTTACTCGCAGTGGGTATCGGGATCCAACTATCTCATAGAAGGTATGCAATCTCATTGCAAATTTCAACACTTTGAAATTCCCGATAATACTTTTACGCCTAGCAACCTATGACCTTGACGAAGGCCAACAAACCATAGACCGCTAGTCAAGTTCAACCCGTACATTTCTTGATTGAATTAAACCCACCCGCACGACCCTTAACGAAGGCCAACAAAGTCGTACGACTACCCTAATCCAATCACATCTCTGTTCCCTCGTAAAATACAAGAAAAAACCCCAATGGGGTATCACGTGCGTACACGTGATCGGGGGTCACGTGTCGACATGTGATGGCTTCCTGAAGGCTCTGAAATGATAAGAGTTGAATCTTAATCAAATGGGGTCACATGTCCACACGCGATGAGCCTTTAAACCCACTGAAAAGAATTAAAGGTATAATAAAACAACAGGGAAAACCACCAATGGGGCATCATGTGCTAACACGTGACCAAGGGTTATGTGCTGACACATGATAATTCTCGAGTTCTTTAAAACAACAGAATTAAATTCTGGTTAAATGCTTAATCAGGGGGTCACGTGCCAACACGTGATGAGTTCCTCAAGATCTCTGAATTAATAGAATTAAATTCTAATTAAATGGTCAATCAGTGGGGTCACGTGCTAACACGTGATAGGCTCTTAAACCTTCTGAACTAATAGAATTAAATTCTAATCAAGGGAAATAAAAAACCCTAATTTTTCCCTAGATCTTTCCAAACAAAAAAGATTGTGCCCTGTAAAGTGGATCACCGTTGGATTAAAAATCCAATGGTGATTAAAAATCACCAATTTATAGAAAGATTCTATGCAAGGAAAGATTTCCCTGAAATTTTCCAGGAATAACAGACAAAATATCTTTTGGATTAAAAATCCAATTGTGAATAAAATTCACTGAGTGATCTAAAAGATCATGTTGTATTGTTGGTTACAAAATCAATTAAAATCTTTCAATGAAAGATTGACTAAACAAACTGATTTTTTTCTTTCTCCTATAAATAAGATCCAAGGGGGAAGAAGAAAGGGATACAGAGAACAAAAAGGAAGGGAGACAACAACATAGAGAGAATACAAAAGAAAAGAGAATTTAATTCTCCAGAGAGAAAATAAGATTTCCTCAGAAGAGAAAGAAACCCTAGGTGAGAAAGGGAAAGAGATCATAAGCTCCACAAAACAAAAAGAGAATTTAATTCTCAAATTAAGAGTTTAACTCTTCTGAATAAGAACTTAGTTCTTCCTTTGGTTGAAAGTCTGCAGAAGCAGATCTCCCCATAAGTTGAGAATTTAATTCTCATCGGGGAGATCCTGCCATGCAGATCTAAAATCTAAGAGAAGACCTAAGTTCAGGGAATTATATTCTCCCACAAAGCACATAGGAATTTAATTCCTCCAAAAAAAATTAGGGTTTAACCCTATAAAAGAATTTAATTCTTTTATATATATAGGAATTTAATTTCTCAAAACAAAATTAGGGTTTAACCCTACAAAAGAATTTAATTCTTAAACAAAAGACTTAAAATTTTCATGCACGTAAAAGCATCAGTATCCAACTTGATCACGTGTGTACACGTGACTCCCTTCCTCAGTGTTCAAAAGAGAACGAATGAAATTGGGTCACGTGCTCCCACGTGACTCTTGGATAAATTCCTCAAAAAAGAGAGAACAAAGCAAAGGCAGAACAGACTTTGGACGCCCTCACATGTCCCCACGTGACCCCTAGCAAATCCCTTTAATATCCAGTGCATGGATGCCCATCACGTGCCCACACGTGATGGCCTTGAAGACTAAAAGTGTTTAACACTTATTTGAATATTCTGAGAATAAAATAAAGGAATCTTGGCCCAATCCTAGGGCGCCTCACGTGTCCTCACGTGAGCGTCTCATTTTTCTAGTGTTTAACACTATTTTAAGCATTTCATCCCTAGTGTTTAACACTATTTTAAATGCATCACGTGGGAACACGTGACCGCCAGATATGTACTAGTGTTTAACACTATTTTCAAACCAGTTTTAGCCTAAATTGGCTAAATCTTCCAGAGGCAAGACTCCCCTTTTGACTGAGCCTCAAATACACCCTTGTCTTCCAAGATTGATCATCTCATATGGTATATAAGTGCTCAGCACTCAATAAAAGACAAAATACGGTCAGAACCCAGACTCATGTTTAGCATTGCTAAATGATGGGGGGCTGAACCCAGACAAATGTTCAACAGTCCAAACAAAGGTCTAACATTTCAAACCTAATTGGACTTAGCCCAAGTTGGCCATAAGTCCTCAATTCAGATTTAACTGAGCCCATGTGCTCATAATCTAATTAATTGATCTTAGCCCTAAATTGGACTACAGATTTCCCAATTAACATTGGTTCAAAGGTACATCTCTTCACTCCTTTGATATTTGTCGTTGTAATCCTTCAACGTCTTCAGAGAGGTGACGGGTCCCCATAACCAATCATTCCATGGACTGTGGGGTCCTTAAACTCATGGACTATGATGTCCTTAAACTTTACGGACTGTGGGGTCCTCAAACTCATGGACTATGATGTTCTTAAACTTTATAGACTATGACGTCTTTAAACTACGGACTGTGGGGTCCTTAAGCCCATGGACTATGATGTCCTTAACCTCGGACTGTGGGATCCTTAAACTATAGACTATGATGTCCTTAACCTTGGACCACCATGTCCCTAAACTGGTAATCGATCGCAATGTCCCTAAACTAAACAATATAGCCCGAATGCTCTTTTGTTGGATCTCAACGATCCCGTTAAGTTGATCTTAGTCTGAAATTAGACTAACGTATCCTTAACAAATGTTTAAGTCGATCTTAGTCTCAAATGAGACTAACGTATTCTTAAACCTAACCCCCAAACCCAAATCTAAGAAAATACGGATTTGGACTAATCCACGCCATATGGGCGACAACATAAATTAGTCTCCGTATACAATCCACGGGCAACCAAAAACAAAACAAACACACACGACATGAAGTGACCATCTGGAGAAGGAGAAAGTGGTTACCGCGATGCGGTAGCGTAATTAACTGCAGGGGCTTGCGTCTGCAGGGAAAGCGTCTCCACAATCAAAAACCCCTCAACGAGGGGGAATCTGACGAAGTCTACTACATCGGCCGCATCCGTTTAAACCTTCGATACATGGTGCCATAAATCAACTTGGCATCTTCGGAGAGGTGGACGGATAGCACTAATTAGCATCTGCCCCCAAATTCAGGCAAGACGAACCTACGCGGTCCCGTCTCTGTGTTCGGCGGAGAACAATCTCATGCAACAAAAAGATAAGAACTAATCAGCTACCGCACACTACGCCTTGACGAAGGCCAACAAACGTAGCACGAATACTAACTAGTTCTTATCTGAAATGACGGAGGGCTACGCAGGTTTTTAAGAAAACCATGAGCGTAATGAACTTGATATCGTTGTAGAATCCAGTGATTTTTGAAAAGGAGTGTTTTTGAGGCTTTTACTAGTTTCGCTAAAGAGGTCACTCCCGGTGAAGGGATCTCGGCTATTTCCTTATCGAATAAGGTGCAGGATATTTCACAAGGAATACCGTTATGCAAA
Source organism: Agapanthus africanus (assembly GCA_030015575.1). Classification (NCBI taxonomy): domain Eukaryota; kingdom Viridiplantae; phylum Streptophyta; class Magnoliopsida; order Asparagales; family Amaryllidaceae; genus Agapanthus; species Agapanthus africanus. The sequence continues at coordinate 451,598,377 of CM057346.1, read as the reverse complement.
GCAAAAACTATAGAAGCAATTAAAAACAAAACCGAGTGAGTTGTAGCATCTGCTAGTTTCGCTAAAGAGGTCACTCCCGGTGAAGGGTTCTCGGCTCTTTCCTTATCGAATAAGGTGCTGGATATTCTACAATGAATACTGCTATGCAAATCAAAAACTAGAGCTACCCTTTTTGAAAATTTGATTCTACAACATCTTTTAAGTTTCTTTTATTTTATTAATCTCATTAATGACGTCCCATCATTTATGCTTCCTAAGCATCATAGAAGAAACGAAAATACAACGTACGCTTATGCTATCCGCATTCGCTACAGTTTCCCGTTATGCACCGTTAGGTTACTTAACTAACGAAATACCGGGGCGGGACTAGCGCGGGTGCAAAACATAAGCAACGTTTATTATATATCATATATACAATAATAAAGCATTCGTCTCACGCATATAAAGTGATCACATCATAGAATATCAGTAGCAGAAGATAACATATGAAATATTGGATATACTAGGAATTCCGTGTTTTATTTAAAGCCTGTATAAAACACGGATTCTATGGTCGCGATGAATAGCCAAACCCACATACCTAGACCCCTACGAGAGTAGCAAGAAACCCTACCAATTCTAGAGTTAGGAGACCCGGACTCGACTCCTCGAGATGGTCTCCCACTGGACTTTAGAACCCGGTTACTTGTGCTCCCCACCTTAGGTCTATCCTAATGCGGAAAAGTAAATAATGTACAACAATGGTGACATCATGCTCAACCCAGAAGTGCCCCAATAAAAGAATATTACATACATTGAATTTTACATGAATGAAAATAAAAGCTCTCATCTCACATAAAACCCCCAGCTATTCAAATCACGACGATCCAATATAACATATCACAGCAACACATAACATCACATGTCATCAACGTAAGTAAATATGCGTATCCCAATTGTTGTTGACATATAGCAATGAAACTGGCGATACACCACATGTTACACTTACAGTCGCAGAAAAGAAAATGTCAAACTATAACATTTGGAATCCATAATCACCTTAGACATCATAAACCCGAAATATCATATACTTCGCATTTCATGCCTAACTACATGAATTCCACATATTGTATCACATTCCAGAAAAAGCTAGACGATGTTAAACATTCCGATCGAATCAACAAACACCTAAAATTTCCCAAAAAGCTCAACACTTGAGCGCAGTTTAAAAATACTCAATACATGCCACGGTACCTATGAACCAGCCGTAGAAGGGTCAACCAATGCCTCACCTGTGGCGCCGAAGAACTACCGCAAACCCTAGGGTTTGGCGGCGGTTCTTACGGTCACAGAATCGAGTTAGGGTTTCGTTCTTCTAGAGGGTCTACCGCTTACTCGCATGATTTTAGAATGTTCTTTAACTTGAAAAAAAATCCAACTCTTGGAAAATTTCCACCGAGTGTTAAAGTGGGTATTTGATATCCGTTCGAACTTTTTAACACCGTTTAAAAGTGTGCAGGACCGAGATTAATATGTGTATGTGCTACCGCATTTTATTCTCGCGACTTGTGACATTGGTCGGTTATATGTGATATAGCCGGGTTATCGGATCAAGTGTTGATTCGATGAGTTGTTGCATTAGATATTAGTCGGTTATATGTAATATAGCCGGATTATTAAATCAAGTGTTGATTTAATAATTTAATGTAGAATTATATATTTGATATATTAAATTATATTAACTAATATTAGCTCACTTAAGTATTACTTTTTCTCACTTGATGATACATTAATATATGTGTGATATATGTTAAATGTATTATTTTATTTTGTTCACAAATAATATATATGTGATATATATCATTGTGACATGATAGGTTATACATGCAACAAGGGTGTATGAGACTCACACCATGCAAGGGTTAATGTTAGGGTTTAATATTTATTATTAAGTAATTAAACATCATTTGGAATTAGTCATGGTTGAGCTTTGAGGAAGCTAGTAGAACCTTTGACTTAGTCCACTTGTTTGTTTTTTCTTAAGATATTTATTAACCTAACTTTCACACTTAGCCATGGTTTAGTCTCTACAGGGGTTAAGGCATGACATATACTCACCATGGTTGCATTTCTAACCTTATGAGTTTTATTCATTCATCACTTCATCTTCTTCTTCCTCATGAAAGATTGCTAGCTTTTTTATATGTGATAAAATATTGTGAGAAAAAGAAAACTAAAGAGGGACCATTTCCTACTTCATCATCCTCTACTATTAGCCATTTAGTTTAGGATGGTTGCTTCACTAAAACCCTAATTTAGTGAAGAGATAGCATGAGCTTGAGTCTTCTCGACGTAGATCATCTTCGGCCTCGAAGATTTCGAGCATGTTTGCATCTTTTACCTTGTGGATCCTCTCAAGAGTTCGGGAGTTCGTTGATCGCAGCGAAGGGACCACAACAAGGAGCATTAGAAGTGAAGGACCGGTCTACAAAGGTTGTATTCCGCATTCAATAAGTTATAAAGTTGTTTACATATCGTTTTTGTATGATTCTCTAGTTAAACATCCTAGGTTAGGGTTATTTTAGCATGGCAAAATTTTAATTTGGCATGGATGATGCCACCCGAAACCTTGCTATCGTGCTTAGGAACCCTACAGTGGTATCAGAGCCTATCTAGAGAATTAGACGGATTGTGTAGGATTACGAAATCGAAACAACTCCGAAACTTGAAAAAACGAACCCTAGTTTCTGTCGAAATTTTCTGAGAGTCAAAATTTTTTTTAAACAACTGCAGAATGTTGTATGTGATGTAATATGAACACTGTAGAAAATCCAGCCCCCTCACCTGTTTTTGGCCGGTCACACCTTGAGAAAAACCGGCCTGCTCGGCCATCTTGTGGATTTTTGGGTTAAAGTTTTTACAGTGTTCCAGTCTCTGGGGTTTGGTATTTCAGGTGTTGCTTGTTTTTGCTTAATTTGCATGTGATGTTATTTTTATGCATTGGCTATTCGGAGTGTTTCGTATTCGTAATTCTATTTTTGTTTCGGGTCTTTTAGACGGTGTTAAAAAGTTCGAACAGATATCAAATACCCACTTTAACCCTCGCTGGAAATTTTCCAAGAGTTAGATTTTTTTTTCAAGGTGTGGCCGGCCAAAAACAGGTGAGGGGGGCTGGATTTTCTACAGTGTCTATATTGCGTCACATACAACAGCGGCTTGGTCATGAATGATAGTAGTCGCAATTTCCATTGCCCTCATTCTAATCCCTTTATATGTCTTTACTTATTACCTTCTGTGCACCACACTTAGGCTAATTGGTTTTCTTCCTTCCCCACCTTTCGGCTCCTGCCTATGGTTTGGAAGAAGGCTATCCAATAAGAGCAATAGGTGTACTCTCCTAATACCAGGAGCATGTTAGTTATATGTATGCCCTAGAGGCCATTACTGTACATGGGATGTATATTGTAGTGGATGCTTGGACATATATAGGGAGGAATTTCTTACTCGATATGATAGTATGCTATCTGGTTGCTCTTTGTCAGCCTACGCTTGACTTGTATAAGTAATGCTGTCTTGCTCTCACATGTTAACAAAGCCCTTAGGATGTGTACTTGACTACCAGGACTATGATGGAGATCATACTAGTGGGGCCAAGGGTATTATACAAGTACACCCTATAATAGTTCCTAGTCGAGGGAGTATCGAGACAGGGCATTAATATTTCAGAGTAGACCAACGTATGCGCTTCTCGACCCATATGATGGACGATGGATGATCATATATCCATTGGTGTTTGACATCAGAGAAGGTATACGAGTGCTCAGTAGAGACTGGGTACATTGGACGGACTCGCCGAGAACTCCTAGATGGTATTATACCTATCGTCGGATAGCAGTTCTCTGGTGACACTGGTACAGGTTAGTCTGTAGACCCGGGATCGTCATAGAGTCTTGTGTGATTCCCACTGTGCTTTGATTTCCACCATACCACGGTCAAGAGATTATGCAAAAAGGTGGTTTTTGGGTACAGTCCCGAGTCACATGGAGGCAATGAGCGATAGGAGGGGTTTCGTCTCTTCCGGTATTGGGAGTTGATGTTGAGCTATGCTCGATTGGCCATAACAGGAAATCCCTGGCCAGGGTTGCTGAGATTTACTGGTAAGTGTTATCAATAGTTTCTCGAACCATTATGGACCTTGCATCGGCATGACTTATCAGACTATTGGGGTCTGACGTTATACCACCCCCAGGCTTCGATATGCGACATATCTGACGAAGAGACCGGACTGTACGGTAGTGTAACTGATTGGATTCGCAGGAGTATGAGCAGGCTTGCTTGTTGATCTTCTGATCGCTCAATACCCGGGTGGCCGTTATGTTTAGCAGACCGCTTGCGGCTTGTGGGTGTTTGATGTGATCATCACTTACTGCCGGCGTATTGACGAGTCTTTAGAGTCCTACACAAAGGTTTCCTGGTTCATGCGAAACGGAGTAGGAGCATATATGAGATATGTGCGGGACCGAGATTAGTGCGCATATGTGATACCGCATTCTATTCTCGCGATTTGTGTATCGATCGGTTGTATGTGATATAGCCGGGTTATCGGATCAAGTTGTTGATTCGATAAATTGATACATTGGATATTAGTCGGTTATATGAGATATGACAGGATTATTAAATCAAGTGTTTATTTAATAATTTAATGTATAATTATATATTTGATATATTAAATTACATTAACTAATATTGGCTCACTTAAGTATTCATTTTTCTCATTTTTGATACATTAATATATATGTGATATATGTTAATTGTATTGTTTTTGCACACATAAATATATGTGATATATTTTAGTGTGTCATGCTAGGTTACACATGCAACATGGATGTATGAGACTCACACCATGCTAGGGTTAATGTTAGGGTTTTATATTTATTAAGTAATTACAAATTAGTGGAATTAACTCATGGCTAGAAGCTTGGAGAAGCTTGTAGATAAGTTTTGACTTAGTCCACTTCTTTGTTTTTACTTAAGATATTTATTTGACCTAACCATTAACCATACACAATGGTTAACTCTCTACATGGGTTAGTGTTAGTGATATACTCATCCATGGTTGCATTTCTAACAAAATGAATGATTACTTCATCACTTCATCACTTCATCTTCTTCCTCCTCTTAAAGCTTTCTAGCTTTTGACAAAGTGATGGAATAAAATGAGAAAATCAAATATAAAGTGAGCAATATTCCTACTTCATCATCCTCTACCATTAGCTATTTAGTTTAGGGTGTTTGCTTCACTAATATCACCATTAGTGAAGAGGTAGCATGAGCTTGAGTCTCTTCGACGTAGATCATCTTCGGCTTCGAAGGTATTGAGCAAGCTTGTTCATTTCTTCATGTGACCCTTACTAGAGTTCGGATGTTCACTAGTAGGGGCGAAAGGACTACTATACGGAGCTTTAGAAGTGAAGGACCGGTTTACAAAGGTTGTATTCCGCATTCACTTAGATGTAAAGTTGTTTACATATCATGTTTAACCCTAATTCTCTAGTTCGATTGCTTGGTTGGTTTATTTAGCACCCCAAAATTTTTAAATTGCATTTTTGATGCTTGCCAAAACCTTGCTAAGGTGCTAAGCTAACCCTACAGTGGTATCAGAACCAAGCTAGAGCATTAGGCGTTTTCTATATAAAGTTAGAATTCCGATCGAACCCTGAAAGCCCGAAACAACCCCCTCTCTGGAAATTTTTCCAATAGCTGGATTTTTCCATGTTAAAAATATTCAGAAAAACATGCAGGAAATTCTATGGACACGCCTGAAGAACGAAACCCTAATTCGTTTAAGTGACCGCGGATCCGCGGCCAAAACATGGTTTTGGCGGCGGATCCGCGGCGCCATTTAAGAGGCTTGGGTCGGGCCTTCAGCTGTAGGTTCGTAGGTACCGTGGTATATCTCTGGTTAACTTTAACAGTGCTCAAGTGTTGAGCTTTCTGGGAAATTTGGGAATTCGCTGATTCGATCGAATTGTTTAAACTTCGCCTAGCTTTCTGTGATTGTGATACAATATTTGGAATTCATATTGTTAGGCATGAAATCCGAAGTATGTGATATTTCGGGTTTATGATGTCTAAGGTGATTGTGGATTCCAAATGTTGTAGTATGCCATTTTCTTTTCTGCGACCGTAAATGTAATATGTGGTGTATCGCCGGTTTCGGTGCTATATGTCAAAGACAATTAGGATACGCATATTTACTTACGTTGTTGACATGTGATGTTATGTGTTGTTGTGATATGTTATATTGGATCGTCGTGTTTTGAATAGCCGGGGATTTTTATGTGAGATGTGTAAAATTCAATGTATGTAATATTATTTTATTGGGGAACTTCCGGGTTGAGGATGATGTCACCATTGTTGTATATTATTTACTTTTCCGCATTAGGATAGACCCAAGGCGGGGAGCACAAGTAACCGAGTTCTAGGGTCCAGTAGGAGACCATCTCGAGGAGTCTGTTAGTTGTATGTATGCCCTAGAGGCCAGTATTGTACAGATGATGTATATTATATTGGATGCTTGGACATATATAGAGAGGACTTTCTTGCTCGATATGATAGTATGCTATCTGGTTGCACTTTACTTTAACATGTATACTTGTCTCTTTATACTGTTTTATAGTTACATGTTGGTAAAGCCCTTAGGATGTGTACTTGACTACCTGGACTATGATGCGGATCATATTAGTGGGGACATGGTAGTCCATAAGTACATCCTTCAAGGTCCCTAGTCATGGGTGTATCGAGACGGGGCATCGATATACCAGTGTAGACTAGCGTATACGCTTCTCGACCCATGAGATGGGCGATGGATGATCCCATATCCATTGGTGTTTGACATCAGAGCTGGTATACGGGTGCTCAGTGGAGACTGGGTACACTGGACGGACTCGCCGAGAACTCCCAGATGGTATTATACCTCACGTCAGATGGCAATTCTCTGGTGACACTTGTGCAGGTTAGTCTGTAGACCCGAAATCGTCATAGAGTCTTGTGTGATTCCTACTGTGCTTTGATTTCCACCTTACCACGTCCATGAGGGCATGTAAAACGGTGGTTTTTGGGTACAGTCCCGAGTCACATGGAGGCAATGAGCGATAGGAGGGGTTTCGTCTCTCCCGGTATTGGGGGTTGATGTTGCGCTGTGCTCGATTGGACATAACAGGGAAGTCCCTGGCCAGGGCTGATTTAGAGATTTACTGGTAAGTGTTACCAGTAGTTTTTCGACCCGTTATGAGCCTCACATCGGCACGACTTATCGGTTATTGGGGTCTGACGTTTACCATCCCTAGACTTGATATGCGACATATCAGACGAGGGGACCGGACTGTACGGGAAGTGTTACCGGCAGGCTTTTACAGGAGTTGGAGCGGGCTTGCTTGCTGATCTTCTGATCGCTCAATACCCGGGTAGCCGTTACGTCCAGCTAGTACCGCTGACGGCTTGTGGGTGCTTGATGTGATCATTACCTACTGCCGGCGTATTGACGAGTCTTTAGAGTCCTATATAGAGGTTTTACTGGCTCAGGCAAAACGAAATAGGAGCACGTATGTGATATGTGCGGGACCGAGAATAATGCATGTATGTGATACCGTATTCTATTCTCGCGACTTTTTGTATCGGTCGGTTATATATGATATAGCCGGGTTATCGAATCAAGTGTTGATTCGATAAGTCGATACAATGGATGTTAGTCGGTTATATGAGATATGACCGGATTATTAAGTCAAGTGTTGATTTAATAATTAAGTGTATAATTGTATATTAGATATACTAGTTCACATTTACTAACACTTGTTCACTTTAGGTTTTTTCTCACATGAACACAACTTTAATATATATGTGATATATATTAAAATGTGTTTTCTTTTTGTATCATGGTTGATGATACACATGACTTGGGTGTATGAGACCTACACCATGCTATCTATTATGTTGGGTTTTTATATTTTAAGTAATTACAAAATTAGTGGAGGATTAGATCAATGCATAAAGCTTGTGGATACATTGACTAAGTCCACTTGAGTTTGTTTTTACTATGGATATTTCTTAACCCAACTATAAGGATTAGCCATGGGTTAAGTCTCTACAAGAGTTAGTATATGATACTCACTCACCATGGTTAGCCTTCTCACTTGATCATTATCCTCATCTCTTTCTTTTGTTCTTCTTCTTCATTGCTAAAAAGAAAAAGCTTGCTAGGGTTTGATCCAAAGTGAGAAAGATTGTGAGAAATAAAATTCTAAAGAGAACCCACTTCCTATTTCTCCATCCTCTACTAGACTAGCACTTTAGTTTAGGGTGTTTGCTCCACTAATTCTCAAGTTAGTGAAGTAGAAGCTTGAGTTGGCATCCCCTCGACGTAGATCATCTTCGGCCTCGAAGACTTCAAGCAAGGACGCCTCTTTCCCTTTGTGAAGCCATGCAAGGGTCCGGGAGAACCATGATCACAGCGAAGGGACTTCAACAAGGAGCTATAGAAGTGAAGGACCGATCTACAAATGTTGTATTTCGTATTCACTTAGTCGTAAACATAGTTTACTTGCATATGAAACCCTAATTTTCTAGCAACGATCTTGCTTAGGGTTATTCGGCACGGCTAAAATTTTAAACGGGCATGGTTGATGCATTGTAGAACCTTATTAGAGTGTCTAGTAACCCTACAGTAGTATCAGAGCCTAGCTATGTAAGTCCATGCTACCCTTCCCCGGTACTTACGGGGTTGCAGAATTGGTGAAAAACGATTTTCAAGAGGGTGGTAACATGGACTACCAATACGGATCTTTGTTAAACTACTAACTAACAACCTAACAAGAGTTTACGTACTCGGTTAGGGGGCTATACCTTTCTTGAACTCCTTCGTCTTTGACTCCTCCCGGTGTACGGATCGGCCTCACCTCGTCGTCTTCTTGCGCCGAAGATGGATCCACCCGAAAGCTTCTACCTTTGGCTTCTTCTTCGAACTTTGAAGAAACTAGATCACTTGGCTTGCTAGGCCTTGTGAACTAGAATGAGTAGAGGAATGTTTTGGTGTCTTTTTATCTCTAAGGCAATGAGTCTCAACACATGAGAATGGTTTGCCTTGAGGTAGAGAGAGCAAGAGGAAGAGGGAGAGCTTGAGAATGAGAGAGCTCAAGAGAGAGAAAGCAAATGATAGAATGAACCATACTCTTCTCATTCTCACCTCTCATAATCCAAAAGCCATCATAACAAAATAGTAATCAAGTATTGTGTAAATGGTTTAAGTCAAAATGGCTATATCATTTCATGCACTCATTTTGCATAAATAAACAAGCAAGCAAATGTCTTTGCCATGGAATGATAGCCATTGTCATGATGATGGTCAACTAGTCCAACCTAGTCAACCGGTCAACAAAGTCAACAAGTCAACAAAGTCAACCCCTCAACAACCATGTCACTATAATACTTAATTAATATTAATGTTAATCATATATCTTATTCTCATTAGGGTTAAGCAAAAGTCAATGGTCAACAGTCAACTGTCAACAACCCCAATGAGAATACTCTGCCTCTGTCTCTCTATCAACTGTGCATACACACCCGCATCCGCGTTCCGAGGAACACGAATACAAACGAGATAAAACCAATCCCAAAACGTACACTAGGATCTGGCTTAAACCAAAGCCCGCTAGTGTTAACTGTCCGGACACTGTAGGTGCACAAGTGCACGGATGTGACCGAACCCTGTCGCAAAACCATGCGACCTATCGCAAAACCATGCGACCCCCTACTCTTTTGCCTAAAGGCGAATAGCTTTCTGTGTGGGATTCTAAGGACTCGACACTACGCTGGCAGTGGGTTTAACCACAGACCGCAAGCAACACTATCTGTGCGTAACGGTCCCCAGGTAGATGCCGACAAGAAGACTGACGAGGTGAAACCCATCTGAACTCCTACTGAGTCTGAATGTGACAGTCTCCGTACAGTCCGGTCTGTTCGTCTGATACATCGCATGGCGGGCCTAGGGGGCGGTAAACGTTAGTCCCCTAATAGCGGTACATGTCATGCCGGAGTGAAGCCCAAAACACTCTGAGATAACACTGGAAGCCTACCAGTATATCTCGCTTGCCCTGGCCAGGGACTACTCGTGTAATGGCTCTCCTAGACACAGCGCGATGTCAACCCTTAATACCGGGAGAGACGGATCCTGTCTAACTGTTACTGCCTCCAAGTACTTCGGGACTGCACCCAACTACTACCTGTTTGCACGACTCCTTTGAGCCGTGGTAGGGTAGTAATCAAAGTACAGTGGGAACACACTCGAGGCGAAGTGACAGTGTCAAGTCAGCGGACTAAGCTGTACTCATGTCACCTGGGAACTGATAACTGACGATAGGTATAGTACCAACCAACAGTTCCCGACGAGTCCTGTCTAGTGTACTCGTAACCCAACGAGCACCCGCATACTATCTCCAGTACGACGTACTGATGGCTGTGGGACAGACCATCTCCCACACTGGGATGAGAAGCGCATACGCTAGTCTACTCCGGAGTATCGATGCCCTGTCTCGATAGTCCTGCGACTAGGGACCTGCATAAGGATGTGCTTATAGATTACCCAGCCCCCACGAGTGTGACTGCCATCACAACGCCGGTAATCAAGCAAAGATCCTAAGGGCTCCACTAATGTGTATAGGTGATATACTAAAATAAACACATGTACACATTGAAGTAGAAACAAACCAAGTAGCATACTACCATTTTGAGCAAGATTGTTTATACAACTGTGAATATCCCAAGCTTCCATTAAGTAATATACAAACTAGTATGATACAGTAATGGCCTCTAGGGCATATACACTAACAATCTCCCACTTGCACTAAGGCCATGTACTGGCGTATCGAAGACTTATCATCTCGATCAGCCGCTCGAACTGAGTCTGGGGTAAGGCCTTTGTGAGTGGATCAGCAGTGTTATCTTCCGTAGAAACTCTCCGAACCTCGATCTCCTGGCGACCCACGATCTCCCTGATCAGGTGATACTGCCTCAAGATATGTCTGGACTTCTGATGGGACCTTGGTTCCTTCAATAAAGCTATAGCCCCGTTGTTGTCGCAATACAGAGGTATTGGATCAACAATGGACGGAACCACCTGAAGTTCAGTTAAGAACTTCCTTACCCAGACAGCTTCTTTTGCGGCATCTGCAGCAGCGATATATTCCGCTTCCATCGTCGAGTCAGCAACGGTTTCCTGTTTGGAACTCTTCCAACACACCGCCCCTCCATTGAGGGTAAAGACATAACCCGACATGGACTTGGAATCATCCTTGTCACTTTGGAAGCTGGAGTCAGCAAAGGCCTCGATCTGGAGGTCTTTTCCGCCATACACCAAGAACATCTCCTTAGTCCTTCTCAGGTACTTGAGAATGTTCTTTACTGCTATCCAATGTTTCTCCCCAGGGTTTGACTGATACCGGCTTACCACACTCAGTGCATAAGCTACATCTGGTCTGGTACACAACATCGCATACATTATAGAGCCTACCGCAGAAGCGTAGGGTATAATAGACATGCGATCCCTTTCCAAATCAGTCTTGGGAGACATCTCTTTGGAGAGGGTGATCCCGTGACAAGCCGGTAGATTACCGCGCTTGGAATCTTCCATACTGAATCTTTTCAGTATGGTGTCGATGTACCTGGACTGTGAGAGTCCCAGTATCCTCTTGGATCTGTCGCGATAGATCCGGATCCCCAGAATGTATGAGGCATCACCCATGTCTTTCATGGAGAACCTATGTGACAAGAACCCCTTGACAGATTGTAGCATAGGAATGTCATTTCCTATTAAGAGAATGTCATCCACATATAAAACGAGGAATACTACAGTTCTCGCTACAAATCTACTATAGATGCATGGTTCATCTGGATTTTTGATAAAGCCAAATTTCTTGACCGTCTCATCAAAACAGATGTTCCAACTCCGCGATGCCTGCTTTAGTCCATAGATGGACTTAAGCAACTTGCACACCTTTCCGCTGCTCCCACTCTGAATGAAACCCTCTGGTTGGTCCATATAGACACACTCTTCTAAATTTCCATTTAGAAAAGCGGTCTTTACATCCATTTGCCAGATCTCATAATCGTGGAAGGCAGCAATGGCAAGAAGGATCCGAATGGATTTCAGCATAGCCACTGGAGAAAAGGTTTCGTCATAGTCCAAGCTAGGTCTTTGATGGAAACCCTTTGCAACAAGTCTAGCTTTATAGGTCTCAACCTGTCCATCTACACCAATCTTCCTTTTGAAGATCCACTTGCATCCTACGGGTTTTACCCCGTCTGGAGCAATGTCCAACGCCCATACTTTGTTGGTGTACATGGACTCCATTTCGGTCCGCATTGCATCCAGCCATTTTACCGAGTCAACGCTCTGAACGGCCTGCTGGAAGCTAGTAGGCTCATCATAATCTATGATGCAATCCTCTCTATCCCCGTCTATGAGAAAACCGTAGTATCTCTCGGGCGGATGAGACTGCCTACTACTCCTGCGGAGCGGCGTAGGAATGTCCTGATCTTTTAAACTCTCTGGTTCTACTAAGCTTTCAGTAATAGTCCGTGGTTCTGGAATTTCTTCCAGTTCTACTGCGCTCCCACTAATTTCCTTTTCTAAGAACTGGTGTTCTAGAAAGTGGGCATGACGAGAAACAAAAACCTTTTGTTCCTCTTCGCAGTAGAAGAAATATCCCTTGGAGTTCTTTGGATATCCCATAAACTTGCACTGTACTGAGCGTGCCTCGAGTTTGTCCACATGCTGCTTTTTGACAAAAGCTGGACTTCCCCATGTCTTAATGTGATTAAGGTGGGGCCTCTTCCCACACCACATCTCATATGGTGTGGTAGGCACAGTCTTAGTGGGAACTCGGTTCAAAAGGTATGCAGCTGATTCTAGCGCATACCCTCAGAATGATCGCGGTAACTCAGCGTTACTCATCATGGACCGTACCATATCCAATAGGGTTCGGTTCCGTCTCTCCGATACACCGTTATGTTGCGGAGTGTATGGAGGAGTAAGCTGAGAGAGAATTCCGTTCTCTTTTAAATAGTCTAGGAACTCGGCACTCAAGTATTCACCACCTCGATCCGATCTTAGAATCTTGATACTTTTGCCGGTTTGTTTTTCTACTTCATTCTTATATTCCTGGAATTTTCCAAAGGCTTCGGATTTATGTTTCATTAAGAAGACATAACCATACCTTGAAAAGTCCTCCGTAAAAGTAATGAGGTAAGAAAAACCGCTTCGCGCATGTGTAGACATTGGACCGCACACGTCGCTGTGTACGAGTCCCAAGAGCTCGCTCGCTCTTACTCCATGTCCAGTGAACGGAGTCTTTGTCATCTTTCCTTTGAGACAGGATTGACAAGTGGCATACGATTGATATTCGAACGGATCCAAATATCCTTCTGTATGTAACTTAGTCAATCTTCTCTCATTGATGTGACCCAGTCTACAATGCCATAAGAAAGTCTGATTGATTTCTGGAGACTTTCTTTTGTGTGTATTCTGGACATTGAAAATCTGTGGTTGGTTTAATACGTATATACCATTGCTCAATGTACCTGACCCAATCAGAACTTGATTAAGGTGAATGTTTACAACATTGCTTACAAACGCAAATTCATAACCTTCTTTAGAAACCAAAGATACAGAAATGATATTACAAGTTGCGTTGGGTACAAAAAAGCAATTACGCAAAACCAAAACATGTCCATCTGACATTCCCAGGTGATAGTCCCCCACGGCCTTAGCATCCATGCTAGCTCCGTTTGCAACTTTGAGGGTCATGTCACCTGCCTTCAAAAACCTATGGTTTCTCAACGCTTGCAAAGAATTACAGATATGAGATCCTGATCCGGTATCCAATACCCAGGAAGTAGAGTTTATTGAAAGACAGTTTTCAATAACATACACACCTGAAGCTGAAGCCGCAACCTGCTTCAGATCCTGTGTTATGGCCTTCCAAGCCCTGCAATCTTTCTTCCAGTGTCCACTCTTATGACAATAGAAGCATTCTTCTTTATCCACAAGCTTCCCCACTTTCTTTGTTGCTTTTGCCTTTCCCTTCGTTTCCACTTTACTAACACCGCCCCTTGGTTTGGCGGGGGCTTTCTTCTTCTTTCCTTTGGCTTTCGCCTTGGACCTAGAAGAGAAAGATCCTCCTACAAACAAAGTGGATGTTTCCCTACCTTTCTGTAGGGTGCTCTCTGCACTCCTCAGCATGTTGAGGAGTTCTGAAAGTTCAACTTCCTTTTCTTGTAAGTTGAAGTTCAGGATAAACTGGGCGTAAGTGGAAGGAAGGGACTGAAGAATCAAGTCCGTATAGAGCTTATTCTCCAACATGGTCCCAAGGTCCGCGAGCTCCTCAATGTAGCCAATCATCTTAAGCACGTGTTCCGCTACCGATGATCCGATGGCCAACCTTGCCGAAAATAACTTCTTCGACACTTCGTATCTGGCGATACGAGATTGCTCTCCATACAGTTCTTTTGTATGGAGAAATATGGATTCGAGGTCCATATTCTCGTGCCTCCTCTGATGTTCGTTGTCCATAGAGGCAAGCACGAGGCACTTGGCCTTCGTGCAGTCTAGTTCCTAGGTCTTACGGATTTCTTTATCCGCGACGCTGGTTTTGGGACCTGGGACAGGGGGAGCTTTGGTGGTAAGAAGATACCCCAGCTTGTCGTAAGTGATTGCCATCTTGACATTCCTGAGCCAATCTTTGTAGTTTGGCCCTGTCAGTATGTTTTTATCTAGTAATAACTTAAGTCCGGTCATGTCGATTGGTCGCTGCAATTAGGAGAGAGAGAAGAAAACACTCAGCATGATGCTCTTGCAAGTTTAGAGTGGTTTTTAGTTTGTCTAAACAGGATGGCTCCCACTGTATCTCGAATTCCTCCTCAAACCAAAAAGGAAGAATTAGTCAGAATCAATCTCACCGTACAATACTTGCTTAACCGTTCAGCCAGGCCAGTGTTGGTACTTCGAAGGAGGTTTTCCAACGCTTTCGCGAAGTTCCTTAATTAAATAACCTCTTTTCCCTGGGGGCATAGCCCCGCTAATACTTTTCTAGACACCTACTTGGTTTATAGCATTGATCGTTAAGTGAGAAATTTTCCGAGGAGTAGCATATACTCACAGTAGGATCGGGATCCAAATATCATCGCGTGACGAAACTGAAGGAATCCTACCAAAATCATCACACTCCAAATGGTATGCAACTCTAGCAAGTTTCAGTACTTATGAAATTCCCGATGTGGATTTTTGCCCCATGCTCTTATGACCTTGATTTTTGCCAAAATATCATAAGTCACATGTCAAGTTCTACCCGTCATTATCCAGGTTAATTGGGACCCACCCGTACCTACCCTTGACTTTGGCCAAAATGGCAGTACGACTGTCCCAAACCAACGCATCTATCTATGCTGCACATGAATACCCAATAGCTACCAATAACTATGCCTTGACTTTGGCCAACATACATAGCTTGAATACTATTGACTATTCATGTGAAACGACGGAGGGCTACGAATGGTTTTGGCTAAACCGTGAACGTAGTGAACTTGATATAATCGATGGAACGAGATAGCTTTTAAAAGGAGTGGCTCAAGCTCCGCATTTAAAAGTTGGTTTTGAAAAGAACCGAGTGGTTTTTCGAAAGTGTTCCAACGACTTTTACTTGGTTTATTTTTCTTTGCATTAGTTCTTTTAATGCGTATTTTTCTTGCATTAGTTCTTTTAATGCGTCCCATCATTTAATCCTACCATTACAGAAAACAACCAAAATATGACGTACGCTTATGCCATTCGCATTCACCACGGGCCCCGTCATTACCCGTTAGGTTACTTAACTAACGACAGAGCGGGGGCTGGGCTAGCGCGGCTGCAAAACATAAGCAACGCCTAAATAATATCATATATAGATATATTGCAATGATAGCCATTTCAGATCACAGACGAACACATTGGATATACTAGGAATCCGCAATTCGTACGAGCCTATAACGAAAAGTAGGTTACACGGTCGTGGTGAATAGCCAATACCCCACCCAAGACCCCTACGGGTGCGGCAAACTACCCGCCAAATATCCGAAGCGGAGCAACCTCCCTCAACGACGTGAGTAGGCCACTCGGCACTTCGAGATACCCGGTAGTTTGTGCACCCCACCATAGGTCTATCCTAGGAGCAAAAACAGTAAAAAGAAATTATACAATGACGGCTACAACCCCGACCCGGTTGTGCGGCCATACAAATAATATTACATCAATTTACATATTTACATGAATTGAAAGAAAAGAAAACTCTCATCTCACAACCCCCGGCTATTCATCCGTGACAATCCAATGAATTCATATACACATACCAGCAACATTACAGATCACAGATTTGTATAACCTCCACTAATCGACATATAGCGATTAGCAGACGTTCAATACAAATATCACATCACAGATATAAACCCGTTAGCATTAGTCTTTAGAAGTTCGATCAAAATACGGTTTTTAAATCCCCAAAATCAAAATTTTCTTTCTGGAAAATCTGGACTGAAAAAACATATACCAAAAATCCCAAAATACCCCATAGAACAAACTGCAGTGAAGACGATCCAAAGAGGAGCTAAATCGGCCGCGGAACCGCGGCAATAGCAAGCTATTGCCGCGTTTCCGCGGCGGTTTGATGGGTTCTCTGGACCGTTTTTCTACAGTAGACTATAAAAACCCTGAGTCGATTTTTAAAGCATGATTTATTATTTTTACAGCACTTTAAAAATTGACAGCAAGTTTGATTTCGGGGTGTATTTCGTGACTTTTTCTCCGATCGAATTTCTAGTTACTATGCTAACATGTTAGGTAGTGTTTAACTAGGCTCTGATACTACTGTAAGTCCATGCTACCCTTCCCCGGTACTTACGGGGTTGCGGAATTGGTGAAAAACAATTTTCAAGAGGGTGGTAACATGGACTACCAATACGGATCTTTGTTAAACTACTAACTAACAACCTAACAAGAGTTTACCTACTCGGTTAGGGGGCTATACCTTTCTTGAACTCCTTCGTCTTCGACTCCTCCCGGTGTACGGATCGGCCTCACCTCGTCGTCTCCTTGCGCTGAAGATGGATCCACCCGAAAGCTTCTACCTTTGGCTTCTTCTTCGAACTTTGAAGAAACTAGATTACTTGGCTTGCTAGGCCTTGTGAACTAGAATGAGTAGAGGAATGTTTTGGTGTCTTTTTATCTCTAAGGCAATGAGTCTCAACACATGAGAATGGTTTGCCTTGAGGTAGAGAGAGCAAGAGGAAGAGGGAGAGCTTGAGAATGAGAGAGCTTAAGAGAGAGAAAGCAAATGATAGAATGAACTATACTCTTCTCATTCTCACCTCTCATAATCCAAAAGCCATCATAACAAAAATAGTAATCAAGTATTGTGTAAATGGTTTAAGTCAAAATGGCTATATCATTTCATGCACTCATTTTGCATAAATAAACAAGCAAGCAAAAGTCTTTGCCATGGAATGATAGCCATTGTCATGATGATGGTCAACTAGTCCAACCTAGTCAACCGGTCAACAAAGTCAACAAGTCAACAAAGTCAACCTCTCAACAACCATGTCACTATAATACTTAATTAATATTAATGTTTATCATATATCTTATTCTCATTAGGGTTAAGCAAAAGTCAATGGTCAACAGTCAACTGTCAATAGTCAACAGTCAACAACCCCAATGAGAATACTCTGCCTTCGTTTCTCTATCAACTGTGCATACACACCCGCATCTGCGTTCCGAGGAACACGAATACAAACGAGATAAAACCAATCCCAAAACGTACACTAGGATCTGGCTTAAACCAAATCCCGCTAGTGTTAACTGTCCGGACACTGTACGTGCACTAGTGCACGGATGTGAATGAACCCTGTCGCAAAACCATGCGACCTGTCGCAAAACCATGCGACCCCCTACTCTTTTGCCTAAAGGTGAATAGCTTTCTGTGTGGGACTCTAAAGACTCGACACTACACTGGCAGTGGGTTTAACCATAGACCGCAAGCGGCATTAGCTGTGCGTAACGGTCCCCAGGTAGATGCCGACAAGAAGACTGACGAGGTGAAACCCATCTGAACTCCTACTGAGTCTGAATGTGACAGTCTCCGTACAGTCCGGTCTGTTCGTCTGATACATCACATGGCGGGCCTAGGGGGCGGTAAACGTTAGTCCCCTAATAGCGGTACAAGTCGTGCCGGAGTGAAGCCTAAAACACTCTGAGACAACACTGGAAGCCTACCAGTATATCTCGCTTGCCCTGGCCAGGGACTACTTGTGTAATGGCTCTCCTAAACACAGCGCGATGTCAACCCCCAATACCGGGAGAGACGAATCCTGTCTAACCGTCACTGCCTCCAAGTGCTTCGGGACTGCACCCAACTACTACCTGTTTGCACGACTCCTTTGAGCCGTGGTAGGGTAGTAATCAAAGTACAGTGGGAACACACTCGAGGCGAAGTGACAGTGTCAAGTCAGCGGACTAAGCTGTACTCATGTCACCTGGGAACTGATAACTGACGATAGGTATAGTACCAACCAACAGTTCCCGACGAGTCCTGTCCAGTGTACTTGTAACCCAACGAGCACCCGCATACTATCTCCAGTACGACGTACTGATGGCTGTGGGACAGACCATCTCCCACACTGGGATGAGAAGCGCATACGCTAGTCTACTCCGGAGTATCGATGCCCTGTCTCGATAGTCCTGCGACTAGGGACCTGCATAAGGATGTGCTTATAGATTACCCAGCCCCCACGAGTGTGACTGCCATCACAACGCCGGTAATCAAGCAAAGATCCTAAGGGCTCCACTAATGTGTATAGGTGATATACTAAAATAAACACATGTACATATTGAAGTAGAAACAAACCAAGTAGCATACTAACATTTTGAGCAAGATTGTTTATACAACTGTGAATATCCCAAGCTTCCATTAAGTAATATACAAACTAGTATGATACAGTAATGGCCTCTAGGGCATATACAGTAACAAGCTAGAGCATTAGGCGATGTATTAACGAAGTTTAAACTCCGAACGAACCCGAATACGTCGATTTAACCCCCTCTCTGGACATTTTTTCAAATCTGTGATTTTTCTAAATTAAAAATACCTAAAAAATTCAGCAGGGTTTTCTAAGAATTGTGGTGAAAAACGACAGCATATTACGTACAAGCCGCCGCGGAACCGTGGCCGTACCCTGCTTGGGCCGCGGATCCGCGACAGTACAGAGGAAATATGCCATCGTTTTTGTACTGTAATTTCTATTTCTAAAATTGCTATTTTCTGGGTATTTTTAAAACTGACTCAAGTGTTGAGTATTTTGGGGTTTATTTTGTAATCGTCGATTCGATCGGAGAATTTAATTTTGTTTTGTTATTCTGGATAATTTAGAAAGTATTAAAATGTTCGAACGGATATCATTAACTCAATTTTTCCCGGCACGAAAAACATTCAAGTGTTGAATTTTTCTCGGGTTTAAATCTTTTGGAAATACGTGCGTATGAT
Source organism: Agapanthus africanus (assembly GCA_030015575.1). Lineage (NCBI taxonomy): Eukaryota > Viridiplantae > Streptophyta > Magnoliopsida > Asparagales > Amaryllidaceae > Agapanthus > Agapanthus africanus. The sequence continues at coordinate 451,578,779 of CM057346.1, read as the reverse complement.
GCGATGGACCCTCTAGAAGACAACAAACCTTAACTCGATTATGTGACCGTCTTGAACTGCCTTTTGAACCTTAGGGTTTGGGGCAGTACGGTGTGCCACATGTGAGGCGTTGGCTTGACCCTTCTACGGCTGGACCGTTGCTACTGTGACGTATTCTGGAATTTTTGAACTCCGCTCAAGTGTTGAGCTATTTAGGAAATCTTGGGTATTTGATTATTTGATCGGAAAGTTTAATACTGTCTATTTATCTGGAATGTGATACAACATGTGGAATTCATACAGTTAGGCATGAAATGCGAAATATGTGATATTTCGGATTTACGATATCTAAAGAGATTGTGGATTCCAAATGTTGTAGTTTTACACTTTCTTTTCTGCGACCGTAAGTGTAATATGTGATATCACTGGTTTCGTTGCTATATGTCAAGGACAATTGGGATGCACATATTTACTTACGTTGATGACATGTGATGTTATGTGTTGCTGGATATGTTATATTGGATCGTCGCGTTTTGAATAGCCGGTTTTTTTTATGTGAGATGAGAGTTTTTATTTTCATTCATGTAAAATTAAATGTATGTAATATTCTTTTATTGGGGCACTTCCAGGATGAGGTTGATGTCACCTTTTGTATATTATTTACTTTTCCGCACTAGGATAAACCCAAGGAGGAGAGCACAAGTAACCGGGTTCTGGAGTCCAGTGGGAGACCAACTCGAGGAGTCGAGTCCGGGTCTCCTAACTCTAGAATTGGTAGGGTTGCTTGCCGCTCTCGTAGGGGTCTAGGGGTATGGGTTTGGCTATTCATCGCGACCGTGGAATCCGTGTTTTATAAAGGTTCAAAATAAAACACGGACGTCCTAGTATATCCAATGTTTCATATGTTTCTTCTGCTGCGATATCTGTGATGTGATCATTTGATGTGCCGTGATAAATACTGTATATAGTATATATGATATATTATATAGGCGTTACTTATGTTTTACACCCGCGCTAGCCCTGCCCCGCTCTGCCGTTAGTTACCTAACCTAACGGTGCACGAGGGGACATCGAGGCGAATGCGGATGGCATAAGTGTACGTCGTATTTATCTGTGATATTTAGGTGACTTAAATGATGGGACTTCATTAATGTGATTAATGAAAGAAAAGAAACCTAAAAGATGTTGTAGAATCAAATTTTTCAAAAAGGGTAGCTACAGTTTTGCTTTGCATAGCGATATATATGATATATCCCGCACCTTATTCGATGAGGAAAGAGCCGAGATCCCTTCACCGGGAGTGATCTCTTTAGCAAAACTGGCAGATGCTACAACATTCGGTTTGCTTTTGATTGTTTTTGGAGTTTTGCTTTGCATAGTGATGTATATGATATATCCTGCACCTTATTCCATAAGGAAAGAGCCGGGATCCCTTCACCGGGAGTGACATCTTTAGCAAAACTAATAAAAGCCTCAAAATCACTCCATTTCAAAATTCACATGATTCTACAACGATATCAAGTTCATTACGCAATAGGTTTTCAGAAAAACCTGTCGTAGCCCTCCGTCATTTCAGATAAGTCCTACTTAGTATTCGTGCTATATTTGTTGAGCTCCGTCAAGGCGTAGTGTGCGGTAGCTAACTAGTATTTATCTGCTTATGCATATGATGCAGATTGGATTAGGATAGTCGTACGACCTTGTTGACCTCCGTCAAGGGTCGTGCGGGTGGGTTTGATTCAATCAAGAAATGACGGGTTGAACTTGACTTGCACCCTGTGGTTTGTTGACCTCCGTCAAGGTCATGGGATGCTTGGGGCAAAATATTATCGGGAATTTCAAGTGTTGAGGTTTGCAATGAGATTGCATACCTTCTATGAGATAGTTGGATCCCGATACCTAATGCGAGTAATTGTTACTCCTAGGAGAGTTTTACACAGGACAATTAGCCAATCAAGTAGGTGTCTAGAAAGGTGTCAACGGGGTTACGCCTCTGGGAAAATGCGGTTTACTTTAATTAGGTCCGTGCGAAAGCACGAGGAACCTTCCTCAAAGTACCGACACTGTCCTGGCTGAAAGATTGGCGAAGTTGTAGGGTATAATTAATCCCGGCTAGTCTTTCCTTTTAGGGTTTGAAGGAAGATTTGATAAAAACAGTGGGAGCCATCCTGATTAGATAAAATAATAACCAATCTGATCTTGCAAGAGCATACGCTAAAGTGTTTTCTTTTCTCTCTCTCCAGGTAGCGACCATATCATGCCTTAATCAAGATAATAATATGGATGTATTGACCGAACCCGCATGTTATACTGTGCTGGGGAACGTTGGTTCCGTTCTTTCTTATAAAAGTTATAAGACTGAACATGATATAGGGGAATACCAGTATTCCCATGCCACCCGAATGAAAAAAGTACATGTTGATGCATTTTCTTCGGGTGTGTTCGTTACAGAGAACTGTTTCTCCATTTGCTCTACGTTCTGGGTATTAGATACTGGGTCTGGATCCTATATATGTAATCAGTTACATGGGCTTAGGAAAGGTAGAGAACTTGGAGAAGGTGATAAAGACATAAGGGTTGGAAATGGTGCAATTGTTGCAGCTAAAACCGTCGGGGAATATCACCTTGTATTGCCAACTGGTAATACATTGATTCTGAACGAATGCTATTTCATGCCGAACCTGATATGTAACATTATATCGGTTTCTTTGTTGAGTAAAGAGGGATATAATTTTGTATTACAGGATAATGTTATGAACATTTTCCTTAACCAAAAGTTGGTTGGATCAGGCACGTTGTGCAATGGCATTTATGTTCTAAATCAATCAACAGTTCTGAGCATAACAAACACATACAAGAGGAAGAGTTCAGAAATGAACGAATCCTTCTTGTGGCATTGTAGACTGGGTCACATTAATGCGACACGACTAGCTAAGTTGCATAATGATGGATATTTAAATCCGTTTGAATTTTCATCTTATAACACTTGCCAGTCATGTCTCAAAGACAAGATGACCAAAACTCCATTTACAGGACACGGAGAGAGAGTTACCGAACTCTTGGGACTGATACATAGTGATGTATGCGGTCCCATGTCTACGCATGCCAGGGATGGTTCTTCGTACTTCATTACATTCACTGACGATGTCTCTAGATTCGGATATGTGTTCCTGATGAAACACAAATCAGAAGCTTTTGAGAAATTTAGAGAATATAAACAAGAAGTCGAGAACCAAACCGGGAAAAGTATTAAAATCCTTCGATCTGATCGAGGAGGTGAATACTTGAGCAATGAATTCCTGGACTTCCTAAAAGAGAATGGGATTCTCTCTCAGCTAACTCCTCTATATACACCACAGCACAACGGTGTATCGGAATGGAGGAACCGCACCCTATTAGATATGGTGCGCTCTATGATGAGTATAGCTGAGTTACCTATTTCCTTCTGGGGATATGCACTGGAGACAGCAGCATACCTACTGAATAGGGTTCCTACCAAATCTGTGTCTACCACCCCATATGAGATATGGGAGGGGAAGAGACCATATCTTAATTTTATTAAGATATGGGGTTGCCCGGCCTATGTCAAAAGACAAAAACCGGACAAACTCGAGGCAAGATCTGTTTTGTGTAAGTTTGTTGGATATCTCAAGAGGGTATATCTTCTACCACAGTGAGGAACAAAGGGTGTTTGTTGCTCAACACGCCACCTTTTTAGAAAAGGAATTTCTTGCAAAAGAGATTAGTGGCTCTGAGGTAGAACTGGAAGAGGTTCCAACTATACAAACCACAACAGAAGATTTAGTAGAACCTGAGGATTTGGTAGTTCCCGATGAACCCCAGCCACTCCGCCGATCTAGTAGGGTTCCTCACCCACCCGAGAGATACTACGGTTTTCTCATGGATGGTGGGAGCGAGGATTGCATCATGGTTGATGATGACCCAACTAGCTTCGAGCAGGCCATCACGAGTGGGGACTCAGTGAAATGGCTGGATGCAATGCGGTCAGAGATGGAATCCATGTACACCAACAAAGTGTGGACTTTGGAAGTTGCACCTGAAAGGGTAAAACCCATTGGGAGCAAGTGGATCTTCAAGAAAAAACTTGGTGTAGATGGGAAAGTGGAGACTTTCAAAGCTAGACTTGTTGCAAAGGGTTTTCGTCAAAGACCAGGTGTGGACTATGACGAAACCTTTTCTCCAGTGGCTATGCTTAAATCCATCCGGATCATGCTTTCCATCGCTGCATATCATGACTACGAAATCTGGCAAATGGATGTTAAGACCGCCTTTCTAAACGGTGATTTAGAAGAGTGCGTGTACATGACTCAGCCAGAGGGCTTCGTAGATAGTGGGAGCAGCGGGAAGGTGTGCAAGCTACTTAAATCCATTTATGGATTAAAGCAAGCATCGCAGAGTTGGAACATCTGCTTTGACGTCGTTATCAAAGAGTTTGATTTCGTCAAAAATGTAGATGAACCTTGTATCTACAAGAAGGTGGCAGAGAGTAAGGTTGTCTTCCTCGTATTGTACGTGGACGACATACTCTTGATAGGAAATGACATTCCTATGCTGCAATCGGTCAAGCTCTTCTTATCACAAAGATTCTCAATGAAAGATCTTGGTGATGCCTCCTACATATTGGGAATTATGATCTATAGAGATAGATCTAAAAGGATATTGGGATTGTCCCAATCCAGGTACATTGACACCATACTAAAGAGGTTTAGTATGGAAGAGTCCAAACGTGGGTTTTTACCCACGATCTCAGGGCTCACTCTCTTCAAAGAGATATCTCCCAAGACTGATTTGGAAAGAGCTCGCATGCAAGGGATACCCTATACTTCGGCAGTAGGCTCTATCATGTACGCGATGCTATGTACCAGACCCGATGTAGCATACTCACTAAGTGTAGTGAGTAGGTATCAAGCTGATCCTGGAGAGAGTCACTGGACAGCTATGAAGAGCATTCTCAAGTACTTACGAAGGACTAAAGAGATGCTCTTGGTGTATGGTAACGGAGAACTCCAAATGGAGTCCTTTACCGATTCGAGCTTCTAGAGTGATAAGGACGACTCTAAGTCGCAGTCGGGATTTGTCTTTACCCTTTACGGAGGGGCGGTTAGCCGGAAGAGTTCCAAGTAGGAAATCGTGGCAGACTCGATGATGGAGGCTGAATACATCGCTGCCAACGATGCTGCCAAAGAGGCTGTCTGGATCAAGAAGTTCATTACTGAACTTGGAGTGGTTCCATCCATTGAGCATCCAATACCTTTGTATTGTGATAACAATGGAGCGGTGGCTTTGGCCAAGGAACCCAGGTCCCATCAGCGATCCAGGCATATTCTGAGGCGGTATCACCTGATCCGGGAGATAGTTGATCGCCGGGAGATCGAGGTCAGGAGGGTTGACACGAAGAACAACACCGCGGATCCACTCACAAAGGCCATTCCCCAGATACAGTTTGAGAGACTCTTCGGGATGCTTGGTATGCGATACTACAGCAGCTGGCCCTAGTGCAAGTGGGAGATTGTTAGTTGTATGTATGCCCTAGAGGCCAGTATTGTACAGATGATGTATATTATATTGGATGCTTGGACATATATAGAGATGACTTTCTTGCTCGATATGATAGTATGCTATCTGGTTGCACTTTACTTTAACATGTATACTTGTCTCTTTATACTGTTTTATAGTTACATGTTGGTAAAGCCCTTAGGATGTGTACTTGACTACCTGGACTATGATGCGGATCATACTAGTGGGGACATGGTAGTCCATAAGTACATCCTTCAAGGTCCCTAGTCGTGGGTGTATCGAGACGGGGCATCGATATACCAGTGTAGACTAGCGTATACGCTTCTCGACCCATGAGATGGGCGATGGATGATCCCATATCCATTGGTGTTTGACATCAGAGATGGTATACGGGTGCTCAGTGGAGACTGGGTACACTGGACGGACTCGCCGAGAACTCCCAGATGGTATTATACCTCACGTCAGATGGCAGTTCTCCGGTGACACTTGTGCAGGTTAGTCTGTAGACCCGAGATCGTCACAGAGTCTTGTGTGATTCCCACTGTGCTTTGATTTCCACCTTACCACGTCCATGAGGGCGTGCAAAACGGTGGTTTTTTGGGTACAGTCCCGAGTCACATGGAGGCAATGAGCGATAGGAGGGGTTTCGTCTCTCCCGGTATTGGGGGTTGATGTTGCGCTGTGCTCGATTGGCCATAACAGGGAAGTCCCTGGCCAAAGCTGATTTAGAGATTTACTGGTAAGGGTTACCAGTAGTTTCTCGACCCGTTATGAGCCTTACATCGGCATGACTTATCGGTTATTGGGGTCTGACGTTTACCACCCCTAGACTTGATATGCGACATATCAGACGAGGGGACCGGACTGTACGGGAAGTGTTACCGGCAGGCTTTTACAGGAGTTAGAGCGGACTTGCTTGCTGATCTTCTGATCGCTCAATACCCGGGTAGCCGTTACGTCCAGCTAGTACCGCTGACGGCTTGTGGGTGCTTGATGTGATCATCACCTACTGCCGGCGTATTGACGAGTCTTTAAAGTCCTACATAGAGGTTTTACTGGCTCAGGCAAAACGAAATAGGAGCACGTATGTGATATGTGCGGGACCGAGAATAATGCGTGTATATGATACTGTATTCTATTCTTGCGACTTTTTGTATCGGTCGGTTATATATGATATAGCCGGGTTATCGAATCAAGTGTTGATTCGATAAGTCGATACAATGGATGTTAGTCGGTTATATGAGATATGACCGGATTATTAAGTCAAGTGTTGATTTAATAATTAAGTGTATAATTGTATATTAGATATACTAGTTCACATTTACTAACACTTGTTCACTTTAGATTTTTTCTCACATGAACACAACTTTAATATATATGTGATATATATTAAAATGTGTTTTCTTTTTGTATCATGGTTGATGATACACATGACTTGGGTGTATGAGACCTACACCATGCTATCTATTATGTTGGGTTTTTATATTTTAAGTAATTACAAAATTAGTGGAGGATTAGATCAATGCATGAAGCTTGTGGATACATTGACTAAGTCCACTTGAGTTTGTTTTTACTATGGATATTTCTTAACCCAACTATAAGGATTAGCCATGGGTTAAGTCTCTACAAGAGTTAGTATATAATACTCACTCACCATGGTTAGCCTTCTCACTTGATCATTATCCTCATCTCTTTCTTTTGTTCTTCTTCTTCATTGCTAAAAAGAAAAAGCTTGCTAGGGTTTGATCCAAAGTGAGAAAGATTGTGAGAAACAAAATTCTAAAGAGAACCCACTTCCTATTTCTCCATCCTCTACTAGACTAGCACTTTAGTTTAGGGTGTTTGCTTCACTAATTCTCAAGTTAGTGAAGTAGAAGCTTGAGTTGGCATCCCCTCGACGTAGATCATCTTCGGCCTCGAAGACTTCAAGCAAGGACGCCTCTTTCCCTTCGTGAAGCCATGCAAGGGTCCGGGAGAACCACGATCGCAGCGAAGGGACTTCAACAAGGAGCCATAGAAGTGAAGGACCGATCTACAAAGGTTGTATTTCGTATTCACTTTGTCGTAAACATAGTTTACTTGCATATGAAACCCTAATTTTCGAGCAACGATCTTGCTTTGGGTTATTCGACACGGCTAAAATTTTAAACGGGCATGGTTGATGCATTGTAGAACCTTATTAGAGTGCCTAGTAACCTTACAGAGTCGAGATCGGATCTCCTAACTCTAGAATTGGTAGGGTTGCTTGCCGCTCTCGTAGGGGTTTAGGGATGTGGGTTTGGCTATTCATCACAACTGTGGAATCCGCGTTTTTACTGGCTTAAATAAAACACGGAATTCCTAGTATATCCAATATTTCATATGCGATTCTTCTGCTGCTGATATTTTGTGATGTGATCACTTGATATGTTCTGAGACGAATGCCTATATTATATATATGAGATATAATTAATATTATTGCTTTCATTTCTTCTGTGATGCTTATGAAGCATAAATAATAGGACTTCATTAATGAGATTAGTGAAATAAAAAGAAACCTAAAGATGTTGTAGAAAATTATTTTAAAAACTGGTAGCTCTTGTTCTTGCTTTTCATAGCGGTATTCCTTGTAGAATATCCAGCACCTTATTCAATAAGGAAAGAGCCGAGATCCCTTCACCGGGAGTGACCTCTTTAGCGAAACTGGCAGATACTACAACTCACTCGGTTTGTCTTTTGATTGCTTCTATAGTTTTTTCTTTGCATAGCGGTATTCCTTGTAGAATATCCAGCACTTTATTCGATAAGGAAAGAGCCGAGATCCCTTCACCGGGAGTGACCTCTTTAGCGAAACTAGTAAAAGCCTAAAAAACACTCCTTTTTTAAAATCACTCGATTCTACGATGATATCAAATTTATTACGCAAAAGGTTTTCTTAAAAACCTGACTTAGCCCTCCGTCATTTCAGATAAGTAGTAGTTAGTATTCATGCTACGTTTGTTGACCATGTTAAGGCATAGTGTGCGGTAGCTGATTAGTGCTTATCTGTATAAGCATATGATGCGATTGGATTAGGGTAGTCGCATGACTTTGTTGACCATGTTAAGGGTCGTGCGGGTGGGTTTAATTCAATCAGGAAATGACCGGTTGAACTTGGCTAGCGCTTATGATTTGTTGACCGTGTTAAGGTCATAAGTCGCTAGGGGCAAAAATATTATCGGGAATTTCAAGTGTTGAAATTTGCAATGAGATTGCATACATTCTATGAGATAGTTGGATCCCGATACCCACTACAAGTAAGAGTTACTCCTGGGTGAGTTTTACACATTATAATTAGCCGATCAAGTAGGTGTCTAGAAAGGTGTTAACGGGATTATGCCCCTGGAAAAATGAGGTTTATTTTAATTAGGTCTGTGCGAAAGCACGGGGAACCTCTCTCAAAGTACCGACACTGGCCTGGCCGAAAGATTGGCGAACTTGTAGGGTGTAATTAATCCCGGCCAGTCTTACCTTTTTGGGTTTGAAGGTAGATTTGACTAAAATAGTGGGAGCCATCCTGATTAGATAAAATGATAACCAATCTAATCTTGCAAGAGCACACACAGAGTGTTTTATTCTCTCTCTCTCCTGGTAGCAACCATGTCACGCCTTAATCAAGATAATAATATGGATGCATTGACCGAATCTGCTTATTATACTGAGCTAGGCCTAATAGGGAACTTTCATTCCCAGCAGAAGTCCTCTTATTATAATATAGAATTGAGTACAACTGCTTCATAGCCTAATCAACTCTTGCCTATCTATAAAGACAGTTCTTTCTTCTGCAGAACGTTGGTTCTACTTTATCTTATAATTGTTATAAGTCCGAGCAGGAAATAGGGGAATATCCGGATTTCCATGCCACCCAATCGAAGAAAGTACATGTTGATGCATCTTCTTCGGGTGTGTTCATTACCGAGAGCTGTTTCTCAGTATCCTCTACGTCCTGGGTATGTGATACCGGATCAGGATCCCGCATATGTAATATGTTACATGGGCTATAGTGAGGTAGAGAACTGAGATTGGGTGATATGTCTCTAAGTGTTAGAGAATGGTGCAATTGTTGCAGCCAAGTCAGTTGGCAAATATCACCTTGTATTTATACATTGATTCTGAACAAATGTTATTACATACTGAACCTGATATACAATATTACATCAGATTCTTTATTAAGTTAAAGAAGGATATAATTCTGTATTAGAGAATAATGTTGTGAACATTTTCCTGAATCAAAAGTTGATTGGATCAGGCACGTTATATAATAGCATATACGTTCTAAATCAAACCATAGTTCAAAGTATCTAGAACACACACAAGAGGAGTAGTTCAGAAATGAATGAGTCCTTTTTGTGGCATTGTAAACTAAGTCATATCAATGCGACACGACCAGCTAAGTTACATAAGGATGAATATGAGAATCTGTTCGAATTTTCATCTTATGATACTTGCCAGTCTTGTCTCAAAGGTAAAATGACCAATACTCCGTTTACTGGAAACAGAAAAAGAGATAGTGAACTCTTGGGACAGATACATGATGATGTATACAGTCCTATGTCTACAAATGCCAAGGTTGGTTCTTGGTACTTCATTATATTCACTGATTATCTCTTAGGATTCGGACATATGTTCCTGTTGAAACACAAGTCTGAAACTTTTGAGAAATTCAAGGAATATAAGCTTGAAGTTAAGAACCAGACGGGTAGAAGTATTAAGTCCTTCGATGAGATTGGGTAGGCGAATACTTGGGCATGGAGTTCCTGGATTTTCTAAACGGAGAATGCGATTCTCTCTCAGCTTACTCATTCGTATACACCACAACACAATAGTGTATCGGGGCGGAGGTATCGCACCCTATGAGATATGATGCGCTCTATGATGAGTATTGCTGAGTTACCTGTTTCCGTTTAGAGTTATGCACTTGAGAAGCTGCATACCTATTGGATGGGGTTTCAACCAAATCAAGTTCCTACCACTCCATATGAGATATGGAATGGGAGGAGACCATGTCTTAAACGAGTTAAGATATGGGTTGTCCGGCCTATGTTGAAAAACAAAATCCGGACAAGCTCGAGGCAAGGTCAGTTCTATATAAGTTTGTTACGATATCCCAAACATTTGCGAGGGCATATCTTCTACCAAACTGAGGAGCAAAAGGTGTTTTGTTTCTCAGCATGCCACTTTTTGAGAAAAGGTATTTCTTGTGAAGAAATTTATGGTCATGAGGTAGAACTGGAAGTGTTCCAGCTAGGCAAACTAACAGCTAATAATTTGGTGAAACCACAAGATTCATTAGTCTCCAACGAACCTCAGCCTCTCCGCGAATCTGGTAGGGTTCCTCATCCACTTGAGAGATACTACGTTCTTCTCGGTGACAGTGGGAGCGAGGATTGCATCATGGTAGATGATGGCCCAACTAGGTTCAGGCAGGCCATCACGAGTGGGGACTCTGTGAAATGGCTGGATACTATGCGATCAAAGATGAAATCCATGTACACCAACAAAGTATGACTTTGAATATGACACCTGAAAGGGTAAAACCCATTGGGTGCAAATTGGATCTTGAGAAGATTCTTGGTGTAAATGGAAAAGTTGAGACTTTCAAAGCTATGCTTAAGTCCATCAGGATCAATGCAAGTATCGCGGAGTTGGAACATCTGTTTTGATGTGGCAGTCAAAGAGTTTGACTTCATCAAAAATGTAGATGAACCTAGTATATACAAGAAGATAGCAGAGAGTAAGGTTGTCTTCCATGTATTGTACATAGATGACATACTCTTGATAGGAAATGGTTTCCTATGCTACACTCGGTCAAGCTACTCTTATCACGAGGATTCTCAATAGAAGATCTGGATGATACCTACTACATCTTGTGGATTATGATCTATGGTGATAGATCTAAGTGGATGTTGGGAGTGCTCCAAATCTAGGTTCATTAAAACCATACTAAAGGGGTTTAGTATGGACGATTCTAAACGTGGTGGTTCACCCACTTACTCATGGATCACTCTCTCCAAAAAGATGTCTCCCAAGACTAATTTGGAAAGAGCTCGTGTGCAAGGGATACCCTATGCTTCGGCAGTTGGCTTTATCATGCATGCGATGTTATGTACCAGACCAGATGTAGATGACTCACTAGGAGTAGTGATCAGGAATCAATCGGATCTTGGGAGAATCACTGGACAGCTGTGGAGCACATTCTTAAATACTTGAGAAGCACTAAAAGAAAGTTCTTGGTTCGAGCTTCCAGAGTGATAAGGTCGACTGAGAGTCAGTCACAGGCATTGTCTTTTCCCTCAATGGAGGGACGGTATGTTGGAAGAGTTCCAAGCTAGATACCGAGACATATTAGACGATAAAGGCTGAATACATTGCTACCAATGATGCTGAAAAAGTGGTTGTCTGGGCATTTCTTGTTCATGAGATGAACAAGGTTCCTACCATTGAGCGTCCAATAACTGTTATTATGACAACAATGGAGTTGCGGTTTTGGCCTAGGAACGAAGGTCCCATCAGCGTTCCAGACATATTCTGAGGCAAGTATCACCTGATCAGGGAGATGGTTTATCTCCAAGGGATCAAGGTAATGAGAGTAGATTTTGAGGTTAACACGGCGGATCCACTCACCAAGGCCCGCTTCCCCAAATACTATTTGAGAGATTTTGGGATGGTTGAGTATGGGATACTACAACCACTGCTGTATTGTTGGGTATTGGATATTACAACAGATGGCCTTAGTGCAAGTGGGAGATTATTAGTTATATGTATGCCCTAGAGCCCATTACTGTACATGGGATGTATACTGTAGTGGATGGTTGGACATATATAAGGAGGACTTTCTTGCTCGATATGATAGTATGCTATCTGGTTGCTCTTTGTCTTAACATGTTGACTTGTATACGTAATGCGGTCTTGCTCTCACATGTTGACAAAGCCTTAAGATGTGTACTTGACTACCAGGACTATGATGGAGATCATACTAGTGGGGCTAAGAGTATTCTACAAGTAAACCCTATAATAGTTCCTAGTCGAGAGAGTATCGAAACAGGGCATCGATATTCCAGAGTAGACTAGCGTATGTGCTTCTCGACCCATATGATGGGCGATGGATGATCCCATATCAATTGGTGTTTGACATCAGAGAAGGTATACGGGTGCTCAGTGGAGACTGGGTACACTGGACGGACTCGCCGATAACTCCTAGATAGTATTATACCTATCGTCGGATAGCAGTTCTCTGGTGACACTGGTACAGGTTAGTCAGTAGACCCGAGATCGTCATAGAGTCTTATGTGATTCCCACTGTACTTTGATTTCCACCATACCATAGTCAAGAGATCGTACAAAAAGGTGGTTTTTGGGTAAAGTCCCGAGTCACATGGAGGCAATGAGCGATAGGAGGAGTTTCTTCTCTTCCGGTATTGGGAGTTGATGTTGCGCTATGCTCGATTGGCCATAACAGGAAATCCCTGGCCAGGGTTGCTGAGATTTACCGGTAAGTTTTATCAGTAGTTTCTTGAACCGTTATGGACCTTGCATCGGCATGACTTATCAGGCTATTGGGGTCTGACGTTATACCACCCCCAGGCTGCGATATGCAACATATCTGACGAAGAGACCGGACTGTACGGTAGTGTTACTGATTGGATTCGCAGGAGTATGAGCATGCTTGCTTGTTGATCTTCTGATCGCTCAATACCCGGGTGGCCGTTACGTTTAGCAGACCGCTTGAAGCTTGTGGGTGTTTGATGTGATCATCACCTACTGCCGGCATATTGACGAGTCTTTAGAGTCCTACACAGAGCTTTCCCGGTTCATGCGAAATGGAGTAGGAGCATATATGAGATATGTGCGGGACCGAGATTAGTGCGCGTATGTGATACCGCATTCTATTCTCGTGATTTGTGTATCGATCGGTTGTATGTAATAGCCGGGTTATCAGATCAAGTTGTTGATTTGATAAATTGATACATTGGATATTAGTCGGTTATATGAGATATGACCGGATTATTATATCAAGTGTTGATGTAATAATTTAATGTATAATTATATATTTGATATATTAAATTACATTAACTAATATTGGCTCACTTAAGTATTCATTTTTCTCATTTATGATACATTAATATATATGTGATATATGTTAATTGTATTGTTTTTGCACACATAAATATATGTGATATATTTTAGTGTGTCATGCTAGGTTACACATGCAACATGGATGTATGAGACTCACACCATGCTAGGGTTAATGTTAGGGTTTTATATTTATTAAGTAATTACAAATTAGTGGAATTAACTCATGGCTAGAAACTTGGAGAAGCTTGTAGATAAGTTTTGATTTAGTCCACTTCTTTGTTTTTACTTAAGATATTTATTTGACCTAACCATTAACCATACACAATGGTTAACTCTCTACATGGGTTAGTGTATGTGATATATGTAGGGTTACTAGGCACAGTCACAAGGGTCTATAAGGCATCAACCATGCCCGATTTAAAATTTAGACGTGCCGAACAACCCTAACCAAGATCTTAGACTAGAGATTAGGTGAAAACAATAGCAAGTAAACAACTTTACTTCTAAGAGTTTGGGATTACAATCTTTGTAGTCCGTTCCTTCACTTCTAAAACTCCGTGTTGAGATCCCTTCGCTGCGATCATCAAGTACCCGGACTCTAGAGAGGCTCCATGAAGAGAAAGATGCAAGCTTGCTTCCGATCTTCGATAACAAAGATAATCTACCTTGAAGAAACTCAAGCCCAAGCTTTTGCTTCACTAATCAAGTATTAGCAAAGCAAACACCCTAACCTAAGTGGCTAGAATAGATGAGGATGATGAACTAGGAATTTATCTCTCATTTGTTTTCTTTATCTCATTCATTTTCATCACTTTTGAAAAGGCTAGAAAGCTTTTCATCAAAGAGGAAGAAGAAGAAGCAAAACCATTTATGATGAATAATGAATCAAGTGTGAGGTTAGAAATGCAACCATGGGTTAAGTAAGAAGACTTAACCCATGTAGAGATTTAACTATGGTTAAAGGGTTGGGTTGGGTTAAAGAAATATCTTTGCAAAATATCACAAAATATCAAGGTCAAAGTCAAAGCTTCAAGAAGTTTCTTGAAAGCTTCATGAAAGCTTAACCCTAACCCAAACCCTAACCATATTTAAACTCCACAAACCATGTTGCATTTATAACCATAACATGTTACAATATTATATATCACATATACAATATTTATTGTAACAAAATAAAATAATACAATTAACATATATCATATATATATCAATGTATTACCCGAGTGAGAAAAAGAATCTTTAAGTGAGCTTATATTAGTTAATGTAATTTAATATATCAAATATATAATTATATATTAAATTATCGAATCAACACTTGATCCGATAATCCGGCTATTTCATAAATAACCGACTAATATAATCTGTATCAGTTCATCGAATCAACACTTGATCCGATGACCCGGCTATATCACATATACCCGGCCAATATCTCATATCGTGAGAATCTAATACAGTATCACATACACATATTGTTCTCGGTCCCGCACATATCACATATGCGCTCCTACTCCGTTTTGCCTGAGCCAGGAAACCTCTGTGTAGGACTCTAAAGAATCGTCAATACGCCGGCAGTAGGTGATGATCATATCAAACACCTACAAGCTGCAAGCGGTCAGCTAAACGTAACAGCCACCCAGGTATTGAGCAATCAGAAGATCAACAAGCAAGCCTGTACTTTGTCCCGTGAATCCAACAAGTAACACTCCCGTACAGTCCGGTCTCTTCGTCTGATATGTCGCATATCTCGCCCAGGGGTGGTAAACGTCAGACCCCAGTAGCTTGATAAGTCATGTCGATATGAGGTCTATAACAGTTCGAGAAACTACTGATAACACTTACCAGTAAATCTCAGCAACCGTGGCCAGGGATTTCTAGTTATAGCCAATCGAACATAGCGCAACATCAACTCCCTATACCGGGAGAGACGAAACCCCTCCTATCGCTCATTGCCTCCATGTGATTCGGGACTGTACCCAAAAGCCACCGTTTTGCACGCCCTCTTGGACGTGGTATGATGGAAATCAAAGCACAGTAGGAATCACACAAGACTCTATGACGATCTCGGGTCTAGAGACTAACCTGTACCAGTGTCACCAGAGAACTGCCATCTGACGTGAGGTATAATACCATCTGGGAGTTCTCGGCGAGTCCGTCCAGTATACCCAGTCCTCACTGAGCACCCGTATACCTTCTCTGATGTCAAACACCAATGGATATGGGATCATCCATAGCCCATCATATGGGTCAAGAAGCGTATACGCTAGTCTACTCTGGAGTATCGATGCCCTATCTCGGTACTCCCACGACTAGAAACATTTGAAGGATGTACTTGGCGTCTACTCTTCCCCCACTAGTATGATATTCATCATAGTCCTGGTAGTCAAGTACTCATCCTAAGGACTTTATCAACATGTGACATAGAGACATTCAGAGTACATGTTTAGATAAAGAGTAACCAGATAGCATACTATCATGTCGAGCAAGAAAGTCCTCCCTATATATGTCCCAGCATCCATTACAATATACAATGCATGTAAAGTAATGGCCTCTAGGGCATACATATAACTAACACTCTCCCACTTGCACTAGGGCCATCTGTTGTGGTATCGCATACCCAACAATCAGCTGTGGTTGAAGTATCTCATACTCAACCATCCTATAAAAGTCTCTACTGGGAATTAGGCTTTTGTGAGTGGATCCGCGCTGTTGTCCTCTGTGTCTTCTATCCTAACCTTGATCTCCCTGGAGATCAGCCATCTCCATGATCTCCTCTGTGTCATAGAGAAACCGAAGTATCTCTCAGGTGGATGAGGAACCCTACCAGATCGGCGGAGAGGCTGGGATTCGTTGGAAACTATTGAATCCTCCGGGTTTACCAAATCATCAGCTGCAGTTTGTATAGCTGGAACTCCTTCCAGTTCTACCTCATAACCACTAATTTCTTCACAAGAAATTTCCTTTTCCTCAAAAAGTGGTATGCCGAGAAATAAAACATCTTTTGTTCCTCGGTGTGGTAGATGATATTCCCTTGCAAATGCTTAGGATATCCAACAAACTTCCACAGAACTGACCTTGCCTCGAGCTTGTCCGGATTTTGGTTTTGACATAGGCCGGACAACCCCAAATCTTAACATCCTTAAAAGATGGGCTCTTCTCATACCATATCACATATGGAGTGGTAGGCATCTGATTTGGTTGGAACCCTATTCAATAGGTATGCAACTTCTCAAGTGCATAACCCCAAAAGAAAATAGGAAACTCAGTAGTACTCATCATAGAGCACACCATATCTCATAGGGTGTGATTGTCCGCCCCGATACACCGACGTGCCGTGGTGTATTCGGAGGAGTAATGCTGAGAGAGAATCTCATTCCCCTTTAGAATAGTTCAGGAATTCCGTGCTCAAGTATTCTCCTCCTTGATCACATCAAAGGACATAATACTTATACCCATTTTTTGGTTCTCTACTTCTAACTTATATTCTGTGATTATCTTAAAAGTTTCGGAATTGTGTTTCAACAGGAACATATGTCTGAATCTTGAGAGATCATCAGTGAATGTAATTAAGTACAAAGAACCAGTCCTGGCATGTATAGACAGGGGACCTTCATACATTAGCATGTATCAATCTCAAGAGTTCAATAACTCTTTCTCTGTTTCCAATAAACGGAGCTGTGTTCATCTTATCTTGTGACATGACTGGAAAGTTTTACAAGATGTAAATCCAAATTAATTTAAATATGCATCTTTATGTAACTTCAGCTAGTCGGGTCGCATTGATATGACCTAGTCTACAATGCCTCAAGAAGGATTCGTTCATTTCTGAACTCTTCCTCTTGTGTGTGTTCTGTACATTAAGAACTGTAGTTTGATTTAGAACGTCTATGCTTTTAAATAACGTGCCTAAACCGATCAACTCTTGATATAGGAAATGTTCAAAACATTATCCAACAATACAAAATTATATCCTTCTTTACTAATAATGAGACTGATATGATGTTGTATATCAGGTTCGGTATCTAATAACATTCGTTCAGAATCAATGTATTCTGGTAATACAGGGTGATGACTGCCAACAGACTTGGCTGCAACACTTACATCATTTCCAACTCTTGAAACTTATCATCCGTTCTCAGTTCTCTACCTATTTGTAGCCCATGTAACAAATTACATTTGCGGGATCCTGATCCGGTATCTCATACTCAGGACGTAAAGGATACTGAGAAACAGTTCTCGGTAATGAACATACCCGAAGATGATGCATCAACATGCACTTTCTTCGTTTGGGTGGCACGGGAATTCTGGTAATCCCCTATTTCCTGCTCTGTCTTATAATAATTATAAGTTGGAGTGGGACCAACGTTCCTTAGCACAGTATAACAAGCGGGTTCGGTCAATACATCCGTATTATTATCCTGATTAAGGCGTTACATAGTCGCAACCAGGAGAGAGAGAGAAGAAAACACTCAGCGTATGATCTTGCAAGATTAGATTGGTTATTAATATACCTAATCAGGATATCTCCCACTGTTTTAGTCAAATCTTCCTTCAAACCCTAAAAGGAAAGACTAGTCGGGATTAATTACACCCTACAAGTTCGCCAATCTTTCAGCCAGGCCAGTGCCGGTACTTTGAGGGAGGTTCCCCGCGCTTTCGCACGGACCTAATTAAAATAAACCTCGTTTTCCCTGAGGCTTAACCCCGTTGACACCTTTCTAGACACCTACTTGATCGGCTAAATGTAATGTGTAAAACTCTCTCAGGAGTAACTCTTACTTGCAGCGGGTATCGGGATCCAACTATCTCATAGAAGGTATGCAATCTCATTGCAAATTTCAACACTTGAAATTCCCGATAATATTTTACCCCTAACTTCCTATGACCTTGACAAAGGCAACCAATCATAGGATGCTAGTCAAGTTCAACCCGTCATTTCCTGATTGAATTAAATCCACCCGCACGACCCTTGACAAAGGCCAACAAAGTCGCACGACTACCCTAACTCAATCACATCATATGTTTATACAGATAAGCAGTAATCAGCTACCACACACTACGCTTTGACAAAGGCCAACAAACGCAGCACGAGTACTAAATACTACTTATCTGAAATGACGGAGGGCTACGACAAGTTTTTAAGAAAACCCTTTGCGTAATGAACTTGATATCATTGTAGAATCGAGTGATTTTAAATGGAATGTTTTTGAGGCCTTTTCTAGTTTTGCTAAAGAGATCACTCCCGGTGAAGGGATCTCGGCTCTTTCCTCATCGAATAAGGTGCAGGATATTTCACAAATATCACGGTGCAAAGCAAAAACTATAAAAACAATCAAAAGACAAACCGAGTTTGTAGAATCTGCTAGTTTCGCTAAAGAGGTCACTCCCGGTGAAGGGATCTCGGCTCTTTCCTTATCGAATAAGGTGCTTGATGTTCTACACCGCTATGCAAAGCAAGAACTAGAGCTACCTGTTTTTGAGACAAGTTTCTACAACATCTTTAGGTTTCTTTTATTTCATTAATCTCATTAATGAAGTCCCATTTTAATAATGCTTCACAAGCATCATATATGAAACGAAATCAACAATATATAATATATATCTCATATATATAATATAAATATTCGTCTCAGGCAGTAATATGATCTCATCACAGAACATTGCAGCAGAAGAATATATATGAAATATTGGATATACTAGGATTTCCGTGTTTTATGTGAGCCTGTGTAAAACGCGGATTCCACGGTCGTGATGCATATCTAAACCCACATCCCTAGACCCCTACGAGAGCGGCAAGCAACACTGCCAATTCTAGGGTTAGGAGACCCGGTCTCGACTCCTCGAGATGGTCTCCCACTGGACCCTAGAACCCGGTTACTTGTGCTCCCCGCCTTGGGTCTACCTAATGCGGAAAAGTAAATAATATACAATGGTGATATCATCCTCAGCCCGGAAGTGCCCCAATAAAAGAATATTACATATAAATGAATTTTACATGAATGAAAAAGAAAAACTCTCATCTCACATAAAACCCTTGGCTATTCAAAACACGACGATCCAATATAACATATCACAGCAACACATAATATCACATATCATCAACGTAAGTAAATATGCGTATCCCAATTGTCGTTGATGTATAGCAACGAAACCGGCGATACACCACATATTACACTTACGGTCGCAGAAAAGAAAGTGTAAAACTACAACAGTTGGAATCCGCAACCACCTTAGACATCGCATGCCTAACCAAATGAATTCCTTAGACATCGCATGCCTAACAATTATAAACTCCACATTTTAGTCTCAATATCGAAAACCCTTTTCAATATCAAGTCGGGCAATTCAACAAGATTCCCGACATCCTGATCGAATGCTCGTCGCAAAGTTTAGTAGATGGCTGCACCCCCAGATGCCGTCGACGAAGTGCACTAAGGCGGAACACCGCTGCCGCGAGCACCCGAACGGATGCTTTTGGCGACGGGGTTCTCCTACAGTTACTTGGTCGGGGCTATGGGGCGTGGCTATCTATTAAATTTACCCGGCGAGTATCCGCGTACGCTACGTGATTGCGACGGACTTTTGACCACATTAAAATCCCATGGCAACCGATCAAATGAGACTAAACTACTATATTTATAACATTCAAATTAGTTATCTCATAACTACTTGTTGATTCCAAATATTGTATCACTTTCCAGATAAATAGACAATGTTAAACTTTCCGATCGAATAAACAAACACCCAAGATTTCCCAAATAGCTCAACACTTGAGCGGAGTTCAAAAAGTATCCATCACATGCCACTGTACCAATGGTCCAGCCGTAGAAGGGTCAAATCAATGCCTCACATGTGGCAACGCCGTACTACCCCAAACCCTATGGTTTAGAGGCGGTTCAGACGGTCACATAATCGAGTTAAGGTTTGTGTTCTTCTAGAGGGTCCACCGCATTACTTGCACGACTTAGAATGTTCTTTAATTAAGGAAAAAATCCAACACTTAGCAATTTTCCGGCAGGGGAAAAAATGAGTTATTGATATCCGTTCGAACTTTTTAACACGTTCTAAATTACCCGGAAAAACATAAACGAAGTTAAACTTTCCGATCGAATCAACGAATACAAAAGATCTCCAGAAAACTCAACACTTGAGTAATATCAAAAATTCCCAGAAGTATCAGGAAATACATACGGATGTTACTTCGCAAAAAGCAAACCCTAGTTCCACTGTACGGCCGTGGAACTGCCGCGCAAGGCATGTTATTGCCGCGGTTTCGCGGCGCTTTAATTGGATTAGTGGCTCGTTTTTCACAGTAATCCTTATAATTCCCTGCTTTATTTTCTGAGTATTTTTAATACAGAAAAAATCAACATTTTAAAAAATTTCCACAGAGGGGGTATTGTGTGACGTTTCGGGGTTCGATCGGACTTTAAACTTCGTCTAGACTTTGCCTAAAACTCTAGCTTGGCTCTGATACCACTGTAGGGTTACTAGGCATAGTCACAAGGGTTTATAAGGCATCAACCATGCCCGATTTAAAATTTAGACGTGCCGAACAATCCTAACCAAGATCTTAGACTAGAGATTAGGTGAAAACAATAGCAAGTAAACAACTTTACCTTTAAGAGTTTGAGATTACAACCTTTGTAGTCCGTTCCTTCACTTTTAAAGCTCCATGTTGAGGTCACTTCGCTGCGATCATCGAGTACCCGGACTCTAGAGAGGCTCCATGAAGAGAAAGATGCAAGCTTGCTTCCGATCTTCGCTAACAAAGATGATCTACCTTGAAGAAACTCAAGCCCAAGCTTTTGCTTCACTAATCAAGTACTAGCAAAGCAAACACCCTAATCTAAGTAGCTAGAATAGATGAGGATGATGAAGTAGGAATTTAGCTCTCATTTGTTTTCTTTATCTCACTCATTTTCATCACTTTTGAAAAGGCTAGAAAGCTTTTCATCAAAGAGAAAGAAGAAGAAGAAGCAAAACCATTTGTGATGAATAATGAATCAAGTGTGAGGTTAGAAATGCAACCATGGGTTAAGTAAGAAGACTTAACCCATGTAGAGATTTAACTGTGGTTAAAGGGTTGGGTTGGGTTAAAGAAATATCTTTGCAAAATATCACAATATATCAAGGTCAAAGTCAAAGCTTCAAGAAGCTTCTTGAAAGCTTCATGAAAGCTTAACCCTAATCTGAACCCTAACCATATTTAAACTCCACAAACCATGCTGCATTTATAACCATAACATGTTACAATATTATATATCACATATACAATATTTATTGTAACAAAATAAAATAATACAATTAACATATATCACATATATATCAATGTATTACCCGAGTGAAAAAAAGAATCTTTAAGTGAGCTTATATTAGTTAATGTAATTTAATATATCAAATATATAATTATACATTAAATTATCGAATCAACACTTGATTCGATAATCCGGCTATTTCATAAATAACCGACTAATATAATCTGTATCAGTTCATCGAATCAACACTTGATCCGATGACCCGGCTATATCACATATATCCGGCCGATATCTCATATCGCGAGAATCTAATACGGTATCACATACACGTATTGTTCTCGGTCCCGCACATATCACATATGCGCTCCTACTCCGTTTTGCCTGAGCCAGGAAACTTATGTATTGGACTCTAAAGAATCGTCAATACGCCGGCAGTAGGTGATGATCATATCAAACACCCACAAGCTGCAAGCGGTCAGATAAACGTAACAGCCACCCAGGTATTGAGCAATCAGAAGATCAACAAGCAAGCCTGTACTTTGTCCCGTGAATCCAACCAGTAACACTCTCGTACAGTCCGGTCTCTTCGTCTGATATGTCGCATATCTCGCCTAGGGGTGGTAAACGTCAGACCCCAGTAGCTTGATAAGTCGTGTCGATTTGAGGTCTATAACAGTTCGAGAAACTACTGATAATACTTACCAGTAAATCTCAGCAACCCTGGCCAGAGATTTCTAGTTATAGCCAATCGAACACAGCGCAACATCAACTCCCTATACTGGGAGAGATGAAACCTCTCCTATCGCTCATTGCCTCCATGTGATTTGGGAATGTACCCAAAAGCCACCGTTTTGCACGCCCTCTTGGACATGGTATGATGGAAATCAAAGCACAGTGGGAATCACACAAGACTCTATGACTATCTCGGGTCTACAGACTAACTTGTACCAGTGTCACCAGAGAACTGCCATCTGACGTGAGGTATAATACCATCTGGGAGTTCTCGGCGAGTCCGTCCAGTGTACCCAGTCCTCACTGAGCACCCATATACCTTCTCTGATGTTAAACACCAATGGATATGGGATCATCCATCGCCCATCATATGGGTCAAGAAGCGCATACGCTAGTCTACTCGGGAGTATCGATGCCCTATCTCGTACTCCCACGACTAGAAATATTTAAAGGATTTACTTGGCGACTACTCTGTCCCCACTAGTATGATCTGCATCATAGTCCTGGTAGTCAAGTACTCATCCTAAGGACTTTATCAACATGTGACATAGAGACATTCAGAGTACATGTTTAGATAAAGAGTAACCAGATAGCATACTATCATGTCGAGCAAGAAAGTCCTCCCTATATATGTCCCAGCATCCACTACAATATACAACGCATGTACAGTAATGGCCTCTAGGGCATACATATAACTAACAATATACTCACCCATGGTTGCATTTCTAACAAAATGAATGATTCTTCATCACTTCATCTTCTTCTTCCTCTTGAAGCTTTCTAGCTTTTGACAAATGATGAAAAAAATGAGAAAATCAAATCTAAAGTGAGCAATATTCCTACTTCATCATCTTATACTATCGGCCATTTAGTTTAGGGTGTTTTCTTCACTAATCTCACCATTAGTGAAGAGGTAGCATAAGATTGAGTCTCCTCAACGTAGATCATCTTCGGCTTCCAAGGCATTGAGCAAGCTTGTTCATTTCTTCATGTGATCCTTACTAGAGTTCGGATGTTCACTACTAGGGGCGAAGGGACTACTACATGGAGCTTTAGAAGTGAAGGACCGGTCTATAAAGGTTGTATTCCACATTCACTTAGATGTAAAGTTGTTTACATATCATGTTTAACCCTAATTCTCTAGTTCGATTGCTTGGTTGGTTTGTTTAGCACCCCAAAATTTTTAAATTGCATGTTTGATGCTTGCCAAAGCCCTTCTAAGGTGCTAAGCTAACCCTACAGAGCCCTCGCAACCTGAGAGAAGGTAAAGGGAAAAGACAACTGAATAATCTTATTCAATTTCTCCATAACCGGAAACCATCCTCGAACTGAAACAAGTTCTTTCGAGTTCGTATGTAACTATACGATGGCATATCTAATAAATGTGGATCTTCATAGTGATACGGAGTATTCCGGAGAAATGCAAAGGGAATGTAGGAGCGGCAGGGATATATGCGACTAGGACAATCCAAAAACCAAAGTGTTTTAAGAAGGTTCGGTTAACTTGGTTCATGAATTTTAGTTTAAGGTCAGGTAATGATCGCTGCCAAAGAAAGAGAGAAAAGAAACACTCAGCATGCACTTTAACCTAGATTAGATTGGTTAATCACTTTATCTAATCAGGATGTCTCACACTGTTTCCTGGAATTCTCCTCCAAACCCAAAAGGAGAATTAGTCGGGATCATCTAAAATCACCCGAGGAGTAGCACCTACTCATCAGTGGGAATAGGGATCTAACTATTATCGCATGATAACTTGATGGAAGCCACTCAAGCCACCACACTCCAGAAAGTATGCGCATGCCTAGCAAGTTTCCTGTATGTTTGAAACCCCCGATGTGATTTTTACCACAAGCGGTTTATGACCTTGACTAGGTCAACATATCATAAGTCGCAAGTCAAGTTCAACCTGTCATCATCCTAGATTAATTAAACCCATCCGTACGAGCCCTTGACTAGGTCAACATGATTGTACGACTGTCCTAACCAATCGCATATCCATGCAACAGAAAAGTACTACAGAGCTACCGAACACCACGCTTTGACAGGTCAACATACGTAGCACGAATACAAAGCAATACTAATCTGAAATGACGGAGGGCTACGGCAAGTTTTTGGAGAAAAACCTTTAACGTAATGAACTTGATATCGTTGAAGGAATCTAAGTGGTTTTACAAATATATAGTAGCGAAAACTTTTGCTAAAGAGGTCACTCCCTGTGAGGGGATCTCGGCTCTTTCCTCATCGAATGAGGTGCATGATATTCCAAACTGAATACCACGATGCAAAGTAAAAGAATCGACTATAGTGAAGCTATTACAATGACACAAACTTTTGCTCAAGAGGTCACTCCCTGTGAAGGGATCTCAGCTCTTGCCTCGTCGAATGAGGTGCTGGATATTCATAACCAAATACCGCTGTGCAAAGCAAAAAGAAATGTTTATAATAATAGTTTTTCAAAATTGGTTCCAACAATATCATATAGGTTTGTTTTTCCTTGCATTAATCAGAATTAATGCAGTCCCATCATTTAATCCATATCACACCACAGAAAAGGAACGAAAATAAAATATACGTATATGCCATCCGCATTCGTCACTGGGCCCCATTATGCACCGTTGGGTTACTTAACTAACGGCAGAGCGGGGGCTGGACTAGCGCGGGTGCAAAACATATACAACATCTACTAGTATATATAAATATATATAACATTCGTCCCAGGCATGATATATGCAACATCACAGAAGATCAGCAAGCAATACAGAATGGTGGATAATCTTGGAGCCTCGGGTTTCATTGGAGCCGCAAATGAGACCCGACGTTCCCGATCATGTGGATAGCCCATGCAATGAAAACCTGGACCCCTATGAGTGCGGCAAGTTACCCGCCAATCCCAGAAGTGAAGCAACCCCAATCAACAAAGTGAATGGGCCACCCAGTACTTCACGGAATCCGGTTACTTGGGCACCCCTCCGTGGGTCATCCTATACCCCCTACGAGTGCGGCGAATAGCCCGCCAATTCTAGAGTAAGGCACCCTCCGTCTCAACACCATGAGATACAGGCCCGTTGCTCTCTAGAACCCGGCTATTCGTGCACTCCACTTCAGGGTAATCCTAGTACAAAAATGAAAAATATATATACAATGGTGACATCGACCTCAACCCGGTCGTACCCCAATAAAAGAATATACAATCTGGCAGAGACGGTTGTCCACATGTCAGACGCTCGCCCTACAATATCAAATGTACAAATGAATCTGAATGGTACTTCTACCATTGCACTGCAGGCTATCCCCCATGACAATCCAACCACAATATCAGCACTGTTAGTTGTATGTATGCCTTAGAGGCCATTATTATACATATGATGTTTATTATAGTAGATGCTTGGACATATATAGAAAGGACTTTCTTACTCGACATGATAGTATGCTATCTGGTTGCTCTTTATCTTAACATGTATACTTGTCTCTTGATACTGTCTCATGGTTACATGTTGGTAAAGCTCTTAGGATGTGTACTTGACTACCAGGATTATGATGCAGATCATACTAGTGGGGCCATGGTAGTCCATAAGTTCATCCTTTAATGTTCCTAGTCATGGGTGTATCGAGACATCGATATACCAGAGTAGATCAGCGTATACGCATCTCGACTCAAGAGATGGGCGATGGATGATCCCATATCCATTGGTGTTTGACATCAGAGATGGTATACGAGTGCTCAGTGGAGACTGGGTACACTAGACAGACTCACTGAGAACTCCTAGATGGACGTCAGATAGCAGTTCTCTGGTGACACTGGTACAGGTTAATCTATAGACCCGAGATCGTCATAGAGTCTTGTGTGATTCCCACTGTGTTTTGATTTCCACTTTACCACGTTCAAGAGGACGTGCACAACGGTGGTTTTTGGGTACAGTCCCAAGTCACATGGAGGCAATGATGGATAGGAGGGGATTTCGTCTTTCTCGGTATTGGGGGTAGATGTCGTGCTGTGCTCGATTGGCTATAACTGGAAGTCTATGGACAGGGCTGATTTAGAGATTTACTGGTAAGTGTTATCAGTAGTTTCTCGACCCGTTATGAGCCTCGTATCGGCATGACTTATCGAGTTATTAGGGTCTGACGTTTACCACCCTTAGACTGGATATGCGACATTTCAGACGAAGAGACCGGACTGTACGGTAGTGTTACTGACAGGCTTTATTGGAGCTAGAGTAGGCTTGCTTGTTGATCTTCTGATCGCTCAATACCCGGGTAGCCGTTACATCCAACTAGTACCGCTAACGGCTTGTGGGTGCTTGATATGATCATCACCTACTGCCGGCGTATTGATGAGTCTTTAGAGTCCTACACAGAGGTTTTTCCGGCTCAGGCAAAATGAAGTAGGAGCACATATGTGATATGTGCGGGACCGAGATTAATACGAGTATGAGATACCGTATTTTATTCTCGCGATATTTGTATCGGTCGGTTATATGTGATATAGCCGGGTTATCGAATTAAGTGTTGATTCGATAAGTTGGTATATATAATATTAGTCGGTTATATGTGATATAGCCGGATTATCAAATCAAGTATTGATTTGATAATTTAGTGTATAATTGTATATTTGATATACTGGTTTACATTAAATAATATTAGCTCACCTAAGCATTTATTTTTCTCACATTTGCACACTTAATATATATGTGATATATATTAATTGTGTTTTATTATGTGTCATGGTTGATGATACATGCAACATGGGTGTATGAGATTTACACCATGATAAAGATAATGTAGGGTTTATTTATTTATTGTAATTCAATTATTAGTTAGAAATTTGTCACATGGCATGAAGCTTTGAGAATCTTGGAGAACCATTAACTTAGTCCACTAGTTTTGTCTTACACTAGATATTTTTTACCCAATCATTATCTAAACTCATGGTTAAGTCTCTACATGAGTAATATTAGATATTTTCTTACCCATGATTGCCATTCACTTTCACAACATTATCTCTCTTCATATTCTTCTTCAAGCTCAAGAGCTCTCTAGCTTTTGAGCAAGTGAGAAATATTAGTGAGAAAAACAATTCTAAAGTGAGCAAAAATCCTACTTCATCATCCTCTACTAGATTAGCACTTTAGTATAGGGTGTTAGCTTCACTAATCTCTCATTAGTGAAGTAGTAGCTTGGGTTAGTGTCTCCTCGACATAGATCATTTTCGGCCTCGAAGACTTCAAGCAAGTTCGTTCCTTTCTTCTTGTGAAGCCATGCTAGAGTCTAAAAGATCACTACTTAGAGCGAAGGGACTACTACACGGAGCTATTGAAGTAAAGGACCAGTCTACAAAGGTTGTATTCCTAGTTCGCTTAGTTGTAAAGTAGTTTACAATATGTTTCGTATGATTCTCTAGTTAAAGATTCTAGTTTAGGGTTCTTTAAAACGGCAAAATTTTGAAAATGGCATGGACGATACTTCCCGAAACCTTGCTGTCGTTCATAGGAACCCTATAGTTGTATCAGAGTATAGCTAGATAATTCTGCGATGTTTGTTAGATTACAAAACCGAAATGAATCCGAAACTTGAAACCCTTTAAACTAGTTTCTGTCGAATTTAAAAGGTGTTCGAAATTTTTTTAAAACAACTGCAGAATGTTATATGTGATATGACATGAACACCATGAAAATTCGAGGCAATTTGGAGGTAATATGGATGGCCACAATGGGTTGAAATCCGGTGTGCTCGGGTCAATTTTGAAGTTTGGGCTTCAAATTTTCAAGGTGTTCCAGTCTCTGGATTTTAGGGTTTCAGGTGTTGTTTGTTTTTGCTAAAAATTGCATGTGATGTTAATTTTTTGCATAGGCAACTCGGACTATTTCGTATTCATAATTCTAATGTTTGTTTCAGTTATTTTAGACGGTGTTAAAAAGTTTGATCGGATATCAAATACCCACTTTAACCCTTGCCGGAATTTTTCCAAGTGTTGGATTTCCCCTTAGTTTAAAACTTTTAGAAAATCATGCAAGCGATACCGTAGACTCTCTAGAAGAACGAAACCTTAACTCGATTATGTGACCATCAGAACCGCCACTAAACCCTAGGCTTTGTGGTAGTTCAGCGGTGCCACATGTGAGGCATTGGTTGACCCTTCTACGACTGGTTCATAGGAGCTGTGGTGTGTAATGAGTATTTTTAAACTATGCTCAAGTGTTGAGCTCTTTGGGAAATTTTGGGTGTTTGTTGATTCGATCGGAATGTTTAACATCGTCTAACTATTTGTGGAATGTGATACAATATGTGGAATCCAAAGTATGTGATATTTTGGGTTTATGATGTCTAAGATTATTATGGATTCCAAATGTTGTAGTTTGACATTTTCTTTTCTACGACCGTAAGTGTAATATGTGGTGTATCAAGCCGGTTTCGTTGTTATATGTCAACGATAATTGGGATACGCATATTTACTTATGTTGATGACATGTGATGTTATGTGTTGCTGTGATATGTTATATTGGATCGTCGTATTTTGAATAGCCGAGGGTTTTATGTGAGATGAGAGTTTTTATTTTCATTCATGTAAAATTCATAGTATGTAATACTCTTTTATTGAGGCACTTCTGGGTTGAGGATGATGTCACCATTGTTGTATATTATTTACTTTTCTGCATTAGGATAGACCCAAGGAGGGGAGCATAAGTAACCGGGTTCTAGAGTCCAGTGGGAGACCAACTCGAGGAGTCGAGTCCGGGTCTCCTAACTCTAGAATTGGTAGGGTTGCTTGCCGCTCTCGTAGGGGTCTAGGGATGTGGGTTTGACTATTCATCGCGACCGTGGAATCCGTGTTTTATACAGGCTCAAAATAAAATACGGACCTCCTAATATATCGAATATTTCATATGTTATCTGCTGCTGCTGATATTCTGTTATGTGATCACTGTGGATTCTGAGACGAATGGATATATATTATATATGAGATATATAATAGACGTTGCTTATGTTTTGCACCCGCGCTAGTCCAGTCCCGGTATGCCGTTAGTTAAGTAACCTAACGGTGCATAACGGGATATTGTGGCGAATGCGGATGGCATAAGCATACGTTATATTTTCGTTTCATTTTTTGTGATGCTTAGGAAGCATTAAATGATGGGACTTCATTAATGAGATTAATGAAAAGAAAGAAACCTAAAAGATGTTGTAGAATCAAATTTTCAAAAAGGGTAGCTCTAGTTTTTGCTTTGCAAAGCGGTATTCCTTATAGAATATCTAGCACCTTATTCGATAAGGAAAGAGCCGAGATCCCTTCACCGGGAGTGACCACTTTAGCGAAACTAGCAGATACTACAACTCACTCGGTTTTGTTTTTGATTGCTTCTTCTAGTGCTTGCTTTGCATAGTGATATTTATGAAATATCCTGCACCTTATTCGATAAGGAAAGAGCCGAGATCCCTTCACCGGGAGTGACCTCTTTAGCAAAACTAGTAAAAACCTAAAAAACACTCTTCAAAAATCACTTGATTCTACAACGATATCAAGTTCATTACGCTCTTGGTTTTCTTAAAAACCTGCATAGCCCTCAGTCATTTCAGATAAGTAATAATTAGTATTCGTGCTGCGTTTGTTGACCTTGTCAAGGCGTAGTGTGCGGTAGCTAATTACTACTTATCTGCTTAAGCATGAGATGCGATTAGATTAGGGTAGTCGTACGTCCTTGTTGACCTTGTCAAGGGTCGTGCGGATGGGTTTAATTCAATCATGAAATGACGGGTTGAACTTGACTTGCGGTCTATGGTTTGTTGACCTTGTCAAGGTCATAGATCGCTTGGGGCAAAAGATATCGGGAGTTTCAAGTGTTGAAACTTGCAATGAGATTGCATACCTTCTATGAGATAGTTGGATCCCGATCCCGCTGCGAGCAAGAGTTGCTCCTGGGAGAGTTTTACACTTTACAATTAGCTAACCCATTAGGTGTTTAGAAAGGTGTTAACGGGGCTACGCCTCTGAGAAGACGAGGTTTATTTTAATTAGGTCCGTGCGAAAGCACGGGGAACCTCCCTCAAAGTAACGACACTGGCCTGGCTGAACGGTTAGCGAAGTTGTAGACTGTAATTAATCCCGGCCAGTATTTCCTTTTAGGGTTTGAAGGAAAATTTGATAAAAACTGTGGGAGCCATCCTGATTAGATAAAATAATAACCAATCTGATCTTACAAGAGCATACGCTAAAGTGTTTTCTTCTCTCTCTCCAGGTAGCGACCATGTCACGTCTTAATCAAGATAATAATATGGATGTATTGACCGAACCCGCTTGTTATACTGAGCAGGGGAACGTTGGTTCCGTTCTTTCTTATAATTGTTATAAGACTGAACAGGGAATAGGGACATATCCGGATTCCCACGCCGTTCAAACAAAGAATAAGTATGTTGATGCATCTTTTGCGGGTGTGTTAATTATCGAGAACTGTTTCTTGGTTCACTCTACGTCCTGGGTATTAGATACCGGATCGAGATCCCACATATGTAATATGTTACATGGGCTAAGGAAAGGTAGAGAACTGGGAATGGATGATTATTCCCTAAGAGTAGGGAATGGTGCAAATGTTGCAGCCAAAGAAGTTGGCGAATATCACCTTGTATTACCAAATGGTAATACATTGATTCTGAACGAATGCTATTACATTCCGACCCTGATATGCAATCTTATATCAGTTTCTTTATTAAGTAAAGAAGGATATAATTTTGTAGTACAGGATATTGTTATGAACATCTTCCTGAATCAAAAGTTGATTGGATCAGGCTTGTTAATTAATGGCATATACGTTCTAAATCAAACCACAGTTCTTAACATACAAAACACACACAAAAGGATGAGTTTAGAAATGAACGAATCCTTCTTGTGGCATTGTAGACTAGGTCATATCAATGCGACACGACTAGCTAAGTTACATAAGGATGGATATTTGAATTCATTTGAATTTTCATCTTATGACACTTGCCAGTCATGTCTCAAAGGCAAGGTGACCAAAACTCCATTTACTGGATAAAGAGAAAGAGCTAGTGAGCTCTTAGGACTGATACATAGTGATTTATATGGTCCTATGTCTACACATGCCAGGAACGGTTCTTCGTACTTCATTACAATCACTGACGATCTCTCAAGATACAGACATGTGTTCCTAATGAAACACAAGTCTGAAGCTTTTGAGAAATTCAAGGAATATAAATACGAAGTCGAGAACCAAATGGGTAAAAAGTATTTCGATCTGATCGAGGAAGTGAATACTTGAGCACGGAGTTCCTGGACTTTCTAAAAGAGAATGGGATTCTCTCTCAGCTTACTCCTCCATATACACCACAGCACAACGGTGTATCTGAACGGAAGAATCGCACCTTTTTTGATATGGTGTGCTCTATGATGAGCACTACTGAGTTTCCTATTTCCTTTTGGGGTTATGCGCTTGAGACAGCAGCATACCTATTGAATCAAGTTCCATCTAAATCTGTACCTACCAGACCATATGAGATATGAAGTGGGAAGAGACTGTTCCCTTTCGAAACACGGGGACGCGACCGCGACCGCGCGGGTCCGTCTCGCTTGAATTTTGGGGCATATGCTAATTGGTGCTATCCGTCTACCTCTCCGAAGATGCCAAGTTGATTTATGGCATCATGTATCGAAGGTTTGAACGGATGCGACCGATATAGCAGACTTCGTCAGATCCCCCCTCATTTGAGGGGTTTTTGATTGCGGGGACGCTCTTCCCTGCAGGCGCAAGCCCTTGCAGTTAATTACGCTACCGCATCGCGGTAACCACTTTCTCTTTCTCCAGATAGTCACTTCCTGTCGTGGGTGTTTGTTTTGTTTTTGGTTGCCTGTGGATTGTATACGGAGACTAATTTATGTTGTCGCCCGTAGGGCGTGGATTAGTCCAAATCCGTATCTTCTTAGATTTGTGTTTGGGGGTTGGGTTTAAGGATACGTTAGTCTCATTTGGCACTAAGATCAACTTAAACGTGTGTTAAGGATACGTTAGTCCAATTTTTAGACTAAGATCAACTTAACAGGATCGTTTAGATCCAATAAGAGAGCAATTGGGCTCTATTGTTTAGTTTAGGGACATTGAGGTCGATTAGTTTAAGGACATCACGGTCCAGCGTTAGTTTAAGGATATCTTGGTCCAAGGTTAAGGACATCATAGTCCGTGAGTTTAAAGACATCACAGTCAAGGTTAAGGACATCATAGTCCGTGAGTTTAAAGACATCACAGTCAAGGTTAAGGACATCATAGTCCGTGAGTTTAAAGACCTCACAGTCAAGGTTAAGGACATCATAGTCTGTGGGTTTTAAAGGACCCCACAGTCCGTAGAATGTTTGGTTGTCGGGACCCGTCACCTCTCTGAAGACGTTGAAGGATTACAATGATAAATATCAGAGTAGTAAAGAGATGTACCTTCGAACCGATGTGAGTTGGTTGAAAGATCTGTAGTCCAATTTGGGGATAAATCTGTTAAAATATTTATGAGCAGATGGGCTCAATTAATATGGGTTGAGGACTTACAGCCAATATTGGGCTAAGTCCAATAAATGTTTAACATTTTATTTTGGGCTGTTGAGCCTTTATTTGGATTTGGCCCTTTTAACAATACTGAGCATTGATTTATATCTTGACAATGTCTTTGTCTTTTATTGAAAGCTGAGCATTCATCAGAGCTCTGGGCTTATTAAAGAACAATTTATGTTCTGTCAGCGCAACACGTGGCGCGCTAGGCGCTTTGCGTTAATCAAAAAGTGCAGCGCGCTTCTGCCAAGTAGCGCACATGTAAGGGACACGTGTCGTACTTAGCGCTAGGCGCCAGATGATTAGCGCATGATACCAGTTTATGAGCACTGAGCGCTAATCCCTGAGCGCATTGCGCTTTCAGTTTAATGGCGCACACGTGAGTGACACGTGGTGTGCTTGGCGCCATCCTATGAGCACAGTGCACCATTTCAGAAGTGCAAAGTGCAAGTTGTTAATTGGCGCATACATGATTGATACGTGGCGCATTTGAGTTCAAAGAGCGCAGAAGCGCAGTTCAAGAGCGCAAAGCGCAGTTCAAGAGCGCAAAGCGCATCTGATCAATTTTATGATCTGGAAAACAAATTTATGTTCTTTTAAAAGAGACTTTGTCTCAAGATATAAGAACAACAGTTCTTATTTTTGCAGGAGATATTTCCAATCTCTCATGTTGATGAAAGGCTTTGCCTTTGTAGATCCATGATCTGTGAGAAGAATTATGTTCTTCTTCTTTTATTTTATGATGAGATCTTTTGATCTCTTTGTGAAAGACTTTTTGTCTTTGTAGATCTATGATCTGTTTAAAGAAATGAATTCTTCTTTCTTAATCATGAGATGATTTCATCTCTGTGTTCATCATCCTTCATTCTTACCTTGAAGAAAAATCTTCTTGCAAGAGCTTACTCTTTTTCTTTGAGTTTCTCAAAGTTTGGGGGGGGGGGTTTCTCTATATAAGACTTGAAGTCTTGGGGTCTTTATATAGGGCAAGCTGATTTGTTGAATCAGTTAAAGAGATCTTTCTCTGATTGATTTGGGGATATTTCCCCACCATTGGATCTTTGATCCTAGGGCTTCTGTTTTACAGAAGGCAATCTTCTTGTTTTTAACAAGATTGATAAATCTTTTCATACAGAATTTATTCTGTCTTTTGGTAATTTTTATTTTCCATTGGATTATTGATCCAACGGTTCTCTGATTTACAGAGCACAATCTTGTTATTTGGAAAGATTTTGAGGAATATTTCCTTAACAGAATTTAATTCTATCTAATTAATGATTTATCATTATTATTAGATCTCTGATCTAACGGTGGGGAGCTTTTAGCCCCAGCACTAGCGCACCCGTGCTTTGCATGTGGTGCGCTGCTTGAAGGGTAGCGCACATTGCGCTAGCGCACCTGTGTTTGACACGTGGTGCGCCGCTCAGAGCGCAGCGCACTTAGCGCTAGCGCATCCGTGTTTTACACGTGGTGCGCCGCTCAGAGCGCAGCGTACCCAGCACTAGCGCACACGTGCTTTGCACGTGGTGCGCTGGTTAGGGCGCAGCGCACTTGGCACTGTATCTGAAGCGTTGCTTCATTTTGAAATTTAAATTTCAAATAGAGCTTTGCTCTGATTGGGGGAACAAATGCCCCCCACCGTTGTGCTCACGTGGCCCACATGTGAGTGCAGCGGTGGCAGCATCTGCGCCCTCGGATCAACTGAGAAGTTGAAACGGCACTCAGTGCCTATAAATAGGACCTTTGGTCCTTAGGATGATTTCTATTCATCTTCTTCTTATTTTCTGAGAATTTTTATTCTCCCACAGAGCATAGCTCTCCATCTTAAGAATTTTCTTAAGGACAAAAACTCTGTTAAAATTTAGGTAAAGATTAAATGTTTTAATAATCTAGGGTTTTACCCATTAACAGAGCCTTACTCTTCATATATCTTTGATCTAAAGAAAACCTTTTTAGGGTTTCATTAACAGAGCTCTGCTCTCATGGAATCATAGATCTAAAGAGATCTCTTTCAGGATTTCTTAACCCATCAACAGAGCTTTGCTCTTTTGAAAACAAGTAGATTTGTTAATTTCTTATGAAGAACTTTTAAGAGTTCGTTTATGGATCTTGAAGATCTCAGAATTTTTCATCCATGTATAAAAATTGATTTCAATTTTTTTCTGATGGATTATTCCATCATTTTCTTCCAGAGCAAGGCTCTTCATGATTAGAGTTTGATAAGTGTCACTCTGTCACAGAGCACTGCTCTCAAAGGGAGATTTACTCCTCTGCCCGAGAGATCTCTCATTTAATGAGAATTTCTTGAGGATTTCCTCATTTAATTAACAGTCTTATCAAATGATGAGGCTGTTTTATTAATTAATGAGCCGTCGTTTAGAATTCGTTGGCCCATTTTGGTCCCTCTTCACTGCATTGCAGTGTGGTAAAAATTCTAAAATACCAAGTGTCAGAATTTAAATTAAATTATCGCACGGACAGTTGACTTTTGTCCCTTTTCGCGTAGGCGACATGTCTTTCGATCCCTTTTTCCTGTTTGTGAACTCAGAGGGAGGATTCCCTGGAGCGCCTGTGGACCGGGAAGTCCTAGCATTGATCAAAGATCATGATCCGGAACATAAGAATCTTCACCTCTGGGGGATATGGTATAATCAGATTATTAAGGGTCGGCAGAGCTCTTCATGCGTGGTACCCTCAGAGCCCATCATGGCGATCCATTACGCCGACCCACCCTCGGTGAACTATACCGTGGAAGAAGTCAACTGGACTTCGGGAGGTCTTCTTCAGCCTGCTATGGCTTTGATACCCGTTCAGCCTCCAATGGCTTTGGATAACCTGGGGCGACATATTTGTCAAGGCGAGGCGCGACCGTGGGGACAACCATATATGATCGGCCTAATTCCTCGTCATCCAGCTGGCTATCTGCAATGGGCCCGCTACATTCTGTCAGCGAAGAAGTCACAGTTGTTGAGGCTTGGGTTGTATCCCGCCGTTTATGCTTCTCTCTTCCAATATTCTACGCTTCCAGCCTAGTGGGTTAAGGCCTTTCTGGAGCAGTGGAATATTCCTACTCACACCTTCCTTTCGCTGGACCGAGAAGTATCAATTTCTTTAGAGGAATTTGCAGAAGTTTCTGGCTTGCCGGTTATGGGGGAGCATTATGAGGAACTGCTTCCTACAGATGAATACATTTTTGGTGCCAAGCCAGTGATGACAGGCCTTACCCTGGAGAACGCCATTCAACACCAGTTCCCTAGTTTAATCAAAATGTTGAATATTTATGAGGGCCTTTTTCTCGAATCTGGGAGCCGTGGGGTTACTTTCGAGGATTTCATTGCTCGTTTTCTCCATTCGGAAGTCATCTCGAAGGATGCTGCTAAATTCGCCAAACTTGACGACCCTTTCTGTTTAGGGTTAAACAACTTCCCAACGGCGGAGGCAGATCAGAAGAGTTTCTTCCTTCCCAACACTCCAGCTGTTTCTTTCGCGGAGGTCGCAGTCCCTGGGATTGATGAGGAAATGTTCTTTTTGGGGTTTCTTGGGCTATGACTGAGCTGGTTTGCGCTCCCGATGCACCATCGCCGTATGAGGCCGTCTGTCTTCTATCCAGCTCACCGAATGATTATTGGGGTGAAAGTGGCTGTCGGGGTTGCCGGGTTAGCTCATCTGTATTACGGCCTCAGCTAAGCGGCGGATACTACTGAACTTGGAGTGCAGCATGTGAACTTCTTGATTCATTACTTCATGTCATGGCTCGAGCTACATGCGCTTGGCATTTTCGGTATCCATAAGAGGCAGTCCTTCTACGACAAGTGCAGCTTCCCCCGGATTATGCGATTAGTCGATGCATCTATTGTAAATCCATCACCGTGGGAAGCTAGAGGTTTGCTCCTTCATCCCCGCACGGTTGGAGACGGCATGACTTTCACCGATAAGATCCTGACTATCGGCAAAGAGTCCGCGACGATGGTGCAGCCATTGCGGGACATTTTTAACGATGGAGAATCTGTTTTGAAAGCTCAGGAAATCCTTCATTTATATTCCATCAGACCGGGCTTTCTAGTGTTTCGGCAAAATGATGCGGCGTTATTCATGAGATACAATCCATACCGTTTTGCCTAGCAGCTGAGCTACAATCTGGGAGTCCCGCTTGAGGCTTTCTTGTTAGAACCTGTTGTCACTAAAGAGGGAATGCGAAACACATTACATCATTTCATGCTCATGAACACGGGGTCCAACTTCTTTATCAGCAAACCGAGCTGTGTCCCGAAGGCCCTTAGTGTGTACGTGGCGTGGTACCAGCATTCAATGGGCACCGTCATCAGGGAGGAGAAGCGACTGTTGCTCGATCGCAAAGGTGCACCCCCTGCTGGTGATCGGAACGTCCTTTTGAAGCGACGGACCATTGTCCCGCCTCCTTCAAAAGAAGCTGCCGTGATCGAAGTCCCGCACGACAGGCCCGAGCTACCGATACCCCGTGCTCCCGTGGAGATGGTGAATGTATCTTCCCCTGAGTCTGGCGTGGGTTCAGATATCAGGACTCATTGCCCCAAGGTGCCTGCTAAACGTAAACTTATGCTTGCGGCGACCGGAGCTCGCTCGCAGAAGAGGAAGAAGAAGTCGATCCTCCTTTTCTTGAGTGGAAGGTAGCTTCCGAAGGTTCCTTCTTTGCCTTAAGCCGACGTTGTATTTGGTCAGGAGCCTTATGCTCCTTATAGTGAGGGCTTGGGCGAATATGGGATAAATGAGGGTCTATTCATAGCGTCGGACGATACTGATCTGGAGGCTGCTATTGCAGCTTCTGTGCGATCGGCAAGCCACAAAGCGGGACTGGCCATCCTCGCGCAATCAAGTAAACATCAGCCGTACCTTTTGTTATTGCATTATATTTTTATTATCATATTTTGACTGACACTTTTCCTTCTTTAACAGGAATTTCCACTGAAGAGGCTCTAGCGGCTTCCCTCATGACTTTCGAGGAGGAGGTGAGGATTCGCGCTTCGCTGGGAGTTGGTATATCTCGGCTCATTGCATCTTCATTCTCCTTTCTTATGGACAATCTGACCCCCTCCTTATCCTATCGCAGGGACTACAATGCCAATCCCGCAAGGTGATGCGGAGATGCTTCCAGGGCCAGCCATCGAAGTCCCGGCCTCCTCAGCACTGCCGAAAGAGGCCTTACTCAAATGGCTGATGACGGATGCCATAATGGCTCCAGAGGTAACCCTTGGCGCGGACGATGACGTCCTATTGATGGAGGCTTCTAGAAGATCCGCTCTCACGGCTCGAGCGGAAAGGAAGCGTAGAATGCGCGCGGCAAGGGAGCGTAGTGCCGCCTTGGCCGCGGGTGCAGGTTCGAGCGCCGCTACCCCTGGCCCTACTCCTTCAGAGGGCATTTCGGCTTCCTTGTCCACCGCCCACAGACAGGCAGCACGTGCTTCTCGGGAAGCAATCGGAAACCGACTCAAGGTAACGTGACATTGAGATCTTTTGTCAAAGTTTTAATTTTTAGGTTCTCATATATCCTATCTTGCAGGTGTAGGGTTCCTAGGCACACTATAGAGGTCTCACAAGGCATCAACCATGCCAATTTCAAATTTTATGGGTGCCGAGAAACCCTAATACGGATCGTTGACTAGAAGTTTAGGCGATATATGAATCTAGTTAACAACTTAACTAAAGATAAGAAGCTACAACCTTTGTAGATCTGGATATCCACTTCCTTGGCTCCAC
Organism: Agapanthus africanus; assembly: GCA_030015575.1. Lineage (NCBI taxonomy): Eukaryota > Viridiplantae > Streptophyta > Magnoliopsida > Asparagales > Amaryllidaceae > Agapanthus > Agapanthus africanus. Next base: position 451,539,904 of record CM057346.1, on the reverse strand, counting down.
GTAGGCGTCCTCTCACTGTCCATCTCGAATCCCGGACTCAATCGTCGGCTTGATCGGAGAAAAGGGCGGACTAGGTCGTCGGCTTCGTGCCGAAGATGATCTACGTCGAGGCATCACAAGTTCAAGCTCCGACTTCACAAAGTTGTGAAACTTGTGAAGAAAACACCCAAAACAACTTGGCAAGAGGTAGAGGGTGAAGAAATAGGAGGTGGGTTCACTTTAGAATTGGATTTCTCTCACTTTAGCTCAAGTTGCCATTGATGGACTTAAGATTTTTTTGAAGAAGAAGATGATGAAGAAGAAGAAAGAATATGATAAGTGTTTTATTTAAAAATGAAACTAATATGAATACTTATCATATACTTACCATGGTCAAGTGTAGAGATTAAACTAAGGTTAGTTGGAATGGTTAGGATTAAGGATGAGATAAGAATGGTGGACTTTGTCAAAGCTTCAAGAAGCTTCAACATAGAAACAAAATAAGCCACCATTCTTAATAATATCCAAAATGAATAAATAAATAAATAACTAAGTAAATAATCAAAACCCTAACCATTCATATAACCATGGTTTAATCTTTACACAAACCCAAGTGAGCAAGTATCATCAAACATGATACAAACAAGTGCACAAAAAATATATCACACATACAATGTGCATCAAGTGAGAAAATCCTTTTAAAATGAACCAATACTAGTTAATGCAAAGCAATATATCAAATATATAATTATACATTAAATCATTAAATCAACACTTGATTTAACGATCCGGTCATATCGCATATAACCGACTAGTATCCAATGTATCGGCTTATCGAATCAATCCTTGATTCGATATCTAGGTTATATCGCATATAACCAATTGATACATTCATCGCGAGAATGAAATACGGTATCACATACACGCATTATTCTCGCTCCTGTACATATCTCATATGCGCTCCTATTTCATTTCGCTTGAGCCAGGAAACCTCTGTGTAGGACTCTAAAGACTCGTCAATACGCCGGTAGCAGATGATGATCATATCAAGCACCCACAAGCCGCAAGCGGTCTGCTAAACGTAACGGCCACCCGGGTATTGAGCGATCAGAAGATCGACGAGCAAGCCCGCTCACACTCCTGTGAATCCAACCAGTAACACTTACCGTACAGTCCGGTTTGTTCGTCTGATATGTCGCATATCAAGTCTAGGGGTGGTAAACGTCAGACCCCAATAACCGATAAGTTGTGCTGATGTGAGGCTCATAACGGGTCGAGAAACTACTGGTAACACTTGCCAGCAAATCTCTGATCAGCCCTGGCCAGGGACTTCCCTGTTACGGCCAATCGAGCACAGCGCAAAATCAACCCCCAATACCGGGAGAGACGAAACCCCTCCTATCGCTCATTGCCTCCATGTGACTCGAGACTGTACCCAAAGACCACCGTTTTGCACGCCCTCATGGACGTGGTAAGGTGGAGATCAAAGTACAGTGGGAATCACACAAGACTCCATGACGATCTTGGGTTTACAGACTAACCTGTACAAGTGTCACCTGAGAACTGCCATCTGACATGAGGTATAATACCATCTGGGAGTTCTCGGCGAGTCCGTCCAGTGTACCCAGTCTCCACCGAGCACCCGTATACCATCTCTGATGTCAAACACCAATGGATATGGGATCATCCATCGCCCATCTCATGGGTCGAGAAGCGTATACGCTAGTCTACACTGGTATATCGATGCCCCGTCTCGATACACCCACGACTAGGGACCATGAAGGATGTACTTATGGACTACCATGTCCCCACTAGTATGATCTGCATCATAGTCCAGGTAGTCAAGTACACATCCTAAGGGCTTTATCAACATGTAACTATAAGACAGTTTAAAGAGACAAGTGTACATGTTAAGATAAAGAGTAACCAGATAGCATACTATCATATCGAGCAAGAAAGTCATCTCTATATATGTCCAAGCATCCAATATAATATACATCATCTGTACAATACTGGCCTCTAGGGCATACATACAACTAACAATCTCCCACTTGCACTAGGGCCAGCTGCTGTAGTATCGCATACCGAGCATCCCGAAGAGTCTCTCAAACTGTATCTGGGGAATGGCCTTCGTGAGTGGATCCGCCGTGTTGTTCTTCGTGTTAACCCTCCTGACCTCGATCTCCCGGCGATCAACTATCTCCCGGATCAGGTGATATCGCCTTAGAATATGCCTGGATCGCTGATGGGACCTAGGTTCCTTGGCCAAAGCCACCGCTCCATTGTTATCGCAATACAAAGGTATTGGATGCTCAATGGATGGAACCACACCAAGTTCAGTAATGAACTTCTTGATCCAGACAGCCTCTTTAGCGGCATCATTGGAAGCGATGTATTCAGCCTCCATCGTCGAGTCTGCCACGGTTTCCTGCTTGGAACTCTTCCAGCTAACCGCCCCTCCGTAAAGGGTAAAGACAAAGCCCGACTGCGACTTAGAGTCGTCCTTATCACTCTGGAAGCTCGAATCGGTAAAGGACTCCACTTGGAGTTCTCCGTTACCATACACCAAGAGCATCTCTTTAGTCCTTCGTAAGTACTTGAGAATGCTCTTCACAGCTGTCCAGTGACTCTCTCCAGGATCAGCTTGATACTTGCTCACTACACTTAGTGAGTATGCTACATCGAGTCTGGTACATAGCATCGCGTACATGATAGAGCCTACAGCCGAAGCATAGGGTATCCCTTGCATGCGAGCTCTCTCCAAATCAGTCTTGCGAGACATCTTTTTGGAGAGAGTGAGTCCAGAGATCGTGGGCAAGTTCCCACGCTTGGATTCTTCCATACTAAACCTCTTTAGTATGGTGTCAATGTACCTGGATTGGGACAATCCCAATATCCGTTTGGATCTATCTCTATAGATCCTTATTCCCAATATGCAGGAGGCATCACCAAGATCTTTCATTGAGAATCTTTGTGATAAGAAGAGCTTGACCGATTGCAGCATAGGAATATCATTTCCTATCAAGAGTATGTCGTCGACGTACAATACGAGGAAGACAACCTTACTCCCTGCCACCTTTTTGTAAATACAAGGTTCATCTGGGTTTTTGACGAAATCAAACTCTTTGATAACGACATCAAAGCAGATGTTCCAACTCCGCGATACTTGCTTTAATCCATAAATGGATTTAAGCAGCTTGCACACCTTGCCGCTGCTCCCATTATCTACGAAGCCCTCTGGCTGAGTCATGTACACGCACTCTTCTAAATCACCATTTAGAAAGGCGGTCTTAACATCTATTTGCCAGATTTCGTAGTCATGATATGCAGCGATGGCAAGCATGATCCGGATGGATTTAAGCATAGCCACTGGAGAAAAGGTTTCGTCATAGTCCACACCTGGTCTTTGACAAAAACCTTTTGCAACAAGTCTAGCTTTGAAAGTCTCCACTTTCCCATCTACACCAAGTTTCTTCTTGAAGATCCACTTGCTCCCAATGGGTTTTACCCCTTCAGGAGCAACATCCAAAGTCCATACTTTGTTGGTGTACATGGATTCCATCTCGGACCGCATAGCATCCAGCCATTTCACTGAGTCCCTACTCGTGATGGCCTGCTCGAAGCTAGTTGGGTCATCATCCTCCATGATGCAATCCTCGCTCCCACCATCCATGAGAAAACCGTAGTATCTCTCAGGTGGACGAGAAACCCTGCTAGATCGGCGGAGAGGCTGGGGTTCATCGGGAACTACTGAATCCTCTGGTTCAACCAAATCTTCTGTTGTAGTCTGTGTCGCTGGAACCTCTTCCAGTTCTACCTCAATGCCACTTATCTGTTTCATAAGAAAACTTTTTTCTAAGAAAGTGGCATGTCGAGAAACAAACACCTTTTGTTCCTCGGGGTGGTAGAAGATATACCCTTGTGAATTTTTGGGATATCCTACAAACTTACATAAGACAGATCTTGCCTCGAGTTTGTCCGGATTTTGTCTTTTGACATAGGCTGGACAACCCCATATCTTAATATAATTAAGATGTGGTCTCTTCCCTTTCCATATCTTATATGGAGTGGTAGGCACTGATTTGGTAGGAAATCTATTCAATAGGTCCATGGCTGTCTCAAGCGCATATCCCCAGAAGGAATAGGTAACTCAGCTGTACTCATCATTGAGCGCACCATATCTAATAGGGTGCGGTTTCTCCGTTCAGATACACCGTTGTGCTGTGGTGTATATGGAGGAGTCAGCTGAGAGAGAATCCCATTCTCTTTTAGGAAGTCCAGGAATTCATTGCTCAAGTATTCCCCTCCTCGATCAGATCGTAGGATTTTAATACTTTTTCCGGTTTGGTTCTCGACTTCTTGTTTATATTCTCTAAATTTCTCAAAAGCTTCTGATTTGTGTTTCATCAGGAACACATATCCGAATCTAGAGAGATCGTCAGTGAATGTAATGAAGTACGAAGAACCATTCCTGGCATGTGTAGACATGGGACCGCATACATCACTATGTATCAGTCCCAAGAGTTCGGTAACTCTTTCTCCGTGTCCCGTAAACGGAGTTTTGGTCATCTTGCCTTTGAGACATGACTGGCAAGTGTCATAAGATGAAAATTCAAACGGATTTAAATATCCATCCTTATGCAACTTAGCCAGTCGTGTCACATTGATGTGACCCAGTCTACAATGCCACAAGAAGGATTCGTTCAGTTCTGAACTCTTCCTCTTGTGTGTGTTTGTTATGCTCAAAACTGTTGATTGGTTTAGAACATAAATGCCATTGCACAACGTGCCTGATCCAACCAACTTTTGGTTACGGAAAATGTTCATAACATTATCCTGTAATACAAAATTATATCCCTCTTTACTCAATAAAGAAACCGATATAATATTGCATATCAGGTTCGGCATGTAATAGCATTCGTTCAGAACCAATGTATTACCAGTTGGTAATTCAAGGTGATATTCCCCGACAGTCTTAGCTGCAACAATTGCACCATTTCCAACTCTAATGTCTTTATCACCTTCTCCAAGTTCTCTACCTTTCCTAAGCCCATGTAACTGATTACATATATGGGATCCTGATCCGGTATCTAATACCCAGGACGTAGGGCAGATGGAGAAACAGTTCTCTGTAACGAACACACCCGAAGAAAATGCATCAACATGTACTTTCTTCATTCGGGTGGCATGGGAATCCTGGTATTCCCCTATATCCTGTTCAGTCCTATAACTCTTATTGGAAAGAACGGAACCAACGTTCCCCAGCACAGTATAACATGCGGGTTCGGTCAATACATCCATATTATTATCTTTATTAGGGCATGAAATGGTCGCTATCTGGAGAGAGAGAGAAGAAAACACTTTAGCGTATGCTTGTGCAAGATCAGATTGGTTATTATCTTATCTAATCAGGATGGCTCCCACTGGTTTTTATCAAATCTTCCTTCAAACCCTAAAAGGAAAGACTAGCTGGGATTAATTACACCCTACAACTTCGTCGATCTTTCAGCCAGGCCAGTGTCGGTACTTTGAGGGAGGTCCCCCGTGCTTTCGCACGAACCTAATTAATGTAAAACCTCGTTTTCCCAGAGGCGTAACCCTGTTGACACCTTTCTAGACACCTACTTGATCGGCTAATTGTAATGTGTAAAACTCTCCCAGGAGTAACTCTTACTCGCAGTGGGTATCGGGATCCAACTATCTCATAGAAGGTATGCAATCTCATTGCAAATTTCAACACTTGAAATTCCCGATAATATTTTGCCCCTAGCGTGCTATGACCTTGACGCATGCCAAACAACCCATAGTCCGCTAGTCAAGTTCAACCCGTACATTTCTTGATTGAATTAAACCCACCCGCACGACCCTTGACGCATGCCAAACAACGCCGTGCGAATATCCTAATCCAATCGCATCGTATGCTAGCAGATAAGCACTAGTTAGCTACCGTACACTACGCCTTGACGCATGCCAAACAACCGCAGCACGAATACTAACTAGTACTTATCTGAAATGACGGAGGGCTACGACAGGTTTTTTTGAAAACCTATTGCGTAATGAACTTGATATCGTTGTAGAATCAAATGAAGTTTTGAAATGGAGTGATTTTGAGGCTTTTCTAGTTTTGCTAAAGGGGTCACTCCCGGTGAAGGGATCGTCGGCCCTTTCCTCGTCGAATGAGGTGCAGGATATATCATATATATCACTGTGCAAAGCAGAAACTATAGAAGCTATCAAAAACAACCCGAGTGTGTAGCATCTGCCAGTTATTGCTAAAGGAGTCACTCCCGGTGAAGGGATCTCGGTCCTTTCCTCATCGAATAAGGTGCAGGATATATCACATATACCGCTGTGCAAAGCAAGAACTGTAGCTACCTGTTTTTATTTAAAATTTGATTCTACAACATCTTAGGTTTCTTTTCTTTCATTAATCACATTAATGAAGTCCCATCATTTAAATACCTAAACATCACAGATAAATACGACGTACACTTATGCCATCCGCATTCGCCTCGATGTCCCCTCGTGCACCGTTAGGTTAGGTAACTAACGACAGAGCAGGGCAGGGCTAGTGCGGGTGCAAAACATAAGTAACGTCTATATAATATATCATATATACTATATAAAGTATCTATTATAGAACATCACATGATCACATCACAGATAACGCAGCAGAAGGAACATATGAAACATTGGATATACAAGGACGTCCGTGTTTTCAATACGAGCCAGTATAAAACACGGATTCCACGGTCGTGATGAATAGCCAATCCCACACCCCTAGACCCCTACGAGAGCGGCAAGCAACCCTGCCAATTCTAGGGTTAGGAGACCTGGACTCGACTCCTCGAGTTGGTCTCCCACTGGACCCCAGAACCCGGTTACTTGTGCTCCCCTCCTTGGGTCTATCCTAATGCGGAAAAGTAAATAATATACAAAAGGTGACGACTTCCGCAACCTGGAAGTGCCCCAATAAAAGAATATTACATACAAGTTTTTACATGAATGAAAATGAAAAACACTCATCTCACATAAAAACCCCCGGCTATTCAAACACGACAATCCAATATAACATATCCAGCAACGCATAACATCACATGTCATCAACGTAAGTAAATATGCGCATCCCAATTGTCGTTGACATATAGCAACGAAACCGGCGATATCACATATTACACTTACGGTCACAGAAAAGAAAGTGTAAAACTACAACAGTTGGAATCCGCAACCCTTTTAGACATCACATGCCTAATCAAATGAAATACTTAGACATCACATGCCTAACAGTTATAAACCCCGCATTTTAGTCCCATTATCGAAAACTCTTTTCAATATCAAATGAGACTAAACCGCTAGATTTATAACATTCATTCAGTTATCTCATAACTATTTGTGAATTCCAATTATTGTATCCTATTCCGGATAAATAAAATATATTAAACTTTCCGATCGAACATTTGAACACCCAAGTTTTCCCGAAACCGTCCAACACATGAAATAGGTTCAAAGACATTCACTTCATGCCTCAGTACCAACGGTCCAGCCGTAGAAGGGTCAAGCCAACGCCTCACATGTGGCACGCCGTACTGCCACAAACTCGAAGGTTCAAAGGGCAGTTCAAGACGGTCACATAATCGAGTTAAGGTTTGTTGTCTTCTAGAGGGACCATCGCGTTACTTGCACTACTCAGAACGTCCTTAAACCACACAAAAATCCAACACTTGGATATTTTCCGGCAGGGAAAAAGTTGGGTATTTATATCCGGTCGGACTTTTTAACATATTCAAAAAATTATCCGGAAAGCACTTAGACAAAGTTCGATAATCCGATCGAAATACCGAGTCCCTAATACAACCCAGAAAACTCAACTCTTGAGTGATATTTAAAAATTCCCAGAAAATCCAGCATCAGAAAAGAGGAATTACTATGCAAAAATTATAGGGCATTGTGACCATACGGCCGCGGAACCGCCGCAGAAGGCATGCTTCTGCCGCGGTTCCGCGGTGGGTTGATGGAATTGGGTTGTCAAATTTTACAGTAACTCTTAGAAATTCCTGCTGATTTTTCTGCATATTTTTAATTCACAAAATTCCCAGATTTTCAAAAATGTACAGAGAGCATGTTTTGTTTTAGGGTTTCGGTTCGATCGGACTTCTAACTACGTCTACACATCGCCTAAGGCTCTAGCTAGGCTCTGATACCACTGTAGGGTTCCTAGGCACACTATAGAGGTCTCACAAGGCATCAACCATGCCAATTTCAAATTTTATGGGTGCCGAGAAACCCTAATACGGATCGTTGACTAGAAGTTTAGGCGATATATGAATCTAGTTAACAACTTAACTAAAGATAAGAAGCTCCAACCTTTGTAGATCCGGATATCCACTTCCTTGGCTCCACGTAGGCGTCCTCTCGCTGTCCATCTCGAATCCCGGACTCAATCGTCGGCTTGATCGGAGAAATGGGCGGACTAGGTCGTCGGCTTCGTGCCGAAGATGATCTACGTCGAGGCATCACAAGTTCAAGCTCCGACTTCAAAAAGTTGTGAAACTTATGAAGAAAACACCCAAAACAACTTGGCAAGAGGTAGAGGGTGAAGAAATAGGAGGTGGGTTCACTTTAGAATTGGATTTCTCTCACTTTAGCTCAAGTTGCCATTGATGGACTTAAGCTTTTCTTGAAGAAGAAGATGATGAAGAAGAAGAAAGAATATGATAAGTGTTTTATTTAAAAATGAAACTAATATGAATACTTATCATATACTTACCATGGTCAAGTGTAGAGATTAAACTAAGGTTAGTTGGAATGGTTAGGGTTAAGGATGAGATAAGAATGGTGGACTTTGTCAAAGCTTCAAGAAGCTTCAACATAGAAACAAAATAAGCCACCATTCTTAATAATATCCAAAATGAATAAATAAATAAATAACTAAGTAAATAATCAAAACCCTAACCATTCATATAACCATGGTTTAATCTTTACACAAACCCAAGTGAGTAAGTATCATCAAACATGATACAAACAAGTGCACAAAAAATATATCACACATACAATGTGCATCAAGTGAGAAAATCCTTTTAAAATGAACCAATACTAGTTAATGCAAAGCAATATATCAAATATATAATTATATATTAAATCATTAAATCAACACTTGATTTAACGATCCGGTCATATCGCATATAACCGACTAGTATCCAATGTATCGGCTTATCGAATCAATCCTTGATTCGATATCTAGGTTATATCGCATATAACCAATCGATACATTCATCGCGAGAATGAAATACGGTATCATATACACGCATTATTCTCGCTCCCGCACATATCTCATATGCGCTCCTATTTCGTTTCGCTTGAGCCAGGAAACCTCTGTGTAGGACTCTAAAGACTCGTCAATACGCCGGTAGCAGATGATGATCATATCAAGCACCCACAAGCCGTAAGCGGTCTGCTAAACATAACGGCCACCCGGGTATTGAGCGATCAGAAGATCGACGAGCAAGCCCGCTCACACGCCTGTGAATCCAACCAGTAACACTTACCGTACAGTCCGGTCTGTTCGTCTGATATGTCGCATATCAAGTCTAGGGGTGGTAAACGTCAGACCCCAATAACCGATAAGTCGTGCTGATGTGAGGCTCATAACGGGTCGAGAAACTACTGGTAACACTTACCAGCAAATCTCTGATCAGCCCTGGCCAGGGACTTCCCTGTTACGGCCAATCGAGCACAGCGCAACATCAACCCCCAATACCGGGAGAGACGAAACCCCTCCTATCGCTCATTGCCTCCATGTGACTCGAGACTGTACCCAAAGACCACCGTTTTGCACGCCCTCATGGACGTGGTAAGGTGGAGATCAAAGTACAGTGGGAATCACACAAGACTCCATGACGATCTCGGGTCTACAGACTAACCTGTACAAGTGTCACCTGAGAACTGCCATCTGACGTGAGGTATAATACCATCTGGGAGTTCTCGGCGAGTCCGTCCAGTGTACCCAGTCTCCACTGAGCACCCGTATACCATCTCTGATGTCAAACACCAATGGATATGGGATCATCCATCGCCCATCTCATGGGTCGAGAAGCGTATACGCTAGTCTATACTGGTATATCGATGCCCCGTCTCGATACACCCACGACCAGGGACCATGAAGGATGTACTTATGGACTACCATGTCCCCACTAGTATGATCTGCATCATAGTCCAGGTAGTCAAGTACACATCCTAAGGGCTTTATCAACATGTAACTATAAGACAGTTTAAAGAGACAAGTGTACATGTTAAGATAAAGAGTAACCAGATAGCATACTATCATATCGAGCAAGAAAGTCATCTCTATATATGTCCAAGCATCCAATATAATATACATCATCTGTACAATACTGGCCTCTAGGGCATACATACAACTAACAGCAGGGCCGAGTCCTGCCGAAGAAGTGGCGGTAACCATCGAGCCTGAGGTAGCGGTGGGTGAGACAGCTACAATCGCCGAGTCCGAGATAGCGGCAGGTGAAACAACCACAATCGCTGAGCTCGAGGTAGCCGCTCCTTCTCAAGAGTCGGGCATGTTGGATATATGTATGCCCTAGAGGCCATTATATGATAGTGGATGTATTTATACATGTATATATATATATATATATATATATATATATATATATATATATATATTCAGTGTACATTCTTGCTCGACATGATAGTATGTTATCTGGTTCTTCTTTATCTGACATGTTGATTTGATCATGCTTTTATTCATTCACACATGTTGATAAAGCCCTGAGGATATAGACTTGACTACTATGATTATGATAGAGATCATACTAGTGGGACATCTGTAGTTTATAAGCATATCCTAGAATGTCCCTAGTCGTAGGTGTATCGAGATGGGGCATCAATATACCAGAGTAGACTAGCGTATATGATACTAGACTCATATGATGGGCGATGGATGTTCCTACATTCATCGATGTTTGACATCGAGATCGTATACGGGTGTTCAGTGGTGACTGGGTACACTTGTCACGACCCGAAAGTACGGAACGTGACCGGCACTTAGATTACGAAGCGTCTAGAGGCGCAACGTAAACTAAGTAAGCCGAAACCCAGAAATCTAAACCATAAAAGAAGAAGAAGAAGTAAAAGAACATGAAGAAAAACAAGTTTAAAAATATCATCAATTTTTCCCAAAAATTTCGGTAGAGTCTCCTCTGTAAAAACTGGCCCCCAGACGGGTACAACAAGTATAATATAAATAAACAATAAAAAGCATCCCCAAACGGGTGCTAGCATCAACGCCAACAGGCGGAAACAACCACAACAAGCACAATAATATACAACGCCAAAGGGCGAGGCTCAAAACTCAAAGAAAACAAAACCACCATATCAGAATAAAACATGCGCGACTCTAAGGTCGAAATAAAAAAAATACTGGTCCAATAAACTTATCAAGTAATATAAGTATGGTTGATGGAGCTTACTAGATACAAATGAAAGAATAAAAAATACAATGGTGGTTCAGATACAAGTGAACCAACCTACCGTGCAAATCACCCTGAAGAAAAGATGTGCCAGCAAGCTGCCAGGGAAACCTGTACATCGAACCTGTAATAAAATTTGGCACAACGGGGTGAGTTGCCAACTCGTGAGTAGAAGACATCTACGAAAAGAAATCGAATGCACGACGCTATCCTAGGTCATAATATTACACTATTATATCCCAATCATCTAGTAATAGCAGGGTAAAACTACGTGTAAATGCAGATACTCCGTGCTCGTGTCAGTGCCTCATATAAAACTATGTCATATGAATGGATATGCATGCATCATGAATATAAAATAACCAATCCTGAAATCCAGAAATATCTGTATAAGAAATCTTTAGCTGTTATCATAGTAAAATGTGTATAAGAATCTGAAATCTCAACAATGAAATCTATGGAAATCCGTGTCAAGTATTGACACAACATATGTAATCTCAAGTCTCAATATCTCGGGCTCCGTCTGTCCGGATCGGCCCATATCATCAAATCTCACGACAACGGTCGATATCCTCCGGATATCCGCCGCGCCAGACATCACTGGTAGGTAGCCTTCCCCTGCCAGGCTCATCGTCTACAACTCGATCTTCTTGCCCCGGGGTACCATACCGGGCCCACCATGTACCCGAGACGGTTCATCCACTCCTCGAATCGGGTCTCGAAATCCATCAGAAAACATGAAATCTCATGGTGGATGACACATACATCACGAGAAAACCGCATCTTATTTTAAAAAAAAGAGAAGAGGAGAGAGAGAGAAGTTTGTTTATATATTCTTGCGGTTTTCCCCAAAATCCAGAAATCTCATAGAAATCCAAATCTTAAAATCATAAGTAACTATATGATAAATGTCGGCATATGCCCATAATACTGCATGATAACATGAAAATATGAATGCATGAATGTCTAAGTAATAAATATCATGTCTATACTAACATCAGAGAATAATCACAATATTATATCGGTCTAGTTGTTAACTGATTCTATCCATAAAAGACAATATGATCTAAAGTGTACGTGACATAGCAATTACCGATGATGATGTGTGTGAGCCGGAAAATAAGTGTGCGTGGAATATGCGCATCATCGGTAATGGTGCTGGTGTCCTAACAGGTAAAGTTTATACTGATTATAGCAACATATGTAAGAACATGCAACATTATGATTACAATGTGAAAGTAAAGACGGATGTGTGTTATCCACTCATTTGATATACAATTACCACTACCACTATACGACTCGAACCTAACGTAGTGTCCATCTAACCCCCCTAAGGAAAACTAAACCTAAGAACTGGTCGATAGAAGTATACCTAAAGCCTGAGTCCATACCTCTAATAGTCGGCGATCCTTCCTCAATAGCGTCACGTACATAGTACGACTTCCTTAAATCAAGAGTGCGGATCAATCATCACATCTATGCCTCGTACGGTAAAATCCATCGTACGGCATCCCAATATCGGGGTACGGGTCAAATATCACCTACGTGTCTCATTATTCGTATAATATCATCATCAACACATGTCATGATCGAGGTGCTATGCTGTAATCGCATACATCAATTATATGTAATCGCATACATCAATTATATAACATTGCCATCATAAATATACCTCATTAATTTATCCTGAGAAATAGCATGTCATATGTATCATGTTGTGATCGAGTCATACTGATATCATATCGTCATCAAGTCACACCTATATGATATCGACATCAGGTCACACCTATATGATGTCGTAATCAAGTCATACATATATCATATCGTGATCAGTCACAAGTTACAGTTCAGGTTCTATTTTAGAGTCCCATGCACCTCAATATCATCACTACCCATTATAATTTAGGTATACCTGTTCATTATCTCATTCTCTAATGATCCGCTAACACTTTAATACGACTGTATAGTCAAGAATCACGGCATCAAGCCCAGTTATCCTGTTTCATTCCCGTGTATCAATGTATCCCACATACGTGTTGTATATATCTATATATATACCTATACCTAGTCCTATATATATATACACATACCCGTATACACCATGTCAAGTTTCAGTGTGTGCGTGTGTGTGTTTCTACCTGAAACCTACGAACCTCTTCCAGGGTATTCATCCTCTGGTATGGTCTTCCTAAATCAGTCTGGTCCAGCCTAGGGTCATTACTAGGGTCCTACTCATTAAGAATCTAGGGTCACATCTGGTTTCCTAATGTCAATAAGTACTATTCCTATTCTACGTTGCGGGGGTGCTAAACGCCATCCACCCGACTTCCCCCCGTAGATATGCATCTACTCACCTGGTCCATGTCTGCCGAAGACGGTGTCGCCATCATCCTCTTCATCGCCCGCAGTCCACGTGAGGGATACCTAAACGCAAACATATAAATAGTATCGTAAACTGAATCACATACAAAAGCCAAAACGACGCAAGGAACAAGCATAGGTTAAAACCTATGTCCCGTCCACGCAAAAGAACCAAATATCGCTCGATATCGGCGTACAGACTCCGATGGATCGAGATAAATATCAACAAATAACTCGTAGTTTTAAAACTCATTACTTATATTATAAAACATGATTAAATCCATCGAAACCCTAAAATCCATCAAATCGCCCGATTTCGTAAAACCCGAAAATGCCAATTTACCGTTTTTCTTCAAAACTTGACATTTAAATGAAACCAATGGTCATAAAACTCATTAAATAGCATAACTAGACTATACAAACCATTACTATATTTTTATTACACAAATTTGTTTTAATTTGAAATTTCTAGTTTGCAACCTTTAGTAATTTTTAACATCTTTCAAGCAAAATACCACAATTCCACAACAAAACTTGATTTTACATGGATTAATGTTTTAAACTACAATTCATGATGATAATGATATAATGAAACCATAAATTATATTTTTAATCTCATTTATTTAGGAATTTCCAAAATCTAGTTTACAAAAATAGCATTTTATTAGTATTTTTCCAATCATCAAAAGAAACTAGTGATCAAACTAAGTTTTTCTTTCCATTAACATGCTAATATTCTCACTAAAACTACAATCTAATGATAGCAACCTTAATTAGAATTTTATATTACCCACAAACACATTTTATAAAAAGCTAGTTAGCTAAATAGCTTAATTAAATCAATTTTGGATAAACAAATTATTATACAACAACCATGCAAGATTTTTCCACTCTAAAAATGTTAAACTAGCTATTATAAAATTATTTAATTAATAAAAATCACAACTTGATTTTTCAAACCCTAACTTGAATTTTAAAAGTAGTAAATAGAATTAATATATTAAATCTAATTATGCTTAAATGAACATCTAATAACAATAAATCAAAAGAAGGAAATTTATACCTCCAAAATATGAAACCCAAACATGAAATAAGCCTCCAAAATGCATGCTTTCCATCTCCAAAATCCATGCTAAATAGGTCAAAGGAAAATGGTAGAGGTTGAATGTTGATTTTTGAGATTTATTTTTGGAATTTTTGATGATTTTTGATGATTTTTAATGCAAAAATGATGGGGGAAAATTTTTGGGGCTACCCATGGAGGGGAGGCCGGCCATGGAGAGGGAGGAGGGTGGAGAGAGAGAAAAAATGTGTGGTATTGTGTAGAAAGTTCATAAATAATGCATTTTTTTTTCACTTAAACCCTTTATTATCTAACTTTTTCAATTTAACCCTTTTCCTAGAAATTTCTAGAACCATGGAGAGATTTTGGAAAAGATTTTGCATATTACACACTTGATTCTAATATACCATGGCTCATTTTTATAAATTAAAACCATTCAAATTTGTAATTTACACTAATTTAGTGTAAAAAATAAAGCTTATGTTAATATTTAAAATATTTAATTTAGGAAAAATATTTAATTGAACTAAAAATTTAAAAGTGGCTAAATAAACACCATTTACTAGTAATAACATAATTAAAATAGATATTTTTAAATTTATAGTGAAAAATAATTACGGTTTAGTTTTACGAAAAATATATTTTACTTTACCGAAAATCCTAAAATTAACTTAAATTTTTATTTATTTATTTAATTATTTTTAAAATGTTACAGTCTTCCCCCCTTTAAAAAATTCGGTCCCCGAATTTAAATTAAAACTCCCCCTTCAAATACTAAAACATCGAGCAAAACGCTCAAGTCGTCGGGGCTCCGAAATCGTCAATATATAACTAAAATCAACTCCGTCAAGCTTAACGCAATCATCGGAGTTATGGTGAAGACAAAATATCAAAACCCAATACAAAAACCAGCATAATATACATCAAAACTATAACTTAAATATAGTGCACATCATAGTAAAATCGTCCAAATATCTGGATAAGGAAATATGCAACACCCCTTTTTGAAAATCGCCGTGTGATGCACGTGTCACGGCATAAGTAGCGGACGTTTATTTAAAAAAATTAACTATATATATATATCTTTTATTTAACATACACGTCCCGCCTGTTTACTAAATCAAATAATAATGACTATGAAAACATACTGGTTAAACTGAAATCAATCCCAATCACATCATTAAAATATCATGTACGTCCGGTACGCACTGAAATCGAAATCACAGTACAAAAATGCATGAAAACTAGGTCGAAACATATGTCAAAATCATGTGTAACCATATGCACGAAATCAAATCAAAATCACAAGAGGTATTAAAACCAAATCAAGTGCACTGGGTATGTACTAAACAATATCAACACAACCGATATATGAAACACACTAGAATGTAATGAAGGTACACACATGAAATACCAATAGTAGAACAAGGTCCTCAAAATACCAAAATCCAATCAACGAAAAGATGAAATTCAAATCACCAAATCGCAATCGTAAACACTATCGTCAATGTGCGCCTCTTTCCTCTGATGTCGATTGCTTCGAACTCGTCTCTTCATAGCTGTGCTGACTGCGCTACCAACGGTAATACTCATATCTAGAGTCTCCCACGTAGTCGATCCCTTCACATGATATCCGGACTACATTAAACTTTTCGATCAATCCATCAAAATCCCATAAGTCCCCGAGAGCTCAACACTCAAGTACAGTTTAAAAATATCCGGTACATACCCCAGCATCGATGATCCAGCCGTAGAAGGGCAAACCCAAGCCTCACTAATGGCACCGCGAAACTGCCGTAAACCATAAGGTTCAAGGGCGTTCTCGTGGTCATTATGTCGAGTTAGGGTTTCATTCTTCTAGTGGGTCCATCGAAATACCTGCATGTTCTTCCGAATACTTTAAACTTGGGAAAATGGTTTTCTGATAATCGTTCGAACCCTTTAACTTCATCCGGACGGCATGTGAATACCCTTCGTTCGCACGCTAAGAAATGCTTCAATCCTCAAGAATAACCAATACTCTAATGGTTATCGTATTCGAGCCGCAGCTCCCTCTGCCCGTGTGCCCGTGGTAGCAGAAACTACCATCCGATATCAACGAAGATAGATCAAAGGAACGAATGAAATACGGTGCAAACAATGTACATCCTAGGGCTCCTTAAGCAGAGTAGCGTATCGTAAGTATGCCGCGGACCATACCCACGGTACGTTACTCTACCTAAATCGCCTACTCCATCAACCAAGGGTCACCTAGAGTTATACAAGGTTAAACCTAGCGCTCTGATACCAACTTTGTCACGACCCGAAAGTACGGAACGTGACCGGCACTTAGATTACGAAGCGTCTAGAGGCGCAACGTAACCTAAGTAAGCCGAAACCCAGAAATCTAAACCATAAAAGAAGAAGAAGAAGTAAAAGAACATGAAGAAAAACAAGTTTAAAAATATCATCAATTTTTCCCAAAAATTTCGGTAGAGTCTCCTCTGTAAAAACTGGCCCCCAGACGGGTACAACAAGTATAATATAAATAAACAATAAAAAGCATCCCCAAACGGGTGCTAGCATCAACGCCAACAGGCGGAAACAACCACAACAAGCACAATAATATACAACGCCAAAGGGCGAGGCTCAAAACTCAAACAAAACAAAACCACCATATCAGAATAAAACATGCGTGACTCTAAGGTCGAAATAAAAAAAATACTGGTCCAATAAACTTATCAAGTAATACAAGTATGGTTGATGGAGCTTACTAGATACAAATGAAAGAATAAAAAATACAATGGTGGTTCAGATACAAGTGAACCAACCTACCGTGCAAATCACCCTGAAGAAAAGATGTGCCAGCAAGCTGCCAGGGAAACCTGTACATCGAACCTGTAATAAAATTTGGCACAACGGGGTGAGTTGCCAACTCGTAAGTAGAAGACATCTACGAAAAGAAATCGAATGCACGACGCTATCCTAGGTCATAATATTACACTATTATATCCCAATCATCTAGTAATAGTAGGGTAAAACTACGTGTAAATGCAGATACTCCGTGCTCGTGTCAGTGCTTCATATAATACTATGTCATATGAATGGATATGCATGCATCATGAATATAAAATAACCAATCCTGAAATCCAGAAATATCTGTATAAGAAATCTTTAGCTGTTATCATAGTAAAATGTGTATAAGAATCTGAAATCTCAACAATGAAATCCATGGAAATCCGTGTCAAGTATCGACACAACACATGTAATCTCAAGTCTCAATATCTCGGGCTCCGTCTGTCCGGATCGGCCCATATCATCAAATCTCACGACAACGGTCGGTATCCTCCGGATATCCGCCGCGCCAGACATCACCGGTAGGTAGCCTTCCCCTGCCAGGCTCATCGTCTACAACTCGATCTTCTTGCCCCGGGATACCATACCGGGCCCACCATGTACCTGAGACGGTTCATCCACTCCTCAAATCGGGTCTCGAAATCCATCAGAAAACATGAAATCTCATGGTGGACGACACATACATCACGAGAAAACCGCATCTTATTTTAAAAAAAAGAGAAGAGGAGAGAGAGAGAAGTTTGTTTATATATTCTTGCGGTTTTCCCCAAAATCCAGAAATCTCATAGAAATCCAAATCTTAAAATCATAAGTAACTATATGATAAGTGTCGGCATATGCCCATAATACTGCATGATAACATGAAAATATGAATGTCTAAGTAATAAATTTCATGTCTATACTAACATCAGAGAATAATCACAATATTATATCGGTCTAGCTGTTAACTGATTCTATCCATAAAAGACAATATGATCTAAAGTGTACGTGACATAGCAATTACCGATGATGATGTGTGTGAGCCGGCAAATAAGTGTGCGTGGAATATGCGCATCATCGGTAATGGTGCTGGTGTCCTAACAGGTAAAGTTTATACTGATTATAGCAACATATGTAAGAACATGCAACATTATGATTACAATGTGAAAGTAAAGACGGATGTGTGTTATCCACTCATTTGATATACAATTACCACTACCACTATACGACTCGAACCTAACGTAGTGTCCATCTAACCCCCCTAAGGAAAACTAAACCTAAGAACTGGTCGATAGAAGTATACCTAAAGCCTGAGTCCATACCTCTAATAGTCGGTGATCCTGTCTCAATAGCGTCACGTACATAGTACGACTTCCTTAAATCAAGAGTGCGGATCAATCATCACATCTATGCCTCGTACGGTAAAATCCATCGTACGGCATCCCAATATCGGGGTACGGGTCAAATATCACCTACGTGTCTCATTATTCGTATAATATCATCATCAACACATGTCATGATCGAGGTGCTATGCTGTAATCGCATACATCAATTATATAACATTGCCATCATAAATATACCTCATTAATTTATCCTCAGAAATAGCATGTCATATGTATTATGTTGTGATCGAGTCATACTGATATCATATCGTCATCAAGTCACACCTATATGATATCGACATCAGGTCACACCTATATGATGTCGTAATCAAGTCATACATATATCATATCGTGATCAGTCACAAGTTACAGTTCGGGTTCTATTTTAGGGTCCCATGCACCTCAATATCATCACTACCCATTATAATTTAGGTATACCTGTTCATTATCTCATTCTCTAATGATCCGCTAACACTTTAATACGACTGTATAGTCAAGAATCACGGCATCAAGCCCAGTTATCCTGTTTCATTCCCGTGTATCAATGTATCCCACATACGTGTTGTATATATCTATATATATACCTATACCTAGTCCTATATATATATACACATACCCGTATACACCATGTCAAGTTTCAGTGTGTGCGTGTGTGTGTTTCTACCTGAAACCTACGAACCTCTTCCAGGGTATTTATCCTCTGGTATGGTCTTCCTAAATCAGTCTGGTCCAGCCTAGGGTCATTACTAGGGTCCTACTCATTAAGAATCTAGGGTCACATCTGGTTTCCTAATGTCAATAAGTACTATTCCTATTCTACGTTGCGGGGGTGCTAAACGCCATCCACCCGACTTCCCCCCGTAGATATGCATCTACTCACCTGGTCCATGTCTGCCGAAGACGGTGTCGCCATCATCCTCTTCATCGCCCGCAGTCCACGTGAGGGGTACCTAAACTCAAACATATAAATAGTATCGTAAACTGAATCACATACAAAAGCCAAAACGACACAAGGAACAAGCATAGGTTAAAACCTATGTCCCGTCCACGCAAAAGAACCAAATATCGCTCGATATCGGCGTACAGACTCCGATGGATCGAGATAAACATCAACAAATAACTCGTAGTTTTAAAACTCATTACTTATATTATAAAACATGATTAAATCCATCGAAACCCTAAAATCCATCAAATCGCCCGATTTCGTAAAACCCGAAAATGCCAATTTACCGTTTTTCTTCAAAACTTGACATTTAAATGAAACCAATGGTCATAAAACTCATTAAATAGCATAACTAGACTATACAAACCATTACTATATTTTTATTACACAAATTTGTATTAATTTGAAATTTCTAGTTTGCAACCTTTAGTAATTTTTAACATCTTTCAAGCAAAATACCACAATTCCACAACAAAACTTGATTTTACATGGATTAATGTTTTAAACTACAATTCATGATGATAATGATATAATGAAACCATAAATTATATTTTTAATCTCATTTATTTAGGAATTTCCAAAATCTAGTTTACAAAAATAGCATTTTATTAGTATTTTTCCAATCATCAAAAGAAACTAGTGATCAAACTAAGTTTTTCTTTCCATTAACATACTAATATTCTCACTAAAACTACAATCTAATGATAGCAACCTTAATTAGAATTTTATATTACCCACAAACACATTTTATAAAAAGCTAGTTAGCTAAATAGCTTAATTAAATCAATTTTGGATAAACAAATTATTATACAACAACCATGCAAGATTTTTCCACTCTAAAAAAGTTAA
Source organism: Agapanthus africanus (assembly GCA_030015575.1). NCBI lineage: Eukaryota > Viridiplantae > Streptophyta > Magnoliopsida > Asparagales > Amaryllidaceae > Agapanthus > Agapanthus africanus. The sequence goes on along the minus strand of CM057346.1, from coordinate 451,519,027 downwards.
ACTAGATATTATAACCTTATTTAATTAATAAAAATCACAACTTGATTTTTCAAACCCTAACTTGAATTTTAAAAGTAGTAAATAGAATTAATATATTAAATCTAATTATACTTAAATGAACATCTAATAACAATAAATCAAAAGAAGGAAATTTATACCTCCAAAATATGAAACCCAAACATGAAATAAGCCTCCAAAATGCATGCTTTCCATCTCCAAAATCCATGCTAAATAGGTCAAAGGAAAATGGTAGAGGTTGAATGTTGATTTTTGAGATTTATTTTTGGAATTTTTGATGAATTTTGATGATTTTTAATGCAAAAATGATGGGGGAAAAATTTTTGTGCTACCCATGGAGGGGAGGTCGGCCATGGAGAGGGAGGAGGGTGGAGAGAGAGAAAAAATGTGTGGTATTGTGTAGAAAGTTCATAAATAATGCATTTTTTTCACTTAAACCCTTTATTATCTAACTTTTTCAATTTAACCCTTTTCCTAGAAATTTCTAGAACCATGGAGAGATTTTGGAAAAGATTTTGTATATTACACACTTGATTCTAATATACCATGGCTCATTTTTATAAATTAAAACCATTCAAATTTGTAATTTACACTAATTTAGTGTAAAAAATAAAGCTTATGTTAATATTTAAAATATTTAATTTAGGAAAAATATTTAATTGAACTAAAAATTTAAAAGTGGCTAAATAAACACCATTTACTAGTAATAACATAATTAAAATAGATATTTTTAAATTTATAGTGAAAAATAATTACGGTTTAGTTTTACGAAAAATACATTTTACTTTACCGAAAATCCTAAAATTCACTTAAATTTTTATTTATTTATTTAATTATGTTTAAAATATTACAACACTGGAAGGACTCACCGAGAACTCCTATATGGAATTATATCTATCGTCGGATAGCAGTTCTCAGGTGACACTGGTGCAGGTTAATCTGTAGACCCGAGATCGTCATAGAGTCTTGTGTGTTCTTCCACTGTACTTTGATTACCACCCTACCACGGATCTACTGAGTCGTGCAAACAGGTGGCCGTTGGGTACAGTCCCGAGACACACGAAGGTGATGAGCGATAGGAGGGATTTCGTCTCTCCCGGTATTGGGAGTTGATGCTGTGCTGTGCTCGACTGGCTATATCAGTAAGTCCCTGGTCAGGGCTGTTGAGATTTACTGATAAGTGTTATCATTAGTTTCTCGATCTGTTATAGACCATTCATCGGCATGACTTATTGAGTTATTGGGGTCGACGTTACCATCCCTAGACTCGATATGCAGCATATTTGACGAAGAGACTGGACTGTACGGTAGTGTTGCCGGTTGGCTCGACGGGAGTTGTAACAGGTTCGCTTGTTTTCTTCTGATCGCTCAATACCCGGGTGGCCGTTACGTTTAGCTGACCGCTTGCGGCTTGGGGGTGCTTGATATGATCATCACCCACTGCCGGCGTATTGACGAGTCTTAGAGTCCCACAATAGAGTTACCTAGTCCAGGCGAAACGATGTGGTGCGCATATGCGATATGCGCGTAGACCCGGTTAAAATGCGCGTATGAGATACCGTATATTAATCGGGCGGCTTGCTTTTGGTCGGGTCGTATGTGACACGACCGGGTTGCTGAATCAAGTGTTGATTTATCATTAACCATTAGTTTCTCACTTGAAATCCTTTCTTGACTTTATGTTGTATGCATGCATGTATGCATTCATTCTCATTCATGCACATAGGATGTGCATGCACACATACATGCATACATAATGGTTATCATGGTTGTTGATATAGTAGATGGTGGCAATATAAGACTCACACCTTATGTAAAATATATGGATATTATTTATTTGGAAAAAGGAAAATAAAAATGGAAATTGTTTCATGGTTAATATTTTATTCCTTCATTAACCCTATTGACTAACCATGATTTAATTTCTATGGTCATTTCTTTTCCAAACAAAAATATCTAGATATTTTATAACCATGGTTTACAATGAGAGAGTGAAAATATATATATTTTCATTTTCTCATTTTCTTGATAAGCTTATCATTATCTTGAGTTTTCTAAAGCCATCATCTTCTTCCTTCTTTCTCCTTTGCTCTCTAGATTTCTCAAGTGAGCAAAAGAGTTACCAAGTTAGGATTTTGAAGTGAGAAAACTAACCACAACACCATTCTACACTAGTCTTGCCCATTAGTGAAGAGTGTTTAGCTTCCATTTCATCTGTTGATCTTGTGAAGTTTCAAGCTTGGACAAAGAGGACTCCGGGTGGATCATCGTGGACCTAGAGGTTCTCAAGCGGACTTTTTCCAACCCTCAAGTAGCCAAGGAGTCTAGCGTAGGGAGCTACAAAGGTTGTACTCTCAAAACCCTAGCTTTTATTACTTGTGATGATGTCTTTGTTAAGAAACCCTAAATTTCTAGTGATGATTCTTTGTTTGTTCACTTAGCACCTTAAAAATTTGATTTTGAGACATGTGATGCTTCCAAACCCTTCATGAGGTGCTAGGTAAACCTAACATTGGTATCGGAGCCGACCTAGAGCTTTAGGCGACACTTTAGCGAAGTTAAAACTCCGATCGAACCAAAAATACGGATTTTTAACCCTTCTCTGGACAATTTTTTAAAACTGTGTTTTTTCAGTATTAAAAATACTTAAAAAATTCAGCAGGCAAATATAAGAAATACTGTAAAATACGAAGCCCTAAACCGTACATTGCGCCGTGGAACCGCGGCCGTACCTTGCTTAGGCCGCGGATCCGCGGCCGTACTGAAGTGTTAATGCCTCATATTTGTACAGTAATCTTCTCACCTGCTTTTATATACTTTTGGGTATTGTTAGTCTGATTCAAGTGTTGAATGATCTGGGGATGGTTTTGGATTCGGTGATTCGATCGGAATTTAATTTCGTGCCTATTTCGGATAATTGAGAAAGTATTAAAAAGTTCGAACGGATATCATTAACTCACTTTTTCCCGGCATGAAAAATTTTCAAGTGTTGAATTTTTTTTCTCGAGTTTAAATCTTTCGGAAATACGTGCAAGTTTTGTGGTGGACCCTCTAGAAGAACACAAACCTTAACTCGATTATGTGACCGTCTGAACTGCTTCTAAACCTTAGGGTTTGGGGCAGTACGGCGTGCCACATGTGAGGCGTTGGCTTGACCCTTCTACGACTGGACCGCTGCTACTGTGACACATTCCGGGTTTTTTGAACTTCGCTCAAGTGTTGAGCTTTAGGAAATTTTGTGTAACGTTTTGAAAATCGTTTCGGTGAAATTTCAAAAAAAAAGGTAAAATATGGGGGTTTTCTGTAAAAAGTCAAAATGTAAATATCTTTATAATAAAATTAAATATACATATTCTAGCTATATAATTGCTATTATTTGGTGTTTATTGAGCCGCTGGTGAAATTTCAAATTTTCTGAAAAAAATTATTATTTTATTATTATTTTAAGCCGTCACTAATACATTTAATTAGGGAAAATTACAAATTGGAATGAGTTGAAACAAATTTTGTGCATCATAAAACATTAAATAAAATTTTATCATATGGTTTTTGGAACGAAATCATTTGCCAAAACGGTTTAGAAATTATTGAAGAAAAAATGCTTTTTTTGGCGTAAATGGATGTTTGGGGTATTGTATTTATCATTTTTCATCACCCCACACCCGTACCCACACCCACACACCCCCATTCACTTCTCCCTTTGGCTGAATTCAGCAGCCCCCATCTTTTTCCCCACTTGAATTTCAAAGGAAAGAAATGAAAGAAAAGAAAAGAAAATGGATAAATGAGGTTGACTTTTGACTTTGGTTTGACCTTGACTTTCTCCCCCCACTTTCTCTACCACCCTCTCTCTCCTCTCCCCCTCCCATTCCAGCCGACCCCCCTCTCCTACAGCAGCAGCAGCCCCCCCCATTTCCCTTCTCTTTTTTCTTCAAAACTTCATCAAAAATTGCCCCAAAATCCATCAAAAAAATCCCAAAACCCAAATCCGACTCCTACCCATTTTAGCTTAGCCCGTATAGCATGGATCCTTGTGAAAAGAGAGTATTTTGGAGGGCCATGGATACTTGTGGATCTTCAAATGTTTTTGGGTATAATTCTAAACTTTTTTGCTTAGTTTGTTACTTAATTTCTTAAAGCTAATTTAATTAAGTGTTAATTTGGTTTATGTGAGTTTAATTGCATGATTAAAGATTTCAAGTTAGGGTTTGTTGTGGAAATGAGTTGTGTTTGATTGTGCATGGTTTAGTGATGTGGATTAACATATTTAGTTTTGTAGAAAACTAATCTAGTTGTTAATTACAAGTTGTTACTTGAAAAATGTCCAAATTAAGCTTTTTGTTGCAAACTAGTTTTTTTGATTTACTTCGAAATATGAGATTAAAAATATGGTTAGGGTTTTTATCATATTATTAACTTTATTAAGTGTAGTTTAACACTTTAGTTTATGGAAATCCAACCTAAATTATAGTTTGTGCATTTTTGCTATGAAATTGTTAAAAAGGGTATTTTGTAAATTAGAATATTAGGGTTTTTGGAATTTAATGAGATTAAATTCCGGAAATTGTTTCTATGACTTATTTAAGATATTTAATAAGTATATTGGCCGCTACATTCATTTAAACATCATGTTTTGTACAAAAACGGCGAATTGTGCTTGCTAGATTTTCGGAAAAATGACTTTTTAAGTGAAATTGGGGGTTTTTGTGAGTTTTAACCTAGTTTATATTAAAATTAGTGTTCGTGAATGTGCAAATGAGTGTGATTGGATTTTTCTCGATGGTTTGACGTTTGTACATCGATATCGAGGGTTGGTTTGACTATTCTTGCATGCGTAGGCGATAGGTTTGGACCTATGCGTGATACGCGTGCCGATTTGATTTTCGTATGCCGTTTCGATTTCGAATTTAGTTTTAATGCGGTATGGTGCATTATGATATGTAGGTACCCCATGTGGACTTCGAGACGACAAGCAAGCGCGTGGCGACGTCGGCACCGGCGAACGAGGACCAGGTGAGTAGATTTATATCTACGAGGAGAAGTCGGGTGGATGGCGTATAGCACCCCCGCAGTCCGTGGTGGTGTATACGGATGCGTATACAGACCAACAATTAGTATATGTTATTTGGGATTAATAACGATGTTAGGATGAATATTGGTGTGTTGGATTACTTTAGTGTTGCGAACCCTAGGGTAGTGTTGCACTACACATACACACATACATACTTGCATACATTCCTTTTTATATGTGCTCATGAGATTCTTTATAGTTATGTGTTCACATAGGTATGGGATTATGTGTTCACATACGGATTTGAGGATGATACTTAGGATTGAGCTGAGTCGATGAGATTTGTTTTGTGGTTGTGATATCGGTGATATGGCAGGATTCGTACTTGAGGTACGTCCTGGTGTTATAGCGGATCTTGGGGCGGCGATACGGGTGAATAGTGTTATAAATAAAATGGTCGACATGTGATCGTGATATGAGGCATGATATGCTAGGATATTGATATTAGGCCGTATCGGACGATGTATACCCTTGATGATGCTATGTGCTGACGGTATCGGTTTGTACGAGATTGTCGATCTGTAGTCAGATCATGAGTATATTGAGGATATTAATATTGTACTAGACATAGGTCAGTACCCTAGACTATGATCATGAATAAAGAGGATACCAGAGGAATGGTGTGAGGAATATGATATTGACCCGTACCCAGATTTGGGGATGCCGTACGACGGATTTACGTACGAGCTATATCTTGATGATTGATCCGCACTCTTGACTTGGGATGGCTGATTGTAGATATGGTATCGGATATGATATTATTGAGGCGGGATCACCGACTAATATATATACAGGTATGTATATGGATCGACTCAGATGTTAGGCGGTTTCCTTACCTGTAGTCCAGCTTGTTAGCTTAGCCCTTTAGTTTAGTTTAGTTGTTAGATTAGATTCGATTCTTACCTATTTCAAAAACTAACGAATCGTGGGTATTTTAAAAGACAGCCCAAGGGATCCTACGGATATTTAAAAAGACGTATCTTTTCATAAAAACACCGTAGCCCCTATTTTCAAAACCCCATGATTCGTGTTATTTCAAAAGGCACCATTTGTAGGACTTATATTAGATTAATGCAGGTTAGTTACAGTTGCGTCTAGTATTCAGTTCCCGCTTATTATTGTGATTCGCTTCGCATCGCATACTTATGTTATAATTTCTTATTGCAATGTTGATATCATATTGTTAGGACACCAGCACCATTACCGATGATGCGTATGTACCACGTACACTTACTTGCCGGCTCACACACATCTTCATCGGTAATTGCCATGTCACGTACACCTTAGAAAATATTATTGCTTTACTTAGCTTGTTAGTTAGTAATTTGACATGATATTAGTGTGCCTGCCTTATATGCCAGCTTAACATTGTAGTTATTACTTGTCACTTCATGCATACTGTTATTCATTGTTATGCCTATATTCATGGTTTTTACATGCTATTGATGATTTGGATTCGGATTTCCATGAAATTTTCTGGATTTGGGGGGAAAACCGCAAAACTTATATAAACTGATTTCTCTCTTTTTAAATAAAAAAAGTGCGGTTTTTCTCCCATGATATATGAGTCGTCCACCATGAGTTTGCTGATGGATTTCGAGACCCGATTCGAGGAGACGGATGAACCGTTTCGGGTACATGGTGGACCCGGTAAGGTACCCCGGGGCAAGAAGCGCGTGATGATGACGATGTGAGCCTGGCAGGGGAGCACTACCTACCGGTGATTTTACCCGACGCGTCGGATATCCGGAGGATACCGTCGTGGTCTTGAGATGGATGGTAGGGGCCGGTCTGGACTGACGGCGCCCTAGATATTGTGATTGAGACATTGAGATTTCGAGATATTGAGGTACAGAGACTGTGATACAGAGATATCGAGATATTGGGATTACGTTTTGTGCCGATGCTAGGCACTGTTTTATGCTGATTTCATTATGATACCTCATTTTAAAAATTCAAAGGAAATCTCACTAAATTATGAAAACAGTTCTTCATTTACATGTATTCTATTTTCATGCATTCATACCTCATTCATATGATATATTGCTACTTGAGGCACTGACACGGGCACATGAGATTACACTCGGGTTAGATATTTACCCTAGCCTTGTTATAGGCTACGTGTTATTCATATATTTGAGGATATATTATGATCATTGACCTAGGTTGCGTTATTTATGCGATTTCTGTGCGTAGATATTTTTCTATTCACGAGTTGGCAACTCACCCCCGTTGTGCCCCAGTTTCTTGCAGGTTTGCCGTACAGGTTTCATTACGGCTTTGCGGGCATAGTTTCCTTCGGGTGATTTGCTAGTAGGTGGGTTTACTTGTATCGTACCCCCATTATATATCTTGTATATCATTATTCTGTTGTATCTAGAAGTTCCATCAACCAAACATGTATTTATTTTTGAGATAGAGACCAGTGATGTTATTCTTTCGACCTTAGAGTCGCGCGTTATATTTCTGTGGATTTCTGGTGGTTTTGAGTTTCCTTTTGAGTTTTGATCCTCGCCGTTGGCGTTGTATATTATATTGCTTGTGTGGTTGTGACCGTCGATTGACGAAGAGCTAGCTCCCGCTTGGGGATGCTTTTTTCTTGATTTCGTATACTATTCATGTTGTATTCCGTTTGGGGGCCAGTATTTACAAAGGAGACTCTGCCGAAATTTTCAGTAAATTTTTGATGTTTTTAAAAAACCGCATAATACGGCTTATGCTATTGAAACTACTTGCTTTAAGTTGGTTTTTCCTGCACTCTACTACTTTTCTTGGTTTGGATTTCTGGGTTTTCGGTTTACTTAGATTACGTACGCCTCGAGACGTTCGTAGTTTAAGTGCCGGTCATGTTCCGTACTTTCGGGTCGTGACAAAGTTGGTATCAGAGCGTTAGGTTTTACCTTCGGAGCATAGGATGACCCTTGGTTGATGGAATATGTGACTAAAGTAGAGTGACGTACCGTGGGTATGTTCCGCGGCATATTTACGATACGCTACTCCACTTAAGAAGCCTTAGGATGTACATTTCTTTGCTCAGTATTATATTCATTCCGATCTAGCCTCATCAGTACCAGTTATGGTTTTGCTGCCACGATTATGGGCAGGGAGAGCTACGGCTAGAGTTGCGGTCAGCACGAGCTCGTCACGAACGAGGACTGACCAGGGCGAAATTCCGGCGACACTCGATTGTGGAGATGTGTCTTTTTACTGTGTTTCCGCGCCACGAGCGTTTGGCGGATCGCCTTTATGAGATTTCTCGGACGTGCCGATCAGTATCAGAGGATTGGGCCACTGACAGAGGCCAGCCAGATTTTGATGACCGTTGGTGTGTTGCTTATCCATGATGGTCGAGGCACTGTTCAGCGTGCAGACGAGCGAGCCAGTTATTGCTGCGAACGACGAGATATTGCCCCAGATGCTGGCGTTAGTGCAGAACGAGTTGTACTAAGAGATGATAGAAGGTCGCTAGTCATCGAGGATGAATGACTAGGACATGTGGATCGTTCGCCTACCCCAATGCGAGGTCATCAGATAGATTGATTCCAGCTAGAGACGACTTCACGCGGAGACGTTGGGAGTTGACAGAGACGATCGAATGTCAGAAACCTATTATTCCAAGTTTAAAGTAGTCGGAAAGACATGCAGGCAATTCTATGGTCCCTCTAGAAGAATGAAACCCTAACTCGACTTAATGACCGTGTGAAAGCCTTTGAACCTTCGGGTTTGCGGCAGTTCTACGGCGCCATTAATGAGGCTTGGGTTTGCCCTTCTACGGCTGGACCACCGATGCTGTGGTATGTACTCGATACTATTAAACTGTGCCCAAGATGTTGAGCTCTTGGGGGATTATGAGGTTTTGACGACTCGATCGGATGGCTCGACTTAATTCGGATGCTAGGTGGTGAGATGCATTTCTTGGGAGACTCCAGATATGAGGATAGCCGTTGGAGCTCAGTCCATGCAGCCGCGACGAGACGAGTCCAAAGAAGACGACATTAGAGGAAAGTGAAGTAAGAGGTTCGTACCAGATCTAGATGAGATGACGTTCCACTCCGCCGACATCAGAGATGCGATGCGCATGCCGAGGCATGGTACTTAGATTTACCTTCCAGAAGGAGTCGTGATGAGTATGCATCCGTTCTGGAACGAGAACAGATCTAGTAAGGAACGATGACTTTCGGATAGTTCGGCAGAGGTGAGATTTGGGAGAGACCTCGACAGGACCTTTCTGGGACAAATTACGAGAAGACTTGGACCCAGGAGTGGTCGTGTTATGCACACCAGCAGGCCAGAGTTTATGATCATCGACGAGACGTCCCACTAGTGACCGCGACAGTTCGCCCGAGATTCTTAGAGGATGCACTTGAGCGGTACTGTTCCGCCATTATTGATTTCGATGTTTTGGGTGATTTATTCGTATGATTTGATTTTGATGATTGAGGATTTACGATCTTTGCACAGTGTTGCACTTGATATCGTTTTCGTGCTTTAGTTTCACATGTTTGTGATTTTACGGTTTTAAACAGTTGAGTTGGTTTTGTGCGTATGCATGCACACGAATCGGTTCCTGCACTCTGTATAGTTATTATATGCTTGCAGTGCAGTGATACGCCTTTTGTGCACTTAGATGCACTGGACTTCGATTTCGATTGTGATACTCGATATTTGTTTTGTGCACCTTGTGCACCTGATTGATTTTGCGCACGTTCGGCGCTTGATATTGGATTTCATGATTTCGTGCACGATGGATGCACCTGATTTGGATTTTCGCGCATGTTGGGCGCATGTTTTGAAGGGTGATTTTGGTGCACACCAGAGGCACTAAATTGAGGATTTTTCGTGCATGTCAGATGCACCTGATTTTGCTGTCAGGCACACATGTTGCCTACGACAGATGTTTCGTGCACACCCGATGCACTTAGATGTTGTTTCTGTGCGCATGTATGGCACATTCATGGATTTTGATTTCCGTGCGCACAAGACGCACGTAGTATTCATACGCGTATTTTGGGGATTGATTTTTCTTATAGAGCAGTACGTTTTTATGATATTGCTATGTGTTTTCGTACTGAGCAGGACTAGTCAGAGGACAGTACCTGAATATATTTTACATGTATAGTTTCGAGTTATATCATATTGGTTTTGCTTTGGATTTGGTATTGATGTCTTCCCCATGACTCCGATGATTGCGGGATGCTTGACGAAGTTCTGGTTTGAGTTATATGCTCATTTTTCATGCGCATGCGTTGCGCTACGATTTGTTTTATGTATTTATGATTTCGGAGCCCCGGCGATTTGATGGTTTTGGCTGAAATATTTTAGTATTTGGGGGAAGTTTTAATTTAAATTCGGGGACCGAATTTCTTTAAGGGGGGAAGATTGTAACGTTTTGAAAATCGTTTCGGTGAAATTTCAAAAAAAACGGTAAAATAAGGGGGTTTTCTGTAAAAAGTCAAAATGCAAATATCTTTATTATAAAATTAAATATACATATTCTAGCTATGTAATTGCTATTATTTGGTGTTTATTGAGCCGCTGGTGAAATTTCAAATTTTCTGAAAAAAAAAATTATTTTATTATTATTTTAAGCCGTCACTAATACATTTAATTAGGGAAAATTACAAATTGGAATGAGTTGAAACAAATTTTGTGCATCATAAAACATTAAATAAAATTTTATCATGTGGTTTTTGGAACGAAATCATTTGCCAAAACGGTTTAGAAATTATTGAAGAAAAAAGGCTTTTTTTGGCGTAAATGGATGTTTGGGGTATTGTATTTATCATTTTTCATCACCCCACACCCGTACCCACACCCACACACCCCCATTCACTTCTCCCCTTGGCTAAATTCAGCAGCCCCCATCTTTTTCCCCACTTGAATTTCAAAGGAAAGAAATGAAAGAAAAGAAAAGAAAATGGATAAATGAGGTGGACTTTTGACTTTGGTTTGACCTTGACTTTCTCCCCCCACTTTCTCTACCACCCTCTCTCTCCTCTCCCCCTCCCATTCCAGCCGACCCTCCTCTCCTACAGCAGCAGCAGCCCCCCCAATTTCCCTTCTCTTTTCTCTTCAAAACTTCATCAAAAATTGCCCCAAAATCCATCAAAAAAATCCCAAAACCCAAATCCGACTCCTACCCATTTTAGCTTAGCCCGTATAGCATGGATCCTTGTGAAAAGAGAGCATTTTGGAGGGCCATGGATGCTTGTGGATCTTCAAATGTTTTTGGGTATAATTCTAAACTTTTTTGCTTAGTTTGTTACTTAATTTCTTAAAGCTAATTTAATTAAGTGTTAATTTGGTTTATGTGAGTTTAATTGCATGATTAAAGATTTCAAGTTAGGGTTTGTTGTGGAAATGAGTTGTGTTTGATTTTGCATGGTTTAGTGATGTGGATTAACATATTTAGTTTTGTAGAAAACTAATCTAGTTGTTAATTACAAGTTGTTACTTGAAAAATGTCCAAATTAAGCTTTTTGTTGCAAACTAGTTTTTTTGATTTACTTCGAAATATGAGATTAAAAATATGGTTAGGGTTTTTATCATATTATTAACTTTATTAAGTGTAGTTTAACACTTTAGTTCATGGAAATCCAACCTAAATTGTAGTTTGTGCATTTTTGTTATGAAATTGTTAAAAAGGGTATTTTGTAAACTAGAATATTAGGGTTTTTGGAATTTAATGAGATTAAATTCCGGAAATTGTTTCTATGACTTATTTAAAATATTTAATAAGTATATTGGACGCTACATTCATTTAAACATCATGTTTTGTACAAAAACGGCGAATTGTGCTTGCTAGATTTTCGGAAAAATGACTTTTTAAGTGAAATTGGGGTTTTTGTGAGTTTTAACCTAGTTTATATTAAAATTAGTGTTCGTGAATGTGCAAATGAGTGTGATTGGATTTTTCTCGATGGTTTGACGTTTGTACATCGACATCGAGGGTTGGTTTGACTATTCTTGCATGCGTAGGCGATAGGTTTGGACCTATGCGTGATACGCGTGCCGATTTGATTTTCGTATGCCGTTTCGATTTCAAATTTAGTTTTAATGCGGTATGGTGCGTTATGATATGTAGGTACCCCATGTGGACTTCGAGACGACAAGCAAGCGCGTGGCGACGTCGGCACCGGCGAACGAGGACCAGGTGAGTAGATTTATATCTACGGGGAGAAGTCGAGTGGATGGCGTATAGCACCCCCGCAGTCCGTGGTGGTGTATACGGATGCGTATACACACCAACAATTAGTATATGTTATTTGGGATTAATAACGATGTTAGGATGAATATTGGTGTGTTGGATTACTTTAGTGTTGCGAACCCTAGGGTAGTGTTGCACTACACATACACACATACATACTTGCATACATTCTTTTTTATATGTGCTCATGAGATTCTTTATAGTTATGTGTTCACATAGGTATGGGACTATGTGTTCACATATGGATTTGAGGATGATACTTGGGATTGAGCTGAGTCGATGAGATTTGTTTTGTGGTTGTGATATCGGTGATATGGCAGGATTCGTACTTGAGGTACGTCCTGGTGTTATAGCGGATCTTGGGGCGGCGATACGGGTGAATAGTGTTATAAATAAAATGGTCGACATGTGATCGTGATATGAGGCATGATATGCTGGGATATTGATATTAGGCCGTATCGGGCGATGTATACCCTTGGTGATGCTATGTGCTGACGGTATCGGTTTGTACGAGATTGTCGATCTGTAGTCAGATCATGAGTATATTGAGGATATTAGTATTGTACTAGACATAGCTCAGTACCCTAGACTATGATCTTGAATAAAGAGGATACCAGAGGAATGGTGTGAGGAATATGATATTGACCCGTACCCAGATTTGGGGATGCCGTACGACGGATTTACGTACGAGCTATATCTTGATGATTGATCCGCACTCTTGACTTGGGATGGCTGATTGTAGATATGGTATCGGATATGATATTATTGAGGCGGGATCACCGACTAATATATATACAGGTATGTATATGGATCGACTCAGATGTTAGGCGGTTTCCTTACCTGTAGTCCAGCTTGTTAGCTTAGCCCTTTAGTTTAGTTTAGTTGTTAGATTAGATTCGATTCTTACCTATTTCAAAAACTAACGAATCGTGGGTATTTTAAAAGACAGCCCAAAGGATCCTACGGATATTTCAAAAGACGCATCTTTTCATAAAAACACCGTAGCCCCTATTTTCAAAACCCCATGATTCGTGTTATTTCAAAAGGCACCATTTGTAGGACTTATATTAGATTAACGCAGGTTAGTTACAGTTGCGTCTAGTATTCAGCTCCCGCTTATTATTGTGATTCGCTTCGCATCGCATACTTATGTTATAATTTCTTATTGCAATGTTGATATCATATTGTTAGGACACCAGCACCATTACCGATGATGCGTATGTACCACGTACACTTACTTGCCGGCTCACACACATCTTCATCGGTAATTGCCATGTCACGTATACCTTAGAAAATATTATTGCTTGACTTAGCTTGTTAGTTAGTAATTTGACATGATATTAGTGTGCCTGCCTTATATGCCAGCTTAACATTGTAGTTATTACTTGTCACTTCATGCATACTGTTATTCATTGTTATGCCTATATTCATGGTTTTTACATGCTATTGATGATTTGGATTCGGATTTCCATGAAATTTTCTGGATTTGCGGGGAAAACCGCAAAACTTATATAAACTGATTTCTCTCTTTTTAAATAAAAAAGTGCGGTTTTTCTCCCATGATGTATGAGTCGTCCACCACGAGTTTGCTGATGGATTTCGAGACCCGATTCGAGGAGACGGATGAACCGTTTCGGGTACATGGTGGACCCGGTAAGGTACCCCGGGGCAAGAAGCGCGTGATGATGACGATGTGAGCCTGGCAGGGGAGCACTACCTACCGGTGATTTTACCCGACGCGTCGGATATCCGGAGGATACCGTCGTGGTCTTGAGATGGATGGTAGGGGCCGGTCTGGACTGACGGCGCCCTAGATATTGTGATTGAGACATTAAGATTTCGAGATATTGAGGTACAGAGACTGTGATACAGAGATATCGAGATATTGGGATTACGTTTTGTGCCGATGCTAGGCACTGTTTTATGCTGATTTCATTATGATACCTCATTTTAAAAATTCAAAGGAAATCTCACTAAATTATGAAAACAGTTCTTCATTTACATGTATTCTATTTTCATGCATTCATACCTCATTCATATGATATATTGCTACTTGAGGCACTGACACGGGCACATGAGATTACACTCGGGTTAGATATTTACCCTAGCCTTATTATAGGCTACGTGTTATTCATATATTTGAGGATATATTATGATCATTGACCTAGGTTGCGTTATTTATGCGATTTCTGTGCGTAGATATTTTTCTATTCACGAGTTGGCAACTCACCCCCGTTGTGCCCCAGTTTCTTGCAGGTTTGCCGTACAGGTTTCATTACGGCTTTGCGGGCATAGTTTCCTACGGGTGATTTGCTAGTAGGTGGGTTTACTTGTATCGTACCCCCATTATATATCTTGTATATCATTATTCTGTTGTATCTAGAAGTTCCATCAACCAAACATGTATTTATTTTTGAGATAGAGACCAGTGATGTTATTCTTTCGACCTTAGAGTCGCGCGTTATATTTCTGTGGATTTCTGGTGGTTTTGAGTTTCCTTTTGAGTTTTGATCCTCGCCGTTGGCGTTGTATATTATATTGCTTGTGTGGTTGTGACCGTCGATTGAAGAAGAGCTAGCTCCCGCTTGGGGATGCCTTTTTCTTGATTTCGTATACTATTCATGTTGTATTCCGTTTGGGGGCCAGTATTTACAAAGGAGACTCTGCCGAAATTTTCAGTAAATTTTTGATGTTTTTAAAAAACCGCATAATACGGCTTATGCTATTGAAACTACTTGCTTTAAGTTGGTTTTTCCTGCACTCTACTACTTTTCTTGGTTTGGATTTCTGGGTTTTCGGTTTACTTAGATTACGTACGCCTCGAGACGTTCGTAGTTTAAGTGCCGGTCATGTTCCGTACTTTCGGGTCGTGACATTTTGGGTATTTGATTATTCGATCGAAATGTTTAATACTGTCTATTTATCTGGAATGTGATACAATATGTGGAATTCAAATAGTTAGGCATGAAATGCGAAGTATGTGATATTTCGGATTTACGATGTCTAAAGAGAATGTGGATTCCAAATGCTGTAGTTTTACACTTTCTTTTCTGTGACCGTAAGTGTAGTATGTCGCTTATCGCCGTTTTCGTTGCTATACATCAACGACAATCGGGGTACGCATACTTACTTACGTTGATGATATATGATATTATGTGTTGCTGAGATATGATGTGCAGGATTGTCGCGATTGAATAGCCGGGGGGTTTTATGTGAGATGAGAGTTTTATTTTCATTCATGTAAAATTTAAATGTAATGTAATATTCTTTTATTTGGGGCACTTCCGGATTGAGGTTGATGTCACCAGTGTTGTATATTATTTACTTTTCCACATTAGGATAGACCCAAGGAGGGGAGCATAAGTGATCGGGTTCTGGGGTTCAGTGGGAGGCCATCTCGAAGAGTCGAGAACGGGTCTCCTAAACTCCAGAATTGGTAGGGTCGCTTGCCGCTCTCGTAGGGGTCTAGGGGTGTGGGCTTGGATATTCATCGCCACCGTGGAATCCATATTTTCTATTGATTGGCTAAATACTAAATACGGACGTCCTAGTATATCCTGTATTATCATTTGTGTGTTTCTGCTGCCTGTATTCTGTGATGTGATATCTGAGACGAATGATATATTATATATATGATATATAGTAGGCGTTGCTTATGTTTTACACCCGCGCTAGTCCCGTCTCGGTATGCCGTTAGTTAAGTAACCTAACGGTGCATAACGGATCATTGCGGCGAATGCGGATGGCATAAGCGTACGTTATATTTTCGTTTTTTTTCTGTGATTGGCTTAAGGACTTAAATGATGGGAATACATTAATATGATTAATGTAAAGAAAATAAACCTAAAAAGATGTTGTAGAATCGGATTTGAAAACCACTCGGCTCTTTATGAAAAAGCTATATTTCAAAACTGCGGAGCTCAAGCCACTCCTTTTGAAAACCATTTGATTCTACGACGATATCAAGTTCAAAGCGTTAAAGATTTTCTTAAAAGTCATCCGCAACCCTCCGTCATTTTAGGAAGTAGAGTACTTAGTATTCGTGCCACGTTTGTTGACCTTAGCGAAGGCGTAGTGTACGGTAGCTAAGTGATGTCTTCCTACAATGCATATGATGCAGATTAATTAGGACGGGCATATAACTTTGTTGACCTTAGCCAAGGTTCATATAAACGGGTCTGATTAATCAAGAAATGACGGGTTGAACTTGACTAGTGCTTGTGATTTGTTGACCATAGCCAAGGTCATGAGTGCTAGGGGTAAAAAATCACATCGGGAATTTCAATTGTTGAAATTTGCAATGAGATTGCATACCTTCCATATGATGGTTGTATCCCGATCCCACTGTGGGCAATAGTTGCTCCCAGGAGAGTTTTACAGTTTACAATTAGCTAACTCATTAGGTGTCTAGAAAGGTGTTAACGGGGCTACGCCTCTGGGAAAACGAGGTTTACTTTAATTAGGTCCGTGCGAAAGCACGGGGAACCTCCCTCAAGTACCGACACTGGCCTGGCTGAACGGTTAGCGAAGTTGTAGACTGTAATTAATCCTGGCTAGTTTTCTTTTTAAGATTTGAAAGAAAAACTTGATTAAAGCAGTGGGAGACATCGATTAGACAAGATAATAACCAATCCGATCTTTGCAAGAGCTTTCGCTGAGTGTATTCTTTTCTCTCTCTTAGTGGCAGATACCAATGACTGGACTCAAGCTTCTAATAGATAAAAATAAACTGAATGGGACCAATTATAAAGACTGGCTGAGGAATCTGAAAATTGCCTTGACTTATGATAAAGTATCATATGTCCTCACGGCTTCAGCCTCGCCAGTCCCAGGTCCAAAATCCTCAGTTGCGGATATTGAAGTCCGCCAGACATGGGACGCTGACTGTGCCACGGCCAAATGCTTCGCGCTTGCATCGATGGATAACACACATCAAAAGCAGCACGAGAATATGGACATTCACGCCATATTCCTCCATATAAAGGAGTTGTATGGAGAGTAATCCCGCGTATTACGATTAGAAGCATCAAAGAAATTGTTTCAGATGCGAATGGCACCTGGCACACCAGTAGGAGACCATGTTCTGAAGATGATAGCTCTCATAGAAGAGCTTGAGGACCTTGGATGTGTTAGTGTTTATGCCCTAGAAGGCCATTACTGTATCATACTAGTTTGTATATTACTTAATGGAAGCTTGGGATATTCACATGTATATAACAGTCTTGCTAAACATGGTAGTATGCTACTTGGTTTTTCTATCTTAATATGTGAGTATACGTATTGATAGAGCTCTTAGGATCTTGCTTGACTACCAGCGTTGTGATGGCAGTCACACTAGTGGGGGCTGGGTAGTCTACAAGCACATCCTTATTCAGGTCCCTGGTCGTTGGATTATCGAGACAGAGTATCGATACTCTGGAGTAGACTAGTGTGTACGCTTCTCATCCCAGTTGGGGAGATGGTCTGTCCCACAGCCGTCAGTACGTCGTACTGGAGATAGTATACAGGTGCTCGTTAGGTTACGGGTACACCGGACAGGACTCACAGGGAACTGTTGGTTGGTTTTATACCAGTTGTCAGTGAACAGTTCCCAGGTGACATGAGTACAGCATAGTCCGCAGACTTGACACTGCTACTTCGCCTCGAGTGTGTCCCACTGTTCTTAGATTTCTACCCTACCACGGCTCAAAGGAGTCGTGCAAACAGGTAGCAGTTGGGTGCAGTCCCGAGCACTTGGAGGCAGTGGCGGTTAGACAGGATTCGTCTCTCCCGGTATTGGGGGTTGATATCGCGCTGTGTCAGAGAGCCATTACGCAAAGTCCCTGGCCAGGGCAAGCGAGATTTGCTGGTAGGTTCCAGTAGTTTCTCAGGGTGTAATGGGCTTCCCTCCGACACGACTTATACCGCTATTAGGGGGCTGACGCTTGCCGCCCCTTAGGCCCGATATGCGATAGTCTTGGACGAACGGACCGGACTGTATGGAGATTGTCACAGCAGGCTCAGTAGGAGTTCGGATGGGTTTCCTCATCGGCCTTCTTATCGACATCTACCTGGGGACCGTTACGTACAGCTAGTGCCGCTTGCGGTCTGTGGTTAAACCCACTGCCAGCGTAGTAGTCGAGTCTCTAGAGTCCCACACAGAGAGTTTCCCTACTCCAGGCGAAACGATATAGAGGTCGTATGGTTTTACGACAAGGGTTCGGACGCATATGTGTGTTTACGCACGTACGACTTTCGGACAGTTTTTACCAGTCGGCTTTGGTTTAAGCCAGTTACTGGTATTCGGTTATTGGATTTATACAGTCTAAAGTTTTTCCGTATTTTTGCGGAAAGGAGGGGCGTTCTCGTAATTGCGCGAGAAGCTTCTAGAAGATGGTGACTAAGGAGGTTTAGGTGGCATATACATTGAATGAGATTAGTGAGTCATATGGATGATTCATCCATGTCATTAATGCTTCATAATTGCTTAATGACTCATGGAGATGAATCACCACAAGATATTTATCAAGCATGGTTGTAAAATGATTTCTTTTCTTTTCTTGTTAAAAAGAAATGCTTGATATATATTATGATAACTCATTCTTCTCACTTCATTATTATTATCTTCACCTTCTCTCTCCTCAAGCTCTCCCTCTTCAAACCCTAATCCTCCCCTCTCATGTGTTGAGTACAAGGATTAGTTAGACTAATTAAACCATAACCCTCACTTTATATCACCTAGCTTCTTTGATTAGCACTTAAAGAAGGTTAGTTGCCTCAAGTTTAGAGGCTAAGCTTGGAGTAAAGCTCTCGGGTGGATCGTCTACTACTTCGAGAAGGCCGAGGAGGAGGTGGAGTTCGCAAAGACGAAGGACACGATTCATTAGGTATAATCCCTAAACATAGTAGCATAGAAACTCTATGTTTGTAGTTAGTTATCGTTTAGCTTCGATTCAAGCGGTTAGTCGATGTTTGTTCACTAAACAAGTTCGTTTTTGAAAATTCCGCCTCCCCACAAGTACTGGGGTGTTGTACATCGACTTACAGTGGTATCAGAGCCTCGCTAAACAATAAATAACTTACTTGCAAATTTGTATGAATTTCGAACGGAAAAAACGAAACCGGAAAACCCCGAAATCACTAGTTTCTGTCGAATTTTAAATGAAGTCCTAAAATTTTTCAGGCAGGTTCAGAAAGCTTAAAAAGACAGTAGAAGAACACCCGAGAAATTTGGGCCCCTGAATCGCCTAAAGCGCCGCGGAACCGCGGCGGATCGCACCGATCCGCCGCGCTTCCGCCGCCGAGTTGGCGATTCAGGAACCCAAATTTCCTGTGTTGCTTCTCTGTGATATTTGGTATTTTCTGGAAGTTTTTATTTTTGCTCAGGTTTCAGATTTACAGAGAAGTATTGGAGCAAAATTAAAAGTGTTTAATCGATCGAAATTATACAGTATTTGCTTGTTGGATTATATCTGTGTTTGTATAATGTGTTCGTAAACCTCCCCTAACTGCTAGTATGTCGGTTGGCAGGGGGTTGCACATTTCTGTAATGGTTTTTACTGTTTGTGGATATGAACTGTGTCAGACTGTTGTGATGTATAGCCGGGGTTATGTGATGGGTTATTATTTAATTCATTTGATGTAAATGTAATTTGTTGTAATATTATTTTGCGGGGCACATCCAGGTTGCGGTTGTAGCCACCGTTGTATTATTTCATTTTACTGTTTTTGCTCCAAGGACAGACCCAAGGTGGGGTGCACAAACTGCCGGGCGGGTAGTTTGCCATACCCGTTGGGGTCTTGGGTGGGGTAATGGCTATTCATGACAACTGTGTAATCCGTCTTTTGTTGCAGGCTCAAAACAAACACGGATTACTTGCAAATCCAATAAAGTTCATCTGTGATCTGGAATGCCTATTATTGCGTCTGACGAATGTACAATATCTATATATGATAGCTATTTAGATGTCACTTATATTTTACACCCGCGCTAGCCCAGCCCCCGCTCCGTCGTTAGTTAAGTAACCTAACGGGTGATGACGGGACCCCGTGGCGAATGCGGATGGCATAAGAGGACGTTGTATTTTCGTTATTTTCTGCAATAATAGATTAATGATGGGACACATTATCTATAATGCAAAGAAAAACAAACCAAAGTTTAAATCGTTGGAACAATTTAAACCACTCGGTTAATTTTAAAAACAGATATTTTTTAAATGCGGAGCTTTAACCACTCCTTTTAAAAGCTATCAGGTTCCTTCGGTTATATCAAGTTCACTACGTTCACGGTTTCGCCAAAACCAGTCGTAGCCCTCCGTCATTTCTTATGAATGGTCAGTAGTATTCAAGCTATGTTTGTTTGGCCCTTAGTCAAGACATAGTGATTGGTAGCTGCTGGGGTATTCATTTGTTGCATAGATAGATGAGTTGGTTTGGGACACTCGTATTACTTTGTTTGGCCCTTAGTCAAGAGTATATACGGATGGGTTCAAATCAACAGGATAATGATGGGCAGAACTTGACATGTGACTTATGATTTGTTGGCCCTTAGTCAAGATCATAAGAACATGGGGCAAAAATTAATATCGGGAATTTCTAAAGAAACTGAAATTTGCAAAGAGATGCATACCATTTGGAGTTTGATGAATGTTTGTAGGATTCCTTCAACATTATCATACGATGATATTTGGATCCTGATCCTACTGTGAGTATATGCTACTTATCAGGATATTCGTCACTTAACGATCAATGCTATAAACCTAGTAGGTGTCCAGAAAGGTGTCAGCGGGGTTACGCCCCCAGAGAAAAGAGGTTATTTAATTAAGGAACTTCGCGAAAGCGTTGGAAAACCTCCCTCGAAGTATCGACACTGGCCTGGCTGAACGGTTAAGCAAGAATTGTACAGTGAGAATAGTCCTGGCTAATTCTTCTTTTATGGTTTGAGGAAGGATTCGAGAAACAGTGGGAGCCATCCAGTTTAGATAAACTAAAAACCACTCTAAACTTGCAAGAGCATCATGCTAAAGAGTTTTCTTCTCTCTCTCCTAATTGCAGCGACCTTGAAAATGACTGGACTTAAGTTATTTTTAGAGAAAAATATACTGACAGGGCCAAACTATAAAGATTGGCTGCGGAATGTCAAAATGGCTTTGACCTATGACAAATTGGGGTACGTCCTCACCGCTACGGCACCTGCTGTCCCTGGTCCCAAATCCAGCAATGCGGATAAGGAAATCCGCAAAACCTGGGATTTAGATTGCGCGAAAGCCAAGTGCATCGTGCTTGCCTCAATGAACAATGAACATCAGAGGAGGCACGAGGATATGGGCCTTGATGGCATATTTCTCCATACAAAGGAACTTTATGGAGAGCAATCTCGTATAGCAAGATACGAGACCTCTAAGAACTTGTTTTGAGCGAGGTTGGCTGTCGGGTCATCAGTAGGAGAACATGTCCTAAAGATGATCGGCTATATTGAAGAGCTCGCAGACCTTGGGACGACTTTGGATAATGAGCTCTATACAGACCTTATTCTCCAGTCCCTTCCTCCCACCTACGCCCAGTTTATCCTGAACTTCAACCTTCAAAGAAAAGAAGTTGAACTTCCGGAACTCCTGAACATGTTAAGGAGTGCAGAGGGCACCTTGCAGAAAGCAAAGGAAACACCCGCTATGTTTATTGGCGGTGCATCTTCTTCCGGGTCCAAGGCTAGGGCCAAAGGAAGGAAGAAGAAGGCCGTCCCCAGACCTAGAGGAGGTGTTAGTAAGGTGGGAGGGAAGGGAAAGAAAAAGTTTGCGGTACCGGTAGTGGGCCAGGATGAGTGCTTCCATTGTCACAGGAAAGGGCACTGGAAGAAGGATTGCAAGGCGTGGAACGCCAAGAACCAGGAACCGAAGCAAGCTGTGGCTTCGACTTCAGGTGTGTTTGTAATTGAGAATTGTCTGTCGATCAACTCTACTTCCTGGGTATTGGATACCGGATCAGGATCTCATATTTGCAATTCATTGCAGGCACTGAGAAACCGTAGAGTGCTGAAGGAAGGTGATATGACCCTAAAGGTTGCTAAAGGAGCTAGCGTGGGAGCTGCGTCCGTCGGGGATTATCACCTAGGATTGACGAGTGGACACATTTTGGTTTTACATAACTGTTATTTTGTACCAAGCTTAACGTGTAATATCATATCAGTTTCCTTGTTATCAAATAAAGGTTATGATTTCACGTTTGTAAGAGATGTTGTCAACATCCACCTTAATCATGGTTTGATTGGGCCCAGTACACTAAATAACGGTATATATGTTTTAAACCAACTCCAAATTTTCAATGTCCAGAACACACTAAAAAGAAAGTCTCCAGATTTAAATAAAGCTTTCTTATGGCATTGTAGACTGGGTCACATCAATGAGAGAAGGTTGACTAAGTTGCATAGAGAAGGATATTTGGACTCATTCGAATATCAAACCTATGACACTTGTCAATCTTGTCTCAAAGGAAAGATGACAAAGACTCCATTTACTGGACAAGGAGTAAGAGCGAGCGAGCTCTTGGGACTCATACACAGCGATGTATGTGGTCCAATGTCTACACATGCGAGAGGTGGTTATTCCTACTTCATTACTTTTACAGATGATTTCTCTAGGTATGGACATGTTTTCTTAATGAAACATAAATCCGAGGCCTTTGAGAAATTCCTGGAATACAAGAGTGAAGCGGAAAACCAAACAGGCAAAAGTATTAAGACACTGAGATCTGATCGAGGTGGAGAATACTTAAGTGCCGAGTTCCTAGGTTACCTAAAGGAGAAAGGAATTCTCTCTCAGCTTACTCCTCCATACACTCCACAGCACAACGGTGTATCGGAGAGACGGAATCGAACCCTATTGGATATGGTACGATCCATGATGAGTAATGCTGAGTTACCGCGATCTTTCTGGGGTTATGCGCTAGAATCAGCGGCATATCTTTTAAACCAGGTTCCAACCAAGACTGTGCCTACCACACCATATCAGATGTGGAGTGGGAAGAAACCCTGTCTAAAACATTTTAGTACATGGGGGTGTCCAGCTTTTGTAAAAAAGCAGCATTCGGACAAGCTCGAGGCACGCTCAGTACAGTGTAAGCTTGTGGGATATCCAAAGAACTCCAAGGGATATTATTTCTATTACGCAGAGGAACAAAAGGTTTTTGTTTCTCGTCATGCCCACTTCTTAGAAACTGAATTTTTAGAAAATCAGAAGAGTGGGAGCGCAGTAGAACTGGAAGAAATTCCAGAACCACAAGCTGCTACTGAAAGTTTGGTAGAACCAGAAGTTCAAGAAGAACAGGACATTCTCGCACCCCTCCGCAGGAGTAGTAGTCCGTCTCGTCCGCCTGAGAGATACTACGGTTTTCTCATAGATGGGGATAGAGAGGATTGCATCATAGATGATGATGAACCTACTGACTTCCAGCAGGCCATCCAGAGCGTCAACTCGGTACGATGGCTAGATGCAATGCGGACCGAAATGGAGTCCATGTACACCAACAAAGTATGGACTTTGGACTTTGCTCCAGATGGGGTAAAACCCATAGGATGCACATGGATCTTCAAGAAAAAGATTGGTGTAGATGGACAGGTGGAAACCTATAAGGCTAGACTTGTTGCAAAGGGTTTTCGTCAAAGACCTGGTTTGGACTATGACGAAACTTTTTCTCCAGTGGCTATGCTCAAATCCATTCGGGTCCTTCTTACTATTGCTGCCTTCCATGATTATGAAATCTGGCAGATGGACGTAAAGACGGCTTTTCTGAATGGAAATTTAGAAGAGTGCGTATATATGGATCAGCCAGAGGGTTTCAATCAGAGTGGGAGCAGCGGGAAAGTATGCAAGCTGCTTAAGTCCATTTATGGACTAAAGCAGGCATCGCGGAGTTGGAACATCTATTTTGATGAGACAGTCAAAGAATATGACTTTATCAAAAATCCAGATGAACCGTGTATATATAGTAAAGTTGTAGCCAGAAGTGTCGTATTCCTCGTCTTGTACGTGGATGACATTCTATTGATAGGAAATGACATTCCTATGCTACAATATGTCAAAGGATTCTTGTCACACATGTTCTCCATGAAAGACCTGGGGGATGCCTCTTACATTCTGGGGATCCGGATCTATCGTGATAGATCCAAGAGGATGTTGGGACTTTCGCAGTCCAGGTATATCGACACTGTACTGAAAAGATTCAGTATGGAAGATTCTAAGCGCGGTAATCTACCGGCTTGTCACGGAATCACCCTCTCCAAAGAGATGTCTTCCAAGACTGATTTGGAAAGGGAACGCATGTCTATTATACCCTACGCTTCTGCGGTAGGCTCTATAATGTATGCGATGTTGTGCACCAGACCAGATGTAGCTTACGCACTAAGCGTGGTAAGCCGGTATCAGTCAGACCCAGGGGAGAAGCACTGGATAGCAGTAAAGAACATTCTCAAGTACCTGAGAAGGAGTAAGGAGATGTTCTTGATTTACGGCGGAAAAGACCTCAGGTTGGAGGCCTTTGCTGATTTCGGCTTCCAGAGTGATAAGGACGATTCCAAGTCCATGTCGGGTTTGTCTTTACCCTCAATGGAGGGGCGGTGTGCTGGAAGAGCTCCAAGCAGGACACCGTTGCTGACTCGACGATGGAAGCGGAGTATATAGCTGCTTGCGATGCCGCAAAAGAAGCAGTCTGGATGAAGAAGTTCCTAACAGAACTTCAGGTGGTTCCTACCATAGTTGATCCAATACCTCTGTATTGCGACAACAACGGAGCTATAGCTTTAGCAAAGGAACCAAGGTCCCATCAGAAGTCCAGACACATCTTGAGGTGGTATCACCTGATCAGGGAGATCATTGATCGTCAGGAGATCGAGGTTCGGAGAGTTGCTTCTGAAGAGAACACTGCTGATCCATTCACAAAGGCCCTACCTCAGATTCAGTTCGAGAGGCTACTCGAGATCATCGGTCTTCGATACGCCAGTACATGGCCCTAGTGCAAGTGGGAGATTGTTAGTGTTTATGCCCTAGAAGGCCATTACTGTATCATACTAGTTTGTATATTACTTAATGGAAGCTTGGGATATTCACATGTATATAACAGTCTTGCTAAACATGGTAGTATGCTACTTGGTTTTTCTATCTTAATATGTGAGTATACGTATTGATAGAGCTCTTAGGATCTTGCTTGACTACCAGCGTTGTGATGGCAGTCACACTAGTGGGGGCTGGGTAGTCTACAAGCACATCCTTATTCAGGTCCCTGGTCGTTGGATTATCGAGACAGAGCATCGATACTCCGGAGTAGACTAGTGTGTACGCTTCTCATCCCAGTTGGGGAGATGGTCTGTCCCACAGCCGTCAGTACGTCGTACTGGAGATAGTATACAGGTGCTCGTTAGGTTACGGGTACACCGGACATGACTCACAGGGAACTGTTGGTTGGTTTTATACCAGTCGTCAGTGAACAGTTCCCAGGTGACATGAGTACAGCATAGTCCGCAGACTTGACACTGCTATTTCGCCTCGAGTGTGTCCCACTGTTCTTAGATTGCTACCCTACCACGGCTCAAAGGAGTCGTGCAAACAGGTAGCAGTTGGGTGCAGTCCCGAGCACTTGGAGGCAGTGGCGGTTAGACAGGATTCGTCTCTCCCGGTATTGGGGGTTGATATCGCGCTGTGTTAGAGAGCCATTACGCAAAGTCCCTGGCCAGGGCAAGCGAGATTTGCTGGTAGGTTCCAGTAGTTTCTCAGGGTGTAATGGGCTTCCTTCCGACACGACTTATACCGCTATTAGGGGACTGACGCTTGCTGCCCCCTAGGCCCGATATGCGATAGTCTTGGACGAACGGACCGGACTGTATGGAGATTGTCACAGCAGGCTCAGTAGGAGTTCGAATGGGTTTCCTCATCGGCCTTCTTATCGACATCTACCTGGGGACCGTTACGTACAGCTAGTGCCGCTTGCGGTCTGTGGTTAAACCCACTGCCAGCGTAGTAGTCGAGTCTCTAGAGTCCCACACAGAGAGTTTCCCTACTCCAGGCGAAACGATATAGAGGTCGTATGGTTTTACGACAAGGGTTCGGACGCATACGTGTGTTTACGCACGTACGACTTTCGGACAGTTTTTACCAGTCGGCTTTGGTTTAAGCCAGTTACTGGTATCCGGTTATTGGATTTATACAGTCTAAAGTTTTTCCGTATTTTTGCGGAAAGGAGGGGCGTTCTCGTAATTGCGCGAGAAGCTTCTAGAAGATGGTGACTAAGGAGGTTTAGGTGGCATATACATTGAATGAGATTAGTGAGTCATATGGATGATTCATCCATGTCATTAATGCTTCATAATTGCTTAATGACTCATGGAGATGAATCACCACAAGATATTTATCAAGCATGGTTGTAAAATGATTTCTTTTCTTTTCTTGTTAAAAAGAAATGCTTGATATATATTATGATAACTCATTCTTCTCACTTCATTATTATTATCTTCACCTTCTCTCTCCTCAAGCTCTCCCTCTTCAAACCCTAATCCTCCCCTCTCATGTGTTGAGTACAAGGATTAGTTAGACTAATTAAACCATAACCCTCACTCTATATCACCTAGCTTCTTTGATTAGCACTTAAAGAAGGTTAGTTGCCTCAAGTTTAGAGGCTAAGCTTGGAGTAAAGCTCTCCGGTGGATCGTCTACTACTTCGAGAAGGCCGAGGAGGAGGTGGAGTTCGCAAAGACGAAGGACACGATTCATTAGGTATAATCCCTAAACATAGTAGCATAGAAACTCTATGTTTGTAGTTAGTTATCGTTTAGCTTCGATTCAAGCGGTTAGTCGATATTTGTTCACTAAACAAGTTCGTTTTTGAAAATTCCGCCTCCCCACAAGTACTGGGGTTTTGTACATCGACTTACAGGATGGACGATGGACAGTGAACAATATATGGATATTATTCTGCAGTCCCTCCCCTCAACCTTTGCTCAATTCATAGTTAACTTCAACATGCACAACATGGAGAAGGAACTACCTGAACTCCTTAATATGTTATGGAGTGCAGAGAGAACACTGAAATCAGTGAAAACTCCCGTTTTGACAGTTGGACAATCTTCCTCTTCTCGCCCAAAGGCTAAGGCCAAGAGAAAGAAAAAGAAGAAGCCCACCAATCCTAAGGGTGGAGTTAAAAAGGTTAAGGGGAAGGAAAAGTCCAAAGCTGGAGAATCGGGGAAAGGGGAATGTTTTCATTGCCACAAAACAGGACATTGGAAGCGCAACTGTACCGAGTACTTAAATCTCAAGAAGAAGCATGGGGATGCTTCCGCTTCAGGTGTGTTTATGACAGAAAACTGTTTTTCTATAAACTCTGCTTCCTGGGTATTAGATACCGGTTCAGGTTCTCACATTTGCAATTCTATGCAGGGGCTGAGAAATAGCAAGGTTTTGAAGACAGGAGACCATATTCTCCACGTTGGAAATGGTTCCAATGTACATACAGTCGCAGTGGGAGAGTATCACTTGGGGTTGCCATCTGGGTGTATATTGGTTTTGAACCCATGTTATTTTGTACCAAGTATGCTTTGTAATATAATATCTATTTCTTTGTTAGACAATGAAGGATACAATTTTGTATTGCACAACAATGTTATGAACATTCACCTGAATCAAATGATGGTTGGGTATGGTACGTTTAATAACGGGATATACGTCCTAAATCAACACACAGTTTTCAGCATACAACACACTAATAAAAGAAAACTTTCAGAAATAAATGAAACTTTTCTTTGGCACTGTAGACTTGGTCATATTAACGAAACAAGACTAAACAAGTTACACAAAGATGGATATTTAAACCCATTTGAATATAAATCTTATGCGACTTGCCCGTCTTGTATCAAGGGTAAAATGACCAAAACTTCATTTACCGGACACGGAGAAAGAGCTTCCGAGCTCCTAGGACTCATACATAGCGATGTATGTGGGCCAATGTCTACACAGGCTAGAGGCGGTTTTTCTTACTTCATTACTTTCACTGACGATTTCTCATGATTCGGTCATGTATTTTTATTAAAGCACAAATCCGAAGCTTTCGAGAAATTCACTGAATATAAACAAGAAGTAGAAAAACAAACCGGCTTGAGTATCAAAATGCTTCGATCAGATCGAGGTGGGGAGTACCTCAGTACATAATTTGCAAACTTCCTAAAAGAGAATGGGATTCTCTCTCAGCTCACTCCTCCTTACACACCACAGCACAACGGTGTGTCTAAACGACGGAACCAGACCCTATTAGATATGGTCCATTCCATGATGAGTGATGCTGAGTTACCTGTCTCATTTTGGAGGCATGCATTGGAGACTGCAGCGTTTCTACTAAACAGGGTTCCAACCAAAACTGTGTCTACCACGCCATATGAGATATGGCATGGGAAGAGACCATCTCTTAAGAGAATTAAGATTTGGGGTTGCCCGGCCTATGTTAAAAAGCAGAATCCGGACAAACTCGAGACACGGTCAGTCATGTGTAATTGTGTGGGATATCCAAAGAACTCTTATGGATATCTTTTCTACCACAAAGAGGAACAAAAGGTGTTTGTTTCTCAGCATGCCACATTCTTGGAAAAAGGGTTTTTCACAAATGAAACTGATGGCAATGTGGTAGATCTAGAAGAGGTTCTAGAGACACAAACTACAAATGACGACTTGGTTGAACTGGCTGTTGCAATAGAAACTGAGGAACCTCGGCCACTCTGTAGGTCTGGTAGGACTTCTCGCCCACCGGAGAGGTACTACGGTTTCCTCATTGATGGTGACAGAGAAGACTGCATCTTGGAGGATGATGATCCTACCAGTTTTCAGCAAGCTATCACGAGTGGAGACTCTGTGAAGTGGCTGGATGCCATGAGATCCGAAATGGAGTCTATGTACACCAATAAAGTATGGACTTTGGACGTTGTATCCCCTGGGGTAAAACCTGTGGGGTGCAAATGGATCTTTAAAAGAAAGATTGGTGTAGATGGGCAGGTAGAGACCTATAAGGCAAGACTTGTGGCGAAGGGTTTTCGTCAAAGACCAGGTTTGGACTATGACGAGACTTTTTCGCCCGTAGCCATGCTTAAATCCATTCGGATCCTACTTGCTATTGCTGCTCACTACGACTATGAAATATGGCAGATGGACGTTAAAACGGCATTTCTAAATGGAGATTTAGAAGAATGTGTTTATATGGATCAGCCGGAGGGCTTCATTGACAGTGGGAGCAGCGGGAAAGCATGTAGATTGCTTAAATCCATATATGGGTTAAAGCAGGCATCACGGAGTTGGAACATCTGTTTCGATGATGTTATCAAAGAGTTTGATTTCATCAAAAATCTAGTGTTTATAAGAAGGCTGTAGGAAGAGCCGTCACATTCCTCGTATTGTATGTGGATGACATTCTTCTGATAGGAAATGATATTCCTATGCTACAGTCGGTCAAATCTTTCTTATCAATAAGGTTCTCCATGAAGGACCTGGGTGATGCCACATACATTCTGGGCATTAGGATCTATAGGGATAGATCCAAGAGGTTATTGGGATTGTCCCAAACCAGGTACATCAACACCATCCTAAAAAGGTTTAGTATGGAAGACTCCAAGCGGAGTGCCTTACCCGCTTGCCATGGGGTCACTCTCTCCAAGGACTCTTGCCCAAAGACTGATGAAGAGAGAGCTCGCATGAGCATTATACCCTATGCTTCGGCAGTAGGATCTATAATGTATGCGATGTTATGTACACGCCCATATGTAGCTTATGCACTTAGTGTTGTAAGCAGGTATCAATCCAACCCAGGGGAGAATCACTGGATAGCTGTGAAGAACATTCTTAAGTACTTACGAAGGACTAAAGAATTGTTCTTGGTGTATGGTAATGGAGATCTCCAAATGGAGGCCTTTACCGATTCGAGCTTCCAGAGCGATAAGGACGATAACAAATCTATCTCAGGGTTTGTATTTACCCTCCATGGAGGGGCGGTAAGTTGGAAGAGTTCCAAATAGGATACCGCTGCAGACTCTACGATAGAGGCTGAGTACATTACTGCAAATGATGCCGCCAAGGAAGCCGTCTGGATGAGGAAGTTCGTCTCGGAGCTAGGAGTAGTTCCAACCATTATTGATCCAATACCATTGTATTGTGATAATAATGGGGCTATGGCGTTAGCCAAGGAGCCCAGGTCCCATCAGCGATCCAGACACATCCTGAGGCGCTTTCATTTGATTCGGGAGATTGTAGATCGCCGCGAGATCGAGATTAGGAGAGTAGACACAAAGAATAACGCCGCGGATCCACTCACCAAGGCCCTCCCTCAGCCGCAGCATGAGCGACTTTTTGAGATGTTGGGTATGAGATACGCTAATAACCGGCCTTAGTGCAAGTGGGAGATTGTTGGATATATGTATGCCCTAGAGGCCATTATATGATAGTGGATGTATTTATACATGTATATACATATATATATATATTCAGTGTACATTCTTGCTCGACATGATAGTATGCTATCTGGTTCTTCTTTATCTGACATGTTGATTTGATCATGTTTTTATTCATTCACACATGTTGATAAAGCCCTAAGGATATAGACTTGACTACTGTGATTATGATAGAGATCATACTAGTGGGACATCTGTAGTTTATAAGCATATCCTGGAATGTCCCTAGTCGTAGGTGTATCGAGATGGGGCATCGATATACCGGAGTAGACTAGCGTATATGATACTAGACCCATATGATGGGCGATGAATGTTCCTACATTCATCGATGTTTGACATCGAGATCGTATACGGGTGCTCAGTGGTGACTGGGTACACTGGACGGACTCACCGAGAACTCCTATATGGAATTATATCTATCGTCGGATAGCAGTTCTCAGGTGACACTGGTGCAG
The DNA here is from genome assembly GCA_030015575.1 of Agapanthus africanus. Classification (NCBI taxonomy): domain Eukaryota; kingdom Viridiplantae; phylum Streptophyta; class Magnoliopsida; order Asparagales; family Amaryllidaceae; genus Agapanthus; species Agapanthus africanus. The sequence continues at coordinate 451,487,831 of CM057346.1, read as the reverse complement.
GTTAGTCTGTAGACCCGAGATCGTCATAGAGCCTTGTGTGTTCTCCCACTGTACTTTGATTGCCACCCTACCACGGCTCTACTGAGTCGTGCAAACAGGTGGCCGTTGGGTACAGTCCCGAGACACACGAAGGCGATGAGCGATAGGAAGTGTTTCGTCTCTCCCGGTATTGGGAGTTGATGCTGTGCTGTGCTCGACTGGCTATATCAGTAAGTCCCTGGTCAGGGCTGTTGAGATTTACTGATAAGTGTTATCAGTAGTTTCTCGATCTGTTATAGACCATTCATCGGCACGACTTATTGAGTTATTAGGGTCGACGTTACCATCCCTAGACTCGATATGCAGCATATCTGACGAAGAGACCGGACTGTACGGTAGTGTTGCCGGTTGGCTCGACGGGAGTTGTAACAGGTTCGCTTGTTTTCTTCTGATCGCTCAATACCCGGGTGGCCGTTACGTTTAGCTGACCGCTTGCGGCTTGGGGGTGCTTGATATGATCATCACCCACTGCCGGCGTATTGACGAGTCTTAGAGTCCCACAATGGAGTTACCTAGTCCAGGCGAAACGATGTGGTGCGCATATGCGATATGCGTGTAGACCCGGTTAAAATGCGCGTATGAGATACCGTATATTAATCGGGCGGCTTGCTTTTGGTCGGGTCGTATGTGATACGACCGGGTTGCTGAATCAAGTGTTGATTTATCATTAACCATTAGTTTCTCACTTGAAATCCTTTCTTGACTTTATGTTGTATGCATGCATGTATGCATTCATTCTCATTCATGCACATAGGATGTGCATGCACACATACATGCATACATAATGGTTATCATGGTTGTTGATATAGTAGATGGTGGCAATATAAGACTCACACCTTATGTAAAATATATGGATATTATTTATTTGGAAAAAGGAAAATAAAAATGGAAATTGTTTCATGGTTAATATTTTATTCCTTCATTAACCCTATTGACTAACCATGATTTAATTTCTATGGTCATTTCTTTTCCAAACAAAAATATCTAGATATTTTATAACCATGGTTTACAATGAGAGAGTGAAAATATATATATTTTCATTTTCTCATTATCTTGAGTTTTCTAAAGCCATCATCTTCTTCCTCCTTTCTCCTTTGCTCTCTAGATTTCTCAAGTGAGCAAAAGAGTTACCAAGTTAGGATTTTGAAGTGAGAAAACCAACCACAACACCATTCTACACTAGTCTTGCCCATTAGTGAAGAGTGTTTAGCTTCCATTTCATCTCTTGATCTTGTGAAGTTTCAAGCTTGGACAAAGAGGACTCCGGGTGGATCATCGTGGACCTAGAGGTTCTCAAGCGGACTTTTTCCAACCCTCAAGTAGCCAAGGAGTCTAGCGTAGGGAGCTACAAAGGTTGTACTCTCAAAACCCTAGCTTTTATTACTTGTGATGATGTCTTTGTTAAGAAACCCTAAATTTCTAGTGATGATTCTTTGTATGTTCACTTAGCACCTTAAAAATTTGATTTTGAGACATGTGATGCTTCCAAACCCTTCATGAGGTGCTAGGTAAACCTAACATTGGTATCAGAGCCGACCTAGAGCTTTAGGCAACACTTTAGCGAAGTTAAAATTCCGATCGAACCAAAATACGGATTTTTAACCCTTCTCTGGACAATTTTTTAAAACTGTGTTTTTTCAGTATTAAAAATACTTAAAAATTCAGCAGGCAAATATAAGAAATACTGTAAAATACGAAGCCCTAAACCGTACATTACGCCGTGGAACCGCGGCCGTACCTTGCTTAGGCCGCGGATCCGCGGCCGTACTGAAGTGTTAATGCCTCATATTTGTACAGTAATCTTCTCACCTGCTTTTATATATACTTTTGGGTATTTTTAATCTGATTCAAGTGTTGAATGATCTGGGGATGGTTTTGGATTCGGTGATTCGATCGGAATTTAATTTCGTGCCTATTTCGGATAATTGAGAAAGTATTAAAAAGTTCGAACGGATATCATTAACTCACTTTTTCCCGGCACGAAAAATTTTCAAGTGTTGAATTTTTTTTCTCGAGTTTAAATCTTTCGGAAATACGTGCAAGTTTTGTGGTGGACCCTTTAGAAGAACACAAACCTTAACTCGATTATGTGACCGTCTGAACTGCCTCTAAACCTTAGGGTTTGGGGCAGTACGGCGTGCCACATGTGAGGTGTTGGCTTGACCCTTCTACGGCTGGACCGCTGCTACTGTGACACATTCCGGGTTTTTTGAACTCCGCTCAAGTGTTGAGCTTTAGGAAATTTTGGGTATTTGATTATTCGATCGAAATGTTTAATACTGTCTATTTATCTGGAATGTGATACAATATGTGGAATTCATATAGTTAGGCATGAAATGCGAAGTATGTGATATTTCGGATTTACGATGTCTAAAGAGAATGTGGATTCCAAATGTTGTAGTTTTACACTTTCTTTTCTGTGACCGTAAGTGTAGTATGTCGCTTATCGCCGTTTTCGTTGCTATACATCAACGACAATCGGGGTACGCATACTTACTTACGTTGATGATATATGATATTATGTGTTGCTAAGATATGATGTGCAGGATTGTCGCGATTGAATAGCCGGGTTTTTTTTATGTGAGATGAGAGTTTTATTTTCATTCATGTAAAATTTAAATGTAATGTAATATTCTTTTATTTGGGACACTTCCGGATTGAGGTTGATGTCACCAGTGTTGTATATTATTTACTTTTCCGCATTAGGATAGACCCAAGGAGGGGAGCACAAGTGACCGGGTTCTGGGGTTCAGTGGGAGGCCATCTCGAGGAGTCGAGACCGGGTCTCCTAAACTCCAGAATTGGTAGGGTCGCTTGCCGCTCTTGTAGGGGTCTAGGGGTGTGGGCTTGGATATTCATCGCGACCGTGGAATCCGTATTTTCTATTGATTGGCTAAATACTAAATACGGACGTCGTAGTATATCCTGTATTATCATTTGTGTGTTTCTGCTGCCTGTATTCTGTGATGTGATATCTGAGACGAATGATATATTATATATATGATATATAGTAGGCGTTGCTTATGTTTTACACCCGCGCTAGTCCCGTCCCGGTATGCCGTTAGTTAAGTAACCTAACGGTGCATAACGGATCATTGCGGCGAATGCGGATGGCATAAGCGTACGTTGTATTTTCGTTTTTTCTGTGATTGGCTTAAGGACTTAAATGATGGGACTACATTAATATGATTAATGTAAAGAAAATAAACCTAAAAAGATGTTGTAGAATCGGATTTGAAAACCACTCGGCTCTTTATGAAAAAGCTACATTTCAAAACTGCGGAGCTCAAGCCACTCCTTTTGAAAACCATTTGATTCTACGACGATATCAAGTTCAAAGCGTTAAAGATTTTCTTAAAAATCATCCGCAACCCTCCGTCATTTTAGGAAGTAGAGTACTTAGTATTCGTGCCACGTTTGTTGACCTTAGCCAAGGCGTAGTGTACGGTAGCTAAGTGATATCTTCCTACAATGCATATGATGCAGATTAATTAGGACGGGCATATGACTTTGTTGACCTTAGGCAAGGGTCATATAAACGGGTCTGATTAATCAAGAAATGACGGGTTGAACTTGACTAGTGCTTGTGATTTGTTGACCATAGCCAAGGTCATGAGTGCTAGGGGTAAAAAATCACATCGGGAATTTAAATAGTTGAAATTTGCAATGAGATTGCATACCTTCCATATGATGGTTGGATCCCGATCCCACTGTGGGCAATAGTTGCTCCCAGGAGAGTTTTACAGTTTACAATTAGCTAACTCATTAGGTGTCTAGAAAGGTGTTAACGGGGCTACGCCTCTGGGAAAACGAGATTTACTTTAATTAGGTCCGTGCGAAAGCACGGGGAACCTCCCTCAAGTACCGACACTGGCCTGGCTGAACGGTTAGCGAAGTTGTAGACTGTAATTAATCCTGGCTAGTTTTCTTTTTAAGGTTTGAAAGAAAAACTTGATTAAAGCAGTGGGAGACATCGATTAGACAAGATAATAACCAATCCGATCTTTGCAAGAGCTTTCGCTGAGTGTATTCTTTTCACTCTCTTAATGGCAGATACCAATGACTGGACTCAAGCTTCTACTAGATAAAAATAAACTGAATGAGACCAATTATAAAGACTGGCTGAGGAATCTGAAAATTGCCTTGACTTATGATAAAGTATCATATGTCCTCACGGCTTCAGCCCTGCCCGTCCCAGGTCCAAAATCCTCAGTTGCGGCTATTGAAGTCCGCAAGATATGGGACGCTAACTGTGCCACGGCCAAATGCCTCGCGCTTGCATCGATGGATAACACACATTAAAAGCAGCACGAGAATATGGACATTCACGCCATATTCCTCCATACAAAGGAGTTGTATGGAGAGTAATCCCGCGTATTACGATACGAAGCATCAAAGAAATTGTTTCAGATGCGAATGGCCCCTGGCACACCAGTAGGAGACCATGTTCTGAAGATGATAGCTGTAACGTTTTGAAAATCGTTTCGGTGAAATTTCGAAAAAACGGTAAAATAAGGGGGTTTTCTGTAAAAAGCCAAAATGCAAATATTTTTATTATAAAATTAAATATATATATTCTAGCTATGTAATTGCTAGTATTTGGTGTTTATTGAGCCACTGGTGAAATTTCAAATTTTCTGAAATTTTTTCCGAAATTAATTATTTTAATATTATTTTAAGCCGGTAAGAAAATACATTAAATTAGCGATAAATACAAATTTAAATGGGATAATTTTAATCTTTAAAATCATGTTAATTAAAATATAGTTGTAATATAATTTTTTTGTATTTTATTTCAAGTTTTAATTGATTTATTTTATGGAAAACAAAAATATAGTTATTTTGAACTAAAACTTGCAAATATGGTATTGTGGGGGGTCTTTTTGCATAGAATTTTTTTGTAAAGTCTCTCACACTCACCCTCACTCCTCTTGGCCAGCCCCACACTATTGTAGCAGCCCAAGAATTTTATTTCCTTCTTTTTGACCTTAAATCATGTGAGAAATGGGTTAAAATAAGGTTTTTATATATAGTAAAGTAGGTGGGGGTATTATGGTAATTGGGAGGGGCTTTGACCTTAGAATTTCCACCCCAATTTCCTCACCTCATTCCAGCCCCTCTACTGGCCAAAATTCTGCTACAACAGCCCCCCTTTTCCCCCCCTTTTCCATCTCTTTTGCTTCAAAAATTGCCTCAAAATCCATCAAATAAATCCCAAAATCCAAATCCAACTCCCACCCATTTCTCATTAGCCAAACTTACATGGATCTAGGGAACAAGTTGGCATTTTAGAGGCTTTGATTTCCATAATTGATCTCTTGATCATGAGGTATAATTCTAACCTTTTTGTTAAATTGTTGTTTAAATTGCTTCTATGTTAACAAATTTGATGTTTAATTGGGTTTTATTGTAACTTTAGGAAATTCAAAACTAGGGTTTGAATTTAATTAGGGTTTTTATCATTAGTTTATGGTTGTAATGAGGAGATTAACATGTAATTGTATGCAAAATCTAAGTTGGTTGCTACTTGCTAATTTGCTAAATTAAAATGGTGATAATTTTGCTAAATTGCTAACTAGGTTTTAAAAAATTGTTTAAACATTGGGTTTAAAAATGTGATTAGGTTTTTCATGACTTCATTAACATTATAAAATATAGTTTAATACTTTAGTTCATGAAAATCCAAGCTAAATTGTTGTTTGTGCATTTTTGCTATAAAATTGTTAAATTTGGGTATAATGTAAACTAGAATTTTGGAATTTATGGAAATTGATGAGAATAAATTATAGGAATGGTTTATATGACTTTGTTATGATATTTAGTGAATATTGTGGCCGCTAGATTCGTTTAAACATCAAGATGTTGTATTAAAGCGGATAATTTTGCTTATTAGGTTTTCGGAAAAATAGCTTTAAAGCGAATTTGAAGTTTTGGTGATTTTAACCTTTTTTTCATATATATATTTAAGGTGTTGTGAAACCACGATTGATACGTTTGAGTTTTTCTCGATGGTTTGGCGTTTGTACGCCGACGTCGAGGGTTTTTGGGTTGATTTGTGAAAGCAACCATAGGTTTTGACCTATGTGGGATTCACGTGTCGTTTTGGGTCATGAGTCGGATTTTAATACGACACGGTGCATTATGATATGTAGGTACCCCATGTGGACTTCGAGATGACAAGAAAGCGCGTGGTGACGTCGGCACCGGCTAGCGAGGACCAGGTGAGTAGATTTATATCTACGGGGAGAAGTCGGGTGGATGGCGTATAGCACCCCCGCAGTCCGTAGTGTAGCTCATATATATGTTTATATAGGTGTTTTATGATACGAGAATGTTTATTCATGTTATGTTTATATGTTCATGGTTTACCTTTGGGTTAGTTGCGAAACCCTAGAGTAGTTGTTATACCCACATACGCACACACAGACTTGCATACTTTACCTTCTTGTGCGTAGATTGAGATGTGTATATATGTATATATGCATGGGTATGGAACTATGCATATGTACATTCATATACGCATGCATGGATATGAGGATAGTACTTGGGATTGATGATGAGTCGATGAGATTTGATTTGAGGCCGTGAGATCGGTGATATAGCAGGGTTCGTATTTGAGATACGACATGACGTTGTAGCGGGTCCTTGACGTAGTGTTTCACACACGTGCATGCATACTTAGGCGGTATCAGTATTGTACTAGACGTAGATCAGTACCCCGATCATGATATTTGATAAAGAGGATACCAGATGAATAGTATGATGGATGTGATATTGACCCGTACCCAGATTTGGGATGCCGTACGACGGATTTACGTACGAGCTATATATTGATGATTGATCCGCACTCTTGACTTGGGATGTCTGATTATAGATATGGTATCGGATATGATATTATTGAGGCGGGATCACCGACTATACATATACAGGTATGTATTTGTATCGACTCAGATGATAGGCGGTTTACTTACCTGTAGTTCAGCTTGTTAGTTCAGCCGTATAGTTTAGTGTAGTTGTTAGATTAGATTAGACTCCTACCTATTTCAAAACTAGCGGATCATGGGTATTTTAAAAGATAGGTTAAGGGATCTACGGATATTTCAAAAGACGTATCCTTTCTTAAAAAAAAAACCACCGTAGCCCCTATTTTCAAAACCCCGCGATTTGTGTTATTTCAAATAGCACCATTGTTTAATATTTAGCTCCCGCTCATCGTGGTTGCTCGCTCCGCATCGCATACTTACATTGTTATTTCATATTGCATTGTTGACATTATGTTGTTAGGACACCAGCACCATTACCGATGATGCGTATGTACCACATACACTTACTTGCCGGCTTACACACATCTTCATCGGTAATTGCCATGTCACGTAAACCTTAGAAAATATTATTGCTTAACTTAGCTTGATAGCCAGTAGTTTGACATAATATTTGTGTACATACCTTATATGCCAGCTTAGATATTGTAGTTATTACTGTCGCTTCATGCATACCGTTATTCATTGTTATGCCGTATTCATGGATTCTCATGCTTATATTCATGGTTTTATATGCTATTGATGATTCGGATTTCCTGATATTTTCTGGATTTGGAGGAAAACCGAAAAACATATATAAACTGCTTTCTCTCCTTTTAAATAAAAATGCGGTTTTCCCATGATGTATGAGTCGTCCACCATGAGTTTGCTGATGGATTTCGAGACCCGATTCGAGGAGTTGGATGAACCGTTTCTGGTACATGGTGGGCCCGGTGCGGTACCCCAGGGCGAGAAGGTCGTGTTATTGACGTTGAGCCTGGCACGGGAGCACTACCGACCGGTGATATTACCCGACGCGTCGGATACCGTCGTGGTCTTGAGATGGATGGTAGGGGCCGGTCTGGACTGACGGCGCCCTAGATATTGTGATTGAGATATTGAGATTTCGAGATATTGAGGTACAGAGACTGTGATACAGAGATATCGAGATATTGGGATTACGTTTTGTGCCGATGCTAGGCACTGTTTTATGCTGATTTCATTATGATACCTCATTTTAAAAATTCAAAGGAAATATCACTAAATTATGAAAACAGATCAAAAAAGCCAAAAGCATTGCTCGCTCCTTCGAAGCTGGACTTGTCTCTCTCTCTCTCGTCTCGGCTTCTTCAACTACTCTTTCCGACGAGATGGAAAGTGCAATCGCCAAAGCCGGCTATTCGGAAAGCAAGGAGGTCTTTCTCTGATCCTATATCTGCTACCGGCTCTGCTCAAAGCCGGGAGCTCATCTCAAACAAAAGATATAGGGGAGAGCCAAGGAAGACTTAGCGCAAGGAAGATTCTTCAAACACTAGCGACTTTACGCAAGAGATTGATTTGACTACAGCGCTTGACGGAAAGGAAGGTTTTCTCTAAGTCAAGTCTCGCTTTAATAATCTAATAATAGAACTTCAAATCCTTTTAAAACGAGTGAAAGAGAGTCTCAGACTTAAAGAAGACTGAAATGAAAGCCCTAAATTTGCTTTCTACGAGTCCCTCTCAAACCGCGATCTACCGCCCCCATCTCGGTAATGGTCCCGGCCCCTATCTCGTAAGGGGCTTTCTCTCGGTGCTGGCTCTGCAGCTGGACTTCTCTCTTTATCTCGGCGCCTTCCTTCTCGCTACCGGAGATTTGCCCTTGTGTTTCTAGCGCGGGTGATGCCTCTTCCATTAGTGCTGCTTCCTCCGATGCCTCCGCTCGGTCAACGGTCTCTGGAATTGCTGCCTTTTCCGGTTCTGCTTCCACTCCGCCCGCCATCCAGTGGATCTTCACCTGGCTAGGATTCTGACTCTCGAACGGGGGAACGCAACCTCTTAGATTTTTGACCCCGGCCTCTCACTTCGTTTTAGGCCCAAGGGGTCAGCGTATTAACGGATATGGATATGGATATGGATTGAGAGTTTCACCTACCTGGTAGATGTGTGCATTTTACTTATACCCATACCTTTGCTATCTATGCTCCAACCATGATAGCGATTGGATTATTCTATTGGTGCTTCTTTCGGGCAAACTGGTTCAACCAGCCCGGATAAACCACTTCTGGCTTTGGCTTCGCCCCCGCTTTTTCCGTCCTCACCTCCGCCTATACGGGATCAACTAGATTAGCTGCTATCTATTATTGCTAAACAGGGGTTGGCTCAAAGCCCGATGGTTGGAACAATGGCATGTGCCACAGGCTATGGATGAGATCTCGGCCCCCACTCCTCTGGGGGGAAAGGATGATCACTCAGTCTCCGCTCGACTAACAAAGGAGATCGGTTATGGACGGATGGTCAAAGGCAGGTCGAACCAACTTGGTCATCACGGTTTCCGGCAGCTATGCGATCATCATTCATCACTTCTCGAATTCCTACAATCCCTCCCGGGCTGGCTGGCTGACCACTTCCCCTGCTTTTCCTTGGCCTTAAGCCGTGGATGGAGTGAAGTGATGGAGCGAATCCCAAAGTCTGTCAAGAAAGAGAAGAGCGGCGGGGCACTTTCTAATGTGAGGGGAGGGTGAACTTCCCTTGTTGGTCTTCCATGCTCAAATACGTGTATTTCAAAAATGCTCTGTATCCCTTTTTCTGAATCATAGATATCTTTACTAACTAGAATGACAATCCATTCTTTCTCTGTATTAAATGAGAGGACCTGACAAATCACAGCAAGAAACCTTATGCACTTTTTAGGCAAGAAAACGCTAAAAGAACAGCATTTTTGAGTGGTTTTCAGCTATTTGAAACATACGATTTCATGTGTTAAGCATATGATGGTTCTCAATCTTAGATCTTCAACCGGACAAGATTTCACCGGCCCAACAGGTCGAGTTAAGGAGCCTAAACTCAGTAAAACTACCTGACCTATAGCGTTGGGCACACAGGTTCCGCCGACCGTATAATCACGCAGATTGAAAACGATGAAAGAAAGAAATTGATTCAATCATTCTATCCAATAACGCTTACTATACAATAATTGTGACAATGGACTGAAACACGGCATTCTTTCACTGAGCAGACACTTCCTTCCCTCCCTCCACTCGCTACGCTACGTTCACTGGTTGGTACATCTCCAGTGCTTGCTGTACAGCACAAGATCGAGGACCTAGCGGTCTCAGGTGCTATCAGGCACTCCCATGTACCGATCAAAGGGTTGGTATTCTCAATCGCCGAAGGCTCGCTCAGTACTCTCAAGCGCCGAGGGCTAGGTGCGCAGTTGGGGCCCCAAAGGACTAAGTTCATTATCCTTACCCTAACGCACGAGTAAGCAAACGTTGTGCCTTATGCTAATGTGAACACTTTCAAAACCACGTTGTATGTGCGTACCAATGTCCAGTTGTTCTGAAATCTCTTATTTCAAGTGCGGAGTAGGCTACTTCACTTAAATGATTGACTCATTTGATTACTTTTATAGGTGGGGACGGTAACAGCAGTTTTGTCTTAATGCCTGGCCGTTGCTTTCGCATTTCAATCAGACCAGACACGACAGAGTAAGGCTGTATTACTTTTCTGCCCTTCGCTTGAGTGCCGATGGACGCTTTGTATACAATATCTATGGTAGCGGTTATTCCTTTTCTTGAGTGGAAGGTAGCTTCCGAAGGTTCCTTCTTTGCCTTAAGCCGTGTCGATCGCTGGCTGACTGGGGCACGAGGTTCCCAAGCCGATCTCACAGTTGCTAAAAGCCATCCGTAGCTCAGTGCGTTTGTGTCTCGGTCTTTTTATCAGACGGATTGCTCACAGGCCTGGCCCCATGCAAGTGGCTTCCCAAGGGCACCAAGATCCCACGCTCAATCATGAGCCCCCTTCAGTGGTCGAGAGCGGTGGGTTGACTTGTGAAACGTCGTGAATGCCGGGTTTTGTTCTCATAGAGAAGCCGTGTTTGTGCCATTAGCTGTCCGGTAGGATCTCGTGAAACTCACTCCCTCTCCTTTACAGTCGAGCACGTAAACGACCTTACCCTTACGAGTAAGCAAGTTCAAACTACCTTGTATTGTAGCATTCCGCTTTTGGTTAGCCGGTAGTGCAGGGGCTTTCAAGTTCCTCTTTCTAGTCCCGCTTTCGACAGCTAGGCACTCGTGATAGTCAGGCTTAGGTTAGAGGTTCTTTCAGGCAAAGCCGGCTAAAACTCTACTCTTTCGGGCAGGTGCCGTTAGAGAACTAGGTGGGTATTCAAATAAAGGGGCGCAATCTGTCTTTCTTTCCTTGAAGGGCTCTTGGTCGTATCATAAAGGGGAAGGCAGTGGAGGTGGTAGAGAAAGCCTTTCACTTCACTAAAGCACTCTTATCAAAATTCGTTAGATAAAAGAAGATGTTTAAGTTAGGTCTTCGGCTCTGGGGTGGAAAGCGGTACTCTTTTGAAATCCTTCTTTTGGTAGTCACGGGCAGTTGGCTTTGTTAAAGGAGAGAGGAGGCTTTTGGCTTGAATCCAGGCATGATGCTTTCAGTGGTTAGCTCTAGACCAGCCACCTGTCTTTCTTTCCCGAGTCACACTCTTGTCTAAGACGACGATGCCCAGTGTTTTCCCAAAGGGGTATGGTTTCTTTTCCAGCACCAGCCCAAAAATCTCTCTCTGTAGTTAGATGTTTCAGTAGTTGAGTGATATGCCACCATGTAGCCCGGTGGCGCTCGCCCCTTAGTTCGTCTCGGAACTCTAGCCCTTGACAAGGCTGATTGCGGGGTTTTATCCCAGTACCGAGTCTCTCGAATCGGTATAAGAACCGTGCTCTCTCTCGATCCAATGGCCGAAGCCACTTCTCATTCGAATGCCGCTGATTGCTTTGTCTGCTCACCAGCCAAGAGTTTTCTAACCTTCCCGGGACCCTCACTAAATGATATGAGTTTGCCCCTCCCCATAAACCAATGCGTGCCTACCCAACCCATGATGCAGAAGTGCTTCCGACCCATCAAGGCTACAGCGAGAAATGAACTACTCCTATGCCTTCCCTATGAGGGAGAATCAAATCTCTTCGATGGTGTGCTCTTTTGCACATGCCCTTCGTTATCTACTCGTCCACCCTAGCCGCCTTTCCAGCTTTCCCGCTTGCAAGGTTTCGAGCGAACTAGAAAAGGAACCACTTCCCTCCTCTACTCCTGGAAAAGGTGTTTGTGGCTAACTTGACTTTTTAGAAGTGCTTCGACTTTAGAATCAAATGAAGGTTCTTCTCTAGACAGAAAGTCCCGGGATCTCGTTTTAGGGACTACTCATCTTGAACAGAGAGGAGTGTGATCTGAATAATTTCTAGCTAGATGAGAGACTTGAATAGGAGGGAATTGAGATATGAATGCACTGTTGATCAGGAACCTGTCCAATCTGCACCATATTCTAGCAGTGCCCTGCAGGTTCTTACACCAGGTGAAGATATTACCTTAAAAACATTAACTAAAAACATGACGAATTTAGCAATTCCAGAGTCCTTCCTCCTCGAAATCAAAAATCTCTCTGTTGTACTGGATAGCTTTCCCCCTAAGGCAGCCATAGGCCCTGAAAACGCGACTTCATATGCTTGTAGGGGTCTATTCATTTGCCTTAAAGCCTGCCTTTTGAGGAAGAGGAATAGGCCGGCCTTCCAGCTACACCTCCACCTCCGAAGAAGCTTCTACCGTAGAATCACATCGATCGTAGGGAGAAAAGTGGCATACCCTTTTTCGGTGAATTGGAAATAGTTGGATGGTAGGCCCCTTTTCTTTGGGCTGGGCCAGTTGCCCTTACGGTCTGGGGAAGTGTTCCGCGAAAGTTTCGTGTTCGCCCGTTACTTAGCCTGGGAGTTGATGGTACGCCCATCTTTCTGTAGAAGTAGAATGCCACAAAGAGGTCCACGCCAGTCTTCCTATTCCCGGAGCCGAGGAATCGATTTCTAGTGGCTAACTTTACCCAGAAGGTTAGGCCCTTCCAAGGCGTTTTATTATGCTCGCATGGGTGGTCTTACCAGAGATAGGAATTTCTCCATTCTTCGATGATCCAACGCGCTAAGGGAATGAATGTTCTCAGTATTCACCACTACCAGTAGGTGCTCCTTGATTCTTCCTTTTAAAGAGGATAACGCCCTTTGACAGCTACCGAGGAAGTCTTTCCAAGCATAAACTCCTACTAGTTGATTGAATAAAAGTCTTCACTCCCCGATTCCTTTAAGAGGAGGAATGCCAGTACTGATTCTCTGAACTTGAAGACTGAAGCTTACTACGACCGATGGGATTGGTACCGTACTGCCTTGCCCGCACCGACCGGATTGCTTTGCTGAGGAATGGAGTTAGTGCACAGTTGGGGCCATTTCCAATCCCAACTTCAAAAACCGGTAAGAAATTGATTCTATCCGATTTGAAAGAGCAGAGAGAGGAGACAGGATTGCCTTATAAAGGACAGAGGCTCGCAGGAATGCTTGAAAGCGGATTGGCAGGAAAGATGATATTACCCCAAGACCAAGACTGACTTTCACTATGCATTCATTCGTGCACTATCTAAGATCCGATTCTCTAGCAACCTATTCTTTCTTTAATATTGATTCATCTTCATCCTCTTCTTTCTATCTCCGTAGTCAGTCTGGCTGCATACTCCTTCTGGATGAGTTCTGTGGCGACGGATTCTGCTACTTCTTCTCTTCCGAAAGCACTTATTCTTCTATCCTAAGAGCGGTCAAAGAGAGCACCGGATCTTGCATGAATGTGCACATCCGATTTGTTCACATCTTGAATATGACCCTTTGCCATAGACCAATTGCCAGAGATTGGCTAGCATGAGGACAGATAGGCTAAAGAAAGGTTAGCCCTAGTTGATTCTGCACTCCCTACCGGCTGAGGGGCCTAGCGCTTGCTAAAGGAATGCCCTGGTCACGAGCGAAGGAAAAGAAATATCCCCTAAAGCACAGACTGCATATGAGATAAAGATCTGATTTGCTTGAACTGGACCTCTTTACGGAATCAAAGAGAAGAACAGGATATTAGTTAAAAGAAAGAAGGGATTGGATTAACCGAAGATCAGATCCTTGAGGCAAGGAATGGAAGGAATGGTATCGACAGAGCGAGGGGAAGGTAAGGAGATTTGCAAAAGGAAGGTCAACGGCTTGGACAGCTTGAAAGAGGCTTGGCCGGCGAGGAAGGTTATTAGAAAGCATACTACTGGCTTGGCTCCTTTGCTTGCTTAGCTCGAAAAAGTACGCTATTCAAAGCAGAGAGAAGGCCTAGGTTAGCCTGTAGAGGGATAATTTCCACGATAGCTCATCTGTCCTTAAAGCAACTAGTCCTATTCGTAAACATCTTGAATATGAATGTGCAGCCTATGATTGGCTTATTTCCAAAGCTTGGATTCTTGCCATCTCGAAATCATTCATAAAGAAATCTCTCTGACTATGCTTAAGACATGCAAAGGCACTGACCGAAGAGAAGGAACTGCGCACTCTTCTTGGAGTCGGAGATTTCCGGGTATTTGATTTGACTTTTTATATGCCACTGTGCATCTACTTTGAACGATTTCGCGCATTGCCTTCTTTTTTCGATTCGGCGCAACTTCTCTCGTCTCTGCCACTCTCGCCTAATCCCTCTTCTTGCCCTATCTGTCTTGTACAAAGAAGAAGTTCCTTAGCACTTGCCTTACTAAGCTTTCAGGAAAGTAAGGACGCGGCTTAGAGCTTATTATTAAAACAATGTGAAAGGGGCTTCGAAAGATGAAAGAGCTAGTTAAGGCCCATACAAGCCTATTTTCCTTTGGTGATGCAGCAGATGCACAATAGCCATAAACATAGGATAGGGTCGCCAACCTGGTCCTCACTACAAAATGGATGATAAAGTAAAGAAGCCATAACTTGAGAACGAACCAATTCAGGGAGATAGCTATGATGTTGGAGATTGCAGGATGATATTGCTGGCGAGAGGGTCGAGAGAATAACAATCAGGAGTCATCATGCATATCCCCTTCCTTAGACCAACTGACCTACCCTCGTCCCTTCCCTACAAGTCCCTCCGAGTCATGCAAGAACTAGAAGGTCTCACAGGGATTGGGACAACTATCCAAACTCCAGCACGAGAACTTCTCACTGCTCCCTCCTTCTACCAGCGTCAATCCCCCCCTCCGATAAGCATTTGTCTTCGCAGGAAAGTAAAAAAGAAATCCCTGAATTGCAGCTGAGCCCGAATCCAGATCATCACTAGAAAGCGCAGTGCAGCTCCTCGCCCTGGATGCTGATCAGCAAGCCTCACCGACGCAGGTCATGGACGCCCCTGTGCACACAGATCCTTAGTTTGAAAATCCGCAAAGAAGAAAGGGACTGATTGATACGCACCAGCCCCTTCCCCAACGGCCCTCTCGTAACAAGAAGCATCAACCGGTTCTTGGAACGTTAGAGGGGCTAACCAGCGCCATGTTCAAAGGGCGCTATCCGACTTCATCAAATCCAACAGAATCGCGTAGCTTAGAAAACGAAAGTCCGCAATCTATACTTTGCACTTGTCACCCTTTTTTGAGGGGGGTTGCAGACAAGCTATAAAGGAGGGGCATGCTACTAGCTCTGGTTTTGATCTTCCAGCATTTCCTCTATGGGTGAATGTTTGCACAGTCTCTCATCGGTCTAAAAGCAGCAGTAGGCTTTGAGGGCTGCACTGAAGGGATGGAATGGATTCCTCGCGTCTCGTGTGGTCGAGTCCTGACCTATAGAAAGAACTCTTCTTCCCGCATTGCATAGAAGGGCTTTTGAGACCTGTGAAGAGGTAGTGAGCATCCAAAGATGAGGTTTTCTTTCTCTTCCAACAAGCAAGGGATGAGCTAGACTGAATATAGCACGCGATATTGGTTTGAATAACGCGTGCTATATTTCAAAGACCAAGCAACGGAGTGAGCGCCAACGCGCGAAAGCCGTTGCGCGGTAGCGCATCCGTTTTCTTGCTGCATATAATCCGTTTTCTTGCTGGTAGTTTTCACTTGCTGACTTGTTATAGTCTGGGTAAGGAAGAAGTCAAGGAAGTCCATTACTGAGAAGTGGTGATCTCATCTCGTCTTGCTTGCTGGGAGAGAGGAAGCTTCCGGACCACCTTTTCCAGCCAGATAGCGAGCGATCACTCAGCAATGATACCGCCGGCCGGGAATAAGTACCTATCCCTTACGGGAATCGAACCCGTGTCTTCGACATGAAAAGACGATGTCCTAACCACTGGACGAAAGGGACCAAAAAGCAATTCTTCATATACCTCAGCTCCGAGAATAGAAGTGGTTTGTTTCTATACGAAATTCGACGATGACGTTTGTGTTCATGTTGGCGATTTCTGATGTGAATTCGGCGGGTCGTCCCCCTTCCTACGGGTTCCCCACCGACCCAGTGACACATCAACCACGCCCCTTCCTTTTCCCCGATCATAAAGCCCCTTTCTTTGTCTTTCATCCCCCCGTCCCGTTCTTTCAAATTCAAAAAAGAAAGGGGCGGTAAGGTGCCTATGGTTTGACAGGCTCGCAACAACCAAAGGGCACTCGCTGCTCGCAGGCCTAGTTTCTATTATGATTTCGATGTCTATTCAAGCTCCTTTGACTCCAGCCCCAGAAGCGATTCTTTCACCAGCACCTGCACTTACGAGACTACTATTGCAAAAATTGCTCATTGCCATTCTTCAAAAACTTCCTACTTCGAGGGATGGAATCAAATAAAATATCTTAATTTAGGGGAAGAAACGCACAAAAAATGAGCTAAAGCCAAGGTAATGTCAATTAAAAAACTCGAGTGAAAAAGCCAGGAAAGAAAAACTCTAACTTGAGTAAAAAAGCCAATAACCAAGATAAAAGAAGCTCGGCGAGCGAGTAGGTTAGGTAAAGGACAGTAAGGCTTCCCCACGGAGCGGTAAGGAGGTAAGTTTGATTTTTCGAGCCCCGGGATTACAGGAAACATTCTTTCTGCGCCTGTAAGCACCTTTGGGCGCTGCTTTTTCATTTACTTCTTTTCTCGATTGGACTGAAACCCTTAGACACTACGGATTCTTATTCACTCTGCCAGACGTTGGTTGCCCGGACTGACTCTCTTGAGGGCGCTACTCCCTAAACTAACTCCTAGGTAGAGGAAATGAGAGACGCTCGAGCCTTGCTGGAGGAAATGAACTCGGCCAAGTCGTGGATGGACACGGTCGGGATGCGTCGCTAGGGGCAGCCTCTAGCCAAAAACAAGGCACAATAGGATCATCAGCAGATTAGAGGCGAATGTTAGGTTCGGATAGCCCAATCGTCAGGTTTACGTCCAATCATGAGCTCTCAACAGGCCCAGCTACTTGCCTTACTTAACTTACTGGCGGTATAGGAAGTGACTTCGGTTCAATCAATCCCTCAAAGAAAGGTAGCTGCTGGCTAAACGCTTTCAAGGAAGAAAATTGACTCAACTACTAAGAATGAAGACTTCCCACGTGATTAAGGGTTCGGTGAATACTCTGCCCCTTCTACCGTCACTTGGTAACTCAGCCTTTTTTGAACTCCCCTTGAAGTTGGTACCTTCCCGTAAGCTGATTTCGCGCTTGGCTTGCTTCATCTTTCCTTCGAAATGGCCATAGCTATAGCTCCATCTAGAAAATGGAAGATTTTACCTCGGGTCAACTCAGAATAAGAGTGGTCTTCAAGAGCTGCTTCCTAGTGCGTTCTACTAGTTGAAAAAGAGGATATGAAATAGGCAAAGTGCAGTTCACGAGAGGCCTTAGACGAATCGGTGATTTATCAAATAAATCTTATGAATGAAGATTTTTCTAAATCTGTTCATGAGAAAGGACCAAGAGACTTTGATTTACGTTTCAACAACCATCATCATACAAGTCACACGTGAGACTTCACATTGGCCAACAGATCGTCAATATTTCAATATCAATAGTAATCTTGCCTTCATAAGGTTTCTTGCTGTGATTTGTCATCCTCACGAGCATGAGACTAGGTTTACACTGAGAGCCTAATAAGGGACTACTTCATTGAGACTGCTAGAAAGAAGAAAGATCAATATAGCGCTTACTATAAGTATAAGCTAAGCACCTGTTGCATAATCAACTGCTTGGTAGTCAGATAGAGAAGAACTTGGAAAATGCCTTCGCCTTCGCTCCAACACTTGTTACAGCATAAGGAGACCGGGAACTGGCCCTGGCCCTAGCTTATCCTGTCCTATCTATCCCGACTCCCTTGCTGGCATGAAAACAGCTCGAGTCTCACCTCTCTAATCATGGAAAAAATCTTACCTATCCCTAATCTCTTTTGTCAATCAACCTTCCGGATCGAAAGCACTTTCCAAGAAATTGGCTTACTTACTTTCCCGTTTATTAATTCGCAGATGCGACTTCCTTTCTCTTTATTTTCTCCTTGAGAAAGCTCAGGCCGTTGTTAAGAGAAGATTCGTCAACTGTTCCGAAAGGATGGATTGCTTAGGCTTTCAGTTCTCTTTCTTAGAGTCGTGTGGTACTGAGCCCAGTTCATTCCATCCCGTTCCATAGTATGAATGGATTCTGTAGTTGCTTAGTTGGACTGAGCCTAGCGCTAAAGGGAAAAATCTCTGGTGTGGCGATCGATAGTTGACACTCGCTTTCCATGTTGCTTCTTGTTCGGGCAAGGAGCACCCTTTCCTTATGCCTGAAGGAGGAGTGGCCAGAGTTGACTTCCTCCTTTGATTGATGCCAGAGCACCTGAAGGTGAGAGTTTTCTCGCTGAATATAAAGGTTCGCTGAATCCACGGGTCGTGTCATCGTCACCAATGTCTGTCGGCTAGAAGCAATAGGAAGGAATCTGACTTGAAAGTCCGGGGAAGAGGGCAAGTTGCTCAACTCAAGCACCAACGAAAGTACTACCAAGCCCGATGGTTTGACTTGACTATTCTCGCCTATGCGAATCAGTCTCCAATAGATAAAGACTCTCTTCTCTATAGAGAGAGCGGATACTCTAAGCAAGTAGGGATTAATTGCCTCCACTTCTGTCTGAAGGCGGAACTAAAAGAACAGCATTTTTGAGTGGTTTTCAGCTATTTGAAACATACGATTTCATGTGTTAAGCAACACTACTCTGCTCTTTAGATCAGGACTGAGACCCTCCGGGGACCGGCTTCGCGGGACCATTTCGGTCCAACTCTAGGTATTGGGCGGAGGGATGAAGTCGCTCGACTATAAAGGAGAGGGCCTTAACTTAATAATAGAATTGCGTCTCTTGACTTTCAGAGCTTGTTGAAAACCGCTTTTAATACGCAATTAAAGAATGAATCGAAGGTCTCGTCTTTCTGCCATGTGAGGCTTGAATGTATATTGATTCGTTATCACGCTTGCCTTGCCATCACCTAGACCCGCTCCTTTTAAGTCCATGTCTCTGGATCGTGTGCATGCCCAAGGTTTTGAGGTAATTGAAAGAGTTGAAACGAGACCTTAAGGAGAGAACGAATCTAGTAGAAGTGACGGGCGAAGGATCTTTTGAAATCTGATCAGTGACACAGTAAGGAGTGAAGGACAGTAAGGTAGCAATCCTGGTATTAAAAAGGAAGAAGCAAGAATTGACATTTCCTCCTCGGCAAGTAGAGTGACCTCAGCCAGCTAACTTACTAATCAGTTTTCTCGGCCTTTGCCGGGTACCGCTTCCTCCCTTTGGCTAACTTCCTAATAATTTCGTAGTCGGCGATTGTGAAAAAGATAAGAGCGGAGCTTCCTCAAAGGTTTTTTCTTTCAACTTCCTTTTGACTGGTCATCTGGTGCATATTCATTAGTTGGGAGGGAGCTTTCCCCCATAGACAGATCTCCTTGGCTAGACAGGTTTATAGGCCGATCTTCTTACTTCTCTTCGCATCTCGAAGCAAAAGATCTGTTATTAGCTTATTCAAGCAGTCGAAGGTCCTTAAAAGCCTGTCTTTTTGGCCTACTTGCCTTTTTCCTTACAGCCTATGTAGACTGAGGGCATTCTAGCAGCTACTTCTTGCAAACAGCCTTTTTGTCCTAACTGCGCATTTGAAGCTTCTTCTATCAAAGAGCTTGGGCATCTTTCGATGAGTAGGTCCGGAAAGAGACTTAAGGCATCCCTATGTGGTTAACATTTCCCTGAGGTGCCTAGCCTTTATGGGCAAGTAATCCATCTCGCCATTCCTTATTGCGCACTTCGGTGTGAATAAGAATCAGAGCAATCTCTAGTTTCGAATCTAGTCTCGGCATCAATCCCAGTCCCTTAGTGAAAGCCTTCAAGCTCAATCCCAACTAGTCCCAGGTCCCAGAAAAAGACTTCAAAGAAGTAGCTCGTGGAACTGAGTTCCGCTAACCGCTTCTTGCTAACAAAGCTGTCCAATTAAATGAATGTGTTTGCGTCCTCTCTGCTTAGTCTACGATTATCCCGGCTCTTCCTCAAATGTGGATATCTTTACCTGGTCGAAAGTAGAAATGTGTGATTGGCTTCGTCCTTCAATAAATAGCAGTTGATTCTCAAAGACAGACCGTATTCAATAGTTGCCAAAGAGTTTCTTCCTCACAGCGCATTCTCTGCCATTGATTCTAGCACACCGGAAACCCTCACAGTAAGAGTGGATAGGCTTACACCGGTTAATTGAACACTTTCCTATTTTCGATGCAGCGGGAACGCTCACTCTAAAAACGGCACCAACGGATACTGTCACAGCTAATTGAAGTGCTAGTCCAGCAACTGCGGTTAGTGATTCAATTGCCAGTCCTCTACCACCGGTTATAAGACCCTCAACGCAGACGCTCTTGGCATAGAAGCTGTCTTCATTTCCGCTCTTGGTCTTACCGGTCCATATCTGTTGTTTGCCTTTGCCTACCTGCTGTTGGTGTAAGCGTAACCGGTGTTACTGCTATCGAATCAGCTCTTGGGTATATCATAGGTAAGAATGAAGCCAATGCTGGTGGTTCAGGAAGTGAATCAGAAGAGGTTGTTCAAAAAGGGATTGACCTAAGGCAAGGTTGACTTATATCTTTCTAGTTTTGTTTTTCTACTTAAGGGGCAAACCTTTGGTAAGTGGATTTTCCTAATCAATCATGCAGGAATAGCCGATCAATAACTCCAAGGTATCGAGCGAGGTCCCGAAGGCTTGTGACTCGAGGAATGTTCACTCTACGCTAGAGCACAAAAGGCTCGGTACCTCTAAAGCCCTATCTAAGTAAGTCGAAAGCCTTCATTTCATCGCTGTTTGTGTCGCCCCTGTTCTTTCTCTAATCTCGACCTATGGCATCTATCTCTATCCCAAATCTCGTCACCATGAAAGGCCAACTTAACTTCATTCTCTGAAAGCTGGAAGCTTACGACTCTATAAACTTCACTCCGCAGCCAGCAACTTCTTTTATATCTTTATGGGTCCGCCCCCGATTCATTGAGCAAACCTATACTTAAAATACTCTTAAACTTTGACGTAAAAGACTATATCAAATAAAATCCAGCAAGCATGAGTGAACAGAGACTGCTATTACCATGTCCCTAGCCTGGTTCCTTCTTTGTTGCCTGCCTCTCCGCTTCTGTCAGCATAGAGGAAGGTTTTCACTCCTGTTGAGAAAGAATAAATGCCCTAGCTCAGCTTCCTAGCATGACACATCAGCTACGCCATCAGAGACTGGATTAGAGCCTGGAATGATCCTCCACTTGCTAGTCAGGAAATATCACCTTATCTTCTTTCGCTGCTCTCTTAAGCTATCGCTCGCTTTACGAGTGCAACCAAGTTCAAGAAACTGTTAATTAAGATACTATGCTGGTATCTATCTAAGAGTCAATATCTGTGAGAAGCTTCCTTCTCATACACATCCGAAGCAACGTTTGATCATCAGCATTAGAGAGTTTTGCCGGTCCTTGAAAGAGCGTCATCAGTCTAGCTCGTCATGACTCGATCATGGCCTTAGGCGGAATTGGTCCTGGCCGGAAGAACGAAAGATACCGGCAAGCACAGAGCAGTCGTCCAAAGGGGTTCCGTAGAGTGGTCTAACCCCGGGTCAATCCTTGGCCATGCCCGACAGAGAAAACTTGGTGCGAATCGGGGAAATCCTTTCCTCTCGTCTGATCCTACCCGCCTCTTAGTTTTTTCTAGAGCTCTTGGATACCTCTTCGATCTAGCGAAAATGAGTTCTCTTGAAAGGGAGGAGTAGTTCATATTTACTCAAGTCAAGGCTAGAAGTGCTAATGTCGTCAGCTATATGAGAAACATCTTATCTCATATAGCTGGCATTTCTCATTTTCTCAATTTTCCTTGGCGCTACATGTCGATTTGCGGTTCCATCTTATCTCATATAGCTGGCATTTCTCATTTTCTCAATTTCCCTAGGTTAAGGAATGAGATTTTCAAGAAAGTGCATTCTCATATAGCTGGCATTTCTCATTTTCTCAATTGACTGTCTTATAAAAGAGATTGGAACTCCCAAAATCAAAAGAAACCAATAGGGCTGACAAAAGGCCTTACGCAAGACAACAGGAAAAAAAAAGAATAAGATTCGAACTTCACTTATAGAGTAGTGAGTAAGAATAGATGGGCGGGAGAGATCAGTGTTTGGTTAGAGTGAAGAGCGAATAGAAAGAACGATAGGAGTATGATTCTCAAAAGAGGTCTGGCGGGTAGGTTTGATGCTAGCTCTGTTGCCTTGGCATTGGCTGATTAAAGACATCCTCGCAAAGGCGCCATCTTTCTTAAGTGAAAACGTCACTTTCATAGGCCTCTATGTCTTTTGACTGGTGCTCTGCCTGAAAATACGAGAATTTCGTTTTTGAGACCAGTGCGAGAAATGTTTGAGACTCCACTCCGTTTTGTTAACAACAGGTACTCTTTCTGCCTTCACGGGTAAGGATCGTATGTGCTATGAGTCTCTCTTCCTCGATAGTGGTCTAAGGCAAGTAGAAATCCCTCTTCCTCAATGGTGGCTAAGGCAAGAAAGTATGATCGATGATCTTCTGCTATTGCTAGCGTCTTTTTCATCTCTAATCTCATCTATGCTTCAGGAAAAAAAAGGTAACAACAATAAAGTTGTGAGAAAGGCTCCTCGATTTCAAAGAGAATTTCGTGGTCGATTTCATCACAAGCAATTAAGTGCAGTTTTCCGCTCTTCGATTTAGCAAAGAGGCGATGGAATCCCTATGAAAGATTTAGGCCTTTCTCTGGATGGGAAGAGAATTCCTTTGATTTGATCCTATACTTGAAAGAGTTAGAAGAAGGATACGAGGTTGACGCTGTTCAGATTTTCGTATCACCTTTGTTGTCCAGCGTGACAGGAAGAGGATTGCCATGCTGTGAAGGAAAATAATCCGACATCGGTCTACGATCTAATCTATAAC
Organism: Agapanthus africanus; assembly: GCA_030015575.1. NCBI lineage: Eukaryota > Viridiplantae > Streptophyta > Magnoliopsida > Asparagales > Amaryllidaceae > Agapanthus > Agapanthus africanus. The sequence goes on along the minus strand of CM057346.1, from coordinate 451,464,572 downwards.
TTGAACTTGACGAGTCAATCTAATTAAGGAAGCAAAGCAAGATCTTTCTGAGACTTTCGCGCAAGAACAGAGATCGAAAACTCAGGGCCCAGCTGTCTTCGCCTTATCAGTGTCTAGGCCGGACAACTCGTGGCTAAGGTCCATTCTTGCATATGAGGAGAAATAGGTAATTGGATAAAGTGAAAGACGTCGGTTTAAGATTTACAAAGTGACGAAGGCCAGATTTCTTTAATTGGGTTATACGATAGGAAAGGAGCCGAGATTTGGCTAAGTAAGGAAGAAACCACTTAGTATCCAATTTCACTAAGTGAGGTCATACTACGAAGATACGATAGCTTTCTTCAAAGACGCGGACGGAGGCTAAGTGGTCGTATAGGTAGTTTTGGCTTGACCTAGATCGTCCCTGGATTGCATTGTGCTATAGATTTTGAATAAAAGGGTGCAGAGCAGACTTACGACACTTCTTTAGCCGTCCTACCGAGAAGATTGACCGACGTTTTTAGCCGTCTGATTCAGGAGCATCAAACGGTACATTTTCCGCCATCAGTAAGCCTATTGAAATATTGGCCAGTCCGACGGCTTCACTTCCGTCGCCCGACTGAGGCAGCAGATTTCTGTGTATGCAATTAAGAAGCGGAAAGGTTATCCATATGTCAGCTCGCCACCCACTATGGGAAATTTGGTGAAGTTAATTACGTCACAGATAAGGGCGGAAAGAATCATGCGAGTTGTATAGCGAAACGAATACTTGTTTACTAATCTAGTTGACCGTAAAAGGACAAGCCAGACAACAAGAAGGAGACAAGTGATTGTACGCCAAGTGAGACTATGGAAAGTCAGCGTGGGTATTATCAATCGGATCAAGCGCGCAAGCGGGCCAAGCAAAAAATGGAAAGCAAGCCCGTCGTTGAATAGGAACCAGTGGAAGGAGCGGTAGTTAAACAGGTCGGCTAACCAAGTGGAACGATCAACTTAAGTAGTCTAGTAGCCACCTTGTAATCATTACCGAGTTGAACGGCTTCTTTTTTGAAAGTTTTTCACTACTGGACCAAATGCTCTAAGCCTCTATGCTGCACTAAGGCCTTAATATTGAGAAAGTCTCTGTATCCTATTAAAGATGCATCTTGGTCCCTTCTTATCTTTCAACTATCGTAGAAGTTGACAATAAACTATGAATAGCAGTAGCCTAAGTAAGAGCAAAAATGTGCGCAAAATTCCCTCTATTGTGACTGATTCACCTAACGCCATAGCTAATATCACAGCTCCAATCATAGCAGCCAATGCTACTCTTCTAGTCTTTTGCTTAAGCTGCAACGGATCAATCAAATACCTCAGGTAAAGATTCTATATCCAACGTGTCTATTTATTACTTGGTCGTGTATTCCGGAATGGTCACATTGAAAACTATTCGACCTCATCGGGCACTCTCTTCCTAAAGTGCACTTGCTCATCAGTCGTCACATTAACGCACTACTCTATCTATGACTGAGGCCCTGGAGAGCAGCCCTACCCACTCCACTTACTCCCATCACCTCGGTTCCATTCTTAGAAACCCACATTTGAAACTGGGGGCCCCCTCCAGTCTATTATTCCTTGCATCATAGATAATTCCCCTCCTAAATCGTTCATTAGGGTGCGCCACCCCTGAACTGTCTTTTAAATTCGACATAAACAAAAGAATCTGATTTATTGATCTCCAAATCAGCCAATATAGTAGTAAGAAGGGCCCGGCTGTTTTCATGATCGTCTTCCACTTGAACATCATCCTCCCCGAGAATGGATGAAAGAAAGTCGTGCGCATGCTCACGAATATTGTCTAGGGGAGCCTCGTTCAGTAGTTGAGGTAGGTCTTCTTCTTGTATTAGTCGATCAAAATCCTGGATTTGCTGCTTTAAGAATAGAATGTCGAGTTCCTTACTTTCCTCGGACCTGTCTTCAGTCCTTGCCGATTGAGTGTATCCAGCTACCCTCACATTAGAAAGTGCCCCGCCACGTCAGCAGTAGCAGGGATTGCATCACCTCAAAACGGGTTCGGGCACGAGGGCGATCAACTGCTTCGGGTACAGTACTCGATAGGGGTGCCAAAGGCAAAAGGATAGATAGAAGGGAACCCGAAAGTAGGATGCGCAATCCATGGGAGCCCATTCAATTGAGAGAAAAGGTCCCCACTAGAATCTCCGCAGGGATTCCATCGCCTTTTGATGTGATGAGAAAATGTACTCCTATGATTCAATTACCTTTGAAGAAAAAAGACTATCTTTTATTTCTCCTTACCGACAATAACCATTGAGCTGTTCTATCTCCTATGATGAAAGGTTTCCGCGGACTGGGGAAGAAGGACTCGTGGAATCATCATTCATTTTGGTTTCAGCATGAGTCGCTTTCGCAGCCAGAGAGGTTCAATCAGAAAAGAAAGAACCCGAGCCCTTCTTACTACTATATTGGCAGTGATTTGAGAAGACACTTTCAGACAACAGGGAGTAGGAAGCCAAGCATGTGTCCCGGGTGGTTTTCTCCTTTATTGAAGAGGGCTTATCAGGTTCTTGGCTAGTGCTCTCGGGGAAGGGAAAGAGTGGTTCCATGGATCTTCGGCTACTCCGGGAAGCAATAGATAGCTGTGAATGATGGATCAATAGGGACCTTATTACCCGTGGGCTTTTCGTCCTTCTTCTTTCGCCTTGAAAGCCCTACTTGCCTTGCCCGGCGAATGGCGATGAAAATGAGGAAAGCCTCCCGGGAAAGTACTTAGGAGATCTCAAACCTGATCCTAGTGTTCTTAGGGGAACCTGGAAAGCTAAGCGCTGCTCCTAGGGTTTGCACGTAGGTGCATCTTCCAGGCCATTCATGGCGGTTTCTGGGTGGCCCCCTGCACACGAGGCCCCTCCATCTTCCTCTGCGAAACCTCGGAAGTCGTATGCTGCTGCACTCAACGTGGATCTTCATCTGCCTAATATAGTTCTTGAAGAGAAGGAGATCGCGAAAACTGTAGATGGAGAACCAGCCATCTTCTTTAAAAAGGATTGGCACACTATCAGAAGAGAGATATTCATGGCGGTTGAGCACATTTTGGATAAAGGTAACCTGCCAGTTCAATGGAAGGCAACGTTTATAGCCCTGATCCCGAAATGTGAAAACCCAAAAAGACCAGTATAGGCCCTTTGTAACGTGGTATACAAAATGATAGCTAAGGTCCTTGTGAATCGCCTTAAGGTTGTGCTGCCAAAGTGGATATCAGAGGAGCAAGCAGCTTTTGTGGAAGGAAGAAGCATTTCGGATAATGTGATGCTAGCCCAAGAAACCTTGCACTCGAAGACCAAGAAGGGGAGGAATGATCATCTTCTTATGGTCAAGTTGGAAATGGCAAAGGCATATGATAAAATGCGTTGGGACTGCTTGGACAAAGTGCTTTACAGGTTTGGCTTTTGAAACAAATGGAGGTTCAAAATCCGAGCTTTGCGGTTTTGATAAATGGAATCCCGTCCAAGAGTCTACCCACGTCACCCACATAGTTCACAAACTCACTCCCGTCATAGACAACATAGTCAAACCTCCGTCTTACCTACACCCGGTGACAGCACCGAGTCTTTTCTTTGACGAGAACTCTACCGATGCTCTCAATGACCTAATCCAGACTATCTATAACGAAATTTCACGATATATTTTCAGACCTCGAAGTGGAACTATAACTATGTGAATGGGAAGGATCAAAAAGAGAGAATGCATCTCGGAACAAAAGAAATGAGCTTTGGTAAGTCCTCATTAAGATCTGTACAGTGAGAATAGTCCTGGCTAATTCTTCTTTTATGGTTTGAGGAAGGATTCGAGAAACAGTGGGAGCCATCCAGTTTAGATAAACTAAAAACCACTCTAAACTTGCAAGAGCATCATGCTAAAGAGTTTTCTTCTCTCTCTCCTAATTGCAGCGACCTTGAAAATGACTGGACTTAAGTTACTTTTAGAGAAAAATATACTGACAGGGCCAAACTATAAAGATTGGCTGCGGAATGTCAAAATGGCTTTGACTTATGACAAATTGGGGTACGTCCTCACCGCTACGGCACCTGCTGTCCCTGGTCCCAAATCCAGCAATGCGGATAAGGAAATCCGCAAAACCTGGGATTTAGATTGCGCGAAAGCCAAGTGCATCGTGCTTGCCTCAATGAACAATGAACATCAGAGGAGGCACGAGGATATGGGCCTTGATGGCATATTTCTCCATACAAAGGAACTTTATGGAGAGCAATCTCGTATAGCAAGATACGAGACCTCTAAGAACTTGTTTTGAGCGAGGTTGGCTGTCGGGTCATCAGTAGGAGAACATGTCCTAAAGATGATCGGCTATATTGAAGAGCTCGCAGACCTTGGGACGACTTTGGATAATGAGCTCTATACAGACCTTATTCTCCAGTCCCTTCCTCCCACCTACGCCCAGTTTATCCTGAACTTCAACCTTTATAGAAAAGAAGTTGAACTTCCGGAACTCCTGAACATGTTAAGAAGTGCAGAGGGCACCTTGCAGAAAGCAAGGGAAACACCCGCTATGTTTGTTGGCGGTGCATCTTCTTCCGGGTCCAAGGCTAGGGCCAAAGGAAGGAAGAAGAAGGCCGTCCCCAGACCTAGAGGAGGTGTTAGTAAGGTGGGAGGGAAGGGAAAGAAAAAGTTTGCGGTACCGGTAGTGGGCCAGGATGAGTGCTTCCATTGTCATAGGAAAGGGCACTGGAAGAAGGATTGCAAGGCGTGGAACGCCAAGAACCAGGAACCGAAGCAAGCTGTGGCTTCGACTTCAGGTGTGTTTGTAATTGAGAATTGTCTGTCGATCAACTCTACTTCCTGGGTATTGGATACCGGATCAGGATCTCATATTTGCAATTCATTGCAGGCACTGAGAAACCATAGAGTGCTGAAGGAAGGTGATATGACCCTAAAGGTTGCTAAAGGAGCTAGTGTGGGAGCTGCGTCCGTCGGGGATTATCACCTAGGATTGACGAGTGGACACATTTTGGTTTTACATAACTGTTATTTTGTACCAAGCTTAACGTGTAATATCATATCAGTTTCCTTGTTATCAAATAAAGGTTATGATTTCACGTTTGTAAGAGATGTTGTCAACATCCACCTTAATCATGGTTTGATTGGGTCCAGTACACTAAATAACGGTATATATGTTTTAAACCAACTCCAAATTTTCAATGTCCAGAACACACTAAAAAGAAAGTCTCCAGATTTAAATAAAGCTTTCTTATGGCATTGTAGACTGGGTCACATCAATGAGAGAAGGTTGACTAAGTTGCATAGAGAAGGATATTTGGACTCGTTCGAATATCAAACCTATGACACTTGTCAATCTTGTCTCAAAGGAAAGATGACAAAGACTCCATTTACTGGACAAGGAGTAAGAGCGAGCGAGCTCTTGGGACTCATACACAGCGATGTATGTGGTCCAATGTCTACACATGCGAGAGGTGGTTATTCCTACTTCATTACTTTTACAGATGATTTCTCTAGGTATGGACATGTTTTCTTAATGAAACATAAATCCGAGGCCTTTGAGAAATTCCTGGAATACAAGAGTGAAGCGGAAAACCAAACAGGCAAAAGTATTAAGACACTGAGATCTGATCGAGGTGGAGAATACTTAAGTGCCGAGTTCCTAGGTTACCTAAAGGAGAAAGGAATTCTCTCTCAGCTTACTCCTCCATACACTCCACAGCACAACGGTGTATCGGAGAGACGGAATCGAACCCTATTGGATATGGTACGATCCATGATGAGTAATGCTGAGTTACCGCGATCTTTCTGGGGTTATGCGCTAGAATCAGCGGCATATCTTTTAAACCAGGTTCCAACCAAGACTGTGCCTACCACACCATATCAGATATGGAGTGGGAAGAAACCCTGTCTAAAACATTTTAGGACATGGGGGTGTCCAGCTTTTGTAAAAAAGCAGCATTCGGACAAGCTCGAGGCACGCTCAGTACAGGGTAAGCTTGTGGGATATCCAAAGAACTCCAAGGGATATTATTTCTATTACGCAGAGGAACAAAAGGTTTTTGTTTCTCGTCATGCCCACTTCTTAGAAACTGAATTTTTAGAAAATCAGAAGAGTGGGAGCGCAGTAGAACTGGAAGAAATTCCAGAACCACAAGCTGCTACTGAAAGTTTGGTAGAACCAGAAGTTCAAGAAGAACAGGACATTCCCGCACCCCTCCGCAGGAGTAGTAGGCCGTCTCGTCCGCTTGAGAGATACTACGGTTTTCTCATAGATGGGGATAGAGAGGATTGCATCATAGATGATGATGAACCTACTGACTTCCAGTAGGCCATCCAGAGCGGCAACTCGGTATGATGGCTAGATGCAATGCGGACCGAAATGGAGTCCATGTACACCAACAAAGTATGGACTTTGGACTTTGCTCCAGATGGGGTAAAACCCATAGGATGCACATGGATCTTCAAGAAAAAGATTGGTGTAGATGGACAGGTGGAAACCTATAAGGCTAGACTTGTTGCAAAGGGTTTTCGTCAAAGACCTGGTTTGGACTATGACGAAACTTTTTCTCCAGTGGCTATGCTCAAATCCATTCGGGTCCTTCTTGCTATTGCTGCCTTCCATGATTATGAAATCTGGCAGATGGACGTAAAGACGGCTTTTCTGAATGGAAATTTAGAAGAGTGCGTCTATATGGATCAGCCAGAGGGTTTCAATCAGAGTGGGAGCACCGGGAAAGTATGCAAGCTGCTTAAGTCCATTTATGGACTAAAGCAGGCATCGCGGAGTTGGAACATCTATTTTGATGAGACAGTCAAAGAATATGACTTTATCAAAAATCCAGATGAACCGTGTATATATAGTAAAGTTGTAGCCAGAAGTGTCGTATTCCTCGTCTTGTACGTGGATGACATTCTATTGATAGGAAATGACATTCCTATGCTACAATCTGTCAAAGGATTCTTGTCACACATGTTCTCCATGAAAGACCTGGGGGATGCCTCTTACATTCTGGGGATCCGGATCTATCGTGATAGATCCAAGAGGATGTTGGGACTTTCGCAGTCCAGGTATATCGACACTGTACTGAAAAGATTCAGTATGGAAGATTCTAAGCACGGTAATCTACCGGCTTGTCACGGAATCACCCTCTCCAAAGAGATGTCTTCCAAGACTGATTTGGAAAGGGAACGCATGTCTATTATACCCTACGCTTCTGCGGTAGGCTCTATAATGTATGCGATGTTGTGCACCAGACCAGATGTAGCTTACGCACTAAGCGTGGTAAGCCGGTATCAGTCAGACCCAGGGGAGAAGCACTGGATAGCAGTAAAGAACATTCTCAAGTACCTGAGAAGGAGTAAGGAGATGTTCTTGATTTACGGCGGAAAAGACCTCAGGTTGGAGGCCTTTGCTGATTTCGGCTTCCAGAGTGATAAGGACGATTCCAAGTCCATGTCAGGTTTGTCTTTACCCTCAATGGAGGGGCGGTGTGCTGGACGAGCTCCAAGCAGGACACCGTTGCTGACTCGACGATGGAAGCGGAGTATATAGCTGCTTGCGATGCCGCAAAAGAAGCAGTCTGGATGAAGAAGTTCCTAACAGAACTTCAGGTGGTTCCTACCATAGTTGATCCAATACCTCTGTATTGCGACAACAACGGAGCTATAGCTTTAGCAAAGGAACCAAGGTCCCATCAGAAGTCCAGACACATCTTGAGGTGGTATCACCTGATCAGGGAGATCATTGATCGTCAGGAGATCGAGGTTCGGAGAGTTGCTTCTGAAGAGAACACTGCTGATCCATTCACAAAGGCCCTACCTCAGATTCAGTTCGAGAGGCTACTCGAGATCATCGGTCTTCGATACGCCAGTACATGGCCCTAGTGCAAGTGGGAGATTGTTAGTGTTTATGCCCTAGAAGGCCATTACTGTATCATACTAGTTTGTATATTACTTAATGGAAGCTTGGGATATTCACATGTATATAACAGTCTTGCTAAACATGGTAGTATGCTACTTGGTTTTTCTATCTTAATATGTGAGTATACGTATTGATAGAGCTCTTAGGATCTTGCTTGACTACCAGCGTTGTGATGGCAGTCACACTAGTGGGGGCTGGGTAGTCTATAAGCACATCCTTATTCAGGTCCCTGGTCGTTGGATTATCGAGACAGAGCATCGATACTCCGGAGTAGACTAGTGTGTATGCTTCTCATCCCAGTTGGGGAGATGGTCTGTCCCACAGCCGTCAGTACGTCGTACTGGAGATAGTATACAGGTGCTCGTTAGGTTACGGGTACACCGGACATGACTCACAGGGAACTGTTGGTTGGTTTTATACCAGTCGTCAGTGAACAGTTCCCAGGTGACATGAGTACAGCATAGTCCGCAGACTTGACACTGCTATTTCGCCTCGAGTGTGTCCCACTGTTCTTAGATTGCTACCCTACCACGGCTCAAAGGAGTCGTGCAAACAGGTAGCAGTTGGGTGCAGTCCCGAGCACTTGGAGGCAGTGGCGGTTAGACAGGATTCGTCTCTCCCGGTATTGGGGGTTGATATCGCGCTGTGTCAGAGAGCCATTACGCAAAGTCCCTGGCCAGGGCAAGCGAGATTTGCTGGTAGGTTCCAGTAGTTTCTTAGGGTGTAATGGGCTTCCTTCCGACACGACTTATACCGCTATTAGGGGACTGACGCTTGCTGCCCCCTAGGCCTGATATGCGATAGTCTTGGACGAACGGACCGGACTGTATGGAGATTGTCACAGCAGGCTCAGTAGGAGTTCGGATGGGTTTCCTCATCGGCCTTCTTATCGACATCTACCTGGGGACCGTTACGTACAGCTAGTGCCGCTTGCGGTCTGTGGTTAAACCCACTGCCAGCGTAGTAGTCGAGTCTCTAGAGTCCCACACAGTGAGTTTCCCTACTCCAGGCGAAACGATATAGAGGTCGTATGGTTTTACGACAAGGGTTCGGACGCATACGTGTGTTTACGCACGTACGACTTTCGGACAGTTTTTACCAGTCGGCTTTGGTTTAAGCCAGCTACTGGTATCCGGTTATTGGATTTATACAGTCTAAAGTTTTTCCGTATTTTTGCGGAAAGGAGGGGCGTTCTCGTAATTGCGCGAGAAGCTTCTAGAAGATGGTGACTAAGGAGGTTTAGGTGGCATATACATTGAATGAGATTAGTGAGTCATATGGATGATTCATCCATGTCATTAATGCTTCATAATTGCTTAATGACTCATGGAGATGAATCACCACAAGATATTTATCAAGCATGGTTGTAAAATGATTTCTTTTCTTTTCTTGTTAAAAAGAAATGCTTGATATATATTATGATAACTCATTCTTCTCACTTCATTATTATTATCTTCACCTTCTCTCTCCTCAAGCTCTCCCTCTTCAAACCCTAATCCTCCCCTCTCATGTGTTGAGTACAAGGATTAGTTAGACTAATTAAACCATAACCCTCACTCTATATCACCTAGCTTCTTTGATTAGCACTTAAAGAAGGTTAGTTGCCTCAAGTTTAGAGGCTAAGCTTGGAGTAAAGCTCTCCGGTGGATCGTCTACTACTTCGAGAAGGCCGAGGAGGAGGTGGAGTTCGCAAAGACGAAGGACACGATTCATTAGGTATAATCCCTAAACATAGTAGCATAGAAACTCTATGTTTGTAGTTAGTTATCGTTTAGCTTCGATTCAAGCGGTTAGTCGATATTTGTTCACTAAACAAGTTCGTTTTTGAAAATTCCGCCTCCCCACAAGTACTGGGGTGTTGTACATCGACTTACAGGATGGACGATGGACAGTGAACAATATATGGATATTATTCTGCAGTCCCTCCCCTCAACCTTTGCTCAATTCATAGTTAACTTCAACATGCACAACATGGAGAAGGAACTACCTGAACTCCTTAATATGTTAAGGAGTGCAGAGAGAACACTGAAATCAGTGAAAACTCCCGTTTTGACAGTTGGACAATCTTCCTCTTCTCGCCCAAAGGCTAAGGCCAAGAGAAAGAAAAAGAAGAAGCCCACCAATCCTAAGGGTGGAGTTAAAAAGGTTAAGGGGAAGGAAAAGTCCAAAGCTGGAGAATCGGGGAAAGGGGAATGTTTTCATTGCCACAAAACAGGACATTGGAAGCGCAACTGTACCGAGTACTTAAATCTCAAGAAGAAGCATGGGGATGCTTCCGCTTCAGGTGTGTTTATGACAGAAAACTGTTTTTCTATAAACTCTGCTTCCTGGGTATTAGATACCGGTTCAGGTTCTCACATTTGCAATTCTATGCAGGGGCTGAGAAATAGCAAGGTTTTGAAGACAGGAGACCATACTCTCCACGTTGGAAATGGTTCCAATGTACATACAGTCGCAGTGGGAGAGTATCACTTGGGGTTGCCATCTGGGTGTATATTGGTTTTGAACCCATGTTATTTTGTACCAAGTATGCTTTGTAATATAATATCTATTTCTTTGTTAGACAATGAAGGATACAATTTTGTATTGCACAACAATGTTATGAACATTCACCTGAATCAAATGATGGTTGGGTATGGTACGTTTAATAACGGGATATACGTCCTAAATCAACACACAGTTTTCAGCATACAACACACTAATAAAAGAAAACTTTCAGAAATAAATGAAACTTTTCTTTGGCACTGTAGACTTGGTCATATTAACGAAACAAGACTAAACAAGTTACACAAAGATGGATATTTAAACCCATTTGAATATAAATCTTATGCGACTTGCCCGTCTTGTATCAAGGGTAAAATGACCAAAACTTCATTTACCGGACACGGAGAAAGAGCTTCCGAGCTCCTAGGACTCATACATAGCGATGTATGTGGGCCAATGTCTACACAGGCTAGAGGCGGTTTTTCTTACTTCATTACTTTCATTGACGATTTCTCATGATTCGGTCATGTATTTTTATTAAAGCACAAATCCGAAGCTTTCGAGAAATTCACTGAATATAAACAAGAAGTAGAAAAACAAACCGGCTTGAGTATCAAAATGCTTCGATCAGATCGAGGTGGGGAGTACCTCAGTACATAATTTGCAAACTTCCTAAAAGAGAATGGGATTCTCTCTCAGCTCACTCCTCCTTACACACCACAGCACAACGGTGTGTCTAAACGACGGAACCAGACCCTATTAGATATAGTCCATTCCATGATGAGTGATGCTGAGTTACCTGTCTCATTTTGGAGGCATGCATTGGAGACTGCAGCGTTTCTACTAAACAGGGTTCCAACCAAAACCGTGTCTACCACGCCATATGAGATATGGCATGGGAAGAGACCATCTCTTAAGAGAATTAAGATTTGGGGTTGCCCGGCCTATGTTAAAAAGCAGAATCCGGACAAACTCGAGACACGGTCAGTCATGTGTAATTGTGTGGGATATCCAAAGAACTCTTATGGATATCTTTTCTACCACAAAGAGGAACAAAAGGTGTTTGTTTCTCAGCATGCCACATTCTTGGAAAAAAAGTTTTTCACAAATGAAACTGATGGCAATGTGGTAGATCTAGAAGAGGTTCTAGAGACACAAACTACAAATGACGACTTGGTTGAACCGGCTGTTGCAATAGAAACTGAGGAACCTCGGCCACTCCGTAGGTCTGGTAGGACTTCTCGCCCACCGGAGAGGTACTACGGTTTCCTCATTGATGGTGACAGAGAAGACTGCATCATGGAGGATGATGATCCTACCAGTTTTCAGCAAGCTATCACGAGTGGAGACTCTGTGAAGTGGCTGGATGCCATGAGATCCGAAATGGAGTCTATGTACACCAACAAAGTATGGACTTTGGACGTTGTACCCCCTGGGGTAAAACCTGTGGGGTGCAAATGGATCTTTAAAAGAAAGATTGGTGTAGATGGGCAGGTAGAGACCTATAAGGCAAGACTTGTGGCGAAGGGTTTTCGTCAAAGACCAGGTTTGGACTATGACGAGACTTTTTCGCCCGTAGCCATGCTTAAATCCATTCGGATCCTACTTGCTATTGCTGCTCACTACGACTATGAAATATGGCAGATGGACGTTAAAACGGCATTTCTAAATGGAGATTTAGAAGAATGCGTTTATATGGATCAGCCGGAGGGCTTCATTGACAGTGGGAGCAGCGGGAAAGCATTTAGATTGCTTAAATCCATATATGGGTTAAAGCAGGCATCACGGAGTTGGAACATCTGTTTCGATGATGTTATCAAAGAGTTTGATTTCATCAAAAATCCAGTGTTTATAAGAAGGCTGTAGGAAGAGCCGTCACATTCCTCGTATTGTATGTGGATGACATTCTTCTGATAGGAAATGATATTCCTATGCTACAGTCGGTCAAATCTTTCTTATCAATAAGGTTCTCCATGAAGGACCTGGGTGATGCCACATACATTCTGGGCATTAGGATCTATAGGGATAGATCCAAGAGGTTATTGGGATTGTCCCAAACCAGGTACATCAACACCATCCTAAAAAGGTTTAGTATGGAAGACTCCAAGCGGAGTGCCTTACCCGCTTGCCATGGGGTCACTCTCTCCAAGGACTCTTGCCCAAAGACCGATGAAGAGAGAGCTCGCATGAGCATTATACCCTATGCTTCGGCAGTAGGATCTATAATGTATGCGATGTTATGTACACGCCCATATGTAGCTTATGCACTTAGTGTTGTAAGCAGGTATCAATCCAACCCAGGGGAGAATCACTGGATAGCTGTGAAGAACATTCTTAAGTACTTACGAAGGACTAAAGAATTGTTCTTGGTGTATGGTAATGGAGATCTCCAAATGGAGGCCTTTACCGATTCGAGCTTCCAGAGCGATAAGGACGATAACAAATCTATCTCAGGATTTGTATTTACCCTCCATGGAGGGGCGGTAAGTTGGAAGAGTTCCAAATAGGATACCGCTGCAGACTCTACGATAGAGGCTGAGTACATTACTGCAAATGATGCCGCCAAGGAAGCCGTCTGGATGAGGAAGTTCGTCTCGGAGCTAGGAGTAGTTCCAACCATTATTGATCCAATACCATTGTATTGTGATAATAATGGGGCTATGGCGTTAGCCAAGGAGCCCAGGTCCCATCAGCGATCCAGACACATCTTGAGGCGCTTTCATTTGATCCGGGAGATTGTAGATTGCCGCGAGATCAAGATTAGGAGAGTAGACACAAAGAATAACGCCGCGGATCTACTCACCAAGGCCCTCCCTCAGCCGCAGCATGAGCGACTTTTTGAGATGTTGGGTATGAGATACGCTAATAACCGGTCTTAGTGCAAGTGGGAGATTGTTGGATATATGTATGCCCTAGAGGCCATTATATGATAGTGGATGTATTTATACATGTATATATATATATATTCAGTGTACATTCTTGCTCGACATGATAGTATGCTATCTGGTTCTTCTTTATCTGACATGTTGATTTGATCATGTTTTTATTCATTCACACATGTTGATAAAGCCCTGAGGATATAGACTTGACTACTGTGATTATGATAGAGATCATACTAGTGGGACATCTGTAGTTTATAAGCATATCCTGGAATGTCCCTAGTCGTAGGTGTATCGAGATGGGGCATCGATATACCGGAGTAGACTAGCGTATATGATACTAGACCCATATGATGGGCGATGGATGTTCCTACATTCATCGATGTTTGACATCGAGATCGTATACGGGTGCTCAGTGGTGACTGGGTACACTGGACGGACTCACCGAGAACTCCTATATGGAATTATATCTATCGTCGGATAGCAGTTCTCAGGTGACACTGGTGCAGGTTAGTCTGTAGACCCGAGATCGTCATAGAGCCTTGTGTGTTCTCCCACTGTACTTTGATTGCCACCCTACCACGGCTCTACTGAGTCGTGCAAACAGGTGGCCGTTGTGTACAGTCCCGAGACACACGAAGGCGATGAGCGATAGGAAGTGTTTCGTCTCTCCCGGTATTGGGAGTTGATGCTGTGCTGTGCTCGACTGGCTATATCAGTAAGTCCCTGGTCAGGGCTGTTGAGATTTACTGATAAGTGTTATCAGTAGTTTCTCGATCTGTTATAGACCATTCATCGGCACGACTTATTGAGTTATTAGGGTCGACGTTACAATCCCTAGACTCGATATGCAGCATATCTGACGAAGAGACCGGACTGTACGGTAGTGTTGCCGGTTGGCTCGACGGGAGTTGTAACAGGTTCGCTTGTTTTCTTCTGATCGCTCAATACCCGGGTGGCCGTTACGTTTAGCTGACCGCTTGCGGCTTGGGGGTGCTTGATATGATCATCACCCACTGCCGGCGTATTGACGAGTCTTAGAGTCCCACAATGGAGTTACCTAGTCCAGGCGAAACGATGTGGTGCGCATATGCGATATGCGTGTAGACCCGGTTAAAATGCGCGTATGAGATACCGTATATTAATCGGGCGGCTTGCTTTTGGTCGGGTCGTATGTGATACGACCGGGTTGCTGAATCAAGTGTTGATTTATCATTAACCATTAGTTTCTCACTTGAAATCCTTTCTTGACTTTATGTTGTATGCATGCATGTATGCATTCATTCTCATTCATGCACATAGGATGTGCATGCACACATACATGCATACATAATGGTTATCATGGTTGTTGATATAGTAGATGGTGGCAATATAAGACTCACACCTTATGTAAAATATATGGATATTATTTATTTGGAAAAAGGAAAATAAAAATGGAAATTGTTTCATGGTTAATATTTTATTCCTTCATTAACCCTATTGACTAACCATGATTTAATTTCTATGGTCATTTCTTTTCCAAACAAAAATATTTAGATATTTTATAACCATGGTTTACAATGAGAGAGTGAAAATATATATTTTCATTTTCTCATTATCTTGAGTTTTCTAAAGCCATCATCTTCTTCCTCCTTTCTCCTTTGCTCTCTAGATTTCTCAAGTGAGCAAAAGAGTTACCAAGTTAGGATTTTGAAGTGAGAAAACCAACCACAACACCATTCTACACTAGTCTTGCCCATTAGTGAAGAGTGTTTAGCTTCCATTTCATCTCTTGATCTTGTGAAGTTTCAAGCTTGGACAAAGAGGACTCCGGGTGGATCATCGTGGACCTAGAGGTTCTCAAGCGGACTTTTTCCAACCCTCAAGTAGCCAAGGAGTCTAGCGTAGGGAGCTACAAAGGTTGTACTCTCAAAACCCTAGCATTTATTACTTGTGATGATGTCTTTGTTAAGAAACCCTAAATTTCTAGTGATGATTCTTTGTATGTTCACTTAGCACCTTAAAAATTTGATTTTGAGAGATGTGTTGCTTCCAAATCTTTCATGAGGTGCTAGGTAAACCTAACAGGGCACTGCTCCAATCGTCATTCTTTCTGCCTGCGGTTCTCTGCCATCTTCTGGCGTTGCGAGCGTTACGACGGCTCTCGTAGAGTCATGGGATGAGGCGGCGGAAGGCGAGACCATTTTGTTGGAGGAGGGTGAGGCAGTCGCTGCATCCAGTGATGCTCTTGTTGCGGTCTCGACCAGCGACTTACCTGGTAAATTTTAGGCTATTGCTTTCTATTTTATCTGCAATCCCTTTTGGATCTTTTCTGACAGTACTTTTGTTTCGAATGCAGCTGCGGTAGGCGTTGAGTTTATGCTACCCGAGGAAGCGCCACCAGTTGCCGCTTTGACGGTGACCGTCCCTTTGCATTCTCTCGTACCCTCTCAAATGCTGGAAGATGCGGATTTATGACTCATCAGTTTCATTGCAGGCAGTATATTTCATGTACCGACATTGTACTACTACATCCTTGCAGGAGTCCTTTTTGATCACCTGTATCAGGTGCTACACCCACACTTCTCTTTTCAGTCAGAGATTGCCTCATCTAGTGGCGCTGGTGAGTACAGCCTTCAGCTAATGTATTTTCTTTTACAGGTAGCCAAATCTTTTCTAATTCTTCTTTGTTTTGATTGCAGCACTACAGATCGAAGGAGGAAACGAAAGAACAGTTGCGCCACTGGTACTCCCGGCCTTGCCACCTGCTGCAGCCGGTATAGTAAACTCCATTGTTCATGAACCTCCTCTATTTCTTGAACCGTCATTTGACTGTGATTTGTTTTGTAGTGATGATACCGACTTTAGCTTCGTTCGAATCTCGAGTCGTAATGCCAGCAGGCCCCTTTTCTCGACGTTCATCTTCCAAAGGCGCTGCGAATAGTCTGCGCATGTTGAGCGACTACATCGAGGAGCTTGACGTGGAGGCTCCGACATTCGCTGCAGATTTTGCCGCGGAGGTTAATCCTATGCTGGCGACGCTCGTGAACCTTCATAGTGAGGGCGTCGTTGAGTCTTGGGTTAATCACTGCAGGGAAGTTGAGGCCTGTCTGCATGAGCTCGAATTCGGACGTCCTGCTCCTGAGATCCTGGCTGTGAACTCTCAACGGGCTGCGTGGGTTGAGCAGAGTACTCCCTACTTCCGCCATCTTGAACAAGAAGCGGTCTTAAAGCATAAGGAGTGTGAAGAGATTTCAAGCGACTCTGCTCGGCTGCATGCTCAGGTTGATGCCAATGCTGTGCAGTTGAAGACTATCTTTGAAAGCCTTCTACGATGTATTTCCGACGGGCTAACGCTGAGGCAGAAGCTCAACCTCATCGAGCGAGATGCACAGAATCGTGGGGCAGCTCAGCGGGCCGTCGAAGGGCAACTTTCGTCCTACTTGCAGCAACGAGCCCAGGTCGAAGCAGAGTTGGCCGCGGCAGCTGACCAAGAAAAGGGGCTGAGGGAAGTGCGCGAGTGGCTGATTGGACTATTAAAAATGCTTCCCTCTCAATAATCGTTTTTGTACCATTTGTAATTTCGAATAAAATGTATCCATTTTTATTCTTTCATATGATGTATTTTGAACCCAATTGAATTTATGAATAAAAGATACATTTCTTTCGCAATGTCTTGTGTCATCCCTTTGCTTTCTTCTTTTCTTTTTTATCAGCATGTCACTTTAGTAAGCATAGCCTGCAGATGATAGAGTGAGCATTCCGTTTTGAATTCTTCGAGAGATGATGGTTTTAGAAAACAGGTTCAGATCTGCTGCCTAAGGCTTTTCAACTTCATGAGCCATGAGGGTCTCATAAAGGTTTTTCTCCCTACGAGTCGAGAGGATCTTATAGGTGTCTTTTCTCCTTAGGAGTCGTGAGGACTCCTAAGTGCGTTTTCTTCTGAGAATTGTAAGGATCTCACAAGAGAATTTTCTTAATGCGTAGGGATACTAATTTCCCCGCAAATTAAGATGAATCGAGAGATTCTCGCAAAGACACTGATTTCCTTGCAAGTCGAAACGAATCGAGAGGTTTTCGCCAAGGACGCTGATTTCCCTGAATCGAGATAAGAAGCGATGGCTTAGGAAACAGGTTCAGATCTACTGCCTAAGACTTTTCAACTTTATGAGCCATGAGGGTCTCATAAAGATTTTTTTCTCCCTACGAGTCGAGAGGATCTCGTAGGTGTATTTTCTCCTTAGGAATCGTGAGGATTCCTAAGTGTGTTTTCTCTTGAGAGTCGTAAGGATCTCACAAGAGAATTTTCTTCCTTACAAGTCGAGAGGACTCGTAAGTGATTGATGAGTTGACCTACTCCTGAGTCAAAGCATTGCTTCAACAGGGAGGTCGAGGGTTGACTTTGGTTTGTCTGTGCACCGCCGAGTCATGGAACTGAGAACTTTGCCGCGGCTCTGCTTTGCTGGCGTCGTATATTCTTGCAGAGATACTGATTTCTCTGCGGGTCGGCACGAATCGATATGTTCTCGTCAAGGACGCTGATTTCCTTGAATCGAGGTATTTGCCAAGGACACTGATTTCCTCGGAGTCGAAACGAATCGAGGTTATCCTGCAAAGTCACCGATTTCTCTGTGGGCCAATGCGAATCGAGGTGCTCTCATCAAGGACACTGATTTCCCTGAATCGAGATTTTTGCCAAGGACACTGATTTCCTTGGGGTTGAGACGAATCGAGAGATTCCTGCAAAGACACTGATTTCCTTACGGGTCGACGTGAATCGAGGTTCTCACCAAGGATGCTGATTTCCCTGAGGTCGAGAGGTTTAGCCAAGGACATTGATTTCCCTAGGGTTGAGACGAATCGAGAGATTCCTGCAAAGACAATGATTTCCCTGTGGGTCGACGCGAATCGAGGTTCTCGTCAAGGACACTGATTTCCTTGAACCGAGAAATTTGTCATGGACACTGATTTCCCTGGCGGTTGAGACGAATCGAGGTATTCCTGCAAAGACACTGATTTCCTTGTGGGTCGAAGCGAATTGAGAGGTTCTCGTCAAGGACGCTGATTTCCCTGAATCGAGATATTTCGCCAAGGACACTGATTTCCCTGGGGCTGAGACGAATCGAGAGATTCCTGCAAAGACACTGATTTCTTTGCAGGTCGACGCGAATCGAGGTTCTCGCCAAGGATGCTGATTTCCCTGAATCGAGGTATTTGCCAAGGACACTGATTTCCTCGGAGTCGAAACGAATCGATGTATTCCTGCAAAGACACTGATTTCTCTGTGGGCCGACGCGAATCGAGGTGCTCTCGTCAAGGACGCTGATTTCCCTGAGGTCGAGAGGTTTAGCCAAGGACACTGATTTCCCTGGGGTTGAGACGAATCGAGAGATTCCGGCAAAGACACTAATTTCCCTGCGGGTCGACGCGAATCGAGATTCTCGTCAAGGACACTGATTTCCTTGAACCGAGAAATTTGTCAAGGACACTGATTTCCCTGGCGGTTGAGACGAATCGAGGTATTCCTGTAAAGATACTGATTTCCTTGCAGGCCGACGCGAATCGAGAGGTTCTCGTCAAGGACGCTGAATTCCTGAATCGAGATATTTCTCTAAGGACATTGATTTCCCTGGGGTTGAGAAGAATCGAGAGATTCCTGCAAAGACACTGATTTCCTTGCGGGTCGACGCGAATCGAGGTTCTCGCCAAGGATGCTGATTTCCCTGAGGTCGAAAGGTTTATCCAAGGACACTAATTTCCCTGGGGTTGAGACGAATCGAGATATTCCTGCAAAGACACTGATTTCCCTGCGGGTCGACGCGAATCGAGGTTCTCATCAAGGACACTGATTTCCCTGAACTGAGAAATTTGTCAAGGACACTGATTTCCCTGGGGTCGGTTGACTTGTTCTGCTTTTTGAGGTGTTTAGGTTGACGTGCTCCGCCTCTTGTGGTGTACTCCACTTTCTGCGGTGTCAGGGTTGACGTATTTTCGAGACGGGGTCATTGGATGACGTATTTCCGAGACGGAGGTCATTGACCGACGTATTTCCGCTTTCTGTGTTATCGGGTGTACTCTAGGTTTTTTGTGACCTGTAGAGTGTTGGAACCGGGGACTTTGCTGTGGCTCCGATTGGTGATGTCGCGTCCGTATCCTGCTGGAATGAGGAGGGAGCCGTTGGGGGTCTCCTGGGATGCAGATGTTGCTGTCAAGATCTGACTCTCCCTTTGACAAGGTCTGGTGGGGAAATGTGGTCCCCTTTTTGTTTATGCATATGGATTGTATCCAGGGGTTAGTATGGACTCACCTATAGGGAAAAAGTTTCATTTCATATATTTTTTGTTTTCTTTCCGCGATACTCTATCATTTCAGCTTTTATATCGCGAAAGTCGCGATTGCCCAATCATTTCAACTATTTTTCGCGGTGCCCAATCATTTCGGCTGTTTTTTTAACTCGCTGCTTTTTATTGCGAGTTGCCCAATCATTTCGGCTATTTTTGTTTTTACTCGCTGCTTTTTATTGCGAGTTGCCCAATCATTTCGGCTATTTTTGTATGCATATCTTTTTCTTGCCGATCTTGTTGCAAGTTGCCCCATCATTTCGGCTATTTCATATGCATTTCTTTTACTTGCTGATTTTGTTGCAAGTATGGACTTGGAACCTGATGCCAATATCAGCATGAGCATCGCTACGACTGAAATATTGCCAGGAGCGAATCATTATTTGCCGTGAAAGGACTTAGGATTTGATACCGATTTAGGCATCAACATCGCTACCACTGGGATATTGCCAGGAGCAAATCATCATTTGCCTTTATCGGCTCGAACAAAGGTGGGTTAGCAAACAGGGTTAGGATCCTGTTGACTAAGGCTTTTTGACTTTACGAGCCATAAGGGTCTCATAAAGGTATTTCTCCCTACGATTCGTGAGGATCTCGTAGGTGCATTTTCTCCTTAGGAATCATGAGGATTCCTAAGTGTGTGTTCTCTTATAAGTCGTAAGGATCTTACAAGAGTGTTTTCTCCTTATAAGTCGAGAGGACTTACAAGGGTTGTTCACTGTGTGAGCATATCCCTAGTCGCTGGTGGGACTTTGTTAGGAAAATGTTTATTCATGCCCGTGGATTGTATACAAGGGTCAATATTGAACCGCTTGTAGGGCAAAATCGGGGGGTATGACTGCTTAAGAACAGGTTCAGATCTCTGTAGCTTAAGGCTTTTGAATCTTATGAGCCGTGGGGGTCTCATAAGAGGGTTCTCCTTACGAGTCGTGAGGATCTCGCAAGTGTAATTTCTCCTTAGGAATCTTGGGGATCCCTAAGTGCGTTTCTCCTTTGTAAGTCGTAAGGATCTCACGCAGGTGGTTTCTCCTTACAGGGTCGAGAGGACCTTGCAAGTGTCTTTTGACGAGATTGCCCCCTTTCGGGTTTTCATAAAACTCGCCGGTAGTCCTGCTGTTTTTACTCACGGAGCCCTTTCGGGTTTTCATCTGTGCCCATCTTGCTTGTGGACGTACCCTTTTTTTTACCACGTCAGCCTGGCGATGCCGCGGGTTTGTAGTAGTTTAAAGACGTTTCGGTCATAGGTTCGAAATTTTTTGGGCAACGTACGATTACGTAGCTAGATTTTCTCGCAAATCTTCGAATCTTTTGTGTCGAAGGTGGATTCCTTAAAGAGAGGGCTGGGGGCTATTTCTTCGTCAGAGTCGCTTCCAAAGGTGATAACTTGCGATCTCTTGGTGTCGACTCTGTGATAGTTGCCAGCAGCTCTTTTGCGCTCATCTGTCATGCTTTTCTGTTCTCGACGAGCCTTGCGCTTCACTCATTGAACGTGTTGTCAGTGGGCAACATATCCCCGCTACAAGTTTTTAAAGGCTATGCGCTCCTCGATAGGGTTTGCCATGCTCTGATGGTATAAGCAGAAATTAGGATGTATGTCCGCTTCATCAAGATATATACTGCCAGGGGAATTTTCTCTGAAAGAGGGCAACTTCATTCCTATTAACAGGGCTCTAGTGAATCGTTTTCTTACTTTAAGCTTGCTTTTACTCACGATAGGGATGCTTCGATCCGGTTGGGGTACCTCGACCTTTTCATTCAGTCGTCGGCGTTTGGCTTTTTCGAATATAGCCAGTTCGCGCTCTCGATTGGCTTTGCTTTTCTGACGGGCTTCGTTCAATAGCAAGTCAATCATCTCGTCAGACGGTTCTAAGGGTTTTGGCTTCGATCCTGCCCCCAGCTCTTTTATGCTGTCTTCTATCGCCGAGTGAGCTTCTTCGTTAGTTAACTCCGAATGAGAGACCATGTAGCAACTTGCCACATAGTCCTCAGATTCTTCTGACGAGTCATCCCCGTCGTTATTGTCGTTATCTCCGCTCTTAAGGATATTGTTGAGAAATTCTTGGAGTGTGACCGGGGTCCGCGCCTTCTGGTTATATTCCTCCAGCGTGTCAATATGATTTTGCAGATCCATGTGCTTGTCATCAAACTGCGCGGGCTTTTTGGTCTTCTTCTTTTTCTTCGAAGACTTTGACGGCTGGGCCTGAATGTTTTGTCCACCATCACTATTAACTCCCAATATTGGGCGTGGTTTCAGCATCCCCTCGATAATCTCCGGTTCTTGCGGACTTTTCCACCTGATCGCCGGACATGTTTGAAGATCTTTCAGCATTCTTTCAGTTTTTGCCGAAAGAACAACTTCCCATGGAGCTTCCTCTATGAATGAGCATGATGCCCCCGGCATGTCCATCTTTTTCGGAGCATGTGGTTGTGGCGGGTTCACCTTCCAGTTTTCAGATAGCGCGAACTTGCCCTGTTGGTATTGGTCTTCAACCCAGTTTTTGAAGACGTAGCAGTCTTCGATCGGATGGCCCAATACTCGGTGGTAGGGGCAGTAATTGGGATCGTTGACGTCGTTTGGTTGGTGTCTCGACTCCGGTAGAGTAATGAGCCCATTGCGCACTGCCAGTTCAAACAGTTTCCTTGTTTTATCCCAGGGAATCGAGTAAGGACGTCTCAACTTCTCATCAAAGGATTACCGCTTTTTGCTTTGGCGAACAACCAGTCTCGGGCCACTCGGTTGTTGTTGAGCGTTGGCGACGAAGGTTGCTTTCCCTTTCCCCTTCTCATTCCGAGGATCCGTCTTTGAGGAGGATGGTCTATGGCTCATCTGGTCCATTTGGGCCAGCTTGTCGATCAAGGCCTAGAAGGTGGTCGGCTTGAAGAACATCATGAATTGGGAAATAGTTCCTTGAGGGTTAAGAGTGCCTACGAACATGCCCACTGCCGGCGCTTCTTCAATGCGCTGCTCACATTTCGACCATAAATTCCGCCATCGTATTGCATATTGAACCCATGTTTCTCCAGGTTTCACCTTGGTATTGATCAATGCCGTTATTGGGGTGCGTTCATTAGCACTCGCGAAACGCTGGGTGAATAGTAGCCCCATCTCTGCAAAAGTCTTGACGGAGTCGTTAGGAAGCTCCGAATACCACTCAAACGCCGTTTTTGACAAACTACCAACGAATTGGCGAAGCAACAGTTTGTCGTCGCCTCTAGTGTTGCCGCACAAGGTCTTGAACTGAGCGACGTGCTGATGCGGATTGCCCGTCCCTTTATATACATGGAATTTAGGGATCGTATATCCCGGCGGGTACCTTATTTGGTCATAGCAGCCTGGATAGGGTCGTCCTGTCCTAACGATCTGCCCGGCCGCTTCATTTGCCTAGTGAGCTCGTATTTGCTGAGCAATGTAATCATCTAGAGAGGCCTTGGAGATGGTCTCCTCCTTGGCTGCTGAAAGAGCCGGAGGAGGGTTCGATGTCTTGTTAGTTATATGTATGCCCTAGAGGCCATTACTGTACATAGGATGTATATTGTAGTGGATGCTGGGACATATATAGGGAGGACTTTCTTGCTCGACATGATAGTATGCTATCTGGTTACTCTTTACCTTAACGTGTATGCTGATTGTCTCTCTGTTACATGTTGGTAAAGCCCTTAGGATCTGTACTTGACTACCTGGACTGTGATGCGGATCATACTAGTGGGGACATGGTAGTCTATAAGTACATCCTTCAAAGTCCCTAGTCGAGGGTGTATCGAGACGGGGCATCGATACACCAGAGTAGACTAGCGTATACCTTCTCGACCCATACAGATGGGCGATGGATGATCCCATATCCATTGGTGTTTGACATCGGAGATGATATACGGGTGCTCAGTAGAGACTGGGTACACTGGACGGACTCGCCGAGAACTCCCAGATGGTATTATACCTCACGTCAGATGGCAGTTCTCTGGTGACACTGGTACAGAGTAGTCTGTTGACCCGAGATCGTCATAGAGTCTCGTGTGGTTCCCACTGTGCTTTGATTTCCATCTTACCACGTCCAAGAGGGCGTGCAAAACGGTGGTTTTTGGGTACAGTCCCGAGTCACATGGAGGCAATGAGCGATAGGAGGGGATTCGTCTCTCCCGGTATATGGGGGTTGATGTTGCGCTGTGTTCGATTGGCTATAACAGGAAATCCCTGGCCAGGGTTGCTGAGATTTACTGGTAAGTGTTACCAGTAGTTTCTCGAACAGTTATAGACCTCATATCGACACGACTTATTGAGCTATTGGGGTCTGACGTATACCACCCCTAGGCGAGATATGCGACATATCAGACGATCAGACCGGACTGTACGGTAGTGTTACTGGTCGGATTCACTGGAGTGTGAGCGGGCTTGCTCGTCGATCTTCAGATCGCTCAATACCCGGGTGGCCGTTACGTTTAGCAGACCGCTTGCGGCTTGTGGGTGTTTGATATGATCATCACCTGCTGCCGGCGTATTGACGAGTCTTTAGAGTCCTACACAGAGGTTTCCTGGCTCAAGCGAAACGAAATAGGAGCGCATATGAGATATGTGCAGGACCGAGAATAATGCGTGTATGTGATACCGTATTCTATTCTCGCGATAAATATATCGAATGGTTGTATGCGATATAACCTAGTTATCGATTCAAGCGTTGATTCGATAAGCCGATATATAGTATACTAGTCGGTTGTGTGCGACATAACCGGGTCATTGAATCAAGTGTTGATTTAATGATTTAATGCATATTTATATATTTGATATATTACTTTGCATCAACTAGTATCGGTTTACTTAAGATGGATTTTCTCACTCGGATGGGCGCATTGTATATGCGATATACTTTTGTGCATTTGCTTGTATCATGTTTGATGATACATGATTGTTTAAGTGTAAGTTAAGAATAAACCATGGTTATTATTATGATTAGGGTTTTATTTCCTTTTATTATTTATTTATCTATTTATTTATTTTGGAAATAATTAGAAAAGGAATAAGAAGAAAATGGTGGCTATTTTTGTTTCATATTGAAGCTTCTTGAAGACTTTGACCTAGTGACCATTTTGTTCTTATCCTTAACCCTAACCATTCCATTAACCATGGTCTTTTCTCTACACTTAACTAGGGTTCAAGTTATGATAAGAATTGTTTTTCTTTTCATTATTCTTTTAACTTATCATAACCTTTTTCCTTCTTCTTCTTCATGCTTCAAGTGAAGAAGCTTGAAGTCCATCAATGGTGATTGATGCATATGAGTGAGAAATCCAATTCTAAAGTCTACCCACTTCCTATTTCTTCATCCTCTACCTCTTGCCAAGTAGTAGAGTGTGTTTCCTTCACAAGTTTCATGACTTGTTGAAGGTGGAGCTTGATTCATCGATGCTTCGACGTAGATCATCTTCGGCATGGACATCGACGACCTAGCTTGCCCATTCTCCGACGAAGCCGATCCTAGAGCCCAGATTCGTTTTGGACAGCGGAGAGGACCTCGTTGCGGAGCTATGGAGGTGGAGCACCGGATCTACAAAGGTTGTATTTCCGTATTTTATATAGTTAACTGTTAACTAGTTCTTGTTCGCCTAGAAATCTAGTATACGATCCGTTGTTTAGGGTTTGTAGGCACCATAATTTTTAAAATTGCCATGGTTGATGGCTTGGGAGACCTCACTAGAGTGCCTAGGAACCCTGCAGTGGTATCAGAGCCTAGCTAGAGCCTTAGGCGAAGTCCAGACGGAAATTGAAGTCCGATCGAACCGAAACCTCACCCGGGAAATTGCTCTCTGTACAATTTTTAAAATCTGGTATTTTTCCACATTAAAAATGTTCAGAAAAATCAGCAGGTTAATATATGATATACACTGAAATTCGTGCCCATAATTCCTTCATGTTGCCGCGCTTCCGCGGCACGTGCTAGCCTCGTGCGGCGGTTGCGCGGCGGTACGGCATGTTCATTTAATAATATTTTCACAGTATCTCATAATTATCTGTGCTGATGTTTCTGGGAATTTTTAATATTTTTTCCAGAGTTGAATTTTTCTGAGTTGTTTTGGGGATTCGGTGTTTCGATCGGGGTATCAAATTTTGTCTGTGTGGCTTTCCGGATAAATTTTAGAATATGTTAAAAAGTTCGACCGGATACAAATACCCAACATTTCCCCTGTCGGGAAATTTCCAAGCGTTGGATTTTTCCGTAGTTTGACGACGTTCTAAGTAGTGCAAGTAACGCGATGGTCCCTCTAGAAGACACAAACCTTAACTCGATTATGTGACCGTCTTGAACTGCCCTTTGAACCTTCGGGTTTGGGGCAGTACGGCGTGCCACATGTGAGGCGTTGGCTTGACCCTTCTACGGCTGGATCGTTGGTACTGAGGCACGAACGGAATGTTGTTAGACTTGTTTCATGTGTTGATCTGTTTCGGGAAAACTTGGGTGTTCGATTGTTCGATCGGAAAGTTTAACATTTTCTGTTTATCTGGAATGGGATACAATAATTGGAATTCACAAATAGTTATGTGATAACTGAATGAATGTTATAAACGTAGCAGTTTAGTCTCACTTGATCGGTTGCCACGAAATTTTGATGTGATCAAAAGTCCGTCGCAATCACGTAGCGTACGCGGATACTCGCCGGGTAAACTTAATAGACAGCCTTACCCCATTGCCCCGACCAAGTGACTGTAGGAGAACCCCGTCGCCGAAAGCATCCCTCCGGGTGCTCGCGGTAGCGGTGTTCCGCCTTGGTGCACTTCGTCGACGGTATCGGGGGTGCGGCCGTCTACTGAAGTTTGCGACGAGTATTCGATCAGGATGTCGGGAATCCTGTTGAATTGCCCGACTTGATATTGAAAAGTGTTTTCGATTTTGAGACTAAAATGCGGGGTTTATAATTGTTAGGCATGTGATGTCTAAGGAATTCATTCGGTCAGGCATGCGATGTCTGAGGTGGTTGCGGATTCCAACTGTTGTAGTTTTACACTTTCTTTTCTGTGACCGTAAGTGTAATATGTGATATCGCCGGTTTCGTTGCTATATGTCAACGACAATTGGGATGCGCACATTTACTTACGTTGATGACATGTGATGTTATGTGTTGCTGGATATGTTATATTGGATCGTCGTGATTGAATAGCCGGGGGTTTTTTTTGTGAGATGAGTGTTTTTCATTTTCATTCATGTAAAAACTTGTATGTAATATTCTTTTATTGGGGCGCTTCCAGGTTGCGGGAGTTGTCACCTGTTGTATATTATTTACTTTTCCACACTAGGATAGACCCAAGGAGGAGGGCACAAGTAACCGGGTTCTGGAGTTCAGTGGGAGACTAACTCGAGGAGTCGAGTCCGGGTCTCCTAACTCCAGAATTGGTAGGGTTGCTTGCCGCTCTCGTAGGGGTCTAGGGGTGTGGGTTTGGCTATTCATCACGACCGTGGAATCCGTGTTTTATACTGGCTCGTATTGAAAACACGGACGTCCTAGTATATCCAATATTTCATATATTTCTTCTGCTGCGATATCTGTGATGAGATCATGTGATGTTTCTGTGATGGATATAGTATATAGTATATATGATATATTATATAGACGTTACTTATGTTTTACACCCGCGCTAGCCCTGCCCCGCTCTGTCGTTAGTTACCTAACCTAACGGTGCACGAGGGGACATCGAGGCGAATGCGGATGGCATAAGTGTACGTCATATTTATCTGTGATGATTAGGTACTTAATTGATGGGACTTCATTAATGTGATTAATGAAATAAAAGAAACCTTAGATGTTGTAGAATCGAATTTCAAAATAAAACAGGTAGCTATAGTTCTTGCTTTGCACAGAGGTATATGAGATATATCCTGCACCTTATTCGATGAGGAAAGGACCGAGATCCCTTCACCGGGAGTGACTCCTTTAGCAATAACTGGCAGATGCTACACACTCGGTTTGTCTTTTGATTGCTTTTAAGTGTTTTTGCTTTGCACAGTGATATATATGATATATCCCGCACCTCATTCGACGAGGAAAGGACCGACGATCCCTTCACCGGGAGTGACTCCTTTAGCAAAACTAGAAAAGCCTCAAAAACACTCCATTTCAAAATTCATTCGATCCTACAACGATATCAAGTTCATTACGCAATAGGTTTTCAGAAAAACCTGTCGTAGCCCTCCGTCATTTCAGATAAGTACTGGTTAGTATTCGTGCTACGTTTGTTGACCTTAGCCAAGGCGTAGTGTGCGGTAGCTGATTAGTGCTTATCTGTATAAGCATATGATGCGATTGAGTTAGGGTAGTCGTGCGACTTTGTTGACCTTAGCCAAGGGTCGTGCGGGTGGGTTTAATTCAATCGGGAAATGACGGGTTGAACTTGGCTAGCACTTATGATTTGTTGACCTTAGCCAAGGTCATAAGCTGCTAGGGGCAAAATATTATCGGGAATTTCAAGTGTTGAAATTTGCAATGAGATTGCATACCTTCTATGAGATAGTTGGATCCCGATACCCGCTGCGAGTAAGTGTTACTCCTGGGAGAGTTTTATACATTACAATTAGCCGATCAAGTAGGTGTCTAGAAAGGTGTCAACGGGGTTAAGCCTCTGGGAAAACGAGGTTTACAGTAATTAGGTTCGTGCGAAAGCACGGGGGACCTCCCTCAAAGTACCGACACTGGCCTGGCTGAAAGATTGGCGAACTTGTAGTGTGTAATTAATCCCGGCTAGTCTTTCCTTTTAGGGTTTGAAGGAAGATTTGATAAAAAGCAGTGGGAGCCATCCTGATTAGATAAAATAAAAACCAATCTATTCTTGATAGAGCGCACGCTGAGTGTTTTCTTCTCTCTCTCTCCAGGTAGCGACCATATCACGCCTTAATCAAGATAATAATACGGATTGTTGACCGAACCCGCTTGTTATACTGAGCTGGGGAACGTTGGTCCCGCTCCAACTTATAAATATTATAAGACAGAGCAGGAAATTGGGGAATACCAGATTTTCTATGCCGCCCAAACGAAGAGAGTGCATGTTGATGCATCATCTTCGGGTGTGTTCATTATACAGAACTGTTTCTCAGTATTCTTTACGTCCTGGGTATGTGATACCAGATCAGGATCCCAGATATGTAATCTGTTACATAGGGCTACAGAAAGGTAGAAAAACTGAGAACGGGTGATAAGTTTCATGAGACAGAAAACGGGGCAAGTGTTGCTGCCAAGTCTGTTGGTCACTGTCACCCTGTATTACAATACATTGATTCTGAACGAATGATATTAGATACCGAACCTGATATACAAAATCATATCTGTCTCTTTATTAGTAAAGAAACGATATAATTTTGTATTGTTGGATAATGTTTTGAACATTTCCTATATCAAAAGTTGATCGGTTCAGGCACGTTATCTAAAAGCATTGATGTTCTAAATCAAACTACAGTTCTTTAGTATACAGAACATACACAAGAGGAAGAGTTCAGAAATGAACGAATCCTTCTTGAGGTATTGTAGATTAGGTCATATCAATGCGACCCGACTGGCTGAGTTACATTTAGATGCATATTTAAATCAGTTTGAATTTACATCTTGTGAAACTCGCCAGTCATGTCACAAAGATAAGATGACCACAGCTCCGTTTACTGGAAACAGAGAAAGAGTTAGTAAACTCTTGGGATGATACATGTTGATGTATGTTAGGTCCCCTGTCTACAAATGCCAGGACTGGTTCTTTGTACTTCATTACGTTCTCTGATGATCTTTCGAGTTTCAGACCTATGTTCCTGTTGAAACACAAGTCCGAACCTTTTGAGATATTCACAGAATATAAGTTAGAAGTAGAGAACCAAAATACGGGTATAAGTATTATGTCCTTTGATATGATCAAGGAGGAGAATACTTGAGCACGGAATTCCTGGACTATTCTAAAGGAGAATGAGATTCTCTCTCAGCATTACTCCTCCGTATGCACCATAGCACGATGGTATATCGGGGCGGAGCAGATACACCCTATTTGATATGGTGTGCTCTATGATGAGTACTACTGAGTTACCTATTTCCTTTAGGGAGTTATGCACTTGAGAAGCTGC
Source organism: Agapanthus africanus (assembly GCA_030015575.1). NCBI lineage: Eukaryota > Viridiplantae > Streptophyta > Magnoliopsida > Asparagales > Amaryllidaceae > Agapanthus > Agapanthus africanus. The sequence continues at coordinate 451,434,898 of CM057346.1, read as the reverse complement.
ATACCTATTGAATAGGGTTCGAATCAAATCAGTCGCCTACCACTTCATATATGATATGGAAAGGGAAGAGCCCATATCTTAAGTTAGTTAAGATTTGGGGTTGTCCGGCCTATGTCTAAAAGCAAAATCCGGACAAGCTCGAGGCAAGGTCTGTTATGTAGAACTGGAAATGTTCCAGCTATACAAACTGCAGAAGATGATTTGACAGAACCAAAGGATTCAGTAGATACCAACGAACCTCAGCCTCTCCGCCGATCTAGTAGGGTTCCTCACCCACCTGAGAGATACTTTGGTTTCTCTATGACAGTGGGAGCGAGGATTGCATCATGAGATGATGACCCAACTAGCTTCGAGCTGGCCATCGAGAGTAAGACTCTGTAAGAATGGCTGGATGCTTTGTGATCTGAGATGGAATCCTTATACACCAGCAAAGTATGGACTTTAGCTGCAAGATCTGAAGGGTTAAATCCCCATCAGGAGCAAGTATATCTTGAGAAGATTACTTGGTGTACATGGAAGAGTTGAGACTTTCAAAGCTAGACTTGTTAAAGGTTTTCGTCATTGACCAGGCGTGGATCATGATGAAACCTTTTCAAGTGACTATGCTTAAGTCCATCCAGATCCTACTTGCCACGGCTACATACCATGACTGCGATATCTGGTTGGGTGTCTTGACTGCTTTTCTAAATGATGATTTAGAGCGCGTCTATAAGTACACAGCCAGAGGGTCTCGTAAACAGTGGGAGCAGCGGAAACGTGTGCAAGATGCTTTATAGGATAAAGCAGGCATCGCGGAGTTGGAACATCTGTTTTGATGAAGCAGTCAAAGAGTTTGACATCATCAAAATGGTAGATGAACCTTGTATAAACAAGAAGGTAGTAGGGAGTATGGTGACGATCCTCGTAGAGTACGTGGATGACATACTCTTGATAGGAAAGGAGTTTCCTATGCTACGCTCGATCAATCTCCGCTTATCACAATGATTCTCCATATAGGATCAAAAGTGATACCTACTAAATCCTGGGTTTTGGATCTATGAGATAGATCTAAATGGATGTTAGGATACTCACTAGATGTAGTGAGATGGTGTCAATCGATCCTGAGGAGAATCACTGGAAGTGTTCCAGGGTGATAAAGACGACTGAATATCAGTCGCAGGCATTGTCTTTACCCTCAGTAAAGGGACGGTATGTTGGAAGAGTTTCAAGCTAGATACCGTGACATACTAGACGATAAAGGCAGGATACATCGCTACTTAAGATGCTACCAAAGAGGCTGTTTGGGTGTATATAGGTTCATGAGATGAACTATGTTCCTCCCATTGTGTGACAATGGAGTTGTGGCTTATGCCAAGGAACGCCGGTCCCATCCGTGATCCAGACTTATTCTAAGGCAGCATCGCCTGATCATGGAGATGGTTGATCTCCAGGGTGATCGAGGTTGGGAGAGTAGACTCAGAGGACAACACAGCGGATCCACTCACAAAGGCCTGTTCCCAGAGAGAGACTTTCATGGGATGGTTGAGTATGAGATACTGCAACCACTGCTACAGATGGCCCTAGTGCAAGTGGGAGATTGTTAGTTATATGTATGCCCTAGAGGCCATTACTGTACATAGGATGTATATTGTAGTGGATGCTGGGACATATATAGGGAGGACTTTCTTGCTCGACATGATAGTATGCTATCTGGTTACTCTTTACCTTAACGTGTATGCTGATTGTCTCTCTGTTACATGTTGGTAAAGCCCTTAGGATCTGTACTTGACTACCTGGACTGTGATGCGGATCATACTAGTGGGGACATGGTAGTCTATAAGTACATCCTTCAAAGTCCCTAGTCGAGGGTGTATCGAGACGGGGCATCGATACACCAGAGTAGACTAGCGTATACCTTCTCGACCCATACAGATGGGCGATGGATGATCCCATATCCATTGGTGTTTGACATCGGAGATGATATACGGGTGCTCAGTAGAGACTGGGTACACTGGACGGACTCGCCGAGAACTCCCAGATGGTATTATACCTCACGTCAGATGGCAGTTCTCTGGTGACACTGGTACAGAGTAGTCTGTTGACCCGAGATCGTCATAGAGTCTCGTGTGGTTCCCACTGTGCTTTGATTTCCATCTTACCACGTCCAAGAGGGCGTGCAAAACGGTGGTTTTTGGGTACAGTCCCGAGTCACATGGAGGCAATGAGCGATAGGAGGGGATTCGTCTCTCCCGGTATATGGGGGTTGATGTTGCGCTGTGTTCGATTGGCTATAACAGGAAATCCCTGGCCAGGGTTGCTGAGATTTACTGGTAAGTGTTACCAGTAGTTTCTCGAACAGTTATAGACCTCATATCGACACGACTTATTGAGCTATTGGGGTCTGACGTATACCACCCCTAGGCGAGATATGCGACATATCAGACGATCAGACCGGACTGTACGGTAGTGTTACTGGTCGGATTCACTGGAGTGTGAGCGGGCTTGCTCGTCGATCTTCAGATCGCTCAATACCCGGGTGGCCGTTACGTTTAGCAGACCGCTTGCGGCTTGTGGGTGTTTGATATGATCATCACCTGCTGCCGGCGTATTGACGAGTCTTTAGAGTCCTACACAGAGGTTTCCTGGCTCAAGCGAAACGAAATAGGAGCGCATATGAGATATGTGCAGGACCGAGAATAATGCGTGTATGTGATACCGTATTCTATTCTCGCGATAAATATATCGAATGGTTGTATGCGATATAACCTAGTTATCGATTCAAGCGTTGATTCGATAAGCCGATATATAGTATACTAGTCGGTTGTGTGCGACATAACCGGGTCATTGAATCAAGTGTTGATTTAATGATTTAATGCATATTTATATATTTGATATATTACTTTGCATCAACTAGTATCGGTTTACTTAAGATGGATTTTCTCACTCGGATGGGCGCATTGTATATGCGATATACTTTTGTGCATTTGCTTGTATCATGTTTGATGATACATGATTGTTTAAGTGTAAGTTAAGAATAAACCATGGTTATTATTATGATTAGGGTTTTATTTCCTTTTATTATTTATTTATCTATTTATTTATTTTGGAAATAATTAGAAAAGGAATAAGAAGAAAATGGTGGCTATTTTTGTTTCATATTGAAGCTTCTTGAAGACTTTGACCTAGTGACCATTTTGTTCTTATCCTTAACCCTAACCATTCCATTAACCATGGTCTTTTCTCTACACTTAACTAGGGTTCAAGTTATGATAAGAATTGTTTTTCTTTTCATTATTCTTTTAACTTATCATAACCTTTTTCCTTCTTCTTCTTCATGCTTCAAGTGAAGAAGCTTGAAGTCCATCAATGGTGATTGATGCATATGAGTGAGAAATCCAATTCTAAAGTCTACCCACTTCCTATTTCTTCATCCTCTACCTCTTGCCAAGTAGTAGAGTGTGTTTCCTTCACAAGTTTCATGACTTGTTGAAGGTGGAGCTTGATTCATCGATGCTTCGACGTAGATCATCTTCGGCATGGACATCGACGACCTAGCTTGCCCATTCTCCGACGAAGCCGATCCTAGAGCCCAGATTCGTTTTGGACAGCGGAGAGGACCTCGTTGCGGAGCTATGGAGGTGGAGCACCGGATCTACAAAGGTTGTATTTCCGTATTTTATATAGTTAACTGTTAACTAGTTCTTGTTCGCCTAGAAATCTAGTATACGATCCGTTGTTTAGGGTTTGTAGGCACCATAATTTTTGAAATTGCCATGGTTGATGGCTTGGGAGACCTCACTAGAGTGCCTAGGAACCCTGCATGTCTCCCCTCTATCATCTTCAATTATTATTGGAGGATCTTCAGCTGGAGGGTCCGGCTGGATCATCATGCCCACCATATCTTGGAACAGAAGGGCCATTTGTTTTATATTGGCCGCCTGTTCTGCGGTCTCTTTGTCTTTCCTTTCAAGCATTCTCCGAAGGAATTCGGCATCAGTTTCCTGCTCACGGTGCTACTCCGAGGATGTCTCCGGGCCTGCTTTTGGTCTAGTGAGTGCAGCCATGGCTGTCAGCATTTCTTGGAGCTTTTGTTGTTGTTGCTCCTGAGCCTTAGTCACAGACCGTGTAAGTGGTCGGTGACCCGTAGAAGCACGGCTTTCCTTTTTTCCGGAAGCCATATAAATAGTGTGCACTACCACGCCCCCAAACTTGGGGCGTTCGGGTTCAGTGCCCTTACAATTCATCGCGGACACGGGGATTTTCTTCGGTCTCCTCCTTTTGTGGCGGTCGAAGTTGATGGGACCGTTGCAGCGGGCATCCAAGTAGATGACACCTTCTGTGGTTCAACAGGGTGGTCTTCTTCTCGCCGAAATTTTATCTTTTTCTGTCGGCGGGAGTAGTCTTGATCAACTATCGAGTGTCGAACCTATCTCCATACTTTGTAAATTTTAGAGGGTAGCCGCTGAGGGGGCTACTCTAGCTTCACTTTAGTAGCGTTCTCCACGGGTGGAGGAGATCTCTTCAGCACGGCAGTCGGAGAGTTTTTGCATACTCTCCTTAGCGGTTCAAAGTTATTCCCAGTTGGAACAGCAGTATCAACTTCCACCATTAGAGCCGGCGGAGTCAATCCAGAAGGGGAATTGCCCCCAGCTTTCCTCACTCGGCGCCAGTGGCGACGTCGAGCATGTCGTGCGGCCGGGATTACCTTCGCTGTTGGATGAGCTTCCTCATGCCCCCTGCTTTGAGGAGAGGCTGTTATTGGTGCTAGCCGGTCGAAGACTGACGTCCGTTGAGAGGGGATAGTCAGTCTTGCGAAGGCAAAATTTCGAACAGGGGAAGCAGCCTTCGTGACTTCGCGTGGAGTAGTAGCTGAAACGGCCAGTCTTGTGAAGACCGACCGTTTAGCAGGAGAAGTTGCCTTGACGACTTCAGGAGCAGGAATGGCTATCCGCTTCGGGATGGCCGCTTCAGGTATTGCGGGCTTTTTCATAGGCCCACTTGAGCTTTTGCCTAGTCTGTTGAAAACTGAGGCACTGGATTTGGGCGACCCGTTGAGAGTGGCCGCGGTAGTTGTAAGCCGATCAAAGACCGACTTCTTCGGAGCTTTTTGTGACGATAATGGGGCGTTGAAGCTCGTTGGCGGGAGCATGGTCCTGAAGAACAATCCAGTGGTGGCTTGAGTCACCTATTCCACCGGCATAGCGAAGATGGAGGCCGCTCGGGGCCCGTAAGTCACTCCTCTGGACAGGAAGGAGCGAGAGTTGCAGTTGCAGTTAGTGCAGTTTGAAGCTATTGATCTTCTGTTTTCTGCACGGAGCAAGACACCAAATCTAAGTACCTCGAATCCACAGGCAACTATAGCAAACCGCGATTCGTTCGCGAACACGATACATGAAGTGTGGAGTGGAAAGAGGAAGAGGTCTCACCGGGCGTGCCAGAATCTGTTCCCCTCCGGAACATGGGGACACGACTGCGCGGGTCCGTCTCGCCTGAATTTCGGATGCGGCCGATATGGCAGACTTCGTCAGATTCCCCCTCATTTGAGGGGTTTTTGATTGCAGGGACGCTCTTCCCTGCAGGCGCAAGCCCCTGCAGTTAATTACGCTACCGCATCGCGGTAACCATTTTCTCTTTCTCCAGATAGTCACTTCCTGTCGTGGGTGTTTGTTTTGTTTTTCGTTGCCCGTGGATTGTATATGGAGACTAATTTATGTTGTCGCCCGTAGGGCGTGGATTAGTCCAAATCCGTATCTTCTTAGATTTGTGTTTGGGGGTTGGGTTTAAGGATACGTTAGTCTCATTTGGCACTAAGATCAACTTAAACGTGTGTTAAGGATACGTTAGTCCAATTTTTAGACTAAGATCAACTTAACAGGATCGTTTAGATCCAACAAGAGAGCAATTAGGCTCTATTGTTTAGTTTAGGGACATTGCGGTCGATTAGTTTAAGGACATCACGGTCCAGCATTAGTTTAAGGACATCTCGGTCCAAGGATAAGGACATCATAGTCCGTGAGTTTAAAGACATCACAGTCAAGGTTAAGGACATCAAAGTCCGTGAGTTTAAAGACCTCACAGTCAAGGTTAAGGACATCATAGTCCGTGAGTTTAAAGACCTCACAGTCAAGGTTAAGGACATCATAGTCCGTGAGTTTAAAGACCTCACAGTCAAGGTTAAGGACATCATAGTCCGTGGGTTTTAAAGGACCCCACAGTCCGTAGAATGTTTGGTTGTCGGGACCCGTCACCTCTCTGAAGACGTTGAAGGATTACAACGACAAATATCAGAGGAGTAAAGAGATGTACCCTCGAACCGATGTGAGTTGGTTGAAAGATCTGTAGTCCAATTTGGGGCTAAGATCTGTTAAAATATTTATGAGCAGATGGGCTCAATTAATATGGGTTGAGGACTTATGGCCAATATTGGGCTAAGTCCAATAAATGTTTAACATTTTTTTTGGGCCGTTGAGCCTTTATTTAGGCTTGGCCCTTTTAACAATGCTGAGCATTGATTTATATCTTGACAATATCTTTATCTTTTATTGAAAGCTGAGCATTCATCAGAGCTCTAGGCTTATTAAAGAACAATTTATATTCTGTCAGCGCAACACGTGGCGCGCTAGGCGCTTTGCGCCAATCAAAAAGCGTAGTGCGCTTCTGCCAAGTAGCGCACATGTAAGGGACACGTGTCGCACTCAGCGTTAGGCGCCAGATGATGAGCGTATGATGCCAGTTTATGAGCTCTGAGCGCTAATCCCTGAGCGCATTGCGCTTTCAGTTTAATGGCGCACACGTGAGTGACACGTGGTGCGCTTGGCGCTGAGCGCCAGCCTATGAGCGCCAGCCTATGAGTGCAGTGCGCCATTTCAGAAGCGCAAAGCGCAAGTTGTTAATTAGCGCATATGTGATTGACACGTGGTGCATTTGGCGCTGAGCGCCAGTTCAGAGAGCGCAGAAGCGCAGTTCAGGAGCGCAAAGCGCAGTTCAAGAGCGCAAAGCGCATATGATCAATTTTATGATCTGGAAAACAAATTATGTTCTTTTAAAAGAGACTTTGTCTCAAGATCTAAGAACAACAGTTCTTATTTTTGCAGGAGATATTTCTAATCTATCATGTTGATGAAAGGCTTTGCCTTTGTTGATCCATGATCTGTGAGAAGAATTATGTTCTTCTTCTTTTATTTTATGATGAGATCTTTTGATCTCTTTGTGAAAGACTTTTTGTCTTTGTAGATCTATGATCTGTTTAAAGAAATAAATTCTTCTTTCTTAATTATGAGATGATTTCATCTCTGTGTTCATCATCCTTCATTCTTACCTTGAAGAAAAATCTTCTTGCAAGAGCTTGCTCTTTTTCTTTGAGTTTCTCAAAGTTTAGGGGGGGGGGTTTCTCTATATAAGACTTGAAGTCTTGGAGCCTTTATATAGGGCAAGCTGATTTGTTGAATCAGTTAAAGAGATCTTTCTCTGATTGATTTAGGGATGTTTCCCCACCATTGGATCTTTGATCCTAGGGCTTATGTTTTACAGAAGGCAAACTTCTTATTTTTAACAAAATTGATAAATCTTCATACATAATTTATTCTGTCTTTTGGTAATTTTTATTTACCATTGGATCATTGATCCAACGGTGCTCTGATTTACAGAGCACAATCTTGTTATTTGGAAAGATTTTGAGGAATCTTTCCTTAACAGAATTTAATTCTGATTAATTAATAATTTATCATTATTATTAGATCTCTGATCTAACGGTGGGGAGCTTTTAGCCCCAGCGTTAGCGCACCCGTGCTTTGCACGTGGTGCGCTGCTTGAAGGGCAGCGCACATTGCGCTAGCGCACCTGTGTTTGACACGTGGTGCGCCGCTCAGAGCGCAGCGCACTTAGCGTTAGCGCGTCCGTGTTTTACACGTGGCGCGCTGCTTAGAGCGTAGCGCATCCAGCGCTAGCGCACACATGCTTTGCATGTGGTGCGCTGCTTAGGGCGCATCGCACTTGGCACTGCATCTGAAGCGTTGCTTCATTTTGAAATTTAAATTTCAAACAGAGCTTTGGTCTGATTGGGGGAAACAGAGACCATATCTTAAACGAGTTAAGATATGGGGTTGTCCGGCCTATGTCAAAAGGAAAAATCCGGACAAACTCGAGGCACGATCAGTTCTCTGCAAGTTTGTGGGATATCCAAAGAATTCATATGGATATTTTTTCTACCACAGTGAGGAACAAAAGGTGTTTGTGCTCAACATGCCACCTTTTTAGAAAAGGAATTTCTTGTAAAAGAAATTAGTGGCGAAGAGGTAGAACTGGAAGAAGTTCCAGATACACACACTATAACTGAAGATTTAGTGGAACCATAGGATTCGATAGTGCCCAACGAACCCCAGCCTCTCTGCCGATCTAGTAGGGTTCCTCATCCACCTGAGAGATACTACGGTTTTCTCGTTGATGGTGGAAGTGAGGATTGCATCATGGAGGATGATGACCCAACTAGCTTCGAGCAGGCCATCACGAATGGGGACTCAGTGAAGTGGCTAGATGCAATGCGATTTGAGATGGAATCCATGTACACCAAAAAAGTATGGACTTTGGAAGTTTCTCCTAAAGGGGTAAAACCCATTGGGAGCAAATGGAACTTTAAGAAGAAACTTGGTGTAGATGGAAAAGTTGAGACTTTCAAAGCTAGACTTGATGCAAAGAGTTTTCGTCAACGACCAGGTGTGGATTATGACGAAACCTTTTCTCCAGTGTCTATGCTTAAGTCCATCCGGATCCTACTTGCCATTGCTGCATACCATGACTATGAAATCTGACAAATGGATGTTAAGACCGCCATTCTAAATGGTGATTTAGAAGAGAGCGTGTACATACTCAGCCAGAGGGCTTCGTAGACAGTGGGAGCAGCGGAAAGGTGTGCAAACTGCTTAAATCCATCTACGGGTTAAAGCAAGCATCGCAGAGTTGGAATATCTGTTTTGATGTCGTTGTCAAAAAGTTTGACTTCGTCAAAAACGTAGATGAACCTTGTATATACAAGAAGGTGGCAGAGAGTAAGGTTGTCTTCCTCGTATTATACGTAGATGACATACTCTTGATAGGAAATGATATTCCTATGCTGCAATCGGTCAAGCTCTTCTTATCACAAAGATTCTCAATGAAAGATCTAGGTGATGCCTCATACATCTTGGAGATTAAGATCTATAGAGATAGATCTAAAAGGATACTGGGATTTTCCCAATCCAGGTACATTGACACCATACTAAAGAGGTTTAGTATGGAAGAATCCAAGCGTGGGTTTTTACCCACGATCTCAGGGCTCGCTCTCTCCAAAAAGATGCCTCCCAAGACTGATTTGGAGAGAGCTCGCATACAAAGGATACCCTATACTTCGGCAGTAGGCTCTATCATGTACGCGATGCTATGTAGCAGACCCGATATAGTATACTCACTAAGTGTAGTGAGTAGGTATCAAGCAGATCCAGGAGAGAGTCACTGGACAGTTGTGAAGAGCATTCTCAAGTACTTGAGAAGGGATAAAGAGATGCTCTTGGTGTATGGTAACGGAGAACTCCAAGTGGAGTCCATTACCGATTTGAGCTTCCAGAGTGATAAGGACGACACTAAGTCGCACTCGGGATTTGTCTTTACCCTCAATGGAGGGGCGGTATGCTGGAAGAGTTCCAAGCAGGAAACCGTGGCAGACTCGATATGGAGGCTGAATACATCACTGCCAAAGATGCTGCCAAAGAGGTTGTCTGGATTGTAATGTTTTAGAAATCGTTTTGCGAATTTTCCGTTTTCAGGGTAAAATAGTCGGTATTTTCCGTTTTAACCCGATTGTGATCAAACTTCTGTATAGACTTGACGGCACCTAGTTTAGCTAGAATGAAGCTAGTGCGTAGGCTTTGGGGGTCAATTGGAAGTTTTGGATCATATTGATTTTTTCCCTAATTAAATATTATTTTAAGTTATTAATTATTGGTTGGTGTTTGAGCATTGTTTTTGACCACATTTTCCTTCATGCTTTTCTTTCATGGCCGAAATCATCTTGGTGAGGTGGCACTTGTTTGATGAGTCACTTATTTCATTTATTGTGGGCATGGCTTCATGGTGAGGTGTTTTTAGCGACTCACTTATTCATTTATGGCATTTGTGATAAGTGTTGGTTGTGGTCACCACTTGGATTGCTTAGACTCACCCCCCAATTCGCAGTATACATATTTGTGGCCGGCCCCACCATTGATTGCAAGCAAGTTTTTCTTTGCTTGATCAATTTCATTTTTCCATTCATAGAGAGCAAATTTAGCTAGTGGCCGAGCACTAATTCATGGTGTGAGAAAATTTCCTTAGGAAAAATCCTTTGATCACTTGATATCATTCCATGGTAACTTCTTTAACCTTTCACCCAAATGCTTAGGTGCCTTGAGGCAAAGTATTCTACATTCTCTCTACTTCAATCTTAGACTTGTCGGCTAGCAAACTTGAGTTTCAAATCAAATTTGGAGGTATAAAACCCTAACCCTAATCTCTTTGTTGTTCTAATACTTTAATTAGCTTATTAGTTGTTAAAATTAAGCTATTTAATTGCATGTTTAAAATTCTAGAAATGGTTTGTGGATAATTAATTAGGGTTTGGATTAGTGAATTGGTTAATTGTTAGTTTTAATCAAAAGAAAACTTAACCTACATGCTAGATTTGTTAAATGATATTTTCCTAATTATCTAATTAGCTTAATTACAAACTAGACTTTTACTAAATCCTAATTAAGTGAGATTAAAATTCTATTATGGGTTTGTATGGTTTAATCTTGCTAATTAGTGATGTTTGTAAATTCTAGTTTGGTAAAAAGTTGTTGTTTGGTGCTAAAATGATATATGTTGCTTACTAGATTTCTGTAAGTTTAGGCGTGGGTTTCTTTTGACGTTGCGACGTTATTTATATTAGATTCCATATTTATTATTGTGTTTTGAATGCGCGATCGGTACGATCAGAGTCTAGGCTTGGTAGTTATGTCGCTTTGCGTTTCTAGCTAGGGTCGTGCCGATGTCGTTTGTGTCTTTGTGTAGCTTTTGCTCTTGAGTTGGTTTCGTAGTGTCGCTACACGCGTTAGCCACTTGACGAACACTTGAGAGTGTGTTGGGAGTTGGTGCGTCGGTCAAACGTAGTTCGTACGTGTTATTGATCGATTGCTAATATACACTTGTTATATTGTTATATACTTTCAGGATCGCAAGCGGGGACTTCGGGCGCTGTGAACAGGGGAAAGCGAGTGGTTGGCTCTACTTAGCCAGGATGGTTGGTGAGTAGATTTAACATCTACAGGGGGATCGTCCGCATGACGTTATGCGTCTGGGCTAGATCAAATGACATGACTATTAGTTAGATGTATACGGATATTAATTGTGCATGTATACCTTTGTTGCTTATCTCATTTCCTTGTGTATGGACTTATTATTAATGAGATACAACACTATTATTGACGGTTCATGGTTCACAAGCACTAATTGTATGCTACACACGCACCATCAATAATTGCCATGACACGCACAACACCTATACATATGTGATATTGTATTGTTTAGGGACATTGAGATATGATCCTTATTTTCCTTGGCACATATGATAGTAGCATATCTTTATAGCTACATGCCTACACATATGCCTTGCTATGCCCACATACTTACATGTATATCGTGCATACATACTTACATGTATACTCACTTACCTAGTTAAGGCTACACATACCTATGTGTTACTGTTTTGTCTTGACATGGGGTCATTGATTCTTATGCGTTGGCGCATATGATAGGTAGTATACATTGCCATGCCTACATGCTAGTTACCTATATACCCATATGGTATCGTACCATTAGTGACAGGTATATACACATATGAGACATAGCTACATGTACAACTTGCATACCTACTTACACATATACCAGGAGGGTATTACATCATTATTGATAGGTAGATACACATATCTTGCTATATCGACATGGTTACGCATACCTGGCTATAGCTACATGTTCACCTTTATTTGATGTTGTATGGACTTGGAGGAAATTAGGAACCGCATGATATATATATTAACTTGTTGCAGTTAAATAGCGGTTTTTCCTTTATATGCTCATATTACTGTTTCATGTTGCATATATTACATCCATGGATTTCATATTATGTTCTCTGATATTCTTACTCCTAAGTATATATAACAGTGGAATGGGACGCTGTTATATATGCCTATATACATATATTAGTGGAATGGGACGCTAATATATGTGTATTGATTCATGCATTTATACTTATTCATTACTTGATGTTTTCTGGATTTGAGGACCGTGGTAGTTTCATGAAATTATGCATTATTTGAAAAACCCGGTTTCTCTTGATATGATATTTCAGTATCCACCATGAGATTTCTCGGTTCTGAGATGGTGATATATATACCCGACACGAGGAGTGCAGTGGGCCGTGTGCGGGTACATGGTTGGGCCCGGAGGTACCCGGGGCGAGAAAGGTTTTTCGACTGACCATGCCGATGAGGCCTGACAAGGAAACCATACCTACCGGTGACAGTACCTTTGACTCGATGGCTATCGTGGGGATACAGGCCGGGGTCATGTACATATGGATACGTCGGATTTCGAGTGTCAGAGCTACGCACTCGAGTTTTCGGATAGCGTATGATACGTACCTATCAGGGGGCCAGTCGTGCTGACAGCACCTGATAGTCCAGTATTTATGTGTTGATGCTAGACACTTGTTTCATGATATTTTTGGGTGTCGATGTTGGACACTCACTTTATATGAAACTTACTCGATACTGGATATTGGATATATGAGATATACTTAATATTGTACATTCAGGATATATGAGATTTACTTGACACTGTACATTCAGGATATATGAGGTTTACTTGATATTGTACATTCAGGATATATGAAACTTACAGGTTATGAGAGCCAATTTGGGGGCTGATTTGCAGAAATTTGGGATTTAGATTGTCTTGATGGACGTTGGTCCTGTCACGAGGTCAGGATTCCGTGAGAATGACATGTTTTATTCCATACTCCTCATTTATGTTATATGCATTGCTTCATGTATTAGTAGTACCTGATAAAGTACCTTTCATGACTGTTGCATATACATATTGTTATATTATTGATTCATGTATTAGTTGTACCTGCTAGAGCACCTTTCATGACTGTTGCATACATATGACCATTTATTGCTATCCGCTTGCATGTATTAGATTCGCGCTGTACGTGCATACTTGCGATTACCTGCATATGTTATTTACTATTCATGAGTTGGCAACTTAACCCCGTTGTGCCACAGTGTTTTGCAGGTAGTCCCTCAGGGCAGTCGCGGCAGGCTTTTCATCTTTCGTATCATCTTTCGCAGCGGATACCGCTTCAGCTGACTGCGTGCAGTTTTGCTATAGGTGGGTTTGCGGTTATTCGATGTTGCTTATTGTATATTCGTTGTATCAAGTACTCTCCATCTACCACTTTCATGTGTATGACTTAGAGACTTGATGTGAGGACGATATTGTATATTTTGGTGACTTGGATGCCTTTTATGCAGTTTTTACTTATATCGTCTTTTATTTCTTCGCTATGGCGTCGTATATCTGTTGTGGTGGTTGTTTTCCGCCGTTGGGCGTGGATTTGCTCCCGTTGGTGATACTTTACTTTATATTTATGTTGTACCCATTTTTGGGGTTAGTTTTTGCAAAGGAGGTGCTGCCAAAATTTTTAAGAAAGTAAAGTTGGACTTTAAAGAATTTGGTTTGAGATTTCAAAAGTTTTGAAAATGCTATTATCACTTACTACTTTTGATGGTTTAGATTGCTGGGTTTTCGGCTTACTTAAATTGCGTTACGCCTGTAGACGTTGCGTAGTTTAAGGGCCGTCACGTGCCAATTTCGTGTCGTGACAAAGTTGTTATCAGAGCGCTAGGTTTTACCTTTCGGAGTGTAGGATGACCTTGGTCTGATGGAGTAGGTAGCTTAAGCAGAGTGACGTAGCGTGTTTATGTCCGCGGCATACTCACGATCACGGTACTCCGCCTAAAGTGACCTATGTACAAATTGCTTGAAATTCCTTCCTTGATGATACATCCTTGTGATTCGATTTCCGTGTTCATATCGAATCCTATTTCCATTTTTAGCCTTTGCCGTCGATGACTATGAGGACACAGAGAGGTGCAGCGAGAGCCGATGTCAGAGTTGACTCGTGTGGGATGAGGATTGACCAGGATGGTACGCTCGCTGTACAGGAGCAGATGGATCCGCTTTCGATAGATCGTATCGCTAGGCTTGAGGCTTAGATGCAGGACTTGCGCCAGACGATGAGGTCTTTGGTTGAGGCCAGTAGAGCGCAGCGACAGGAGGTTGCCACCCCTGTTACCCAGTTGTTCCTTGCGGTCAGTACACAGCTTTTCGTCACTTACACAACACCAGTGGATGCAGCCCTAGTTGACGAGGCACGTCTTCCAGAGACTTTGGGAGTTCGAGGACCAAGGAGGGCTAGTACAGGTGTGTCAGCCCCGAGATAGAGGTTCAGTCGCCAAGATAGATTTCGTGACCGTCGCGAAAGTAGCAGAGGCTTAGGACGGGGACAGTCATTCAGCTCTCATCCTCAGGAGGGTCAGCAGTCATCGCGTGGATGTTTCTGGTGCGGGAGCCTTCATCACTTCATCAGGGATTGTTCCTTAGTACCGCGTCAGACCTATATTCAGAGAGGTCGGGGACGCGGAGGGTTTGTTTCGAGAGGACGGGTTGGCAGAGGAAGAGTTCTGTTAGTTGCAGGTAGAGGGCAGACACGAGAGTTTGCTTCTACTCATTGGGATGCGCGGGCGTCCAATACTGAGTTTTCAGGTATTCAAAATTTGTATGTTCTTTTGATTCATAGGTTTGTTTAGTTCGAGATCTATGCACTTTTTTGTTTTACACACTTTGTTCCATGGTTGGGCCGAGAGTTGTGTATGCTAGATCAGCCGTTGTTGTGTTAACTTCTGTCAGCGATTCTTTTGTTGCGCAATACGTATTTCAGTCATATGCCAATCGGATAGGAGATAGAGATTCGTCCGTCGTTTGGATCCTTCTTGAGATGTTGGATTTGACATTCTCCTATGCACGGACTGGTTAGCTACATTCTATGCATCTGTGGACTGCCGTGATGAAACAGTCAGTATTTGTTTCCCGGCGAGTCAGTTCTTGTTGTGCAGGGGGACAGTGGTGCCGCCATCACAGCTTGAATTCATCCTTTTCGCTAGTCGGCTTTTGAGGAGAGGATGTCGAGGATTCTTGTCTTCCATTAGTGATACCAAAGCCACTGTGGGTTTGTTGGACCGGGTTCCTATCGTGCGAGGGTTTTCCGACGTTGTTCCAGATGAGCCGGTGAAGCTTAGGGAGCTTAAGGATCTGCTGCAGAGTTGCTGGATAGGTGGGACTTATATATCCCAGTGTTTCTCTTTGGGGAGCTCTTATTCTGTTCGTCAGGGAGAAAGAAGACAGTTTGAGATTGTGTGTTGATGGATCGTCAATTGAACCGAGTTACAGTGCGGATAGGTATCCTTTACCTCGCATTGACGATTTGTTCGACTTGCTCCAGAGTGCGAGACATTTTCTAAATTTGTTTAGGATCAGGTCATTATTGGTTGCGGGTTCGGAGTGATGACATTCCGAAGACCGCTTTTGTGCGTGCTACGGGCAGTATGTGTTTTGGTGGTGTCGTTGGACTCACCAATGCCCTGGCAGCATTTGTGGATGTGATGAACCAAATTTCTTCAGGCCGTTCCTCAACCAATTTATTGTTGTGTTAGTGATGACATTCTGGTCTTTTCCAATGTGCCGTGAGGAACTTGAGCAGCACTTGAGGAATTGCTTGCAGACATGGGGAGAGTACCAGCTGTTTGCTAAATTCTCGGAGTGTTCTTACATGCTTGATTATGTTGACTTCCTAAGGTCATGTGGTTACGGGAGACGGTTTTCGTACGGACCCGAGGATGATCGTGGTCGTACAGCTTTGGTCCAGACTTGTAGCAGGGACAGAAGTCCGCAGCTTTTTGGGCTTAGCCGGTTTTTACCGCCGTTTTGTGCAGGACTGCTTATGTAGCACTGCACCGTTGACTGGGTTGACCAGGAAGGGAGTTCCTTTTCTTTGGACTGAGGCATGCATGCAGAGTTTTCGGCAGTTGAATACTCGGTTGACAACTGCACCGGTTCTTTCTTTGCTTTCTGGTTCGGGCGACTTTGTGGTTTAACTGTGGTGTTTCGCGAGTGGGGCTCGATTGTGTACTGAGGTAGCATGATAGAGTTATCGCTCATGCTTCCTAACAGTTGGTGGAAGTACGAGCAGGATATCCCATTCATGATCTGGAGATGGCCGCGGTGGTCGTGCGTTGAAGATCTGAGGACACTACTTGTGCGGAGAGTCGTGTCAGATTTTCACGGACCACTAGAGCATAATGTACATCTTCCTGTAGCGGGTTTTGGATTGTTGAGACATCGCCGTTGGATGGAGCTTGTGAAGGATTGTGATTGTGAGATCCTTTATTACCCGTGGCAAGGTGATTGTGGTAGCTGATGCTTGAGTCGTAGGCCCGGGATTAGCTTGTCCCAGTTGTGCGCAGTTCAGAGACAATCTTCTGCAGATTTACAGTTCTTGTGCGGTCGTGGAGTATAGCTTAAGTTCGCCTCTACTGAGGGGACAACTTGCTCATGTCCATGCCCGTCCACTTTTACTTAATCGTTTTCGTGAGGCACAACCCACCGATGCTCGTTGTCTGTGATACTTGAGCATGTTCGGCAGGGTAAAGATTCAGGGTCCTTGATTTGTGACCAGGGTGTGCTACGTTCCGGACTCGTTGGTGTGTACCTGATACTGATAGGTAGAGACGCGTGGTTCTAGGGCAGGCACATCAGTCATCTTTCTGTGTTCACCCCAAGTGCCACCAAGATGTAACGTGACTTGTGAGATAGTTACGGGTGGGCAGGGTTGAAGAGTGAAGTTTCGAATTCGTTTCGAGGTGTCTGTCTTGTTATGAGCTAAGGTTGAGCATCTGAGACCGGCTAGAGATTTGCAATCTTTAATCGTTCCGGAGTAGGAATGGGAGTAGATCTCCATGAATTTCATTGTGGTGTCTACCCAGGTTTAGACAGGGTGTGACTCCATTTGGGTGTTTGTTGTCCGGTTATGCTCAGTTTGCTCAGTTGTTCTTTATTAAGTTTGTGCATTTGCACGAAGTTCCTTCTTGCGTTGTATCCATTAGAGGCACTCCGTTCGCTAGCCGTCTTTGGCAGAAACTTCAGAAAGCCTTAGGTACTGGTTGAGCTTTAGCTCCGCTTTTTCCATCCGCAGGACGAAGGTTTGCGAGAGCGGGCTATACAGACTCTGGAGGATATACTTGTGCGTGCGTACTAATTGTTGTCGGCAGTTGGGATCGTCACTTTCCATTGTTAAGATTCTCCTTCGATAGTAGTTATCAGGAGACGTTCCAATTGGCAACCTTTAGGTTTTGTTCGGTAGGTCGTGTCGATCGCCAGTATGTTTTTCTGACTCTACGAGAGTAGGATTTTGGACCCAGCTAGTCATGAGACTACGAAAATGATCCAGTTGATTCAGGCCAGGATGAGAGCAGCCCAGTGCAGACAGAAGTCTTATGCCGACCGTGATGGTCGCAGATTTGAGTTCGCAGTGGGAGATCATGTATTCCTAAGGATTTTTCCGATGAAATGGCGTGTTGAGTTTGGGAAGCTTAGTCCCAGATTGTTGGTCCTTTGAGATCCTCGAGCGAGTTAGTTCCGTTGCCTATAATTTGGCACTTTCGCCCAGATTTTTGAGTATTCGCCCCGTATTCCTTGTGTCGATACTTCACAAATACCTTCATGACCTTTCTCACATGATTCAGCACCAGACCGTTCTTTTGGACGCGATCTTTCGTTCACCAGCAGCCGATAGTTATTATGGATCGGCAGGTGGAAAGACTTCGGTCAAGGGTCTTGCTATATGTGAAGGTTCTTTGGCGTAGCCATATAGTGAGGTGATCACTTGGGAGGCTGCGAGCGAGATTTGGGAGTTTTGTACTCATCTCTTTGAAGGTACTCTTAGTGAGAATTTTAAATTCGGGGACCGAATTTCTTTAAGGGGGAAGATTGTAACGTTTTAGAAATCGTTTTGCGAATTTTCCGTTTTTAGGGTAAAATAGTCGGTATTTTCCGTTTTAACCCTATTGTGATCAAACTTCTATATAGACTTGACAGCACCTAGTTTAGCTAGAATGAAGCTAGTGCACGGGCTTTGGGGGTCAATTGGAAGTTTTGGTTCACATTGATTTTTTTCCCTAATTAAATATTATTTGAAGTTGTTAATTATTAGTTGGTGTTTGAGCATTGTTTTTTGCCACATTTTCCTTCATGCTTTTCTTTCATGGCCGAAATCATCTTGGTGAGGTGGCACTTGTTTGATGAGTCACTTATTTCATTTATTGCGGGCATGGCTTCATAGTGAGGTGTTTTTAGGGACTCACTTATTCATTTATGGCATTTGTGATAAGTGTTGGTTGTGGTCACCACTTGGATTGCTTGGACTCACCCCCCCTCAATTCACAGTATACATATTTGTGGCCGGCCCCACCATTGATTGCAAGCAAGTTTTTTCTTTGCTTGATCAATTTCTTTTTTCCATTCACAGAGAGCAAATTTAGCTAGTGGCCGAGCACTAATTCATGGTGTGAGAAAATTTCCTTTGGAAAAATCCTTTGATCACTTGATATCATTCCATGGCAACTTCTTTAACCTTTCACCCAAATGCTTGGGTGTCTTGAGGCAAAGTATTCTACATTCTCTCTACCTCAATCTCGGACTTGTCGGCTAGCAAACTTGAGTTTCAAATCAAATTTGGAGGTATAAAACCCTAACCCTAATCTCTTTGTTGTTCTAATACTTTAATTAGCTTATTAGTTGTTAAAATTAATCTATTTAATTGCATGTTTAAAATTCTAGAAATGGTTTGTGGATAATTAATTAGGGTTTTGATTAGTGAATAGGTTAATTGTTAGTTTTAATCAAAAGAAAACTTAACCTACTTGCTAGATTTGTTAAATGATATTTTCCTAATTATCAAATTAGCTTAATTACAAACTAGACTTTTACTAAATCCTAATTAAGTAAGATTAAAATTCTATTATGGGTTTGTATGGTTTAATCTTGCTAATTAGTGATGTTTGTAAATTCTAATTTGGTAAAAAGTTGTTGTTTGGTGCTAAAATAATATATATTGCTTACTAGATTTCGGTAAGTTTAGGCGTTGGTTTCTTTTGACGTTGCGACGTTATTTATATTAGATTCCACCTTTATTATTGTGTTTTGAATGCGTGATCGGTACGATCAGGGTCTAGGCTTGGTAGTTGTGTCGCTTTGCGTTCCTAGCTAGGGTCGTGCCGATTTCGTTCGTGTCTTTGTGTAGCTTTTGCTCTTGAGTTGGTTTCGTAGTGTCTCTACGCGCGTTAGCCACTTGAAGAGCACTTGAGAGTGTGTTTGGAGTTGGTGCGTCGGTCAAACATAGTTGGTATGTGCTATTGATCGATTGCTAATATACACTTGTTATATTGTTATATGCTTTCAGGATCGCAGGCGGGGACTTCGGGCGCTGCGAACAGAGGAAAGCGAGTGGTTGGCTCTACTTAGCCAGGATGGTTGGTGAGTAGATTTAACATCTACAGGGGGATCGCCCGCATGACGCTATGCTTCTGAGCTTGATCAAATGACATGACTATTAGTTAGATGTATACGGATATTGACTGTGCATGTATACCTTTGTTGCTTATCTCATTTCGTTGTGTATGGACTTATTATTAATGAGATACAACACTATTATTGACGGTTCATGTTTCACGAGCACTAATTGTATGCTACACACGCACCGTCAATAATTGCCATGACACGCACAACACCTATACATATGTGATATTGTATTGTTTAGGCACATTGAAATATGATCCTTATTTTCCTTGGCACATATGATAGTAGCATACCTGTATTCCTACAAGCTTACACATATGCCCTGCTATGCCCACATACTTATATGTATACCGTGCATACATACTTACATGTATACTCACTTACCTAGTTAGGGCTACACATACCTATGTGGTATTGTTTTGTCATTGACGTCGGGTCATTGGTTCTTATGCGTTGGCGCATATGATAGGTAGTATACCTTGCCATGCCTACATGCTAGTTACCTATATACCCATATGGTATCGTACCATTAGTGACATGTATATACACATATGAGACATAGCTACATGTACAGCTTGCATACCTACTTACACATATACCAGGTGGGTATTACATCATTATTGATAGGTAGATACACATATCTTGCTATTTCGACATGGTTACGCATACCTGGCTATAGCTACATGTTCACCTTTATTTGATGTTGTATGGACTTGGAGGAAATTAGGAACCGCATGATATATATATTAACTTGTTGCAGTTAAATAGCGGTTTTTCTTTTATATGCTCATATTATTGTTTCATGTTGCATATATTACATCCATGGATTTCATATTATGTTCTCTGATATTCTTACTCCTAAGTATATATAACAGTGGAATGGGACGCTGTTATATATGCCTATATACATATATTAGTGGAATATGACGCTAATACATGTGTATTGATTCATGCATTTATACTTATTCATTACTTGATGTTTTCTGGATTTGAGGACCGTGGTAGTTTCATGAAATTATGCATTATTTGAAAAACCCGGTTTCTCTTGATATGATATTTCAGTATCCTCCATGAGATTTCTCGGTTCTGAGATGGTGATATATATACCCGACGCGAGGAGTGCAGTGGGCCGTGTGCGGGTACATGGTGGGGCTCGGAGGTACCCAGGGCGAGAAAGGTTTTTCGACGGACCATGCCGATGAGGCCTGACAGGGGAACCATACCTACCGGTGACAGTTTCTTTGACTCGATGGGTATCGTGGGGATACAGGCCGGGGTCATGTACATATGGATACGTCGGATTTCGAGTGTCAGAGCTACGCACTCGAGTTTTCGGATAGCGTATGATACGTACCTATCAGGGGGCCAGTCGTGGTGACAGCACCTGATAGTCCAGTATTTATGTGTAGATGCTAGACACTTGTTTCATGATGTTTTTGGGTGTCGATGTTGGACACTCACTTTATATGAAACTTACTTGATACTGGATATTGGATATATGAGATATACTTGATATTGTACATTCAGGATATATGAGATTTACTTGACACTGTACATTCATGATATATGAGGTTTACTTGATATTGTACATTCAGGATATATGAAACTTACAGGATATGAGAGCCAATTTGGGGGCTGATTTATGGAAATTTAGGATTTAGATTGTCTTGATGGACGTTGGTCCTGTCACGAGGTCAAGATTCCGTGAGAATGACATGTTTTATTCCATACTCCTCATTTATGTTATATGCATTGCTTCATGTATTAGTAGTACCTGATAGAGTACCTTCCATGACTGTTGCATATACATATTGTCATATTATTGATTCATGTATTAGTTGTACCTGCTAGAGTACCTTTCATGACTGTTGCATGCATATGACCATTTATTGCTATCCGCTTGCATGTATTAGATTCGCGCTGTACGTGCATACTTGCGATTACCTGCATATGTTATTTACTATTCACGAGTTGGCAACTCATCCCCGTTGTGCCACAGTGTTTTGCAGGTAGTCCCTCAGGACAGTCGCGGCAGGCTTTTCATCTTTCGTATCATCTTTCGCAGCGGATACCGCTTCGGCTGAATGCGTGCAGTTTTGCTATTGGTGGGTTTGCGGTTATCCGATGCTACTTATTGTATATTCGTTGTATCCTGTACTCTCCATCTACCACTTTCATGTGTATGACTTAGAGACTTGATGTGGGGACGATATTGTATATTTTGGTGACTTGGATGTCTTTTATGCAGTTTTTACTTATATCGTCTTTTATTTCTTCGCTACGGCGTCGTATATCTGTTGTGGTGGTTGTTTTCCACTGTTGGGCGTGGATTTGCTCCCGTTGGGGATGCTTTACTTTATATTTATGTTGTACCCATTTTTGGGGTTAGTTTTTACAAAGGAGGTGCTGCCAAAATTTTTAAGAAAGTAAAGTTGGACTTTAAAGAATTTGGTTTGAGATTTCAAAAGTTTTGAAAATTCTATTATCACTTACTACTTTTGATGGTTTAGATTGCTGGATTTTCGGCTTACTTAAATTGCGTTACGCCTGTAGACGTTGCGTAGTTTAAGGGCCGTCACGTGCCAATTTTGGGCCGTGACATGGATGAAGAAGTTCATAACTGAACTTGGTGTGATTCCATCCATTGAGTATCAAATACCTTTGTATTGTGATAACAATGGAGCGGTGGCTTTGGCCATGGAACCCAGGTCCCATCAGCGATCCAGGCTTATTCTGAGGCGGTATCACCTGATCCGGAAGATAGTTGATCGCCGGGAGATCAAGGTCAGGAGAGTTGACATGAAGAACAACACAGCGGATCCACTCATGAAGGCCATTCCCCAGATACAGTTCGAGAGACTCTTCGGGATGTTGCGTATGCGATACTACAACAGCTGGCCCTAGTGCAAATGGGAGATTGTTAGTTGTATGTATGCCCTAGAGGCCATTATTGTACATATGATGTATATTAAGTGGATGCTTGGACATATATAGAGAGTACTTTCTTGCTCGATATGATAGTATGCTATCTGGTTGCTCTTTTTCTTAACATGTATACTTGTCTCTTGATACTGTCTCATGGTTACATGTTGGTAAAGCCCTTAGGATGTGTACTTGACTACCAGGATTTTAATGCAGATCATACTAGTGGGGCCATGATAGTCCATAAGTTTATCCTTTAATGTTCCTAGTCGTGGGTGTATCGAGACAGGGCATCGATATACCAGAGTAGACTAGCGTATACGCTTCTCGACCCATGAGATGGGCGATGGATGATCCCATATCCATTGGTGTTTGACATCAGATATGGTATACGAGTGCTCAGTGGAGACTGGGTACACTGGACGGACTCGCAGAGAACTTCTAGATGGTATTATACCTGAGTCAGATAGCAGTTCTCTGGTGACACTGGTACAGGTTAGTCTGTAGACCCGAGATCGTCATAGTGTCTTGTGTGATTCCCACTGTGCTTTGAGTTCCACCTTACCACGTTCAAGAGGACGTGCAAAACGGTGGTTTTTGGGTACAGTCCCGAGTCACATGGAGGCAATGAGTGATAGGAGGGGATTTCGTCTCTCCCGGTATTGGGGGTTGATGTCGTGTTATGCTCGATTGGGTATAACTGGAAATCCCTGGTCAGGGCTGATTTAGAGATTTACTGGTAAGTGTTATCAGTAGTTTCTCGACCCATTATGAGACTCATATCGGCATGACTTATCGAGTTATTGGGGTCTGACGTTTACCACCCCTAGACTAGATATGCGACATCTCAGACGAAAAGACCGGACTGTACGGTAGTGTTACTAACAGGCTTTACAGGAGCTAGAGCAGGCTTGCTTGTTGATTTTCTGATCGCTCAATACCCAAGTAGCCGTTACGTCCAGCTAGTACCGCTGACGGCTTGTGGGTGCTTGATATGATCATCACCTACTGCTGGCGTATTGACAAGTCTTTAGAGTACTACACAGAGGTTTTACTGGCTCAGGCAAAACGAAGTAGGAGCATATATGTGATATGTGCGGGACCGAGATTAATACGAGTATGAGACACCGTATTTTATTCTCACGATATTTGTATCGTTCGGTTATATGTGATATAGCCGGGTTATCGAATCAAGTGTTGATTCGATAAGTTGGTACACATAATATTTGCCGGTTATATGTGATATAGCCGGATTATTAAATCAAGTGTTGATTTGATAATTTAGTGTATAATTGTATATTTGATATACTGGTTTATATTAACTAATATTAGCTCACTTAAGCATTTATTTTTCTCACATGTGCACACTTAATATATATGTGATATATATTAATTGTGTTTTATTATGTGTCATGGTTGATGATACATGCACTACGGGTGTATAAGACTTACACCATGATAAAGATAATGTAGGGTTTATTTATGTATTGTAATTCAATTATTAGTTGGAAATTTTTCACATGGCATGAAGCTTTGAGAAGATTGGAGAACCATTGACTTAGTCCACTAGTTTTGTCTTACACTAGATATTTGTTAACCCAACCATTATCTAAACTCATGGTTAAGTCTCTACATGAGTAATATTAGATATTTTCTCACCTATGGTTTCCATTCACTCTCACAACATTATCTCTTTTCATCTTCTTCTTCAAGCTCAAGAGCTCTCTACCTTTTGAGCAAGTGAGAAATATTAGTGAGAAAAACAATTCTAAAGTGAGCAAATATCCTACTTCATCTTCCTCTACTAAATTAGCACTTTAGTATAGGGTGTTAGCTTCACTAATCTCTCATTAGTGAAGTAGTCGCTTGGGTTAGTGTCTCCTCGACGTAGATCATCTTCGGCCTCGAAGACTTCAAGCAAGTTCGTTCCTTTCTTCTTGTGAAGCCATGCTAGAGTCTGGTAGATCACTACTTGGAGTGAAGGGACTACTACATGGAGCTATTGAAGTGAAGGACCGGTCTACAAAGGTTGTATTCCTAGTTCACTTAGTTGTAAAGTAGTTTACAATATATTTCGTATGATTCTCTAGTTAAAGATTCTAGTTTAGGGTTCTTTAAAACGACAAAAGTTTGAAAATGGCATGGACGATGCTTCCCGAAACCTTGCTGTCGTTCATAGGAACCCTACAAGCACAACACAGAATATCAACATGAATATTAAGTTCACAAACCCGTTTAGTTGAATATATAGCAACTAGTCGGGTTGTACAACTCATTAATATTCACGGTCCCAGATATCATCAAATGTACTGATAAACACACAGTTAAAATTTCGATCGACAAAAAGTTTCCCAAATTGGCCCCAAATGCAAAACTAGCACTTAAACAAATCTGGACCAAAACAAAATATACCAAGAATCGTATTTCCATGAACTAGAGCCCCAGAAAAAAATTTGGGGCACTGTAGCCAAAAAAGAGTCGCGGTTCCTCCGCAAAATGTGCCATTTGCCTTGGGTTCCGCGGCGGAATTTTGGAGTTAAGTACCCAAATTTTTTTCTTAGCTCTAGTTTTGCCTGCTCATATTTTTAAGATACCCAAAACTTTTTTTTGAACAACTTTGAAATTCGACAGCAAGCAAACTAATATGGAAATATGATTCGGAAAATTTGTCGATCGATATTTTAACCTTGTGTAAACTAGCTAGTATTAGTTTATGGGAGGCTTTGATACCGTGTTGGTTTTTGCCGGCGCCCTGGCCATCTACCGTGGCCGATGCGGAACAAAAATGGGCGTTTAAAAATTGTGGCGCAAACAAAACCCGCCCATGATCTAAACCATAAACCTATACTAGCAACTAATAAAGAGTCTAGCTAAAGGGTTAAAGTGATTATACTAAAAGAACTAAGTCCTTCGGTCTTCCATCAACTTCCTTATCTCCTTGAGGCGTACTCGAATGAACTTGGCCGCCGGTCTTCCTCCGTCGAAGATGATCCACCCTAAGGATGTAGCTTATGGCTCTAGTTCCACGTCAAAAGCAGGTGAAGCTACTAGGGATTCTAGGTTGCTAATCTAGAAAGCCTAGGATGTAGTGTGTGTTCTAAATGTTTATCTATCTCATCTTACCTCCTCTCATGATTCTTAACACATGAGAGGGTTGAGAGGAGGTGGAAGATGAAGGTGGATGGAACTCAAGAAAATCAAGAGAGGGAGTGAAGCAAAAATGGTGAGAGTTCTAATCTCAAGTGAGAAAATATTGAACCATCCATTGAGAAAGAAAATCAAATGCTAGGTTTCATAATTTTTTTTTTCAATAAAATATCAAGCCCATACCTGAATAGTATGCAAAAATTAATTAATAATTCATTTGTAGCATGGTCCTCACCATGCTCCCATCAAGTCTTTGCCACCTCATAATCCATTTAATATAAATGGTCAAACCAATATGAGGTGTCCACCTTCTAGAATGTTTTCTGGAAAAATACGGATTATATTCTACTATATATACATACCTGTATTCGTACCGAAACACGAATACCCGAAGAGATAGAATAACACAAAGAACATAATACTAGAATATACATATCAAAATATATATATGTAAATTATTAAATCAATACCTGATTTAATAGTCCGGCTCAAACCCGAGCCGGCTAGTATTATCAACTGTCCGATCAAAAGTCCGGGTACATAGTACAATCAATCGATCGGAACCTTGCACGTATCCAATATGGCTACTAAATCGTTTCGCCAGAACCAGGAAAACTTTCTGTGTGGGACTCTAAAGACTCATCAATACGCTAGCAGTGGGTTTAACTACAAGCACGTCAGCGGCACTAGCTGTACGTAACGACTATCCGGGTATTGAGCGAAAGAAAAGCCGACGACCAAACTCATCCGAACCCCTACTGAGCCTGTCCATGACAATATCCATACAGTCCAGTCTATTCGTATAAGAGTATCGCATATCGAGTCTAGGGGGTAGATAAAGTCAGACCCTTAATAACGCGACATTTCGTGTCGGTATGTAGCCCGTTACCCAGTGAGAAACTACTGATCCAAATCAGTAATTCTCGTCCACCTTGGCCAAGGATTTCTGGTGATGGGTACTGTAGGGTGTTTTTCGTCACCCCATTGACATGGGAATACGCGCGCGCTTGTCAAGCGTACTGCAGATTCCTCCTGCCTAGGGTAGGCGGGGGTGTAATGATTGTGGGGATCCAAATCTCCGGCAGCCGCAAACTAAGCTGCCGTTAATTACCCCTCGCCTTTGGAGCGAGGGAACCACCGACTGACGGGTTAAACTGGTCATGCGAACTCAATATGCAGTGTACGTGTGTTTTGTTTTGGAGGGGGCTTGGGTATATCGGGAGCCACGCAGTGTTTTTACGGGGGTCCCGCTACCCGGATAGCGGGCTAGAGGTCATGTGAACCAAATTTTTTGAGGGGGATAGTGTTGTAGAGTATGTGTGTATGTATATATGTATACATATGTATATATATATATGTATATATATATATATATAAAAGGGGGAAAAGGCATTCAAAGGATGCGTGGGGCCAGCGCCAGCGCTTTGAGCGCAAGAGCGCTCGCGCACCACGTGGGCGCTCGGGCGCTAGCGCTTTGGGCGCTTGGGCGCTAGCGCTTTGAGCGCTAGAGCGCCACGTGTCAGCACGTGGGCGCTCGGGCGCTAGCGCTTTGGGCGCTAGCGCTTTGGGCGCTAGAGCGCCACGTGTCAGCACGTGGGCGCTCGGGCGCTAGCGCTTTGGGCGCTAGCACTTTGGGCGCTACCGCTCTGAGCGCAAGAGCGCTAGCGCACCACGTGTCAGCACGTGGGCGCTCGGGCACTACGCTTTAGGCGCTAGCGCTCTGAGCACAAGAGCGCTAGCGCTTTGAGCGCTAGCGCACCACGTGTCAGCACATTGGCGCTCGAGCGCTAGCGCTTTGGGCGCTAGCACACCACGTGTCAGCACGTGGGTGCTCTGGCGCTAGCGCTTTGGGCGCTAGCGCTCCGAGCGCAAGAGCGCTAGCGCACCACGTGTCAGCACGTGGGTGCTTGAGCAGCAAAAGGGACTTGGTCCCTGCAATGGGAGTTGTACTCCCAGAAAGGAGCACTTATTATTCTGTGTGTGTGTGTGTGTGTGTGTGTGTGTGTGTGTGTGTGTTTGTATGAGGAGTTAAACTCATAGGATGTTTTGAAGCTGATGAAGAGGGTTCTTCTTTGGAGCCCTGGGTCTTCCCAAAAATCGGGTTCTCGGAGATGGGCCTCCTTCTTCCTCCTCTGTTGGCAGGATCTTGAAGATCAAGAGATGTGAGATTTTAAAAATCTCTTCTTTTTGAGTTCT
Organism: Agapanthus africanus; assembly: GCA_030015575.1. Taxonomy (NCBI): domain Eukaryota; kingdom Viridiplantae; phylum Streptophyta; class Magnoliopsida; order Asparagales; family Amaryllidaceae; genus Agapanthus; species Agapanthus africanus. Next base: position 451,406,911 of record CM057346.1, on the reverse strand, counting down.
GATGGTAGATCCAAGTTCCCCTTTATGGGTTTTGTGGTGAAAAACTATTTAGTTTTGAAAAAGAAAGAGTAAAACTCTTGATTTAATTCAAAAGAAAGAAGAAGGTTTTAGAACCTTGAGGAAGGAGAAAGAGGCACAGGCCCTAATTTTTTTTGGGAATGAATAGTCTATCTTTTATTCATCATCATGTTGTCTTATATAGGCTTACACATTTACATATAGCCCCTTGGGCTTTACAAAATGGCATTTTGCCCATCCCATGGTTCTTGTGCCATTTCTTTTTGCACATAAGCCATGGGCTTAGAAAAAATTGGTTTTATGCCCATTTTGCATACATTCATGCACAAAAAATTACATCAAAATTATTCGTTGCATGATTTTTATTTTGGTATGGCGGAAAGCCGGACGCTTCGTGTTCGGGCTCGACCGGGCATTGGCCCACTTGCTTGGGCTTGGGCCCACCTGGCTTGGGGTTGACCTTGACTTTGACTTGGTCAGCCGGGGTGCAAATTTTGACCCCAACAAAGAGCCCCCATCAATAAATGCACACCACATATGTGAGTCATGTGCAAGAGATTGATGGATCTTCTTTCGCGTAGAGGCGACTTGCTTTGGTTCCCACTTTTTGGGATGCACTACCCTTTTTACGACGTGGACGGTCGGTGCTTGACGCGTCTCCGAGACGGAGTGTCCATGGTAGACGTTTCCCTAGCCCGAAGCGATCTGGTTCTTGCTTTGTAGAAAGCCTGCACTGCCCTTTTTGCGACATGGACGATCGATGCTCTGATCCGGAGTGATTTGGATCCCGATTTGTGGGAAGCTTGCACTGCCCTTTTTGTGACATGGACGGTCGACGCTCTGATCTGGAGCAATTTGGTTCCCGATTTGTGGGAAGCCTGCACTGCCCTTTTTGTGACATGGACGGTCGAGGCTCTGATCCGGAGCGATTTGGTAGACGTGCCCATAGCACGGAGTGTCACTGGTCGACGTTTCCCCGAGGCGGAGTGTCTGCTTGACGTTTCCCCGTTACAGAGTGTCTGCTTGACGTTTCCCTGTTACGGAGTTTCGTTGTTTGACGTTTCCCTGTTACAGAGTGTCTGTGTTGGACGTTTCCACGATACAGATGTTAGTGTATATGCCCTAGAGGCCATTACTGTATCATACTAGTATGTATATTACTTGATGGAAGCTTGGGATATTCACAGTTGTATATAAAATCTTGCTCGAAATGGTAGTATGCTACTTGGTTTGTCTCTACTTTAATATGTGCATGTGTTTCTTTTAGCATATCGCTGATATACATATTAGTAGAGCCCTTAGGATCTTTGCTTGATTACCAGCGTGGTGATGGCGCTCACACTCGTGGGAGCTGGGTGATCTATAAGCACATCCTTATACAGGTCCCTAGTCGTTGGACTATCGAGACAGGGCATCGATACTCCGGAGTAGACTAGCGTATGCGCTTCTCATCCCAGCGTGGGAGACGGTCTGTCGCACAGCCGTCAGTATGTCGTACTTGAGATAGTATGCGGGTGCTCGTTAGGTTACGAGTACACTGGACAGGACTCGTCGGGAACTGTTAGTTGGTATTATACTTATCGTCAGTTATCAGTTCCCAGGTGACATGAGTACAGCTTAGTACGCTGACTTGACACTGTCACTTCGCCTCGAGTGTGTTCCCACTGCACTTTGATTGCTACCCTACCACGGCTCAAAGGAGTCGTGCAAACAGGTAGTTTTTGGGTGCAGTCCCGAAGCACTTGGAGGCAGTGACGGTTAGACAGGATTCGTCTCTCCCGGTATTTGGGGTTGACATCGCGCTGTGTCTAGGAGAGCCATTACACGAGTAGTCCCTGGCCAGGGCAAGCGAGATATACTGGTAGGTTTCCAGTGTTATCTCAGGGTGTTCTGGGCTACACTCCGACACGACTTGTACCGCTATTAGGGGACTGACGTTCACCGCCCCCAAGGCCCACCATGCGATGTATCAGACGAACAGACTGGACTGTACGGCGACTGTCACATACAGGCTCAGTAGGAGTTCCGATGGGGTTCACCTCGTCAGTCTTCTTATCGGCATCTACCTGGGGACCGTTACGTACAGCTAGTGCCGCTTGCGGTCTGTGGTTGAACCCACTGCCAGCGTAGTGTCGAGTCTTTAGAGTCCCACACAGAGGGCTATTCGCCTATGGGCAAAACAGAGTAGAGGTCGCATGGTTTTGCGACAGGGTTCGTTCTCATCCGCGCACTTGTGCACGTTTGGAGTCCGGACGGATATTACTAGCGGGCTCTGGTTTGAGCCAGATACTGGTATATGTTTTGGGGTTGATTTTATCTCATAGTATTCATGTTCCTCGGAACAAGAATGCGGGTGTGTATGCACAGTTGATTGAGGCGGAGGAAGAGGATTTTCATTAGGGTTTCGGAACGGGTGCGTATGCACAGTTGACAGACGTCTTTTTCCAAACCCTAATGAAATTATGATATATCAATTAATAATATTAATTAAATGAAATTGTGTCATGGTTGGGTTTGTTGACTTGTTGACCAAGGTTGACTAGTTGACCAAGGTGGACTAGTTGACCATGGTTGAAACTTTGACTATCATCATTACATATCAAAGATGCTCTTTGATTCTAGCAAAACCATTTAATGTGTGTAATGATAATTGTCATTTCAAACCATCCATCAACTATTTCATTTTGATTATTATTATTATTTTGATAATTCATTTGATATCATGTTATGGTTGTAAAAAAAGCATTTTCATTCTATCATAACACTTCTCTCTCCTCTCTTCTTCTTCCTCCTCCTCTAGTTCAAGGAGCTCCCTTCTCATGTGTTGAGAATCCATCTCCTTGAGATAAAAACACCCCAAAGCCACTCTCTACTCACTCTAGGGTTAGAGGTTTAGCAAGCCAAAGATCCTAGTTCACTCAAAGTTCGAGAAAGAGCCCGAAGGTTGAACCCTCAGGTGGATCCATCTTTGACGGAAGAAGGCGACGAGGAAAGCACCATCAACCCCTACAAAGGTTTCAAGAAGAAGGAGTTCAAGTTAGGTATAACCTCTTTTCCGAGTAGCTAACTCTCTTTAGCTTTCTTGCTAGTTTAGTTTGGAAAAGATCCCGACTTTGTTAGTCCATGTTGCCCCATGCGCTAAAAATTTGTTTTTTATACCGTTTCCGTCTCCCCGCAAGAACCGGGGTTGGCAACGTGGACTTACAGTGGTATCAGAGCCTTACTAAACTTAAACTAGTTTAGTAGTAAAGTGTATGGAAGTTCGATCAGAAAAATCGCAAAAACCGGAAAATCAAAACCCTAACTTTCTGTTGAAATTTTTTGTGCTCTAAAAATAAAAAGTTTTACTCCTAAAATCGGCTCAGGGTTTTGTGAAAACACCCACCAAAAACGGTTGCCTGATTCCCTCAAACCACCGCGGTTCCGCGGCGATAGGTATGCATTTGCCGCGGAACCGCCGCCGTTTGGGATCCTCTCGTGATCGTGTTTTGTGCAGTGTTCTTCTGGTAGGGTTTTGGGATTTTTCAGATGGTTTATTTGTGCCCAGGTTTTCCAGAAAAGAAATTTGTTTTTGGGGGCCTGTAAATCCGTATTTTTATCGAACTTCACTACACTTTAACTATAATGGTTATATATGTGATGTTTATATGTATTGAACGTCGGCTAATCGCTATATGTCGATTAGTCGGGGTTATACATATCTGTGATCTGTGTTTGATGATGGTTTGTGTATATGAATGCGTTGGACTGTCGCGGGTGAATAGCCGGGGTGGATGTGACATGAGTGTTTCTTTTTCTTTCATTCATTGTAAAATGTAAATTGATGTAATATTATTATTTGTATGGCCGCACAACCGGGTCGGGGTTGTAGCCGTCATTGTATAATTCTTTTTACTATTTTTGCTCCTAGGATAGACCCATGGAGGGGTGCACAAACTACCGGGTATCTCGAAGTGCCGAGTGGCCTACTCACGGCGTTGAGGGAGGTTGCTCCACTTCGGGTACTTGGCGGGTAGTTTGCCGCACCCGCAGGGGTCTTGGGTGGGGTATTGGTTATTCACCGCGACCGTGTAATCCGCTTTTCGTTGCAGGCTCGAAAGGATTGCGGATTCCTAGTATATCCAATGTATTCATCTGTGATCTGTAATGTCTATCATTGCTATATATTTATAACTATTTAGGCGTTGCTTATGTTTTACAGCCGCGCTACCCCAGCCCCCGCTCTGTCGTTAGTTAAGTAACCTAACGGGTGATGACGGGGCCTCGTGGCGAATGCGAATGGCATAAGCGTACGTCATATTTTGGTTATTTTCTGCAATGGTAGGATTAAATGATGGGACGCATTAAAAGAACTAATGCAAGAATATCACGCATTAAAAGAACTAATGCAAGATAATAAACCAAGCATAAGTTGATTGGAACACTTTGAAAACCACTCGGTTCTTTTCAAAACTAAACTTTTAAAACGCGGAGCTTGAACCACTCCTTTTGAAAGCTATCTCGTTCCATCGATTATATCAAGTTCACTACGTTCACGGTTTCGCCAAAACCATCCGTAGCCCTCCATCATTTCAGTTAAATATTCGGTAGTATTCAAGCTATGTATTTTGACCTCACGCCAAGGCATAGTGATTGGTAGCTGCCGGATATTTATCTGTTGCATAGATAGAATGCGTTGGTTTGAGACAGTCGTACTACCATTTTGGCCTACGTCAAGGGTAGGTATGGGTAGGTTCAAATTAACCAGGATAATGATGGGAAGAACTTGACATGTGACTTATGAAATTTTGACCTCACGCCAAGGTCATAAGAGCATGGGGCAAAAATCCACATCGGGAGTTTCATAAGTACTGAAACTTGCTAGCGCTGCATACCATTTGGAGTGTGATAATTCTGGTAGGATTCCTTCGGTTTTATCACGCGATGATATTTGGATCCCGATCCTACTGTGAGTATATGCTACTCCTCGGGAAAACTCTCACTTAACGATCAATGCTATAAACTTAGTAGGTGTCTAGAAAGGTGTTAGCGGGGCTACGCCCACAGAGAAAAGATGTTACTTAATTAAGGAACTTCGCGAAAGCGTTGGAAAACCTCCCTCGAAGTACCGACACTGGCCTGGCTGAACGGTTAAGCAAGTATTGTACGGTGAGAGTGATCCTGACTAATCCTTTCTTTACGGTTTGAGAAGGGATTCGAGAGACAGTGGGAGCCATCCAGTTTAGACAAACTAAAAACCACTCTAAACTTGCAAGAGCATCATGCTAAAGTGTTTCTTTTCTCTCTCCTAATTGCAGCGACCATTCAACATGACCGGACTTAAGTTATTACTAGATAAAAACATATTGACATGGCCAAACTACAAAGATTGGCTCAGGAATGTCAAGATGGCAATCACTTACGACAAGCTGGGGTATCTCCTTACCACCAAAGCTCCCTCTGTCCCAGGTCCCAAAACCAGTGTCGCGGATAGGGAAATCCGTAAGACCTGGGAAATAGATTGCGCGAAGGCCAAATGCCTCGTACTTGCCTCGATGGACAACGAACATCAGAGGAGGTACGAGAATATGGACCTAGAGTCCATATTTCTTCATACAAAAGAACTGTATGGAGAGCAGTCTCGTATCGCCAGATACGAAGTGTCGAAGAAGTTGTTTTCGGCAAGGTTGGCCGTCAGATCATCGGTAGCGGAACACGTGCTTAAGATGATTGGCTACATAGAGGAGCTCGCGGAACTTGGGACCACGTTGGAGAATGAGCTCTATACGGACTTGATTCTTCAGTCCCTTCCTTCCACTTACGCCCAGTTCATCCTGAATTTCAACTTGCAAGAAAAAGAAGTTGAACTTTCAGAGCTCCTCAACATGCTGAGGAGTGCAGAGGGCACCCTACAGAAAGGTAGGGAGACATCCACTTTGTTTGTAGGAGGATCTTCCTCTTCTAGGTCCAGGGCGAAAGCCAAGGACAAGAAGAAGAAAGCCCCCGCCAAACCAAGAGGCGGTGTCAGTAAAGTGGATACGAAGGGAAAAGGAAAGGCAAAAGCAACAAAGGTAGCGGGGAAGCTTGTAGGGAAAGAAGAGTGTTTTTACTGTCACAAAAGTGGACACTGGAAACAGGATTGCACGGCTTGGAAGGCCAGAACCCATGATCTGAAGCAAGTTGCGGCTTCAGCTTCAGGTGTGTACGTTATTGAAAACTGTCTATCAATAAACTCTACGTCCTGGGTATTGGATACCGGATCAGGATCTCATATCTGTAATTCTTTGCAGGCGTTGAGAAAGCGTAGAGTTTTAAAGACAGGTGACATGACCCTCAAAGTTGCAAACGGTGCTAGCATGGATGCTGAGGCCGTGGGGGACTATCACCTGGGATTGTCGGATGGACACTTTTTGGTTTTGCGTAGTTGTTATTATGTACCAAATGCAACCTGTAATATCATTTCTGTATCTTTATTATCTAAAGAAGGTTATGAATTTACATTTGTAAGTAATGTAGTGAACATTCACCTTAATCAAGTTTTGATTGGGTCAGGTACATTGAACAACGGTATATACGTGTTAAACCAACCACAGATTTTCAATGTCCAGAATACACACAAAAGAAAGTCTCCAGAAATCAATAAAACTTTTTTATGGCATTGTAGACTGGGTCACATCAATGAGAGAAGGTTGACTAAGTTACATACCGAAGGATATTTGGATCCGTTCGAATATCAATCGTATGCAACTTGTCAATCCTGTCTCAAAGGAAAGATGACAAAGACTCCGTTCACTGGACACAGAGTAAGAGCGAGCGAGCTCTTGGGACTCGTACACAGCGATGTGTGCGGTCCAATGTCTACACATGCGCGAAGCGGTTATTCTTACTTCATTACTTTTACGGATGATTTCTCAAGGTTCGGGCATATCTTCTTGATGAAGCATAAATCCAAAGCTTTTGAAAAGTTCCAGGAATATAAGAATGAAGTAGAAAAACAAACAGGCAAAAGTATCAAGGCACTGAGATCTGATCGAGGTGGTGAATACTTGAGTGCCGAGTTCCTGGGTTACTTAAAAAAGAGAATGGAATTCTCTCTCAGCTTACTCCTCCATACACTCCGCAACATAACGGTGTATCGGAGAGACGGAACCGAACCCTATTGGATATGGTACGGTCCATGATAAGTAACGCTGAGTTGCCGCGATCATTCTGGGGATATGCGCTAGAAACAGCTGCATACCTTTTGAACCGAGTTCCCACTAAGACTGTGCCTACCATACCATATGAGTTATGGAGTGGGAAGAAACCCTATCTTCAATACTTGAAGATTTGGGGATGTCCAGCTTATGTCAAAAAGCAGCATACAGACAAACTCGAGGCACGCTCAGTACTGTGCAAGTTTGTGGGATACCCAAAGAACTCCAGGGGGTATCTTTTCTATTACGCAGAGGAACAAAAAGTCCTTGTTTCTCGTAATGCCCATTTTTTGGAACATCAGTTCTTAGAAAAAGAAATAAGTGGGAGCGCAATAGAACTGGAAGAAATTCCAGAACCACAAGCTATTACTGAAAGCTTAGTAGAACCAGAGGGTTCGAAAGATCAGGACATTCCCACGCCACTCCACAGGAGTAGTAGGCAGTCTCGTCCGCCCAAGAGATACTACGGTTTTCTCATTGACGGGGATAGAGAGGATTGCATCATAGATTTTGATGAGCCTACTAGCTTCCAGCAAGCCATTCAGAGCGTCGACTCGGTAAAATGGCTGGATGCAATGCGGACCGAAATGGAGTCCATGTACACCAACAAAGTATGGACGTTGGACATTGCTCCAGATGGGGTAAAACCCGTAAGATGCAAGTGGATCTTCAAAAGGAAGATTGGTGTAGATGGACAGGTAGAGACCTATAAAGCTAGACTGGTTGCAAAGGGTTTTCGTCAGCGACCTGGTTTGGACTATGACGAAACTTTTTCTCCAGTAGCTATGCTGAAATCCATTCGGATCCTTCTTGCCATTGCTGCCTTCCACGATTATGAGATTTGGCAGATGGACGTAAAGACAGCTTTTCTAAATGGACATTTAGAGGAGTGTGTCTATATGGATCAGCCAGAGGGTTTCATTCAGAGTGGGAGCAGCGGAAAGGTGTGCAAGTTGCTTAAGTCCATTTATGGACTAAAGCAGGCATCGCGGAGTTGGAACATCTGTTTTGATGAGACGGTCAAGGAATTTGGCTTTATCAAAAATCCAGATGAACCATGCATCTATTGTAGATTTGTAGCGAGAACTGTAGTATTCCTCGTTTTATACGTGGATGACATTCTCTTAATAGGAAATGACATTCCTATGCTACAATCTGTCAAGGGGTTCTTGTCACACAGATTCTCCATGAAAGACCTGGGTGATGCCTCATACATTCTGGGTATCCGGATCTACCGTGACAGATCCAAGAGGATATTAGGACTTTTACAGTCCAGGTACATCGACACCATACTGAAGAGATTCAGTATGGAAGATTCCAAGCGCGGTAATCTACCGGCTTGTCACGGGATCACCCTCTCCAAAGAGATGTCTCCCAAGACTGATTTGGAGAGGGATCACATGTATATTATACCCTACGCTTCTGCGGTAGGCTCTATAATGTATGCGATGTTGTGTACCAGACCGGATGTGGCTTATGCACTGAGTGTGGTAAGCAGGTATCAGTCAAACCCTGGGGAGAAACATTGGATAGCAGTAAAGAACATTCTCAAGTACCTGAGAAGGACTAAGGAGATGTTCTTGGTGTATGGCGGAAAAGACCTCCAGATTGAGGCCTTTGCTGACTCCAGCTTCCAGAGTGACAAGGATGATTCCAAGTCCATGTCGGGTTTTGTCTTTACCCTCAATGGAGGGGCGGTGTGTTGGAAAAGCTCCAAACAGGAAACCGTTGCCGACTCGACTATGGAAGCGGAATACATCGCTGCATCTGATGCCGCAAAAGAAGCTGTCTGGATGAGGAAGTTCTTGAGAGAACTTCAGGTGGTTCCGTCCATTGTTGACCCAATACCTCTGTATTGTGACAACAACGGGGCTATAGCTTTAGCGAAGGAACCCAGGTCCTATCAGAAATCCAGACACATCTTGAGGCGGTATCACCTGATCAGGGAGATCGTGGATCGCCAGGAGATCGAGGTTCGGAGGGTTGCTTCAGAAGATAACACAGCAGATCCATTCACCAAGGCCTTGCCCCAGACTCAGTTCGAGCGGCTGATCGAGATGATAGGTCTTCGATACGCCAGTACATGGCCTTAGTGCAAGTGGGAGATTGTTAGTATATATGCCCTAGAGGCCATTACTGTATCATACTACTATGTATATTACTTGATGGAAGCTTGGGATATTCACAGTTGTATATACAATCTTGCTCGAAATGGTAGTATGCTACTTGGTTTGTCTCTACTTCAATATGTGCATGTGTTTTTTTTAGCATATCGCTGATATACATATTAGTAGAGCCCTTAGGATCTTTGCTTGATTACCAGCGTGGTGATGGCGCTCACACTCATGGGAGCTGGGTGATCTATAAGCACATCCTTATACAGGTCCCTAGTCGTTGGACTATCGAGACAGGGCATCGATACTCCGGAGTAGACTAGCGTATGCGCTTCTCATCCCAGCATGGGAGACGGTCTGTCCCACAGCCGTCAGTACTTCGTACTTGAGATAGTATGCGGGTGCTCGTTAGGTTACGAGTACACTGGACAGGACTCGTCGGGAACTGTTGGTTGGTATTATACCTATCGTCAGTTATCAGTTCCCAGGTGACATGGTACAGCTTAGTCCGCTGACTTGACACTGTCACTTCGCCTCGAGTGTGTTCCCACTGCACTTTGATTGCTACCCTACCACGGCTCAAAAGAGTCGTGCAAACAGGTAGTTTTTGGGTGCAGTCCCGAAGCACTTAGAGGCAGTGACGGTTAGACAGGATTCGTTTCTCCCGGTATTTGGGGTTGACATCGCGCTGTGTCTAGGAGAGCCATTACACGAGTAGTCCCTGGCCAGGGCAAGCGAGATATACTGGTAGGTTTCCAGTGTTATCTCAGGGTGTTCTGGGCTACACTCCGACACGATTTGTACCGCTATTAGGGGACTAACGTTCACCGCCCCCTAGGCCCGCCATGCGATGTATCAGACGAACAGATCGGACTGTACGGCGACTGTCACATACAGGCTCAGTAGGAGTTCCGATGGGGTTCACCTCGTCAGTCTTCTTATCGGCATCTACCTGGGGACCGTTACGTACAGCTAGTGCCGCTTGCGGTCTGTGGTTGAACCCACTGCCAGCGTAGTGTCGAGTCTTTAGAGTCCCACACAGAGGGCTATTCGCCTCTGGGCAAAACAGAGTAGAGGTCGCATGGTTTTGCGACAGGGTTCGTTCTCATCCGCGCACTTGTGAACGTTTGGAGTCCGGACGGATATTACTAGCGGGCTCTGGTTTGAGCCAGATACTGGTATATGTTTTGGGGTTGATTTTATCTCATAGTATTCATGTTCCTCGGAACAAGAATGCGGGTGTGTATGCACAGTTGATTGAGGCGGAGGAAGAGGATTTTCATTAGGGTTTCGGAACGGGTGCGTATGCACAGTTGACAGACGTCTTTTTCCAAACCCTAATGAAATTATGATATATCAATTAATAATATTAATTAAATGAAATTGTGTCATGGTTGGGTTTGTTGACTTGTTAACCAAGGTTGACTAGTTGACCAAGGTGGACTAGTTGACCATGGTTGAAACTTTGACTATCATCATTACATATCAAAGATGCTCTTTGATTCTAGCAAAACCATTTAATGTGTGTAATGATAATTGTCATTTCAAACCATCCATCAACTATTTCATTTTGATTATTATTATTATTTTGATAATTCATTTGATATTATGTTATGGTTGTAAAAAAAGCATTTTCATTCTATCATAACACTTCTCTCTCCTCTCTTCTTCTTCCTCCTCCTCTAGTTCAAGGAGCTCCCTTCTCATGTGTTGAGAATCCATCTCCTTGAGATAAAAACACCCCAAAGCCACTCTCTACTCACTCTAGGGTTAGAGGTTTAGCAAGCCAAAGATCCTAGTTCACTCAAAGTTCGAGAAAGAGCCCGAAGGTTGAACCCTCAGGTGGATCCATCTTTGACGGAAGAAGGCGAGGAGGAAAGCACCATCAACCCCTACAAAGGTTTCAAGAAGAAGGAGTTCAAGTTAGGTATAACCTCTTTTCCGAGTAGCTAACTCTCTTTAGCTTTCTTGCTAGTTTAGTTTGGAAAAGATCCCGACTTTGTTAGTCCATGTTGCCCCATGCGCTAAAATTTTGTTTTTATACCGTTTCCGCCTCCCCGCAAGAACCGGGGTTGGCAACGTGGACTTACAACAGAGTGTCGCTGGTTGACGTGTCCCCAAGATGGAGTGTCTGCTTGACATTTCCCCATTACGGAGTGTCTGCTTGACGTTTCCCCGTTACGGAGTGTCGTTGTTGGACGTTTCCCTGATGCGGAGTGTCTGTATTGGACGTTTCCCTAATGCAGAGTGTCGCTGGTTGACGTGTCCCCGAGACGGAGTGTCTGCTTGACGTTTCCCCATTACAGAGTGTCTGCTTGACGTTTCACCATTACGGAGTGTCGTTGTTGGACGTTTCCCTGATCCGGAGTGTTTGTATTGGACGTTTCCCCGATGCAGAGTGTCGCTGGTTGACGTGTCCTCGAGAAGGAGTGTCTGCTTGACGTTTCCCCATTACAGAGTGTCTGCTTGATGTTTCCCTGTTACGGAGTGTCGTTGTTGGACGTTTCCCTGATGCGGAGTGTCTGTGTTGGACGTTTCCCCGATGCAGAGTGTCGCTGGTTGACGTGTCCCCAAGACGGAGTGTCTGCTTGACGTTTCCCCGTTATAGAGTGTCTGCTTGACGTTTCCCTGTTACGGAGTGTCGTTGTTGGACGTTTCCCTGATGCAGAGTGTTTATGTTGGACGTTTTACCGATGCAGAGTGTCGCTGGTGGACGTGTCCCCGAGACGGAGTGTCTGCTTGACGTTTCCCCATTACGGAGTGTCTGCTGGCTGACGTGTCCCTGGCACGGAGTGTCTGCTGGATGATGTGTCCCTAGCATGGAGTGTCTGCGTTGGACGTTTCCCCGAGATGGAGTGTCGCTGTTGGACGTTTCCCCAAGACAGAGTGTCGCTGGTCGACGTTTCCCCGGTACGGAGTGTCTGTTATTTGACGCAAAGGTCGATGTTGGAATTGGTTGGTTTGATTTGTTTGGGTTGACATCAGCATCACTACACTGGAATATGGTACCAGGGGTGAATCATCATCTGTCTTTGAGAGGATTTTGGGATTGGTTTTTTTTGTCGGCATCTGCATTGCTGCACTAGAATAATGCCTGGAGCAACTCATCATTTGCCTCGGAAGGATTTGGGAATTGGTGGCTTAGGAGACAGGTTTAGATCCCTATCACCTAAGGCTTTTCAATTTTATGGGCCGTAAGGGTCCCATAAAAGCATTTTCTCCCTACGAGTCGAAAGGATCTCATAGGTGTATTTTCTCCTTAGGAGTCATGGGGACTCCTAAGGGTGTGCTCCTTTGTGAGTCGTAAGGATCTCACGCGGGAATTTTCTCCTCACAAAGTTGAGAGGACTTTGCGAGTGCATTTCATCTCTTTTTTTTTACGAGTTTGCGCCCTTTCGGGTTTTCACAAACTCGCCGGCAGTCCTGCTGTTTTTACTCACGGAGCCCTTTCGGGTTTTCATCCGTGCCCATCTTGCTTGTGGACATACCATTTTTTTTAATTATTTTTTTTTATTTTTTGTGGGACTTTGAATGTGGTCTCACCGGTAGGACTTAGGAGAGATTGGGATTGTTTTTACACCCGTAGATTGTATACGGCTTTGCAGGATGTATGATCCAGACCGTAGGGCCGGAAAAATTTCGGGACTTTGTTGGCGTCTGCATCGTTGCACTGGAATATGGTACCAGGAGCGACTTATCATTCGCCGTTGGTGTATGGGATTTGGAATTTGGCTAGTGTCTGCATCACTGCACTGGAATATGGTACCAGGAGAAACTCATCATTCGCCTTTGGGGTATGGGTTTTAAAATTTGGTTGGCGTCTGCATCGCTGCACTGGAATATAGTACCAGGAGCGACTCATCATTTGCCATTGGGGTATGGGTTTTAAAATTTGGTTGGCGTCTGCATCGCTGCACTGGAATATGGTACCAGGAGCGACTCATCATTCGCCACTTAGGGATTGGGGATCGATGGCTTAGGAGACAGGTTTAGATCCCTATCGCTTAAGGCTTTTCAATTTTATGGGCCGTGAGGGTCCCATAAAAGCATTTTCTCCCTACGAGTCATAAGGATCCCGCAGGTGTATTTTCTCCTTAGGAGTCGTGAGGACTCCTAAGTGTGTTTTTCCTTTATGAGTCGTAAGGATCCCACAAAGGTTTGTTCTCCTCATGTATCGTGGGGACACATGAGTGGGTCTTCTCAATGAAACATAATTCCAAAGGCGGAGACCAGCCGCGTAACTGGTGATTGCGGTGGGATATGGGTATGATGAGAATTATTTGAGCCCGTGGATTGTATACGGTAGTCAATTTGGGGACTGGTCGTAGGGCCGGGAGAATTTTGAGAAATTGGATTTTGGTTGGCGTCTGCATCGCTACACTAGAATATGGTACCAGGAGCGACTCATCATTCGCCGTTTGAGAGTTTGGGTTTGGTTGGCGTCTGCATCGCTACACTGGAATATGGTACCAGGAGCGACTCATCATTCGCCACTTGGGGATTGGGGAGCGATGGCTTAGGGGACAGGTTTGGATCCCTATCACCTAAGGCTTTTCAATTTTATGGTCCGTAAGGGTCCCATAAAAGCATTTTCTCCCTACGGGTCCTAAGGATCCCTTAGGTGTATTTTCTCCTTAAGAGTCGTGAGGACTCCCAAGTGTGTTTTTCCTTTGTGAGTCGTAAGGATCCCACGAAGGTTTGTTCTCCTCATGCATCGTGAGGACACATGAGTGGGTCTTCCCAATAGAGCATAATTCCAAGGGCGGAGACCAGCCGCGTAACTGGTGATTGCGGTGTGGCATGGGTATGATGAGAATTATTTGAGCCCGTGGATTGTATACGGTGGTCAATTTGGGGACTGGCCGTAGGGCTGGAAGAATTTTGGGATATTGGATTTTGATTGGCGTCTGCATCGCTACAATGGAATATGGGACTGGGAGCGACTCATCATTCACCGTTGTTTTGTTTTTTTTGGTTTTGTTTTTGTATTGTTTTTGTTGTTTTTTTTACCGCGATTGCTCTATCATGTCAGCTTTTCTTATCGCGAAAATCGCGATTGCCCTATCATTTCGGCTTTTATTCACGGTTGCCCAATCATTTCGGCTTTATTTTCATCTTTATTTTACTCGCTGATTTTTATTGCGAGTTGCCCCATCATTTCGGCTTTTCTTTATTTCTCTTTTATTTACACATTTTTTGTTTATTTACATATATATATATTTTTACATTCCCAGTTTAACGACTTAGAGGTCGGTTATTCCCAGTTTAATGACGTGGTGGTCCTCTGGTGTTCCCAGTTTAACGACGTTGTGGTCCTCTGTTTCCAGTTTAAAGACTTAGAGGTCATCTGTTTCCAGTTTAACGATGTAGAGGTTCTCTATTACCAGTTTAACGACTTAGAGGTCATCTGTTTCCAGTTTAACGACGTAGAGGTCATCTGTTTCCATTTTAACGACGTAGAGGTCACCTGTTTCTAGTTTAACGACGTAGAGGTCACCTGTTTCCAGTTTAACGACTTAGAGGTCGTCTGTTTCCAGTTTAACGACGTAGAGGTCGTCTGTTTCCAGTTTAACGACGTAGAGGTCGTCTGTTTCCAGTTTAACGACGTAGAGGTCGTCTGTTTCCAGTTTAACGACGTAGAGATCATCTGTTTCCAGTTTAACGACTTAGAGGTCATCTGTTTCCAGTTTAACGACGTAGAGGTCATCTGTTTCCAGTTTAACGACGTAGAGGTCGTCTGTTTCCAGTTTAACGACTTAGAGGTCGTCTGTTTCCAGTTTAACGACGTAGAGGTCGTCTGTTTCCAGTTTAACGACTTAGAGGTCGTCTGTTTCCAGTTTAACGACGTAGAGGTTGTCTGTTTCCAGTTTAACGACGTAGAGGTCATCTGTTTCCAGTTTAACGACGTAGAGGTCATGTGATGAGGAGCTTAGAGAAAATACCTGATTGAGCAGTTGTAAGGGGCATCGCTGGAGCTTGCCCGAAATGCCTTATTACTTTATCGGTGTTGATGGCCTTGCCCTCAGCTGGGGCCAAGGAAAGGCGTTCAAATACCGACTTGCGTTCAAAGATGGCAATTTGAAATTTGTTAACCCCTGCACAAAAAAAATCATGATTTCAATACAGGCAATTGATATGCATATTAATTGAGTTCACATGAATGCTTAACCCGAAATATGGGAGGAGAGTTAGGTCCCACCGGGCGTGCCAGAATCTGTAGGGTATTTTTCGTCACCCCATTGAGATGGGAATACGCGCGCGCTTGTCAGGCGTACTACAGATTCCCCTGCTTAGGGTAGGCGGGGTTTTAATGATTGTGGGGATCCGAATCTCCGACAGCCGCGGACTAAGCTGCCATTAATTACCCCTCGCCTTTGGAGCGAGGGAACCTCCGACTGACAGGTTAAACTGGTCATGCGAACTCAATGTGCAGTGTACGTGTGTTTTGTTTTGGAGGGGGCTTGGGTATATCGGGAGCCACACAGAGTTTTTACGGGGGTCCCGCTACCCGGATAGCGGGCTGGGGGTCAGCAGCCCCCTTGCGGGGTGCGGGGCAGCGCCCCGGCCCAAATTTTTTTGAGGGGGATAGTGTTGTAGAGTATATGTGTGTATATATGTATACATATGTGTATATATATATGTATATATATATAAAAAAGGGGGAAAAGACATCCAAAGGATGTGTGGGGCCAGCGCCAGCGCTTTGAGCGCAAGAGCGCTAGCACACTATGTGTCAGCACGTGGGCGCTCGGGCGCTAGCGCTCTGAGCGCAAGAGCGCTACCGCTTTGAGCGCTAGCGCGCCACGTGTCAGCATGTGGGCACTCGAGCGCTAGCGCTCTGAGCGCAAGAGCGCTAGTGCTTTAAGCGCTAGCGCACCACGTGTCAGCACGTGGGTGCTCGGGCACTACGCTTTGGGCGCTAGCGCTTTGAACGAAAGAGCGCTAGCGCTTTGAGTGCTAGCGTGCCACGTGTCAGCATGTGGACGCTCTGGCGCTAGCGCTCTGAGCGCAAGAGCGTTAGCGCACCATGTGTCAGCACGAGGGCGCTCGGGCACTACGCTTTGGGCGCTAGCGCTCTGAGCACAAGAGCTCTGAGCGCAAGAGCGCTAGCGCATCACGTGTCAGCACGTGGGCGCTCGGGCGCTAGCGCTTTGGGCGCTAGCGCTCCGAGCGCAAGAGCGCTAGCGCGTTACGTGTCAGCACGTGGGCGCTTGAGCAACAAAAGGGACTTGGTCCCTACAATGGGAGTTGTACTCCCAGAAAGGAGCACTTATTATTCTCTGTGTGTGTGTGTGTGTGTGTGTGTGTGTGTGTGTGTGTGTATGAGGAGTTAAACTCATAGGATGTTTTGAAGCTGATGAAGGGGGTTCTTCTTTGGAGCCCTGGGTCTTCCCAAAAATGGGGTTCTCGAAGATGGGCCTCCTTCTTCCTCCTCTGTTGGCAGGATCTTGAAAATCAAGAGATATGAGATTTTAAAAATCTCTTCATTTTGAGATCTGATGGTAGATCTAAGTTCCCCTTTGTGGGTTTTGTGGTGAAAAACTATTTATTTTTGAAAAAGGAAGAGTAAAACTCTTGATTTAATTCTAAATAAAGAAGAAGATTTTAGAACCTTGAGGAAGGAGAAAAAGGCGCATGCCCTAATTTTTTTTGGGAATGAAAAGTCTATCTTTTATTCATCATCATGTTGCCTTATATAGGCTTACACATTTACATATAGCCCCTTGGGCTTTACAAAATGGCATTTTGCCCATCCCATGGTTCATGTGCCATTTCTTTTTGCACATAAGCCATGGGCTTGCAAAAAATTGGCTTTATGCCCATTTTGCATACATTCATGCACAAAAAATTACATCAAAATTTTTCGTTACATGATTTTTATTTTGGTATGGCGGAAGGCCGGACGCTTCGTGTTCGGGCTCGACCCAGGCATTGGCCCACTTACTTGGGCTTGGGCCCACCTGGCTTGGGGTTAACCTTTACTTTGACTTGGTCAACCGGGGTGCAAATTTTGACCCCAACAGCCACCCGTGCACAACACGACATTAACCCCCAATACCGAGAGAGACGAATCCCTGACGATCCGCTCACTGCCTCTATATGGTTCAGGTCTGTACCCAACTAAAACCTGTTCGCACAACCCCTTTGAGCCGTGGTAGGGTAGTAATCATAGCATAGTTAGAACTCACACGAGACAGATGGCGATCTCAGGTCGACAGTTTAACCTGTACTCATGTCATCTGAGAACTGCTATCTGATAATAGGTATAATACCAACTAGCATGTTTCCGGCGAGTCCGTCCAGTGTACTCATAACCTAATGAGCACCTGTATACTATCTTAGGTGACTAAATGACACCAATGGCTTGTGAGACCAGCCATCGCCCCTCGTCGGGGTCTCGATAAGTATACACTAGTCTACTCGGGAGTATCGATGCCCAGTCTCGATACTCCCACGACTATGGACATTTAAGGATGTGCTTATAGACCACCCAGCTTCTACTTATATGATTGTCATCATAATGCTGGTAGTCAAGCAAGAATTCTATAGGCTCTATCAACATGTAATAGTGATCTGTAATGCCACCTAATGCATGTACATGATGATAAAGACAAACCAGATAGCATACTATCATTTCGAGTAAGACTGTACTACCCGTATAGGTCCTCCCTCAATCATCATAATCGCGTGCCTGCGATTCAATAATTGACTTGAGGGCACTATAGCCAACAGTTTTAGCCATAAACCCATTGAGATAAGAGTGAATCCTCCATCAAATCCCTAAAAGAAGTGATTTTTACATCTTTCTTCTTCCTCCTTAAGATCCAAAGAGGAAGAAGAAGGAGAACTCATCTCCAAATCCCCCACTTTTTATAAGATCCAAGGCTTGAGGAAGGGAAAAATGACCCCTTTTCATCATCAAGATAAAAAATCCAAAGATTTGAAGACCCCAAAAGAGCATTTTGGACTAAAATAGGATAGGGTTGGGGTCTTCCCTTGGGGAAACCCATGAAGCTTAAGCTTCCCAAGCTTAAGCTCATAATCTAAAGCTTAAGGTTCCTTCGTGCACAACGGCAGTCCACAGTTGGCACATGCATGCGCCAGTCCACGGTTGGCGCATGCATGCGCCAGTCCACGGTTGGCGCATGCATGCGCCAGTCCACGGTTGGCGCATGCATGCGCCAGTCCACCTTGCATGTGCCGACCCTTCTTCGTCTTTTCACTTTTTTGGGGAGCTCAAGATGCGCTCAAAACACTTCTCCCGTTAGAAAAAATCTGACGGGATGCTGTCCCGCACCCCGCAAGAGAGTTGCTATCCCTTGACCCCTAGCCCTCTATCCAGATAACGGGACCCTCATAAACTCTGCGTGGCCCCCGATATGCCCAAAGCACCCTCAAAACACAACACAAGCATACTGCACATTGAGTTCGCGTGACCCGTTAGACCCATTAATCAGAGGTTCCCTCGCTCCCAAAGGCGAGAGATAATTAACGGCAGTTTTGTCCACGGCTGCCTGAGATTTGGATCCCCATAATCAATATACCCCAGCCTACCCTAAGCAGGGGGAACCTATATACGCCTGACAAGCGTGTGCATTCCTATCTCAATAGGGTGACGAAAAACACTTTACAGATTCTGGCACGACCGATGAGACCTTTTATCCCCTATATTTCGGGTCAAACGTTTATGTGAACTCAATTAATATATATACTGACTGTCTGTACCGCAATCTCAAATTCAACAACCATGTCTCCTAAGACGAACTTTGTCTCTGATGCAACTTCAGTGACCTACATGGTCAAAATGAATGCATACGTGATTCTCCTGGCGAATCTTATGGTACAATGGGAGGAGTCTCCGCGTCAATCCGACTCAGTCATAATCTGCCCAGCTGGCAGTGCTCCAATCGTGGAAACCACATCAAGCAAAGTGGTCAAACCAATTTCAAGTGGAAGAAGGCCGAATGTGGTGGTTGTGAAGGCACCACAACTCAAGCGCAAGTCGGTTTTTGAACGGCTTTCTGTGGCCCCAGCTAGGGGCAAGGCCGTCGAAACAAAAGAAAATGCCAGGCGTCGCGGGCAAGATCAGGCGGTGCTTTTGATAAGTGCACAATCGGATGTCTTTTCAAAACTCCTTATCAACCGACCTATAACAGCTTCCCGAAGAGCAGAAGCCCTCCAGGCGCTCAAAATAGAAAAGTTATGACAGTAGCGGCTTAGGTATAGAGCCAACAAAAGGGCGCGGGCTCCGGCCAGGTTGAATTTTGTAAAATTCCAAGAACCAAGTTATCCCATGATGACGACCGTCTTGTCCATAAAAATACGCAACTATTTCGAACCCTTAAAGTGGGTTCAGAAAAATGTCATGTCCACCAAAATTAAGAAGACGGCGATTCGGAAGATGCTACGGCGGGATGTGTCCAAACCCCAACACAAAAGGCGCGATGCCCTCTCTTCAGGAGTCTACCAAGCACTTCATGCCGCCCAAAACCAGCAAGGAAAATCCAGAAAGGGGGTATCGGCACCACCGAACCCGGTCAGGCAACCGTCTTTAGTCATGATAGCTTATGGATTTCGATGATCCATTTATTTTTTTTTGATGATAGCTTAAACATGAATAGTTCGTTTAGTGTCACTTACTTATCTTGCCTATCATATCGACACTAAACTCGTATACACTTGATGTCTAGCTTGCTTATCCTATATCTTGTGTATACTGAGTAATATTCAATATATCTCATGCTATACTTGTGTTATATTCTTGATATTGATATATTACTCTCATTCATTTATTTTGGTAATTCACAATATGAATTTGTATATACATGTGATTTATATCTTGTTTCTCTTATACCATGTATATATAGTTAGTATATCAATATCTTATACTTTGAGTTTAAGTTATATCTTGATATTGATATACTATTCACGATTATGATATCAAAACAAATGAATATTCATATACTTGTGTTTACTATCTTGCTTATATTTTATAACACTTTATATGATATGCTTGGTCGTGTTTGAGATTGGTTTTGAGGATATTTTCACGACACAAGCATACAAAGGAGGATGGAGAAAATTGAGCGTAAACGACATATCTAATAGAGGTTAGAGGATACGGACGAGTGCTTCTCAATTTGTCAAGATCAAGCTACGAGTAGCTAAGAAGTGATGCAGCCCAAACTGTCAAATCTTGTCCGGTTCGCGCGTTCCACCAGCCAAATCGAAGATCTCGCAAAATCATCTGGGTCAATAGATATGCTTAAGGCATTACATTGACATCTTTCAGAATCGCGAAATTCCATCGTTTAGGGCCCCAAAATCGCGTATCTCAAATGAGGGTTGCACCAAGAAGCCAAGTCCTAGTTTGATGCATTATGAGTAGAAGTCAAATTGAAAATTCATCGACCAACGCTTGTGAGTGAGGTGTCCAAGTTTGAAACTATGAAGCTAAGTTCAAGCGCACGTCAAAGTTCGAAGGTTCAAGACGACAAAGATTCAAGAATTCGAAAAATTTACGATACCGACATAGGAATCCATGTAAGTACTCTATGAAATATGATTTATGTCAATTAAAGTTCTTGAACACTCACACACGCTTGCACAGATGTTTTAAATTGCATGAACTTTGGGGTTTTCGATTTAAAATTGATTTTCATCACAAAACACAAGTTTCTGAGTTTTTACACTTCAGACGTGTGTCCTCATGTGCTTCAGACGTCTGTAGTCTTTCTCTGTGTTTACAAAAACCCCAGATATCAGAAATATTAGTTTTCATGCATTTTGTGTTCCAGACGTCTGTCCCTTGCTTATTCAGACGTCGGTATGTTCTCTGTGTTTTCATTGAGATGAAACTGTTTAAAGAACAAACGTCTGGTTGTTCTCTGTGCTTTCATTGACTTAAAACTTTTGACAGAACAAACGTCTATCAATACTTCTTCAGACGTCTGTTTGTTCTCTGAGTTATTTACCACCGAAGACTAGATTGAGGCGTCGAAATGACGTCTAGGCTGAATTTGGGGGCAAATGCTATTTGGAACATATCCGTCCACTTATCTGAATATGCCAAGTTGATTTATGACAACGTATATCGGAGGTTTGGACGGATGCGACCGATGTAGCATGATTTTATCAGATTCCCCCTCATCTATGAGAGGTTTTTGATTGTGGGGACGCTATTCCTTACAGGCACAATGTTAGGTCCACGTTACCTCTCCCGGTACTTTCGGGGATGCGGAAACGGCAAAACAAAAATTTTTCTTAGCATTGGTAACATGGACCGTAAAAGCCGGATCTTTGCTAAACTACACACTAGCAACCTAACTAGAGGTTTATCTACTCGGTTAGGGATTATACCTCAACGTGAACTCCTTCTCTTCTTGTTGTTCCTCTCCTTGCTTGCTCTTTGTGGTAGTTTGAATGGCTTCCCCTCCTCGTCTTCTCTTTGTCGAAGATAGATCCACCTGAGGGCTTCATCCTTGGGCTCCTTTCTCGATCTTGAGAGAACTAAGGTACCGGCTTGCTAGACCTTCTACCTTAGAGTGAGTAGAGTGTGCTTTGGGGTGTTATATCTTCAAGGAGATGATTCTCAACACATGAGATTTGCTCTCCTTGAACTAGAGGAGGAAGAAGATGAAGTGAAAAGAGAGAAACCAAATGATAGAATGATATGGTATTTTTTACAACCATAACATATATGTGATTTTCTAATAATAATATTAATTCAAAATGAAAAAGGTGATGGATGGATTGAATAGACCATTATCATATCACAATAAATGAATTTTGCAAAGATCAAAGAGCATCTAAAAAGGGTAATGATGATGGTCAATGTTTCAAACCTAGTCAACTAGTCAACCATGGTCAACAAGTCAACAAACCCAACCATGACACAATTTCATTTAATTAATATTATTAATTGATAATTCACAAGATCATTAGGGTTTGGAAAAAGACGACTGTCAACTGTGCATACACACCCATTCCAAAACCCTAATGAACAAACTCTTCCTCCGCCTCAATCAACTGTGCATACACACCCGCATTCATGTTCCGAGGAACATGAACACAATGAGATAAAACTAACCCCAAAGCATATACTAGGATCCGGCTCAAACCAGAGCCCGCTAGTAATGACTGTCCGGACACCAAACGTGCACAAGTGCGCGGATGTGAACGAATCCTGTCGCAAAACCATGCGACCTCTACTCTGTTTTGCCCAAAGGCGAGTAACCCTCTGTGTGGGACTCTAAAGACTCGACACTATGCTGGCAGTGGGGTTAACCACAGACCGCAAGCGGCACTAGCTGTACGTAACGGTCCCCAGGTAGATGCCGATAAGAAGACTGATAAGGTGAACCCATCCGAACTCCTACTGAGTCTGTATGTGACAATCTCCGTACAGTCCGGTCTGTTCGTCTGATACATCACATGGCGGGCCTAGGGGGGCGGTAAACGTCAGTCCCCTAATAGCGGTACAAGTTGTGTCGGAGTGAAGCCCAGAACACCCTGAGATAACACTGGAAACCTACCAGTATATCTCGCTTGCCCTGGCCAGGGACTACTCGTGTAATGGCTCTTCTAGACACAGCGCGATGTCAACCCCCAATACCGGGAGAGACGAATCCTGTATAACCGTCACTGCCTCCAAGTGCTTCGGGACTGCTCCCAACTACTACCTGTTTGCACGACTCAGTAGAGCCGTGGTAGGGTAGTAATCAAAGAGCAGTGGGAACACACTTGAGGCGAAGTGACAGTGTCAAGTCAGCAGACTAAGCTGTACTCATGTCACCTAGGAACTGATAACTGACGATAGGTATAATACCAACCATCAGTTCCCGACGAGTCCTATCCAGTGTACTCGTAACCTAACGAGCACCCGCATACTATCTCAAGTACGACGTACTGACGGCTGTGGGATAGACCGTCTCCCATGCTGGGATGAGAAGTGCATACGCTAGTCTACTCCGGAGTATCGATGCCCTATCTCGATAATCCCACGACTAGGGACGTGTATAAGGATGTGCTTGTGGATTACCCAGCCCCCACGAGTGTGATCGCCATCACAACGCAGGTAATCAAGCAAAGATCCTAAGGGCTCTACTAATGCGTATAGGTGATATAATAAAGAAACACACATGTACACATTAAAGCAGAGACAAACCAAGTAGCATACTACTATATCGAGCAAGATTGTCTGTACAACTGTGAATATCCCAAGCTTCCATCAAGTAATATACATACTAGTGGGGGACTTTGGCTAATGGTTATATCTGTAATGTTATATGTGTATTGAACGTCTACTAATCGCTATACGTCGATTAGTGGGGGTTATACATATCTGTGATCTGTGATGGTTGATGGTTTGTGTATATGAACTCGTTGGATTGTCGCGGATGAATAGCCGGGGTGGATGTGAGATGAGAGTTTCTTTTTCTTTCATTCATGTAATAATTTTGTAAATTGATGTAATATTATTTGTATGGCCGCACAACCGGGTCGGGGTTGTAGCCGTCATTGTATAATTCTTTTTACTGTTTTTTGCTCCTAGGATAGACCCATGGAGGGGGTGCACAAACTACCGGGTATCTCAAAGTGCCGAGTGGCCTACTCATGGCGTTGAGGGAGGTTGCTTCGCTTCGGGTACTTGGCGGGTAGTTTGCCGCACCCGTAGGGGTCTTGGGTGGGTTTTGGCTATTCATCGCGACCGTGTAATCCGCTTTTCGTTGCAGGCTCGAACGAATCACGGGTTCCTAGTATATCCAAAGTGTTCATCTGTGATCTGGATTGGCTATCATTGCTATATATCTATGTATAATAACTATTTAGGCGTTGCTTATGTTTTTCAGCCGCGCTAGCCCAGCCCCTGCTCTGTCGTTAGTTAAGTAACCTAACGGGTGATGACGGGCCCCGTGGCGAATGTGAATGGCATAAGCGTACGTCATATTTTGGTTGTTTTCTGCAATGGTAGGATTTAAATGATAGGACGCATTAAAAGAACTAATGCAAGAAAATAAACCTAAAAGACGTTGTTGGAACAATTTTTCAAAAAGCTGTTATTACAAGGACGTTCACTTTTGTTTTGCATCGAGGTATTCGGTTATGAATGCCCAGCACCTCAGTCGACGAGGCAAGGGCCGAGATCCCTTCATCGGGAGTGATCCCTTGGACAAAAGTTTGCGTCAGGGTAATAACTTCACTATAGTCGATTATTCTTGCTTTGCATCGAGGTATTCAGTTTGGAATATCCTGCACCTAATTCGACGAGGAAAGAGCCGAGATCCCTTCACAGGGAGTGACCTCTTTAGCAAAAGTTTTTGCCACTATATTTTCAAAAACCAGTATCATGTTCCTTCAACGATATCAAGTTCATTACGTTAACGGGTTTTCGCCAAAACCCAGTCGTAGCCCTCCGTCGTTTCGGATTGATATTGCTTAGTATTCGTGCTACGTATTTCGTGCTCAGCCGACCCGTAGTGTACGGTAGCTATGTAATATTTTTCCGTAGGATACAAAGTGACTGGTTAGGACAGTCGTGCGGTCATTTTGGCTCAGTCAAGGACTCGTACGGGTGGGTCTAATGCAGTTAAGATAATGACGGGTTGAACTTGACTAGGATCTTTTGATATGTTGGCTCAGTCAAGGTCACTTGGGTCCTAGGGGCAAAAACCACATTGGGAGTTTCAAAAGTACTGAAACTTGCTAGTGTTGCATACCATTTGGAGTGTGATGATTCTGGTAGGATTCCTTCAGTTTTGTCACGCGATGATATTTGGATCCCGATCCTACTGTGAGTATATGCTACTCCTCGGGAACTTTCTCGCTTAACGATCAATGTTATAAACCAAGTAGGTGTCTAGAAAGGTGTTAGCGGGGCTACGCCCACAGGGAAAAGAGGTTACTTAATTAAGGAACTTAGCGAAAGTGTTGGAAAACCTCCCTCAAAGTACCGACACTGGCCTGGCTGAACGGTTAAGCAAGTATTGTACGGTGAGATTGATCCCGACTAATTCTTCCTTTATGGTTTGAGGAGGGATTCGAGAAACAGTAGGAGCCATCCTGTTTAGATAAATTAAAAACCAATCTAAACTTGCAAGAGCGCACGCTGAGTGTTTTCTTTTCTCTCTCTCCAGGTAGCAACCATTTCACGCCCTAATCAAGATAATAAAATGTATCGCTTGACCGATCCGAATTCTTATTCGGGGCTGGGGAACGTTGGTTCAGATCTAACTTGTGACAACAGTCATAAGTATGAGCTAGGGAAAGGGGATTGTATGGATTCCCAGGATACCCAGTTGAAGAAGAAGCATGGTTTTGCATCTACTTCAGGTGTTCTTGTAATTGAGAACTGTTTTACGGTCAGCCCTACCTCCTGGGTACTTGATACCGGATCAGGATCTCATATCTGTAATTTATTGCAGGGACTGAGAAAAAGTAGGAAAGTTGCACCGGGTGATATGTCGCTCAGAGTAGCGAACGGAGCACAAGTTAATGCGGCAGCCGTCGGTGAATATCACCTAGTATTGCCAAATGGCAAGACTATGATTTTGAACGATTGCTACTATGTACCTTCCATGGTTTGCAACATCATATCAGTTTCTTTACTCGATAAAGATGGATATAATTTTGTTCTTGATAGAAATATCATGAACATTTACCTTCATAAGGTACTGGTTGCAGAAGGTACACTGTGTAATGGTATCTACGTTCTAAATCAGAATACAGTTCTCAATGTACAAAACACACACAAGAGGAAGAATTCAGATACGAATGAATCTTACTTGTGGCATTGTAGACTTGGTCATATCGGAGAGAAAAGACTGAGTAAGTTGCATAAAGATGGACTCTTGGATGCGTTCGAGTTTTCATCTTATGAAACTTGTCAGTCTTGTCTCAAAGGAAAGATGACCAAATCTCCGTTCACCGGACATGGAGAAAGAGCAGCAGAGCTCTTGGGACTCGTACATAGTGATGTATGTGGTCCGATGTCTATACATGCAAGGGGTGGGTTCTCGTACTTCATCACATTCACTGACGATCTCTCTAGGTTCGGATATGTGTATCTGATGAAACACAAATCTGAAGCTTTTGATAAATTCAAGGAATTCAGAAACGAAGTAGAGAACCAGACTGGCAAAAGTATCAAGATCCTCCGGTCTAATAGAGGAGGGGAGTACTTAAGCATGGAATTCCTAGATTACTTAAAAGAGAATGG
The DNA here is from genome assembly GCA_030015575.1 of Agapanthus africanus. NCBI lineage: Eukaryota > Viridiplantae > Streptophyta > Magnoliopsida > Asparagales > Amaryllidaceae > Agapanthus > Agapanthus africanus. The sequence continues at coordinate 451,380,386 of CM057346.1, read as the reverse complement.
TATTCTCTCTCAGCTCACTCCTCCCTATACACCACAGCACAACGGTGTATCGGAGTGGAGGAATCATACCCTACTGGATATGGTTCGCTCCATGATGAGTAATGCCGAGTTACCTCTTTCATTTTGGGGACATGCGCTATTGACAGCAGCATATCTATTGAACGATGTTCCGTCTAAATCTGTGCCTAAAACACCGTTCGAGATATGGAATGGTAAAAAGCCGTATCTTAAACGTATTAAGATATGGGGTTGTCCGGCCTATGTAAAAGTACAAAATCCGGACAAACTTCAGGCACGTTCAGTTCTATGTAAATTTGTGGGATATCCTAAGAACTCCACAGGATATCTGTTCTACCACACCGAGGAACAGAAGGTGTTTGTATCTCGCCACGCCACCTTTTTAGAGTGGCAATTTCTTGCAAAAGAAACAAGTGGGAGTTCAGTAGAATTGGAAGAAATTCAGCGACCACAAAATGAAACTGAAGATTTGACAGAACCTCAGAATTCAATAACCCCAGACGAACCTCAGCCACTCTGCAGATCTGGTAGGATTTCTCATCCGCCCGAGAGATACTACGGTTTCTCATTGACGGGGATCGAGAGGATTGCATCTTGGAAGAAGATGACCCTACCAGTTTCAGGCAGGCCATTATCAGTAGGGACGCTGATAAATGGCAGGAAGCAATGCAATCCGAAATGGAGTCCATGTACGCCAATAAAGTGTGGACCTTGGACATTGCTCCACCTGGGGTAAAACCCGTTGGATGCAAATGGATCTACAAAAGGAAACTTGGTGTAGATGGGCAGGTGGAAACCTATAAGGCTAGACTCGTTGCAAAAGGTTTTCGTCAAAGACCTGGTTTGGACTATGATGAAACTTTTTCTCCGGTGGCGATGCTCAAATCCATTCGGATCCTACTTGCCATTGCTGCCTTCCATGACTATGAAATCTGGCAGATGGATGTTAAAACGGCTTTCCTAAACGGTAGTTTGGAAGAGTGCGTTTACATGGATCAGCCAGAAGGTTTCGTAGACAGTGGGAGCAGAGGGAAGGTGTGCAAGTTGCTTAAATCCATTTATGGATTAAAGCAGGCATCGCGGAGCTGGAACATCTGTTTTGATGAGGCAATCAAGGAATTTGATTTCATCAAGAACGAAGATGAACCTTGTGTCTATAAGAAGATTGTAGGACGAACTGTCGTATTCCTAGTCTTGTACGTGGACGACATTCTTTTGATAGGAAATGACATTCCTATGCTACAGTCGGTCAAGCTATTTTTGTCACAACGGTTCTCCATGAAGGACCTGGGTGATGCCTCGTACATTCTGGGGATCAAGATCTATAGAGATAGATCCAAGAGACTACTGGGACTTTCGCAGTCCAGGTACATAGAGACCGTACTAAAGAGATTTAGTATGGAGGGTTCCAAGCGCGGTAACATACCCACATTGCACGGAATTACCCTCTCCAAGAAGATGTCTCCTAAGACTGACGAGGAGAGGGTTCGCATGAGCACTATACCCTACACTTCGGCGGTAGGATCTATAATGTATGCGATGCTATGTACAAGACCAGATGTAGCTTATGCGCTGAGCGCGGTAAGCCGGTATCAGTCAGACCCAGGTGAGGACCACTGGACAGCAGTGAAGAACATTCTCAAGTACCTGAAAAGGACTAAGGAGATGTTCCTGGTTTACGGTAATGGAGACCTCAGGGTCGAGTCCTTTACCGATTCAAGCTTCCAGAGTGACAAAGATGACAGCAAGTCTGTCTCGGGTTTTGTGTTTACCCTCAACGGAGGGGCGGTATGTTGGAGGAGTTCCAAACAGGATACCGTCGCAGACTCGACGATGGAGGCTGAATACATTGTTGCAAGCGATGCCGCAAAAGAGGCGGTCTGGATGAAGAAGTTCATTAGTGAACTTCAGATGGTTCCGTCCATTGTTGACCCAATACCTTTGTATTGCGATAACAATGGGGATATAGCTTTAGCGAAGGAACCAAGGTCCCATCAGAAATCCAGGCACATCTTAAGGCGGTATCACCTGATCAGGGAGATCATTGATCGCCAGGAGATCGAGGTGTGGAGAGTGGACACAAAGGACAACACAGCGGACCCATTCACGAAGGCCTTACCCCAGACTCAGTTCGAGCGGCTGATCGAGATGATTGGTCTTCGATACGCCAGTACATGGCCTTAGTGCAAGTGGGAGATTGTTAGTGTATATGCCCTAGAGGCCATTACTGTATCATACTATTATGTATATTAGTGGCCTCTAAGGCATATACACTAACACACAAGCCCCTACAGTTAATTAGATTATCATGTTGCGATAACAACTTTCACCTGCTCCAGACAGATCACTTCGTGTCGTGTTATGTTTGTTTATTATGAGGTTGCCCTTGGATTGTATACGGAGACTAATTTATACTATGCCTGTAGGGCGCGGATTAGTCCAAATCCATATATTAGATTTGGGGTTTTGAACATAGGGTGTAGATCTCATATAAATAAGGCCCATCAGTTTATTTTGATCTAATGATCATTAGTCATATATGAGACTAAGATTGACTTAGGAACAATGAGCATATGAGCTCAAACATATTAGTTTAAGGACATCACGATACATGAGTGATATGGATGGAATATGGCTTGTTTGTGCCCGTGAATTGTATACGGGGGTCATTATGGAGACCATCCGTAGGGCCAAACATATATTAGTTTAAGGACATCGCGGTCTAATATTAGTTTAGAGACATTTTGGTCCAACATTCCCATATTCGGGACGAAATATTAGTTTAAGGATATTTCGGTCTAATATTAATTTAGGGACATTTCGGTCCATCATTTCCGTGTTTGGGACGAATATTAGTTTAAGTACATTTTGGTCCAACATTCCCGTATTTGGGACGAATATTACTTTAAGAACATCTCGGTCCAACATTCCCGTATTTGAGATGAATATTAGGGGACGTTTCAGTCCATTATTAGTTTAGGGACGTTTCAGTCCAACATTCCCGTGTTTGGGACGAATATTAGTTTAAGGACATTTAGGTCCATCATTCCCGTGTTTGGGACGAATATTAGTTTAAGGACATTTCGGTCCATCATTCCCGTGTTTGGGACGAAGGAGTTGTTGGTTGTTGGGACCCGCCCCCTCCCTCAAGATGTTGAGGAATTACAATGGTGTATATCAGAGGTGTGTAAGATTGTACTCTTGAACCAAATTCCGTATATGAGGGAAGAGAACATGGTGAATCTAAAGATCATTAGTCTTGTATGAGACTAAGATTAACTTAGAAGACATGGGATGAATATCATCGATGAAAGATCATTAGTCGTATAAGAGACTAAGATCAACTTAGATATCATGAGCATATGGGCTTAGTTGATTTAAAATCAAGGAAGAAACTTAAGTTTCACAGACTTAGCCAATTTGGGCTGAGATTAGGCTTCTATACCACCCATCAATACTTAGCACTCAGTCACGTAGCGCTCACGTGAATATCACGTGAGGCGCCAAGTCTCTGACGTTTTTCAAGCGCTCACGTGTATGGCACGTGAGGCGCTGAGTCCTTGGTTATGAGCGCTCACATGTATGGCACGTGAGGCGCTGTCTTCATGAGCTTTGAGCGCTCACGTGTATAGCATATGAGACGCTGAGTCTCTGAGCTTCTATGCGCTCACGCGGATATCACGTGGGACGCTATCATCTGTTTCTTTTGAGCACTCACGTGGATATCACGTGAGGCGATGTCTTCATGATTTCTTTTGAGTTCTTATGTTTCTTTCACGTGAGGTGTTGTTTTAGGTGCTCACATGCCTTTCACATGAGGCGCTTTTGTTTGATTTTCCCCTTAGCGCTCACGTGGATATCACGTATGGCGCTTCTTCCTTAGAGATTTAATATCTGTTTATCTTAAATTTCAGAGAAGCTTAGCTTCTGTTAATGGTATTTTGACCATTAACGATCACCAAGATCACTATTTTGAGGATCCGGGATCAGGTTCTTTAAGAACTAAGTTCTTAATTATGAAGGCCCTAAGTTCCTGAGTATAAACTCCATCTTCTTCATGTCCTTCCATTGTTCTCTCTTGAATCTTTAATTCTTAAGAACAAGATCTTTCCGATGAGAATTAAATTCTCAACTTGTGAGAGACCTATCTTATGGATCACAGATCCAGAGAAAAAACTAATTTCTTTTAAAGGGTTAAACCTTTAGATATGATATGATAGGTAAAGGAGATGTTTTGATCTCTATTTTTTTCATTACCTAGGCTTTGAGAGGAGGAAGATCTTCTTCTTTTTTTGAAAATTAAAATCTCTGTTATTTTGTGGGAGCTTTTGGAGAATTTTCTGTATTTTTTTACAGAAACTTGTGGGGGGCTCCTCTTTCGAGATTTAATCTCTTTACTCCTATTTATAGGAGAAGAGAAAAAATCAATCCGTTTGAGGAAATATCTAATTGAGAGACCATGATTGATTTCATAATCAATTAAATTGATCTTAAAAATCAACCGGTAAATTTTATTCACCGTTGGATTTTTAATCCAAAAGCTCTCTATTTAACAAAAAAGATTTTTTGTTTGTTTTAACAAGATTAGAAAAATATTTTCCTAACATAGAATTTAATTCTATCATATGAATATCATATTAGTTTAACAAGATTAGGAAAATATTTTCCTAATATAGAATTTAATTCTATTATATGAATATCTTGTTTTCCTAACCATAGAATTTATTTCTATCATATGGTTTAATTAGTGATTTTATCACTATTAGATTTTAAATCTAGAATTCTCTGTTAGAGAAAGATCAGGGAAAATATTTTCAAAATAGAATTTAATTTTATCACATAGAATTTAATTCTATCAGATGAGAGCGTTTCAAATTGGGGCGCTTATGTGCTATCACGTGAGCGCTGCCATATACATATATGGTAGCGACGCTCACGTACTTTGCATGTGAGTGCTGCCAAAAGAATGCGGCAAGGGAACCGACGTGTTTAACACGTGGGTGCTCACGTATTTAACACGTGGGGGCTACCATAGGATTTAATCCTATCTGAAGCCGATACTCACATGCATTGCATGTGAGTGCTCACGTGTTTAACACATAAACGGCGTTGTAGGATTTAATCCTAACTACAGTAGGTACTCACATGTTTTGAACGTGAGTGCTTACGTGCTTTGCATGTGGGCGCTGTCATAGGATTTAAATCAATTTGAAGGAGCTACTCACATGCTTTGCATGTGAGTGATTATGTGTTTAACACGTAGAGGCTGCCCACTATTTTTATAAAAGGAACATCAAGTTTAAGTCGATGTTCAACACCCCAATACTTATAGGGAGGCGGAAATATGAATAACAATCTTGTTCTATTGTTAAACATCGAATAACCGTATGAATCGTTTGCTAAACAAGTATTAACAAAAGCTATAGAGTTCTAAACTACTATGTTAAGAGATTATACCAAACGGTTCTAGTCCTTCGTCTTAATGTTATCTACGGCCTCTTTGGATCTCCACGTCCTCTTCGGCTTTCTTCCGTGATAGACGATCCACCCGAGAACCCTAATCCAAGCTATAACCTCTAAACTTGAGGTTACTTAGTTTCTCTAGTTGCTAAATAGAGTAGCTAAGGTGATGTAGAGATAGGTTATGGAGTAATTAGTCTTTCCTAATCCTTGTTCTCAACTCATGAGGGTAGGATTAGGGTTTGGTGAAGGAGAGAGAACTTGAAGAGAGAGAGTGAGAAGATGATAATGATAATAATAATAATAATGAAATAGCTTCTCACTTGATATATGAAACATAATGAATAAAAAGAAATGAATAATATGAGATTATTCATCATGTTTCATAAATGCAAGTGGGTGATTCATTAAGCATTTAATAATGTATTAATGACATGATGAATCACTCACAATGAGTCACTAAATCATTAAATGAAAATGCCACCTCTCCCTCCATGTCACATCCTTCTAGAAGCTTCTCGGAAAATTACGAGAACACCCCTCTCATACGTGAAAACACGGAAAAACTTTAGACTGTATAAATCCAATAACCTGATACTAGAATCTGGCTTAAACCAAAGCCAGCTAGTAAAAACTGTCCGAATGTCGTACGTGCGTTTAAACACGTACGCGTTCGAACCTTTGTCGTAAAACCATACGACCTCTATATCTTTTCGCCTGGGTTTGGGAAATCTCTGTGTGGGACTCTAAAGACTCAACTACTACGCTGGCAGTGGGTTTAACCACAGACCGCAAGCGGCACTAGCTGTACGTAACGGTCCCCAGGTAGTTGTCGATAAGAAAGCCGATGAGGTAACCCATCTGAAATCCTACTGAGCCTGTCCATGACAATATCCGCGCAGTCCGGTCTGTTCGTCTAAGAGTATCGCATGTATGGTCTAGGGAGGTGGTGGACGTCAGACCCCTAATAACCATACAAGTCGTGTCGATATGGCTCAAGACCACCCGAGAATCTACTGATCAGTCCATCAGTAATTCTCAATCAGCCCTGGCCAGGGACTTATGGTAATGACCAACCGACCACAGTGCGATATCAACTCCCTATACTGGGAGAGACGAATCCCTAACAGTCGCTCACTGCCTCCACGTGGCTCGGGACTGTGCCCAACTAAAACCTGTTTGCACGACTCCTTTGAGCCGTGGTAGGGTAATAATCAAAGCACCGTGGGAACTCACACGAGACAAATGATGACCTTAAGTCAACGGACTATCTGCACACATGTCACCTGAGAACTGCTATCTGACGTTAGGTATAATACCATCCAGTCAGTTCTCGGCGAGTCCTGTCCGGTGTACTCACACCCAGTGAGCATCTGTATACAATCTTAGGTGAACACCACCAATGGTTGCGGGACCAATCCATCGCCCCTCGTCAGGGTCTAGATATGTATACACTAGTCTACTCCGGAGTATCGATTCCCAATCTCAATACTCCTGCGACCAGGGACATCTAAGGGTGTGCCTATTGACTATCCAGCTCCCACTAGTATGACTGCCATCACAACGCCGGTAGTCAGACAAACACCCTATGGGCTTTATCAACACATATATATAAATACCAAGTAAAATATATCATACGTTAAGACAAAGTCAAACCAAATAGCGTACTATCATATTAAGCAAGACTGTCATGTACATACATATCCCAAGCATCCTATACAATATAGGCCTCTAAGGCATATATATCCAACAATCTCCCACTTGCACTAAGGCCTATAATTGGTGCAATGAGTACCCACTGTCTCTACCAGATCCAGTTGCTGGCGTACCGCATGCCCAGCATCTCAAATAGCCTCTCGAACTGTACTTGAGGAATGGCCTTGGTGAATGGATCTGCCGTGTTGTCTTTTGTGTCCATTCTCCGTATCTCGATCTCCCGACGATCCACGATCTCCCTGATCAGGTGAAACCGCCTTAAGATATGCCTGGATTTCTAATGGGACCTTGGTTCCTTCGCTAAAACTACAGCGCCATTGTTATCGCAATACAAAGGTATTGGATTGGCAATGGACGGAACCACCTGAAGTTCAGAAATGAACTTCCTCATCCAGACAGCCTCTTTTGCGGCTTCACTAGCAGCTATATACTCAGCCTCCATAGTTGAGTCTGCGACGGTATCTTGTTTGGAACTCTTTCAACATACCGCCCCTCCATTGAGGGTAAACACAAAACCCGAAATGGATTTAGAATCATCTTTGTCACTTTGGAAGCCGGAGTCGGTAAAAGCCTCTACCTGGAGGTCCCCATTACCGTAAATCAAGAACATCTCCTTAGTCCTTCTCAGGTACTTGAGAATGTTCTTCACCGCTATCCAATGTTTCTCACCTGGGTCAGACTGATACCTGCTTACTACACTAAGTGCGTAAGCTACATCCAGTCTGGTACATAACATCGCATACATTATTGATCCTACCGCCGAAGCGTAGGGTATAATGCCCATGCGAGCCCTCTCTTCATCAGTCTTTGGAGACATTTCTTTTGAGAGGGTGATTCCGTGACAAGCGGGCATATTGCCGTGCTTGGAATCTTCCATACTAAATCTCTTTAGTATAGTGTCTATATACCTGGACTGTGAAAGTCCCAATGTTCTATTAGATCTATCACGATAGATCTTAATGCCCAGAATGTATGATGCATCTCTCAAGTCTTTCATGGAGAATTTTTGTGACAAGAAGAGCTTTACTGATTGTAGTTTAGGGATATCATTCCCTATCAGTAGTATGTCGTCGACGTATAAAACGAGGAAGACTACTGCTCCTTCTACAATCTTCCTATAAATACATGGTTCATCTACATTTTTGATAAAGTCAAATTCCTTGACTGTTTCATCAAAGCAGATGTTCCAACTCCGCGATGCTTGCTTTAACCCATAAATGGATTTAAGCAATTTGCACACTCTTCCGCTGCTCCCACTGTCTAAGAAACCTTCTGGTTGATCCATGTAAACACTCTCTTCTAGATGTCCATTTAGAAAAGCTGTTTTTACATCCATTTGCCAGATTTCATAGTCATGGAAGGCAGCAATGGCAAGCATGATCCGAATGGATTTAAGCATAGCTACTGGTGAAAAAGTTTCATCATAGTCCAATCCTGATCTTTGACGAAAACCTTTTGCTACTAATCTAGCTTTGTAGGTTTCCACTTGTCCAAATGTACCAATTTTCTTTTTGAAGATCCATTTGCACCCAACTGGTTTTACCCCAGGAGGAGCAACTTCTAAAGTCCATACTTTATTGGTGTACATGGATTCCGTTTCGGATTTCATAGCATCCAGCCACTTCACTGAGTCGCTACTCGTGATAGCCTGCTGAAAACTAGTAGGCTCATCATCATCGATGATGCAATCCTCTCGATCCCCATCAAGAAGAAAACCATAGTATCTTTCAGGAGGATGAGAAAGCCTACTAGATCTGCGGAGTGGCGTTGGTTCGTCATGTTCTATTGAAATCTGAGATTCTTCTAAGTCCTCGGTTGCAGTTTGAGGTTCTGGAATTTCTTCCAGTTCTACCGCACTCCCACTAATTTCTTTTGCAAGAAATTTGCTTTCTAAGAAGACAATGTGGCGAGTGACAAACACCTTTTGTTCTTCAGTATGGTAGACCATATACCCCCTTGAATGCTTGGGGTATCCTACAAACTTGCACAAAACCGATCGTGCCTCGAGCTTGTCCGGATTATGCTTCTTAACATATACCGAACACCCCCATATCTTGATATACTTGAGATATGGTCTCTTCCCACACCACATTTCATATGGAGTGGTAGGTACAGACTTAGTTGGAACTCTATTCAATAGGTATGCGGCTGTTTCTAGAGCAAATCCCCAGAAGGAAAGTGGCAACTCAGCACTACTCATCATTGAAGGCACCATATCTAATAGCGTGCGATTCCTCCTTTCTGATATACCATTATGCTGAGGTGTATAAGGCGGAGTAAGCTGAGAGAGAATTCCATTCTCTTTTAAGTATTCAAGGAAACTGGTACTTAAGTATTCTCCACCTCGATCAGATCGAAGTGTCTTGATGCTTTTACCAGTCTGTTTCTCTACTTCATTTTTATACTCTTTAAACTTCTCAAAGGCCTCGGATTTATGTTTTATTAAGAATATATGTCCATACTTAGAGAAGTCATCAGTAAAAGTTATGAAGTAGGAGTGACCGCTTCGTGCATGCGTAGACATCGGACTTGTGTACTAGTCCCAAGAGTTCAGTGGCTCTTTCTCCGTGTCCGGTGAACGGAGATTTGGTCATTTTTCCTTTGATACATGATTGACAAGTTGCATATGATGAATATTCAAACGGATCTAGATATCCATCTTTATGTAACTTAGTCAATCTTGTTTCATTTATATGACCAAGTCTATAATGCCATAGGAAGGCTTGATTCGAATCTAGAGCCTTTCTTTTACGCGTGTTTTGAATATTGAAAATTTGAGGTTGATTAAGTATGTATATGCCGTTTTCCAGTGTGCCAAACCTAATCAGTTCTTGATTTAGGAGAATGTTCATGACATTTCTTTCAAGCGCAAAATTATATCCTTTATTAGACAACAAAGATACTGATATAATATTACACAACATACTGGGAATATAAAAACAGCTGTACAATACCAAAATGTGTCCACTATTCAACCTTAGATGATATTCCCCTATTGCAACTGCATCTGCATGCATCCCATTGCCCATCCGGAGAGTCATATCACCTGCCCCCAGTACTCTACTATTTCTCAGATCCTGCAAAGAATTACAGATGTGAGAACCAGAACTGGTATCAAGTACCCATGAAGTAGAGTTTACTGAAAGACAATTTTCGATTACGAACACACCTGAAGCAGAAGCAACAACTTGCTTCATGTCCTTGGCTTTAAAGGCCAAACAGTCCTTCTTCCAGTGCCCTTGCTTGTGACAATAGAAGCACTCGTTCTTTTCTGCCTTCACCCTTCCTGCCTTGTTCGTTCCCTGCACCTTCTTGACCCCACCCTTCGGTTTGGCGGCTTTCATCTTCTTCTTCCCTTTAGCTTTCGCTTTAGATTTAGAAGAAGATGATTGGCCAACATACAGAACGGGGGTCTTCTCCTTATTCAAGGAGGTCTCTGCTACCCTCAACATATTGAGGAGCTTTGGAAAATCCGCTTCCATTTCGTGCATGTTGAAGTTCAGCACGAACTGAGAGAATGTATGGGGAAGGGACTGCAAAATCAAGTCGATATACAAATCATTCTCTAGCACGCATCCCAGGTTTGCGAGTTCCTCAATGAGGGTGATCATTTTGAGGACGTGCTCTCCAACAGGCGATCCTGGAGCTAACCTCATCTGGAAGAGTTTCCTTGAGGTTTCGTACCTCACGATACGGGAGTGTTCACCATACAATTCCTTGCAATGGAGGAATATGGATACAATATCCATACTCTCATGCTGTTTCTGGAGTTCATTATTCATGGACGCCAGCACGATACACTTAGCTCGCTCACAGTCTAGATCCCAGGTTTTGCGAACTTCCTTGTCCGCAACTGAGGAATCTGGTCCTGGGATAAGGGGAGGAACAGCGGTGGTAACATATGCAACTTTGTCATAAGTCAGCGCAATATTGACGTTCCTTAGCCAATCTTTATAGTTCTGCCCGGTCAGTATATTCTTTTCAAGTAATAGTTTAAGTCCAGTCATGGTAGCTGCCAGAGAGAGAGAAAAGAAACACTCAGCATATGCTCTTGCAAGTTTAGATTGGTTATTAATTTATCTAAACAGGATGGCTCCCACTGTTTCCTCAAATCCTTCTTCAAAATCTAAAAGAAGAACTAGTCAGGATTTAATCACACGTTACAATTCTTGCTTAACCATTCAGCCAGGCTGGTGTTGGTACTTCGAGGGAGGTTTTCCAACGCTTTCGCGAAGTTCCTTAATTAAAGAACCTCTTTTCCCTGGAGGCGTAGCCCCTCTAACACCTTTCTAGGCACCTACTTGGTTTATAGCATTGATTGTTAAGTGAGAGAAATTCCCGAGAGTAATCCTACTCATCAGTGGGATCGGGATCCAACTATCATTGCATGATGCCCTAGATGGAAGCCACTCTAGTCACCACACTCCAGAAGGTAAGCTAAATCTGCAAGTTTCCTTTATGTTTGAAACTCCCGATGTGATTTTTACCCCAAGCTCTTATAGACCTTAACGTAGGCCAACAAGTCATAAGACGCAAGTCAAGTTCTACCCGTCATTGTCCTGATCAATTTAAATACATCGTACAAGCCCTTGACGTAGGCCAACAAGGTGTACGTCTGTATTAAACTAATGCATCTATCTATGCAACAAATAGGCACACACACTGCTACCATACACCATGCCTTGACGTAGGCCAACAAGCATAGTATGAATACGATGTGGTGTCTATCTGAAACGACGGAGGGTTACGGCTGGTTTTTGGCAAAAAACCCGTTAACGTAGTGAACTTGATTTGATCGAAGGAACTAAGATAGCTTTCATTAAAAGGAGTGGTTTAAGCTCCGCATTTAAAATTAGCTTTTTCAAGAAAACCGAGTGGTTTTTAGAAATTGTTCCAACGATTCAGTTTAGGTTTTATTTTCTTTGCATTAATAATAATGCGTCCCATCTTTAACCTATCATTACAGATAACAACGAAAATACAACGTCCTCTTATGCCATCCGCATTCGCCACGGGGTCCCGTCATCACCCGTTAGGTTACTTAACTAACGACAGAGCGGGGGCTGGGCTAGCGCGGGTGTAAAACAAAAGCGACGTCTAAATAGCTATCATATATAGATATTGTACATTCGTCAGATGCAATAATAGGCATTCCAGATCACAGATAAACAATATTGGATTTGCAAGCAATCCGCATTTCTTTTGAGCCTGCAATGAAAGACGGATTACACAGTTGTGATGAATAGCCTTTTTCCCACCCCAGACCCCTACGGGTACGGCAAACTACCCGCCAAGTACCAGAAGTGAAGCGGTCTGCCCCAACACTTCAAAATACCCGGTAGTTTGTGCACCCCACCTTGGGTCTATCCTTGGAGCAGAAACAGTAAAAAGAAATAATACAACGGTGGCTACAACCGCAACCTGGATGTGCCCCGCAAAATAATATTACAACTTATTACATTTACATCAAATGAATTAATACAATAACCCATCAAAAAACCCGGCTAATCACCACAACAGTCCAATACAGTTTATATACACAAACAGTTATATATAATATCACAGATATGTGCAACTCCCTGCCAACCGATATACTAGCAGTTAGGGGAGGTTTCCGAACACATAATACATTTCACAGATATAATCAAACAAGCAAATACCGTATAATTTTGATCGATTAAACACATTTAATTTTGCTCCAATACTTCTCTGTAAATCTGAAACCTGAGCAAAAATAAAAATTACCAGAAAACACCAAATATCACAGAGAATCAACACAAGAAACTTGGGATGATGAGTCGTCCAAAGCGCGGCGGAATCGCGGCGGATCGGTGGGATCGGCCGCGGTTCCGCGGCGCTATGGCCGATTCATGAGCCCAATTTTCTTGGGTGTTCTAATACATTCATTTAGGTCATTCTGAAGGTCCCTGAAAAATTTTTGGACCTCATTTAAAATTCGACAGAAAGTTCATGATATCGGGGTTTTTCCGGTTTGTTTTTCTGTTCGAAATTCATACAAATTTGCAAGTGTGTTAAATATTGTTTAGCTAGGCTCTGATACCACTGTAACTCGATGTTCAACACCCCAATACTTATAGGGAGGCGGAAATATGAATAACAATCTTGTTCTATGGTTAAACATCGAATAACCGTATGAATCGTTTGCTAAACAAGTTTTAACAAAAGCTATAGAGTTCTAAACTACTATGTTAAGAGATTATACCAAACGGTTCTAGTCCTTCGTCTTAATGTTATCTACGGGCTCTTTGGATCTCCACGTCCTCTTCGGCTTTCTTCCGTGATAGACGATCCACCCGAGAACCCTAATCCAAGCTATAACCTCTAAACTTGAGGTTACTTAGTTTCTCTAGTTGCTAAATAGAGTAGCTAAGGTGATGTAGAGATAGGTTATGGAGTAATTAGTCTTTCCTAATCCTTGTTCTCAACTCATGAGGGTAGGATTAGGGTTTGGTGAAGGAGAGAGAACTTGAAGAGAGAGAGTGAGAAGATGATAATGATAATAATAATAATAATGAAATAGCTTCTCACTTGATATATGAAACATAATGAATAAAAAGAAAAGAATAATATGAGATTATTCATCATGTTTCATAAATGCAAGTGGGTGATTCATTAAGCATTTAATAATGCATTAATGACATGATGAATAACTCACAATGAGTCACTAAATCATTAAATGAAAATGCCACCTCTCCCTCCATGTCACATCCTTCTAGAAGCTTCTCGGAAAATTACGAGAACGCCCCTCTCATACGTGAAAACACGGAAAAACTTTAGACTGTATAAATCCAATAACCTGATACTAGAATCTGGCTTAAACCAAAGTCAGCTAGTAAAAACTGTCCGAATGTCGTACGTGCGTTTAAACACGTACGCGTTCGAACCTTTGTCGTAAAACCATACGATCTCTATATCTTTTCGCCTGGGTTTGGGAAATCTCTATGTGGGACTCTAAAGACTCAACTACTACGCTGGCAGTGGGTTTAACCACAGACCGCAAGCGGCACTAGCTGTACGTAACGGTCCCCAGGTAGTTGTCGATAAGAAAGCCGATGAGGTAACCCATCTAAAATCCTACTGAGCCTGTCCATGACAATATCCGCGTAGTCCGGTCTGTTCGTCTAAGAGTATCGCATGTATGGTCTAGGGAGGTGGTGGACGTCAGACCCCTAATAACTGTACAAGTCATGTCGGTATGGCTCAAGACCACCCGAGAATCTACTGATCAGTCCATTAGTAATTCTCAATCAGCCCTGGCCAGGGACTTATGGTAATGACCAACCGACCACAGTGCGATATCAACTCCCTATACCGGGAGAGACGAATCCCTAACAGTCGCTCACTGCCTCCACGTGGCTCGGGACTGTGCCCAAGTAAAACCTGTTTGCACGACTCCTTTGAGCCGTGGTAGGGTAATAATCAAAGCACAGTGAGAACTCACACGAGACAAATGATGACCTTAAGTCAACGGACTATCTGCACACATGTCACCTGAGAACTGCTATCTGACGTTAGGTATAATACCATCCAGTCAGTTCTCGGCAAGTCCTGTCCGGTGTACTCACACCCAGTGAGCATCTGTATACAATCTTAGGTGAACACCACCAATGGTTGCGGGACCAATCCATCGCCCCTCGTCAGGGTCTAGATATGTATACACTAGTCTACTCCGGAGTATCGATGCCCAATCTCGATACTCCTGCGACCAGGGACATCTAAGGGTGTGCCTATTGACTATCCAGCTCCCACTAGTATGATTGCCATCACAACGCCGGTAGTCAGACAAACACCCTATGGGCTTTATCAACATATATATATAAATACCAAGTAAAATATATCATACGTTAAGACAAAGTCAAACCAAATAGTGTACTATCATATCAAGCAAGACTGTCATGTACATACATATCCCAAGCATCCTATGCAATGTAGGCCTCTAGGGCATATATATCCAACAGTTTTGAGCCAAAATTTTTGGCGGGAACATGTGCTTTCATTGGAATGATTTTTTTAAGGAACGAACGTCTAAATATAAAGGCAAAAAACTTCTGCAGTTCAAAATCTTTGAAAATCTTTTCTTGTTCTGACGTATGTAACTTGTTCTTTAGACATCAGTTTGTACTCTGTACTTTCTTTGGTCATCTTTGAAAAACTACGGTAGACGTCTGAACCTATATTCGACAAATGTTTGCAGTGTTAAATGTTTGAAAAACTAGCCATTTATAGCCGTTGGGGATTTGTTTTATTTGAGGACAAACGTTTGCCCATCTTGTCTTCAGACGTCTGTCGTGTGCTTAAACTGCTTGTCCCCACTTGTTTTTGAGTTGTTTTTATTTGGGCTATAAAAGGGTTTTGGGTTGGTTTTTTCTTAGCATCACCAACTAAATTTCTTGAACTTTTCTATTGCAAATATCAAAGTGATCTTCCAAAAAAAAATCCCACATCTTGTGAGAGAAAAAGAGTTTATTCATTTGCATTTCTATCATCTCTCTCACACACAAAAGATTAAGAGATTCAATTGATTATCCATACTTGAAAGTGTAAGGTCGGGCGCTCCCCGCGCGTGCGCGCAGCGGAAGCGGGACTGGTCGGAAAACAAAAATTCCACAGGAGTGTGATTGATCGTACACTAAATAATCGTCCAAGCACTAGTTTCTAGCTAAATATAAAGAGCAAAAGGAAGAGTTTAGAGGTTCTACAACCTTTGTAGCGTATCCGGCTGATTCTGGAAGACCCCGTCTAAATTTCGTGAGCTCCCGAACGCGTCTGCATGCCGACAGCCTCGTCGTAGATGATCCGCATTGAAAGCGGGCTGCCCGAGCTCTAACTCCGTCACCGGTCGGAGAAACTTCCTCCAGAGGCTTGCTAGGCATGGAGGAAGGCGATGCGAACGATGGGTACTCTCTACTTTTTACACTCCATTACTCTGGCAACACTTGCCATTTTCAAGAGAGCTTGAACTCTTGTTATGTGAGGATGAAGAAGATGATTGGAAAAAATGATAGCTTGTGTTTTTGAAAAAGAATTGTGTCATATCCTTTTTCAAACCATGTCATGTTTAACATGACACATACACTCTTCTAACTCTCTCATGTGTGTGTCAACATATAAGGGTGAGGGTGGGCCCCACCACTTAATTAAGTATATAATAATATATAATAATATATATACATTTGCATATATATATATATATTTATTTATACATAATTTATAATGGTGTGAATTAATATATATATCAAATATATATATATATATATAAATAAGTATTAGTACATGTATCCTATACACCTACATATCATGTATCACATACACGAAATGCCATCAATATCTTCTCAGTATCATATACTGTAGAGAGTATGTGTATCATATAAACTATACTAGAAACCGTATCATTAATACGGTTATCAAGTCAATACTTGACTTGGTATTCCGGCTTTGAAACCGGCCAGTATAACAGTCGTCCGATTGAACACGTATATCCAATATACATGTTTTATCGAACTCATGTACGTATCCCTATACTTACGTCACATCGTGTTTTGCCCGGGCAGGCACTTTCGTTGCGGGACTCTAAAGACCTGTCGATACGATGGTAGTTGGTTTACAAGATCGTATCTGATTGAAAATGAAACACTTTCAGAATCAACCCCCTTTCGGGTTAACCCACAAGCTCGTCAATGACACTAGTTATACGTAATGGCTACCCAGATATGAGTAAGATAAAAGCAGGTCGATGCGAGAACTCATTCGGACCAAACAAAGTCTATAAATGACAGTCACCATACAGTCCAGTCTCTTCGTCAAAGAGTATCGCATACCGGGTCTGGAGGGTAGAATCTGTCAGATCCCTAATAACATGATAAGTCGTGCTCATAGAGGACTCATAACCAAAGAGATACAACTGGTAACACTTACCAGTTTATCTCTACTGCTGTGGCCACGGACTTCTGGTTATAGTTGTGTCTTGCACAATGCGATATCGGCTCCCAATTCCGGGAGTGACGAATTTCCTCGACCGCTCACTGTCTCCATGTGCTTCGGGTCTGTACTCAACTAAAACCTATTTGTACAACTCAGTAGAGCCATGGTAGGGTAGTAATCTAAGTACAGTGGGAACACACAGGAGATACTGTGGCAATTTCAGGTCTAGGGACTACCCTGTACTCATTCACCAGAGAACTGCTATCTGACATTTGTATAATACCAACTAGGAGTTCTCGGAGAGTCTGTCCAGTATAACTCATCCAATGAGTACCTGTATACTATCATTAGTGTCAAACACTAATGGCTATAGGATCAGCCATCGCCCCTTACAGGGTCATGAAACGTATACACTAGTCTAAACTAGAGTACCGATACCCGGTCTCGATGCTCCTATGACTAGAGACATTGAAGGATGTGCTTATAAACTACCAGGCCCCACTAGTATGATCCTTATCATAATCAGGGTAGTCAAGCAAAGATCCTATTGGTTTTATCTCATGTATTAGCGATACGTGATAAATAGTAACACGCATTCACATGACAGATAAAGACAAACCAGATAGCACACTATCATCTTGAGTAAGGCTGTTCTTGGTATAGGCCCTCCTCGAATTCAGTAATTGCATTCCCGCAACTACGATAATTGCCTTGAGGGCACCTATATACAACAGAAAGAGTATTAAAGAGTGAGCTTGAGAGAAACTCTGTCAAGAGTATTGTGTTTCAAGTGTAATCTCTTTCTTCTTTGTGTTTGGAATCTTGAGTGCAAGATTACCATTGTAAGAGAGGAGAGAATCTTTATAGAGAGAAGAGCTATGAACTTGTAAGAAGTGTTGTTCGTAGTGGCGAACAACGTGTAGTCTTTTGAGAAGATGTTTCGGTTAGGCATCACCAAAAACGGGGTTGTGGGTTGCTTATGGGCAACGTATTTGTCTCCGAGAAAGACATGATTAAGTGAAATGGGCTCGTACGTCTAAAGAAAGTGGATTAGGGGATCTCCCGAACCACTCTAAATCTTGCGTGTTTTCTATTTCTATCCCTCTTACTTTATTTTTATAGATTAGAAATTACATGCTAGGTTTATTTCTTCCGCTCTATATGCCTATTGCTTGATATTGTTACTTGCTTGTAGTTTATGTTCACAATTGTGATTAGCTTAGCCACTTATCTATATTGATATATCTCCTGTTAAGCTTAGCAGTTCTGATTTGTATTTGTAAGTGTTGTAGAATTTTTAATTTGGGCATATCGGCAGTGTATTCCTATTCACCCACCCTCTAGGAATAATTTCAAGTCGATTGTCCTTTCCCAAAGAGAAAGGACCATGACAACGATCCAAAAAGTCAGCTGCTAGTGATAAAAGGATGTCTTGATGTGTGATCCACACGGTCTATATTGCGGACATGTGCCCCAATGAATACCTTCGCCGCAAAATCAAGAATGGGGCCATCACATACCAAGCTCAATCTGGCTTGAATGTGGTGTTGGGTTCCTAAGCATGACAGCAAGGTTTCGGGTGGTATCATCCATGCCAAGTTAAAATTTTTGACATGCTTAAACAACCCTAAACAAGATCTTTAACTAGAGAATCATGCGGAATCGAATGCAAACTACTTTAAAAAAAAGTGATTAGGGATTACAACCTTTGTAGCCCGTTTCATCGCTTCATAAGCTCCAAGTTATGGTCCCTTCGCTGCGATCATCAAGCTCCTGGACTCTTGAGAGGCTTCACACGGGGTATGATGCATGCTTGCTAGAAGTCTTCAAAGTGTACGATGATCTATTTCGAGGAAACACGAACTCAAGCTATGACTTCACTAATCTGCAATTAGTGAAGTTAACACACTAAACTATATGGCTAGTATAGAAGAGGATAATGAAGCAGAAATTTTGCTCTCTTTAGTTTTTTTTTCTCACGATTTTTCATCACAAAGAAAAAAGCT
Organism: Agapanthus africanus; assembly: GCA_030015575.1. Lineage (NCBI taxonomy): Eukaryota > Viridiplantae > Streptophyta > Magnoliopsida > Asparagales > Amaryllidaceae > Agapanthus > Agapanthus africanus. The sequence goes on along the minus strand of CM057346.1, from coordinate 451,361,244 downwards.
AGCAAGATTTTTTGAGGAAGAAGAAGATGAAGTGATGAATGAATTATTAAATGAGGTTAGAAATGCAACCATGGTGAGTTATGCCATCCTTAACCCTTGTAGAGAATTAACCATGAGCCAGGGTTAAAGGTTAGGTTGATAAATATCTTAAGCTTGACAAAAGAGCGGACCAAGTACATGAACCTACAAGCTTCTACAAGCTTTGTCCAAAAGATCAAGCATGACTAATTCCACAATTTTGAATTTCCTTAATAATAATATAAACCCTAATCTTAACTCTAGTATGGTATAAGTCTGTCACACACAAGTTGTATATATAACCTAGCATGACACATGAATATATATCACATATACATTTATGTGTGCAAAAATAAAACAACACATTTAACATATATCACATATATATCAATGTATCTAAAGTGAGGAAAAGAAATACTTAAGTGAGCTAATATTAGTTAATGTAATTTAATATATCAAATATATAATTATATATTAAATTATTAAATCAATACTTGATTTAATAATCCGGCTATATATCATATAACCGACTAATATCAAATGCAACAACTTATCGAATCAACACTTGATCCGATAATCCGGCTATATCACATATAACCGACCAATGTCACAAGTCGTGAGAATAGAATACGGTATCACATACACGTATCAATCTCGGTCCCGCACATATCACATATGTGCTCCTACTCAGTTTCTCCTGAGCCAGGAAACATCTATGTAGGACTCTAAAGACTCATCAATACGCTGGCAGTAGGTGATGATCATATCAAACACCCACAAGACGCAGACGGTTAGCTAAATGTAACGGCCACCCGTGTATTGAGCGACCAGAAGATCAACAAGCAAGCCTGTACATACTCCTGCGAATCCAATCAGTAAACACTACCGTACATTCCAGTCTCTTCGTCTGATATTTCGCATATCAAGTCTAGGGGTGGTAATCGTCAGACCCCAGTAACCGATAAGTCGTGTCGATGTGAGGCTCATAACAGGTCGAGAAACTACTGATAACACTTACCAGTAGATCTCCATATCAGCCCTGGCCAGGGACTTCCAGTTATAGCCAATCGAACAGAGCGCAACATCAACCCCCAATACCGGGAGAGACGAAACCCCTCCTATCGCTCATTGCCTCCATGTGATTCGGGACTGTACCCAAAAGCCACCGTTTTGCACGTTCTCATGAACGTAGTAAGATGGAAATCAAAGCACAGTGGGAATCACACAAGACTCTATGACGATCTCGGGTCTACAGACTAACCTGTACTAGTGTCACCAGAGAACTGCTATCTGACGATAGGTATAATACCATTAGGAGTTCTCGGTGAGTCCGTTCAGTGTACCCAGTCTCCACTGAGCACCCGTATACCATCTTTGATGTCAAACACCAATGGATGCAGGATCATCCATCGCCCATCATATGGGTCAAGATGTGTATACGCTAGTCTACTCTGGAGTATCGATGCCCTGTCTTGATACACTCTCGACTAGGAACAATTATAGGATGTACTTGTGGACTACCCTGGCCCCATTAATATGATCTGCATCATAGTCCTAGTAGTCAAGTACACATCCTAAGGCCTTTATCAACATGTGAGAGCAAGACAGTAACACAATATAAGTCAACACGTTAAGACAAAGAGCAACCAGATAGCTTACTATCATATCGAGCAAGAAAGTCCTCTGTATATATATCCAAGCGTCTATTATAATATACATCATATGTACAATAATGGCTTTTAGGGCAAATACATAACTAACAATCTCCCACTTGCACTAAGGCCAGCTGTTGTAGTATCTCATACCCAGCATACCGAAGAGTCTCTCAAATTGTATCTGGGGTATGGCCTTCGTGAGTGGATCCACAGTGTTGTCCTTCATGTCAACTCTCCTGATCTCGATCTCCCGGTGATCAACTATCTCCCGGATCAGATGATATCGCTTCAGAATATGCCTGAATCTCTGATGGGACCTGGGTTCCTTGGCCAAAGCCACAGCTCCATTGTTATCACAATACAAAGGTATTGGATGCTCAATGGACGAAGCCACTCCAAGTTCAGTTATGAACTTCTTCATCCAGACAGCCTCTTTGGCAGCATCGTTGGCAGCGATGTATTCAGCCTCTATCGTCGAGTCTGCCACGGTTTCCTGTTTGGAACTCTTCCAACAAACCGCTCCTCCATTGAGGGTAAAGACAAATTCCGAGTGCGACTTAGAGTCGTTCTTATCACTTTAGAAGCTCGAATCGGTAAAGGACTCCACCTGGAGTTCTCCATTACCATACACCAAGAACATCTATTTAGTCCTTCTCAAGTACTTGAGAATGTTCTTTACAGTTGTCCAGTGACTCTCTCCTGGATCTTCTTGATACCTACTCACTACACTTAGTGAGTATGCTACATCGGGTCTGGTACATAGCATCGCGTACACGATAGAGCCTACTGCCGAAGCATAGGGTATCTCTTGCATGCAAGCTCTCTCCAAATCAGTCTTAGGAGACATCTCTTTGGAGAGAGTGAATCTATAGATCATGGGTAAATCCCCATGCTTGGATTCTTCCATACCAAACCTCTTTAGTATGGTGCCAAAGTACCTGGATTGGGACAATCCCAGTATCCGTTTAGATCTATCTCTATAGATCTTAATCCTCAAGATGCAGGAGGCATCACCTAGATCTTTCATTGAGAATCTTTGTGATAAGAAGAGCTTGACTGAGTGGAGCATAGGAACATCATTTCGTATCAAGAGTATGTCATCTACGTACAATACGAGGAAGACAACCTTACTCTCCGCCACCTTCTTGTATATACAAGGTTCATCTACGTTTTTGATGAAGTCAAACTCTTTGACTACCACATCAAAACAGATGTTCCAGCTCTGCGATGTCTGCTTTAACCCGTAGATGGATTTAAGCAGCTTGCACACCTTTCTGCTGCTCCCACTGTCTACGAAGCCTTCTGGCTGAGTCATGTACATGCACTCTTCTAAATCACCATTTAGAAATGCGGTCTTAACATTCGTTTGCCATATTTCGTAGTCATGGTATGCAGCAATGGCAAGTAAGATCCGGCTAGACTTAAGCATAGCCACTGGAGAAAATGTTTCTTCATAATCCACACCTGGTCGTTGACGAAAACCCTTTGCAACAAGTCTAGCTTTGAAAGTCTCAACTTTTCCATCTACACCAAGTTTCTTCTTAAAAATCCATTTTCTTCCAATGGGTTTCACCCCTTCACGAGCAACTTCCAAAGTCCATACTTTGTTGGTGTACATGGATTCCATCTCAGATCGCATTGCATCCAGCCATTTCACAGAGTCCCCACTCGTGATGGCCTGCTCAAAACTAGTCGGGTCATCATCTTCCATGATGCAGTCCTCGCTTCCACCATCAATGAGAAAACCGTAGTATCTCTCAGGTGGATGAGGAACCCTACTAGATTGGCGGAGAGGCTGAGGTTCGTCGGGAACTATTGAATCCTCCGGTTGTACCAAATCTTCATCTATAGTTTGTGCGGTTGGAACTTCTTCCAGCTCTACCTCTTTGCCATTAATCTCTTTTGCAAGAAATTCCTTTTCTAAAAAGGTGGCATGTTGAGCAATAAACACTTTTTGTTCCTTGCCGAGGTAGAAATGATATCCATATTAATTGCTTGGATAACCCACAAACTTGCAAAGAACTGATCTTGCCTCGAGTTTGTCCGGATTTTGCTTTTTAATATAGGCCAGACAACCCCATATCATAACTCGTTTAAGAGATGGTCTCTTCCCATTCCATATCTCATATGGAGTAGTAGGCACCGATTTGGTTGGAACTCTATTCAATAGGTATATGGCTGTCTCAAGCGCATACCCCTAAAAGGAAATAGGCAACTCAGCGGTGCTCATCATATAGTGCACCATATCTAATAGGGTGCGATTCCTCCATTCCGATACACCGTTGTGCTGTGGTTATACGGAGGAGTAAGCTGAGAGAGAATCCCATTCTCTTTTAGATAGTCCAGGAACTCATTGCTCAAGTATTCTCCTCCTCGATCAGATCGAAGGATCTTAATACTTTTACCCGTTTGGTTCTCGACTTCGTTCTTATATTCTTTGAATTTCTCAAAAGCTTCAGACTTGTGTTTCAACAGGAACACATGTCCGTATCTTGAGAGATCGTCAGTGAATGTAATGAAGTACGAAGAACCATTCCTGGCATGTGTAGACATTGGACCACATACATCACTATGTATCAGTCCCAAGAGTTCCGTAACTCTTTCTCTGTGTCCACTAAATGGAGTTTTGGTCATCTTGCCTTTGAGACATGACTGGCAAGTGTCATAAGATGAAAATTCGAACGGATTCAAATATCCATCCTTATGTAACTTAGCCAGTCGTGTCACATTGATATGACCTAGTCTATAATGCCATAAGAAAGATTCGTTCATTTCTGAACTCTTCCTCTTGTGTGTGTTTTGTACATTAAAAACTGTAGTTTGATTTAGAACGTATATACCATTATTTAACGAGTCTGATCCAATCAACTTTTGATTCAGGAAGATGTTCATAACATTATCTTCTACTATAAAATTATATCCTTCTTTACTTAATAAAGAAACCGATATAAGTTTTCATATCAGGGTCGGAATGTAATAGCATTCGTTCAAAATCAATGTATTACCATTTGGTAATACAAGGTGATATTCGCCAACTGCTTTGGCTGCAACATTTGCACCATTCCCTACTCTTATGGAATGATCACCCTCTCCCAATTCTCTACCTTTCCTTAGCCCATACAACATATTACATATGTGGGATCCTGATCCGGTATCTAATACCCAGGACGTAGAGTGAACTGAGAAACAGTTCTCGATAACTAATACACCCGAAGAAGATGCATCGACATGCTTATTCTTCGTTTGGGCGGCGTGGGAATCCGGATATTCCCCTATTTTCTGCTCAGTCTTATAACAATTATAAGAAAGAACGGAACCAATGTTCCCCTGCTCAGTATAACATGCGGGTTCAGTCAATATATTCATATTATTATCTTGATTAAGGCCTGACATGGTCTCTACCTGGATAGAGAGAGAAAAAAACACTTTAGCGTATGCTCTTGCAAGATTAGATTGGTTATTATCTTATCTAATCAGGATGGCTCCCACCGTTTTTATCAAATCTTCATTCAAACCCTAAAGGTAAGACTAGCCGGGATTAATTACACATTACAAGTTCGCCAATCTTTCAGCTAGGCCAGTGTTGGTACTTTGAGGGAGGTTCACCGTGCTTTCGCACGGACCTAATTAGAATAAACCTCGTTTTCCCAGAGGCATAACCCCGTAAACACCTTTCTAGACACCTACTTGATCGGCTAATTGTCATGTGTAAAAACTCCCCCAAGAGTAACTCTTACTCGCAGTGGGTATCGGGATCTAACTATCTCATAGAAGGTATGCAATCTCATTGCAAATTTCAACACTTGAAATTCCTGATAATGCTTTTGCCCCTAGCAACTTATGACCTTGGCTACGGTCAACAAATCATAAGCGCTAGCCAAGTTCAACCCGTCATTTCCTGATTGAATTAAACCCACCTGTACGACCCTTGTCTAAGGTCAACAAAGCCGTACGACTACCCTAACATAATCGCATCATATACAATAGATAAGCACTAATTAGCTACCGCACACTACGCCTTGGCTTAGGTCAACAAACGCAGCACGGATACTAAGCAGTACTTATCTGAAATGATGGAGGGCTATGCAGTTTTTTAAGAAAACTATGAGCGTAACGAACTTGATATCGTTGTAAAAATAAGTGACTTTTGAAAAGGAGTGTTTTTGAGGCTTTTACTAGTTTTGCTAAAGAGGTTACTCCCGGTGAAGGGATCTCGGCTATTTCCTTATCGAATAAGGTGCAGGATATTTCACAAATACCGCTATGCAAAGCAAGAACTATAGAAGCAATTAAAAACAAAACCGAGTGAGTTGTAGCATCTTCTAGTTTCGCTAAAGAGGTCACTCCCGGTGAAGGGATCTCGGCTCTTTCCTTATCGAATAAGGTGCTGGATATTCTATAAGGAATACCGCTATGCAAAGCAAAAACTAGAGCTACCCTTTTTGAAAACTTGATTCTACAATATCTTTTAGGTTTCTTTTTTCTTTCATTAATCTCATTAATGAAGTCCCATCATTTATGCTTCCTAAGCATCATAGAAGAAACGAAAATACAACGTACGCTTATGCTATCTGCATTTGCCACAGTATCCCGTTATCCACCGTTAGGTTACTTAACTAACGGCATACTAGGGCGGGATTAGCACGGGTGCAAAACATAAGCAACATTTATTATATATCATATATATACAATAATAAAGCATTCGTCTCACGCATATAAAATGATCACATCACAGAATATCAGCAGCAGAAGATAACATATGAAATATTGGATATACTAGGAGGTTCGTGTTTATTTTGAGCCTGTATAAAACACAGATTCCACGGTCGCGATGAATAGCTAAACCCACATCCCTAGGCCCCTACGAGAGCGGCAAGCAACTCTCCCAATTCTAGGGTTAGGAGATCCGGTCTTGGCTCCTCGAGATGGCCTCCCACTGGACCCTAGAACCTGGTTGCTTGTGCTCCCCACCTTGGGTCTATCCTAGTACGGAAAAGTAAATAATATACAATGGTGACATCATCCTCAACCTGGAAGTACACCAATAAAAGAATATTACATACAATGAATTTTACATGAATGAAAATAAAAACTTTCATCTCACATAAAACCCCCGGCTATTCAAAACACGACGATCCAATATAACATATCACAGTAACACATAACATCACATGTCATCAACGTAAGTAAATATGCGTATCACAATTGTCGTTGACATATAGCAACGAAAACGGTGATGCCCCACATATTACACTTACGGTCGCAGAAAAAAAATGTCAAACTACAACATTTGGAATCCACAATTACCTTAGACATCATAAACCCGGAATATCACATACTTCGGATTTCATGCCTAACTATATGAATTCCACATATTGTATCACATTTCAGAATAAACTAGACGACGTTAAACATTCCGATCGAATCAACAAACACCCAAAATTTCCCAACAAGCTCAATACTTGAGCGCAGTTTAAAAATACCCATTACATGCCACAGTACCAATGAACCAGCCGTAATAGGGTCAACCAATGCCTCACCTGTGGCACCGCGGAACTACCGTAAACCCTAGGGTTTAGCGGCAGTTCTTACGGTCATAGAATCGAGTTAGGGTTTCGTTCTTCTAGAGGGTCCACCGCATTACTTACACAATATTTGAATGTTCTTTAACTATGAAAAAATCCAACTCTTGGAAAATTTTCCGGCAAGGGTTAAAATGGGTATTTGATATCTGATCGAACTTTTAACACCGTCTAAAATAACCCGAAAACAAACTAGAATTACGAATACTAAACACTCAGAATTGCCTTTGTAAAAAGATAACATCACATGCAAATTTAGCCGAAACAAACAACACCTGAAATACCAAACCCCAGAGACTGGAACACAGTAGAAATTTCAACACAGGACTCCACCAAAAAACCGAGCAGGCCGGTTTTGAAGGCTATGTGGCTGGCCAAAAACTGAGGTCCTGGGTTAAATTTTGTACTGTATTCATATTGCATCACATACAACATTCTGCAACTGTTTAAAAAAAATTTTAACTCTCAGAAAATTTCGACAGAAACTAGGGTTTCGATTCGGGTATTTTCGGAGTTATTTCGGTTTCGTAATCATGCACAATCCGTCTAATTCTCTAGCTAGGCTCTAATACCACTGTTGGGTTCTTAAGCACGACAACAAGGTTTCGGGTGGCATCATCCATGCTAGGTTAAAATTTTTGCCATACTTAAACAGCCCTAAACAAGATCTTTAACTAGAGAATCATGCGGAATCGAAATGCAAACTACTTTACATCAAAGTGATTAAGGATTACAACCTTTGTAGTCCGTTCCTTCGCTTCATAAGCTCCAAGTTGTGGTCCCTTCGCTGTGATCATCAAGCTCCCAGACTCTTGAGAGGCTTCACATGGGGTATGATGCATGCTAGCTAGAAGTCTTCAAAGTCTACGATGATCTACTTCGAGGAAACACGAACTCAAGCTATGACTTCACTAATCTGGAATTAGTGAAGCTAACACACTAAACTATATATCTAGTATAGAAGAGGATGATGAAGTAGGAATTTTGCTCTCTTTAGTTTTTTTTTTCCTCACGATCTTTCATCACAAAGAAAAAAGCTAGCAAGCTTTTTTGAAGAAGAAGAAGATGAAGTGATGAATGAATTATTGAATGAGGTTAGAAATGCAACCATGGTGAGTTATGTCATCCTTAACCCTTGTAGAGATTTAACCATGAGCTAGGGTTAAAGGTTAAGTTGATAAATATCTTAAGCTTGACAAAAGAAGGGACCAAGTCAATGAACTTACAAGCTTCTACAAGCTTTGTCCAAAAGATCAAGCATGACTAATTCCACAATTTTGAATTTCCTTAATAATAAATATAAACCCTAATCTTAACCCTAGCATGGTATAAGTCTCTCACACATAAGTTGCATATATAACCTAGCATGACACATGAATATATATCACATATACATTTATGTGTGCAAAAAGAAAACAATACATTTAACATATATCACATATATATCAATGTATCCAAAGCGAGAAAAAGAAATGCTTAAGTGAGCTAATATTAGTTAATATAATTTAATATATCAAATATATAATTATACATTAAATTATTAAATCAATACTTGATTTAATAATCCGGCTATATGTCATATAACCGACTAATATCAAATGCAACAACTTATCGAATCAATACTTGATCCGATAATCCGCCTATATCACATATAACAGACCAATGTCACAAGTCGCGAGAATAGAATACGGTATCACATACACGTATCAATATCGGTCCCGCACATATCACATATGTGCTCCTACTCCGTTTCGCCTGAGCCAGGAAACATCTGTGTAGGACTCTAAAGACTCGTCAATACGCCGGCAGTAGGTGATGATCATATCAAACACCCACAAGCCAAAAGCGGTTAGCTAAATGTAACGGCCACCCGGGTATTGAGCGACCAGAAAATCAACAAGCAAGCCTGTACATACTCCTGCGAATCCAATCAGTAAACACTACCGTACAGTCCGGTCTCTTCGTCTGATATTTTGCATATCTAGTCTAGGGGTGGTAATCGTCAGACCCCAGTAACCGATAAGTCGTGTCGATGTGAGGCTCATAACGGGTCTAGAAACTACTGATAACACTTACCAGTAGATCTCCATATCAGCCCTGGCCAGGGACTTCCAGTTATAGCCAATCGAACACAACGCAACATCAACCCCCAATACCGGGAGAGACAAAACCCCTCCTATCGCTCATTGCCTCCATGTGATTCGGGATTGTACCCAAAAGCCTCCGTTTTGCACATTCTCATGAACGTGGTAAGGTGGAAATCAAAGCATAGTGGGAATCACACAAGACTCTATGGCAATCTCGGGTCTACAGACTAACTTGTACCAGTGTCACCAGAGAACTGCTATCTGACGATAGGTATAATACCATCTAGGAGTTCTCGGCGAGTCCGTTCAGTGTACCCAGTCTCCACTGAGCACCTGTATACCATCTTTGATGTCAAACACCAATGGATGCGAGATCATCCATCGCCCATTATATGGGTCAAGATGCGTATACGCTAGTCTACTCTGGAGTATCGATGCCCTGTCTCGATACACCCTCGACTAGGAACAATTATAGGATGTACTTGTAGACTACCCTGGCCCCACTAGTATGATCTGCATCATAGTCTTAGTAGTCAAGTACACATCCTAAGAGCTTTATCAACATGTGAGATCAAGACAGTAACACAATACAAGTCAACATGTTAAGACAAAAAGCAACCAGATAGCATACTATCATATCGGGGAAGAAAGTCCTCTCTATATATATTCAAGCATCCACTATCATATACATCATATGTACAATAATGGCCTCTAGGGCATATACATAACTAACATGTCGCTGCCACTTCCTAAAATCAGCCTCTCCACAGGATAATGAAAACCCTCTCAGTGAGGCCGATAAGAAGAAGAACCCATCGGTCCATGTAGAATCAAGCTCGGACAGCGGAGAAGAGCCGACTTTCCACTCCAGGACCGCAAAATAGAAGCTCCTCCATGAGCTTCGAAAACAGCTTCGAAGTAAAGATAAGGAGATGAACAAACTTTACTCCAAAATTGACAACTTGACAAATATCGTGATGTGGCTCATTGCTCAAGTTGCTCAGGCGTCTCCCAATCAAGCATAAGGCTCTACTCATGAGCCGTGTGATAACGACCCGAAGTTTAGTCACAAATTCGGCATTCAGAATTAATTCGGCAATGTCGAAAATTCGGATTCGGAGAACTAATTGAAAAAATCGGTAAGTATTCAGGAAAGATTCGGCAAATATTCGGGAAATGTTCGTGAAGGATTTCGAGAAAGAAATTAATATATAAGGCGCTGGGTTTTGATGCTGAGAATTATTCGCTAATTTTGTGAATTATTCGCTGATTTTGCGAATTATTCATGAATAATTCACGAATTATTCATGATAATTCGTGAAAAATTCATGAATTCGCCGAATAATTTGCGAATATTGTGACTATGATCCGAAGCAGCCAATGCCTGTCTTTTTAGGTCCAAATATGGGCGAACTACACGAAAGAAGACCATATTCCACTTCTGGGGATGCCTTGGCTCCTGATGGCAGTATTCCGCTAAAGCAAGATCGGATCATGGATTTGGTCATCAGCATAGTTAAAACATTGGTAACCGAAGCCGAGGTGCCGAAAGATACTGGCGGTAGTGGGAGGTCATACCCCACACAACACGATCTTATGGAGTTTCCCAGTGGCTATGTCATTCCTAAATTCGGAAGATTCGACGGGACGGGAAATGCGAATCAGCATATTGCCCAATTTAAAGCATCGTGCGGAAATACAGGGGGCAATGATGCACTTCTTCTCCGCTAGTTTGTCAACAACCTAACCGATATTTCTTTTGACTGGTATGCAAGCATACCGGACGACTCCGTCACTACTTTTGCCCAAATGGAATATCTGTTTTGGCAAAGATTCATGAGTGTCAACGACAAAATCACCATTGTCGACCTTGTGAGGATCAAGCCGGAGAAAAACGAAAGCAACACGGATTTTATTACCCGATGGCGCAATCTCATTGTCAAGTGCAAACCGCTGTTAGAGCAAGACCAATCCATCAAACTCCTCATTAGGAATCTCAACAATTGGATGGTCCCGTTTCTATGTACCGCAGGTCTAAAAACATTTCAGAAGTTGACCAAGAGGGTTTAAATGTTGGAACGCTCAAAACAAGAGTCCACCCCGAATTATCAAAATGACAAATCCTAAAAGAACCGGAAGGACGACCATCGTAAAGGCAGGAGCTCTAACAATACCGACACCTTCAATGCATCTGACAATGAAGAAAAACAAAAAGTAAGCAGATCAAAGACCGACCGGTTTCAAAAGCCAGTACTAGGAGGAGAAGGACATTCACTAAATGAGAAAAAGAACAAGGCCCACTCTTTCAGAAAGGACAAAGTCCATAAAATATTCAAAGATACCTTGAATAACAGTCTACAACTGTCGGAGTCGAAGGGGCCTTACGAAGCAAAAATGATCAACAATCCCTTGTATTTCCCCTACCGCAGAGTAGTGAGCCATAAAATCGAAGATTGCTATATTTTCAAGAATTGGGTCGAAGTATCCAAAAGCTTGTTGGTGAATAATCAAGCTGCAACTGCCAACTTTATACAGAAATAAGTGAAAGCCATTCTAGGAATGGACAGCCGAATCATCTGCCCCAAGAAACGATTCCGAATTATCGCAGCCTCCGTGGAATGTACACATATCCAAAAGGACGAAGAAGATATTGAAGCTGCTTCAAAAAGAGCCCAGAATTGTATGGGAAGGGAAAAAAGAGCTCGATGTTCCGGCTACTAATTCGGCTCGATCGGGATCAAAGTCCAAAAAGTTTAAGAATAAGAAAAGGAAAAGTGCGGCTCAACGCGAGGAAATCGACCATTCAAAGATAAATCGATTCCCTTGAAGACTACGAGTAAAAGAAAAGAACCCTAATTCAATTAAAGGAGTTCTTCCCCGTAGAAGCAACTGAGATTCTGAAAGAACTAGAAAAAGATTCTTATTATGAAGTCCCTATTATGACTTGCTATGCCATCCATCTTGGCAGCGACTCTGAGAAAGAGCTATGTTTTCTCAATGAAGGTGAGGAGATCGCCACAAAGGTCAACCAAATCCAGCTCAAAAGGGGCAAGGCTCTACCGCCGAAACAAGGCAACACCCCAAAAAAGAAGGAAAAACTAGTTACGAATGAAGAGGATGGCAAAGAGCTGGCTCATGAAGACTAAAGTTCTTCTCCAGTAGACTACAATGTCTTGGCTCATCTCCGGAAGTTTCCGTCTCTCTTAAGCATCTATGATACTCTGGTCCTATCTAAGGAGAATAGAGATGTCATCATTCACGCTCTACAAAACCCCGAGCGGTACCAAGCTCGCTTCGCGGAAATCAATATGAAAGAAGCTCAGTACTCTCTGCATACAGCTACGATCACATTTAAGGATGAAGACTTGCTACTGGGAACAGCTGAGCATAACCGGCCATTTTACGTGACAGAGTACAGCGACGGAGACCGGATTAATCGCATATTGATTGTTCTGGGCTTCTAAATGAACATCATGAACTTGCGGACTCTAAAGAGTTTATCAATGGACGTCTGGCACCGATCAAAGGAAAAGATTATCATTCAAGGCTTCAATCAAAACTGTCAGGAAGTTCTGAGATCTATAACTCTACCGTTCAGGTTTGGGGACCTACATACCGAAGCTAAGATATACGTACTCCACGCCGACACGTCCTATAAGATTCTCCTAGGACGACCATGATTTCACGATTATGGCATCATTCCATCAACACTCTATCAATGCATGAAGTTATCAAAAATGGCGAAGAAAAACGCATTGACGGAGACATACAGCCGTTTGGTGTATATGAAGTACGATATAAAGATTCTCAGTAGTTTATGAACCCCTAAAATGTTGAGCCGCAACTTACTAAAGACAAGATGACCCAAAATCCCAAAATAAAATATGAGCTAGCTGTCACTTTCAAAAGTAAAAACCACCAAGTGCGCCCGCGTTTCGGCAGTGACATTGATGATTCCGACGCTGAAAGTTCGTCCTTCCGTAAAACTCGCCATCGTTTTGGTAGAGATACGGCAATAAAATTCACCCTCACTTCGGCAACGATACTGAAGAATCAGATGAATAGGATTTGTCTTACAACAGATGTGCAGATTGGGCCCTTATGCAAAAAGCAAAACTAAGGGAAACCTTCGAAGTCACAGCAAGTTCCCTAGCCATCACAAGGGTATCGCAGCAGATGTGCAGAAAGCTTGACGTGTTGTCAGTCTCTTCTATGGATCAGCCAAAAACCTTCTACGTTCTCAGAAGAAAGAGTGGATCGATGAGCATTGATTTATTCGTAAAATGAAGGATAATATGTTTGTAGTTTAGTAACCGCAATCAATAACGGTGCTGCGTGTAGCGAGCGTTAGTGAGTACGGGTCGTCCTCTGGGATCCGTGGAACTCGTAAATTCTTGTTTTAGTTGAGTCGAAAGAACTAGTAAAGAAAATCAAGAAATTGTTTTAAGATTTGATTGAAGTAATAGTTTCAAGAAATTCAAGAAATTGTTTTGAAGAAAGAAAATTCAAGAAAATATTCAAGATTTATTTATCAAGAAAATTGTAGAAGGCTTGTAGGATTCAAACGGAATTGGTAGCCATGGATGACTATTCAAAATGATTCATCTTATCTATTGGTAGAATTAACACTAGACCGATGGCTACCAATGAGAATTAGGGATCTCTTGAAAAAACTAGGGTTTTTCCTTCTTTGCCCCTTGTCCTTTTTATTGATTTCCATTCTTATCTAGCCTTTAACAAGAAGGATCATCAATCTAATCCCCAAATTGTGACGAAATTCTTAATAAATTGATCTCGCTCACAATTTGGATATTAATGATTCTTTTTGCTAAAATTTATAATCTCTATAAGACTTAAAATGAATATAGAATTCTCTCACCATGTGATCTACCAAATTCCTTCGAATTCTTAGCAAGCGGAGATTCACTCACACATTATGAAAATAGAAAAATCAACAAATAGAGATTTCATAATATGAAAATTTAAAGAAAGCGAGATTAAAAGTAATGATCACCTTTATTATTCAACTTCAAATCACAACTTCTTCAATCCGAGATTACAAGAAAATTCGCTCTCGATCACTCCCTTGAAGAGGTAATTTCTCCGTCGATCTTTGCTTCGCTCGATCACCGTGAGTCTTGGATCTATTGAGGATCACGTGCTCGTTGATGACGATTGGCTTCACGTAAAGGATCTTGAATGATCTCGCTCGATGAATTTCTTATGATTCTTGATCTTGGATCTTGATTTGGAATTGGATCTTTTTAGCTCTTTTCTTGATTTGGTTTTTGGATCAAAAGTGTCGAACTAAAAAATCAACAACCTTTTTAATGTAGGCTTAGGTCCCTTTTTATAGACCCTAATCAAGCTTCCCTCATAAGCTAGGTTGTTACAAATAGGCTTCTAGAATAAGCTGGGTTGTTATGAAGCTTCCTCAACAAGCTAGGTTATTATAGAGAAGTTTCCAGAACAACATTGTTACAACGAAGCGTCCTGATCACACGCTTTTGGCGTGTCGTGTTTTGAAGTTCTAAAATCTAACCGCGATCAGGACGGTGTCGCTTTGCAGCTAGCCGCGATGAGCACGGGTCGTCCGCAAGGAGACGGTGCGTTTATGGTTCTAGTTTTCACGAGTTAATGCGTGTAGGCAGAAAGTTCGTATCTACCTTATGTGTATATATGCACAATTATAAATTGTTAAGAATAGAAAAGATAGTGTAAGCTAATGGATTCCGTACTCAATCCTTTGAGCCGAACTTAACCAATGACGCTAGAGCAATCGATAACAACGTGGATTAGGGTATTTAAGCACGGTATTAGTGAAATCCGGCTTATTGACCCTTGTCCGTCTGTTCTTGTCTCTTGCTTTCACCTCCGGCCAAACCGAACGCAACCGGTCGCGGTTAGGAATCACCGATACCTTGGTAGGGTAGGGTGCCTAACGGAGCGCTTGTGTAAGGTTTGGGCGGAGTTTCAAATGGAAAATACGGGAAAAAGAAATGGGAAACGAAAAATCCTAACTTACAATATCGTATTCTTTTCCTAACAACACATATTCACAACCATTCATAACAACAAACCAAAAAGAGCAAAAGAAAAGATAAAGAGAAAAGAGAAGACAACATTACAAGAAAGTAAATTGCATGGAAAGTAAATTGCAAGTAAGTAAAGCCTGTAATTAAAGAGCAAGTAATGAAAAGAGCAAGAATAAAAAGAGCAAGAAAGTAATACTAAGAACTATAGAACATAATACAAACCATGGATTCAATAACCTAATCTTAAACTTGCAAGCTCAATTAAGAGGTTACAAGATCAAGAAGAGGCAAAGAACTCTTGTGAAATGAATACGAAGAAGAAAGCTTTATTAATCTTGAAGTAATGATACAACCCCTTGAGATCAATAACCAAAGCTTAAACTTGCAAGCTCAATTAAGAGTTTGCAAGATCAAGTTAAGGCAAAGAGCTCAAGGGGACTAGCTATATACAAGAAAAGAGAAAAGAAAACTTGAGAGTAACAAAATGTGAACAAAGAATGACACCTCTCCCTTGCTCACTGGTTCTGTATTTATAGGCTCAAAAAATGAATAAACAAACAATAAAAATGAGCTGACGTGGAAGCAAGGGAGAGACTGAAGAAAGATGGGGCCCATCTGGCACTGTAGGGCCGGCCTCCTCGGCCAAAGAGGGAAAGTGCTCAGCCAAAATCCGAGCTCTGAGGCTCGTGCTTGGTGTGTTGGTTTATGTGTTCACCCACATCACTCTGGTGCTGCTAGTTTTCTCTGTTTTAACCTGGTCTGCACTCAGGGCTTGGAGGGAAACTTGTAGCTATGAATCACATCAGCACTTTATGTATTTAATACCCATTTAATGCACATCACTTCTCATGCCCACTTGCCTTGATTCATGGCAGCCCTAACCCTAGTCGAACCATCCAAGAGTATGTGTTCACACATGCTATGTGTTGGGCCAAAATGTGTACACTTTATTTGTTTGCAAAATAACTCTTGGATATCGATCGGTTTCCAGTTCTGGATGCAGTGTCGGCTCACAAATGATATATCCGTGATTTTAAGTGTATTTCCAGTATTTTGTCATAGATACCTGTAATCTGTAATTACTGAACAGACACTGGTTAATAATACCGATATATAACAAAATAGATAATGAATGAGCGGTATTAAAATGCAATATTCTAGTATGAACACGTCCTCAGCAAGCTAAGACGTTATATGGAAGCTTCTGGAAAAGTCTCGATCTTCGATCCTCTGACTTGGCCGTGGATCCACAGCGACTCGGGCTGACTCGGCCGCGGTTCCGCGGCCGATTTGTGAGCTCTTAGCTTCAAATCTCTTGAGCCTTCTTTTATAGGTCTCTGGGTTTATATTTGATATCTGGAATCTTCTTCTCTCTACTGATTCTCTACCAGAATTTAACTCTTTGATTTCCTGTATTTTATCAGCGAATTTCTGATTCCGATATCTGACCTGAGCTAATTTTTGCACAAGATCTCAATGAAGAGTGTTAGAGATATACAATATTATGCGTGAAATAATAAACATACAATTTCCTTCAAAAATGTTGATTATAATGTATTACACATAGTAATTGATATTTCCAGATGAACTTGTAATATGTGTTATATTTATATCAAACATTCTTAGATGATTAGAAAAGTGAGGAAATTGTTACGTTAAAAATTGCAATAATTTCGACTGAATAAATTCCCCCAAACTTGACTTTGATCGACACAAGCAAACTTCTTTTATTCAGGAGAAGGAGAAAAAAAAGAAAAAACCAACTAGCACACTTTCGTAGGCAACACGATTGCACTGAGCACATGCAACAAGCCTTTAAACCTCTAGGTGTCCCTAGTATGAGGAGTGTTGTCTCCTGAGGGTTTTCAGCGAATTGTACCCACAAAATCTTATATAAAAAGAAAGACTGTGAAAGTCACATATAAAAATAAGAATTATAAAAGAAAAAACTTGAAAATCAGAGTTTTCAACTACACTAGCTTTTCGGTTGTCATGAGCCCTATCTTAATAGTCATGAAAAGATATTAGAAATCATATCATCCCTCAATAAAACATTGCCTTTATTCTTTATCTCTACCTTTCTTCCAAACATCGATCATATACCCCTACGTGTGTGTAAAAGACATCCCTACACTTAGAGAATTCAATTCAAGCTATCATATTCTTGTCCATCTACCTTATTACTTTTTAGTCGGTGAATATTTTAGATGGAATTGCTCACACATTCTTCATGCGACCGTTAATACACTACTAAAATAGGGGGTTGCCCCTACGGATATTGAAATCCGTAGGGGAAGATTTATGTTGGCCCTACGGATTAAGCCGTAGGGCCAGAAAGTTTCCCCTACGGTCCAAGACGTTCAAGAGTAAAAATATTAAATCTTAATTTGGTGTTTGCCCCTACGGAGCAGCAAACCAAGGACCTACGGACAAATCCGTAGGGGCATCTAAATAGCGATTTAATTAAAAAGGCATAGATCGCCTACGCTGATTATCTCTTTCTCTCTCTCGATCGCGCGCGAACCCAAAATCCCCAAATCTCTCCCGCCGTTCTTGTCGTCGCTACCGCCGTTCTCGTCGTCGCCACCACCGTTCTCGTCACCGTTCTTCCTCGTCGCCGTTTTCGTCGTCGCCTTCGTTTCGTTGTCGCCACCGATCGATCGTCTCCTCCACCGCACAGGTTAGTAAATCTTCAATTAAACAAATTTTTGATTATTTTAGGGCTAGGGTTCATGGCTGGGGCTGGGGTTGCGGTTGGGGTTGGGGTTCGGCAGGGGTTGGGGTTGGGGTTGGGGTTAGGGTTGGGGTTGGGGTTCGGCTGGGGCTGGGGCTGGGGCTGGAGCTGGGGCTGGGGTTAGGGTTAGGGTTAGGGTTGGGGTTGTGGTTTAACTGGGGCTGGGGCTGGGGTTAGGGTTAGGTTGGGGCGGGGCTGGGCTGGGGCTGGGGCTGGGGTTGGGCTGGGGCTGGGGCTGGGGCTGGGCTGGGGCTGGGGTTAGGGTTAGGTTGGGGTTGGGGTGGGGCTGGGTTGGGGCTGGGGCTAGGGTTAGGGTTAGGTTGGGGTTGGGGTTTGCAGAATTTGGCAAACCTGAGAGAAATTTCTAGCAATTTTAGCCTAGTTTGATTACTAAAATTATTGTTGATCGAGAAAATCTTGGGTCCTTCTAATCAAACATTATTTGTTACTGTATGTCAACGAGTACTGATAAAAGAAAAAACCGATTTCAAGTGGAAATTAGGTATGCACAATGTTCTAATATAATTTGTATTTCTTGCCATCATCAAACATATAAAATTACTAATATGAAATGGAAAATAAATAAATAAATGATCAAAGCTTTGGCATGTATGTAAAATCCCTTGTTACTTTTTCTTGGTTGCCCAACTTTGAAAATTCTATCTATTAAATTAGACATACTCTAAAAAGAATGATATTGCAAGAATTTGACTTGGTGGAGACTTGCATCATTAATAGAAATATGAAAGTGTAAGGACGTTCTTTACCACCGATAGGGTTCGGTTGGGGTGGGGCTGGGGCTAGCTAGGGCTTGAGCTTCATCACCTGATATAGAGAAATACAAAGCGTACTTCAGTACACCCGACCTCATTGAGTTTCCTATTGAAGTTCCCGGTCAAACGGCATATGCATATTTTTATTCACCATGAAATCCCAATTATCAAGCTACCAAGGACGAAAAGCCACCTTTGTTAGTCGAGAGTCATGGTAATAGATTTGTCATTATAGATCATAGTCAATTGTTTTTCCTATCATTTTCTTAATCCAGATGCTAATCAACTTGTTAATTAGTTACTGTTTTTATGACGTATTTGTCTATATTTGTTGACAGTGGCCTTTCTTTTGGTTGAACATGTTTTTTTGATGCATGTTTCAGTCGTGTGAATTCATATGTTGCGTATAACGCTTTATGATATCAGTATCCTACATTTGTAGTTTTAATTGTTGATTGTTATAGAAGAATGCCATTGCAATAATAGTTTTTGGTAGATGAATGCCATTGCAATGTAGGATGATCAGTTCTATCAATCTTGATCTCAATGGTTTAAAATCATGTTACACATACAACACGAATGCACAACAAACGCATCATTAGATAGTAATTCAAGATGTTCAAGTTGAAACCAATATATGATACTCTATGATAATATGAAACCTTCATATTCTTATCGATACTCATATAAGAAACTAAAAGCGCCACTTAGTCCCCGTCTATCGGTTAACATACGTGCGATGTTCGTCGTGACATAGAACTATACGAAGGTTGTTAAATATCGGACGGTATAGCTCGATACTAACAACCGTCGTATAGTCTATGCGACGAGAAGATTCAATCATATGGTAACCGATAGATTTGTCCCGTGTGGACAAGTTAGGAATGTATAAAGCAAACACCATCATTCACTTGTGTTTTCATCCGTTTCGAGATACTTTGTCGGTACCTTTCCGCTGGTTCTCCGTGTACAAAGATAGATTAGATGTTCATTTCAATGTTGTTTCACAGCTTTGAAATGATTATCTATTCTATTATAGTGTACTCGAAGAACAGTGGGGAGGTGCTGCCGAAATTTACTCGAAACGGTTGAAAGCACAAGTGATGGGTGTTCGCTCTATACATTCTTAATGGGATAGAAGCCTTACCCCCGACAGCCGGAACACACACATACAACAAGAATACACAACAAACGCATTATTAGAGAGTGATTCGAGATGTTCAAGTTAAAACCAATATATGATACTCGATGATAATATGAAACCTTCATATTCTCATCGATACTCATATATGAAACTAAAAGCGCCACTTAGTCCCCGTCTATCGGTTAACATACGTGCGATGTTCGTCGTGACATAGAACTATACGGAGGTTGTTAAATATCGGACGGTATAACTCGATACTAACAACCGTCGTATATGTTTCCTGATTTAAAATCAGGAAAGTTTACGGGGGAGGCATCACGTGCTACCACGTGACCAGCAGTCACGTGTTGGCACGTGACAATTAAAAGCAGCGGCAAAGGGAAATTCGGTTAAATCAAAGAAAAGGCTTCAGAAAGGTTCACGCGCTTACACGTGACCAGAGGTCACGTGTTGACACGTGACGGTCGAACAACGGCTAGAAGATAGAGCGCAGAAGGGAGAAGAAAGTTCGCTCCAGGGGCTCACGTGCCCACATGTGACCAGGGGTCACGTGCCCACACGTGACCAGGGGTCACGTGGCCACACGTGACCAGGGGTCATGTGGCCACACGTGACCGGCTTTCAAAGCCTATCTATTTAACAGGATTAAATTCTGAACAGCATTCAAATCTTTCCAATGGGGAATGATTATTTGAAACCGATTGGATTAAAGATTTAAAGGTGATTAAATATCACCTATCTATGGAAAAATCTTGAACTTGGAAAGATTTCCCCTTAAAATCTAACCGAAATAACAAAGGAATATCTGTGGATTTAAAATCCAATGGTGAATAAAATTCACCTAATAATCCATAGGTCCAAATGAATGATGAATGCAAATCAAATCTCTAATGAATACAAATCAGATCCCTCAATGAATGATTCATCGAAACTAATTGATTCTTCTCCTTCTCCTATAAATAGGAGCCAAGGGAAACAGAGAGAGATGGATTGAGAGACATAGAGAGAGAGAGAGAAATAGAGCCTTGAGACTTTGGAGGAATTTAGATCTTCTGCAAAAGAAAACCTTAGGTAAGAAAGGGGAGGCTTTCAAAAAAAAAGAGAATTTAATTCTCAAAAGAGTTTAACTCTGATATTTAAAAGAAGAACTTAGTTCTCTCTTTAGCAGAGGATCTGCAAAGTGCACATCTCCCCATGAATTGAGAATTTAATTCTCATTAGGTTGAGATCCTGCCATGCAGATCCAAAGTATAGAGAGGGAATGGAAGTTTGAGAATTTAATTCTCATAGAATTATAGGAATTTAATTCCTTCGAATTAAAATTAGGGTTTAACCCTATGTTGAAGGAATTTAATTCCTTCAAAATGAACAGAACCAGGGTTTAACCCTAGTTAAGAACTTAATTCTGTCAAAATAACAGGAATTTAATTCCCTTAAGAAAGAAGAAATTAGGGTTTAACCCTATGATAGAATTCAGTTCTTCACATACATCAGGAATTTAATTCTTACAGAAGAAAAGCCGGGGTTTAACTCCATCTAAGAATGTAATCCTTCAAAAAGAAAAGTGGGAATTTAATTCCTCTAAAGTTATAGCTAGGGTTTAACCCTATGAAGAATTTAATTCTTAAAAAGATAAACACATCTTCAAACAGGCAAAGAAGCTGGGTCACGTGTTACCACGTGACCCCTGAAAAGTTCCACAGAGAAGGGCTTTGAGGCAATGCCTCACGTGCCCCACGTGACCCCTTGGCAGAAGCTCTAACAGACAAACATTTAAATGCCCGTCACGTGACGGCACGTGATGCTCCAAAGTATTCAATACTTTTGGCAGAATAAAATAAATTGAGGGCACTCTCACGTGCTACCATGTGACCCCTCTTGCCTTAGTGTTTAACACTAAAGTTGAAACCTCTATATCCAGTGTTCAACACTGATTTTCTTAGTGTTTAAACACTAATTTGGAAAACTCTATTTACAGTGTTTAACACCGACTTTCTTAGTGTTGAACACCAACCTAGAAAACCCTGTTTCCAGTATTTAACATTGATCTGCCTTAGTGTTAAACACTAATTTGAAATCTCCACTGCCAGTGTTTAACACTGATTTGTTTTAGTGTATAAACACTAATTTGAAAGTCCTGCTGCTGGTGTTTAACACTAACTATCTTTTAGTGTTAAACGATAACTTGTCAATCTCATTCTCAGTGTTCAACACTGATTGATGTTTAGTGTTTAACACTAACTTTAGCCCCATTGGCTAAGTGTCTAGAGGCAAAGCCTCTCCTCTAAAGGACCAACAGAGGGCCAATATCCTAAACATGATTGGACTTAGCCCAAGCTGGCCATAAGTCCTCAATTCAAATTCAACTGAGCCAATGGGCTCATAATATAATTAATTGGTCTTGGTTCCAAATTGGGCCAAAGATTATTTAATCTACCTCGGTTTAAGGGTACATCTCTTCACTCCTTTGATACTTGGCGTTGTAATTCCTCAACGTCTTCAAAGAGGTGACGGGTCCCGATGACCACATATTGAGACGGACTGTGGAGTCTTTAAACCCATGGACTATGAGGTCCTTAACCTTGACCGGGATGTCTTAAAACTAACGCCGGATTGTGGAGTCCTTAAATCCATGGACTATGACGTCCTTAACCTTGACCGTGATGTCTTAAAACTAATATTGGACTGTGGATTCTTTAAACCCACGGACTATGAGGTCCTTAACCTTGACCGCAATGTCTTAAAACAAGCATTAGACCGCATTGTCCTTAAACTACCTATTGACCGCAATGTCGCTAAACTAAACAACAGGGCTCACTTAATTGCTCTATTGTTGGATCTAAACGATCCCGTTAAGTCGATCTTAGTCTAAAAAAAAAACTAGGCTAACGTATCCTTAACAAACGTTTAAGTTGATCCTTAGTCCTCAATGAGGCTAACGTATCCTTAAACCCAAACCCCAAAACCCAAATCTAAGATAATACGGATTTGGACTAGTCCACGCCCTACGGGCGACGACATAACTCAGTCTCCGTATACAATCCACGGGCAAATAAATACAAAATAAACACACACGACACGAAGTGACCATCTGGAGAAGGAGAAAGTGGTTACCGCAGTGCGGTAGCGTAATTAACTGCAGGGGCTTGCGCCTGCAGGGAAGATCATCCCCACAATCAAAAACCCCTCAAGCGAGGGGGAATCTGACGAAGTCTGCTACATCGGACGCTTCCGTTTAAACCTTCGATGTACGGTGCCATAAACTAACTTGGCATCTTCGGAGAGGTAGACGGATAGCACCAATTAGCATCTTCCCCGAATCTCAGGCAGGACATCCATGTCCTGGCCGCCGTTCGGAGGGGAACAGATTCTGGCACGCCCGGTGGGACCTTTTCCTCTTTCCACTCCACACTTCGTGTGTCGTGTTCGCGAACCAAACACGGCTCGCTAATGGTTGCCCTTGGGTTTCAAGATACTAAGATTTGGCGTTTTGCTTATTGCAGAAAGCAAAGAATCAATGGCTTCCACTTGTGCGAAAGGCTCCAACTGCAACTGCGACCGGCGCTCCGCCTCGCCAGGAGGTATAGCCTACGGGCCCCAAGCTGCTTCGCTGTTCACAATGCCCGTAGAACAGGTCACCCAAACCACCACAGGGTTGTTTTTCGGGACCATGCTCCCGCCAACGAGCTTCACCGCTCCTGTGCTGACACCGGAAGCTCCCAAGAAGTCAGTCTTTAATCGGCTTACACCTACCGCGGCCCCTCTCAACGGGTCGCCCAACACCAACGCTTCGGTCTTCTCCAGACTGGGCCAGAACTCCTGTGGACCCGCAATGGGGCCTACAATCCCGGAGAAGGCTGCTCCGAAGAGGATAACCATCCCTGCTCCTGAAGTCGTCAAGGCGGCTTCTCCCGCCAAAAAGTCGGTCTTTACAAGATTGACTGTTCCAGCTCCCGCTTCTGCTACCCAAAGGACATCGGTCTTTAACAGGCTGACACCAGCAGCGGCCCCCCGCCTACACAGAGGGCAAGACGAAGCTATCGCCCTCACCGAACTGATTCCATCAGCACGACACGCTCGACGTCGCTACTGGCGCCGAGTAAGGAAGGCCGGAGGTAACTCCCCTTCTGGGCTAACTCCTCCAGCCCCGACGACAGAAGTTAATGCTGCTGTTCCAACTAAGAACAGCTTTGAGATGCTGAATAAGGTGCGTAGGCATTCTCCTATCACGGCGCTAAAGAGGTCTCCCCCTCCGCTGAAAAAGGCCGCGGAAATAAAGCCAGAACAACCCCAATCTCCTCAACGGCTGTCTTCCAAAATCTATAAAGTCTGGCGGCAGACCCAAGACTCGGTAATCGATCCAAATTTCTCCCGCCAGCACAAGAAGCTGAAAATTCAACAGGAAGTCAGTCATCACGTTAAGCCACGAAAAGCTGTCTGGGTTCCCACCTCAACGGTCCCCTCAACTTTCACTGCTCATAAAAAGAGGAGGCTGGAGAAGATCCCCGGGCCGGCGACGAGAGCTAAAGGCAATGAGCCCAGACACCCTAAGTCTGGGGGCATGATGGTCCATACTGTATACATGGCGTCGGGGAAGGAAGATAGCCATGCATCTACAAGGCATAGACCGCTCACACGGTCAGTGACCAAAGCTCAGGAGCAACAGCAGAAGCTCCAAGAAATGATGACCGCGATGGCCGCACTTACTGGACCGAAAGAAAGCCCCGAAGCGTCATCCGATCAACGACAGGAGGAAGAAACTGACGCTGAGTTCCTTCGTAGGATATTGGATAAGAAGGATAAAGAGGCTGCCGAACAAGCAGCCAATATACAACGAATGGCCCTCCTATTCCAGGACATGGTGGGAATGATGATCCAACAAGATTCTCCTACTGAAGATCCTCCAATCATTCTTGAAGACGACAGGGGAGAAGCGTCAAATCCCCCACCCGCTCTGTCAACGGCTAAGGAGGAGACAATCTCTAAGGCTGACCTAGACGAATACATAGCCCAACAGATACGCGTTCACCAGGCGGCTGAGGCAGCTGGTCAAGTTGTCAGGACAGGAAGACCATATCCGAGCTGGTATGACCAGATCAAATACCCGCCGGGCTACACAATACCAAAATTCCATGTCTATAAGGGGACAGGCAATCCCCATCAGCATGTGGCCCAGTTCAGGGCGCTTTGTGGTAACACTGGTGGCGACGATAAACTGTTGCTTCGCCAATTCGTGGGCAGCTTATCAGAAACGGCGTTCGAATGGTATTCGGAACTCCCGAACGATTCTATCAAGACGTTCGCTGAAATGGAGTTGCTATTCACTCAGCGATTCGCAAGCGCCAGCGAACGCACTCCAATAACGGCATTGATTAATGCCAGGATGAAACCAGGCGAAACGTGGGTCTAGTATGCTATACGCTGGCGAAATTTATGGTCGAAATGCGAGCAACGCATTGAGGAAGCGCCCGCTGTGGGCATGTTCGTGGGAACCCTAGACCCTCATGCAACTATCTCCTAGTTTATGATGTTCTTTAAGCCAACCACATTCCAGGCTCTAATCGACAAGTTGGCCCAGATGGATCAGATGGGTCACAGACCGTCTCCCCCGAGGCCCGACCCTCAGAGTGACAAGGGTAAAGGGAAGGCAGCCTTCGTCGCGAATGCTCAGCAGCAACCTAGTGCCTCAAAGCTGGCGGATCAACTGGAAGAAAGACGCCGGTATTATAATGAGAAGATGAAGCGCCCCTACTCGTTCCCGCGGGATAAGACAAAACGGTTATTCGAGCTGGCAGTACACAACAGACTTATAAACCTGCCAAATCCAAGACGACCCCCACAACCCACTGAGGTGAATAACCCCAACTATTGCCCTTACCATCAAACGGTAAGCCATCCGATTGAGGATTGCTTCATTTTCAAAGGATGGATTGAAGATCAATACCTCCAGGGGAAGTTCGCACTATCCGAAAAATGGAAGGTGAACCCACCGCAGCCGCATACTCCTAAGAAAGCAGATACACCGGGGGCAACCTGTTCCTTTATTGAAGAAGCTCCATGGGAGGTCGTGCTGTCAACTAAAACCAAAAGAATGCTGAGGGACCTTCATGCGTGCCCGGCGGTCGAATGGAAGGACCCGCTGGAACCCCAGATCATTGAAGGAATGCTGAAGCCGCGCCCAACTACAAAGAGCGGTGGTGATGGCCCAAGTACTCACGCCCAACCGTCGAAATCTTCGAAGAAAAAGAAGAAGAAATCTAAGAAGCCCGTGAAGCCTGAAGACAAGCACACGGACTTGCAGAAGCAAATCGACGTGCTGGAAGAGTACAATCAAAAGGCGCGGACTCCCGTCACGCTGCAAGAGTTCCTCAACCACGTCTTTCAAGAGGAAGATGATGGAGAGAGCTCATCGGATGAATCCAAGGGATATGTGGCGAGTTGTCATGTGATTTCCCACTCGGAATATGAGAAAGCTCCTGGCACTGAGGAACTGGGGGCACAGCCTGAGCCAGAACTTGTATGGCCAATAGATGAAATGATCGACGCCTTTCTAGATGAGATTCGTTTGAAGAGTAAAGCCGATCAGGAGCGTGAGATGGCTGCATCGGAAGGAGCCAAGCGCAGGCGACTAAACGAAAGAGTCGAAGCACTCCCGCCAGATCGAAAGACATCCGATGCGAATAAAAACATGTTCAAGATGAGGAAAAGGTTTGCCAAAGCCATGTCAATGGGAATGAAGCTACCACCCTCAGAAGAAAACACGCTCAATGGAGCGGAAAGGCACCCTAATTATTGCGCATATCATCGGAAGATTTCGCACCCTACGGAGGAGTGCGATGCCTTTAGGATATGGTGGCAAGAATATGTTGCTCACCGGCAACATTTTAAGTACATGAAACGCAAGACTCGTCGGGAACGAAGAAGTACTACCGACGGGCACAACAGAACTGCTGGCAACTGTTACATGGTTAACGCCGGAGGGTCACAAGTTCTCACCTTTGGGAGCGACTCTGATGAAGAGATGGCTCTGGGCCCTCTCTTTAAAGAATCCGTTTTAGGGAAAGAGGAAGAACCAGAGGCCTGCGAAAATATTCAGCTGCGCAATCGCACGCTTCTGGAAAAGAATCTCGGACCCGCGAATAGAAAAGATAAGGGAAAGGAGAAGGTCACTGAGGATATCACCTTAGATGACCATGTCACGAAAGAGTTGGCTGCTAAAGATCCTCCCAGGAAGAGTAAGGTGGATTACAACATCCTAGCGCACCTAAGGAAGCTACCTTCTCAGCTCAGCATTCTTGATGCCTTCCTATTATCAAAAGGAGCGTGAATTCATTAATTAAG
This sequence comes from Agapanthus africanus, assembly GCA_030015575.1. Lineage (NCBI taxonomy): Eukaryota > Viridiplantae > Streptophyta > Magnoliopsida > Asparagales > Amaryllidaceae > Agapanthus > Agapanthus africanus. The sequence continues at coordinate 451,333,875 of CM057346.1, read as the reverse complement.
GCGTTACAAGAACCCAAGCAATTCCAAGCCTTCCTCACCGAAGAAAGGATGAAGGATGAACTGGATGAAGTGCACACGGCCGACATCACTTTCGGCGACGAAGACCTTCTCCTCGGGACGTGCGACCACAACCGTCCCCTATACGTCTCCGGATACTGCTATGATATCAAGATAGGCAAAATCCTGGTCGATAATGGATCCTCCATCAATCTCCTTAATGTTCGGGTGTTGAAGGAAATCTGCATGAGCGTGCAGCACCTCGCTCGTGACAAAATTACCATCTCCGGTTTCGACTCCCAGTCATCACGGACTCTCGGATCCGTGATATTAACATTACGCTTCGGACTACTCATCACGGACATCAAGTTTCACGTCATTGACGCCAAGACCTACTACAACGCCTTGCTCGGTCGTCCTTGGTTACACGAGTACAACATCATCCCTTCTACACATTATCAGTGTATGAAGTACTTTAAGGATGGTTTCGAGTATACCGTAACGGGTGAGCTGAACCCATTCTCCGTGAACGAAGTCTGCAAGTACGAAGATGCAAAGTACTTTTTGCCAGACTTCGAGGATACAGAAAGGTGTCACAAGCCGGAGAACAAAGCTGCCGCCACCATCCCAGTTTTCGGAAGCGATACCGAAGAAGAAGAAGAGATAGTTTACGCTGGGCCGTCTCGACGCAACAACCCGGGAACGTCCGCCCCCATGTTGATCTTCGGAAGTGACTCGGAAGATGAGGTTAATGTCGTGTTCTCCAGTCGGCCGTCAATACAAGCATCCTCTAGCGATGATCAGAGTTTGCAAATCACCATGGTGCCGCGGAAACACTACAAGGATCTCGACGCCCTTCAAGCTCACAATGTGCAGGACCTGCAGACGTTTTACGTCCCTCCCAGGTGAAAGGGTGAAAAGGTGATCCTATTCTACCAATCCACAGAAACGAGAGTGGAGAAAGAGATATGGCATGGCGCGGATGCTACACTCGACAGGCTCCAACCCATCCGTTTGCCCAGATATTACACAAATGGACTAAGGAGGCTATTGAAGCGCCAAGGAGTACCCTTAAAACAGGCTGTTCGACAAGCTCAGTTCTACAACAAGATTTGGAATGTCCCTGGGACTCAGCGCAAATTTCCCAACGGGAGAATGGAAACACTTGGGCTTGGATATGTGAGATCCGGGAAACATGAGCGAGTCCACGGCAACTACGCCATATATAACTTCGATGAGGAAAAGGACACCCTGTCGGGGGATGCTAACCCCTCATCAAAACTGGATCCCGCGAGCGAAGTGCCGAGTCCGTCATTTGAAGAACAAGTGGACAAGCTTATCAGGAAAGCAGGTCAAAAGGCTCGGGAAGACCACAACCGCGAGATGGCCATCTACGAGAAGGCCAGGACGCAACGTCTGTTTCAACAGGCTGCAAAAGACAAAGATGCTCCTCCCTGTCAACCCGTTGTACAAAAGGCCCGACACAGAGGCAGAAGTAAGTCAAGAAGCGGAAAGAGGAGCCGACAACAACGACGCAGGATTAGAGAGTCATGTGATCGGGTATTGCGCGGCCCGGATTTTTCCCTCATGAAGAAGATGAGTCGAGCGTATTCCTTCCCCCGAGACAAGACGAAGAAGTTACTCGAGCTCTCTATAAAACATCAAATGATCGCACTTCCAGAGTCTAAGCACCCTGAGCAAGCTAACAAAGTTTCTCATCCGGGCTATTGCTCTTATCACCGAGCTATAGGACACCTTATCGAAGACTGCTTCACCTTCAAGAACTGGGTCGAAGACCAGTACCAGCAAGGCAGATTTGCTTTATCCAGCAGCTGGAGGGTAACGTCGCCACAAAAGCACGAACTCAAAGCCGCAAGAGTAGAACCAGACCCACATCGATCTTGGAAGCAGATTCGCACCTGTCACATGATTACAATATTAAAAGAAGAGCCCGAGGACATAGATGAGCTCCCTTGGTATTTCGAAAACAATGACAATGAGGTAATCTCAGAATTTCCACCGGCTCCGAAAGAACTGGAAGATGGCATACATACTACTGCAGATAACCTCAAGAAGATTGAGTTGGGATCGGCAGACGATCCGCGACCGACATTCGTCAGCGAGCTGCTATCTGAAGAAAGGGTGGCTGCGTTAAAGGACGTGCTTCTACAGCATAAAGATTGCTTCGCGTGGAACTATTCCGAGATGCCGGGATTAGATCCAGAGATTGCTGTGCATAAATTAGCAATATCCCCGGATATCAAGCCAGTCAAGCAGGCGCTGAGAAGGATACGGCTCGAGCTTGAGATGAGCATCAATGCCGAAGTCAAGAAGCTGATCGATTCTGGATTTATCTAAGAAGTCCAATATCCTGACTGGATCGCCAACATCGTCCCGGTAATGAAGAAAAATGGGATGGTGCGCATATGCGTGGATTTCAGGGATCTCAATAAAGCCTGCCCGAAGGACGATTTCCCAGTGCCGGTCACCGAACTGATGATAGACAATACGTCCACTCATGAGGTTTTCTCCTTTATGGACGGTTCATCAGGATACAATCAGATAAAGATGCATCCCGAAGATCAGAAGCACACCGCTTTCCGGACTCCTTTGGGTATATTCTTCTACAAAGTTATGCCCTTCGGTTTAAAGAACGCCGGTGCTACCTATCAAAGGGCCATGACAAAAATCTTTGATGATCTCATACATGAAATCGTCGAGTGCTATATCGACGACCTCGTAGTAAAGAGCATGTCATATGAAGAGCATTTAGAGCATCTGAAGACCGTATTTCAACGCCTTCGGCAATATAATTTGAAGATGAATTCCCTCAAATGCGCGTTCGGAGTCTCCTCGGGTAAATTCCTGGGATTCATCATCCGACACCGAGGTATCGAAATAGATCCATATAAGATCAAGGCGATCATGGAAATGCCACCGCCGAGAACTCTCAACCAATTGCGGTCTCTCCAAGGGAAGCTCGCGTACGTCCGGCGGTTTATCGCCAACCTGTCAGGCAAGTGCCATCCTTACAGCCACTTGATGAAGAAGGGAACCCCGTTCGTCTGGGACCAAAAATGCCAGAGCGCGCTAGATGAGATCAAGCAGTACCCACAGAACCTGCCGGTGTTAGCTGCTCCAGTCAAGGGAAAGCCCCTTATTCTTTATACAACAGCCCTTGAGAATTCCTTAGGCGCATTATGGGCACAAGAAAACGACCAAGGGAAGGAGAGAGAGCTCTACTATTTAAGCTGAGTTCTTCTAGGAGCAGAAAGCAATTACTCCCCTATCGAAAAACATTGCCTGGCGTTAATCTTTGCGATAACAAAACTCCGGCACTATGCATTGGCACATGAAGTCCGTCTAATATCAAAGGTGGACCCCCTAAAATGTCTAATGTCAAAGGCCATATTGACAGGGAGACTCGCTAAATGGGCCCTGCTCTTGATAGAGTTTTCAATAACCTATCAGCCGCTTAAGGCAGTGAAAGGCCAAGCCATCGCCGACTTCCTTGCTGAGCATCCAGTACCTGCCGGTTCTCCTTTAAATTGCAATTTGCCGGACGAACATGCGTTTGACGCGATCGACGGTGGTGATACCCGATGGGAACTTTATTTCGATGGAGCGTCCTCCGTAAAGAAGCGCAAACAAAGTACCCCAATGATCAAATCGAGGGTAAGCCTCATCTTCGTAACTCCATAAGGAGGGATAATGCGCTTCGCTTTCTCCTTAACAGAACCGAGGACGAACAATGAAGCCGAATACGAAGCTTTGATAGCAGGCCTCGAGATCGCCATTGACATGGGAATTGAAAACCTCCTCATATACGGGGATTCTCAACTGGTCGTTAGTCAAGTAAACGGCGACTACCAAACGTGCAAACCGGAGTTGGTGAAGTACGGTGAAAAGGTGCAACAACTGTTGACCCAAATTCCCTCCTATACTTTGGAAAGTATACCACGCGCGGAAAATAGAAAAGCAGCCGCGTTAGCTAAGCTCGCTAAAGAACTGGCTGACGAGAACCTCGATGACGTCAGAATCGTGGTACAAAGCCGTCGAGTGCTCGCCCCAGCAGAAATATCTCCAGAATCATACGAAGAAAAGGGAGCGAATGAGCAGATGACCCTACAAATAAAAGACCGTGAGAAGGCTGAGGACTGGAGGGAAATCTTCATAGACTACTTTAAGTCCCACCGAATGCCCGAAGAAGCGTCCTCAAGACATCAGCTTATGAAATGAGCTCTATCTTTCGCTTTCGTCAACGATACTCTATACAAGAGATCGTTTGATTCTCTGTGGCTGAGATGCTTAGGACCTGACGAAGCAGAAAGAGTCGTTCAGGAAGTTCATGACGGAGTCTGTGGTTCTCATCAAGCAGGCCCGAAGATGAAGTTAAAAATTAAACGGATGGGTTACTACTGGCCTACGATGATCCAGGACTGCCTCGAATATGCGAAGCGATGCCACTCATGCCAAATCCATGGGGACTTTATCCACCAGCATCCAAATCCACTCCATCCAACGGTGGCTAGCAGGCCATTCGAAATGTGGGGAACTGACATAGTCGGCCCCATCGAACCAGCATCGTCCAAGGGACATCGTTTCATCTTGGCGACGACCGATTACTTCTCCAAATGGGCAGAGGCAGTGCCGTTGAGGGAAGTGAAGACGGAGAATATCCTCCATTTCTTCAAGACGCACGTCATTTATCGGTATTGAACTCCACGACGGATCATTTCCGATAATGGGCCAGCTTACAGAAGCCACAAGATCAGTCGCTTCGCGCAACAACACAATATAGACTGGAGATATTCCTCGGTTTATAATCCGCGAGCTAACGGTCTAGCTGAGGCCTTCAATAAGACCTTGACAAAGATCATGAAAAAGACGGTGTCCCGAAATAAGAAGGACTGGCACGAGAGACTGCAAGAGGCTCTTTGGGCGTACCGAACTGCGTTCAAGACGGCCACGAGCACAACGCCATACGCATTGGTATTCGGTACGGAAGCAGTACTCCCCTTTGAGATAGAGCTACCGTCTCTACGAGTGGCAGTCCACTGCGAGCTGACGGACGAAGAAAATGCCCACCTTCGGCTTGAGGAGCTTGACGCCCTTGATGAAACCCGGCTCATAGAGCAACAAAATCTGGAGGCTTACAAAGCAAAGATGACGCGCTCATATGAAAGATTGACCCGACCGAGGACATTCCGCCAAGGCGAACTCGTGCTAGTGGTCAAAAGGCCTATGATCCCCAATCACGCCAAGCGGGGAAAATTTGAGCCAAACTATGAAGGCCCGTACATCATAGATAAGGTCTACCAGGGTGGGGCCTATCTACTCATGGACATGCACGGTGAAAGGCCTTTCAGGCCAATAAACGGCCGCTTCCTAAAGAAATACTACGCTTAATGAGCCACAGCCTAGGTCAATGATAGATGACGACGACTATGTCCGCTCGCTATCTTCCTAAAGCTCAAAGCTCTATAAGTAGTAGCCGGCCCTCTCCTCAACGGACCGAAATGTCCTTAAACTAACGATGGACCGAAACGTCCTTAAACTAAAGACGGACCGAAACGTCCTTAAACTAATGACGGACCGAAACGTCCTTAAAACTACTACCGCAGCATCCTTAGGCTGACGAGATAAAAAAAATAAAAATAAATAAACAAATAAAAAATAATAAAAAATAAAAATGGTATGTCCATAAGCAAAAAGGGCACGGATGAAAACCCGAAAGGGCTCCGTGAGTAAAAACAGCATGGCTACCGGCGAGTGTTCGTGAAAACCCGAAAGGGCGCGTCCTCGTAAAAAATAAAAAATAAAAAATATATATAAATAAATAAAAACGGTATGTCCATAAGCAAAATGGGCACGGATGAAAACCCGAAAGGGCTCCGTGAGTAAAAACAGCAGGACTACCGGCGAGTGTTTGTGAAAACCCGAAAGGGCGCAACCTCGTTAAAGGACACTTGCAGGGTCCTCACGACCTTGTAAGGAGAAACCACCCGCGTGAGATCCTTACGACTCACAAGGGAGCAACACACTTAGGGATCCTCACGATTCCTAAGGAGAAAATACACTTGCGAGATCCTCACGACTCACAAGGAGAACTCTCTTATGGGACCCTCACGGCTCATAAGACTTGAAAGTCTTAAGTTACAGAGACCTAAACCTGTACTTAAGCAAAATCCCCCATAACCTTCGACAATGCCCTACAAGTGGCTCATACTGACCCTTGTATACAATCCATGGGCGCGAATAAGCATCTCCCCAGGAAAGTCCCACCCGTGACTAGGGATATTATCCCTATGGTGAACAACCCTTATGAATCCTCTCGACTTATAAGGAGAAAGCCCTCTTGTAAGATCCTTACGAATTACAGAGGAACATACACTTAGGAATCCTCACGATTCCTAGGGAGAAAATACACCTACGAGATCCTCACGACTTGTAGGGAGAAATACCTTCGTGAGACCCTTACGGCTCATGAAGTCAAAAGCCTTAGTCGACGGGACCCTAACCCTGTTTGCTAAGCCACCTTTGTTCAACATCGACAGAGGTAGATGATGATTCGCTCCTGGCCATATCCCAGTTGTAGCGGTGCTGATGCCGAAATCTGTATCTAATTTCAGGTTTATGGCGAAAAGCCAGTAGGCCGCACGTGCATACGAGATAGCCGAAATGATGGGGCAACTTGCAATAAAAAGCAGCAGGTAAAAATGTATGCACGCAAAATAGCTGAAATGATGAGGCAACTCGCAATAAAAAACAGCGAGTAAAAATGAAATAAATAGCCGAAATGATTGGGCACCGCGAAAAATAGCCGAAATGATAGGGCAATCGCGACCTCGCGATATAAAAGCTGAAATGATAGAGCATCGCGGAAAAAGAAATAAAATAAAAAAAGTTTTAATTTATGCCCTACAGGTGATGTTCCATCACACCCTGTATACAATCCAAGGGCGTAAACAAAAAAGGGATCATACTTCTCCCCCAGGTTTCATCATAAGAAGAAGCAAAATCTCGATGGGCCGCGAATGACTTAGAGATCATCTCAGCACTCGTCTCGTAACAACGAACACGACTTCAAGCAAAACGGAACAGCGGCAACTCCCAGTTCCATGGCTCGGCGATATCCTGATCACCGAAAAGTCAAATCCCAACTCCGTGAAATGCGAATACAATCAACGAAATTCCTGGTTACATGGAACGCGGATAACGTCACTCTTTGACCCCGTGGAAAACGTCCAGAGTGGATCCTGATCCTCGCAGAGCACAGCAGTGAACCCGTGTGAAGCATCCAGAGCAGAGCCTAGTCCTCGCCGAGCACGGCAGTGAACCCGTGTGAAGTATCTAGTGCAAAATTCCTGGTTACGTGGCACGCAGATAACGTCACTCTTTGACCCCGTGGAAAACGTCCAGAGCGGATCCTGGTCCTCGCAGAGCACGGCAGTGAACCCTTGTGAAGCATCCAGAGCGGAGCCTAGTCCTCGCCGAACACGGCAGTGAACCCGTGTGAAGCATCTAGTGCAAAATTCCTGGTTACGTGGAACACAGGTAACGTCACTCTTTGACCCCATGGAAAACGTCCAGAGCGGATCCTGGTCCTCGCAGAGCACGGCAGTGAACTCGTGTGAAGCATCCAGAACGGAGCCTAGTCCTCACTGAACACGGCAGTGAACCCGTGTGAATCATCTAGTGCAAAATTCCTGGTTACGTGGAACGCGGATAACGTCACTCGTTGACCCCGTGGAAAACGTCCAGAGCGGATCCTGGTCCTCGCAGAGCACGGCAGTGAACCCGTGTGAAGCATCCAGAGCGGAGCCTAGTCCTCGCCGAGCACGGCAGTGAACCCGTGTGAAGCATCTAGTGCAAAATTCCTGGTTACATGGAACGCGGATAACGTCATTCTTTGACCCCGCGGAAAATGCCCAGAGCGGAGCCTGGTCCTCGCCAAGCACGGCAGTGAACCCGTGTGAAGCATCCAGAGCAAACACCGGACTGTGGGGTCCTTAAAATCCACGAACTATGATGTCCTTAACCTCGACCGTAATGTCTTAAAACTAACGATCAACCACCCTGATTCTGTACTGATTCTACCTTGGTTTAAGGGTACATCTCTTCACTCCTTTGATACCTGACGCTGTAATTCCTCAACGTCTTCAAAAAGGTGACGGGTCCCGCAACCACACATTGGACTGTGGAGTCCTTAAATCCACGGACTATGAGGTCCTTGACCATGATGTCGTAAAACTAACATCGGACTGTGGAGTCTTTAAATCCACGGACTATGAGGTCCTTAACCTTGACCGTGATGTCTTAAAACTAACATCGGACTGTGGAGTCCTTAAATCCACGGACTATGAGGTCCTTAACCTTGACCGTGATGTCTTAAAACTAACATCGGACTGTGGAGTCCTTAAATCCACGGACTATGAGGTCCTTAACCTTGACCGCGATGTCTTAAAACTAACATCGGACTGTGGAGTCCTTAAATCCACGGACTATGAGGTCCTTAACCTTAACCGCGATGTCTTAAAACTAACATCGGACTGTAGAGTCCTTAAATCCACGGACTATGACGTCCTTAACCTTGACCGCGATGTCTTTAAACTAATATCGGACTGTGGACTCCTTAAATCCACGGACTATGATGTCCTTAACCTTGACCACGACGTCTTTAAACTACGATGCCTTGAGAAACCCCTGACCCCATGAAACACGGATAAGGGTGACCACATCCAGCACTTGCAGGTCCTCACGACCTGTAAGGAAGAAAAACTCTCTTGTGAGATCCTTACGACTCTCAAGGGAAAACCCGCTTAAGAATCCTCACGATTCTTAAGAAGAACTCACACCTATGGGATCCTCTCGACCTGTAGGGAGAAAAACTCTTTATGAGACCCTCGTGGCTCATAAAGTGCAAAAGTCTTAGGAAGCAGATCTTAACCCTGAATCCTAAGCCATCGCTGCCCTGCAAGTAGGCCAAGATAAATTGTCCGCAGAATACATTCAATAAAAGAGACACATCATTGAGAAGAAAAATGTATCTTTTATTCATAAACCAAAATGGATACAAAGTACAATTCATGAAAGAACAAAAAGAAAATACTCTCATCTATGAGTATATACAATAAAAAAGAAGAAAAAGATACAAATGTTTCAAGCCGGTGGGCGATTTAGCAGCTTGGTCAGCTTATCCTGCTTTTGCTGGGCCACGGCCTCATGATTTAAGATCGCCAAAAGACGGGCCTCCGCCTGAGCCTGCTGGGCCTGATATGAAGCAAGCCGAACTTCAAGCTCTTTTTCGGTGGCCTTATGAGCCTCGACCTTCTCACGAGTGAACGTAGCAGCTTTATCAAGAGTCACCACCTCCCTGATAGACTCTTGAAGCACCCGCCAGAGTTCATACGCTTTGTTGGCCTTGGCAGTAAGACTCGCCTGAAGCTCGCTCAGCGCTTTAGAAGCCAGCTCCCTCTCCGAGAATTTGCGGCCAAGCCTCTTCTCGCACGATGTCATGTTTGCCGCGCACCGCGCTATCAGCCCCCGCAAGTCCGCCTTTGCAGCCATGACCTCCGAGGAAAGACGGGAACATTCAAGTGCGTGCAAGCAAGCCTTCACCAGCCGACAGAACTCTACCCAGACTCGCACCACCTCTTCGCTATGGTAGGTGGCAAGAAAAGGAAGAGAACCGTTAGCCTCGGCAGTAAATGCTTCAGCTGTGGTTGCACTGCCAGCACGAAGCTCCTCGATTAGAGACGACAGGGAGACAAGGCTCAATTGGGCCAAGCGTTCTGAAGTTCGCAAAGCATAAGGGCCAGGCGGCATGACGACACGCGATTCCAACGCTATTGGAGCTGGCAAGGCTGTTCAGAGTTGAAAAATATTAGTAAGACTCTTAAGCAAAGGAACAAGTGAGGCTATACCGGAATGTCACTTACCTACGATCATGCAAGTAGGAGCTGAGGGTTCCCCTGGCCCTTCGAGAACCTCGACCTCATCATCGGCCTCCAAAACTGTAGAGAACATCAATGTCAATACGCAAAATAACAACGATGCTAGGAGAAGTGATGAACAACACTCACCTTGTCCAGACGAGAGGACGATGCGTTGAGGAGATATCGCCTGTGGAGTGGCCATTTCCAAAAGACGCTGGAAGGACTGCCGAGGAGACAGATCGACAATGGAGGCCGCCAGTCCACACAATTCTGAAAAGACAAAAGAGTTCAGGTAACAGAAAGATTACTAGCTCAAAACGTGGAAGGTTACCTTCGACACTCCTCCCATTCTGAGCCGGGGGGATAGCAGCTTCAGCGGCCTCTTTCGTGACCTCAGGCTCCAACAAAGGGAGGGTAGTCCCGACTACCTCTATCTCAACCTCTGGGCCGCCTTCAGGTAGAGTCGTTGGGACGGCGACCACCGAGGGAACCTCTCCCAAAGGAGCGAGTACCCTGGAATCAAGAGCCGCCACCGGAGGTTCTATTGCGAGAGGAATGGCATTGTCGGCCCCATCGAGTAAGGCTGCATCGGGAATGTCAACGGGCTCTAGCTGCAGCAAGCCAGTGGGGATCTCTCCCATCGCCGAAGACTCTGCACAAGTCGCACAAAATAAGGATACATATATATAAGCATAAGCAATCTGAAGAACTGCAAAGAAATATAAGAACATACCAATGCGCAGGGAAGCCTTCAGTATAGCTTCTTCAAGCTGATGCTCCTTCTCAAGGAGGCGTGCTCGCCGAGGTTCGAGGGTAGACTCATGGCCGCCGGTCCATAGGGAAAGCACGTCCGCAGCATCCTCCGAAGCGGCCTGTTTCAGGGCCCTTTCTCCCCATTCCTCCAAAGGGCCAATGAACCGCCGCCGAATCCATGAGGGGTCTTCATAAAAGATTACAGCGGGATAAGGCTTCTTCGGAACCCTGGCGTTATGAGACACGTCTTGGGAACGACGTATGGCCTCGGCCAACTGTGCGGCTTCCTCATCGGCCGAACTCGGGAAAAGAAGTCCAGCATCTGACTCTTGCACGGCCAGCGACTCATCTGTAAGTAGGGGCTCCGACTCCGTTAACGAATCAAGTAGGTTGGTGGCCACCCTTTTCCGCCTCTTAGATCCAGAACCGGCCGCCGAAGATGACCGTTTCTTTCCTCGCGGAGCTTTGGTGCGGCGGCGACCCACGTCGCCTTCAACACCATCGTCCCTATTACCCTCGCTTGGTGCCACAACCGAGGATGACATCGCCATTGTCGATGCCACGGGAGGCAATGCTGCAGCAGGCGGTGGTGCTGCTACCGGGGCCCGTCTACCCCGCGATCGGGTACCTAGAGGCATACCAGCTGTTGGAGTAAGGTCCACCCCTGACTCCCCCGGAATGAGCGCGGTGCCAATCTCCCTCAGAGGGAAGCGGACCGTAGCCCTCGGTCGCAGCTTAGCTCCCGGAACCTGAGGAGGGGCATCATGACCAAGAAGCACCCTTCTTTCCTTAAGAATAATCAGGCTGACTCGATAGAGATACCAACCCGTGAATGATCCCACGCACCGGGGCGTATGCTCAGCTTCAGGGATCATAAAATGGGAGCCGGTGTTCAACCTCACGAAATGATGTGCGGCATCGCGAACGACATCAAGTGAAGGGACCGGCACAACTATGAAAGCCTCAAAGGGAACGCCCTGGTCATATCCAAGCTGTCGGGCGAATCGATGCGGGTTGTACCACATGAAAAGAGCTGCACTGTCCTGGCTAAACACCAAGTAGCCCGGTCTAATTGTATACAAGTGCGCGGCCTCCCGGGGCTTCAAAGAAGGTGCGTTGTCTTTTGACTGGTCCCAGAGTTGTTGAACTGGACCTGAGGGAGTAAACAAAACCCGATCATTAAAAACCAGCCCGCCAGCGGCGGCGTGAGGAGAAATCAGCACCCGAATAGCCCTGAATTGAGTCGGGTCGGCGGCAGAAGCATCCACCAAACGCATAAGTCGCGGGAAGGGATAAGCTTCGTAAAAAGCGGGCCTCTGATGCATAGAGAAAGCCCCCAGCACATGCATTTCGACCCAGGACGTGAAATAATGAAGCGAAAAGTTTACCACATCCACGTGGGGAGTAGAGGTATTAGCTGCGGTGCCCAACCCATGATAGAGGTGCGCCAAAGCCGGGATGCCGATGGCCAACCGTGTCCCCTCAGCGATATAATAAGCCGGGTAGATAACCGAAGCTCTTATAAAGCGACGATGCATGGGGATGACAAACCAACTGAGCCAGACACTAACAAACCCCACGAAGAACGTCTCCTCATCCATGCCAGGAGCACCAATGGATTCAAAAGACGTCGGCGACATAATAGGGAGTACTGTGGTAGATCCGATTCAGTGGTCGGCAGCTTCTTCGGACTAAACCCAAAGGGGTCTCTAATGTTGGCGAACTTCGGAGCTGTCTTCGACAAGACGTCCTCGTGAAGGAAACAAGCAATGAAGCTCTTGAAAGTAACACCCTGCTCTTCGGATTCGGTGAACAATCGGTCAAAGATACCTAGCGCCTTGATCAAACTGGGACGCTTGTAGCGAACAGCGTTCTCGGCAGACAAGCCGTCAACCGGTGCAGGCTCAGGCTCAAAGACGTACTCGTCGGGAGGCAGCAACTCCTCATACAGCGTACCCCTAATCGGCAATCCCGAGATTTCATAAAATTCTTCCAGAGAGATCGAGACCTCGCGATCTCCTAGAATGAAAGTGTTGGTGGGAAGATTCCATTGGTTCAAGAACGTCTTAACCCAACAAACATGCGGAGATTGGTAGTGAAAAAGCGACGCATATATCGCCTGGTAAAGCCCGACCTTCTGCAGTCGTGCACGATGGGCAGAAAGGATGTAGCGAGCCCAGAGAAGGTAGCCCGTAGGGTGTCGAGGAGTGAGCCCTATCTTATAAATTTGCCCCCACGGGTGGGCCTCACCCTGGCAAATACGCCGCCCCAAGATATCTATAGCCAGGATCGGATGGTTCGGGATACCGGTCGTCGAAGGCTCGAGCCTCCCCGTTGGAGTCCAGTTGGGCATCTCCACAGCAAAAACCGTTCGCGGAGAGTCCATCAGCAAGAATGGGAAAGTAGGCTCTGTTGGTATTGCGCAGAGGAAACTCCGGCGACCCCGTATAATATGACTGTACTATGTTCCCCATAGAAGCAAGTTGGTGCAGTTCGGGTCATGAGCCCGGATCATCGCCATCGCTTCCTCATCGGATGGTGATTGAGGAAAAGCGGCCTCCGAACGAGTAAAGGAAAAACACGGAGCAGAAGCCATCGCACCTGAAATCGAATGAAAGAAGACCGTTAAAAGCAAAGTCAGCAATATATATCCATGCATGAACACGAAGACTGGTTAAAGAAAGCAACAGTAGATTTTTCTGGGACCATTAGCTACAAAACACATGGGCCCCACAGAATCAAGATGACGGCTCGTTAATAATGAGACCAAGCAGTTGTAATAAGACAAAGGGGATACCTTCATTAAATAAAAAGTAGGTTTCAAGTGGCCCTGCACATCCCTTAGAAGACAAATCTACCTTGGACTCTACAACAAATCAAATAGGATCAAGGGAATTAAATTCCCACAGAAGATATCATTGCAAACTTCTGTTCCATTAATTGCAGAAGGACAACCTAGGGCAAAGAGACCCTGGGAAGCCTCCATGTGAAAAAACCGAGTTCTTCATAGGAATTAAATTCCTTATTAAGAAAAGGGAATTAAATTCCCAGAAACATGTTTCCTGTGAATGGAGTTAAACTCCATGGGTCATCATCTAAACCCTAAGAGATCTACTTTTGAAGGCTAAAATGGTTTCATACTTTGGTTAAAAAGCTTGAAGAAAAATGGGTTCTTTGTTAAAAAAGGGTAAAACCCCTTGTTTTGGATTTAAAATCCAGAGGAATGTGAAAGTTCATCGGTTGTTCAAGAACATTACCTGAGGAAAAGAGTCTTTTTTAACAGAGTTAAACTCTGAAAAGGTTTCAAGGCAGAGAACTAAGCTCTGGAAGAAGAGAATTAAATTCTAAGAAAAGTTTGCAAGAGAAGAAGATGAGCAAAGTGGAGGCTCTTCTGAAAGGACATGGGTATTTATAGGATGTGATGGAGATGCTTCATCTCCACAAATCCCTAGAGGAATCCAACGGTCACAAAAGTGACAGCGTTGCACTCACGTGCAGACACGTGAGAACAACGCTGTGGGGGCATTTGTTTCCTGATTTAAAATAAGGAAAGTTTACGGGGGAGGCATCACGTGCTACCACGTGACCAGCAGTCACGTGTTGGCACATGACAATTAAAAGCAGCGGCAAAGGGAAATTCGGTTAAATCAAAGAAAAGGCTTCAGAAAGGGTCACGCGCTCACACGTGACCAGAGGTCACGTGTTGACACGTGACGGTCGAACAGCGGCTAGAAGATAGAGCGCAGAAGGGAGAAGAAAGTTCGCTCCAGGGGGTCACGTGCCCACACATGACCAGGGGTCACGTGGCCACACGTGACCGGCTTTCAAAGCCTATCTATTTAACAGGATTAAATTCTGAACATCATTCAAATCTTTCCAATGGGGAATGATTATTTGAAACCGATTGGATTAAAGATTTAAAGGTGATTAAATATCACCCATCTATGGAAAAATCTTGAACTTGGAAAGATTTCCCCTTAAAATCTAACCGAAATAACAAAGAAATATCTTTGGATTTAAAATCCAATGGTGAATAAAATTCACCTAATAATCCAAATGTCCAAATGAATGATGAATGCAAATCAAATCTCTAATGAATACAAATCAGATCCCTCAATGAATGATTCATCGAAACTAATTGATTCTTCTCCTTCTCCTATAAATAGGAGCCAAGGGAAACAGAGAGAGATGGATTGAGAGAAATAGAGAGAGAGAAAAATAGAGGCTTGAGACTTTGGAGGAATTTGGATCTTCTGCAAAAGAAAACCTTAGATAAAAAAGGGGAGGCTTTCAAAAAAAAAAAGAGAATTTAATTCTCAAAAGAGTTTTACTCTGATATTTAAAAGAAGAACTTAGTTCTCTCTTTAGCAGAGGATCTGCAAAGTGCACATCTCCCCATGAATTGAGAATTTAATTCTCATTGGGTTGAGATCCTGCCATGCAGATCTAAAGCATAGAGAGGGAATGGAAGTTTGAGAATTTAATTCTCATAGAATTATAGGAATTTAATTCCTTCGAATTAAAATTAGGGTTTAACCCTATGTTGAAGGAATTTAATTCCTTCAAAATGAACAGAACCAGGGTTTAACCCTAGTTAAGAACTTAATTCTGTCAAAATAACAGGAATTTAATTCCCTTAAGAAAGAAGAAATTAGGGTTTAACCCTATGATAGAATTCAGTTCTTCACATACATCAGGAATTTAATTCTTACAGAAGAAAAGCCGGGGTTTAACTCCATCTAAGAATATAATCCTTCAAAAGGAAAAGTGGGAATTTAATTCCTCTAAAGTTATAGCTAGGGTTTAACCTTATGAAGAATTTAATTCTTAAAAAGATAAACACATCATCAAACAGGCAAAGAAGCAGGGTCGCGTGTTACCACGTGACCCCTGAAAAGTTCCACAGAGAAGGGCTTTGAGGCAATGCCTCACGTGCCCCACGTGACCCCTTGGCAGAAGCTCTAACAGACAAACATTTAAATGCCCGTCACGTGACGGCACGTGATGCTCCAAAGTATTCAATAATTTTGGCAGAATAAAATAAATTGAGGGCGCTCTCACGTGCTACCATGTGACCCCTCTTGCCTTAGTGTTTAACACTAAAGTTGAAACCTCTATATCCAGTGTTCAACACTGATTTTCTTAGTGTTTAAACACTAATTTGGAAAACTCTATTTACAGTGTTTAACACTGACTTTCTTAGTGTTGAACACCAACCTGGAAAACCCTGTTTCCAGTATTTAACATTGATCTGCCTTAGTGTTAAACACTAATTTGAAATCTCCACTGCCAGTGTTTAACACTGATTTGTTTTAGTGTATAAACACTAATTTGAAAGTCATGTTGCTGGTGTTTAACACTAACTATCTTTTAGTGTTAAATGATAACTTGTCAATCTCATTCTCAGTGTTCAACACTGATTGATCTTTAGTGTTTAACACTAACTTTAGCCCCATTGGCCAAGTGTCTAAAGGCAAAGCCTCTCCTCTAATGGACCAACAGAGGGCCAATATCCTAAACATGATTGGACTTAGCCCAAGCTGGCCATAAGTCCTCAATTCAAATTCAACTGAGCCAATGGGCTCATAATATAATTAATTGGTCTTGGTTCCAAATTGGGCCAAAAATTATTTAATCTACCTCGGTTTAAGGGTACATCTCTTCACTCCTTTGATACTTGGCGTTGTAAAATCCTCAATGTCTTCAAAGAGGTGACGGGTCCCGATGACCACATATTGAGACGGACTGTGGGGTCTTTAAACCCATGGACTATGAGGTCCTTAACCTTGACCGGGATGTCTTAAAACTAACGCCGGACTGTGGAGTCCTTAAATCCATGGACTATGACGTCCTTAACCTTGACCGTGATGTCTTAAAACTAACATTGGACCGCGGAGTCCTTAAACCCACGGACTATGAGGTCATTAACCTTGACCGCAATGTCTTAAAACTAACATTGGACCGCAATGTCCTTAAACTACCTATTGACCGCAATGTCGCTAAACTAAACAACAGGGCTCCCTTAATTGCTCTATTGTTGGATCTAAACGATCCCGTTAAGTCGATCTTAGTCTAAAAAAAACTAGGCTAACGTATCCTTAACAAACGTTTAAGTTGATCTTAGTCCTCAATGAGGCTAACGTATCCTTAAACCCAAACCCTTAAACCCAAATCTAAGATAATACGGATTTGGACTAGTCCACGCCCTACGGGCGACGACATAACTCAGTCTCCGTATACAATCCACGGGCAACTAAACACAAAATAAACACACACGACACGAAGTGGCCATCTGGAGAAGGAGAAAGTGGTTACCGCAGTGCGGTAGCGTAATTAACTGCAGGGGCTTGCGCTTGCAGGGAAAAGCGTCCCCACAATCAAAAACCCTTCAAGCGAGGGGGAATATGACGAAGTCTGCTACATCGGACGAATCCGTTTAAACCTTCGATGTACGGTGCCATAAACCAACTTGGCATCTTCGGAGAGGTAGACGGATAGCACCAATTAGCATCTGCCCCGATTCTCAGGCAGGACGTCCATGTCCTGGCCGCCGTTCGGAGGGGAACAGTATAGTCTATGCGACGAGATGATTCAATCGTATGGTAACCGATAGATTTGTCCCGTGTGGACAACTTTGGAATGTATAAAGAAAGCACCTTCATTCACTTGTGTTTTCATCCGTTTTGAGATATTTCGTCAGTATCTTTCCGCTGGTTCTCCGTGTACAAAGATAGATTAGATGTTCATTTCAACGTTGTTTCACAGCTTTGAACTGGTTATCTATTCTATTACAGTGTACTCGGAGAACAACGGGGAGGTGCTTCCGAAATTTACTCGAAACGGTTGAAAGCATAAGTGATGGGTGTTCGCTCTATACATTCTTAATGGGATAGAAGCCTTACCCCCGACAGCCGGAACACACACATACAACAAGAATACAAAACAAACGCATCATTAGAGAGTGATTCGACATGTTCAAGTTAAAACCAATATATGATACTCGATGATAATATGAAACCATCATATTCTCATCGATACTCATATATGAAACTAAAAGCGCCACTTAGTCCCCGTCTATCGGTTAACATACGTGCGATGTTCGTCGTGACATAGAACTATACGAAGATTGTTAAATATCGGACGGTATAGCTCGATACTAACAACCGTCGTATAGTCTATGCGACGAGAAGATTCAATCGTATGGTAACCGATAGATTTGTCCCGTGTGGACAAGTTAAGAATGTATAAAGCAAACACCTTCATTCACTTGTGTTTTCATCCGTTTCGAGATATTTCGTCGGTACCTTTCCGCTAGTTCTCCATGTACAAAGATAGATTAGATGTTCATTTCAACGTTGTTTCACAGCTTTGAAATGATTATCTATTCTATTACAGTATACTCGAAGAACAGCGGGGAGGTGCTGCCGAAATTTACTCGAAACGGTTGAAAGCACAAGTGATGGGTGTTCGCTCTATACATTCTTAATGGGATAGAAGCCTTACCCCCGACAGCCGGAACACACATATACAACAAGAATACACAACAAACACATCATTAGAGAGTGATTCGAGATATTCAAGTTAAAACCAATATATGATACTCGATGATAATATGAAACCTTTATATTCTCATCGATACTCATATATGAAACTAAAAGCGCCACTTAGTCCCCGTCTATCGGTTAACATACGTTCGATAATTTATTCTTTTCAACGACAAACGCACACACAAAACATATACACGGATTTTCTCCTTTGTCAGTAACTATCACGTTCTTATATTTCTCAATATAGTCACCATAACCTACAATTTATATGTTATACGGTCTAACATGAACCATGAGTACGTCAGAGTTAAGGACTGGATATATGTGGATTGGCAACAACGTATGCAACCTAAGTTTGTCGCAGGAGTTGCTGCTTTCATTGAACTTGCACGCACACATAATAAGATCATAATAGAGAAGATTCTCTGTCCGTGCGATAGATGTGGCAATAAGTACTGGCAGAAGGTAGAATTGGCAGAGCTTCATATTGTAAAATATGGGTTTACTAGACTTTATACAACTTGGAAATATCACGGGGAAGGAGAAGAATGCAGTAATGCGGCAGAAGAAGAAGGAGAACACGATAATGCGGCAGGAGAAGAAGGAGAATTCGGTAATGCGGCAGAAGGAGAAGACGGTAATTTATTTCCATCAGAAGAAATGGAGGATATGGTAGAGGCTGCCCTATATGAATCTATTCGTACCGAAGATGACATTCCTTCCGGTCAAGGACCGTGTGCGGATAAATATGAAAATTTCATGAATGATGCTAGAAAACCAATTTAGGAGAATGCGAAGTATTCCACCCTCTCATGGTTCGTCCAACTTTTCCAGATTAAGTGCCTAAATGGATGGAGCAACAAGTCATTCATAATTCTTCTTTCGTTCTTGAAAGATTCTATGCCCCCGGGAAATAACGTGCCCGACAGCTGGTACGGAGCCCAGAAGATGATGTCTGATTTGGGTCTAAAGTGCGAGAAGATTCAAGCATGTCCTAAAAACTGCGTGTTGTACCGGAAAGAGAATTCAGATTTGAAAGAGTGTCCAACATGCGGAGAGGCCAGGTATAAGCAGAAAGATTCTGATAAGAAGCCTAATATACTTGTCAAGATAGCACGATACTTTCCCATAACACAGAGGCTATAGAGGCTATTCAGGTGCAAGAAAACAGCCGAGGCAATGATTTGGCATCACCGTGCTCCTCCAAGTGAAGATGGAAAAATGAGCCATCTAAGAGATTCACCGGCATGGAAGGATTTCGATAGGAGGCACGCAATATTCAGTAGTGATCCTCGCAATGTCCGGCTCGGACTGGCTACTGATGGCTTCTGCCCATTCAACTATATGGCTGGAAGTCACAGCACATGGCCCGTTGTAATGATAATTTATAATCTGTCGCCTTGGTTGGCTATGGACCAATCATACTTTATGATGCCTCTTCTTATCGACGGACCAAACTCACCGGGGAACAATATCGACGTCTATCTCCGACCTCTGATCAAGGAGTTGAAATCTTTGTTCATTGATGGTGTAGAGACATATGATGCAAACACAAATACAACCTTCATACTGCGTGCGGCTTTATTGTGGACAATTAATGACTTTCCTGCGTATGGAATGCTATCAGGTTGGTCCGTACATGGTCACAAAGCATGTCCTCATTGCCATGAACACACAACATTGAAATTCTTGAATTTTAGCAGGAAGGTTTGTTATTGTGGCCATCGATGTTTCCTGCCTCCAGACCATCCCTATAAGTTAGACAAAGTTCACTTTGATGGTCATCAGAAGCTTCTTGGACCTCCATCCCTATTGTCCGGAGAGGACGCGGCTGCTCAATGGGATGGTTACAATAATGTGACCTTCGGGATGGATCCGACGAAACAGGTCAAACCACCATTTTGGAACAAGTTAAGTATTTTCTTCGAGCTTCCGTACTGGTCAACAAATTTAGTGCGTCATTGTCTGGACGTCATGCATGTAGAGAAGGGAGTATCAGAGCACATACTCAACTTGCTTCTTTGTAAAGACGGGAAATCGAAAGACAACCTGAATACTCGGATGGATCTACAGGAGTGGGGAATAAGAAGTGAATTGCACCCTAGACCGGTAGCGAGTAAACCGGGCAAGTTTGTACTTCCCAATGCCGCTTATCATATGTCACAACCGGAGAAAAAAAGATTCCTGCAGGTGTTGCATGATTTGAAAGTTCCTACAGGTTTCTCAGGATCATTCAGCAAGAAAATAAAAATTGTAAAAGGCAAGATCGATGGGCTGAAAAGTCATGATCACCATGTTATCATGGAGCACCTTCTTCCATTAGCCCTCAGGACTTCTCTCCCCAAATCGGTTGGTCTAGTAATCAACGACCTATGTTGTTTTTTCAGAGAGTTGTGTGCTAAAACACTGGAGGTTGTGACGCTGGATAAACTAGAAAATTCTATTGCATTAATACTTTGCAAGTTTGAGCGTATTTTCCCACCGTCATTCTTCGATATCATAATACATTTGACGGTTCATCTTGCAACCGAGGCTAAGTTAGCCGGACCGGTACAATATAGATGGATGTATCCCATCGAGAGGTACGTGTGATTTTTCGTTTCGCGCAATTTATAAATTTATTGTTGTCCTGTATGCCCGTATTTATTTATTCAACATATTTTCATTAGGTACCTCTGCACTCTTAAAAAGTATATACGCAATAAAAATCGACCAGAGGGTTCTATCATGCAAGGTTATCTTCTTGATGAAGCAACCACATTTTGTTCCCGCTATCTGGACGAGAACATTGAGACAAGACTTAACCGGCCTCGAAGAATTCAAGACGGGACATATGGTAAAGCCGAGTATAAGAGGGTAGACACTATATTTATCAACAAGATATACCAGTTTATCTTGCTTAATTGCGCATGTCTTGAACAAATTAGAGAGTAAGTTTTTTTGGATTAATTGTTATATTTGTGTTTGTGTGTGTATGAAATGATATAATATTAATGTCACCATTATTTGTCGAAAACAGAATTCATTTTAACGAGGTACGTGAGGGGCATCCTGATTGGAACGAAGAACGATTGGAAAAATATCATCAGGATAATTTTTGTGATTGGGTCACAGATCATGTAAGTTATTCGAATAACATTTTATTGCTATCAGTTTTAATCTAAACTTGTATCGTTATGTATTTTTCGTAAAATTTGTTTTGTTAGATCCACGATCCGAACTTGTCTGCATCATTTGAGAGTGATTCAAGATGTTTAGCTCAATTTCCTAGTATGGAGGTTGCATATTACAAAGGATTTAGTGTCCTTGGATACAAATTCGAAGTTAAGGACATAGAAACATTTAGGACCACTCAAAATAGTGGGATTGCGACGGTAGGATCGGACGGTGTGATTTATTATGGGTACTTAAATTGTATACTCGGCATCCACTATCCCGGACGTTCAGAACCCTTTTATATATTCCAGTGTACTTGGTACGATACGCGAACCGATACGGATAAGTGGAGAAGCAATCTTGGAACTTGGAAAGATGAATATGGATTGACCAGTGTGAACACACTTCGATTTTACGGTCAGGAAGATCCGTTTATCTTTCCGAACCAAGCGTTCGAAGTATACTACTCACAGTGTTTGAAGCATCCGGGATGGAGTGTTATATGCCGATGGAAACCCAGAGATGTCTACGATGTCCCAGAATTCGAGGACAGCGATGAGGATGAAGAAGAGAGAAGGCTTAGAGTGCTCTGACCGTCTGTTTCGAAGGACGGGTTGTCTTCGGCCGATCATGAAGTTACGTGGGTTAGAAATGACATCGACGATGAAATCCAAGTAGATATGTATAATGCGCCCACGAAACGAAAAAGGTTATCAGTAATGTTATATTATTACTTCACATTTTACGATCTATACATATATAGTCAATACTTTTAATGATTGTCTAATGCGTCCACGAACCGTTTATCTAGATTTGATGACGATGTCGGGAGCAGCGAGGGGCGGCAGGAGCTCCAGCCGCGGCAGAGGCAGAGGCAGAGGCAGAGCGGTTCTGCCGCCCGGAGAGCTGCGTGGGGAGCTTCAGAGGGCCGGTCTTGCACCCAGATCGGAGACCCCTTCGAATGCCTCCTTCCGTGTGGATTTTGCCACGCCTCCAGGTATATTGCACGCATATCCATTTTGAATGTAATATTATATATATTCATTCCTGTTTATGTCAAAATTACTTATATTGTCAATGTTTGATTGTCTAGTTGTTGGTGATGCGTCCACATCAGGGACAGAGGCCACTCCCGCTCCTCCAGGTATATTTTTATATCATATAGTGCATGTATATTGATTTAGAATGCTATATCATAAATATACACACATTCCTTTTGCTCTTACTTAGATAGTAATTTTTATTATTGTCTAGCTGTGGGTGGTGACACCACCGCACCTGCGGGTATGTTTATATATCCTATAGTGCATGCATATTAATTTAGAACGTTATATTATTGATCTACACATTCTTTTTGCAATTACTTATATAATCTATTTTTAATTGTCTAATTATAGGTGGTGCGTCCACATCTGACGCAGGGGCCACTCCTGCCACTTCCGTACCCTCCGCATCGTCTGTAGGTTAGTATGAATAAATATAAAATATTTATTCTTTTTACATATGCTCTATAGAATAAATATGAACTTCATAGAAATTTAGCGTCAATGTTTATTTTCTAGTTGGAGGGGATGTGTCCGCATCCGGGACACCGGTTGTTCCTCACCGGAGGAACTATCGTCCCGCTCGTGCTGTTGCCCGGGCCCAGGCTCGTGCTTTAGTCACCGGAGGTATATATCACACTTCAATTTTCATTTAACCTTGATTTCTTAATACAACTTTGTCTTAATATTGATTGTCTTGATATTTCTTGCAGACGCAGGGCCTCCCCATCCCCAGAGGGGGACTCGAGGCCCGAATCAGTCCCATAGGCTGAGGCCTGACAGAGCTAGGGGGCAGCAGCATTCCCCCTCTTTTTTTCCCTTGACTATCGCTATACCGATCCTCATGCCGAGTGGTTCGACCGGTATATGGGGGATGAGAGCCGGCTCGTGAAGAACTATCCACTTCACGTTGAGTGGGGCGAGCAGCACCGGCGTTCATTCGCCCGCTTCTTTGATCAGGCTCGGGTATTAATATATATTTTCATTTGATTTATCCAATATATTTATTATTAACACTTGCAATCTAATAACAATGTTTTTTTTGTATTTTCAGTTGGATTACGATTTTCAGCCTGTACCCGACCTGATCACCCTGGGAGGGTGCTCGACCTTCATGCTCTGTACAATGGCCTGATGAAGAACATGCAGACCAAGGTCTGATACAACAGGAATGAGCTGAAGGCCGACTGCTACTCCCTATGGATGGCGACCCCCGAGGCAGAGAGAGCGGCCTTCCTATCTACTCCGGCGTTTGCGAGAGTCGACGTAGAGACATAGCCTCTATTGTGCGAATATTTCGACTCTCAATGCAAACAGGTATGTATTTTAAATGTAATTCATTGTTTAGGATATAATTTATTTTTTTGTGTTCCTTGATTAGAAAACTAAATGTGAATGCGTTGTGTAGAAACATGCCGCTCAAAATATAGAGAATAGGAAATCGGCGAAGAGGGGTCACCCCACTTACACTGGTGGCTCGAGGAATATTACTCAAGCCATGGAGTTATCGGTAAATTACAATAGACCGGCCTTTGTGATATAATGAAATATTAAGAGTTATTTTCTAATATATCTAATATTAAGAGTTATTTTCTAATATTGCAGACAGCTCAGACCCTGGCGCAAGGTGGTATACCGAGCGTGCTGTCCGCATATCTTGCCGTCCACGGCACCTCGACAGATCCCGCCACGGGCAAGCTTCGATATCCCGACGTCTCTACCCAGGAGTATTGCGTAAGTGTTAATATTTATTCAACCCATATTTGAAATTTTAGTTTTGGAAGGTTCAAATTTAAATTTTATACTTATACTTTACTGCTTAATGTGGGTGTAGGAGCGGGTGGTTGAGCAGGCCGAGGCCTCGGGGATCGATTTTATCGGACATAGCGATCCGAGGCTGCTGACCCCAGTCCTGGACGCCGCACACAGAGGGCACCACGGAGGTTGGGAGAGAGGCCGGGGACTGGGCCCTAGCAGGGCCCATATGAGGTTGGACTCCACCACGGCGGTTACTTCCTTTGTCTCCAGTGAGCGACGTGTCCAGCAGGAACTGGAGAGCTTGAAGGCCACCGTTCAGGAGTTGAAGGAGATGCTGGTATGTATACTACTTAATAGTAAAATATCATGTCATATTATAGATATCAACATATCCAATATTAGTACGTAGCTTGAGCTTATTTGGTTGTAGACTTAGGTTTGATTAATCATACATACATATCTAATTAAAATAAACTACTGTTTTCCAAACTAGATATCCAAATGGGGTTTCGAAATAACTTGATAATGATACGAATTCGAATAATACACAGTTCTTACACGCTTATTACACACGTTAGGTCCAGACGCGACAGGGTACATCGGCCGAGCCTCCACATGCATCTCCTTCGGCTGCGGCTCCGCAAGCCACTACATCGGCTGCGGTTCCGCAGACAGCTCCTATAGCTCCACCGCCCGCTCAGACTCCCGCAGCCGTGGCTCCGCAAGCCACTACCTTGATGGCGGCTGCGCAGACCACATCGCCATCTTCACAGCCCGCTCAGACTCCCGCACGTGCTGAATTGCATGATTTATTGACCGAGGAGCAGGCGCGCCAGATTCTAGCGTTTATCAGAGGTGGAGCTGGACCGAGCTAGGGTAGCTTTTTTATTCTTATTTTTTGAAACATGTATTTATTTATATGATACATACTGTACTACATTTTGGACGATATTGATATTGGTGGTCATACGGTGTTTATATTTATATCATATTTTTTTTGGTTTCTTTTGTTTATTATATGCATGAGATGCGATTATGAATACTGCGATATATATTGTGTGATGATTAATTTTATATTTGATTGATGTATATTATTGTGCACAGGGCGAGATAAAATTAGACAGCCCTTTATTTTTAAAAAAAAACTGATAATATGTACCTACGGATTAATCCGTAGGTACACGCGTTGCCCCTACGGATTAAACCGTAGGGGCAAAATATCAGGATAACTGATATTTTCCCCTATGATCTCAGTATTAGGAGGTTGGGCTTGCCCCTACGGATATATCCGTAGGGGCAAGCAAATGCCCCTACCCAGTTATCCGTAGGGGCAAAATATCAGGATTCCTGATATTTTGCCCCTACGGATATGTACCTATGCATTTATCCGTAGGGGCTATTACTTGGCCCTACGGATTCAGCTGTAGGTACAAGTAATCTATTTTAAAAAACCGTAAGTAAAATAATTTTTTTGCCCCTACGGCCTACTCCGTAGGGCAAACGGGACCTACACAGAACTCCGTAGGGGTAAGTTTTTGTCCGTAAGGGCATGTTCAGGGCTTCAACTTGCACCTACAGCGTTTGTATCTACAGGGTATTTTCTTGTCCCTACGGCTATATCCGTAGGGGCAACCCTTATTTGTAATAGTGATATTTCTTGAGGTACTAACCGACCGATTACTAAATGTGCTTACTTATTAGGCGTAATTAGCAATTTTCTCGTCTTGCAACACATAAGGTTTAGCAGTGACTCCCAAATCAGTTGGTCTAAGGCACTGGGTGGTGAAGCACCCTCGCTATATTTTTTTATGCTGCCTTGGTGATTACAAAACCAGTGTTCATATTTCTTCACTATTTTATACTTTTATACTTCATTTATTATTTTCTTCATCTTTGGCTTTTAGACAAGAGCATTTCAAGGTATCCTCTACTATTCCGAGTTTCAAGACATGTGTAAGTGTGTATAGTAGGGTATCAATGTTCAAATGTTTGGCTTCAAGAATAGAAACTATTTTTCAGACTTATTTTTATCCTCAGATTAGTGACTTCTTTCATCTTACTAACCCTTGGGACAACGGTTCATAACTACTTATTACTAGTTTTGTTTAAGAAAATATCTAACTTTCTTGGTTTTCATAAACTTTTCCGATCTTTTAAATGTAATTTTTCACTTTCTAATCTTTTATTATAAAAGAAAATTTTTGAAAATTTTGTGCTTATGCAAAGTGTAATGCAAAGTAATGCATAAATAAGCACAAAACACCCCCAAACCTGTTTCCAGCAGTATCCTCACTGTTGTCATCTTTAAAATCTCAAAAACCTGTAGATTTGGGAGGAAAAGTTATTAACGGGGACAAGAATAAATGAAAGTGAAAATCTCCCCCAAACTTATCTTTAATCATATTGATATTCAATTAGGTCCTTTTTAAACTCACCTCCATTCTTATGATGAGACAATATTATCGAGTCATAGAGGTGAGGCGGAGAAAATTTAGTTATGATAAATCGGCTCCTGTAAAAATAAGAGCTCCTCCGTGGGGTCAATGGTAAAATACAGTTTTAATCTATTCCCATTCACTTTGAAAATTGAACCGTTTTTTACTATTTTCAATTTCAACTGCCCCGTGCGGGTATACATACCGCACCACAAATGGTCCTTTCCAATGAGATCTTAGCTTACCCGTATGAAGATGGAGACGGGAATCATAAAGAAGGACTTGTTGTCCCGGGATGAAAGTTTTTCTCAAAATATTTTTATCGTGAAATACCTTAGTCCGGTTCTTTACTATCACCGTATTATCGTAAGCTTCATCGCGGAGTTCGCTTAACTCATTTAATTGCAGCTTCCGAAAGTTGCAGGCTTGATTTAAATCGAAGTTAAGTTCTTTAATGGCCCACATTGCTTTATGTTCGATCTCGACAGGAAGGCGACAAGCCTTTCCCAACACTAGGCGGTAAGGAGACATACCAAGATCGGTCTTATAAGCGGTACGGAATGCCCAAAGAGCATCCGTCAATTTGGTTGACCAATCTTTCCGGTTTTTAGAAACTGTTTTCTCCAAAATTTGTTTGATTTGCCTATTGGAAATCTCAGCTTGCCCACTCGTTTGGGGATGATAGGGTGTAGAAAGTGTATGGTTGATTGAATATTTTCACATCAAAGTCTCGAAAGACCGATTACATAAATGCGTCCCATTGTCGCTAATTATAGCGTGAGGGTGTCCAAATCGTGAAAAGATATTTTCTTTAAGGAACTTAATAACAACGTTGTTGTCATTAGTGCGACATGGTATTGCTTCCACCCATTTTGAGACGTAATCAACCGCTAATAAGATATACAGATTCCCAAAAGAGTTGAGAAAAGGATGCATAAAATCAATACCCCAAACGTCAAAAATTTCCACAACCAAGATAGGTTGGAGTGACATCTCATTTTTTTGAGAAATCCTAACCGTGTGTTGGCATCGTGGACAAGTTTTGCAATGATCAAATGCATCTTTGAATAATATTGGCCAGTAAAAACCACATTGCAAAACTTTCTCCACCGTCTTACGTGGACCAAAGTGACCACCGCATGCGTGATCATGACAGAAAGACAAAACACTCTTGACTTCATCATTAGGGACACATCTGCGAATGATTTGGTCGGGACAATACTTAAACAAATAAGGTTCATCCAAGTAAGAATGCTTACTCGGGATAGAAATCGATGATTGTCTTGTTTAGACCATTCGCTGGGGATAAGTCCTATTGCTAGATAATTCACAATATCCACGAACCAAGGTTCGCAGAGAGCTGTTCGTCAGGAAAAGTGTCGTTTATTGGTAAAGTCACAGTAGGTGAAGAAGAGATGCGTGAAAGATGGTCAGCTACTACGTTTTCACATCCTTACTTATTTCGAATGATAAGATCAAATTCTTGTAATAATAGGATCCAACGTATTAACCTGGCCTTATCATCCTTCTTAGATAAAAGATGTTTTAAGGCGGAGTGATTAGTGTAAACCACAATCGGTGAGCCAATCAAGTAAGGCCTGAATTTTTCTAATGCAAATACAACTGCCAAGAGTTCTTTCTCGGTGGTTGTATAATTAATTTGTGCATCATTCAAGGTCTTACTTGCATAATAAATTGCATGTGGCATCTTATCAATGTATTGTCCTAAGACTGTACCAACAGCAAAATCCGATGCATCACACATAAGCTCAAACGGGTGGTTCCAATCAGGAGATAATAGAACGGGGGCTGTAGTGAGGGATCTCTTAAGTGATTCAAAAGCAGCCTCACAATCCGAATCAAAGTGAAATGTTGTATCTTTGGCCAAAAGAAAGTTAAAGGTCTAGCAATTTTGCTAAAATCCTTAATGAATCTCCTATAAAATCCTGCATGACCAAGGAAAGATCGTATATCTTTGACGTATTTGGGATGAGGAAGGTTATGGATGACATCTATTTTAGCTCTGTCTACCTCAATGCCTTTTCATGAAATGACATGTCCAAGCACGATACCTTCTTGGACCATAAAATGGCATTTTTCCCAATTCAAGGTTAAATTCTTATCCTTACAGCGGGTAAGAACTGTGTCAAGATGACATAGGCAATCCTCAAATGAGTCCCTAAATATAGAGAAATCGTCCATGAAAATATCCAGAAAATTCTCGACCATGTCTGAGAATATCCCTATCATACACCGCTGAAATGTAGCGGGAGTATTGCATAGTCCAAAGGGCATGCATCTATAAGCAAAGGTACTGAAAGGACAAGTAAATATGTTTTATCTTGATCCTTTTCGGCAATAGAGACCTGGTTATAGCCGGAGTATCCGTCCATGAAACAATAATATTCATGTCCAACTAATCGTTCCAATATCTGGTCAATGAAAGGTAGAGGGAAGTGATCTTTCCTCGTTGCGGCATTGAGTTTTCTATAATCAATACATACACGCCATCCAGTTTAGGTGCATGTTTGGATCAACTCATTAGCCTCATTTGTTACGACCGTGATGCCAGACTTATTAAGGACTATATGAATAGGACTTACCCATTGGCTATCAGACATTGGGTAAATTATACCACTATCAAGGCACTTGATGATTTCTTTCTTTACCGCCTCCTTCATGACGGGATTCAACCGTTTTTGTGGGTCTCGGGTTGGTTTGGCTTCATCCATCAAATGTATATGATGTTCTACAATCAAGGGACTAATCCCTTTGATGTTTGCCATTGTCCAACCAAATGCTTGCCTATAAGATCTCAAGACAGTTAAAAGAGCGTCCACTTGCTCTAAAACTAGAGAAGCGGATATGATCATGGGCAAAAACTCATTCTCACCTAAATATGCATATTTAAGATGAGGAGGTAACAGTTTGAGATCTAATGTCGGCGGAGAGACAATAGAAGGTGGGATAAGGGAATGATATTCGGATTCTCGAAGAAGTTCATAGCCTGCAAAGGATACTGACTCGGAAAGCGCTACTGACTTTTATGATGAGTCAAAAGGTTCAAACTCGGGGGTAGAATCTTCAAAAGTGTCCTCACTATGATACTGTGCAAGATCAAATAATGATGTACTAATGTCGTCGATGTCATCAAAGCAAAGTTCATCAACCTTGCAGCTTTCGGGAGCTATCTCGTGGACAGAACTGACATCAAGAATATGAGCAGAAGGTACAGATGGTTGAGTTCCAAGTTTGTAAATGTTAAGCTCAATTGTCATTTTCCCGAAAGTTAAGTTTATAGAACCGTTACGACAATTAATAACAGCATTGGAAGTGGCTAAGAAGGGTCGACCTAAAATCACTAGAATTTGGTTCCATGGGTTCGCTACAGGTTGTGTATTTAGAACAATGAAGTCCACAGGGAATATAAATTCCCCGACTTTTATCAACACATTCTCAAGTTCACCCCTTGGTTTGGTGATAGATCGATCTACCATCTGGAGAGTGCAATGGGCAGGTTTCAACTCTCCAATACCTAACTGCTCGTTAGACAGAGTATGGAAGCAGCTTAACACTAGCGCCAAGGTCGAGTAAAGCATGGTTAATATTTTTACCCCCAATAGAAATAGAGATTGTAGGACAGCCGGGGTCCTTACGTTTCTTTGGTAACTGATGGGTAAAAGTTGTGCTAATATTACTCGTCATGAATACTTTTTTCGGCACTTGAGTTTTCCTCTTCCTAGTGCACAAGTCCTTAAGTATTTTTGCATATGCCGGAACTTGTTGGATAGTATCTAGGAGAGGGATATTTATGTTAACCTGTTTAAATATTTCCATAATTTTCTCCATTTGTGCGTTAGGTTTGTTGGCCCTCAACCTATTTGGATAAGGAGCTTTAGCAATAATAGCTGGGTCCAACATTTGTGGAGAAGTTCGTGTGGGTAAAACGGATCCCAGAATTAGAGCGGGGATCATTTTTGTTTGACTAGAAAGAGTGGGCTGAGGGTTCGAGTTCGAGCCTAAGGAAAAACGGAGAATAGGCTCGGAACAAGATAGAGTAGACGAAATAGGGTAAGAGGTGGAAGTGGAAGCCGGGGTATCATTGATTGATTCCTCATTATCAATCTCTTCACCGACTTGATTATTCAGCACTCTTCCTGATCTCAACGTGGTAACGACACTCACATTATGATGCGAGTAGCCAGGATTTGGTAGGGGTTGAGCTGGAAGTTTCCCTTTCTCTCTAGCACTCATCGCGACATTTAATTGTGCAATTTGTGCTTCTATCGATTTTATACTCTCACCGTGTGAGGCGGAGTCCTTCTTTATGGTAATCGATAGAAGATCTTATATCAACTGACATTTGCATGGAATGTTTCATAAACCAATCCAATGTTCGTTCGAGTGAAAAGGAGTTTTCGGTACCGGCCGTTTGGAAAGAATTATTATAAGGTGCAGAATTGTTGCTGGATTTTGAAAAGTTTGTGGTTGAAAGGGGTGCTGAATCTGTGGTGGTTGCCGTGGCTGTGGAGGAACCCTTTGAAAGTTATTTTCGTTTGGAACTATATTTTGAGTTTGGTGTTGGTTCCAAGAAAAATTAGGGTGATTCCTCCAACCTTGATTATATGTGGAAGAATAAGGATCGTTTCTAGGTCTTTGCTGAAAAGAAGCATTAATGTGTTCTTGAACTTGAAACGGAGAATTCAAAGGACATTCTTCCGTCAAATGTGATGGATCGGAACAGTATCCACACACGGTTTTAAGGAGCGTCCCCTGATTTAGGGAGACTAATAAAAATTTGTTTTCCATAGCTTCGAGTTTCTTTTGTATTGCTGCCATTTCGGCTCTTACTGCAATGAAAACATCAAGTTGATGGATACCACCCTAGATGATGTACTAACGCTTTCCCATTGCAAAGTTTTTTCAGCAAAATCTTCCAAGAATTTCCAAGCTTCACCATCGTCTTTAGACATGAAATTTCCTTGACACATGGTTTCAAGCATCTACTTTGTCGTTGGATTAATGCTTTCATATATAATTCGGCACAGATCCCATCTATGGATTCCATGATGAGGACATTGGACGAGCAGATCCTTGAACCGTTCAAAACATTTCCAAAATGGTTCATTGGAAAGCAGGGAAAAGTTGTTGATTTCACTCCTAACACGGGCGGTCTTATGATTGGGATAAAATTTCTTAAGAAATGCTATAACAAATTTATCCCAATTAGAAATAGAGTGTGCGGGTGTGTTGTAAAGCCACTTTTCGACTAAATCGCACAAAGTGAACGGAAGAAGACGTAAACGCATAGCATCCACAGAAAGTTGTGAAGTGTCCATCATAGCACATATGTTTTTGAATTTGGTGATAAAAACGTATGCGTCTTCAGACACTAGACCGTGAAATTTAGGAAAAAGATTGATATAGTGTGGTTTGATTTCGAAATTATCCCCATTGGCTGGTGGAATAGAAAGACAAGTAAAAATAGGACCATGTATAGGGTAGCATCTCTCTTAGAGAGATATACGCGGTAGATTCTGCGCACCCACGTGTGGTGACAAAGTGGTGTTATTGAAATTCGATGGAGAACCGTCCATCTAGGTGGATGTGGTTTGTGGTGAGGAAAAAGAAGATGAAGAAATACCGACTTCGGAGTCGATAGAAGAAACGCGGACAAGACGGGCACTAGAATCCCGTGTCCAGCCGAGCATGTACTAAGCGGGTGTAGCGCAAGTGGCAACGTATGTGATAACTAGAGAAAGTGGTTTCTTTTATGGTTTATTTTGAAAAGGACGGATTTAGAAAAATCACAAAAATGCACAATCAACCCTAGATCTAAGGTCACCTCGGTCAAGTCACTAGACCGCTCCTAGACTTGCAGAAAACAAATCGCAGGATAAATCTTCTACTACCTATTTATCCCTGCTGTGGCCAGGTAAGTGCCAGGTAAGTGGGAGGTATCTGCTATTTAAATAGCGGGCCTAATTAAGTAACCACTTGCCTTAGACACACTTGCCTAAACACCACAAAAGAAATGCGGATAAGCAGTAGATTACCCACAACCTTCCTCTGTCCTAATTGAGCGCGACGGTCCTTAGAGTCTTGTCTAGATATTTTTTAGTTAATGAAGGGTGATGCGAATGCTAGTTTTGTGCTTTTTGCGGCTTAGGAAGGGTAATGAAATCCCCACCTAATCTGAATTTGGTCTTTGCCCCTTAATTTCCGTATTAAAATATGCAAAAACAACCAATATCAAAACACGCAACAAGAATTTTTTTTTGAGCTGCGAATTTTTGCAAAGAATCCTGCAGAAAAGTTGTTATTGGACTAATCAGAGGAGAGAGAAGAAGATAGAAATTATACCACAGAGAGCTCAAACCCTAAGTCTTCAAGAACGCCGTGGTTCCGCCGCCAATGCCTGCTTCTTGCCGCGGTTCCGCGGTCGCTTGAACAGTTCTTTGAACAATATTTGGTACTAATGCTCCCCTTGCTCCTCTGCTCTCGATGAAATGATCTGAATATTTTTCTCCCTGCTACAGTGATTCCAGATTTCCTTGCAAAATTTACACGCTAATCGTTAAGCACACGATGCGATTTTAATTTAAATTTTGATGGAATAATAATATTTCAATTCAAATAACAAGAACGAACAAATTAAGCACGCAATCCCCGGCGACGGTGCCATTTGATTTATTCGTAAAATGAAGGATAATATGTTTGTAGTTTAGTAACCGCAATCAATAACGGTGTCGCATGTAGCGAGCGTTAGTGAGTACGGGTCATCCTCTGGGATTCGTAGAACTCGTAAATTCTTGGTTTAGTTGAGTCGAAAGAACTAGTAAAGAAAATCAAGAAATTATTTTAAAATTTGATTGAAGTAATAGTTTCAAGAAATTCAAGAAATTGTTTTCAATAAAGGAAATTTAAGAAAATATGCAAGATTTATTTATTAAGAAAATTGTAGAAGGTTTGTAGGATTCGAACGGAATTGGTAGCCATGGATGACTATTCAAAATAATTCATCTTATCTATTGGTAGAATTAACACTAGATCGATGGCTACTAATGAGAATTAGGGATCTCTTGAAAAAAACTAGGGTTTCTCCTTCTTTGCCCCTTGTCCTTTCATTAATTGTCATTCTTATCTAGCCTTTAATAAGAAGGATCATCAATCTAATCCCCAAATTGTGACGAAATTCTTAATAAATTGATCTCGCTCACAATTTGGACATTAATGATTCTTTTTGCTAAAGTTTATAATCTCCATAAAACTTAAGATGAATATAGAAATCTTTCACCATGTGATCTCCCAAATTCCTTCGAATCCTTAGCAAGCGGAGATTCACTCACACATTATGAAAATAGAAGAATCAACAAATAGAGATTTCATAATGTGAAAATTTAAAGAAAGCGAGATTAAAAGTAATGATCACCTTTATTATTCAACTTCAAATCACAACTTCTTCAATTCGAGATTACAAGAAAATTCGCTCTTGATCACTCCCTTGAAGAGGTAATTTCTCCGTCGATCTTCGCTTCGCTCGATCACCGTGAGTCTTGGATTTATCGAGGATCACGTGCTCGTTGATGACGATCGGCTTCGCGTAAAGGATCTTGAATGATCTCGCTCGATGAATTTCTCATGATTCTTAATCTTGGATCTTGATTTGGGATTGGATCTTTTTAGCACTTTTCTTGATTTGGTTTTGTTAGTTATATGTATGCCCTAGAGGCCATTACTGTACATGGGATGTATACTTTAGTGGATGCTTGGACATATATAGGGAGGACTTTCTCGCTCGATATGATAGTATGCGATCTGATTGCTCTTTGTCTTAACATGTTGACTTGTATACATGATGCTGTGTTGCTCTCACATGTTGACAAAGCCCTTAGGATGTGTACTTGACTACCAGGACTATGATAGAGATCATACTAGTAGGGCCAAGGGTAGTCCACAAGTACACCCTATAATTGTTCCTAGTCGAGGGAGTATCGAGACAGGGCATCGATACTCCAGTATAGACTAGCGTATACGCTTCTCGACCCATGTGATGGGCGATGGATGATCCCATATCCATTGGTGTTTGACATCAGATAAGGTATACGGGTGCTCAGTGGAGAATGGATACACTAGATGGACTCGCCGAGAACTCCTAGATAGTATTATACCTATCGTTGGATAGCAATTCTCTGGTGACACTGGTACAGGTTAGTCTGTAGACCCGAGATCGTTATAGAGTCTTGTGTGATTCCCACCGTGCTTTGATTTCCACCATACCATGGTCAAGAGATCGTGCAAAAAGATGGTTTTTGGGTACAGTACCGAGTCACATGGAGGCAATGAGCAATAGGAGGGGTTTCGTCTCTCCCGGTATTGGGAGTTGATGTTGCGCTATGCTCGATTGGCCATAACAGGAAATCCCTGGCCAGGGTTGCTGAGATCTACTGGTAAGTGTTATCAGTAGTTTCTCGAACCGTTATGGACCTTGCATCGGCATGACTTATCAGGCTATTGGGGTTTGACGTTATACCACCCCCAGGCTTTGATATGCGACATATCAGACGAAGAGACCGGATTGTACGGTGGTGTTACTGATTGGATTCGCAGGAGTACGAGGAGGCTTGCTTGTTGATCTTCTGATCGCTCAATACCCGGGTGGACATTACGTTTAGCAGACCGCTTGCGGCTTGTGGGTGTTTGATATGATCATCACCTACTGCCGGCGTATTGACGAGTCTTTAGAGTCCTACACAGAGGCTTCCTGATTCATGCAAAACGGAGTAGGAGCACATATGTGATATGTGCGGGACCGAGATTGATACGAGTATGTGATACCGTATTGTATTCTCGCGATATATGATATCAGACGGGTATATGTGATATAGCCGGGTTATCGAATCAAGTGTTGATTCGGTAGGTTGATATTATTGATATTAGTCGGTTATATGTGATATATCCGGATCATTAAGTCAAGTGTTGATTTAATGATTTAATGTATAATTATATATTTGATATATGAATTTACATTAACTAATATTGCTCACTTGACCATTTCTTTTTCTCACATTGCATACATTATATATATGTGATATATATTATGTATCATGCTAGGTTACACATGCAACATGTATGTATGAGACTTATACCATGCTAGGGTTAAGTTAGGGTTTATATTTATTACAAGCAAATTCAAAATTGTGGAGATATTTGTCATGGTTCAAAACTTGTAGAAGCTTGTGGTCTTCATTGACTTTGTGCACTTTGTCTTGCTTAAGATATTTGTTAAGCCAACCTTAACTCATAGCTATGATTTAGTCTCTACAATGGTTAGGGCATGGCATATACCAACCATGGTTGCATTTCTAACCTCATGTGATTTTCTTTAGTTCATCACTTCATCATCTTCTTCCTCCTCTCAATGAAGCTTTCTAGCTTCATGAAAAGTGATGAAAATTGTGAAAAAAATAAAACTAAAGTGAGCCCACTTCCTGCTTCATCATCCTCTACTATTAGCCATTTAATTTAGGGTGTTTGCTTCACTAATTTCACACATTAGTGAAGAGGTAGCATGAGCTCCAGTCTCATCGACGTAGATCATCTTCGGCTTCGAAGACATTGAGAAAGCTTGTTCGTTTCTTCAAGTGAACCCTTTCTACAGTCCGGGAGTTCACCATTCGCAGCGAAGGGAAAACAACATGGAGCTATTGAAGTGAAGGACCGATCTACAAAGGTTGTATTCCTTGTTCACTTCTTTCCAAAGTTGTTTGCATATCGATTCGTCGGATTTTCTAGTTTCAATTCTAGGGTTAGGGTTAGCTCGAACGGCAAAAATTTAAATATGGCATGGACGATACCTCCCGAAACCTTGTTACCGTGCTAGACAACCCTGAAATGGTATCAAAGCCATGTTAGAAAATTAGATGATGTTTGCTAGGATTACGAAACCGAAACTATTCCGAAACACCCAATACAAAAACTTGGTTTCTGTCGAATTTAAAAGGTCTTCAAAAAATTTTTTAAACAACTGCAGAATGTTGTATGTGA
This sequence comes from Agapanthus africanus, assembly GCA_030015575.1. Lineage (NCBI taxonomy): Eukaryota > Viridiplantae > Streptophyta > Magnoliopsida > Asparagales > Amaryllidaceae > Agapanthus > Agapanthus africanus. Next base: position 451,297,201 of record CM057346.1, on the reverse strand, counting down.
TATAACATGAACACCATGAAAATTGAAGCACTTTGGCCATGAAGTGGCCGTCCACAATGAAGAAAAATCCGAGCTCCTCGGTTCAAAATTGGATTTTGGGCTTCAAATTTTCAGGGTGTTCCAGTCTCTGGGTTTTAGGGTTTCAGGTGTTGTTTGTTTTTGCTAAATTTTCATGTGATATTAACTTTCTGCAAAAGAAATTCGGAGTGTTTCGTAATCGTAATTCTAATATGTATTCAGGTTATTTAGACGATGTTAAAAAGTTCGAACGGATATCAATAACCCAATTCCCCCCCCCCCCGCTGGAAATTTTTCAAGAGTTGGGATTTTCTGAGTTTAAAATATTCAAAAAATCATGCAGGTTATTCTGTGGACTCTGTAGAAGAACAAAACCTTAACTCGATTCTTTGACCGTCAAAACCACCACTAAACCCTAGGGTTTGTGATAGTTTAGCGGTGCCACAGGTGAGGCATTGGTTGACCCTTCTACGGCTGGTTCACAGGTGTTGTGGTATGTTCTGGGTGCTATTTTAGAATCCGCTCAAGTGTTGAGCTTGTTGGGAGATTTTGGGTGCTTTCTTATTCGATCGAAAAGTTTAACTTCGTCTAGCTATATTTGATTATGATACAATATTTGGAATCCACAAATAGTTAGGAGATAACTAGTTTGAATTTTATAAATCTAGCAGTTTAGTCTCATTTGATCGGTTGCCACGGGATTTTGATGTTGATCAAAAGCCCGTCGCAATTACGTAGCGTACGCGGATACTCGCCGGGTAACCTTACTAGATAGCCACGCCCCATAGCCCCGACCAAGTGACTGTAGGGAAACCCCGTCGCCAAAAGCATCCGTTCGGGTGCTCGCGGCAGCGGTGTTCCGCCTTAGTGCACTTCGTCGACGGCATCAGGAGTGCGGCCGTCTAATAAAGTTTCCGACGAGCATTCGATCAGGTTATCGAGAATCTTGTTGAATAACCCGACAGGTTATTGGAAAGTGTTTTCAATATCGAGACTAAAATGCGGGGTTTATAATTGTTAGGCATGAGATGTCTAAGGAATTCATTTGTTTAGGCATGAAATCCAAAGTATGTGATACATTGGGTTTATGATGTCTAAGGTAGTTCGGATTCCAACTGTTGTAGTTTTTCACTTTCTTTTCTGCGATCGTAAGTGTAATATGTGGTGTATCATCGGTTTCGGTGCTATATGTCAACGACAACTGGGATACGCATATTTATTTACGTTGATGACATGTGATGTTATGTATTGCTGTAATATGTTATATTGGATCGTCGTGTTCTGAATAGCCAGGGTTTTTTTATTTAAGATGAGAGTTTTTCATTTTCATTCATGTAAAAGCTTGTATGTAATATTCGTTTATTGGGGCACTTCCGGATTGAGGATGATGTTATCATTGATGTATATTATTTACTTTTCCGCATTAGGATAGACCCAAGGCGGGGAGCACAAGTAACCGGGTTCTAAGGTCCAGTGGGAGACCATCTCGAGGAGTCGAGACCGGGTCTCCTAACTCTAAAATTGGTAGGGTTGCTTGCCGCTCTCTTAGGGGTCTAGGGATATGGTTTTGGCTATTCATCGTGACCGTGGAATCCGTGTTTTATACTGGCTTAAATAAAACACGGAATTCCTAGTATATCTAATATTTCATATGTGATTCTTCTGCTGCTGATATTCTGTGATGAGATCACTTGATATGTTCTGAGACGAATGCCTATATTATATATATGAGATATAATAAATATTGTTGCTTTCTTTTCTTATGTGATACTTAGGAAGCATAACAGATGGGACTTCATTAATGAGATTAATGAAATAAAAGAAAAGGAAACCTAAAAGATGTTGTAGAAACTTGTTTAAAAACCGGTAGCTCTAGTTCTTGCTTTGCATAGCGGTATTCCTTGTAGAATATCCAACACCTTATTTGATAAGGAAAGAGCCGAGATCCCTTCACCAGGAGTGACCTCTTTAGCGAAACTGGCAGATGCTACAACCCACTTGATTTGTCTTTTGATTGTTTCTATAGTTTTTGCTTTGCATAGTGGTATTTATGAAATATCCTGCACCTTATTCGATAAGGAAAGAGCCGAGATCCCTTCACCGAGAGTGACCTCTTTAGCAAAACTAGTAAAAGCCTAAAAACACTCCTTTTAAAATTCACTCGATTCTACAACGATATCAAGTTCATTACGCAAAGGGTTTTCTTAAAAACCTGTCGTAGCCCTCCGTCATTTCAGATAAGTACTATTTAGTATTCGTGCTACGTTTGTTGTCCTCTGTCAAGGCGTAGTGTGTGGTAGCTGATTAGTGCTTATCTGCAAACCATATGATGCGATTGGATTAGGGTAGTCGTGCGACCTTATTGACCTCTGTCAAAGGTCGTGCGGGTGGGTTTAATTCAATCAAGAAATGACGGGTTGAACTTGACTAGCGCACTATGGTTTGTTGACCTCTGTCAAGGTCATAGGACGCTAGGGGTAAAACATTATCGGGAATTTCAAGTGTTGAAATTTGCAATGAGATTACATACCTTCTATGAGATAGTTGGATCCCGATACCCACTGCGAGTAAGAGTTACTCCTGGGAGAGTTTTACACATTACAATTAGCCGATCAAGTAGGTGTCTAGAAAGGTGTTAATGGGGTTACGCCCCTGGGAAAACGAGGTTTATTTTAATTAGGTCGAGCGAAAGCACGGGGAACTTCTTTCAAAGTACCGACACTGGCCTGGCCGAATGATTGGCGAACTTGTAGGGTATAATTAATCCCGGCTAGTCTTACCTTTTAGGGTTTGAAGGAAGATTTGACTAAAACAGTGGGAGCCATCCTGATTAGATAAAATAATAACCAATCTAAATCTTGTAAGAACGCACGCAGAGTGTTTTCTTCTCTCTCTCTCCTGGTAGCGACCATGTCACGCCTTAATCAAGATAATAATATGGATGCATTGACCGAACCTGCTTATTATACTGAGCTAGGGAACGTTGGTTTCGCTCTATCTTATAACTGTTATAAGTTCGAGCAGGAAATAAGGGAATATCCGGATTCACATGCCACCAAATTGAAGAAAGTATATGTTGATGCATCTTCTTCGGGTGTGTTCATTACCGAGAACTGTTTCTTAGTATCCTCTACGTCCTAGGTATGAGATACTGGATTAGGATCCCATATATGTAATCTGTTACATGGGCTACAGAAAGGTAGAGAACTGAGAATAGGTGATATATCTCTAAGAGTTAGAGAATGGTGCAATTGTTGCACCTAAGTCGGTTGGCAGATATCACCTTGTATTAAATACATTGATTCTGAACGAATGTTATTACATACCGAACCTGATATACAACATTACATCGTTTTCTTTAATAAGTTAAAGAAGGATATAATTCTGTATCGGAGGATAATGTTGTGAACATTTTCCTAGATAAAGAGTTGATTGGATCAGGCACGTTATAAAATAGCATATATGTTCTAAATCAAACAACAGTTCAAAGTATATAGAACACACACAAGAAGAGTAGTTCAGAAATGAATGAATACTTTTTGTGGCATTGTAGACTAGGTCATATCAATGCGACACGACCAGCTAAGTTACATAAGGATGAATATGAGAATCTGTTCGAATTTTCATCTTATGATACTTGCCAGTCTTGTCACAAAGGTAAAGTGACATATACTCCGTTTACTGGAAACAGAGAAAGAGTTATTGAACTCTTAGGACAGATACATGATGATGTATGCGGTCCTATGTCTATAAATGCCAGGGATAGTTCTTGCTACTTCATTACATTCATCGACTATCTCTCAAGATTCGGACATGTGTTCCTGTTGAAACACAAATCTGAAACTTTTTGAGAAAGTCTAGGAATATAAGTTTGAAGTTGAGAACCGAATGGGTAGAAGTATTAAGTCATTCGATGTGATCGAGGAGGAGAATACTTACGCATGGAGTTCCTGGAGTTTCTAAAAGAAGAATGTGATTCTCTCTCAGCTTACTCCTTCAAGTACACCACAGTACAATGGTGTATCGGGGCGGAGGTATCGCACCCTATGAGATATGGTGCGCTCTATGATGAGTACCGCTGAGTTACCTGTTTCCTTTTGGTGTTATGCACTTGAGAAACTGCATACCTATTGAATAGGGTTCCATCCAAATCAGGGCCTACCACTATATATGAGATATGGAATGGGAAGAGACAATGTCTTAAACGAGTTAAGATATAGGGTTGTCCGGCCTATATTGAAAGACAGAATCTGGACAAGCTCGAGGCAAGGTCAGTTCTGTATAAGTTTGTTAGGATATCCCGAACATTTATGGGGGAATATCTTCTACCACTCTGAGGAGAAAGGGTGTTTTATTTCTCAGCATGCCACCTTTTTTAGAAAAGGAATTTCTTATGAAGAAATTAGTGGTCATGAGGTAGAACTGGAAGCAGTTCCAGCTAGACAAACTAACAGCTGATGATTTGGTGAAACCAAAGGATTCAATAGTCTCCAACGAATCTCAGCCTCTCCGCGAATCTGGTAGGGTTCCTTATCCACTTGAGAGATACTACGGTCTTCTCGGTGACAGTGGGAGCGAGGATTACATCATGGTTGATGATGGCCCAACTAGGTTAAGGCAGGCCATCACGAGTGGCGACTCTGTGAAAAGGCTGGATGCTATACGATCAAAGATAGAATCCATGTACACCAACAAAGTATGACTTTGCATGTTGCACCTGAAGGGGTAAAACCCATTAAGAGCAAATTGATCTTGAGAAGATTCTTGGTGTAGATGTAAAAGTTGAGACTTTCAAAACTATGCTTAAGTCCATCAGGATCAATGCACGCATCGCGGAGTTGGAACATCTGTTTTGATGTGGCAGTCAAAAAATTTGACTTCATCAAAAAGGTAGATGAACCTTGTATATACAAGAAGGTTGTAGAGAGTAAGGTTCTCTTCCACGTATTGTACGTAGATGACATACTCTTGATAGGAAATGGTTTTCTATACTACACTCGGTCAAGCTCCTCTTATCACGAAAATTCTCAATAGAAGATCTGGATGATACCTACTACATTTTCTAAATTATGATCTATAGTGATAGATCTAAGTGGATGTTGGGAGTGTCCCAAATCCAAGTACATTAACACCATGCTAAAGGGGTTTAGTATGGAAGATTCTAAGCGTGGTGGTTCGCCCACTTACCGAGGAATCACTCTCTCCGAAAAGATGTCTTCCAAGACTGATTTGGAGAGAGCTCGTGTGCAAGGGATAACCTATGCTTCGGTAGTGGGCTCTATCAGAGTATGCGATGTTATGTACCAGACTAGATATAGATGACTCACTAGGAGTAGTGATCAGGAATCAATCGGATCTTGGGAGAATCACTGGACAGCTGTGGAGGACATTCTTAAGTAGTTGAGAAGCACTAAGTGAATGTTCTTGGTTCAAGCTTGCAAAGTGATAAGGTCGACTGAAAGTCAGTCACAGGAAATGTATTTACCCTCAGTAAAGGGACGGTTAGAAGAGTTCCAAGCTAGATACCATGACATACTAGACGATAAAGGCTGAATACATTGCTACCAATGATGCTGCCAAAGTGGCTGTATGGGCAATTTTTTTCATGAGATGAACAAGGTTCCTACCATTGAGCGTCCAATAACTGTTATTGTGACAACAATGGAGTTGTGGCTTTGGCCTAAGAACACCGGTCCCATCAGCGTTCCAGACATATTCTGAGGACAACATCGCCTGATCAGTGAGATGGTTGATCTCCAAGGGATCGAGGTTAGGAGAGTTGACACGAAAGTTAACACGGCGGATCCACTCACCAAAGCCTGCTTCCCCAAATACTATTTGAGAGATTTTAGGATGGTTGAGTATAGGATACTACAACTACTGCTGAATTGTTGGGTATTGGATACTACAACAGATGGCCTTATTGCAAGTGGGAGATTGTTAGTTATATGTATGCCCTAGAGGCCATTACTGTACATGGGATGTATATTGTAGTAGATGCTTGGACATATATAAGGAGGACTTTCTTGCTCGATATGATAGTAAGCTATCTGGTTGCTCTTTGTCTTAACATGTTGACTTGTATACGTGATGTTGTCTTGCTCTCACATGTTGACAAAGCCCTTAGGATGTGTACTTGACTATCAGGACTATGATGGAGATCATACTAGTGGGGCCAAGGGTAGTCCATAAGTACACTCTATAATTGTTCCTAGTCGAGGGAGTATCGAGACAGGGCATCGATACTCCAGTGTAGACTAGCGTATACGCTTCTCGACCCATGTGATGGGCGATGGATGATCCCATATCCATTGATGTTTGACATCAGAGAAGGTATACGGGTGCTCAGTAGAGACTGGGTACACTGGACGGACTCACCGAGAACTCCTAGATGGTATTATACCTATCGTTGGATAGCAGTTCTCTGGTGACACTGGTACAGGTTAGTCTGTAGACCCGAGATCGTTATAGAGTCTTGTGTGATTCCCACTGTACTTTGATTTCCACCATACCATAGTCAAGAGATCGTGCAAAAAGGTGGTTTTTAGGTACAGCCCCGAGTCACATTGAGGCAATGAGCGATAGGGGTTTCGTCTCTCCCGGTATTGGGAGTTGATGTTGCGCTATGCTCGATTGGCCATAACAGGAAATCCCTGGCCAGGGTTGCTGAGATCTACTGGTAAGTGTTATCAGTAGTTTCTCGAACCGTTATGTACCTTGCATTGGCATGACTTATCAGGCTATTGGGGTCTGACGTTATACCACCCCCAGGGAGTGATATGCGACACATCAGAAGAAGAGATCGGACAGTACGGTAGTGTTATTGATTAAATTCGCAGGAGTATGAGCAGGCTTGCTTGTTGATCTTCTGATCGCTCAATACCCGGGTGGCCGTTACGTTTAGCAGACCACTTGCGGCTTATGGGTGTTTGATATGATCATCACCTACTGCCGGCGTATTGACGGGTCTTTAGTGTCCTACACAGAGGTTTCCTGATTCATGCGAAATGGAGTAGGAGCACATATATGATATTTGCGGGACCGAGATTGATACGAGTATGTGATACCGTATTGTATTCTCGCGATATATGATATCGGACGGGTATATGTGATATAGCCGGGTTATCGAATCAAGTGTTGATTCGGTAGGTTGATATTATTGATATTAGTCGGTTATATATGATATATCCGGATCATTAAGTCACATGTTGATTCAATGATTTAATGTATAATTATATATTTGATATATGAATTTACATTAACTAATATTGCTCACTTGACCATTTCTTTTTCTCACTTTGCATACATTATATATATGTGATATATATTATGTATCATGCTAGGTTACACATGCAACATGTATGTATGAGACTTATACCATGCTAGGGTTAAGTTAGGGTTTATATTTATTACAAGCAAATTCAAAATTGTGGAGATATTTCTCATGGTTCAAAGCTTGTATGTAACGTTTTAGAAATCGTTTTGCGAATTTTTCCGTTTTAGGGCTAAATAGTCGGTATTTTCCGTTTTAACCCGATTTCGATCAAACGTCCGTAGAAACTTGTCGGCACATAGTTTAGCTAAAATAAATCTAGTGCGCGAACTTTAGGGGTATATGGGGGGTTTTGGTTCTGATAGAATTTTTCCCAAATAAAATATTATTTTAGCTAGTAAAATATGTAAGTAAATCGGGAAATTTCTTCTAAATGAGAATCATTAGAAATCATCACTACAATTATTTTAGAACCTTCTTTTTAAATATCTATATTTTTTTTGGTCAATGGAATTAAATTTTTAAAAAGAAAAGAAAAGAAAATGAAAGGTGGCAAAATTCAATTATTGTTGCATTTATTGCTTAAAACTAGAACATTCATCATTTTATTTACCCAAATACCACCCCCCCCTCACCTCATGGCCGAGCCTATCCCCCCCATTTCTACCCTCACTTGTTCCTAACTCATTTCTTCTTCTCTTTCACTCAAAAATGCTTCAAAAATCCCAAAATAAATCCATAAATTCCTAAATAATTAAACCATCAAATTCCTTCAATAAGTTTGCTCGGATCTTCAACAAAGCATGGTTTTTGGAGGCTAAGATGATGGATCAAGTTGTTATTTTGTGTTCTTGTTGAGGTATATTTTTCAAAACCCTAATCTTAAATTGTTATGTTTAGATTTTTAAGTTAGTTAATTAAATGGTTATCATAGCTTTAAATTCTTGATTTAATTCATTATTCATAATTTTTAAGAAATTCAAGTTAGGGTTAAACCTTGATTAAGTATTTAATGTTAATTTAAGTGTTAATTTGTGATTAGAAAAAGCTTAACCTAGTAGAAAATGATAATTTTTGTTAATTACTATTTTGTTTAATTAAGGATTTTGCTTACTAGGTTTTTGCTGAAACTTAATTAGCTAGTGTTAAAAATAAAGAAATGGTTTGGATAGCTTAGTTAAGCTAATATAAGATATTTGTAATCGCTAGATTTGTGCTAGCTTTGTTCTAGTGTGAATTATTGCGATAAGTTGTTTACTAGGTTTCGGGGTTTTTCCGATGTGGTTTCAATTGGTCTTTGCGAGGTTATTTCTATTATATTCCTCGTATTTAATTGTGTTGTGTTGCGCGATCGGGACGATCGGAGTCTAAACTTGGTGTTTCGTAGTTTAGCGACCCTAGTTAGTGTTTTTGGCCGATGTCGTGCGCGTAGATGCGCTAAGTGCGCAGTGTAATTTTCAGGACGTTATCCTTACTTTTCTTTGTCTTTTCGTCGATGTAGGATATTTAGCTTATGAGATATGTTTATGAAATTTTAGGTTCGCAGGCGGGGACTTTGGACGCTACGACAAAGGGAAAACAGGTGTAGGCTTCACTTAGCCAGGAGCGTTGGCATCTACAGGGGAATCGCCCGCATGGCGTTATGCGTCTGGGATAGAAATGACTTGACTTGTCGCATATTCTATTTCATATTTAGAATTGCTCATACACCCTACTTGTAATACGCGGTTCATTTATATACGCCTATATCCGTATTTCTTTTTAACCTATAAAATTTTTATTTATAATTATTTATTATTTTAAAACTCCCAATACATTTTAGTTCTCCCCCTCTCCTTTCTCAGACCCTAATCCCAATTCCTCATGTTCTTTTCCCATTTATATAAACCTCAATTTATATACGCCCATCACTTTTTCATATTTTTATTTAAACTCAAAACCCTAATTTTTCCCTTCAACCCATTTCTTTTAATCATTAAAATTTAAACACAACACCCAATTTCTTTTTAATAAATCCCCAACACCAAACCCTCAGCCCATTCCCAAAATTTTTCCCATTTTAAATTCCTCTAGCCCAACTCCCCGAGCCCAGCACCATTCCTCAGCCCGTTTCACTTTTTAAAACAAAACCCCATTTTCCTATTTTCTTTTCCTCATTTTATATCGGCCTCGGCCCAGCAGCCCACTTCCTCCTCCACTCTATTATAATTCTTTTAGTTTATTTTAAGGCCGGACCCATTCTTTTCAAACCTTCACCACGCTCGCTTCAGCAACCCAACCCGCTTCTACACGCTCCATCTTCTCCAACGGCTACTTTCCTTTTCCCCCGCTCGCGATCCGTTCCTTCGCCATAACCCACGCCTCCTCCTCCGCCCACGCTCGCGCACGTTACCCCACAACTCGCACCCCTTGTCCCCTCTACCCTTAGCCACCTTTCTTCTCTCGTTCACATCTCGCACAACCCCGGAGCTCCGCCACCATCCCCACTCTCCTTCTCCAAAATCCCCGCAACCGAGCTCCTCAAACCACCATCACCGACCACCTCATCTCTTCATCCACCTCCTCCCTCACCGGCATACTCTCCATCACCGGAGCTTCGAGCTCGAGACGACCCCCTGCACACCCGAGCTCGAACCCCTGCACCCTTCACCGGCACCCACGACGTCGACGAGCTCCCCACTGCCCCGAGCCGCTTCGTCGACCGCATCATCATCATCATCGTCGTCGTCGTCGACATCAATTTCTCTCTCTCTCTCCCTACTTCTCTCTCTTTCTCACTCTCCCTCTTTCTCTAATTCTCTCTCTCTATTCTCTCTCTCTATCTATCTCTCTCTCTCTCTCTCTTGATATCTCTCTCTCTCTCTCTCTGGCTCTCTTTTTCTCTCCCTCTCCAGTTCTCTCTCACTCTCACTCTAGCTCTCTCTGTCTCTCTTTCTCACTCTCTCTCTATGTATATATCACTCTCTCTCTCACTGCCCCCTCTCAATCTCTCTATCTCTCTGCTCTCTCTCTCTTTCCCTGTTCTCTCTCACTCTCTAAATTTCTCTCTCCCTCTCCTATCAACCGGCCAACACCACAAACACCAGTGCCTAAACCGAGCCTGTGCTACCAAGTTCAAGCCGAGGCCAAATCTTGTCGTTGTTGCCTGCGCGTGTGTCGTTGCCGTGCCGCGCGTGTGTCGTTGCCGCTGCCGTGTGTCCCAAAATGTCTCCAGGCAAGTTCTCTACTTGCTACATGCTAAATTATGTTTGTTACAAACTAAAGTCGTATAGATCCCGTAGTTACTTTTCCCGATAAATTATATGACGTACCTGTTCGATACATGATCCCAATGAAAATACTCACCTAATTTGAAGGAACTGGATTGTTTATATTGGCCCATGTAGTGATGAATACCTTGTATAAATTTCGCTGGAAAATACGACTATTAACAACTAAAACGACTACCCCCAAGTATACATGTAAAACGGGAAATTTCTTGTACCTGAAAACCGTTAAAATCACCATAAATTATATACATAATAGAATGATGCGTTCGAGGGCTTAAATCGAAGCCTACTTGACAAACTATAACCCTATGCAAGGTTCTCATGGTTTCTGTACTTAAACTGTGACACTATTTAGATCGGAGTGCGACTCTAGACTGCGGTCCAGAGTGACTCTAGTTGTTGTTTACTGTCCCATAATGGGTAACACCATGTTTCCTTAATTCGTATGTTGCGGAACTCCACTGTTTATTAAAGGTGAAACTGTTAGCTAGATAACACAAGTGGTTTCATTCTGTTTCGTCATCGTTTACTATTTCATCTGTAATTTAAAAGATGGGGACGTATAACAGTCCCAACAGAATCAGAATTGACATACTAGTATTGAACAGTGTATATCTCCTGACGTACAGATGCGATATAGGATCCGTCTATTGCGTTGAAAACATTACTGAAAACTCTAGTTTTCATTCAACTGTAGCATCGCTAAAATCTGATCCCAACTGGGATTAAAATGCGTTGCGAAACGGACTTTCGATTCTGAAACCGGATTTCCAGCCGTGAACGCTTAAAATGAATGGCCATAACTAGTGATCCTAAAACCCGATTGGCGTGAAACTAAATTCGCTGGATAGATAATTGAACATACTACTTAATCCTCATTCATCGTTCCGCTAAACTGTACCCGTATGATTTATGATAAATTGTACAAGTGGTAGAATACTGTTTTATGACATTTTAATCATGCTTTACATATTGTTCCTCATCATATCATACATATGTCATTGCATTGATAACCTAATGATCATGTGCATTACCCAGTGTTAGGTATTAGTAATGATTGTGGCAAGTACGTTAGTGTTCGTGCATGAGTGAATAAGTGAAAGTGGCACGTACTTGTACACAATCAGTGAACCTTATTATTCTATTGCATTGTCGATGTCTGTGGGACGCGTGTACGTGTGACTATAAGTGGTATGGGACACTTACGGAAGCTCTTACATGGGTGTCACAGATAAGGCACCAGACACTGCCATTTATCTCAGGTATTAGTCAGGACATGCTTGATGGAGGTCCTGCCTCCAGTTCTCGCGCAGACTTGTCACAGACCGATTGGTATTTGAGGTTATGGTTAGCATTTGATGTAGACCACGGGGTGTGGGGTAGTTTGAGTGTGAGTTCAACAGAATCTCGGGAGTCCCATGCCGGCTTATATATATGGAGATATATAGAGATTTACAGGGTACATGATTATTACCGTGAGTTACATGTTGGGCCCGTGGTCCCTTACCCTTGGGTCCTACCCTTGGGTGGAGGACACTCGCGAGTAGTTGACTCTCACACTTGGACTGGCGATAGGCTTAGTGACTTGTACAGTGAGACTTAGAGACTGATAGGGATAATGGCATTGATATACATTACTTACTGTGTTGACATACTTGGCATATTATTTTACTGCTTTTACTGTTCCACTGCATTGATTATTCCATGTTTATACCTCTACCGTCATTGATTTACTGTATATATATTTATTATCACTATTAGAGTTGCCACTTGGATTTTATATATTGTATTGCTATTGTGTCGCTCTGACGACCTGAGTATGCATGCTCAGTGTGAGGAGATGATTTAGCCTGGATCAGGACCAGACGCACACCACGGACATCTTGATTAGCTATCCAGAGTTATACCCTTTTGTTTCCCATCAGGTCAGTCCTTTATATTGTTTTGTTTTAGTTACTGCATTTCTCATTGCCTGCGCATTATTAACTGATTACCAAGTAAAGCTAGAAGCCGAAGTGTGAGTACGGCAGGATATTTCCTTGACCGTAGGAACATGGCTGGCCTTGTTAACCCCTTGTATTCCGTATTTTGGGAGCGGGGCGTGACATGGTTTAGTTGGTATCAGAGCCCAGGTTTTGCTTCGATTGGGATTGCAGTTTTCCGTGTATAGCTTGGCAATCTAAGACATTCCTTGGTCTAGGTTGTAAACTTGTCATTCTCGATCCATATTCACATCGAGTATTCTGTTATCCATCCGCTAGGGTTTCGGGTGACTTGGCAAAGTTACGTGGTTGTAATTGTGAACTACATCACGGTTACACTGCCATACTCTGTTTAAGTGACTTAGAGTCATACAGTTGATTTTCCACTTATAATGAATTTCATCACATCTGATATTCTTGAATCTTTGTCCAATCCGTATTACATTTTGATTCTTATAGCTTGTGCCTTATATCATCCTCAAAATTATTGTTTCAGGATCATGTCTTCCAACGAATCTTCCTCTATCTCCACTCCCCAGAATCAGACCGTTAAGATTCTGAGTGTACTGCAAGGTCTGAAGGAAGCCCAAGAGCAAACGAACGACTTGTTAGCGGAAGGACTGAGAAGGCAGGTGAATTAGGCACCAGTGGGAGTTTCCAATCGTAAAGAGATCCCTGTTAGACGAGGAAAGGAGAAGAAGATGAATCGCCCATTTGTTTCCCCACAACAGAAGCAGCAGAAGACCCAATGTTGTGGGTACTGTAAGAAGCCAGGACATCTTCAGAGGGATTGTCGCCGCGCACAAGGAAAATGTCTGATTTGCGGATCCAGCGAACATCTTATCAACGGTTGTCCAAAAAGGAAGGAACTACAAGGAGGAGACTCGTCCACACTCTTCACTTCTGCCAAGTGATGATTATTGCGTAGTTCAAACTTCGAGGATAAGGCGGACCCAGCGTAGGATTCAACTCACGTGACGAGAATGCAGCGGTCTAGTAGTCAAAGAAGAATTTTCATATTTTCTAATTTCAGTAGTAATGTTGTCATTCTCTTATAAATATTTCTTTTCGTTTGAAATCTTGTATCCGTCGAACTTTTAGTTGAATGCAATAAAAACTTGAATCGTAATATATGTATCATTCTCTTGTCTTTCCCCTTATTCATACTACTCATTATCACAGCATTTTTTCTGATTTTTTTCAGTTCCTGCCACCGCATATCTTCCTATACTTCGTACCCTTCGCTATTTTCTTGATGTATTCCACTGTCTAATCATGACTCTTTCCTTTCAGGCCATGGCCCACCCTGGAGCAGCGCCGCATTTGGATGAGGATGCATAGTCATGCGTTTCCTTAGACCGCACGCTGATGAGTTCTGACGATGAGATCAACGGTCCCCAGGTCATTTTCGGGAACAGCGATTCTGAGGACGAAGGAGAAGCCGCCCCAGAGTTTGACATGATAGGCGATTCCGACGAAGAGGAAGGAGAACCTGAAGAGAACCCGATAGAGGAAGATCCCGATGAAGACCCGATAGAAGAAAATCCAGTGGAGGAAAATCCCATGGAAGAGAATCCAGAAGAAGAGAATCACATAGAAGCAGACCTCGATGAAGAAGCTCCAGCCGAGGAAGAAACACCAGAAGAACAAGACCCCGCGGTGGAAGAACTCCTAATGGCGGTCCCTGCGAGGCGCTATGGGAATGGACGCCCCTACCTGAGCGCGCGAACCTACCGCAACCTGTTGAACCTCCACAACCGCGACTGATAGGATTTTTTTTAAATGTTGTCTTCTCTGGCCAAATAAAATCTGTGTATAGTTTAGGGCCATCTTTCATTTTAAGAATGCCTTGTTTAGAATTTCCTGGAATGAAACAAATTGCTGAGTTCGCCAATTTTTCGATCTTCTTAGTTCGCTTGATGCTTGATTGTTTCTCATATACATTTATTTTCCTACTGAGATCTATCCACCCCTACTCCTTACATTGTTTTAACCCTCACTTAAATTAACTAGTACCGCACTCGATCTTTTAGAGGTCCATCCTTTATCCTTCGTCTGTGCCTCGTTTGAGATCCTTCTGGGAGGAGAAATTTTTAGTGAAATTTCCGAGTTCGCTAACCCTTCAAATTTTTGATTCATATGATGTACCGACCGTTATCCTCCTATACTTTCCCCTTGTAGTCCTTTGTTGCTCACCCTTACTTCCTGTGCTCTCGATCCCAATCTCCTTGACCTTCAGCCTAAAGCCGCCACACTCTGACCTTTTGATTGAGCCACACTTCCTTGTAATCCTTACCCTAGCTAGCCTATACATATTTATGTTTTCTCTGTTACCCTAACTATATTTAGGGATATTATTATTCGAAATTTGGTTTTCATTATTTTGTATTTATCGAAGAGTGCATTGACTACTTAGTTTTATGTATTTTCAGCACACTACTATTCTCCTCATTTTTTTAGTAGCGCAACCTTACACCGCGCATATCTTTGTTCCATGTTCCTTATTTTCACTATGTGGGTTTTCTAAGTTACTTTAAAACTATTTGATCGATACATTATCCTAAAATGTTTTAACCTACCGACAAATCTTTCACTACCTTATTACCGTTACCTTATTCCCGGGTATTGTGCCTATGGTTACTATTATAAATGGTTGTGCTTTATACTTATTATTTCTGCTGTGCTACTTTTGATATACATATATGTGCACATATTTGGGTTCTGATTTTTATCGAACACGCCTTGATTATTATTATTCGTTATTGTTATCTATATCCTCATATACATGTAGTTGCCCCTATAATTAATCCTGCCTTATACCTATTTAGACCTAGCTTTTTGTATGTTGTTCTTACATATATATACCTTCAAATTTCTTCATCCACGTATTTCTAGTGATTCTTTATGTGTTAGTTTGCAATATAATAGGTTTCGCTTATCTTTGTATAACTTATCGTTTATTTTAAATTTCGAGGACGAAATTTTTGTAAGGGTGGTATGATGTAATACCCGGTTCATTTATATATGCCTATATCCGTATTTCTTTTTAACCTATAAAAATTTTATTTATAATTATTTATTATTTTAAAACTCCCAATCCATTTTAGTTCTCCCCCTCTCCTTTCTCAGACCCTAATACCAATTCCTCATGTTCTTTTCCCATTTATATAAACCTCAATTTATATACGCCCATCTCTTTTTCATATTTTTATTTAAACTCAAAACCCTAATTTTTCCCTTCAACTCATTTCTTTTATTCATTAAAACTTAAACCCAACACCCAATTTCTTTTTAATAAATCGCCAGCACCAAACCCTCAGCCCATTCCCAAAATTTTCCCCATTTTAAATTCCTCTGGCCCAACTCCCCGAGCCCAGCACCATTCCTCAGCCCGTTTCACTTTTTAAAACAAAACCCCATTTTCCTATTTTCTTTTCCTCATTTTATATCGGTCCCGGCCCAGCAGCCCACTTCCTCCTCCACTCTATTATAATTCTTTTAGTTTATTTTAAGGCCCGACCCATTCTTTTCAAACCTTCACCGTGCCCGCTTCAGCAACCCGACCCGCTTCTACACCCTCCATCTTCTCTAACGGCTACTTCCCTTTTACCCCGCTCGCGATCCGTTCCTTCGCTGTAACCCACGCCTCCTCCTCCGTCCATGCTCTCGCACGTTACCCCACAACTCGCACCCCTTGTCCCCTCTACCCTTAATCACCTCTCTTCTCTCGTTCACATCTCGCACAACCCCGGAGCTCCGCCACCATCCCCACTCTCCTTCTCCAAAATCCCCGCAACCGAGCTCCTCAAACCACCATCACCGACCACCTCATCTCTTCATCCACCTCCTCCCTCACCGACATACTCTCCATCACCGGAGCTTCGAGCTCGAGACGACCCCCTGCACACCCGAGCTCGAACCCCGGCGCCCTTCACCGGCACCCACGACGTCGACGAGCTCCCCACTGCCCAGAGCCGCCTCGTCGACCGCATCATCATCATCATCATCGTGGTCGTCAACATCAATTTCTCTCTCCCTCTCCCTACTTCTCTCTCTTTCTCACTCTCCCACTTTCTCTAATTCTCTCTCTCTATGTTCTCTCTCTCTCTCTCTATCTCTCTCTTGATATCTCTTTCTCTCTCTCTGGCTCTCTCTTTCTCTCCCTCTCCAGTTCTCTCTCACTCTCACTCTAGCTCTCTCTGTCTCTCTTTCTCACTCTCTCTCTCTCTATATATATATCACTCTCTCTCTCTCACTGCCCCCTCTCAATCTCTCAATCTCTCTGCTCTCTCTCTCTTTCCCTGTTCTCTCTCACTCTCTAAATTTCTCTCTCCCTCTCCTATCAACCGGCCAACACCACAAACACCAATGCCTAAACCGAGCCTGTGCCACCAAGTTCAAGCCGAGGCCAAATCTTGTCGTTGTTGCCCGTGCATGTGTCGTTGTCGTGCCGTGCGTGTGTCGTTGCCGCTGCCGTGTGCCCTAAAACGTCTCCAGACAAGTTCTCTACTTGCTACATGCTAAATTATGTTTGTTACAAACTAAAGTCGTATAGATCCCGTAGTTACTTTTCCCGATAAATTATATGACGTACCTGTTCGATAGATGATCCCAATGAAAATACTCACCTAATTTGACGGAACTGGATTGTTTATATTATCCCATGTAGTGATGAATACCTTGTACAAATTTCGCTGGAAAATACGACTATTAACGACTAAAACGACTACCCCCAAGTATACCTGTAAAACGGGAAATTTCTTGTACCTGAAAACCATTAAAATTACCATAAATTATATACATACTGGAATGATGCGTTCAAGGGCTTAAATCGAAGCCGACTCGACGAGCTATAATCTATGCAAGGTTCTCATGGTTTCTGTACTTAAACTGTGACACTATTTAGATCGGAGTGCGACTCTGGACTGCGGTCCAGAGCGACTCTAGTTGTTGTTTACTGTCCCATAATGGGTACCACCCTGTTTCCTTAACTCGTATGTTGCGGAACTCCACTGTTTATTAAAGGTGAAACTGTTAACTAGATAACACAAGTGGTTTCATTCTGTTTCGTCATCGTTTACTATTTCATCTGTAATTTAAAAGATGGGGACGTATAACAGTCCCAACAGAATCAGAATTGACATACTAGTATTGAACAGTGTATATCTCCTGACGTACAGATACGATGTAGGATCCGTCTATTGCGTTGAAAACATTACTGAAAACTCTAGTTTTCATTCATCTGTAGCGTCGCTAAAATCTGATCCCAACTGGGATTAAAATGCGTTGCGAAACGGACTTCCGATTCTGAAACCGGATTTCCAGCCGTGAACGCTTAAAATGAAATGGCCATAACTAGTGATCCTGAAACCCGATTGGCGTGAAACTAAATTCGCTGGATAGATAATTGAACATACTACTTAATCCTCATTCATCGTTCCGCTAAACTGTACCCATATGATTTATGATAAATTGTGCAAGTGGTAGAATACTGTTTTATGACATTTTAATCATGCTTTACATACTGTTCCTCATCATATCATACATATGTCATTGCATTGATAACCTAGTGATCATGTGCATGACCCAGTGTTAGGTATTAGTGATGTTTGTGGCAAGTATGTTAGTGTTCGTGCATGAGTGAATAAGTGAAAGTGGCACGTACTTATACACAATCAGTGAACCTTATTATTCTATTGCATTGTCGACGTCTGTGGGACGCGTGTACGTGTGACTATAAGTGGTATGGGACACTGATGGAAGCTCTTACATGGGTGTCACAGATAAGGCACCAGACACTGCCATTTTTCTCAGGTATTAGTCGGGACGTGCTTGATGGAGGTCCTGCCTCCAGTTCTCGCGCAGACTTGTCACAGACCGATTGGTATTTGAGGTTATGGTTAGCATTTGATGTAGACCACGGGATGTGGGGTAGTTTGAGTGTGAGTTCAACAGAATCTCTGGAGTCCCATGCCGGCTTATATATATGGAGATATATGGAGATTTACAGGGTACATGATTATTACTGTGAGTTACATGTTGGGCCCGTGGTCCCTTGCCCTTGGGTCCTACCCTTGGGTGGAGGACACTCGCGAGTGATTGACTCTCACACTTGGACTGACGATAGGCTTAGTGACTTGTACAGTGAGACTTAGAGACTAATAGGGATAATGGCATTGATATACATTACTTACTGTGTTGACATACTTGGCATATTATTTTACTGATTTTACTGTTTCGCTGCATTGATTATTCCATGTTTATACCTCTACCGTCATTGATTTACTGTATATATATTTATTATCACTGTTAGAGTTGTCACTTGGATTTTATATATTATATTGCTATTGTGTCGCTCTGACGACCTGAGTATGCATGCTCAGTGTGAGGAGATGATTTAGCCTGGATCAGGACCAGACGCACACCACAGACATCTTGATTAGCTATCCAGAGTTATACCCTTTTGTTTCCCATCAGGTCAGTCCTTTATATTGTTTTGTTTCAGTTACTGCATTTCTTATTGCCTGCGCATTATTTACTGATTACTAAGTAAAGCTAGAAGCCGAAGTATGACTACGGCAGGATATTTCCTTGACCGTAGGAACATGGCTGGCCTTGTCAACCCCTCGTATTCCGTATTTTGGGAAGCGGGGCATGACACTACTGCTTAGTTAATTGTTGTGCTTGGACTAGTATCCTTAGGACACTGCACTATTATTGACGGCTTATGTTGCACGAGCACTGATTGTATACCACACACACCGTCAATAATTGTCATGACATGCACAACCCACTTATGGATATGAAATAGTTTTGTTTGGAACATTTAGACATTGATTCATATTTCTTTATGCATATGACTTATAGCATACCTGTATACCTATATGCTTACACATATGCCTTAACATACTTACATGCTAGTTACCTGTATACCTATAGGGTATTGTACCATTAGTTATAGGTACATACACACATAATGACATAGCTACATGTATACTTTGCATACATACTTCACTTATACCCGGGGGGTATATTACATCATTTCTGATAGGTAGATATCTATATCTTGCTATACCTTTATGTTTACGCATATATCAGTTATAGCAACATGTTTACCTTTACTTGATGTTATTTAGAATTGGAGAAATTAGGAACCGTGTGATATTTATATTAACTTGTTGCAGTTAATTAGCGGCTTTTCCTTTATATGCTTACAGTTCAGTTTTATGTTGCGTATATTTTATTCATGGATTTTCGCATTGAGATATAGATTTTTCATGATATTTTCTGGATTTGGGGACCGTGGTAGTTTCATGAAATTATGCATTATTTGAAAAACCCGATTTCGCTTGATATGATATTTCAGCATCCACCATGAGATTTATCGGTTCTGATATATATATACCCCATGCGAGGAGTCGGGGGCCGTATGAGGGTACATGGTGGGGCACGGTACGGTTCCCCTCGGCAAGATGATCGACGGTCCATACCGATTGAGCCTGGAAGGTGGGCAAGTACCTACCGGTACATTACCAATGACTCGGCGGTTATCATGGAGATACCGACGGGAATCATATACGTATGGATACGTCGAAAGGCGAGGGTCAAAGCTAGGCACTCGAGATTTCGGTATAGCGTATGATACGTACCTATCAGGATGCCAGTCTTGGTGACAGCACCTGATAGATCACTATTTTGTGTCGATGCTTGACACTTGGTTTTCATGATATTTTACTCCTAAGTATATATAACAGTGGAATGGGACGTTGTTATATATGCATATACATATATAATAGTGGAATTGGACGCTAATATATATGTATACATATAAATTCATATACTTCATCTTAATTATTCATGCAAATTATATATAGGATATAAGAGATTTACTTGATATTGGATTTGGGATATAGGTGATTCATTTGATATTGGATATAGGATATTTATGAGATTGCTGATTTTGTACATTCATGATATATGAGATTTATTCGATATTGTACATTCGGGATTTGTGAGACTTATATGATATAAGAGCCAATTTGGGGGCTGATTTGAGGAATTGGGATTTGGATTGTCTTGATGGATTTTGATCCTACCACGATGTCAGGATTCCGTGGAAATGACATATTTCATTCCATACTCCACATTTATTGTTTATGTACTGCTTCATATATTAATAGTATCTGTTAGTGTACCTTTCATGATTGTTGCATTTACATACTTCATTTTATATGCATTGTTTCATGTATTAGTAGTACCTGCTAGCATACCTTTCATGACTGTTGCATATATACACATTCATACCATTATTGCATACCGATTTTCATATTATTGCTTCATGTATTAATTGTACCTGCTAGTGTACCTTTCATGATTATTGCATTCATATGACCTTTATTTGCTATTAATTGCGTATATTAGATTCGCGCTGTACGTGCATATATGCGATTACCTGCATATGTTATTTACTATTCACAAGTTGGCAACTCACCCCCGTTGTGCCACAGTGTTTTGCAGGTCTTTCCTCACAGTAGTCAGAGGCAGGGCTATTCATCTATCTATCATCTTTTGCTGTGGATACCGCATCGGCTCACAGTGTGCAGTTTTGCTTTAGGTGGGTTTTGTGGTTATTCGTTGTTGTATTGTATATTCGTTGTATCCTGTACTCTCCATCTACTACCTTCATGTTGACTTAAAGACTTGATGTGAGGACGATATTGTATAGTATTTTGGCACGTGGTTGTCTTTTATACAGTTCCTTTTTATAGTCTTTAATTTCTTTGCTACGGTATCGTATATCTGTTGTGGTGGTTGTTTTCCGCCTCTTGGCGTGGATTTGCTCCCGTTGGGGATGCTTTACTTTATTTTTATGTTGTACCCATTTTTGGGGTTGGTTTTTACAAAGGAGGTACTGCCGAAATTTTCAAGAAAGTAAATTGGACTTAAAGAATTTATACTTGAGATTTTTAAAAGTTTGAACAATGTTTCTTATCTTTTCTTGTCTTTTAATGGTTTAGATTTCTGGGTTTTGGCTTTCTTTTACAGCGTTACGCCTATAGACATTGCGTAGTATTAGGGCCGTCACGTGCCAATTTCGTGTCGTGAAAAAGTTGGTATCAGAGCGCTAGGTTTTACCTTTCGGAGTGTAGGATAACCTTGGTATGATAGAGTAGGTAGATTAAGCAGAGTAACGTAGTATGTGTATGTTCGCGGCATACCCACGATGCGGTACTCCGCCTAAAGTGACCTAAGTACAAAATTGCTTGAAATTCCTTCCTTGATAATTCATATCCTTGTGATTCAATTTTCGTGTTCATATCGAATCCTATCTCTATTTATAGCCTTTGCCGCCAACGACTATGGGAACTCAGAGTGATGCAGCGAGGGCCGAGGTCAGAGTTGACTTGGGTGGGTCAAGGACTGACCAGGATGGCACGCTCGTTGCACAGGAGTAGACGAATCCGCCTTCGACAGATAGTATCGCTAGGCTTATGGAAGATATGCAGGACATGCGCCAGACGATGAGTTCATTGGTTGAGGCCATTCGAGCGCAGCGACAGGAGGTTGTCACCCCTGTTACCCAATTGTTCCTTGCGATCAGCATACAACATTCCGTCACCTACATAGCCCCAGTTGACGAGACATGTATTCCAGAGACTTTGAGAGTTCCGGAACCGTGGGGGACTCGTACCGGTGTACCAACCCAGAGACAGAGGCTTAGTCGTCGAGACAGCTGTCGTGACCATCGCGGGAGTAGCAGAGGTTTGGGACGAGGAGAGTCATGTTAGCTAGATCAGCCGTTTGTTGTGTTAATTTCTGTCAGAGATTCTTTTGTTGCGCAACACGTATTTCAGTCGTGTGCCAATCGGATTGGAGATAGTGATTCGTCCGTCGTTTTGATCCTTCTAGAGATGTTGGATCTGACGTTCTCCTGGGCACGGACTGGTTAGCTACGTGCTAGGCGTCTGTGGACTACCGCGAGAAAACAATCAGGTTTGTTTTCCCGGCAAGTCAGTTCTTGTTGTGTAGGGGGACAGTGGTGTCGCCTCACACAGCTTGAATTCAGCCTTTTTCGCTAGTCGGCTTTTGAGGAGAAGATATTGAGGATTCTTGGCATTCATTCATGATACTGGAGCCACAGTGGGTTTGTTGGACCGGCTTTCCTTCATGCGAGAGTTTTCCGACGTTGTTCCAGATGAGCCGGCGAAGCTTAGGGAGCTTAAGGATCAGCTTGCAGAGTTGTTTGTTGGGAGGGCTTGTGCATATGAGTGTTTCGCATTGGCGAGATCCTATTTCTATTCGTCAAGGAGAAGGACTGCAGTTGAGGTTGTATATTGATTGATCATCAATTGAACCGGCTTACGGTGCGGATAGGTATCCTTTACCTCGCATTGATGATTTCTTCGATCAGCTCCAGAGTGCGAGACATTTTTCTAGGTTTGTTCGGGATCAGGTCATCATTGTTGCGGGTTCGGAGTGATGACATTCCGAAGACTGCCTTGTGCGTACTACGGGATTTGTGTGTTTTGGAGGTGTCGTTGGACTCACCAATACCCTAGCAGCATTCGTAGATATGATGAACCAGATTTCTTCAGGCCGTTCCTCGACCAGTTATTGTTGTGTTATTGACGACATTCTGGTCTATTCAATGTGTCGTGAGGGACAGGAGTAGAACTTGAGGATTTGTTTTGCAGACATTGGGAGAGCCCCAGCGGTTTGCTAGATTCTCGGAGTGTTCCTTCAGGCTTGTTTGTGTTGATTCCTAGGTCTTGTAGTTACGGGAGACGGTTTTTGTATGGTCCTGAGGAAGATCGAGGTCGTACAGCTTTGGCCAAGACTTATGTACGGACGGAGTTCCACGGATTTTTGGGCTTAGCAGGTTGTTACCGCCGTTTCGTGCAGTATTACTAGTGTATCGTTGCACCGTTGACTGGGCTGACCGGAAAGGAGGTTCCTTTTTCTTTGGACTGAGGCATGCGTGCGGAGTTTTCGGCAGTTGAAGACCTGGTTAACAACTGCATCAGTTCATTCTTTGCTTCTGGCTCGGGCGACTTTGTTGTTTAACTGTGATGTTTCGCGAGTGGGGCTCGATTGTGTATTGATATAGAACTATAGAGTTATCGCTTTTGCTTTCTTACAGTTGGAGGAAGTATTAGCAGGATATCCCACTCATGATCTGGAGATGGCCGCGGTGGTCTTGCGTTGGAGATTTGGAGACACTACTTGTTTAGAGAGTCGTGTCAGATTTTCATGGACCACCAGAGCTTAATGCACATCTTCCTGCAGCGGGTTTTGATTGTTGAGATAGTCTTCTGCAGATTTACAGTTCTTGTGCGATCGTTGAGTACAGCTTAAGTTTGCCTCTACTGAGGGGACAGCTTGCTCATGTCCGCGCCCGTCCACTATTCCTTAATCGCTTTCGCGAGGCACTGCCCGCCGATGCTCGTTCGTCAAAGATTCTTGAGCATACTTGGCTGGGTAATGATTCGGAGTCATTAATTTATGACAAGGGTGTGCTAAGTTTAGGAACGCGTTTGTGTATCTGATACTATTGGGTAGAGACGTGAAATCCTAGAGCAGACACATCTGTCAACTCTCTGTACTCATTCAAGTTCCACCAGCATTTGATGTGACTTGTGAGATAGTTACGGGTAGGCAGGGATGTAAAGAGAAGTTTCGGGTTTCGTTTCAAGGTGTCTGTCTTGTTGTCTGCTTAGGTTGAGCATCTGAGACCGGCTGGAGAGTTGCAACCTTTAACCGTTCCGAATTGGAAGTGGGAGCAGATCTCCACGAATTTCGTTATGGTGTCTACCCAGGTTTAGTCAGGGTGTGACTCCATTTGAATGTTTGTCGTCCAGTTATACTCGGTTTGCTCAGTTGTCCTTTGTTAAGTTTGTGCGTTGCACGGAGTTCCTTCATGGGTCGTATCCAATGAAGGCACCCTGTTCGCTTGCCGTCTTGGGCAGGAGCTTCAGGAAGCCTTGGATACTGGTTGAGCTTTAGCTTCGCCTTTCCATCCGCAGGATGATGGTTTTGTGAGAGCGGGCTATACTGACTCTGGAGGATATGCTTGTGCGTACGTATTAATTGTTGTCGGCAGTTGGGCTCGTCACTTGCCATTTTTAGGATTCTTCTTCGATAGCTGTTATCAGGAGGCACTCCAATTGGCAACCTTTAAGTTTTTTTTGTTAGGTGGTGTCGATCTCCAGTCTGTTTTTCTGACTCTGCGAGATTAGGATTTCTGGACCCCAGCTAGTCTAGAGACTTCAGAAATGAACCAGTTGGTTCAGGTCAGGATGATGACAGCCCAGTGCAGACATGGGTCTTATGTCGACCGTTGTGGTCGCAGACTTGAGTTCGCAGTGGGAGCTCATGTATTCCTACGGATTTTTCCGATGAATGACGTGTTGAGTTTTGGGAAGCTTATCCCAGAATTGTAGGTCCTTTTAAGATCCTTAAAGCGAGTTAGTTCCGTTGCCTTTGATTTGGCACTTCTGCCCAGATTATTGAGTGTTCACCCCGTATTCCTTGTGTCGATCCTTTGCAATTACCTTCATGACCTTTCTCACATGATTCAGCATCAGACCATTTGGCTGGGACGCGATCGTTTCGTTCACCGGCAGCCAATTGTGTTACCGGCTCAGCAAGTGGAGAAACTTCGGTTAAGGGTCTTACCATCTGTGAAGAGTTTTCTTCGACGTAGCTGTATAGTGAGGTGATCACTTGGAAGACTGCGAGCGAGATTTGGGAGTTTTGTAATCTTCTCTTTGAAGGTACGCTTTGTGAAAATTTTAAATTCGGGGACGAATTTTTATAAGGGGAGAGACTGTAACGTTTTAGAAATCGTTTTGCGAATTTTTCCGTTTTAGGGCAAAATAGTCGGTATTTTCCGTTTTAACCCGCTTTCGATCAAACGTCCGTAGAAACTTGTCGGCACCTAGTTTAGCTAAAATAAATCTAGTGCGCGAACTTTGGGGGTATATGAGAGGTTTTGGTTCCGATAGAATTTTTCCCAAATAAAATATTATTTTAGCCGGTAAAATATGCACGTAAATCGGGAAATTTCTTCTAAATGAGAATCATTAGAAATTATCACTAAAATTATTTTAGAACCTTCTTTTTAAATATCTAGATTTTTTTGGTCAATGGAATTAAATTTTTAAAAAGAAAAGAAAAGAAAATGAAAGCTGGCAAAATTCAATTATTGTTGCATTTATTGCTTAAAACTAGAACATTCATCATTTTATTTACCCAAATACCCCACTCACCTCATGGCCGAGCCTATCCCCCCCATTTCTGCCCTCACTTTTTCCTAACTCATTTCTTCTTCTCTTTCACTCAAAAATGCTTCAAAAATCCCAAAATAAATCCATAAATTCCTAAATAATTAAACCATCAAATTCCTTCACCAAGTTTGCTCGGATCTTCGACAAAGTATGGTTTTTGGAGGCTAAGATGATGGATCAAGTTGTTATTTTGTGTTCTTGTTGAGGTATATTTTTCAAAACCCTAATCTTAAATTGTTATGTTTAGATCTTTAAGTTAGTTAATTAAATGGTTATCATAGTTTTAAATTCTTGATTTAATTCATTATTCATAATTTTTAAGAAATTCAAGTTAGGCTTAAAGCTTGATTAAGTATTTAATGTTAATTGAAGTGTTAATTTATGATTAGGAAAAGCTTAATCTAGTAGAAAATGATAATTTTTGTTAATTACTAGTTTGTTTAATTAAGGATTTTGCTTACTAGGTTTTTGCTAAAACTTAATTAGCTAGTGTTAAAAATAAGGAAATGGTTTGGATAGCTTAGTTAAGCTAATATAAGATATTTGTAATCGCTAGATTTGTGTTAGCTTTGTTCTAGTGCGAATTATTGCAATAAGTTTTTTACTAGGTTTCGGGGGTTTTCCGACATGGTTTTAATTGGTCGTTGCGATGTGATTTCTATTATATTTCTCGTATTTAATTGTGTTGTGTTGCGCGATCGGGACGATCGGAGTCTAGACTTGGTGTTTCGTAGTTTAGAGACCATAGTTAGTGTTTTTGGCCGATGTCGTGCGTGATAGATGTGCTAAGTGCGCAGTGTAATTTTCAGGGCGTTATCCTTGCTTTTCTTTGTCTTTTCGTCGATGTAGGATATTTAGCTTATGAGATATGTTTGTGAAATTTTAGGTTCGCAGGCGGGGACTTTGGACGCTACGACAAAGGAAAAATAGGTGTAGACTTCACTTAACCAGGAGCGTTGGTGAGTAGATTTAACATCTACAGGGGAATCGCCCGAATGGCGTTATGCATCTGGGCTAGAAATGACTTGACATGTCGCATATTCTATTTCATATTTAGAATTGCGTATATACCCTACTATTTAGTTAATTGTTGTGCTTGGACTAGTATCCTTAGGACACTGCACTATTATTGACGGTTTATTTTGCACGAGCACTGATTGTATGCCACACACACCGTCAATAATTGCCATGACACGCACAACCCACTTATAGATATGATATAGTTTGGTTAGGGACATTTAGACATTGATTCATATTTCTTTATGCATATGACTTATAGCATACCTGTATACCTATATGCTTACACATATGCCTTGACATACTTACATGCTAGTTACCTGTATACCTATAGGGTATTGTACCATTAGTGATAGGTACACATACACACATAATGACATAGCTACATGTATACTTTGCATACATACTTCACTTATACCCGGAGGGTATATTACATCATTTCTGCTAGGTAGATATCTATATCTTGCTATACCTTTATGTTTACGCATATATCAGTTATAGCTACATATTTACCTTTACTTGATGTTAATTAGAATTGGAGAAATTAGGAACCGCGTGATATTTATATTAACTTGTTGTAGTTAATTAGCGTCTTTTCTTTTATATGCTTACATTTTAGTTTTATGTTGCGTATATTTTATTAATGGATTTTAGCATTGAGATATGGATTTTTAATGATGTTTTCTGGATTTGGGGACCGTGGTAGTTTCATGAAATTATGCATTATTTGAAAAACCCGGTTTCCCTTAATATGATATTTCAGCATCCACCATGAGATTTATCGGTTCTGATATATATACCCCATGCGAGGAGTCGGGGGCCGTATGGGGGTACATGGTGGGGCCTGGTACGGTTCCCCTCGGCAAGATGATCGACGGTCCATGCCGATTGAGCCTGGAAGGTGGGCAAGTACCTACCGGTGACATTACCAATGACTCGGCGGTAATCATGGGGATACCGACGGGAGTCATATGCGTATGGATACGTTGAGAGGCGAGGGTCAGAGCTAGGCACTCGAGCTTTCGGTATAGCGTATAATACGTACCTATCAGGGTGCCAGTCTTGGTGACAGCACCTGATAGATCACTATTTTGTGTCGATACTTGATACTTGGTTTTCATGATATTTTACTCCTAAGTATATATAACAGTGGAATGGGACGCTGTTATATATGCATATACTTATATATTAGTGGAATGGGACGCTAATACACATACACACACACACACATATAAATTCATATACTTCATCTTAATTATTCATGCAAATTATATATAGGATATAAGAGATTTACTTGATATTGGATTTAGGATATAGGTGATTCATTTGATGTTGGATACAGGATATTTATGAGATTGCTGATTTTGTACATTCGGGATATATGAGATTTATTCGATATTGTACATTCAGGATTTATGAGATTTATATGATATGAGAGCCAATTTGGGGGCTGATTTGAGAAATTGGGATTTGGATTGTCTTGATGGATTTTGATCCTACCACGATATCAGGATTCCGTGGAAATGACATATTTCATTCCATACTCCACATTTATTTTTTAAGCACTGTGTCATGTATTAATAGTATCTGTTAGTGTACCTTTCATGATTGTTGCATTTACATACTTCATTTTATATGCATTGTTTCATGTATTAGTAGTACCTGCTAGCATACCTTTCATGACTGTTGCATATATACATATTCATATCATTATTGCATGATTATTGCATACCGATTTTCATATTATTGCTTCATGTATTAATTGTACCTGATAGTGTACCTTTCATGATTATTGCATTCATATGACCTTTATTTGCTATTAATTGCATATGTTAGATTCGCGTTGTACGTGCATACTTACGATTACCTGCATATGTTATTTACTATTCACGAGTTGGCAACTCACCCCCGTTGTGTCACAGTGTTTTGCAGGTCTTTCCTCACAGTAGTCAGAGGCAGGGCTATTCATCTATCTATCATCTTTTGCTGTGGATACCGCTTCGGCTCACAGTGTGCAGTTTTGCTTTATGTGGATTTTTTGGTTATTCGTTGTTGTATTGTATATTCGTTGTATCTTGTACTCTCCATCTACTACTTTCATATTGACTTAGAGACTTGATGTGAAGACGATATTGTATAGTATTTTGTGACTTGGTTGTTTTTTATACAGTTCCTTTTTATCGTCTTTTATTTCTTCGCTACGGCGTCGTATATCTGTTGTGGTGGTTGTTTTCCGCCTTTTTTCGTGGATTTGCTCCCGTTAAGGATGCTTTACTTTATTTTTATGTTGTACCCATTTTTGGGATTGGTTTTTACAAAGGAGGTGCTGCCAAAATTTTCAAGAAAGTAAATTGGACTTAAAGAATACTTTGATTTTCAAAAATTTAAACAATGTTTCTTATCTTTTCTTGTCTTTTAATGGTTTAGATTTCTGGGTTATGGCTTTCTTTTACTGCGTTATGCCTATAGACGTTGCGTAGTATTAGGGCCGTCACGTGCCAATTTCGGGTCGTGACATTGTAGAAGCTTGTAGTCTTCATTGAGTTCGTGCACTCTTTTGTCTTGCTTAAGATATTTGTAAACCCAACCTTAACACATAGCTACGGTTTAGTCTCTACAATGGTTAAGGCATGGCATATACCAACCATGGTTGCATTTCTAACCTCATGTGATTTTCTGTAGTTCATCATTTCATCATCTTCTTCTTCCTCTCAATGAAGCTTTCTAGCTTCATGAAAAGAGATGAAAATTGTGAGAAAAATAAAACTAAAGTGAGCCCACTTCCTAATTCATCATCCTCTACTATTAGCCATTTAGTTTAGGGTGTTTGCTTCACTAATTTCACATATTAGTGAAGAGGTAGCATGAGCTCGAGTCTCCTCGACGTAGATCATCTTCGGCTTCGAAGACATTGAGCAAGCTTGTTCGTTTCTTCAAGTGAACCCTCTCTAGAGTCCGGGAGTTCTCCATTAGCAGCGAAGAGACTACAACATGAAGCTATAGAAGTGAAGGACCGGTCTACAAAGGTTGTATTCCTTGTTCACTTCTTTGCAAAGTTGTTTGCATATCGATTCATCGGATTTTCTAGTTTCGATTCTAGGGTTAGGGTTAGATAGAACGGCAAAATTTTAAATATGGCGTGGACGATACCTCCTGAAACCTTATTGCCGTGCTAGACAACCCTGTAGGTTTTTGGATCAAAAGTTTCGAACTAAAAAATCAACAACCTTTTTAATGTAGGCTTAGCTCCATTTTTATAGCCCCTAATCAAGCTTCCCTCATAATCTAGGTTGTTATAAAGAGACTTCTAGAATAAGGTAGATAATTATGAAGCTTCCTCAACAAGCTAGGTTATTATAGAGAA
This sequence comes from Agapanthus africanus, assembly GCA_030015575.1. Taxonomy (NCBI): domain Eukaryota; kingdom Viridiplantae; phylum Streptophyta; class Magnoliopsida; order Asparagales; family Amaryllidaceae; genus Agapanthus; species Agapanthus africanus. The sequence goes on along the minus strand of CM057346.1, from coordinate 451,266,992 downwards.
GTTTCCAGAACAAGATTATTACAACGAAGCGTTCTCAGCAAGCTAAGACGTTACATGGAAGCTTCTGGAAAAGTCTCGATCTTCGATCCTCGGACTCGACCGCGGATCCGCGGCCACTCGGGCTGACTCGGCCGCGGTTCCGTGGCCGATTGGTGAGCTCTTAGCTTCAAATCTCTTGAGCCTTCTTTTATTGGTCTTTGGGTTTATATTTGATATCTGGAATCTTCTTCTCTCTACTGAATCTCTACCAGAATTTAACTCTTTGATTTCCTGTATTTACCGGCGAATTTCTGATTCCGATATCTAACCTGAGCTAATTTTTGCACAAGATCTCAATGAAGAGTGTTAGAGATATACAATATTATGCGTGAAATAATAAACATACAATTTCCTTCAAAAATATTGATTAGAATATATAACACATGGTAATTGATATTTTCCAGATGAACTTGTAATATGTGTTATATTTATATCAAACATCCTCAGATGATTAGAAAAGTGAAGAAATTGTTATGTTAAAATTGCAATAATTTCGACTGAACAAGCATCCTGTTTTATGGGTCAAACGCTGTCGTGCACCCGGACGATTTGTCCATCACGTGCCTTCCTTATAAAAGAGGCATAAGAGCCATCCTAAACCCTTGATATTATGCGTCTGAGATATGGGAATATTTTAAAAGGTGTGGATGTCGGTTATACCAAACCGACATCGAAGAAAAATTTTATGAGGGGCTATGGCATCCTCTTCAAATCCGATAACTCATCTATGGATGAGTCCCAGATAGACGGGGCATAGGTTTTATCCAACCTAATGTTAAGTCATGCTACATGATCCATATTGTGTAGGGTTCCTAGGCACTCTTACAAAGGTTAATAAGGCATCAACCATACCCGAATAAAAATTTAGACGTGCCGAACAACCCAAAGCCGGGATCTTTGCTAGATAATTAGGGTTTAACATGCAAGTAAACATCTTTACAACTAAAAGTGAGGGATTACAACCTTTGTAGTCCGCTCCTTCGCTTCATAAGCTGCGAGTAGAAGTCCCTTCGCCACGATCCACGATCTCCCATACTCAAGAGAGGCTCCATAACTCGAACGATCCATGCTAGCTTGTAGTCTTCCTTTTCTCTGATGATCTACCTCGAAGTTTCTATAACTCAAGCTTTCTCTCTAATGAGGTGAACACCCTAATCTAATTGGCTAGATTAGATGAGGATAATGGAGTAGTATTTGTGCTCTTTTTTATTTTCAAATTCTCACACTAATCATCACAAAACACAAAACCTAGAAAGCTTTCTCAAAGCTCAAGGAAAAAGAAGAAGAAGAAGAATGAATTATTAAACCTTTTGTGATGAATAATGAAATGATATATCATTACAAATGCAACTATGGTCAACTATGACAAGGCTAACTCATGTAGAGAATTAACTAACGCTAAGGGGTTTGGGTTGGGTTAAGAATGAGTCACTAAAAAATATCAACCATAATATCTTAGCTCAAAACAAAAAAGAAACCTTCTAAAAACCTAAAGAAAGAACTAACCCAAATCAAACCCTAACCTTGTTTAATCTCCACTAAACATGTTGCATTAGTAATCATATCATGTTACAATAATATATATCACACATATATTATATATTTGTAACAAAAGAAAATAATACAATTAATATATATCGCATATATATATATCAATGTATTATCCGGTGAGAAAATGAAATAATAAAGCGAGCCTATATTAGATAATATAATGCAATATATCATATATATTATTATACATTAGATTATCGAATCAACACTTGATCCAACAATCCGGCTATATCGAATATAACCGACTAATATATCATGTACTGATTCATCGAATCAACACTTGATCCGATGACCCAGCTCATATCAAAATATCGCGAGAATATAATACGGTATCTCATATCGCATTATCCTCGGTCCTGCACATATCACATATGTGCTCCTACTCCGTTTTGCCTGAGTCAAGAAACCTCTATGTAGGACTCTAAAGAATCGTCAATACGCCGGCAGTAGGTGATGATCATATCAAACACCCACAAGCTGTAAGCGGTCAGCTAAACGTAACAGCCACCCAGGTATTAAGCAATCAGAAGATCAACAAGCAAGCTTGTACATTCTCCTGTGAATCCAATCAGTAACACTCCCGTACAGTACGGTCTCTTCGTCTGATATGTTGCATATCTAGTCTAGGGGTGGTATACGTCAGACCCCAATAACCGATAAGTCGTGTCGATGTGAGGTTCATAACCGGTCGAGAAACTACTGATAACACATACCAGTAAATCTCTATATCAGCCCTGGCCAGGGACTTCCAGTTATAGCCAATCGAACACAGCACAACATCAACTCCCTATACCGAGAAAGAAGAATCCCCTCCTATCGCTCATTGCCTCCATCTGATTCGGGACTGCACCCAAAAGCCACCGTTTTATACGCCCTCTTGGACGTGGTAAGGTAGAAATCAAAGCACAGTGGGAATCACACAAGACTCTATGACGATCTCGGGTCTACAGACTACCCTGTACCAGTGTCACCGGAGAACTGCCATTTGACGTGAGGTATATCACCATCTGGGAGTTCTCGGCGAGTCCGTCCAGTATACCCAGTCTCCACTGAGCACCCGTACACCATCTCTGATGTCAAAACACCGTTGGATATGGGATCATCCATCGCCCATCATATGGGTCAAGATGCGTATACGCTAGTGTACTCTGGTGTATCGATGCCCTGTCTCGACACACCCTGGACGAGGAACAGTTATAGAATGTACTCATCGACTACTCTGGCCCCACTAGTATGATCTCATCATAGTCTCGGTAGTCGAGTACATATCCTAAGGGCTTTATCAACATGTGAGAGTAAGACAGTAAACATATACAAGTCAACATGTTAAGATAAAGAAAAACCAAATAGCATACTATCATGACAAACAAGAAAGTCCTCTCTATATATATCCGAGCATCCATTATAATATACATCATATGTACAACAATGGCCTCTAGGGCATATACATAACTAACAATCTCCCACTTGCACTAAGGCTGGCTGCTGTAGTATCTCATACCTAGCATCCCGAATAATCTCTCAAACTGTATCTGGGGAATGGCCTTCGTGAGTGGATCCGCAGTGTTGTCCTTCGTATCTACTCTCCTGATCTCGATCTCCCGGCGATCAACTATCTCCCTGATCAGGTGATACCGCCTTAGAATATGTCTGGACTTTTGATGGGACCTGGGTTCCTTGGCTAAAGCCACAGCTCCATTGTTATCACAATACAGAGGTATTGGATGCTCAATGGATAGAACCACACCAAGTTCACTAATGAACTTCTTTATCCAGACAGCCTCTTTAGCAGCATCGTTGGCAGCGATGTATTCAGCCTCCATCGTCGAGTCTGCAATGGTATCCTGTTTGGAACTCTTCCAACATACCGCCCCTCCATTGAAGGTAAAGACAAATCCCGAGTGCGACTTAGAGTCTTCCTTATCACTTTAGAAGCTGGAATCGGTAAAGGACTCCACTTGGAGTTCTCCGTTACCATACACCAAGAACATCTCCTTAGTCTTTAATAAGTACTTGAGAATGTTCTTCACAACTTTCCAGTGACTCTCTCCAGGATCTGCTTGATACCGACTCACTACACTTAGTGAGTATGCTACATCGGGTCTCGTACATAGCATCGCATACATGATAGAGCCTACTGCCGAAGCATAGGGTATCCCTTGCATGCGAGCTCTCTACAAATCAGTCTTGGGAGACATCTCTTTGGAGAGAGTGAGTCCAGAGATCGTTGGTTGGTTCCCACGCTTGGATTCTTCCATACTAAACCTCTTTAATATGGTGTCAATGTACCTGGATTGGGACAATCTCAGTATCCGTTTAGATCTATCTCTATAGATCATGATTCCCAATATGTAGGAGGCATCACCTAGATCTTTCATTGAGAATCTTTGTGATAAGAAGAGCTTGACTGATTGCAGCATAGGAACATCATTTCCTATCAAGAGTATGTCATCCACGTACAATACGAGAAATACAACCTTACTCTCTGCAACCTTCTTATAAATACAAGGTTCATCTATATTTTTGATGAAGTCAAACTCTTTGACTACAACATCAAAACAGATGTTCCAACTCCGCGATGCTTGCTTTAACCCATAAATGGATTTAAGCAGCTTGCATACCTTTCCGCTGCTCCCACTATCTACGAAGCCCTCTGGCTGAGTCATGTACACGCGCTCTTCTAAATCACCGTTTAGAAAGGCGGTCTTAACATCCATTTGCCAGATTTCATAGTCATGGTATACAACAATGGCAAGTAAGATCCGGATGGACTTAAGCATAGCCACTGGAGAAAAGGTTTTGTCATAATCCACACCTGGTCGTTGACGAAAACACTTTGCAACAAGTCTAGCTTTGAAAGTCTCAACTTTTCCATCTACACCAATTTTCTTTTTAAAAATCTACTTACTCCCAATGGGTTTTACCCCTTCAGGAGCATTTTCCAAAGCCCATACTTTGTTGGTGTATATGGATTCCATCTCAGATCGCATTGCATCTAGCCATTTCACAGAGTCACTACTCGTTATGGCCTGCTGGAAACTAGTCGGGTCATCATCTTCCATGATGCAATCCTCGCTTCCACCATCAATGAGAAAACCGTAGTATCTCTCAGGTGGATGAGAAACCCTACTAGATCGGCGGAGAGGCCAGGGTTCGTCAGGAACTATTGAATCCTCTGGTTCTAATAAATTATCAGTTGTAGTTTGTAGTGCTGAAACCGCTTCCAGCTCTACCTCTTTGCCACTAATTTCTTTTGCAAGAAATTCTTTTTCTAAAAAGGTGGCATATTGAGAAACAAACACATTTTGTTCCTCAGCGTGGTAGAAAATATATCCTTGAGAATTCTTTGGATATCCCACAAACTTGCAAAAAACTGATCGTGTCTCGAGTTTGTCCGGATTTTGCCTTTTTACATAGGCCGGACAACCCCATATCTTAAATCTTTTAAAATATGGTCCCATTCCCTTCCATATCTCATATGGGGTTGAAGGCAATGATTTAGATGGAACTTGATTTAATAGGTATGCCGCTGTTTCAAGCGCATAACCCCAAAAGGAAATAGGTAACTCAGCGGTGCTCATCATAGAGCGCAGCATATCTAATAGGGTACGATTCCTCCGTTCCGATACACCGTTGTGCTGTGGTGTATAAGGAGGAGTAAGATGAAAGAGAATCCCATTCTCTTTTAGATAGTCTAGGAACTCGTTGCTTAAGTATTCTCCTCCTCGATCAGATCGAAGAATCTTAATACTTTTGCCCGTTTGGTTCTCTACTTCGTGCTTATATTCTCTGAATTTCTCAAAAGTTTCAGACTTGTGTTTCATCAGGAACACATGTCCGTATCTTGAGAGATCGTCAGTGAATGTAATGAAGTAGGAAGAACCATTCCTGGCGTGTGTAGACATGGGTTCGCATACATCACTAAGAGTTCCGTAACTCTTACTCCTTGTCCACTAAACGGAGTTTTGGTCATTTTACCTTTGAGACATGAATGGCAAGTATCATAAGATGATAATTCGAACGGATTCAAATATCCATTTTTATGTAACTTAGCTAGCCGTGTCGAATTGATATGACCAAGTCTACAATGCCACAAGAAGGATTCGTTCATATCTGAACTTTTCCTCTTGTGTGTGTTTTGTATTTTAAGGACTGTATTTTGATTGAGAATGAATATGCCATTATGTAACGAGCCTGATCCAATCAACTTTTGATCTAGGAATATGTTCATAACATTATCCTGTACTATAAAATTATATCCTTCTTTACTTAATAAAGAAACTGATATAATGTTGCACATCATGTTCGGTATATAATAGCACTCATTCAGAATCAGTGTATTACTACTTGGTAATACAAGGTGATATTCGCCAACTGCTTTGGCTGCAATACTTGCACCATTCCCTACTTGTACGGAATGATCACATTTTCCCAGATCTCTACCTTTACGTAGCCCACGTAACAATTTATATATGTGGGATCCTGATCCGGTATCCAATACCCAGGACGTAGGGTGAACTGAAAAACAGTTCTCAATAACTAACACACCCGAAGAAGATGCATCAGCATGCATGTTCTTTGTTTGGGCGGTATGAGAATCCAGATATTCTCCTATTTCCTGTTCAATCTTATAACTCTTATAAGAAAGAACGGGACCAACGATCCTCTGCTCAGTATAATAAGCGGGTTCAGTCAATACATCCATATTATTATCTTGATTATGGCTTGACATTGTCGCTACCTGGAGAGAGAGACAAGAAAAACGCTTTAGCGTATGCTCTTGCAAGATTAGATTGGTTATTATCTTATCTAATCAGGATATCTCCCACTGTTTTTATCAAATCTTCCTTCAAACCCTAAAAGGTAAGATTAGCCGGGATTAATTACACCCTACAATTTCGTCAATCTTTCAGCCAGATCGGTGTCGGTACTTGAGGGAGGTTTCCCGTGCTGTCGCACGGACCTAATTAAAATAAACCTCGTTTTCCCAGAGGCATAACCCCGTTAACACCTTTCTAGACACCTACTTGATCGACTAATTGTCCTGTGTAAAATTCTCCCTGGAGTAACTCTTACTCGCAGTGGGTATCGGGATACAACTATCTCATAGGAGGTATGCAATCTCATTGCAAATTTCAACACTTGAAATTCCCAATAATACTTTTACCCCTAGCAACTCATGACCTTAACATGGTCAACAAATCATAAGCGCTAGCCAAGTTCAACCCGTCATTTTCCGATTGAATTAAACCCACTCGTATGACCCTTAACATGTCAACAAAGTCGTACGACTACCCTAATCCAATCACATCACATATTTTAGCAGATAAGCACTAATTAGCTACCGCACACTACACCTTAACATGGTCAACAAACGTAGCACGAATACTAAGTAGTACTTATCTAAAATGACGGAGGGCTACGCAGGTTTTTCAGAAAACCATGAGCGTAATGAACTTGATATCGTTGTAGAAACAAGTGATTTTGAAAAGGAGTGTTTTTTAGGCTTTTCTAGTTTCGCTAAAGAGGTCACTCCCGGTGAAGGGATCTCGGCACTTTCCCCATCGAATAAGGTGCAGGGTATATCATATATACCGCTGTGCAAAGCAAGAACTATATAGGCTATCAAAAACTAAACCGCGAGTTTGTAGCATCTGCCAGTTTAGCTAAAGAGGTCACTCCCGGTGAAGGGATCTAAGCTCTTTCCTCATCGATTAAGGTGCAGGGTATATCATATATACCACTATGCAAAGCAAAACTGTAGTTACCCTTTTTATAAAGTTTTGATTCTACAACATCTTTTAGGTTTCTTTTCTTTTATTAATCTCATTAATAAAACCTATCAGCTTATGCTTCCTAAGCATCACAGAAGAAACGAAAGCAGTAATATTTATATATCAGCACATATATATATATAGTATAAGCATTCGTCTCAGGCAGTAATATGATCTCATCACAGAACATTGCAGCAGAAGAACATATATGAAATATTGGATATACTAGGATGTCCGTGTTTTAATATGAGCCTGTATAAAACATGGATTCCATGGTCGCGATGAATAGCCAAACCCACATCCCTAGACCCCTACGAGAGCGGCAAGTAACACTGCCAATTCTAGGGTTAGGAGACCCAGTCTCGACTCCTCGAGATGGCCTCCCACTGGACCCTAGAACCCGGTTACTTATGCTCCCCTCCTTGGGTCTACCTAATGCGGAAAAGTAAATAATATACACTGGTGACATCAACCTCATCCCGGAAGTGCCCCGATAAAAGAATATTACATACAAATGAACTTTACATGAATGAAAATAAAAACCCTCATCTCACATAAAACCCACGGCTATTCAGAACACGACGATCCAATATAGCATATCACAGCAACACATAATATCTCAGATCATCAACGTAAGTAAGTATGCATACACCGATCGTCGTTGATGTATAGCAACGAAAACCGGCAATACAACTACATACTACACTTACGGTCACAGAAAAGAAATTGTAAAACTACAATATTTGGAATCCACAATCACGTTAGACATCGTAAATCCGAAATATCATATACTTCGCATTTCATGCCTAACTATATGAATTCCACATATTGTATCACATTCCAGATAAATAGATAGTATTAAACTTTCCGATCGAATAATCAAATACCCAAGATTTCCTAAATAGCTCAACACTTGAGCGGAGTCCAAAAAGTCCCAGAATATGTCACAGTACCGATGGTCTAGCCGTAGAAGGGTCAAGCCAACGCCTCACATGTGGCATGCCGTACTGCCCCAAACCCTAAAGTTTAGAGGCGGTTCAGACGGTCACATAATCGAGTTAAGGTTTGTGTTCTTCTAGAGGGTCCACCGCGTTACTTGCACGTTTTTTCGAAAGATTTAAACTCAAGAAAATTTCAACACTTGAAAGTTTTTCGTGTCGGCAAAAAGTGAGTTAATGATATCCGTTCGAACATTTTAATAGTTTCTAAATTATCTGGAAAACATAACGAAGTTAAATTTTCCGATCGAATCAACGAATTCAAAATAATCCCCAGAACACTCAACACTTGAGCCAGATTAAAAATACCCAGAAGCAGCTACAAATACCTACGGATGTACTGTGCCAAAAAGCTAACCATAACTCTACTGTGCTGCCGCGGAACCGCCGCAGAAGGCATAGTATGGCCGCGGTTCCGCGGCGCTTTAGTGGAGTTTTGGTGTTGTTTTGCACAGTAACTCTTTCCCTGCTGATTTTTTTGAGTATTTTTAATGCAGAAAAAATCACAGTTTTACAAAATTTCCAGAGAAGGGTCTATTTCGACGTTTCGGGGTTCGATCGGAGTTTTAACTTCGTATACACGTCGCCTAATGCTCTAGCTAGGCTCTGATACCACTGTAGGGTTCCTAGACACTCTTACAAGGGTTAATAAGACATCAACCATGCCCGAATAAAAATTTAGACGTGTCGAACAACCCAAAGCCGGGATCTTTGCTAGATAATTAGGGTTTAACATGCAAGTAAACATCTTTACAACTAAAAGTGAGGGATTACAACCTTTGTAGTCCGCTCCTTCGCTTCATAAGCTCCGAGTAAAAGTCCCTTCGCCGCGATCCACGATCTCCCGAACTCAAGAGAGGTTCCACAACTCGAACGATCCATGCTAACTTGTAGTCTTCCTTTTCTCCGATGATCTACCTCGAAGTTTCTATAACTCAAGCTTTCTCTCTCTAATGAGGTGAACACCCTAATCTAATTGACTAGATTAGATGAGAATGATGGAGTAGTATTTGTGCTCTCTTTTATTTTCAAATTCTCACACTAATCATCACAAAACTCAAAACCTAGAAAGCTTTCTCAAAGCTCAAGGAAAAAGAAGAAGAAGAAGAATGAATTATTAAACCTTTTGGGATGAATAATGAAATGATATATCATTACAAATGCAACAATGGTCAACTATGATAAGGCTAACTCATGTAGAGAATTAACTAAGGCTAAGGGTTTAGGTTGGGTTAAGAATGAGTCACTAAAAAATATCAACCATAATATCTTAGCTCAAAACAAAAAAGAAACCTTCTAGAAACCTCAAGAAAGAACTAACCCAAATCAAACCCTAACCTTGTTTAATCTCCACTAAACATGTTGCATTAATAATCATATCATGTTACAATAATATATATCACATATATATTATATATTTGTAATAAAAGAAAATAATACAATTAATATATATCGCATATATATATCAATGTATTATCCGGCGAGAAAATGAAATAATAAAGCGAGCCTATATTAGATAATGTAATGCAATATATCATATATATTATTATACATTAGATTATCGAATCAACACTTGATCCAACAATCGGGCTATATCGAATATAACCGACTAATATATCATGTACCGATTCATCGAATCAACACTTGATCCGATGACCCGGCTCATATCAAAATATCGCGAGAATATAATACGGTATCTCATATCGCATTATCCTCGGTCCTGCACATATCACATATGTGCTCGTACTCCATTTTGCTTGAGTCAAGAAACCTCTATGTAGGACTCTAAAGAATCGTCAATACGCCGGCAGTAGGTGATGATCATATCAAACACCCACAAGCTGCAAGCGGTCAGCTAAACATAACAGCCACCCAGGTATTGAGAAATCAGAAGATCAACAAGCAAGCCTATACATTCTCCTGTGAATCCAATCAGTAACACTCCCGTACAGTCCGGTCTCTTCGTCTGATATGTTGCATATCTAGTCTAGGGGTGGTATACGTCAGACCCCAGTAACCGATAAGTCGTGTCGATGTGAGGCTCATAACGGGTCGAGAAACTACTGATAACACTTACCGGTAAATCTCTATATCAGCCATGGCAGGGACTTCCAGTTATAGCCAATCGAACATAGCACAACATCAACTCCCTATACCAGGAGAGACGAATCCCCTCCTATCGCTCATTGCCTCCATGTGATTTAGGACTGCACCCAAAAGTCACCGTTTTACACGCCCTCTTGGACGTGGTAAGGTGGAAATCAAAGCACAGTGGGAATCACACAAGACTCTATGACGATCTCGGGTCTATAAACTACCCTGTACCAGTGTCACCGGAGAACTGTCATCTGACGTGAGGTATATCACCATCTGGGAGTTCTCGGCGAGTCTGTCAAGTGTACCCAGTCTCCACTGACCACTCGTACACCATCTCTGATGTCAAAACACCGATGGATATGGGATCATCCATCGCCCATCATATGGGTCAAGATGCGTATACGCTAGTTTACTCTGGTGTGTCGATGCCCTGTCTCGACACACCCTCGACTAGGAACAGTTATAGGATGTACTCATCGACTACTCTGGCCCCACTAGTATGATCTCATCATATTCCTAGTAGTCGAGTACATATCCTAAGGGCTTTATCAACATGTGAGAGTAAGACAGTAAACATATACAAGTCAACATGTTAAGATAAAGGAAAACCAAATAGCTTACTATCATGACGAGCAAGAAAGTCCTCTCTCTATATATCCAAGCATCCATTATAATATACATCATATGTACAACAATGGCCTCTAGGGCATATACATAACTAACATGTTGGTGGAGCCAGTGAAAATTCAAGTGATAAAAATGAGCTAGCCAAGCCAAAAGAAACCCCACAAGATCTTGAAGATGGCGGGCAAGTAACCTTTGACGAGTTAACCGAGATTGATTTAGGAACTCCTGATAACCCCAGACCAACTTATATCAGTTCACTCTTACCAGAGGAAATGAAAGAGCAAATAATCGCCCTGATGCATGAGTTCGTCGACTGCTTCACATGGACATACATGGAAATGCCTAGCCTCTTCCCTGAAGTGGCCATGCATAAGCTGGCTATGTCCTCTGATGCCAAGCCAGTCAAATAAGCTCCTCGAAGAATGAGAAGGGATCTAGAAGAAAAGGTCATCGAGAAAACCAAGAAACTTATCGATGCCAGTTTCATCAGAGAAGAGAAATATATGGACTGGATCGCGTGCATTGTCCCAGTAAAGAAGAAGAATGAGCAGATCCATGTTTTTGTCGATTTCAGATACCTTAACAAGACATGCCCTGAAGAAGATATCCCGCTTCCGGTCATGAAAATGATGGTCGATGAACCTCAAATTACGAGCTGTTCACTTTCATGGATGGTTCTTCTAGATACAATCAGATAAAAATATCACCTGAGGATGAGAAGCACACAACATTTCAATCCCGATCGGCATATACAGTTGCAAGGTGATGCCATTTGGACTGAAGAAAGCAGGTGTTTACCCCAATCAGAGCAAAGCTCTGTTCAAATTCTAAGGCGGGAAACGAAGCAACGCTTCTGTTTCCCCCCAATCAGAGCAAAGCTCTGTCTTGAAATTAAAGTTAAAATTAAAGTTAAAATAATTGAAGCAACGCTTCAGCTGATCTGCACTCTGCACTGCGCGACACGTGTCAGCGCAGTTGCGCTGCGCTCTGCGCTGCGCGACACGTGTCAGCGCAGTTGCGCTGCGCGACACGTGTCAAGCGCAAGTGCGCTTGCGCCAGCTGTGCCAGCATTTAAACAGAAAAATTCTGGAGAGATCTTTTTAAATCTTATTAAAACAAGAAGATTTCCTTTTGTAAAACAGAAGCCCTTGGATCAAAGATCCAACGGTGGGGGAAATTCCCTAAATCACTCCGAGAAAGATCTCTTTAACTGATTTAACAAATCAATTGGCACTATATAAAGGCCCCTAGACTCCAAGTCTAAAACACATCGACACACAGAGAGAAAGATAGAGAATTCCTCTAAAAATTTTGAGAAGAACTCAGATAGAGAAAAGGTAAACCTTTGAAAAAAGAAGAGTTTCTTCTAAAAAGATCAATGATCTAAGAACAAGATCAAGATCTTGGATAAATAATAATAATAATAATAATAAGGAAGAAGAAGTAATTTACTTCTGTATAAAGGCATTGCCTTTTGATGAACCACTGGTTCTTGAAAACAAGAAAAACTTGTTTTCTTTGAACTAAATTTGATCAAAATATTAAACAGTGCCCTGCACTTGTAAAATTTGCACTGTTGCGTTCTTGGGTTGGCGCAAGCCACCAGAGAGCGCCACGTGTCAGCCCCAGAACAAACTGCGCTTTGCGCTTTACAAAATGAGCATTGCACTCTTGGATTGGCGCAACTCACCAGAGCGCGCCACGTGTCAGCAGCGCAATGGCGCAGCGCAGTAGCGTAGCGCAATGGCGCAGCGCACTGCGCTTGCACTCACCAGAGCGTGACACGTGTCACCATCACATGAGTTTGTGCCTTACGCTCCTCAATTGGCGCAAAGCGCCTGACGGGCCACGTGGCGCACTGTTAGAATATTAAATGCAGCGCATTATTAAAGGGAAGAGCCCAATTAAGAGGTCCAATGGACCAAAACAAATGCTCTGCATTATAAAAAAAGGGCAGAGCCCAAACAGAGGTCTGTTAGACCAAAACAAATGCTGTGCATTTAATTAAAAGCCCAATGCTATGCATTAATAAAGGGCAGAGCCCAAGCAAAGGCCTAATAGGCCAATGATAAATAAAATGTTGAACATTTTCAACTGGACTTAACCCAATCATGGCCATAAGTCTTCAAATTAACATTGACTGAGCATGACTGCTCTCTCAAATCAATTTACACCCGGTTCAAGGGAACATGTCCGAACTCCTCTGATATTTGTCGTTGTAATCCTTCAACGTCGTCAGAGAGGTGACGGGTCCCGACAACCACACATCAATACGGACTGTGGGGTCCTTAAACTCATGGACTAATGCATCCTTAAACTAATATCCCTCCCCAAAATGGGAATCATGGACCACCATGTCCCTAAACTGGTAATACGGACTGTGGGGTCCTTAAACTCATGGACTTATGCATCCTTAAACCAATATTCATCCCCAAAATGGGAATGTTGGACCATCATATCCCTAAACTGGTAATACGGACTGTGGGGTCCTTAAACTCATGGATTTATGCGTCCATAAACCAATATTCGTCCCCAAAATGGGAATGCTGGACCACTATGTCCTTAAACTGGTAATACGGACTGTGGGGTCCTTAAACTCATGGACTTATGCGTCCTTAAACCGACAATACGGACTGTGGGGTCCTTAAACTCATGGACTTATGCGTCCTTAAACCGACAATACGGACTGTAGGGTCCCTAAACCTATGAACTTATGCATCCTTAAACCGACAATACGGACCGTGGGGTCCCTAAACCCATGGACTTATGCGTCCTTAAACCGACAATACGGACTGTGGGGCCCCTAAACCCATGGACTTATGCGTCCTTAAACCAACATTCGTCCCCAAAACGGGAATGTTGGACCACCATGTTCCTAAACTGGAGATGGACCGCCATGTCCCTAAACTGGCAATGGACCACTATATCCCTAAACTGGAACAATAGAGCCCAAACGCTCTTTTGTCGGATCTAAACGATCCCGTTAAGTCGATCTTAGTCTCAAATTAGACTAACATATCCTTAATAAACGTTTAAGTTGATCTTAGCCTCAAATACGGCTAATGTATCCTTAAACCAAAACCCCAAACCCAAATCTAAGAAAATATGGATTTAGACTAATCCACGTCCTACGGGCGACGACACAAATTAGTCTCCATATACAATCCATGGGCAACCACAAACAAAACAAACACCCACGACACGAAGTGACCATCTGGAGAAGGAGAAAGTTGTTACCACGATGCGGTAGCGTAATTAACTGCAGGGGCTTGCGCCTGCAGGGAAGAGCGTCCCCACAATCAAAAACCCCTCGAACGAGGGGGAATCTGATGAAGTCTGCTACATCGGCCGCATCCGTTTAAACCTCCGATACACGGTGCCATAAATTAACTTGGCATCTTCGGAGAGGTGGACAGATATCACCAATTAGCATCTGCCCCGAATTTCAGGCAAGACGCCCATCGCGTCTCCGCCGCGCCTTTCGGAGGGGAACAGATTCTGGCACGCCCGGTGGGACCTTTTCCTCTTTCCACTCCACACTTCGTGTGTCGTGTTTTTCCCGTGATCAAATAATCGCGGTGTGTATGTTTTTGGTTGCCCTTAGGGGAGTGGATATTGAAGCCGGCATTTCGTCTCTATGAAGAATGGCATTTGCTCCCACCCTAGCAACTCAGGCTCTGTCATATCCGGCGGAGTCAAGTATGGGTCACTTGCAGCCTCAAATCTCTGCAATCCGGCTCTTCAAGAAAATCAACGGGCTTCTTTTTGGGTCGATGCTCCCACCTCCCACCCTCGGTGCCTCAACGCCGATGGAGGAAGCCCAGAGGATGTTTGTCGTCCACAGGCAGGCTCCCCAAGCAGCAGCCTTGCCGACGGAATCGGTCCTCAAACAACTGGCACATGCCAAAGACCAAGGTCGACGCAGGGGGCAGAATATTCGAGCTCTTCAAGAAATCAATGGCTTCAAACTACACTAACTGCAACAACAACTCTCGCTCTGTCCCATTTGGAAGAGTAACCTACGGGCCCCAAGCGGCCTCCCTTTTCACTATGCCAGTGGAGCAGGTAACTCAAGCCACCACTGGGCTATTCTTCGGGACCATGCTCTCGCCAACGAGCTTCAGCGCTCCTATACCATCGCAAGAAGCTCCCAAGAAATCGTTTTTCAGCGCTCCTGTGCTTATTTACGCCTTACTTTGCATTATACTATATATAAGCACACACAAAAAAAATTGTGATAATAAAAGAGTAGAAAATGAAAAATTATATTTAAAAGATAGGAATAGTTTAAGAAAAACAAGGAAGTTAGAAGTTTTCGTAAATGAAACTAGTAATAAGTAGTTATGAGCTGTTGTCCCAAGGGTTAGTAAGATGAAGGAAATTACTAATCTGAGGATAAAAATAAGCCTGAAAAATAGTTCCTATTCTGGAAGCCAAACATTTGAACATTGATACCCTACTATACGTACTTACACACATCTTGAAACTCGGGATAGTAGAGAATACCTTGAAATGCTCTTGTCTAAAAGCCAAAGTATGAAGAAAATAAAAGTGGAGAATAAAAGATAAAATGGTGAAAAGAAAAATGAACACCGGTTTTGTTATCACCGAGGCAGCAATAAAAAAATATAGCGAGGGTGCTTTATCACCTAGTGCTTTAGACCAACTGGTTTGGGAGCCACTGCTAAGCCTTAGGTGTTGCAAGATGAGGAAAAACACCTAATTAGCAAGCACATGAGTAATCGGTCGGTTAGTACCTCAAGAAGTATTAACAGTCGCATGAAGAATGTGTGAGCAAATTCCATCTAAATATCTATTAAAAAGTACTAAGGTAGATGGACAAGAGTATGATTGCTTGAATTTAATTCTCTGAGTGTAGGGATGTCCAGTTCACACACGTAGGGGTATATGATCAATGTTTGGAAGAAAGGTAGGAATGAAAACTAAAGGCGATGTTTTATTGAGGGATAATGTGATTTCTAACATTTTTTCATGACCATTAAGATAGGGCTCATAGCAACTGAAAAGCCAGTATAATTGAAAACTCTTATTTTCAAGTTCTTTCTTTTATAGTTCTTATCTTTATATAACTTTCACCATCTCTCTTTTATTATAGAATTTTGTGGGTGTAATCCGCTGAAAACCCTCAGGAAACAACACTCCTCCTACTAGGGATATGCCACTAGGTGCCGAGTAAGGAAGGCTGGGGGCAACTCTCCTTCTGCACTGACCCCGCCGACTCCAACAGCGGAAATTGATGCTGCTGTTCCAACTGGGAACAGCTTTGAACCACTTAGGAAGGTCCACAAGAACTCTCCGACCGCTGTGCTGAAAAGATCTCCTCTTATGGAGAGCGCTACAAAGGTGAAGCTGGAACATCCCCCTCAACGGCTGTCCTCTAAAATCTACAAGGTCTGGCATCAAGTCCAAGACCCGGTAATTGATCAAGATTATCCCCGCCGACAGAAAAAGGTGAAAGTTCAGCGGGAAGAGGACCGTCCTATCAAGCCACAAAAGGCGATAGCTACTTGGGTGCCCACTGCAAGGGAACCCCTTTCGTCTGGGATCGCAAATGCCAAAGCGCGTTAGAAGAAATCAAGCAATACTGGCAGAATCCGCCAGTACTGGCCGCTCCGGTCAAGGGAAAGCCTCTCATTCTTTACACAACCGCCCTCGAAGGTTTCTTAGGCGCATTATGGGCACAAGAGAATGACCAAGGGAAAGAACGAGCCCTCTACTATTTGAGCCGAGTTCTACTGGGGGCAGAAAGCAACTACTCCCCCATCGAAAAATACTGCCTGGCGTTGATCTTCGCAATAACGAAACTCCGGCATTATGCGTTGGCGCATGAAGTCCGTCTCATATCGAAGGTGAACCCCCTTAAATATTTAATGTCGATGGCCATATTAATAGGGAGACTCGCTAAATGGGCCTTGCTCCTAATGGAGTTTTCGATAACCTATCAGCCTCTTAAGGCGGTGAAAGGACAGGCCATCGCCGATTTCCTCGCTGAGCATCCGATACCGGCCGATTCTGTAGGGTTGCTAGGCACGCGCACAAGGGTCTACGAGGCATCAACCATGCCCGATTAAAAATTTAGCCGTGCCGAACAACCCGAATACGGAACTTTAAACTAGAGATTAGGCGAAAACAAGCATGCTAAACACTTTAACACTAAGTGAGAGGGATTACAACCTTTTTAGATCCGGTCCTTCACTTCATATGCTCTGTGTTGTGGTCCCTTCGCTGCGATCATCGGGATCCGGACTCTCGAGAGATTCCACGAAGAGAAAGACGCAACCTTTGCTTCCGATCTTCGATACTAAGATGATCTACCTTGAAGTTTCTTTTGTTAGTTGTATGTATGCCCTAGAGGCCAGTATTGTACAGATGATGTATATTATATTGGATGCTTGGACATATATAGAGATGACTTTCTTACTCGATATGATAGTATGCTATCTGGTTGCTCTTTATCTTAACATGTACACTAGTCTCTTTAAACTGTCTTATAGTTACATGTTGGTAAAGCCCTTAGGATGTGTGATTGAAATATTTTCTGACGTGTATATGTAAAAAGTAACGACAATCAAAAAATTATATTGACCGCAATCAAACCACGGTGTCGGATATAGTTAATGAATGAGTGCGGATCGTCCACAGGGATTGAGCAATTCAATTGTATTATGATACTTTTGAAATGAAATGTTAAGAAACAATAAACGAAAACATGATTCAAGAATTATTTGTATTCGAGTGTCACTATTCTTTACTCAAGAATCAAGAAACTATAAACAATCAAGAATCGGTTGTTTTGATAGTATTTCCAATCAACAATCAAGAATATAAGAGAGGCTCGTAGGAGTCGATCGGATCTTTAGACGTGATGTAATCTAAAGGGTTTCGTGTTCTTGTCCTTCGAAGAATTGATACTAGATCAATGGTGATCGACGAGAGTTAGGGTTTTCTTGATGAAATTAGGGTTTCATCTCTTAACCCTTGTTCTTTCGAGGATACCATTTATATTCTAGCCTCTAGCAATTCCAAGAAACGATCGGAACTCCCCAATCTCGAGCGATGTCGATCAAGAAAGCATCGCAACGAATTGGGTCGTCGATTCTTGAACTTGCTAGGGTTTACAAACTCATGGGATTCAAGAATCGATTACAAATTTGTTACATCATCATACTAAAGATCGTTTCGACTCCCCGACGAGCGGAGTTTTATTCACACATCACCACAAAGACAATATTCAAGAATAGTAATGATAACATGATGCGGAATTTAAAGAAAACAAGATAAAAGAATATCACCTTTTATTTAATCAACAATTTCAATACATTCTTTCAAGAATCTACAAGAAGAAGAAATCGATCGTTGACTCGGCTTCGCTCGTCTCCGTGGATCGTGGATCTACTTTGATCTCTTGCCCGATTGAAGATCGGCTCGGCTCATAAAAGGGTTGAAGGCATCTTGCTTGGCTTGCACTCAAGATCTTGAATTGTGGTTGGAATTAGGGTTAGGGTTTCCTACAAGCTCTCTCACTAAACTTGAGGAAGAGGGGATGAAGAAAGAGATTGATTTTCTAAACTTCAATCAAGGTTGAATAATTCTCAAATGATGAGCCTAGGGTCTTATTTATAGAGCTCCCAAACCCTAGGTTAGATTTGAATTAGAACTTTCCCTCCCAAAGTTTGTTGAAGGGTTTCTAGAAGGAGTTTGTTAGGAGTTAGCTTAGGGTTTAAGCTAGGGTTTAGGGAAAGTTCTAGAAAGATTAGGCTAGTTTGGGTGTTTGCTGATCTGGAGGAAGTATCTGGGATCTTCTGGAAGTTTGTGTGCATTTCTGAGCAGTGGGAATTGGCAGAAGCATACTGGGCTAAAAATTAGCTGATGACGTCACCTCTTAGCCGCGCTTCCGCCGCACTAGGTACCTTTAGGCCGCGCTTCCGCCGCGCATTGTTGGCCTCGGGATCTGTGTCTTCTGCAGTGGTCTTGTACTGCTGTTTTTAGCTTCCTTTGATGTTTAGATTTGTACTTCCTCTTCTGTGTTGATACCAGATTTGAGTTAAGTGAATTTACGAGCAATTGTAATGGTCGAGCACTGTAATGATCGAGCAAGCATCTCTTTTCCTGCATAGACTTCGAAACAGGGGTTGCAAGATATGGAAAATATGCTATGTAATGTAATGCAGTCAATTTCCCTAGAAATGCCGGTTTTAAGGTCGAATACATGTAATCTGATATTTTGCGACCGATTTGCTAATATGTGAATTATGAATACCGTACACTTCTATATGGATGCAAATGATAAGGAAATTGCCGGTTAAAATATGCAATATTTTCGACTGATCAATGTGTACTTGACTACCTGGACTATGATGCAGATCATACTAGTGGGGACATGGTAGTCCATAAGTACATCCTTCATGGTCCCTAGTCGTGGGTGTATCGAGACGGGGCATCGATATACCAGTGTAGACTAGCGTATACGCTTCTCGACCCATGAGATGGGCGATGGATGATCCCATATCCATTGGTGTTTGACATCAGAGATGGTGTACGGGTGCTCAGTGGAGACTGGGTACACTGGACGGACTCGCCGAGAACTCCCAGATGGTATTATACCTCACGTCAGATGGCAGTTCTCAAGTGACACTTGTACAGGTTAGTCTGTAGACCCGAGATCGTCATAGAGTCTTGTGTGATTCCCACTGTGCTTTGATTTCCACCTTACCACGTCCATGAGGGCGTGCAAAACGGTGGTCTTTGGGTACAGTCCCGAGTCACATGGAGGCAATGAGCAATAGGAGGGGTTTCGTCTCTCCCGGTATTGGGGGTTGATTTTGCGCTGTGCTCGATTGGCCGTAACAGGGAAGTCCCTGGCCAGGGCTGATCAGAGATTTGCTGGTAAGTGTTACCAGTAGTTTCTCGACCCGTTATGAGCCTCACATCGGCACGACTTATCGGTTATTAAGGTCTGACGTTTACCACCCCTAGACTTGATATGCGACGTATCAGACGAACAGACCGGACTGTACGGTAAGTGTTACTGGTTGGATTCACAGGAGTATGAGCGGGCTAGCTCGTCGATCTTCTGATCGCTCAATACCCGGATGGCCATTACGTTTGGCAGACCGCTTGCGGCTTGTGGGTGCTTGATATGATCATCATCTCCTACCGGCGTATTGACGAGTCTTTAGAGTCCTACACAGAGGTTTCCTGGCTCAAGCAAAACGAAATAGGAGCGCATATGAGATATGTGCGGGAGCGAGAATAATGCGTGTATGTGATACCGCATTTCATTCTCGCGATAAATGTTTCGATTGGTTATATTCGATATGACCTAGTTATCGAATCATTGATTCGATAAATCGATACATTGAATACTAGTCGGTTATGTGCGACATGACCGGATCATTGAATCAAATGTTGATTTAATGATTTAATGTATAATTATATATTTGATATATTACTTTGCATTAACTAGTATTGGTTCACTTTATACGGATTTTCTCACTTGATATGCAAGTTGTATATGTGATATACTTTTGTGCACATATATGTATCATGTTTGATGATACTTGCTCACATGGTTAAGTGTAAAAAATTAAACCATGGTTAAGAAGATAATTAGGGTTTTGATTTATTCTCTCATTTATTTATCCATTCTTTATTTATTTAAATGGATAAATGAAAATAAAATGGTTTGTTTTTGTCATGAAGCTTGTTGAAGCTTCATGAAGTTTTGACTAAACAAACCATTTTGTCTTCTAGCTTAACCCTAACTCTTCTCATTAACCATGGTCTTTTCTCTACACTTAACCTTGGTTAAGATATGATAAGTATTGATTTATTTTTCTATTTTAAACAACACTTATCATATTCTAGCTTTATCTTCTCCTTCTTCTTCAAGAGAGAAAACTAGATGCCATCAATGGCAACTTGAGCAAAAGTGAGTGAAATCCAATTCTAAAGTGAACCCATCTCCTATTTCTTCACCCTCTACCTCTTGCCAAGTTGTTTTGGGTGTTTTCTTCACAAGTTTCACAACTTTGTGAAGTCGGAGCTTGAGCTTGTGCAACCTCGACGTAGATCGTCTTTGACACGAAGCCGACGACCTATTCCGCTCGTTTTCCTGATGAAGCCGACGAATGAGTCTAGGATTCGAAAAGGACAACGAGAGGATGACTACGTGGAGCTAAGGAAGTGGATATCCGGATCTACAAAGGTTGTAGCATCTAACATTTAGTTAAGTAGTTAACTAGTTTACCGTTTCGCCTAGAAATCTAGCCGACGATCCGTATTAGGGTTTCTCGGCACCCATAATTTTTGAAATTGGCATGATTGATGCCTTGTGAGACTTCATTAGAGTGCCTAGGAACCCTACAGTGGTATCAGAGCCTAGCTAGAGCCTTAGGCGAAGTGTAGACGCAATTTGAAACCCGAACGAACCCGAAACCCTAAACCAAACATGCTCTCTGGACTTTTTCCAAAATCTGGAGTTTTTCGATATTAAAAATATGCAGAAAAATCAGCAGGAAATTCTAAGGTTTACTGTGAAATTCGTGAGCGTAATTCCACTAAGCCGGCGCGGATCCGCGGCATGAGCATGGCTCATGCGGCTGATCCGCGGTCGTACGGCCTCAATATTTAAAGAATTTTACACAGTAATTCTTAGTTTCCAGTGGTGATTTTTCTGGGTATTTTTAATAATTATTCAAGAGTTGAATTTTCTGGGGTTGCTTTGGGGATTCGGTGTTTCGATCGGGGTATCAAATTTCGTCTTTGTGTATTTCCGGATAATTTATTGAATATGTTAAAAAGTTCGACCGGATATAAATACTCAATTTTTCCCCTGTCGGGAAATTTCCAAGTGTTGGATTTTTCCGTAGTTTAACGACGTTCTAAGTAGTGCAAGTAACGCGATGGACCCTCTAGAAGACAACAAACCTTAACTCGATTATGTGACCGTCTTGAACTGCCTTTTGAACCTTCGGGTTTGGGGGAGTACGGCGTGCCACATGTGAGGCGTTGGCTTGACCCTTCTACGGCTGGACCGTTGGTACTGAGGCACGAACTGAATGTTGTTAGACTTATTTCATGTGTTGAGCTGTATCGGGAAAACTTGGGTATTCGACTGTTCGATCGAAAAATTTAACATTTTCTGTTTATCTGGAATGTGATACAATAATTGGAATTCACAAACAGTTATGAGATAACTGAATGAATGTTATAAATCTAACAGTTTAGTTTCACTTGATATTGAAAAGAGTTTTCGATAATGAGACTAAAATGCGGGGTTTATAACTGTTAGGCATGTGATGTCTAAGTATTTCATTTGATTAGGCATGCGATGTCTAATGAGGTTGCGGATTCCAACTGTTGTAGTTTTACACTTTCTTTTCTGTGACCGTAAGTGTAATATGTGATATCGCCGGTTTCGTTGCTATATGTCAACGACAATTGGGATGGACATATTTACTTACGTTGATGACATGTGATGTTATGTGTTGCTGGATATGTTATATTGGATTGTCGTGTTCGAATAGCCGGGGGTTTTTATGTGAGATGAGTGTTTTCCATTTTCATTCATGTAAAAACTTGTATGTAATATTCTTTTATTTGGGGCACTTCCAGGTAGCGGAAGTTGTCACCTTTTGTATATTATTTACTTTTCCGCATTAGGATAGACCCAAGGAGGGGAGCACAAGTAACCGGGTTCTGGGGTCCAGTGGGAGACCAACTCGAGGAGTCGAGTCCGGGTATCCTAACCCTAGAATTGGCAGGGTTGCTTGCCGCTCTCGTAGGGGTCTAGGGGTGTGGGATTGGCTATTCATCACGACCGTGGAATCCGTGTTTTATACTGGCTCGTATTGAAAACACGGACGTCCTAGTATATCCAATGTTTCATATGTTTCTTCTGCTGCGATATCTGTGATGTGATCATGTGATGTTCTGTGATGGATATAGTATATAGTATATATGATATATTATATAGACGTTACTTATGTTTTACACCCGCGCTAGCCCTGCCCTGCTCTGTCGTTAGTTACCTAACCTAACGGTGCACGAGGGGACATCGAGACGAATGCGGATGGCATAAGTGTACGTCATATCTATCTGTGATGTTTAGGTATTTAAATGATGGGACTTCATTAATGTGATTAATGAAAGATAAGAAACCTAAGATGTTGTGGAATCGAATTTCAAAATAAAAACAGGTAGCTACAGTTTTTGCTTTGCACAGCGATATATATGATATATTCTGCACCTCATTCGACGAGGAAAGGACCGAGATCCCTTCACCGGGAGTGACTCCTTTAGCAATAACTGGCAGATGCTACACACTCGGTTTGCTTTTGACTGCTTTTGGGTTTTTGCTTTGCACAGCGATATATATGATATATCCAGCACCTCATTCAACGAGGAAAGGACCGAGATCCCTTCACCGGGAGTGACTCCTTTAGCAAAACTAGAAAAGCCTCAAAATCACTCCATTTCAAAACTTCATTTGATTCTACAACGATATCAAGTTCATTACGCTCATGGTTTTTTCTGAAAGAACCCGCGTAGCCCTCCGTCATTTCAGATAGATATTATTTAGTATTCGTGCTATGTTTGTTGACTTAGTCAAGGCATAGTGTATGGTAGCTAAATTATGTTTATCTGTAACAACATGAGATGTGATTGGATTAGAGCATTCGCACGGCCTTGTTGACTCAGTCAAGGGTCGTACGGGTGGGTTTAATTCAATCGGGAAATGTACGGGTTGAACTTGACTTGCGATTTATGGTTTGTTGACTTAGTCAAGGTCATAGATCGCTAGGGGCAAAAGCATTATCGGGAATTTCAAGTGTTGAAATTTGCAATGAGATTGCATACCTTCTATGAGATAGTTGGATCCCGATACCCACTGCGAGTAAGAGTTACTCCTGGGAGAGTTTTACACATTACAATTAGCCGATCAAGTAGGTGTCTAGAAAGGTGTTAACGAGGTTACGCCTCTGGGAAAACGAGGTTTACATTAATTAGGTTCGTGCGAAAGCACGGGGGACCTCCCTCAAAGTACCGATACTGGCCTGGCTGAAAGATTGGCGAACTTGTAGTGTGTAATTAATCCCGGCTAGTCTTTCCTTTTAGGGTTTGAAGGAAGATTTGATAAAAACAGTGGGAGCCATCCTGATTAGATAAGATAATAACCAATCTGATCTTGCACGAGCATACGCTAAAGTGTTTTCTTCCCTCTCTCTCCAGGTAGCGACCATTTCATGCCCTAATAAAGATAATAATATGGATGTATTGACCGAACCCGCATGTTATACTGTGCAGGGGAAAGTTGGACCCGTTCTATCTTATAAATGTTATAAGACTGAACAGGAAACAGGAGAATATCTAGATTCTCAAGCCGCCCAAACGGAGAACGTGCATGTTGATGCACCTTCTTCGGGTGTGTTTGTTATTGAAAACTGTTTCTCAGTTCACCCTACGTCCTGGGTATTAGATACCAGATCAGGATCCCACATATGTAAGCAGTTACATAGGCTACGGAAAGGTAGAGAACTGGGAAAAGGTGATCATTCCGTTCAAGTAGGGAATGGAGCAAATGTTGCAGCCAAAGCAGTTGGCATATATCACCTGGTATTACCAAATGGTAATACACTAGTCCTGAATGAGTGCTATTATATACCGAACATGATGTGCAACATTATATCAGTTTCTTTATTAAGTAAAGAAGGATATAATTTTGTAGTAAAGGATAATGTTATGAACATATTCCTGGATCAAAGGTTGATTGCATCAGGCTCGCTACATAATGGCATATTCATTCTCAATCAAAATACAGTCTTCAATATACAAAACACACACAAAAGGAAAAGCTCAGAAATGAACGAATCCTTCTTGTGGCACTGTAGACTTGGCCATATCAATGAGACACGACTAGCTAAGTTGCATAAGAATGGATATTTGAATTCATTCGAATTATCATCTTATGACACTTGTCATTCATGTCTCAAAGGAAAAATGACCAAAACTCCGTTTACGGGACACGGAGAAAGAGTTACTGAACTCTTGGGACTGGTGCATAGTGATGTATGCGGTCCAATGTCTACACACGACAGAAATGGTTCTTCCTACTTCATTACATTCACTGACGATCTCTCTAGATACGGGCATGTGTTTCTGTTGAAACACAAGTCTGAAGCTTTTGAGAAATTCAAAGAATATAAGCACGAGGTAGAGAACCAAACGGGCAAAAGTATTAAGGTTCTTCGATCTGATCGAGGAGGTGAATACTTAAGCAGTGAATTCCTGGATTATCTAAAAGAGAATGGGATTCTCTCTCAGCTTACTCCTCCTTATACACCACAGCACAACGGTGTATCGGAACGAAGGAATCGCACCCTATTAGATATGGTGCGTTCAATGATGAGTAATGCTGAGTTACCTATTTCCTTTTGGGGGTATGCGCTTGAGACAGCCATATACCTATTGAATCTGGTTCCGTCTAAATCTGTACCTACCACACCATATGAGATATGGAGTGGGAAGAGACCATATTTTAAACGTATTAAGATATAGGGTTGTCCGGCCTATGTTAAAAAGCAAAATCCGGACAAACTCGAGGCACGGTAAGTCCTTTGCAATTTGTGGGATATCCTAAAAATTCACAAGGATATTTTTTCTACCAAGCTGAGGAACAAAGAGTGTTTGTTGCTCAACATGCCACCTTTTTGGAAAGGGAATTTCTTGCAAAAGAAATTAATGGCAAAGAGGTAGAGCTGGAAGAGGTTCCAGCACCACAAACTGCAACTAACGATTTAGTAGAACCAGAGGATTCAGTGGTGTCCGACGTACCCCAGCCTCTCCGCCGATCTAGTAGGGTTTCTCGTCCACCTGAGAGATACTATGGTTTTCTCATTGATGGTGGCAGTGAGGATTGCATCATGGAGGATGATGACCCAACTAGTTTCGAGCAGGCCATCACGAGTGGGGACTCAGTGAAATGGCTGGATGCTATACGGTCCGAGATGGAATCCATGTACACCAACAAAGTATGGACTTTGGAAGTTTCTCCTGAAGGGGTAAAACCCATTGGGAGCAAGTGGATCTTCAAGAAGAAACTTGGTGTAGATGGGAAAGTGGAGACTTTCAAAGCTAGACTTGTAGCAAAGGGTTTTCGTCAAAGACCAGGTGTGGACTATGACGAGACCTTTTCTCCAGTGGCTATGCTTAAATCCATCCGGATCATGCTTGCCATCGCTGCATATCATGACTACGAAATCTGGCAAATGGATGTTAAGACCGCCTTTCTAAATGGTGATTTAGAAGAGTGCGTGTACATGACTCAGCCAGAGGGCTTCGTAGACAGTGGGAGCAGCGGGAAGGTGTGCAAGCTGCTTAAATCCATTTATGGATTAAAGCAAGCATCGCGGAGTCTTTAGAGTCCTACACAGAGGTTTCCTGGCTCAAGCGAAACGAAATAGGAGCGCATATGAGATATGTGCGGGAGAGAGAATAATGCGTGTATGTGATACCGCATTTCATTCTCGCGATAAATGTTTCGATTGGTTATATTCGATATGACCTAGTTATCGAATCATTGATTCGATAAATCGATACATTGAATACTAGTCGGTTATGTGCGACATGACCGGATCATTGAATCAAATGTTGATTTAATGATTTAATGTATAATTATATATTTGATATATTACTTTGCATTAACTAGTATTGGTTCACTTTATACGGATTTTCTCACTTGATATGCAAGTTGTATATGTGATATACTTTTGTGCACATATATGTATCATGTTTGATGATACTTGCTCACATGGTTAAGTGTAAAGAATTAAACCATGGTTAAGAAGATAATTAGGGTTTTGATTTATTCTCTCATTTATTTATCCATTCTTTATTTATTTAAATGGATAAATGAAAATAAAATGGTTTGTTTTTGTCATGAAGCTTGTTGAAGCTTCATGAAGCTTTGACTAAACCAACCATTTTGTCTTCTAGCTTAACCCTAACTCTTCTCATTAACCATGGTCTTTTCTCTACACTTAACCTTGGTTAAGATATGATAAGTATTGATTTATTTTTCTATTTTAAACAACACTTATCATATTCTAGCTTTATCTTCTCCTTCTTCTTCAAGAGAGAAAACTAGATACCATCAATGGCAACTTGAGCAAAAGTGAGTGAAATCCAATTCTAAAGTGAACCCATCTCCTATTTCTTCACCCTCTACCTCTTGCCAAGTTGTTTTGGGTGTTTTCTTCACAAGTTTCACAACTTTGTGAAGTCGGAGCTTGAGCTTGTGCAATCTCGACGTAGATCGTCTTTGACACGAAGCCGACGACCTATTCCGCTCGTTTTCCTGATGAAGCCGACGAATAAGTCTAGGATTCGAAAAGGACAGCGAGAGGATGACTACGTGGAGCTAAGGAAGTGGATATCCGGATCTACAAAGGTTGTAGCATCTAACTTTTAGTTAAGTAGTTAATTAGTTTACCGTTTCGCCTAGAAATCTAGCCGACGATCCGTATTAGGGTTTCTCGGCACCCATAATTTTTGAAATTGGCATGATTGATGCCTTGTGAGACTTCATTAGAGTGCCTAGGAACCCTACATCTTTAACACAAGCTAACACTCATGAAATGATGTGAACACCCTCATCTAAATGGCAAGGGAAGATGAGGATGATGAAGTAGCATTTTTGCTCTCTTTATTTATCTTTTTCTCATATTTATTCATCACCTTTTTAAAAAACTAGTAAGCTTTTCATGAAAGAATGAAGGAGGAAGAAGATGAACCATGTTGGAATCCTTTTGTGATGAATAGGAAAAGAATAATATGATAGAATTATGCAACCATGGTCAAGTGAACCTTTGTAGAGAATTAACTAGGGTTAGGGTTTGGGTTGGGTTAAAGCATGACTCACTTGAAAATATCTTTATCATGACAAAACAAAAACCTTCTAGAATCATCTAGAAACCATTAACCCAAATCAAACCCTAATCTTGTTTAATCTCTACTAAACATGTTGCATTATTTATCATATCATGTTACAATATTATATATCACATATATAATATTTATTGTAACCATATAAAATAATGCAATTAACATATATCGCATATATATCAATGTATTACCCGAGTGAGAAAAAGAATCTTTTAGTGAGCTAATATTAGTTAATGTAATTTAATATATCATATATATTATTATACATTAAATTATCGAATCAACACTTGATCCGACAATCCGGCTATATCGCATATAACCGACTAATATTTATCCGTACCGATTCATCGAATCAACACTTGATCCGATGACCCGGCTGATATCAAATATCGCGAGAATAGAATACGGTATCTCATATCGCATTATCCTCGGTCCCGCACATATTACATATGTGCCCCTACTCCGTTTTGCCTGAGCCGAGAAACCTCTGTGTAGGACTCTAAAGAATCGTCAATACGCCGGCAGTAGGTGATGATCATATCAAACACCCACAAGCTGCAAGCGGTCAGCTAAACGTAACAGCCACCCAGGTATTGAGCGCTCAGAAGATCAACAAGCAAGCCTGTAACTTCTCCTGTGAATCCAAACAGTAACACTCCCGTACAGTCCGGTCTCGTCGTCTGATATGTTGCATATCTCGCCTAGGGGTGGTAAACGTCAGACCCCAGTAGCTTGATAAGTCGTGTCGATATGAGGTCTATAACAGTTCGAGAAACTACTGATAACACTTACCAGTAAATCTCAGCAACCCTGGCCAGGGATTTCCGGTTATAGCCAATCGAACACAGCACAACATCAACTCCCTATACCGGGAGAGACGAATCCCCTCCTATCGCTCATTGCCTCCATGTGATTCGGGACTGTACCCAAAAGCCACCTTTTTGCATGCCCTCTTGGACGTGGTATGATGGAAATCAAAGCACAGTGGGAACCACACAAGACTCTATGACGATCTCGGGTCAACAGACTACTCTGTACCAGTGTCACCGGAGAACTGCCATCTGACGTGAGGTATAATACCATCTGGGAGTTCTCGGCGAGTCCGTCCAGTGTACCCAGTCTCCACTGAGCACCCGTACACCATCCTTGATGTCAAACACCGATGGATATGGGATCATCCATCGCCCATCATATAGGTCAAGATGCGTATACGCTAGTCTACTCTGGTGCGTCAATGCCCTGTCTCGATACACCCTCGACTAGGAACAGTTATAGGATGTACTCGTCGACTACCGTGGCCCCACTAGTATGATCTCATCATAGTCCCAGTAGTCGAGTACATATCCTAAGGGCTTTATCAACATGTAACATAGAGACAATCAGAGTACATGTTAAGATAAAGTACAACCAGATAGCATAAAATCATGTCGAGCAAGAAAGTCCTCCCTATATATGTCCTAGCATCCACTACAATATACATCGTATGTACAGTAATGGCCTCTAGGGCATACATATAACTAACAATCTCCCACTTGCACTAGGGCCATCTGTTATGGTATCGCATACCCAACAATTAGCTGCGGTTGAAGTATCTCATACTCAACCATCCCATAAAAGTCTCTACTGGGAAAAAAGGCCTTCGTGAGTGGATCCGCGCTGTTGTCCTCTGTGTCTACTCTCCTAACCTCGATCTCCCTGGAGATCAACCATCTCCATGATCGGGTGATACTGCCTAAGAATTATATCTGGATTTCTGATGGGACGGGGGTTCCTTGGCATAAGCCACAACTCCATTGTCACACAATGGTAGGAACGAAGTTCATCTCATGAACTTATATATATCCAGACTGTCTCTTTGGTAGCATCCTTGGTAACGATGTATCTTGCCTTTAATCATCTAGTAGGTCACGGTATCTAGCTTGGAACTCTTCCAACATACCGTCCCTCCACTGAGGGTATAGACAATGCCTGCGACTGACATTCAGTCGTCCTTATCAGCCTGGAACCTTTCCAGTGATTCTCCCCAGGATCGATTGATACCATCTCACTACAACTAGTGAGTGTCCTAACATCCAATTAGATCTATCTCATAGATCCAAAAACCCAGGATTTAGGAGGTATCACTTTGATCCTATATGGAGAATCCTTGTGATAAGCGGAGATTGAACGAGCGTAGCATAGGAAACTGCTTCCCTATCAAGAGTATGTCATCCACGTACTCTACGAGGATCACCACCATACTCTCTACTACCTTTTTGTATATACAAGGTTCATCTACCATTTTGATGAAGTCAAACTCTTTGACTACCACATCAAAACAAATGTTCCAACTCCGCGATGCCTGTTTTATCATATAAAACATCTTGCACACGTTTCCGCTGCTCCCACTGTCTACGAAGCCCTCTGGCTGTGTACTTATAGACGCTATCTTCTAAATCATCATTTAGAAAAGCAGTCATGACACCCAACCACCAGATATCGTAGTCATGGTATGTAGCCGTGGCAAGTAGGATCTGGATGGACTTAAGCATAGATCCTTAGAAAAGGTTTCAACATAATCCATACCTGGTCTATGATGCAAACCTTTAACAAGTCTAGCTTTAAAAGTCTCAACTTTTCCATGTACACCAAGTAATCTTCTCAAGATATACTTGCTCCTGATGGGGATTTAACCCTTCAGATAAAGCAACCAAAGTCCATACTTTGTTGGTGTATAAGGATTCCATCTCAGATCGATAAGCATCCAGCCATTCTTACATAGTCCCACTCCTGATGGCCAGCTCGAAACTAGTTGGGTCATCATCTCATGATGCAATCCTCGCGCCCACTGTCATAGAGAAACCGAAGTATCTCTCAGGTGGGTGAGGAACCCTATTAGATCGGCTGAGAGGCTGTGGTTCGTTGGTTACTATTGAATCCTTTGGTTCTACCAAATCATCAGCTGCAGTTTGTATAGCTGGAACCTTTCCAGTTCTACATAACAGATCTTGCCTCGAGCTTGTCCGGATTTTGCTTTCAGACATAGGCCGGACAACCCCAAATCTTAACAGGCTTAAGATACAGGCTCTTCCCTTTCCACATATGAAGTGGTAGGCAACTGATTTGATTTGAACCCTTATTCAATAGGTATGCAGCTTCTCAAGTGCATAACTCCCTAAAGGAAATAGGAAACTCAGTAGTACTCATCATAGAGCACACCATATCACATAGGGTGCTATGGCTCCACCCCGATACACCGACGTGCTGTAGTGTATACGGAGGAGTAATGCTGAGAGAGAATCTCATTCTCCTTTAGAATAGTCCAGGAATTCCGTGCTTAAGTATTCTCCTCCTTGATCACATCATAGGACATAATACTTATACCCGTATTTTGGTTCTCTACTTCTAACTTATATTCTGTGAATATCTCAAAAGGTTCGGACTTGTGTTTCAACAGGAACACATGTCTGAATCTTGAAAGATTATCAGAGAATATAATGAAGTACAAAGAACCAGTCTTGGCATGTATAGACAGGAGACTTTCATACATCAGCATGTATCAATCCCAAGAGTTCACTAACTCTTTCTCTGTTTTCAATAAACAGAGCTATGGTCATCTTATCTTTGTGACATGACTGGCAAGTTTCATAAGATGTAAATTCAAACTAATTTAAATATGCATCTAAATGTAACTTCAGCCAGTCGGGTCGCATTGATATGACCTAGTCTACAATGCCTCAAGAAGGATTTGTTCATTTCTGAACTCTTCCTCTTGTGTGTGTTCTGTATACTAAGAACTGTAGTTTGATTTAGAACGTCAATGATTTTAGATAACGTGCCTGAACCGATCAACTCTTGATATAGGAAATGTTCAAAACATTATCCAATAATACAAAATTATATCCTTTCTTTACTAATAAAGAGACTGATATGATTTTGTATATCAGGTTCGGTATCTAATAACATTTGTTCAGAATCAATGTATTCAGGTAATACAGGGTGATAGTGACCAACAGACTTGGCTGCAACACTTGCACCGTTTTCTGTCTCATGAAACTTATCACCCGTTCTCAGTTCTCTACCTATCTGTAGCCCATGTAACAGATTACATATGCGGGATCCTGATCCGGTATCACATACCCAGGGCGTAAAGGATACTGAGA
Source organism: Agapanthus africanus (assembly GCA_030015575.1). Classification (NCBI taxonomy): domain Eukaryota; kingdom Viridiplantae; phylum Streptophyta; class Magnoliopsida; order Asparagales; family Amaryllidaceae; genus Agapanthus; species Agapanthus africanus. The sequence continues at coordinate 451,234,799 of CM057346.1, read as the reverse complement.
AACAGTTCTGTGTAATGAACACACCCGAAGATGATGCATCAACATGCACTTTCTTCGTTTGGGCGGCACGGGAAATCTGGTATTCCCCAATTTCCTGCTCTGTCTTATAACAATTATAAGTTGGAGCGGGACCAACGTTCCCCAGCTCAGTATAACAAGCGGGTTCGGTCAATATATCCGTATTATTATCTTGATTAAGGCGTGATATGGTCGCTACCTGGAGAGAGAGAGAAGAAAACACTCAGCGTATGCTCTTGCAAGATTAGATTGGTTATCTAATATATCTAATCAGGATGTCTCCCACTGTTTTAATCAAATCTTCCTTCAAACCCTAAAAGGAAAGACTAGCCGGGATTAATTACACGCTACAAGTTCGCCAATCTTTCAGCCAGGCCGGTGTCGGTACTTTGAGGGAGGTCCCCCGTGCTTTCGCACGAACCTGATTAAAGTAAACCTCGTTTTCCCAGGGGCGTAACCCCGTTAACACCTTTCTAGACACCTACTTGATCAGCTAATTGTAATGTGTAAAACTCTCCCAGGTGTAACTTTTACTCGCAGCGGGTATCGGGATCCAACTATCTCATAGAAGGTATGCAATCTCATTGCAAATTTCAACACTTGAAATTCCCAATAATATTTTGCCCCTAACGTGCTATGACCTTGACGAAAGCCAACAAACCATAGCCCGCTAGTCAAGTTCAACCCGTACATTTCTTGATTGAATTAAACCCACCCACACGACCCTTGACGAAAGCCAACAAAGCCGCACGACTACCCTAATCCAATCGCATCGTATGCTAGCAGATAAGCAGCATATAGCTACCGCACACTGCACCTTGACGAAAGCCAACAAATGCAGCATGAATACTATACAACTTATCTGAAATGACGGAGGGCTACGACAGGTTTTTTCTGAAAACCTATTGCGTAATGAACTTGATATCATTGTAGGGTCGAATGAATTTTGAAATGGAGTGTCTTTGAGGCTTTTCTAGTTTTGCTAAAGGAGTCACTCCCGGTGAAGGGATCGTCGGTCCTTTCCTCGTCGAATGAGGTGCGGGATATATCATATATATCACTGTGCAAAGCAAAAACTATTAAAAGCAATCAAAAGACAAACCGAGTGTGTAGCATCTGCCAGTTATTGCTAAAGGAGTCACTCCCAGTGAAGGGATCTCGGTCCTTTCCTCATCGAATAAGGTGCAGGATATATCATATATACCGCTGTGCAAAGCAAGAACTGTAGCTACCTGTTTTATTTTGAAATTCGATTCTACAACATCTTAGGTTTCTTTTATTTCATTAATCTCATTAATGAAGTCCCATTTTATTATGCTTCACAAGCATCTCTTTTGAAATGAAATCTGCAATATAACATATATCTCATATATATAAAATATAAACATTCATCTCTGGCAGTAATATGATCTCATCACAGAACATTGCAGCAGAAGAACATATATGAAATATTAGATATACTAGGACGTCCGTATTTTCAATACGAGCCTGTATAAAACACGGATTCCACGGTCGCGATGAATAGCCAAACCCACATCCCTAGACCCCTACGAGAGCGGCAAGTAACACTGCCAATTCTAGGGTTAGGAGACCCGGTCTCGACTCCTCGAGATGGTCTCCCACTGGACCCTAGAACCCGGTTACTTGTGCTCCCCTCCTTGGGTCTACCTAATGCGGAAAAGTAAATAATATACAACGGTGACATCTTCCGCTACCTGGAAGTGCCCCAATAAAAGAATATTACATACAAATGAATTTTACATGAATGAAAAAGAAAAACTCTCATCTCACATAAAACCCCCGGCTATTCAAACGCGATGATCCAATACAACATATCACAGCAACACATAATATCTCATATCATCAACGTAAGCAAGTATGCGTATCCCGATTGTCGTTGATGTATAGCAACGAAGCCGGCGATACACCACATACTACGCTTACGGTCACAGAAAAGAAAGTGTAAAACTACAACAGTTGGAATCCGCAACCTCCTTAGACATCGCATGCCTAACCAAATGAATACCTTTAGACATCGCATGCCTAACAATTATAAACCCCGCATTTTAGTCTCATTATCGAAAACTCTTTTCAATATCAAGTCGGGCAATTCAACAAGATTCCCGACGTCCTGATCGAATGCTCGTCGCAAACTTTAGTAGACGGCCGCACCCCTGATACCGTCGACGAAGTGCACCAAGGCGGAACACCGCTACCGGGAGCACCCGAACGGATGCTTTCGGCGACGGGGTTCTCCTACAGTCACTTGGTCGGGGTTATGGAGTGAGGCTGTCTATTAAGTTTACCCGGCGAGTATCCGCGTACGCTACGTGATTGCGACGGACTTTTGATCGCATCAAAATTCCATGGCAACCAATCATCTGAGACTAAACTGCTATGTTTATAATATTCAAATTAGTTATCTCATAACTACCTGTGGATTCCAATTATTGTATCACATTCCAGATAAATAGAAAAAGTTAAACTTTCCGATCGAATCATCAAGCACCCAAGATTTCCCCAATATATCTCAACACTTGAAATCAGTTTAAAAAACATCCAACACACGCCACAGTACCAATGGTCCAGCCGTAGAAGGGTCAAGCCAACGCCTCACATGTGGCACGCCGTACTGCCCCAAACCCTAAGGTTCAAAAGGCAGTTCAAGACGGTCACATAATCGAGTTAAGGTTTGTTGTCTTCTAGAGGGTCCACCGTGTTACTTGCACGACTTAGAACGTTCTTAAACACGAGAAAAAAAATCCAACTTTTGAAAAATTTTCCGACAGGGGAAAAAGTGAGTTATTGATATCCGTTCGAACTTTTTAACAGTTTCTAAAAGTTATCCGGACAAAACACATAGACAAAATTAGACAATCCGATCGAATAATTGAATCCCCAAAACAACCCCAGAAAAACTCAACTGTTGAGTAAAAATAAAAATTTCCAGAAGACTCAGCACTTCAAGACAAGAATTACTGTGTAAGCCACGTGGTGCAACTCAGCCAAATGGCCGCGGAACCGCCGCTAATACCAGGGATAGGCCGCGGTTCCGCGCCTCACTTGTCGAGTTAAAACCACGTGCTTCACAGTATCTCATAGAATTCCCTGCTGAATTTTTTGGCAATTTTTAATTCGCAAAAATCCAAACTTTCAGAAAATTTCCAGAGAAGGGGTTTGTTCGGGTTTTCCGGGTTCGATCGGACTTCAAACTTCGTCTAGACTTCGCCTAAAGCTCTAGCTTGTCTCTGATACCACTGTAGGGTTGCTAGGCACGCGCACAAGGGTCTACGAGGCATCAACCATGCCCGATTAAAAATTTAGCCGTGCCGAACAACCCGAATACGGAACTTTAAATTAGAGATTAGGCGAAAACAAGCATGCTAAACACTTTAACACTAAGTGAGAGGGATTACAACCTTTGTAGATCCGGTCCTTCACTTCATATGCTCCGTGTTGTGGTCCCTTTGCTGCGATCATCGGAATCCGGACTCTCGAGAGGTTCCACGAAGAGAAAGATGCAACCTTTGCTTCCGATCTTCGATACTAAGATGATCTACCTTGAAGTTTCTTTAACACAAGCTAACACTCATGAAATGATGTGAACACCCTCATCTAAATGGCAAGGGAAGATGAGGATGATGAAGTAGGATTTTTGCTCTCTTTATTTATCTTTTTCTCATATTTATTCATCACCCTTTTAAAAAACTAGTAAGCTTTTCACGAAAGAATGAAGGAGGAAGAAGATGAACCATGTTGGAATCCTTTTGTGATGAATAGGAAAAGAATAATATGATAGAATTATGCAACCATGGTCAAGTGAACCTTTGTAGAGAATTAACTAGGGTTAGGGTTTGGGTTGGGTTAAAGCATGACTCACTTGAAAATATCTTTATCATGACAAAACAAAAACCTTCTAGAATCATCTAGAAACCATTAACCCAAATCAAACCCTAATCTTGTTTAATCTCTACTAAACATGTTGCATTATTTATCATATCATGTTACAATATTATATATCACATATATAATATTTATTGTAACCAAATAAAATAATACAATTAACATATATCGCATATATATCAATGTATTACCCGAGTGAGAAAAAGAATCTTTTAGTGAGCTAATATTAGTTAATGTAATTTAATATATCATATATATTATTATACATTAAATTATCGAATCAACACTTGATCCGACAATCCGGCTATATCGCATATAACCGACTAATATTTATCCGTACCGATTCATCGAATCAACACTTGATCCGATAACCCGGCTGATATCAAATATCGTGAGAATAGAATACGGTATCTCATATCGCATTATCCTCGGTCCCGCACATATTACATATGTGCCCCTACTCCGTTTTGCCTGAGCCGAGAAACCTCTGTGTAGGACTCTAAAGAATCGTCAATACGCCGGCAGTAGGTGATGATCATATCAAACACCCACAAGCTGCAAGCGGTCAGCTAAACGTAACAGCCACCCAGGTATTGAGCGCTCAGAAGATCAACAAGAAAGCCTGTAACTTCTCCTGTGAATCCAAACAGTAACACTCCCGTACAGTCCGGTCTCGTCGTCTGATATGTTGCATATCTCGCCTAGGGGTGGTAAACGTCAGACCCCAGTAGCTTGATAAGTCGTGTCGATATGAGGTCTATAACAGTTCGAGAAACTACTGATAACACTTACCAGTAAATCTCAGCAACCCTGGCCAGGGATTTCCGGTTATAGCCAATCGAACACAGCACAACATCAACTCCCTATACCGGGAGAGACGAATCCCCTCCTATCGCTCATTGCCTCCATGTGATTCGGGAATGTACCCAAAAGCCACCTTTTTGCATGCCCTCTTGGACGTGGTATGATGGAAATCAAAGCACAGTGGGAACCACACAAGACTCTATGACGATCTCGGGTCAACAGACTACTCTGTACCAGTGTCACTGGAGAACTGCCATCTGACGTGAGGTATAATACCATCTGGGAGTTCTCGGCGAGTCCGTCCAGTGTACCCAGTCTCCACTGAGCACCCGTACACCATCCTTGATGTCAAACACCGATGGATATGGGATCATCCATCGCCCATCATATGGGTCAAGATGCGTATACGCTAGTCTACTCTGGTGCATCGATGCCCTGTCTCGATACACCCTCGACTAGGAACAGTTATAGGATGTACTCGTCGACTACCGTGGCCCCACTAGTATGATCTCATCATAGTCCCAGTAGTCGAGTACATATCCTAAGGGCTTTATCAACATATAACATAGAGACAATCAGAGTACATGTTAAGATAAAGTACAACCAGATAGCATACTATCATGTCGAGCAAGAAAGTCCTCCCTATATATGTCCTAGCATCCACTACAATATACATCGTATGTACAGTAATGGCCTCTAGGGCATACATATAGCTAACAGATTCTCCTCTGAATTGCGAGCTACGGTAGTGATACTCGATGGGAACTTTATTTTGATGGAGCGTCTTCCATGAATAAGCGCAAACAAAGCACCCTTATAATCAAATCGGGGGTAGGCATCATCTTCATAACTCCACAAGGAGGAATAATGCGCTTTGCTTTCTCCTTAACAGAGCCGAGGACGAACAATGAAGCCGAATACGAAGCTTTGATAGCAGGCCTCGAGATCGCCGTCGATATGGGAATTGAAAACCTTTTCATATATGGAGATTCTCAACTGGTCGTCAGTCAAGTAAATGGCGACTACTAAACATGCAAACCCGAACTGGTGAAATATGGCGAGAGAGTACAACAATTACTGACTCAAATCCCCTCCTACATGCTGGAAAGCATACCGCGTGCGAAAAATAGCAAAGCAGATGCACTAGCTAAGCTCGCTAAAGAACTGGCCGACGAGAACCTCGATGACGTAAAAATCGTGGTACAAAGCCGTCGGGTGCTTGCCCCAGCAGAAATATCTCCGGAATCATCCGAAGAAAAGGGAGTGACTGAGAAAATGGCTATGCAAATAAAAGACCAGGAAAAGGCTGAGGATTGGAGAGAAGTCTTTATAGACTACTTCAAATCATGTCGAACGCCTGAAGATGCGTCCTTAAGACATTAGCTCATGAAACGAGCTCTGTTTTTCGCCTTCGTCAATAATACTCTGTACAAGAGGTCGTTTGATTCTCTGTGGTTGAGATGTCTAGGACTTGAAGAAGCGAAAAGAGTCGTTCAAGAAGTTCACGACGGACTCTGCGGTTCTCACCAAGCAGGCCCGAAGATGAAGTTGAAGATTAAACGGATAGGCTACTATTGGCCCACGATGATTCAGGACTGCCTCGAATATGCGAAGCAATGCCACTCATGCCAGATTCATGGGGACTTTATCCATCAGCACCCAAATCCTCTACATCCAACAGTGGCTAGCTGGCCGTTCGAAATGTGGGGAACTGACGTAATCGGCCCCATCGAACCAGCATCGTCCAGGGGACATCGATTCATCTTGGCAACGACTGACTACTTCTCCAAATGGGCAGAAGCAATACCGCTGAGGGAAGTGAAGATGGAGAATATCCTCCATTTCTTCAAGACGCACATCATTTATCGGTTTGGAACTCCGCGACGGATCATCTCCGATAACGGACTAGCCTACAGAAGCCACAAGATCAGCCACTTCGCGCAATAACACAACATAGATTGGAGATATTCCTCAGTTTATAATCCTCGAGCTAACGGTCTAGCTGAGGCTTTCAACAAGACCTTGATGAAGATCGTGAAGAAGACGGTGTCCCGAAATAAGAAGGACTGGCATGAGAGACTACAAGAAGCTCTCTGGGCGTATCGAACTACGTTCAAGACGGCCACGAACACAACGCCGTACGCGTTAGTCTTCGGTACAGAAGCAGTACTCCCCCTCGAGATAGAGTTACCCTCTCTACGAGTGGCAGTCCACTACGAGCTGACGGATGAAGAAAATGCTCACCTTCGGCTTAAGGAGCTTGGTGCCCTTGATAAAACCCGGCTCATAGCTCAACAAAATCTTGAGGCTTATAAAGCAAAGATGACGCGCTCATATGAAAGATTGACCAGGCCGAGGACATTCCGCCAAGGTGAACTCGTGCTAGTAGTCAAAAGACCTATGATCCCCAATCGCGCCAAGCGGGGAAAATTCGAGCCGAACTATGAAGGCCCGTACATCATAGACAAGGTCTACCAGGGTGGAGCCTATCTACTCATGGATATGCACGGTGAAAGACCTTTCAGGCCAATAAACGGTCGCTTCCTAAAGAAATACTACGCTTAATGAGTCACAGCCTAGGTCAATGATAGATGACGAAGACTATGTCCGCTCGCTATCTTCCTAAGCTCAAAACTCTATAAGTAGTAGCTGGCCTTCTTCAGTGATAGACCGAAACATCCTTAAACTAATGACGGACCACTACGTCCTAAAACTAGCTGACGACCGAAACGTCTTTAAACTACTACCGGAGCATTCTCAGGCTGACGAGATAACAAAAAAAGGAATAAAATAATAATAATAATAAAGACGGTATGTCCATAAGAGAAATGGGCATGGATGAAAACCCGAAAGGGCTCCGTGAGTAAAAACAGCAGGGCTACCGGCGAGTGTTCGTGAAAACCCGAAAGGGCGCGACCTCGTTAGAAAAAAGAATAAAAAGAATAAAAAAACGGTATGTCCATAAGAAAAATGGGCACGGATGAAAACCCGAAAGGGCTCCGTGAGTAAATACAGCAGGACTACCGGCGAGTGTTTGTGAAAACCCGAAAGGGCGCAACCTCGTTAAAAAGACACTTACAGGGTCCCCTCGACCTTGTAAGGAGAAACCACCCGCGTGAGATCCTTACGACTCACAAGGGAGCAACACACTTAGGGATCCTCACGATTCCTAAGGAGAATTACACTTGCAAGATCCTCACGACTCGTAAGGAGAATTCTCTTATGGGACCCTCACGGCTCATAAGATTTAAAAGTCTTAAGTTACAGAAACCTTAACCTGTTCTTAAGAAACCCCCACAACCTTCGATATGGCCCTACAAGCGGCTCAATACTGACCCTTGTATACAATCCACGGGCGCGAATAAACATTTCCCCAGCAAAGTCCCACCCGTGACTAGGGATATGTCCATATGGTGAACAACCCTTATAAGTCCTCTCGACTTATAAGGAGAAAACCCTTTTGTATGATCCTTACGACTTACAGGGGAACATACACTTAGGAATCCCCACGATTCCTAAGGAGAAAACACACCTACGAGATCCTCACGACTTGTAGGGAGAAACACCTTTGTGAGACCCTTATGGCTCATAAAGTCAAAAGCCTTAGTCAACAGCATCCTAACCATGTTCGCTAAGCCACCTTTGTTCGACATCGACAGAGGCAAATGATGATTCGCTCCTAGCAATATCCCAGTTGTAGCGATGCTGATGCCTAAATCGATATCAAATCCCAAGCCCTTTCATGGCAAATGATGATTCGCTCCTGGCAATATTCCAGTTGTAGCGATGCTGATGCTGAGATTGGCGTCAGATTCCAAGTTCCACAATCGCGATAAAAAAAATCAGCGAGCCATACGTGTATATGAAATAGCCGAAATGATGGGGCAACTTGCAATAAAAAGTAGCAAGTAAAAATGTATGCATGCAAAATAGCCGAAATGATTGGGCAACTCGCAATAAAAAGCAGCGAGTGAAAATAAAATAAAGAGCCGAAATGATTGGGCACCGCGAAAAATAGCCGAAATGATTGGGCAATCACGATCTTCACGATATAAAAGCTGATGATAGAGCATCGCGGAAAGAATAAAAAATGATGAAAGAATAAAACTTTTTGCCCTGCAGGTGAGATCACATCGATCCCTGAATACAATCCGAGGGCACAAACAAAGAGGAAACCATACCTTCCTAACAGGCTCCATCAGAAAGCGAAGCTAAATTTCGACGGTTCATATACAACCTAGAGACAACCTCGACATTTGTCGCAATATTGCAGACACAATGTCAACAAACGAAGCAAAGGAAGATCCCTAGCCTCAAGGTCTCGACGTCAATATCGACAACTTAGAGATCACCAACGGCGTTTCTCCTTACTCTAACCAGATGCTGACGTGACGTCAACAATCGACCTCAGAGTCGCAACGAAATGGAACCCTGGCAAAGTCCCTAGTTCCAAATTTCAATGGCCACATCTGCAGTCTGGAGACCAACAACAGTGGGCCTCCTCATTCCAGCATGACACAGATGTTACACCATCAAACGGAGCCATGGCAAAATCCCAGTTCCATCTCAGCATTCGTCTTGATACAGCAGATGAGATGTCAACAACGGCGTTCCTTCGTAGTCCAGCAGGATGTAAATACAACGTCAACAAAAGACCCCATGGTCAGCAAAGTGGAGTGACGGCAAAATCCCAGCTCCACCCCAGCGTTCGTCTAGATACAGCAGACGCAACGTCAAAAGCAAACGAAGCGAAGGCCAAACTCCTAGCTACAGGGTCTTAACGGCAGGTCATATAAAGCTTGAAAGACAATCGGAGATCATCTCGCACCAGTGCGGAGTGGTCACTACCTCGACGATTGTCTCGATACAGCAGACAAGATGTCACCCTAGCGTTCTTCCTCCAACAGGATTCGGACGCGACAATCAAACAGCGGAGCCACGGAAAAGTCCCTAGTTCCAAACCTCGACGGTTCACCAACAACCTAGAGACAACCACGACATTCGTCTCGATATAGAGGACGTGATGCCAGCAAACGAAGCGAAGGCCAAATTCCTAGCTTTAGGGTCTTAACGGCAAGTCATATAAAGCCTGAAAGACAATCGGAGATCATCTTGCACCAGTGCGGAGTGGTCACCACCTCGACGTTCGTCTCGATACAGTAGACGAAATGTCACCCCAGCGTTCTTCCTCCAACAGGATTCAGACGCGACAATCAAACAGCGGACCCACGGCAAAATCCCTAGTTCCAAACTTCGACGGTTCACCAACAACCTAGAGACAACCGCGACATTCGTCTCGATATAGAGGACGTAATGCTAGCAAACGAAGCAAAGGCCAAATTCCTAGCTTCAGGGTCTTGACGGAAAGTCATATAAAGCCTGAAAGACTATCGGAGATCATCCCATTCCAGCGCGGAGTGGTTATGACTCATCGGGGCTCTCCAAAATGAGCCTAACCTCAAGTAAAAAGTGACATGGAATATCCCTACGCTTGCTCTTTCGACGGTAATATTACCTGGAAGATGGAAGATTACTTGAAGACTTCTTGTCTAGCCCCCGAAGGGATCAGAGACACGACAATCGCAAGGCTACTCGAACAGCAAGATCGCCTATCGAGGAATACATCAGCCAACGCGACGGTACGATGGACAAAACCCTAAGTACCACAGACCCTAACGGACCTCTGTCGTAAAGAGCAGAGGTTAACTGTGACGTTAGGATATTCTTGCGAGAAATGCTTGATTCGTCTCGACTTGTGAGGAAATTAGTGTCTTTGTGAGAAATGCTCGATTCGTCTCGACTCGTGAGGAAAAGCCTTAGGCAGCGGGGATTAAAAAACCTGTTTCCTAAGCATTGGGGCCCTGCAAGTCGTCCCAAAATGGACTCTTGCATACTATTCACGGGCCACACTCTCCAAAGTCGAATCTCGATAAGGAGGGAAACAACCGCTTACGGGTCCTCTCAACTCATAAGAGGGAAAATTCTCTTATAAGATCCTTACGACTTATAAGAGAAAACGTACTTGGAAATCCTCACGATTCCTACGGAGAAAATACACCTACGAGATCCTCTCGATCCGTATGGAGAAAAGTCTTTATGAGACCCTCATGGCTCATGAAGTTGAAAAGCCTTAGGTAGCAGACCTAAACCTGCTTCCTAAGCCATCACTACTCCCCAAGATATTCAAGACAGAATGTTCTATATCGCTTACAGGCTATGCTTACTTGAAGAATATGCCAACAAAGCAGAAAATAAAAGGAAGGAGGCAAAAGATTTGTCATTCATACTCGGAAATTTCTTACATCAATGAGGACAATAAACAAAAGCAGCATTATTGAAATGTTTACAATGGCAAAACCTCAGACCCAGGGCATGGATTAAGGAATTCGAAAGTAAGGCTATCTAGAGTCTTTCTGGCCTTTCTGATCATTCTCGTGTGCATCCTCTCGCGCTCACGCATGTCAAGATCTTCGGAAAGGCCCCCCATCCTTCGATAAGCAGCAATTATCGTCATCTGTTGAAAAATTTGATGCAGAATGTCAATGAGGCTATCTCGCCGTTTCTTCGAGATCAGCCTCGACAGGTACACTGAATGCACCTTCTCTTCGGCATCATCCAGCGCATTAAGCAGCATGGCCTCATGAAACCCCGGAAGTGCTCTCCAAATTGCTCCCAGCACGACTTTCAAGAGAGCAGAACGGCGAGGAAGCAACCAACCAACGCGTGCGTGCAAACGACCCATAATCTCCGTACACTGGGCATCTGTAAACTCTTGGTTTTGGTGACGGCCCTGTACGCGGATATCCTCATAGGTAATGAATTCGTGCAGACTGTATAAATGAACAGCCATAATGCCTGAAAGAATCATCATTGGAAGATTAGCAATGAGAAAAAAAAAGACACAGGGAGTTAAACTCCTCGAGAGCAATGCTCTGCAGACAAGAGTGACACCTGTCAAAATTATGAGGAGAATTTGAAGAAAATCCCCAGAGAACATTGAAAGCTTTGCTTAGAGAGTAAAGGCTCTATTATTGGAACCCTAATAGGGTTCTCTTTAGTTCTCTTTAGATCCCTAGAGCAAAGCTCTTCTAGTGAAACCTTAAATGGGTTTTCTTTAGATCAGGGATCTATTGAGAGTAAGGCTCTTAAAATTGATTTAATTTAAACTAATTTAATTTTTACCTAAAAAAATTCTTCAGAGTTTCAACTCTTAAAAATGCTTGAACAAAAGAGCAAGGCTCTGAATAAAAATTCTTATGAAGAGATGAAAATCATCTAGGGCGCCAAAGGTCCTATTTATAGGCATTGAGTGCCATTTCAACTTCCAAAAGTTGGAGCAATGGTTGGAATTCTGCCACCGCTGCGCTCACGTTTGGGGCCACGTAAGCGCAACGGTGGGGGGGCATTTGTTTACCCCAATCAGAGTAAAGCTCTGTTCAAATTCTAAGGTGGGAAACGAAGCAACGCTTCTGTTTCCCCCCAATCAGAGCAAAGCTCTGCCTTGAAATTAAAGTTAAAATAATTGAAGCAACGCTTCAGCTGATCTACGCTGCGCGACACGTGTAAGCGCAGTTACGCTGCGCGACACGTGTCAGCGCAGTTGCGCTAGCACAGTTGCGCTGCGCGACACATGTCAGCGCAGTTGCGCTGCGCGGCAGGTGTCAAGCGCAAGTGCGCTTGCGCCAGCTGTGCCAGCATTTAAACAGAAAAATTCTGGAGAGATCTTTTTAAATCTTATTAAAACAAGAAGATTGCCTTCTGTAAAACAGAAGCCCTTGGATCAAAGATCCAACGGTGGGGAAAAATCCCTAAATCACTCAGAGAAAGATCTCTTTAACTGATTTAGCAAATCAATTGGCACTATATAAAGCCCCTAGACTCCAAGTCTAAAACACATCGACACACAGAGAAAAATATAGAGAATTCCACTAAAAATTTTGAGAAGAACTCAGAGAGAGAAAAGGTAAACCTTTGAAAAAAGAAGAGTTTCTTCTAAAAAGATCAATGATCTAAGAACAAGATCAAGATCTTGGATAAATAATAATAATAATAATAATAATAATAATAATAATAATAAGGAAGAAGAAGTAATTTACTTCTGTATAAAAGCATTGCCTTTTGATGAACCACTGGTTCTTGAAAACAAGAAAAACTTGTTTTCTTTGATCTAAATTTTATCAAAATATTAAACAGTGCCATGCACTTGTAAAATTTGCACTGTTGCGCTCTAGGGTTGGCGGAAGCCACCAGAGAGCGCCACGTGTCAGCCCCAGAACAAACTGCGCCATGCGCTTTACAAAATGAGCATTGCGCTCTTGGATTGGCGCAACTCACCAGAAAGCGCCACGTTTCAGCAGCGCAATAGCGCAGCGCACTGCGCTTGCGCTCACCAAAGCGTGACACGTGTCACCATTACATGAGTTTGTGCCTTGCGCTCCTCAATTGGCGCAAAGCGCCTGACAGGCCACGTGACGCACTGTCAGAATATTAAATGCAGCGCATTATTAAAGGGAAGAGCCCGATTAAGAAGTCCAATGGACCAAAACAAATGCTCTGCACTATAAAAAAAGGGCAGAGCCCAAACAGAGGTCTGTTAGACCAAAACAAATGCTGTGCATTTAATTAAAAGCCTAATGCTATGCATTAATAAAGGGCAGAGCCCAAGCAAAGGTCTAATAGGCCAATGATAAATAAAATATTGAACATTTTCAACTGGACTTAACCCAATCATGGCTATAAGACTTCAAATTAACATTGGCTGAGCACGACTGCTCTCTCAAATCAATTTACACCCGGTTCAAGGGTACATCTCCGAACTCCTCTGATATTTGTCGTTGTAATCCTTCAACGTCGTCAGAGAGGTGACGGGTCCCGACAACCACACATCGATACGGACTGTGGGGTCCTTAAACTCATGGACTAATGCGTCCTTAAACTATTATCCCTCCCCAAAATGGGAATCATGGACCACCATGTCCCTAAACTGGTAATACGGACTGTGGGGTCCTTAAACTCATGGACTTATGCGTCCTTAAACTAATATTCGTCCTCAAAATGGGAATGTTGGACCACCATGTCCCTAAATTGGTAATACGGACTGTGGGGTCCTTAAACTCATGGACTTATGCGTCCTTAAACCAATATTCATCCCCAAAATGGGAATGTTGGACCACTATGTCCCTAAACTGGTAATACGGACTGTGGGGTCCTTAAACTCAGGGACTTATGCGTCCTTAAACCGACAATACGGACTGTGGGGTCCTTAAACTCAAGGACTTATGCGTCCTTAAACCGACAATACGGACTGTGGGGTCCCTAAACCCATGGACTTATGCGTCCTTAAACCGACAATACGGACTACCGACAATACGGACTGTGGGGTCCCTAAACCCATAGACTTATGCGTCCTTAAACCAACATTCATCCCTAAAACGGGAATGTTGGACCACCATGTCCCTAAACTGGAGATGGACCACCATGTCCCTAAACTGGCAATGGACTACTATGTCCCTAAACTGCAACAATATAGCCCAAACGCTCTTTTGTCGGATCTAAACGATCCCGTTAAGTCGATCTTAGTCTCAAATTAGACTAACATATTCTTAACAAACGTTTAAGTTGATCTTAGCCTCAAATACGGCTAACGTATCCTTAAACCAAAACCCCAAACCCAAATCTAAGAAAATACGGATTTGGACTAATCCACGTCCTACGAGCGACGACACAAATTAGTCTCCGTATACAATCCATGGGAAACCACAAACAAAACAAACACCCACGACACAAAGTGACCATCTGGAGAAGAAGAAAGTTGTTACCGCGATGCAGTAGCGTAATTAATTGCAGGGGCATGTGTTAGTGTATATGCCCTAGAGGCCATTACTGTATCATACTAGTTTGTATATTACTTAATGGAAGCTTGGGATATTCACAGTTGTATAGACAATCTTGCTCAAAATAGTAGTATGCTACTTGGTTTGTTTCTACTTTAATGTGTACATGTGTTTATTTTAGTATATCACCTATACATATTAGTGGAGCCCTTAGGATCTTTGCTTGATTACCAGCGTTGTGATGGCAGTCACACTCGTGGGGGCTGGATAATCCACAAGCACATCCTTATGCAGGTCCCTAGTCGTAGGACTATCGAGACAGGGCATCGATACTCCGGAGTAGACTAGTGTATGCGCTTCTCATCCCAGCAGGGGAGACGGTCTGTCCCACAGCCGTCAGTACGTCGTACTTGAGATAGTATGCGGGTGCTCGTTAGGTTACGAGTATACTGGAAAGGACTCGTCGGGAACTATTGGTTGGTACTATACCTATCGTCAATTATCAGTTCCCAGGTGACATAAGTACAGCTTAGTCCGCTGACTTGACACTGTCACTTCGTCTCGAGTGTGTTCCCACTGTACTTAGATTACTACCCTACCACGGCTCAAAGGAGTCGTGCTAATAGGTAGTAGTTGGGTGCAGTCCCGAAGCACTTGGAGGAAGTGACGGTTAGACAGGATTCGTCTCTCCCGGTATTGGGGGTTGATATCGCGCTGTGTCTAGGAGAGCCATTACACAAAGTCCCTGGCCAGGGCAAGCGAGATATACTGGTAGGTTTCCAGTGTTATCTCAGGTTGTTTTGGGCTACACTCCGACACGACTTGTACCGCTATTAGGGGACTGACGTTTACCGCCCCCTAGGCCCGCCATGCGATATTCTCAGACGAACAGACCGGACTGTACGCAGATTGTCATATTCAGGCTCAGTAGGAGTTCAGATGGGTTTCACCTCGTCCGTATTCTTATCGGCATCTACCTGAAGGCCGTTACGCACAGCTAGGGCCGATTGCGCTCTATGGTTAAACCCACTGCCAGTGTAGTATCGAGTCTTTAGAGTCCCACACAGAGAGCTATTCGCCTTTAGGCAAAAGAGTAGAGGTCGCATGGTTTTGCGACAGGGTTCGGTCACATCCGTGCACTTGTGCACGTTTAGTGTCCGGGCAGTTATCACTAGCGGGCTTTGGTTTAAGCCAGATCCTAGTGTACGTTTTGGGATTGGTTTTATCTCGTTTGTATTCGTGTTCCTCGGAACGCGGATGCGGGTGTGTATGCACGGTTGACAGAGACAGAGGCAGGGGATTCTCATTTGGGTTGTTGACTGTTGACTTTTGCTAAACCCTAATGAGAATAAGAAATATGATTAATGATAATATTAATTAAGTATTATTGTGCCATGGTTGGGTTGAAAGGTTGACTTGTTGACTTAGTTGAACGGTTGACTAGGTTGGACTTGTTGACCATCATCATAACAATGGCTATCATTTCTTGGCATTGACCTTGGCTTGCTTGTTTGTTCACAAATTGCATTTAATGCATGAAATGATATGGCCATTTGATATGATAACAACCATCACATAATACTCAATAATTATTATGTGTTATGATTATTTTGGATTATGAGAGCAAGGGTGAGAAAAGTCTTGCTCATTCTATCATTCTCATTCTCTCTCATCCTCAAGCTCTCCCTCTTCCTCTTGCTCTCTAGAGTTCATGGTTCTATTGTCTCATGTGTTGAGAAGCAAGAACCATTGAGATAAAGCCCAACACACTTCTCTACTCATCCTAGTATACAAGGTTTAGCAAACCAAGTGTTCTAGTTTCCTCAAGATTGAGGTTGAAGCCAAAGGTAGAAGCTTTCAGGTGGATCCATCTTCGGCACAAAGAGACGACGAGGAGAGAACCATCCGACCACCACAAGGAGTCCAATAGAAGGAGTTCAAGTTAAGGTATAACCCCTAACCGAGTAGGTAAAACTCCTAGTTAGATTGTTAGATAGTTGTTTAACAAAGATCCGTATTTTGAGTCCATGTTGCCACCAAAAAAAAAATCGTTTTTCATCATTTCCGCAAGCCCGAAAGAACCGGGGGAGGTAACGTGGACTTACAGTAGTATCAGAGCCTAGTTAAACACTATCTAACATGTTAGCAAAGTAACTAGAAGTTCGATCGGAGAAAAAGTTACGAAACATGCCCGGAAATCAAACTTTCTTTCGATTTTTAAACTGCTGTAAAAATTATTTAACATATACCAAAAATCGGCTCAGGGTTTTTAGTGAACAGTGCAGAAAAACGATCCACTGAACCGACCAACTCACCGCGGAAACGCGGCAAGAAGAGCTTCTTGCCGCGGAACCGCGGCCGAGTTGACTCGGCCTTGGATCGGTTTTGCTGCAGTGTATTTCTGGGGGTGTTTTGAGATTTTTGGAATATAATTTTTCTGCCCAGATTTTCCAGAAAGCAAAATTTGTTTTTGGGGTTTAAAAATCCGTATTTTGATCGAACATCTAAAGACTTAAGCTAATGGGTTATATCTGTGATGTGATATATGTATTGAACGTCTGCTAATCGCTATACGTCGATTAGTGGGGGTTATACATAACTGTGATCTGTAATGTTGATGGTATATGTATATGAATTCATTGGATTGTCGCGGATGAATAGCCGGGGGGTTGTGAGATGAGAGTTTTCTTTTTCTTTCAGTTCATGTAATTTGTAATTGATGTAATATTATTTATATGGCCGCACAACCGGGATGGGGTTGTAGCCGTCATTGTATAATTTCTTTTAATGTTTTTGCTCCTAGGATAGACCCAAGGTGGGGTGCACAAACTACCGGGTATCTCGAAGTGCCGAGTGGCCTACTCACGGTGTTGAGGGAGGTTGCTTTGCTTCGGGTACTTGGCGGGTAGTTTGCCGCACCCGTAGGGGTCTAGGGTGGGGTCTTGGCTATTCATCGCGACCGTGTAATCCGCTCTTCGTTACAAGCTCGTACGGAATGCGGATTCCTAGTATATCCAATGTGTTCATCTGTGATCTGGAATGGCTATCATTGCATGTGACGAATGTGTATATCTATATATGATATCTATTTAGGCGTTACTTATGTTTTGCATCCGCGCTAGTCCAGCCCCCGCTCTATCGTTAGTTAAGTAACCTAACGGGTAATGACGGGCCCCGTGGCGAATGCGGATGGCATAAGCGTACGTCATATTTTCGTTGTTTTCTGCAATGGTAGGATTAAATGATGGGACGCATCAAATTAATGCAAGAAAATAAACCAAAGTTGAGTCGTTGGAACACTTTCAAAACCACTCGGTTTCTTTTCAAAACAACTTTTAAACGCGGAGCTTAAGCCACTCCTTTTAAAAGCTATCTCGTTCCATCGATTATATCAAGTTCACTACGTTCACGGTTTCGCCAAAATCATTCGTAGCCCTCCGTCGTTTCACATAGATAGTCAATAGTATTCAAGCTATATTTGTTGGCCAAAGTGAAGGCATAATGATTGGTAGCTATTGGGTATTCATATGCAGCATAGATAGATGTGTTGGTTTGGGACAGTCATACTGCCTTGTTGGCCAAAGTCAAGGGTAGGTACGGGTGGGTTCAAATTAACCTGGAGAATGACGGGTAGAACTTGACATGTGACTTATGATTTGTTGGCCAAAGTCAAGGTCATAAGTGCATGGGGCAAAAATCTACATCGGGAGTTTCAAAAGAAACTGAAACTTGCTAGCGCTGCATACCATTTGGAGTGTGATGATTCTGGTAGGACTCCTTCAGTTTTGTCACGCAATGATATTTGGATCCCGATCCAACTGTGAGTATATGCTACTCCCCAGGAAATTTCTCACT
This sequence comes from Agapanthus africanus, assembly GCA_030015575.1. NCBI lineage: Eukaryota > Viridiplantae > Streptophyta > Magnoliopsida > Asparagales > Amaryllidaceae > Agapanthus > Agapanthus africanus. The sequence goes on along the minus strand of CM057346.1, from coordinate 451,216,386 downwards.
TAACGATCAATGCTATAAACCAAGTAGGTGTCTAGAAAGGTGTTAGCGGGGCTACGCCCACAGGGAAAAGAGGTTATTTAATTAAGGAACTTCGCGAAAGCGTTGGAAAACCTCCCTTGAAGTACCGACACTAGCCTGGCTGAACGGTTAAGCAAGTATTGTACGGTGAGATTGATCTTGACTAATTCTTCCTTTTTGGTTTGAGGAGGGATTCGAGAAACAGTGGGAGCCATCCTGTTTAGACAAATTAAAAACCACTCTAAACTTGCAAGAGCATCATGCTAAAGCGTTTCTTCTCTCTCTCCTAATTGCAGCGACCAATCATCATGACTGGACTTAAGTTACTACTAGATAAAAACATACTGACAGGGCCAAACTACAAAGATTGGCTCAGGAATGTCAAAATGGCAATCACTTATGACAGGTTGGGGTATCTCCTTACCACCAAAGCTCCCCCTGTCCCAGGTCCCAAAACCAGCGTTGCGGATAAGGAAATCCGTAAGCCCTGGGAAATCGACTGCGCGAAGGCCAAGTGCCTCGTGCTTGCCTCTATGGACAATGAACATCAGAGGAGGCATGAGAATATGGACCTTGAATCCATATTTCTCCATACAAAAGAACTGTATGGAGAGCAATCCCGTATCGCCAGATACGAAGTCTCGAAAAAGTTGTTTTCGGCGAGATTGGCCGTCGGATCATCGGTAGCGGAACACGTGCTTAAGATGATTGGCTTCATTGAGGAGCTCGCGGACCTTGGGACCACGTTAGAGAACGAGCTCTACACGGACTTGATTCTCCAGTCCCTTCCTTCCACTTACGCCCAATATATCCTGAACTTCAACTTGCAAGAAAAAGAAGTTGAACTTTCAGAACTCCTCAACATGCTGAGGAGTGCAGACAGCACCCTACAGAAAGGTAGGGAAACATCCACTTTGGTTGTAGGAGGATCTTCCTCTTCTAGGTCCAAGGCGAGAGCCAAGGGAAAGAAGAAGAAAGCCTCCACCAAACCAAGGGGGTGTTAGTAAAGTGGATAAGAAGGGAAAGACAAAGGCAACAAAGGTAGCGGGAAACCTTGTGAGAAAGGAAGAATGCTTTTACTATCACAAGAGTGGACACTGGAAAAAGGATTGCAAGGCTTGGAAGGCCAGAAACCAGGATCTGAAGCAAGTTGCGGCTTCAGCTTCAGGTGTGTATGTTATTGAAAACTGTCTATCAATAAACTCTACATCCTGGGTATTGGATACCGGATTAGGATCTCATATCTGTAATTCTTTACAGGCACTGAGAAGGCGTAGGGTTTTGAAGGCAGGTGATATGACCCTCAGAGTTGCAAACGGAGTTAGCATGGATGCTGAGTCCGTGGGGGACTATCACCGGGGGTTGTCAGATGGACACGTTTTGGTTTTGCGTGATTGTTATTTTGTACCCAATGCAACCTGTAATATCATATCTGTATCTTTATTATCTAAAGAAGGTTATGAATTTGCATTTGTAAGTAATGTTGTGAACATTCACCTTAATCAAGTTTTGATTGGGTCAGGTACATTAAGTAATGGTATATACGTATTAAACCAACCACAGATTTTCAATGTCCAGAATACACACAAAAGAAAGTCTCCGGAAACAAATCAGGCTTTCTTATGGCATTGTAGACTGGGTCACATCAATGAGAGAAGATTGACGAAGTTACACACAGAAGGATATTTGGATCCGTTCGAATATCAATCATATGCAACTTGTCAATCCTGTCTCAAAGGAAAGATGACAAAGACTCCGTTCACTCGACACGGAGTAAGAGCGGGCGAGCTCTTGGGACTCGTACACAGCGACGTGTGCGGTCTAATGTCTACACATGCACGAAGCAGTTATTCGTACTTTATTACTTTTACGAATGAATTTTCAAGGTACGGATATGTCTTCTTAATGAAACATAAATCCGAAGCCTTTGGAAAATTCCAGGAATATAAGAATGAAGTAGAAAAACAAACAGGCAAAATTATCAAGACACTGAGATCTGATTGAGGTAGTGAATACTTAAGTGCCGAGTTCCTGGATTACTTAAAAGAGAATGGAATTCTCTCTCAGCTTACTCCTCCGTACACTCCGCAACATAACGGTGTATCGGAGAGACGGAACCGCACCCTATTGGATATGGTATGTTCCATGATGAGTAACGCTGAGTTACCGCGATCATTCTGGGGATATGCACTAGAATCAGCTGCATACCTTTTGAACCGAGTTCCAACTAAGACTGTGCCTACCACACCATATCAGATGTGGTGTGGGAAGAAACCCTATCTTAAGTACATTAAGACATAGGGATGTCCAGCTTTTGTCAAAAAGCAGCATGCGGACAAACTCGAGGCACGCTCAGTACAGTGCAAGTTTGTGGGATATCCAAAGAACTCCAAGGGATATTTCTTCTATTGCGAAGAGGAACAAAAGGTTTTTGTTTCTCGTCATGCCCACTTCTTGGAAACTGAGTTTTTGGAAAATCAGATAAGTGGGAGCGCAATAGAACTAGAAGAAATTTCAGAACCACGAGCTATTACTGAAAGCTTAGTAGAAACAGAGGGTTCGAAAGATCAGGACATTCCTGCGCCGCTCCGCAGGAGTAGTAGGCAGTCTCATCCGCCCGAGAGATACTACGGTTTTCTCATAGACGGGGATTGCATCATTGATAGTGATGAGCCGACTAACTTCCAGCAGGCCATTCAGAGCGTCGACTCGGTAAAATGGCTGGATGCAATGCGGACCGAAATGGAGTCCATATACACCAACAAAGTATGGACGTTGGACGTTGCTCCAGATGGGGTAAAACCCGTAGGATGCAAGTGGATCTTCAAAAGGAAGATTGGTGTAGATGGACAGGTTGAGACCTATAAAGCTATACTTGTTGCAAAGGGTTTTCGTCAAAGACCTGGTTTGGACTATGACGAAACCTTTTCTCCAGTGGCTATGCTGAAATCCATTCGGATCCTTCTTGTCATTGCTGCCCTCCACAATTATGAGATTTGGCAGATGGACGTAAAGACCGTTTTTCTAAATGGAAATTTAGAGGAGTGTGTCTATATGGACCAGCCAGAGGGTTTCATTCAGAGTGGGAGCAGTAGAAAGGTGTGCAAGTTGCTTAAGTCCATCTATGGACTAAAGCAGGCATCGTGGAGTTGGAACATCTGTTTTGATGAGACGGTCAAAGAATTTGGCTTTATCAAAAATCCAGATGAACCATGCATCTATAGTAGATTTGTAGCAAGAACTGTCGTATTCCTCGTTTTATACGTGGATGACATTCTTGTCACACAGGTTCTCCATGAAAGACCTGGATGATGCTACTTACATTCTGGGGATCCGGATCTATCGTGAGAGATCCAAGAGGATATTAGGACTTTCACAGTCCAGGTACATCGACACCATACTGAGAAGATTCAGTATGGAAGATTCCAAGCGCGGTAATCTACCGGCTTGTCACGGGATCACTCTCTCCAAGGAGATGTCTCCCAAGACTGATTTGGAAAGGGATCGCATGTCTATTATACCCTACGCTTCTGCGGTAGGCTCTATAATGTATGCGATGTTGTGTACCAGACCAGATGTAGCTTATGCACTGAGTGTGGTAAGCCGGTATCAGTCAAACCCTGGGGAGAAGCACTGGATAGCGGTAAAGAACATTCTCAAGTACCTGAGAAGGACTACGGAGATGTTCTTGGTGTATGGCGGAAAAGACCTCCAGATCGAGGCATTTGCTGACTCCAGCTTCCAGAGTGACAAGGATGATTCCAAGTCCATGTCGGGTTATTTCTTTACCCTCAATGGAGGGGAGGTGTGTTGGAAAAGTTCCAAACAGGAAACCGTTGCTGACTCGACGATGGAAGCGGAATATATCGCTGCTGCAGATGCAGCAAAAGAAGCCGTCTGGATAAGGAAGTTCTTGACATAACTTCAGGTGGTTCCGTCCATTATTAATCCGATACCTCTGTATTGCGACAACAACGGGCCTATAGCTTTAGCGAAGGAACCCAGGTCCCATCAGAAGTCCAGACACATCTTGAAGCGGTATCACCTGATCAGGGAGATCGTAGGTCGCCAGGAGATCGAGGTTCGGAGAGTTGCTACGGAAGATAACACTGCTGATCCATTCACGAAGGCCTTACCCCAGACTCAGTTCGAGCGGCTGATCGAGATGATAGGTCTTCGATACGCCAGTACATGGCCTTAGTGCAAGTGGGAGATTGTTAGTGTATATGCCCTAGAGGCCATTACTGTATCATACTAGTTTGTACATTACTTAATGGAAGCTTGGGATATTCACAGTTGTATAGACAATCTTGCTCAAAATGGTAGTATGCTACTTGGTTTGTTTCTACTTTAATGTGTACATGTGTTTATTTTAGTATATCACCTATACACATTAGTGGAGCCCTTAGGATCTTTGCTTGATTACCAGCGTTGTGATGGCAGTCACACTCGTGGGGGCTGGGTAATCCACAAGCACATCCTTATGCAGGTCCCTAGTCGTAGGACTATCGAGACAGGGCATCGATACTCCGGAGTAGACTACCGTATGCGCTTCTCATCCCAGCAGGGGAGACGGTCTGTCCCACAGCCGTCAGTACGTCGTACTTGAGATAGTATGCGGGTGCTCGTTAGGTTACGAGTACACTGGACAGGACTCATCGGGAACTGTTGGTTGGTACTATACCTATCGTCAGTTATCAGTTCCCAGGTGACATGAGTACAGCTTAGTCCGCTGACTTGACACTGTCACTTCGCCTCGAGTGTGTTCCCACTGTACTTAGATTACTACCCTACCACGGCTCAAAGGTGTCGTGCAAACAGGTAGTAGTTGGGTGCAGTCCCGAAGCACTTGGAGGAAGTGACGGTTAGACAGGATTCGTCTCTCCCGGTATTGGGGGTTGATATCGCGCTGTGTCTAGGAGAGCCATTACACAAAGTCCCTGGGCAGGGCAAGCGAGATATACTGGTAGGTTTCCAGTGTTATCTCAGGGTGTTCTGGGCTACACTCCGACACGGCTTGTACCGCTATTAGGGGACTGACGTTTACCGCCCCTAGGCCCGCCATGCGATATTCTCAGACGAACAGACCGGACTGTACGCAGATTGTCACATTCAGGCTCAGTAGGAGTTCAGATGGGTTTCACCTCGTCCGTATTCTTATCGGCATCTACCTGAAGGCCGTTACGCACAGCTAGGGCCGGTTGCGCTCTATGGTTAAACCCACTGCCAGCGTAGTATCGAGTCTTTAGAGTCCCACACAGAGAGCTATTCGCCTTTAGGCAAAAGAGTAGAGGTCGCATGGTTTTGCGACAGGGTTCGGTCACATCCGTGCACTTGTGCACGTTTAGTGTCCGGGCAGTTATCACTAGCGGGCTTTGGTTTAAGCCAGATCCTAGTGTACGTTTTGGGATTGGTTTTATCTCGTTTGTATTCGTGTTCCTCGGAACGCGGATGCGGGTGTGTATGCACGGTTGACAGAGACAGAGGCAGGGGATTCTCATTTGGGTTGTTGACTGTTGACTTTTGCTAAACCCTAATGAGAATAAGAAATATGATTAATGATAATATTAATTAAGTATTATTGTGCCATGGTTGGGTTGAAAGGTTGACTTTGTTGACTTGTTGACTTAGTTGACCGGTTGACTAGGTTGGACTTGTTGACCATCATCATGAAAATGGCTATCATTTCTTGGCATTGACCTTGGCTTGCTTGTTTGTTCACAAATTGCATTTAATGCATGAAATGATATGGCCATTTGATATGATAACAATCATCACATAATACTCAATAATTATTATGTGTTATGATTATTTTGGATTATGAGAGCAAGGGTGAGAAAAGTCTTGCTCATTCTATCATTCTCATTCTCTCTCATCCTCAAGCTCTCCCTCTTCCTCTTGCTCTCTCTAGTTCATGGTTCTATTGTCTCATGTGTTGAGAAGCAAGAACCATTGAGATAAAGCCCAACACACTTCTCTACTCATCCTAGTATACAAGGTTTAGCAAACCAAATGTTCTAGTTTCCTCAAGATTGAGGTTGAAGCCAAAGGTAGAAGCTTTTAGGTGGATCCATCTTCGGCACAAAGAGACGATGAGGAGAGAACCATCCGACCACCACAAGGAGTCCAATAGAAGGAGTTCAAGTTAAGGTATAACCCCTAACCGAGTAGGTAAAACTCCTAGTTAAGTTGTTAGATAGTTGTTTAACAAAGATCCGTATTTTGAGTCCATGTTACCACCAAAAGAAAAATCGTTTTTCATCATTTCCGCAAGCCCGAAAGAACCGGGTAAGGCAACGTGGACTTACAGCTTGCGCTTGAAGGGAAGAGCGTCCCCACAATCAAAAACCCCTCGAACGAGGGGGAATCTGACGAAGTCTGCTACATCGGCCGCATCCGTCTAAACCTCCGATACACGGTGCCATAAATCAACTTGGCATCTTCGGAGAGGTGGACGGATAGCACCAATTAGCATCTGCCCCGAATTTCAGGTAAGACGCCCATCGCGTCTCCGCCGCGTCTTTCGTAAGGGAATAGCAGGTACCACATATCGAAGGGTGATGACCAAGATCTTCGATGACTTGATCCATTAGGTTGTCGAATGTTACGTTGATGATTTGGTCATCAAGACTAAAGACAAGGCCAATCACATCCAAGATCTCAGGACCATTTTCACCAGATTAAGGGAATACGATATGAAGATGAATCTCCTAAAGTACGCTTTAAGCATGTCATCGAGAAAATTCTTGGGCTTCATTGTCCGACATCGAAGAATCAAAATTTATCCATCAAAGATAAATGCCGTCATAGAGATACCTCCTCCAAAGAATCTGATGCAGCTAAGATCCTTCTAAGACAAACTTGCTTACATACGATGGTTCATCTCGAACCTATCGGGAAGATGTCAGCCTTTCTTAAAGCTCACGAAGAAAGTGTTGGCTATAGTGCCCTCTAGCCAATTATTTTAATCAAAAGTAGGTAATTATGATAATTGAAAGAGGACCTATACAGGTAGAACAGTCTTGCTCGATATGTTAGTATGCTATCTGGTTTGTCTTTATCATTGATATGTATACGTTTTACTGTTTATTACGTGTCGCTTATACATAATGATAAAGCCCGTAGGATCTTTTCTTGACTACCAGAGTTATGATGGCGATCATACTTGTGAGAGCTTAGAAGACCGTAAGCACATTCTTAAATGTCCCTAGTCATAAGAGTATCGAGACTGGGCATCGATATTCCAGAGTAGACTAGTGTATATGTTTCTAGACCCCGACGAGGGGCGGTGGCAGATCTCATAGCCATTGGTATGTTGCACTTAAAATTGTATGCAAGTGCTCACTGGAGGTGAGTACACCGGACGGACTCGCCGAGAACTTCTAGATGGTACTATACCTATCGTCAGATAGCAGTTCTCAGTTGACATGAGTACAGATAGTCTGTTGACCTGAGATCGCCATTTATCTCATGTGAGTTCCAACTGTACTTAGATTACTACCCTACCATGGCCCTACTGAGTCGTGCAAACAGGTTTTAGTTGGGTACAGTCCTGAGCCACATGGAGGCAGTGAGCGATTGTCGGAGATTCGTCTCTCCCGGTAAAGGGAATCGATGTCACGCTGTGTTCTGTTGGTCATCACCATAACTCCCTGGCCAGGACAGATGATATTTACAAATTGGAGATCAATAGTTTCTCAGTTTGGTAATGGGCTTGACACCGACTGACTTACCAGGTTATTAGGGATCTGACGTTAACCACCCCTAAACCTGGTATGCGATACTCTTAGACGAAAAGACAGAACTGTACGGAGATTGTCACTTACAGACTCAGTAGGGGTACGGATGAGTTTCCTTGTCATCCTTCCTTTCGTTCAATACCCGGGTAGCCGTTACGTACAGCTAGTTTCGCTGACGTGCTTATGGTTAAACTCACTGCCAGTATATTGTCAAGTCTTTAGAGTCCCGCACGGAGGGTTTCCCGGTTCAGGCGAAACGATATAGTATGTGCGTATTTTGATACGCACTGAGGTTCGATTAAATACGTGAATTTAATACACGTACTTTAATCGGGCGTTTTGATAATACTGGCAGATTTGAAAGATAGCCGAATCATTGTACGCTAGTATTATATTTCTCATTATCTCTCTTTTGGGTATTCGTATTTTTATACGAATACGGGTATTTGTATTTTGATACAAATACGGTATTTATAAGAATACGAGTATTTGTATAAATACGGGTATTTTTATCTTAATACGAATACAGGTATTGTTATCTTTATACAAATATGAGTATTCGTATATTTATACGTGTAACGACTCTGAAACTCCTGTACACAAATTTCTTGTATTTCACAGTAAAGGGGTATTTCTTGTATTTCACAATAGAGCGAGATGCAGAACTCCTCACGGAGAATTCGGTCTCGAAAGGAAAAAAATATGGTTTTTAAGAAATACGATTTTTCTAAATAAAAACTAGATTTTGGAAAATTATATAAAACTATGAATTCGTATTTTCAATAAAAACATATTATGAAAATATATTTTTAGAAATGAAGATTTAAATTTTTTAATAAAATACCATCAAGTTTCCAAAAGAGCTAGTTTTCAATAAAATACCACAAACTTTTAAAAAAGCTAAGTTTCATCACCAAAAATACCATTTAAATTAAAATCCATGTTCATGAAAACCCTAAATATTATAAATCACCCTCGAGCTTTATTTTTAAACTATATTAAAGTATTTTTCATAAAACCCCCTCGAGATATGCAAAACAATATTTTAAGAACTCTAGTTATAGGTTTAAGCGGGATCAATTCTCTTGAGCCCCAGAGAGCCGGAGAAAGTGAGTGCTTGCCTATTCAAGTTAGACAACTTAACGGAGTTATCAATGACAATTGTCTTGGAAAAAGACACAAATCCTATCGTCCATGTGCAGCAGTTGCCGATTACTCCCGAACTTATGATGTTGCAAGAACAAAGTCCTTTCATAAGATTCTAACTCCAACATTAATCCAAACTCAAACTAGAATCCAAAATCAAACACAAGCTTGAAAACTTGATCATGAACCTGAACACTCGAATTCAAATATCAAACTCAAACTTGTATACTTGACTTGACTTGACCGAACCATGGTTATAACGTGACGTGAACTTGACATGACTACCTGAACTCATGATTACATCCTGAACATGAACCTGAACATTGTATATCCATGGATTCGGCCAAGACCTGTAATCTTAATCTATATAATACAATATGCGGGGATAAAGGGGTAGATTGGTACGGAACATATATCGTAGCACGAGAGACCACTTTAAAAGACACCTACATGAATTCACGTGTCATAGTCCCGTGGGTTATGACGGGGCCTTGTACTACATGTTACCATAGTCTACGGGGTAAGATGGACTCCTCTCGTATATATGAATAACTTCTTTATTAAACTACAAATAACCACGTTAGAATAGCTATCTTATACCTGTAAATGAACATGTTTAGATACTCTAAAATACAACCCTATATGTGTACTTTTACTTGGTTTCTATTCACGTCATATACCATTCAACCATTTTCTCTAACTTCTTTTGGGATTTACCGAGCGCTAGTTCGCCGATGACATTCCTCCATGTTTTCTTTCTTGGAATGTTCGTCAGGAGGACCGGACTCTGAAGATGTAAAGCCGAGCCAGGAGGACTTGCACCAGTTTGCAGCTCAGCCTGACTACTAGTTCTTTCTGCACTTACTTCAGTGTGCCACTGTTTAGGCATTTGGTTTTATTATTGTATCTTTTAATTTCAGACAGTTGTATGTAAAGTTGAATGTAAATAAAGTTGTTTCATTTTATTACTCTTGTCATTCTTGTTCATTGTTATATTGCTTAATTATGCTTAACGTATTTGTTTCATAGTAAATACGTTGTGGGCTTACCACGTCACGGTTTCTGCCTATTGGGAGGCGGGGCATGACAGGTTTTGTTGGCGGCCCATGCAGGTCAGTTCTACATGAAGTCTTAAGCAATATATCACAAGAATTATAAGAATCAACAACTATACATTCCTTGCATTTCAAATTTTTTGAATCTATTCTAACCTTTCCTTTTCTATCATGGTGATAGATTCTCCCAACAACACTAATGCCAACGTCTATGGCAACACACCGCCACCTAACTTACCACCTCCCCCTACCGTTGCAGCTCCGATCAATGAACAGATAGTGCTTTTAGAAGCCATCAAAAGTCTTCTGGAGGGCCAGCAGCAGCAGACTGTTATTTTCATGAATCACCCGGAAGCCGAAACACCTGGAGTAAAGTAATTTCGTGCGTTGCATCTAAGGAATTTTTCAGGGAAAGAAAGTCTTCTTGAGGATGAAGAATGGGCCCAGAGTATAGAGGATGACCTTACCGCAACGCAGGTACCAGACATAGCTTGGGTTCGTGTGGCTAAGCTCCAGCTCACCGACAATGCAAAAGTCTAGTGGAAATCTGAGGAAAGCCGTCTCACACAGCCAATAGAGTGGAAGACGTTTTGTGATTTATTCGATACGAAGTTTTTTCCCGAGACTGCTCGATTTGAGATGGAGCAACAGTTCATCCACCTGCAATAAGATTCCATGTGGGTAAAATCGGTGGATGAATATGATGTTGAATTCATCATGCTTAGAAAATAAAGAATTCGTATCAAATTCTGTTCCCTAAAACACATAACTATCCTGACATCATCATCTTATCAGGTTCGCGGCACACTTGATCATGACCGATGAGATTCGGGATAGACGATTTCAACAGGGCTTAGACCCGGAGATTTTGGCGGCTTTAGCCTGAGGCGACTATCCAACTCATGAACTCACCTTGAAGGCAGCATGTCGTTATGAAGCTGTGGTCAAGAAGAAGGGTAAGCCCTAAACAGCCGGAATCAAACGCCCTGCGACACAGATGACAGGAGGAGCCTCTTCTAGGCCGATTTTTACCCCAAGAGGTCAGGAGGATCATTTAACTGATCCAGTCCAGATTTCTGTTTCTATTGCAAAAGAACTGGACACTTGGCGAAGGATTGCAGGCGTGCAAATGGCATGTGTTTGATTTTTGGCGCATCTACGCAAGCTGTAGGAGCATGCCCAAATCGTATTAACAAAACACCAACACCCAGATGTAACGTTTTAAAAATAAGTAAATAAATAAATAAATCGTTTAGGAGAATTTTCTGATAACCGGTAAAATAACTCGTATTTTCTGTAAAATGTAACTATAATTATTTTTCATTATAGACTTAAATACACCTATCTTAACTATGTAATTTCTTGTATTTGGTATTTATTTAGTCCCTTATAAATTGTTGGTTTACTTAAATATTTTTCCTAAAATAATTATTTTAAATATTATTATAACCTTTTAATTTGTACATTTAATTATTAGAAATTACAAATTGAAATGGGTTAATTATACAAATGTGAACCATGACAACTTTAAACCAAGTTTATATCATGTTTCTTTTTCTCTTTTGGTTGCAAGGTTCTAGTTAATTCTAGGTTGAAGTGGAATTGGAAATAAAATGAAATAAAAATGGAATTAAGTAGTGTGATGCAATAATGAAGTAAGGAAGGGTTTTTTTTTTGTGAATTGGAAACATCTAAACACTTCCTCATTCCCTCAAAATTCCGAGCCATTTCCAGCAGCCCTCCCCAAGTTTTCCCACTTCATTAGAGGGGAAAAAAAAGAGAAAACAATATAGAAAGAAGGAATGTGGGAATAAATGATGTATGGGTATTTGTTGACTTGTAAATTTCAACCCACACACACCACACTCTCTCTCTTCCCTCATTTTTTCCTTGGCCGAAATCATTCCCAGCAACAGCCCAATGCTTTCCCCACCTCATTTTTCTCTTCAAAAATCCTCACAAATTCATTAAAAATCAAAGTAAAACCTCACAAACTCTAAATCCAAACTTTACCCATTATTCCTTGGCCCATCTAGCATGGATCTAGGAGCATGGAGGCCATTTTGGGAGGCTAGATTTCAAGTTTGATCTCTTGATTTGTGAGGTATAAATCTTAACCTATGTTTTAATTGTTGGTTAATTACTCCAATTTAATTAAATTTAGTGTTTAAATTAGGTTTTAATTGCAAGTTTGAAATTCAAGATTAGGGTTTAGATCAAGTTAGGGGTTTTGATCTTTTGATTATGGTTGTGAGATGTAGTTTAACATCTTAGGACATGCAAAACTTAATCTTGTTGCTATATTGCTAATTGTAACATTTAAATTGTCCAAATTTAGATATTTTTGCAAACTAGGTTTTAATTAATGTGTAATTAGATGAAATTAAAAATTTAGTTAGGGTTTGTGTGGCATAATTAAGATATTAAGTTATCATTTTGGTCACTAGAATTGTTAAAACATGTAGATTTGAACTAACATGGTAAATTGACGCTTACTAGGTTTTTGGAAATTAATCGATTTGAATTAAATTGAAATTTTAATGACCTACAACCTAATTCCTATAATATTTAATGTGTTGTGAATGCGATATTGTTATGATCGGGTTCTAGGCTCGGTAGCTTTATCATGTAGCGACACTAGTTGTAGTTCGTGGCATTGTCGCAAGCGCATTCGGTGCACCAAGTCCGTGCGTGTCTAGTTAGTGTGCGTGGTTGGTTTGTATCGTTGTGTCCACGACCATTGATATATACATCCTCTTATTCACTTATGTACAATTCTAGGATCGGGTGCAGAGGCGTTGGATATGGCGAGGAAGGATAAAACAGGGATCGGATCGGATTAGCCGAGACGTCCAGGTGAGTAGATATATACATCTATGAGGGGATCGTCTGGATGGCGTGAGACGCCCGACAGTAGGATTATTAGTAGTAATTTTATTTATATGCGTAGTTTCCTAATTAGCCATCTCATTGCTGTTAGTTATATGTATGCCCTGAGGCCATTACTATACATGAGATGTATATTGTAGTGGATACTTGGACATATATAGGGAGGGATTCTTGCTCGACATGATAGTATGCTATCTGGTTACTCTTTATCTTAACATGTACACTGATTGTCTCTCTGTTACATGTTGGTAAAGCCCTTAGGATGTGCACTTGACTACCTAAATTATGATGTAGATCATACTAGTGGGACAAAGGTAGTCCGTGAGTACATCCTTTAATGTCCCTAGTTGTGGGTGTATCGAGACGGAGCATCGATATACCAGAGTAGACTAGCGTATAACTTCTCGACCCATGTAGATGGGCGATGGATGATCCCATATCTATTAGTGTTTGACATCAGAGATGATATATGAGTGCTCAGTGGAGACTGGGTACACTGGACGGACTCGCCGAGAACTCGCAGATGGTATTATACCTCACGTCATATGGCAGTTCTCTGGTGACACTGGTACAGGTTAGTCTGTAGACCCGAGATCGTCATAGAGTCTTGTGTGATTCCCACTGTGCTTTGATTTCCACCTTACCACGTTCAAAAGGACATGCAAAACGGTGGTTGTTGGGTACAGTCCCGAGTCACATAGAGGCAATGAGCGATAGGAGGGGTTTCGTCTCTCCCGGTATTGGGGGTTGATGTTGCGCTGTGCTCGATTGGCCATAACAGGGAAGTCCCTGGCCAGGGCTGATTTAGAGATTTACGGGTAAGTGTTATCAGTAGTTTCTCGACCCGTTATGAGACTCATATCAGCATGACTTATCGGTTATTGGGGTCTGACGTTTACCACCCCTAAACTGGATATGCGACATATCAGACGAGGAGACCGGACTGTACGGTAGTGTTACTGACAGGCTTTTACAAGAGCTAGAGCGGGCTTGCTTGATGATCTTCTGATCGTTCAATACCCGGGTAGCCGTTACGTCCAGCTAGTACCGCTGACGGCTTGTGGATGCTTGATGTGATCATCACCTACTGCCAGTGTATTAACGAGTTTTTAGAGTCCTACATAGAGATTTTACTGGCTCAGGCAAAACGAAGTAGGAGCACATATGTGATATGTATGGGACCGAGAATAATGCGAGTATGTGATACCGTATTCTATTCTCGCGATTTTAGTGTATAATTGTATATTTGATATACTAATTTACATTAACTAATATTAGCTCACTTAAGCATTTATTATTCTCACATGTGCACACTTAATATATATGTGATATATATTAATTGTGTTTTATTTTGTATCATGGTTGTTGATACACACTACATGGGTGTATGAGGATTACACCATACTAATTATAATGTAAGGTTTTAATGTTTAAAGTAATTCCAAATTAGTGGATAATTAGCCACATGCATGAAGCTTCGAGAAGCTTGTGGATGCTTTAACTAAGTCCAGTGGTTTTGTTTTACTTAATATATTTATCAACCTAACCATTATAATTAAGCCATGGTTATGTCTCTACATGAGTTAGTATATGATATAAACTCATCCATGGTTATTTCTCTCACCTCATTAGTTCATTCTCATCTCTTGAGCTCTTCTTCTTCTTCCTTGAGCAAAAGCTTGCTAGGGTTTTCTAAAGAGAGAAAATATTGTGAGAAAAATAAAACTAAAGTGAGCCCACTTCCTACTTCATCATCCTCTACTAGATCAGCACTTTAGTATAGGGTGTTAGCTTCACTAATCTCTCAATTAGTGAAGTAGTAGCTTGAGTTAGTGTCTCCTCGACGTAGATCATCTTCGGCCTTGAAGACTTCAAGCAAGATCGTTCTTTTCACCTTGAGAAGCCATGCAAGAGTCCGGGACTTGGATCGCAGCGAAGGGACTTCAACTCGGAGCTTTAGAAGCGAAGGACCGGTCTACAAAGGTTGTATTCCGAAAACACTTAGATGTAAAGTAGTTTACTTTGTGTTTCGTATGATTCTGTAGTTAACGATTCTAGTTTAGGGTTCTTTAAAACGATAAATTTTTAAAAATGGCATGAACGATGCCTCCCGAAACCTTGTTGTCGTTCAAAGGAACCCTACAGTGGTATCAGAACCTAGCTAGAGAATTAGACAGATTGTGTTAGATTACGAAACCGAAACGAACTCCAAAACTTGAAACACCAAATACGAGTTTCTGTCGAATTTTAAATGACCCCTAAAAATTTTTTCAAACAACTGCAGAGTGATGTATGTGACATTACATGAACACTGGAAAAATTTCAGGCAAATCTGAAAGATTTTGGCCGGCCACCACCACCCCCATCTCGGCAAAATTCCGAGCCCCCTGCCTGAAATTTTTTCTGTGTTCCACAGACTGGTTTTTCTGTTTCAGGTGTTGTTTGTTTTTGCTAATTTTGCATGAGATGTAATCTTACACTATAAACAATTCGGGGCGTTTCGTATTCATAGTTTAACATTGTATTTGGGTTTTCACAAGTTATCTAGGCGAAGTTAAAAAGTTCGATCAAATGTCAAAAACGCATTTTTCCAAGTTTAACGTATTAGGAAAAACATGCAAGTAATTCTGTGGACCCTCTAGAAGAATGAAACCCTAACTCGACTTTTTTGGATCGTGGAACCACGGTCATACCCTAGGGTTTGCCGCAGTTCCGTGGCGACATGAGTGAGGATTGGGTTTGCCCTTCTACGGTTGGTCCATAGGTACTGCGGCATGTTCCGGTTATTATTAAAACTGTGCTCAAGTGTTGAGCTGTCGGGAAATTGTGGGATTTTGATGAATCGATTGAAAAGTTTAACATCGTCCGGATAACATGTGATGGGATACAGTAATTGGAATCTATCTAGTTGCATGCAAGTTTAACATTTTGGCCTTGGACGGAATCGGGAATCTTGTTGAATTACCCGACTTCTTTTGAAAAGTGTTTTCATGGTTGAGACCTAAATATAAAATTTGCATTGTTAGGCATGAAATCCAGAATATGTGATATTCCGGGTTTATGATGTCTAAGGGCAGTGTGGGTTCCAATTGTTGTAGTTTCTCACTTTCTTTTCTGCGACCGTAAGTAATATATGGTGTATCGTCGGTTTCGTTGCTATATGTCAACGACAATTAGGATACGCATATTTACTTACATTGATGACATGTGATGTTATGTGTTGCTGTATATGTTATATTGGATCGTCGTGTTTGAATAGCCGGGGGTTTTATGTGAGATGAGAGTTTTTCATTTTCATTCATATAAAAGCATGTATGTAATATTCTTTTATTGGAGCACTTCCGGGTTGAGAAAGATGTCATCGTTGTTGTATATTATTTACTTTTCCGCATTAGGATAGACCCAAGGAGGGGAGCACAAGTAACCGGGTTCTAGAGTCCAGTAGGAGACCAACTCGAGGAGTCAAGTCCGGGTCTCCTAACTCTAGAATTGATAGGGTTTCTTGCCGCTCTCGTAGGGGTCTAGGGATGTGGGTTTGGCTATTCATCGTGACCATGGAATCCGTGTTTTATACAAGCTCAAAATAAAACACGGACCTCCTAATATATCCAATATTTCATATGTTTTTTCTACTGCGATATCTGTGATGTGATCATTTGATATGTTGAGATAGATACTGTATATAGTATATATGATATATTATATAGACGTTGCTTATATTTTACACCCGTGCTAGCCCTACCCCGCTCTGCCATTAGTTACCTAACCTAACGGTGCATGACGGGACATTAAGACGAATGCGGATGGCATAAGCATACGTTGTATTTATCTGTGATGCTTAGGTAACTTAAATGATGGGACATTCATTAATGAGATTAATGAAAGAAAAGAAACCTAAAGATATTGTAGAAACTTGTTTTAAAAACTGGTAGCTCTAGTTCTTGCTTTGCATAGCGGTATTCCTTGTAGAATATCCAGCACCTTATTCGATAAGGAAAGAGCCGAGATCCCTTCAGCGGGAGTGACCTCTTTAGCGAAACTAGAAGATACTACAAACTCGGTTTTTCTTTTGATTGCTTTTATAGTTTTTGCTTTGCATAGTGATATATGTGATATATCCCGCACCTTATTCGATGAGGAAAGAGCCGAGATCCCTTCTTCGGGAATGACCTCTTTAGCAAAACTAGTAAAAGCCTCAAAAACACTCCTTTTCAAAATTCACTCGATTCTACAACGATATCAAGTTCATTACGCAAAAGGTTTTCATAAAAACCTGTCGTAGCCCTCCGTCATTTCAGATAAGTGCCATTTTAGTACTCGTGCTACGGTAGTTTGGCCTGCATCAAGGCGTAGTGTACGGTAGCTGAATTAGTACTTATCTGTAGCATGAGATGCGATTGGATTAGGGTATTCGTACGACGTTGTTTATCCTGCGTCAAGGGTCGTACGGGTGGGTTTAATTCAATCAGGAAATGATGGGTTGAACTTGTCTAGCGGACTATGGGTTGTTTGGCCTGCATCAAGGTCATAGCACGCTAGGGGCAAAATATTATCGGGAATTTCAAGTGTTGAAATTTGCAATGAGATTGCATACCTTTTATGAGATAGTTGGATCCCGATACCCACTGCGAGTAAGAGTTATCCTGGGAGAGTTTTACACAAGACAATTAGCCGATCAAGTAGGTGTCTAGAAAGGTGTTTACGGGGTTACGCCTCTGGGAAAACGAGATTTATTTTAATTAGGTCCGTGCGAAAGCACGTGGAACCTCCCTCAAAGTACCAACACTGGCCTGGCTGAAAGATTGGCGAAATTGTAGGGTGTAATTAATCCCGGCTAGTCTTTCCTTTTAGGGTTTGAAAGAAGATTTGATTAAAACAGTGGGAGCCATCCTGATTAGATAAAATAATAACCAATCTGATCTTACAAGAGCATACGCTAAAGTGTTTTCTTCTCTCTCTCTCCAGGTAGCGACCATGTCACGTCTTAATCAAGATAATAATATGGATGTATTGACCGAACCCGCTTGTTTTACTGCGCTGGGGAACGCTGGTCCCGCTCCAACTTATAATTGTTATAAGACCGAGCAGAAAATAGGGGATTACTAGGATTCCTGTGCCGCCCAAACGAAGAAAGTGCATGATGATGCATCTTCTTCGGGTGTGTTCATTACTGAGAACTGTTTCTCAGTATACTCTACGTCCTAGGTATGAGATACCGGATCAGGATCCCATATATGTAATCTGTTACATGGGCTACAGATAGGTAGAGAACTGAGAACGGGTGATAAAATTTCAAGAGTTGGAAACGGTGCAATTGTTGCAGCCAAGGTGTTGGCGGTTATCACCCTGTATTACCAAATACATTGATTCTAAATTAATTTTATTAGATACCGAATCTGATACACAACATCATATCAGTCTCTTTATTAAATAAAGAAGGATATAATTTTGTATAGTTGGATAATGTTTTGAACATTTCCTATATCAAGAGTTGATTGGTTTAGGCACATTATCTAAAAGCATATACGTTCTAAATCAAATTACAGTTCTCAACACACACAAGAGGAAGAGTTCAGAAATGAACGTATCTTTCTTGAGGCATTGTAGACTAGGTCATATCAATGCGACTCGACTAGCTAAGTTATATTAAGATGCATATTTATATCAGTTTGAATTTACATCTTGTGAAACTTGCCAGTTATGTCACAAAGATAAAATGACCACAGCTCTGTTTACTGGAAACAGAGAAAGAGTTAATGAACTCTTGGGAATGATACATGATGATGTGTGTAGGTCCCCTGTCTACACATGCCAGGACCGGTTCTTTATACTTCATTACATTCACTGATGATCTCTCAAGATTCGGACATATGTTCATATTGAAACACAAGTCTGAAGCTTTTGAGAAATTTAATGAATATAAGTTAGAAGTAGAGAACCAAAACGGGTATAAGTATTATGTCCTTTGATGTGATCAGGGAGGAGAATACTTGAGCACGGAATTTCTGGACTATTCTAAAGGAGAATGAGATTCTCTCTCAGCATTACTCCTCCGTATACACCACAGCACGTCAGTGTATTAGGGCGGAGCAATCGCACCCTATTAGATATGGTGCGCTCTATGATGAGTACTACTGAGTAGCCTATTTCTTTTTAGGGAGTTATGCACTTGAGAAGTTGCGTACCTATTGAATAGTGTTCCAACCAAATCGGGTGCCTACCACTTCATATACGATATGGTATGAGAAGAGCCCATCTCTAAAGTAAGTTAAGATTTGGGGTTGTCCGACGTATGTCAAAAGCAAAATCCAGATAAGCTCGAGGCAAGGTCAGTTCTGTGGAAGTTTGTTGGATATTCCAAGCATTCGCAAGGGAATATCTTCTACCACACCGAGGAACAAAAGGTATTTTATTTCTCGGCATGCCACCTTTTTAGAAAAGGAATTTATTTTGCAAACAAATTTGTGATCATGAGGTAGAACTGGAAGGAGTTCCATCTATACAAACTACAGCTGATGATTTGGTAGAACCGGAGGATTCAACAGTTCCCAACGAATCTCAGCATCTCCGCCGATCTAGTAGGGTTCCTCATCAACTTAAGAGATACTTCAGTTTTCTCTATGATAGTGGGAGCGAGGATAGCATCATGAGATGATGACCCAACTAGTTTCGAGCAGGCCATCAAGAGTGGGGACTTTGTAAGAATGGTTGGGTGCTTAGCGATCTGAGATGGAATCCATATACACCAACAAAGTATGGACTTTTGTTGCTTTATCTGAAGGGTTAAATCCCCATCAGAAGTAAGTATATCTTGAGAAGATTACTTGGTGTACATGGAAAAGTTGAGACTTTCAAAGCTATGCTTAAGTCCATCCAGATCTTACTTGCAATTGCTATATACCATAACTAAGATATCTGGCGGTTTGGTATCATGACTGCTTTTCTAAATAATGATTTAGAAGAGAGCGTCTATAAGTACACAGCCAGAAGGCTTCATAGACAGTGAGAGCAGCGGAAACGTGTGCAAGTTGCATTACGGGTTAAAGCAGGCATCGCGGGGTTGGAACATCTGTTTTGATGTGGTAGTCAAAGCGTTTGACTTCATCAAAATAGTAGATGAACCTTGTATATACAAAAAGGTAGTAGAGAGTAAGGTGGTATTCCTCGTACAGTACGTGGATGGCATACTCTTGATAGGAAAGGAGTTTCCTATGCTACGCTCTATCAATCTCCTCTTATCACAAGGATTTTCCATATAGGATCAAGGTAATACCTCCTAAATCTTTGGTTTTGGATATATGAGATGGATCTAAATGGATGATAGGACTCTCACTAGGTGTACTGAGATGGTATCAATCGATCCTGGGGAGAATCACTGGATATATTCCAAGGTGGTAAGGTCGACTGAATGTTAGTCACATGCATTGTCTTTACCCTCAGTAGAGGGACTGTATGTTGGAAGAGTTCCAAGCTAGATACCGTGGCAAACTAGACGATAAAGGCTGGATACATCGCTACCAAAGATGCTACCAAAGAGGAAGTCTGGGTGTATATTAGTTCATGAGATGAACTTTGTTCCTACCATTATGTGACAATGGAGCTGTGGCTTATGCCCAGGAACCCCCGTCCCATCAGTGATCCAGACATATTCTAAGGTAGTATCACCTGATTATAGAGATGGTTGATCTCCAGGGAGATCGGGGTTAGGAGAGTAGACTCAGAGGACAACACGGCGGATCCACTCACAAAGGCTCTTTCCCAGAGAGAGACTTTTATGGGATGGTTGAGTATAAGATACTACAACCACTGCTATATGATGGCCCTAGTGCAAGTGGGAGATTGTTAGTTATATGTATGCCCTAGAGGCCGTTACTATACATGGGATGTATATTGTAGTGGATGCTTGGACATATATAGGGAGGACTTTCTTGCTCGACATGATAGTATGTTATCTGGTTACTCTTATCTTAACATGTACACTGATTGTATCTCTGTTACATGTTGGTAAATCCCTTAGGATGTGTATTGACTACTTAGATTATGATGTGGATCATACTAGTGGGACAAAGGTAGTCCGTGAGTACATTCTTTAATGTCCCTAGTCGTGGGTGTATCGAGACGGGGCATCGATATACCAGAGTAGACTAGCGTATACCTTCTCGACTCATGTAGATGGGCGATGGATGATCCCATATCCATTGGTGTTTGACATCAGAGATGATATACGGGTGCTCAGTGGAGACTGGGTACACTGGACAGACTCGCCGAGAACTCCCAGATGGTATTATACCTCACGTCAGATGGCAGTTCTCTGGTGACACTGGTACAGGTTAGTCTGTAGACCCATGATCGTCATAGAGACTTGTGTGATTCCCATTGTGCTTTGATTTCCACCTTACCGCGTTCAAGAGGTCGTGCAAAATGGTGGTTTTTGGGTACAATCCTTAGCCATATAGAGGCATTGAGCGATAAAAGGGGTTTCGTCTCTCCCGGTATTGGGGGTTGATGTTGCGCTGTGCTCGATTGGCCATAACAGGGAAGTCCCTGGCCAGGGCTGATTTAGAGATTTACGGGTAAGTGTTATCAGTAGTTTCTCGACCCGTTATGAGACTCATATCAGCATGACTTATCGGTTATTGGGGTCTGACGTTTACCACCCCTAGACTGGATATGCGACATATCAGACGAGGAGACCGGACTGTACGGTAGTGTTACTGACAGGCTTTTACAGAAGCTAGAGCGGGCTTGCTTGCTGATCTTCTGATCGTTCAATACCCGGGTAGCCGTTACGTCCAGCTAGTACCGCTGACGGCTTGTGGATGCTTGATGTGATCATCACCTACTGCCGGGGTATTGACGAGTCTTTAGAGTCCTACATAGAGGTTTTACTGGCTCAGGCAAAACGAAGTAGGAGCACATATGTAATATGTGTGGGACCGAGAATAATACGAGTATGTGATACCGTATTCTATTCTCGCGATTTTTGTATCGGTCGGTTATATGTGATATAGCCGGGTTATTGAATCAAATGTTGATTCGATAAGTTGGTACATTTTATATTAGTCGGTTATATGTGATATAACCGGATTATTAAATCAAGTGTTGATTTGATAGTTTAGTGTATAATTGTATATTTGATATACTAATTTAAATTAACTAATATTAGCTCACTTAAGCATTTATTATTCTCACATGTGCACACTTAATATATATGTGATATATATTAATTGTATTTTATTTTGTATCATGGTTGTTGATACACACTACATGGGTGTATGAAACTTATATCATATTAATTATAATGTAAGGTTTTAATGTTTAAAGTAATTCCAAATTAGTGGATAATTAGCCACATGCATGAAGCTTTGAGAAGCTTGTGGATGCTTTGACTAAGTCCACTGGTTTTGTTTTACTTAAGATATTTATTAACCTAACCATTATAATTAAGCCATGGTTATGTCTCTACATAAGTTAGTATATGATACAAACTCACCTATGGTTATTTCTCTCACCTCATTAGTTCATTCTCATCTCTTGAGCTCTTCTTCTTCTTCCTTAAGAAAAAGTTTGCTAGGTTTTCTAAAGAGAGAAAATATTGTGAGAAAAATAAAACTAAAGTGAGCCCACTTCCTACTTCATCATCCTCTACTAGATTAGCACTTTAGTATAGGGTGTTAGCTTCACTAATCTCTCAATTAGTGAAGTAGTAGCTTGAGTTAGTGTCTCCTCGACGTAGATCATCTTCGGCCTCGAAGACTTCAAGCAAGATCGTTCTTTTCACCTTGAGAAGCCATGCAAGAGTCCGGGACTTGGATCGCAGTGAAGGGACTTCAACTCGGAGCTTTAGAAGCGAAGGACCGGTCTACAAAGGTTGTATTCCGCAAACACCTAGGCAACTCGGGCATCCATTTTGCTAGCCTAGATACCCAAGGTGAAATAGAGATAGTGTGTGAATATTTTGTCTTAAGTCATTCAAGGATTTGGGTGGAGGTAAATGAAGTTGCCAAGGTGTAGAATCTGAGCACATGAAGAAAAACCTGTGAAGCAAATGAAAATGGGGCTCGGCCAGTGAGGGAATTTTTGCTCTCTGGGGATTCATCAAGTGGTGAGGTAATGTGTGTATGTATTAATCAAGCAAGGAATTCTCTCCCCAACAAAATATCCCAGCACACACCATAAATCAATCCATCACAAATAATCCTCACTCTAAAATATCATAAACAAAGATCTCACCCACTCCCAAACAAAACCAGCAGCCCATCCCCTTTGAAAATCTCACACCACAAGCATGGGCTACAATAAATGCAATCAAATGACTCAACAAAAATCATACAGGATTTCCGAATTTGCCCACAACAAATGATCAAAGCCCAAGCCAAAAATCCGACTCACAACATTAAACCAAATGTTTAAATCAAGAGAAGAAATGACAACTTTAAAAGTAATTTTGTAACGGATTACAAGATTACCCCTCGTCCGTATATACATACCCGCATCCGTATTCCGACTGAATACGAATACAGCGAGACGAAAGTATTCCAACAATATAATACTAGGATCCGGCTTAAAGTAAAGCCTACTTGTATTATCCGTCTGATTCATGACGCGTGCACAAGTGCACGTGTATGTTCGAACCCTGCCATAAAACAATACGGCCTCTACAACGTTTTGCCCGAATCAGGGAAACCCTCTGTGTGGGACTCTAAAGACTCTTCAATACGCTGGCAGTGGGTTTAACCACAAGCACGTCAGTGGCACTAGCTGTACGTAACGGTTGTCCAGGTATTGACCGAAAGGGAGGCCGACGAGCGAACTCATCCTGAAACCCTACTGAGCCTGACAATGACAATATCTGTACAGTCCGTTCTGTTCATCTATGAGTATCACATAGCGAGTCTAGGGGGGTGGATAATGTCAGACCCCTAACAACGCGATAATTCATGTCGGTATGTAACCCATCACCACCTGAGAAACTATCGATCCTGGATCGGTAATTCTCGTATACCCCGGCCGAGGATTTCTGGTGATGGCCACCCGTGCACTGCGCGACATCAACCCCCAATACTGGGAGAGACGAATCCCCAACGATCCGCTCACTGCCTCCATGTGGCTCGGGACTGTACCCAACTAAAACCTGTTTGCACGACTCCTTTGAGCCGTAGTAGGGTAGTAATCAAAGCACAGTGGGAACTCACACGAGACAAATGACGATCTCAGGTCGACAAACTAACCTGTACACATGTCACCAGGGAACTGCTATCTGACAATAGGTATAATACCAACTAGCATGTTCCCGGCGAGTCCGTCCAGTGTACTCATAACCCAACGAGTACCTGTATACTATCTTAGGTGAACAACTGACACCAATGGCTTGTGAGACCGGCCACTGCACCTCATCAGGTTCTAAATAAGTATACACCAATCTACACTAGAGTATCGATGCCCAGTCTCGATACTCCCACGACTAGGGACATTTATGGATATGCTTATAGACCCCCAGCTCCCACGTATATGATCGCCATCATAATGCTGGTAGTCAAGCAAGAATCCTATGGGCTCTATCAACACGTACATGATGATAAAGACAAACCAAATAGCATACTACCATCTTGAGTAAGACTGTTCTATCGGTATAGGTCCTCCCTCAATCATCATAGTCACCTGCCTGCGATTACGATAATTGCCTTGAGGGAACTATAGCCAACATGGTGCACATAGGAAATATCAATCATGAAACAAATCGTCAAAATACCGACATCAAAACGATGAAACGTGATATCCAAATCATCAGGACGTAAATTATAATAACTGCCATCGAGGTGCCCCTCCTTCAAGGTCGAAAGGTGCCGGTGCATCCAAGGATGACAGAGCAAGAGTATCTACTTTCCTCTTGCCTACGGTCTGGCGTCCTCTTCTCTGAAATCCTCGTTTCTCCTTGTGGATTACCAGTTACATGACTCATCGGCTCGACAGCCTGATTCGGAGTAATGACAGAAACAGTTCTGTTCTGGCGCTTCTCTGAAAATCTCCTGACCAATTTATATGGTCACTCGTAACGTATTACGACAATGATGGTAGCCTCTGGCCCACTGAGTATGTGTGATACAATCGATCCTAGGTCCAAGTCTTTATCATGAAGTACTCCCGAAAAACCTTGTCAGGGTCTTTTCTCAATTTTATCTCTGCAGGACTGCCCGGAAGTTGGCACTCTTTACTTAATCTATTTTTTGCTCCGGGACAGCTGCATTCTCATCATGACCTTTCTCTGGGAAAAAAAATGTTCGTCACCAATGTCTCTGTGTGCGTATCAAGTCTTTGATGTCAACGGAGTAGAACGTCAACTCGTCAAGATCTCGTACGAACCTCTTATTCCTCTTCCCTTCAGTATGGACCAATTCAGAATTATCTCTTCGTAGCTATGTGGACGGCACTCCAATTGGCTGTAGTCATATCTAGAGTCTCTTTCGAAGTTACGAACTTGGCATCTCTAATTTCCTGTAGAAGGCATCCGGCTAATTCATCCTCGGAAACTCGTCTAAGTCATCAGATTAATGCGCTTTCGCTCGTCCTTTCTCGATCGACTCACAACACGTCTGTGTGAGAGCCTCTTCTGGCTGAAGTTAGTCAATTGATGACCTCGCATCGAAGCATCCAAAAGAACAAAAGGTCCTAGTCTTATCCAAGGGTGACTAGAGATCTTTTATCACCTCTCCATATATGGCCTCATGCTGCATTAGCTTCAAAATTCTGGGGTGATATCTTATCAATCGCGGCAACAGCTGGCTTATCTGTCCGCACGATAGACAACGCCTCAATCATCTGGAGTAGACGGTGTATCAACAGTATTCACATTCTGGCCAGCCTTTAGTAGTGGCCCGATCATCTGGTGTAGACGGTATCCTAATAGTCGTCATGATCTGGTTGGTTTCTAGCAATGGCCCGATCATCTGTTGCAGATCCGCACGTTCGCGTCAACGAGAAATCATAGTAAAAACAATACATCAATGCGTTAGTGTGTTACTGGAATACATCTTGGTCAGTCCTCACCCATGACGAGCACGCTCTGACCGCATCTCTAGCCGCAGCTCTCTCTACTCGTGTAGCCAAGGTAACGGAAACCACAATTCGATATCGATAAGGATAGATCATAAGAACGAATAGAAATATGGTGCATAAGAAATGTACATCCTAAGGCTATTTAAGCGAAGTAGTGTATCGTAAGTATGTCACGGAACATACACACAGTACGTCTGTGTATGTCACTCTACTTAAGTCGCATACTCCATCAACCAAGGTTAACCTACATGACGAAAGTTCGGGTCTAATACCCCTTCGGTCAAGTCTAAGTTCCGTAAGGTCAAGCCTAAATTCCGAAATATATATACGCCCTAGACTCCGTGTTAGTGTATATGCCCTAGAGGCCATTACTGTATCATACTAGTTTGTATATTACTTAATGGAAGCTTGGGATATTCACCTTGTATAAACAATCTTGCTCAATATAGTAGTATGCTACTTGGTTTGTTTCTACTTCAATGTGTACATGTGTTTATTTTGCGATATCACCTATACGCATTAGTGGAGCCCTTAGGATCTTTGCTTGATTACCAGCGTTGTGATGGCAGTCACACTAGTGGGGGCTGGGTAATCTGTAAGCACATCCTTATACAGGTCCCTAGTCGCAGGACTATCGAGACAGGGCATCGATACTCCGGAGTAGACTAGCGTATGCGCTTCTCATCCCAGTGTGGGAGATGGTCTGTCCCACAGCCATCAGTACGTCGTACTGGAGATAGTATACGGGTGCTCGTTGGGTTACGAGTACACTGGACAGGACTCGTCGGGAACTGACAGGTTGGTATTATACCTATCGTCAGTTATCAGTTCCCAGGTGACATGAGTACAGCTTAGTCCGCTGACTTGACACTGGCACTTCGCCTCGAGTGTGTTCCCACTGTACTTTGACTACTACCCTACCACGGCTCAAAGGAGTCGTGCAAACAGGTGGTAGTTGGGTGCAGTCCCGAAGCACTTGGAGGCAGTGCCGGTTAGACAGGATTCGTCTCTCCCGGTATTGGGGGTTGACATCGCGCTGTGTCTAGGAGAGCCATTACACGAGTAGTCCCTGGCCAGGGCAAGCGAGATATACTGGTAGGCTTCCAGTGTTATCTCAGGGTGTTTTGGGCTTCACTCCGACACGACTTGTAGCGCTATTGGGGGACTGACGTTTTACCGCCCCCTAGGCCCGACATGCGATGTATCAGACGAACAGACCGGACTGTACGGAGAATGTCACATTCAGACTCAGTAGGAGTTCAGATGGGGTTCACCTCGTCAGCCTTCTTGTCGGCATCTACCTGGGGACCGTTACGCACAGCTAGTGCCGCTTGCGGTCTGTGGTTAAACCCACTGCCAGCGTAGTGTCGAGTCTTTAGAGTCCCACACAGAGGGTATTCTCCTCTGGGCAAAACAGAGTAGAGGTCGCATGGTTTTGCGACAGGGTTCGTTCTCATCCGCGCACTTGTGCACGTTTGGAGTCCGGACGGATATTACTGGCTGGCTCTGGTTTGAGTCAGATACCGGTATATGTTTTGGGGTTGCTTTTATCTCTTGGTATTCATGTTCCTCGGAACAAGAATGCGGGTGTGTATGCACAGTTGATTGAGGCGGAGGAAGAAGTTTTTCATTAGGGTTTCGGAACGGGTGCGTATGCACAGTTGACAGTCGTCTTTTTCCAAACCCTAATGGAATTATGATATATCAATTAATAATATTAATAAAATGTAATTGTGTCATGGTTGGTTTTTTTGTTGACTTGTTGACCATGGTTGACTTGTTGACCATGGTTGAAGTTTTGACCATCATCATTACAAAAGAAAGATGCTCTTTGATTCTAGCAAATTCATTTAATGTTTGAAATGATAATGGTCATTCCTAAACCTTCCATCAACTATTCCATTTTCATTATTATTATTAATTTGATAATTCTTTTTGCTTTATGTTATGGTTGCAAAAAGAAAAGAGCTCATTCTATCATTTAGCTTCTCTCTCCTCATTTCATCTTCTTCTTCCTCTAGCTCAAGGAGAACCCCTCTCATGAGTTGAGAATCTCTCTCCTTGAAAAGATAAAACCCCAAAAGACACTCTCTACTCACTCTAGGATCAAGGTTTAGCAAGCCGGAGATTCTAGTTCTCTCAAAGTTCGAGAAAGAGCCCGAAGGTTGAACCCTCAGGTGGATCCATCTTCGACGGAAGAAGGCAACGAGGAAAGAACCATCAACCTCTACAAAAGTTTCAAGAAGAAGGAGTTCAAGTTAGGTATAACCATCTATCCTAACTCTCCTTAGCTTGTTAGCTAGTTTAGTTTAGAAAAGATCCCGACTTTGTTAGTCCATGTTGCCCCATGCGCTAAAAATTTGTTTTTTATACCGTTTCCGCCTCCCCGTAAGAACCGGGGGTCGCAACGTGGACTTACAGTGGTATCAGAGCCTAACTAAACTTAAACTAGCTTGGTAGTGAAGTGTAACGAAGTTCGGAACCGGAAAAATCCAAAAACCAAACTTTTACAAAACCCTAGTTTCTGTTAAATTTTTTTCTGGTCAAAACAAGATTTGTTATACACCTAAATTCGGCTCAGGGTTTTGTGTGAACACCCAAGAAAAACGATCCCCTAATTCGTTCAAACCGCCGCGGATCCGCGGCCTCACCTATTCTTCGAGCCACGGATCCGCCGCCGTTTAGTGTCTTCTGGTGATCGGGTTTCGTGCAGTGTGTCTCTGTGTTGGTTTTGGGATTTTTAAAATAT
Source organism: Agapanthus africanus (assembly GCA_030015575.1). Taxonomy (NCBI): domain Eukaryota; kingdom Viridiplantae; phylum Streptophyta; class Magnoliopsida; order Asparagales; family Amaryllidaceae; genus Agapanthus; species Agapanthus africanus. The sequence goes on along the minus strand of CM057346.1, from coordinate 451,187,734 downwards.
GTTATATGTGCCCAGATTTTCCAGAGCAGAAATTTACTTTTGGGGTCCTATAATTCCGTATTTTTTTTCCGAACTTCACTGCACTTTGACTATGATGGTTATATCTGTGATGTTTGCATGTATTGAACGTCGGCTAATCGCTATAAGTCGATTAGTCGGGGTTATACATCTCTGTGATATGTGTTTGATGTTGGAATGTGTATATGAATGTGTTGGACTGTCGCGGGTGAATAGCCGGGGTGGATGTGAGATGAGCTTTTGTTTTTCTTTCATTCATTTGTAAATGTAAATTGATGTAATAATATTATTTGTATGGCCGCACAACCGGGTCGGGGTTGTAGCCGTCATTGTATAATTCTTTTTACTGTTTTTGCTCCTAGGATAGACCCATGGAGGGGTGCACAAACTACCAGGTTCTTGGCGGGTAGTTTGCCGCACCCGTAGGGGTCTTGGGTGGGGTATTTGCTATTCACCGCGACCGTGTAATCCGCTTTTCGTTGCAGGCTCGAACGGATTGCGGATTGCTAGAATATCCAATGTATTCATCTGTGATCCGTAATGTCTATCATTGCTTTATATTTAGGCGTTGCTTATGTTTTATAGCCGCGCTAGCCCAGCCCCCGCTCTGTCGTTAGTTAAGTAACCTAACGAGTGATGACGGGACCCCGTGGCGAATGCGAATGGCATAAGCGTACGTCATATTTTGGTTGTTTTCTGCAATGGTAGGATTAATTGATGGGACGCATTAAAAGAACTAATGCAAGAATATCACGCATTAAAAGAACTAATGCAAGATAATAAACCAAGTTAAAGTCGTTGGAACACTTTCGAAAAAACCACTCGGTTCTTTTCAAAACTAACTTTTAAATGCGGAGCTTGAGCCACTCCTTCTAAAAGCTATCTCGTTCCATCGATTATATCAAGTTCACTACGTTCACGGTTTCGCCAAAACCATCCGTAGCCCTCCGTCGTTTCATATGAATATTTAACAGTATTCAAGCTGTGTTTGTTGGCCTTAGTCAAGGCACAGTGTTTGGTAGCTGGTAGGTATTCATATGTTGCATAGATAGAATGCGTTGGTTTGGGACAGTCGTATTGCCTTGTTGGCCATAGTCAAGGGTATATACGGGTGGGTTCAAATTAACCTGGATAACGACGGGAAGAACTTGACATGTGACTTATGATTTGTTGGCCTTAGTCAAGGTCATAAGAGCATGGGGCAAAAATCCATATCGGGAGTTTCATAAGTACTGAAACTTGCTAGATTTGCATACCATTTGGAGTGTGATGATTCTGGTAGGATTCCTTCAGTTTCGTCACGCGATGATATTTGGATCCCGATCCTACTGTGAGTATATGCTACTCCTCGGGAAATTTCTCACTAAACGATCAATGCTATAAACCTAGTAGGTGCCTAGAAAAGTGTTAGCGGGGCTACGCCCCCAGGGAAAAGAGGTTCTTAAATTAAGGAACTTCACGAAAGCGTTGGAAAACCTCCCTCGAAGTACCGACACTAGCCTGGCTGAACGGTTAAGCAAGTATTGTGCGGTGGGATTAATCCCGGCTAATTCTTCCTTTGTGGTTTGAGGAGGGATTCGAGAGACAGTGGGAGCCATCCTGTTTAGATAAATTAAAAATCATTCTAAACTTGCAAGAGCATCGTGCTAAGTGTTTCTTCTCTCCCCCTGCAGCGACCAAATTCGAAATGACTGGACTTAAGTTACTTCTAGATAAAAACATACTAACAGGGACAAACTACAAAGATTGGCTCAGGAATATCAAATTGGCAATCGCTTATGACAAGCTGGGGTATCTTCTTACCACCAAAGCTCCCCCCGTCCCAGGTCCCACCTCCAGCGTCGCGGATAAGGAAATCCGTAAGACTTGGGAGATTGATTGCGCGAAGGCCAGGTGCCTCGTGCTTGCCTCTATGGACAACGAACATCAGAGGAGGCATGAGAATATGGACCTTGAGTCCATATTTCTCCATACAAAAGAACTGTATGGAGAGCAGTCTCGTATCGCAAGATACGAAGTGTCGAAGAAGTTATTTTCGACAAAGTTGGCCGTCGGATCATCGGTAGCGGACCACGTGCTTAAGATGATTGGCTACACTGAGGAGCTCGCGGAACTTGGGACCACGTTGGACAGTGAACTCTATACGGATTTAATTCTCCAGTCCCTTCCATCCACTTACGCCCAGTTTATATTGAACTTCAACTTACAAGAAAAGGAAGTTGAACTTTCAGAACTCCTCAACCTGCTGAGGAGCGCAGAGGGCACCCTACAGAAGGGTAGGGAAACACCCGCTTTGTTTGTAGGAGGATCTTCTTCCTCTAGGTCCAAGGCGAAAGCCAAGGGAAAGAGGAAGAAAGCCCCCGCCAAACCAAGAGGCGGTGTTAGTAAAGTGGGTACGAAGGGAAAGGAAAAGGCAACAAAGATTGCGGGGAAGCTTGTTGGAAAGGAAGAATGCTTCTATTGTCATAAGAGTGGACACTGGAAGAAAGATTGCAGGGCTTGGAAGGCCAGGACACAGAAACTGAAGCAGGTTGCGGCTTCAGCTTCAGGTGTGTATGTTATTGAAAACTGTCTTTCTATAAACTCTACTTCCTGGGTATTGGATACCGGATCAGGATCTCATATCTGTAATTCTTTGCAGGCATTGAGAAACCGTAGGTTTTTGAAGGAAGGTGACATGACCCTCAGAGTTGCGAACGGAGCTAGCATGGATGCTAAGGCCGTGGGGGACTATCACCTAGGAATGTCAGATGGGCATGTTTTGGTTTTGCGTAATTGCTTTTTTGTACCCAACGCAACTTGTAATATCATTTCTGTATCTTTGGTTTCTAAAGAAGGTTATGAATTTGCGTTTGTAAGTAATGTTGTAAACATTCACCTTAATCAAGTTCTGATTGGGTCAGGTACACTGAGCAATGGTATATACGTATTAAACCAACCACAGATTTTCAATATCCAGAATACACACAAAAGAAACTCTCCAGATATCAATCAGGCTTTCTTATGGCATTGTAGACTGGGTCACATCAATGAGACACGGTTGACTAAGTTACATAAAGAAGGATACTTGGATCCGTTCGAGTATCAGTCTTATGCCACTTGTGAATCTTGTCTCATGGGAAAGATGACAAAGACTCCGTTTACTGGACACGGAGAAAGAGCGAGCGAGCTCTTGGGACTCATACACAGTGACGTGTGTGGTCCAATGTCTACACATGCGCGAAGCGGTTATTCATACTTCATTACTTTCACAGACGATTTCTCTAGGTATGGACATGTCTTCTTAATGAAGCACAAATCCGAGGCCTTTGAGAAATTTCGGGATTACAAGAATGAAGTTGAAAAACAAACAGGCAAAAGTATTAAGATTCTAAGATCGGATCGAGGTGGTGAATACTTGAGTGCCGAGTTCCTGGACTATTTAAAAGAGAATGGAATTCTCTCTCAGCGTACTCCTCCATACACTCCGCAACATAACGGTGTATCGGAAAGGAGGAATCGAACCCTATTAGATATGGTTCGTTCCATGATGAGTAAGGCTGAGTTACCGCGATCTTTCTGAGGATATGCACTAGAAACAGCTGCACATCTCTTGAACCAAGTTCCTACTAAGACTGTGCCTACCACACCATATCAGATGTGGAGTGGGAAGAAACCCTGTCTTAAATCCTTTAAGACATGGGGATGTCCGGCTTTTGTAAAAAAGCAGCATGCGGACAAGCTCGAGGCACGCTCAGTACAGTGCAAGTTTGTGGGATACCCAAAGAACTCCAAGGGGTATCTATTCTATTACGCAGAGGAGCAAAAAGTCCTTGTTTCTCGTCATGCCCACTTCTTGGAAACTGAGTTTTTGGAAAATCAGATAAGTGGGAGCGCAGTAGAACTGGATGAAATTCCAGAACCTCAGACTATTACTGAAAGCTTAGTGGAACCAGAGGGTTCAAAAGAACAGGACATTCCTACGCCGCTCCGCAGGAGTAGTAGGCAGTCTCATCCGCCCGAGAGATACTACGGTTTTCTCATAGACGGGGATAGAGAGGATTGCATCATAGATTATGATGAGCCTACTAGCTTCCAGCAGGCCGTTCAGAGCGTTGACTCGGTAAAATGGCTGGATGCAATGCGAACCGAAATGGAGTCCATGTACACCAACAAAGTATGGACATTGGACATTGCTCCAGACGGGGTAAAACCCATAGGATGCAAATGGATCTTCAAAAGGAAGATTGGTGTAGATGGACAGGTTGAGACCTATAAAGCTAGACTTGTAGCAAAGGGTTTCCGTCAAAGACCTGGCTTGGACTATGACGAAACCTTTTCTCCAGTGGCTATGCTGAAATCCATTCGGATCCTTCTTGCCATTGCTGCCTTCCACGATTATGAAATTTGGCAGATGGACGTAAAAACCGCTTTTCTAAATGGAAATTTAGAGGAGTGTGTCTATATGGATCAGCCAGAGGGTTTCATTCAGAATGGGAGCAGCGGAAAGGTGTGCAAGTTGCTTAAGTCCATCTATGGACTAAAGCAGGCATCGCGGAGTTAGAACATCTGTTTTGATGAGACGGTCAAGGAATTTGACTTTATCAAAAATCCAGATGAACCATGCATCTATAGTAGATTTGTAGCGAGAACTGTAGTATTCCTTGTTTTATACGTGGATGACATTCTCTTAATAGGAAATGACATTCCTATGCTACAATCTGTCAAGGGTTTCTTGTCACACAGGTTCTCCATGAAAGACCTAGGTGATGCCTCCTACATCCTGGGGATCCGGATCCATCGTGATAGATCCAAGAGGATATTAGGACTTTCACAGTCCAGGTACATCGACACCGTACTGAAAAGATTCAGTATGGAAGATTCCAAGCGCGGTAACCTACCGGCTTGTCACGGGATCACCCTCTCTAAAGAGATGTCTCCCAAGACTGATTTGGAGAGGGATCGCATGTCTATCATACCCTACGCTTCTGCGGTAGGCTCTATAATGTATGCGATGTTGTGTACCAGACCGGATGTAGCTTATGCACTGAGTGTAGTAAGCCGGTATCAGTCAAACCCTGGGGAGAAATACTGGATAGCAGTAAAGAACATTCTCAAGTACCTGAGAAGGACTAAGGAGATGTTCTTGGTGTACGGCGGAAAAGACCTCCAGATCGAGGCCTTTGCTGACTCCAGCTTCCAGAGTGACAAGGATGATTCCAAGTCCATGTCGGGTTTTGTCTTTACCCTCAATGGAGGGGCGGTGTGTTGGAAGAGTTCCAAACAGGAAACCGTTGCAGACTCGACTATGGAAGCGGAATACATCGCTGCATCTGATGCCGCAAAAGAAGCTGTCTGGATGAGGAAGTTCTTAAAAGAACTTCAGGTGGTTCCGTCCATTGTTGACCCAATACCTCTGTATTGCGACAACAACGGGGCTATAGCTTTAGCGAAGGAACCCAGGTCCCATCAGAGATCCAGGCACATCTTGAGGCGGTATCACCTGATCAGGGAGATCGTGGATCGGAAGGAGATCGAGGTTCGGAGGGTTGCTTCAGAAGAAAACACTGCAGATCCATTCACCAAGGCCCTACCCCAGACTCAGTTCGAGCGGCTGATCGAGATGATAGGTCTTCGATACGCCAGTACATGGCCTTAGTGCAAGTGGGAGATTGTTAGTGTATATGCCCTAGAGGCCATTACTGTATCATACTAGTTTGTATATTACTTAATGGAAGCTTGGGATATTCACCTTGTATAAACAATCTTGCTCAATATAGTAGTATGCTACTTGGTTTGTTTCTACTTCAATGTGTACATGTGTTTATTTTGCGATATCACCTATACGCATTAGTGGAGCCCTTAGGATCTTTGCTTGATTACCAGCGTTGTGATGGCAGTCACACTAGTGGGGGCTGGGTAATCTGTAAGCACATCCTTATACAGGTCCCTAGTCGCAGGACTATCGAGACAGGGCATCGATACTCCGGAGTAGACTAGCGTATGCGCTTCTCATCCCAATGTGGGAGATGGTCTGTCCCACAGCCATCAGTACGTCGTACTGGAGATAGTATACGGGTGCTCGTTGGGTTACGAGTACACTGGACAGGACTCGTCGGGAACTGACAGGTTGGTATTATACCTATCGTCAGTTATCAGTTCCCAGGTGACATGAGTACAGCTTAGTCCGCTGACTTGACACTGGCACTTCGCCTCGAGTGTGTTCCCACTGTACTTTGACTACTACCCTACCACGGCTCAAAGGAGTCGTGCAAACAGGTGGTAGTTGGGTGCAGTCCCGAAGCACTTGGAGGCAGTGCCGGTTAGACAGGATTCGTCTCTCCCGGTATTGGGGGTTGACATCGCGCTGTGTCTAGGAGAGCCATTACACGAGTAGTCTCTGGCCAGGGCAAGCGAGATATACTGGTAGGCTTCCAGTGTTATCTCAGGGTGTTTTGGGCTTCACTCCGACACGACTTGTAGCGCTATTGGGGGACTGACGTTTTACCGCCCCCTAGGCCCGACATGCGATGTATCAGACGAACAGACCGGACTGTACGGAGAATGTCACATTCAGACTCAGTAGGAGTTCAGATGGGGTTCACCTCGTCAGCCTTCTTGTCGGCATCTACCTGGGGACCGTTACGCACAGCTAGTGCCGCTTGCGGTCTGTGGTTAAACCCACTGCCAGCGTAGTGTCGAGTCTTTAGAGTCCCACACAGAGGGTATTCGCCTCTGGGCAAAACAGAGTAGAGGTCGCATGGTTTTGCGACAGGGTTCGTTCTCATCCGCGCACTTGTGCACGTTTGGAGTCCGGACGGATATTACTGGCTGGCTCTGGTTTGAGTCAGATACCGGTATATGTTTTAGGGTTGCTTTTATCTCTTGGTATTCATGTTCCTCGGAACAAGAATGCGGGTGTGTATGCACAGTTGATTGAGGCGGAGGAAGAGGTTTTTCATTAGGGTTTCGGAACGGGTGCGTATGCACAGTTGACAGTCGTCTTTTTCCAAACCCTAATGGAATTATGATATATCAATTAATAATATTAATAAAATGTAATTGTGTCATGGTTGGTTTTTTTGTTGACTTGTTGACCATGGTTGACTTGTTGACCATGGTTGAAGTTTTGACCATCATCATTACAAAAGAAAGATGCTCTTTGATTCTAGCAAATTCATTTAATGTTTGAAATGATAATGGTCATTCCTAAACCTTCCATCAACTATTCCATTTTCATTATTATTATTAATTTGATAATTCTTTTTGCTTTATGTTATGGTTGCAAAAAGAAAAGAGCTCATTCTATCATTTAGCTTCTCTCTCCTCATTTCATCTTCTTCTTCCTCTAGCTCAAGGAGAACCCCTCTCATGAGTTGAGAATCTCTCTCCTTGAAAAGATAAAACCCCAAAAGACACTCTCTACTCACTCTAGGATCAAGGTTTAGCAAGCCGGAGATTCTAGTTCTCTCAAAGTTCGAGAAAGAGCCCGAAGGTTGAACCCTCAGGTGGATCCATCTTCGACGGAAGAAGGCAACGAGGAAAGAACCATCAACCTCTACAAAAGTTTCAAGAAGAAGGAGTTCAAGTTAGGTATAACCATCTATCCTAACTCTTCTTAGCTTGTTAGCTAGTTTAGTTTAGAAAAGATCCCGACTTTGTTAGTCCATGTTGCCCCATGCGCTAAAAATTTGTTTTTTATACCGTTTCCGCCTCCCCGTAAGAACCGGGGGTCGCAACGTAGACTTACACTCCGAATAGTCAAATCTAGACTCGAACCAAGGTTAAACCTAAAACTCTGATACCAACTTTATCACGACCCAGAAAAGGCACGTGACTGGCACTTGAATCATGTGAAGTCTATAGGACCCCACCTAATTCTAGTAAGCCAAAAGCCCAGAAATCTAAACCTTTTAGGGAAAATAGTAGAAATGAAGTTTTGAAATAAAGGTTTAATAAAATCAGGGTCTTTCTTTAAAACATAAGTAAACTTATATGAAAACAATGTTTTATAACTAGCTTGAAAACATGTTTCGTCATTTGAAATTTAGGCAGCACCTCCTTTGTATATTTTAACCCGAAAACAATACAAGCAATAACAAATATAGGCATCCCAAAGCGGGAGCTAGATCTTCGCCAATTGGCGGAAACAACCACGCAATGATATAAATATACAACGCCGAAGGCGAGGATCAAAACTCAGAAATAAAGCAAAGAAACCAAAGCATTATCAAGAAACCAGAAAACAAGAATAAATACATGAGCATGACTCTAAATCCGAAAGAATATACAAACGGTGGCTTTTAAGTCTAAAATTATACATAGTCTGGTTGATGGAGCTTTTAACTAGATACAACTGAAATGAAATATACATATATATAACAGTGGTCACGATGCAATGTATCCCACCTATCAATGCAATCACCCTGAAGGAAGGGGTGTGCCAGCAAACCGCAATGGAACCTATGCGGTCAACCTGCAAGAAAACTGTGGCACAACGGGGGTGAGTTGCCAACTCGTGGGTAGAAGACATCACCGAGTAGAAACTGAATGTATGACTATCTCCTAGGTCATACGGTACAATAATAGTAATAGACTGCGAGTGATAACAAAGGTAACACTATAAGCATAAGTGTGATATCAAGTACTCGTGTCTGTGTCGTAAAGTAGTAAAATGTCATATGTATGATGTATGAATGCATCAGTCAATGAGTGTCCAGCAACAACACACTAAAATCATGATAAAACCTGAGTGCCCAGTATCGACACTCGAAAACATCATGAAAACCATGTTTTTCCGCGACACATAAACCTCATATCTCAGGCTTTGTCTGTCTAAATCAGCCCTATATCATTTGATTTCACGACTGCAGTCGGTATCCTCCGGATGTCCGTCGAGCCAAATATCACCAGTCGGTAGTGCTCTCCTGCCGGACTCAACGTCTCTATCTCTCTATATGGCCTTCTTGCCCCGGGGTACCGCACCGGGTCCACCATGTACCCATAAACAGTGTCGCCCACGCTCTTTGTAGCTGGTAATCATATATCATATATGCTCTAGAACCGAGAAATCTCATTGTGGATGCCACAGATCATATCAAGGGAAAACCGCATTTTTTTTAAAAGGAGCATAAGTTTTCAAATACACATGCGGTTTTCCAAATCCAGAAATCTCATGAAAATCGGAATCTCATAATCATGAGCTGATAATGATCAATGAATATCGGCATAAGGCCCCTCAACAGTGCATAACAGAATGAATATATGAAAGCATGCGGCATCTAAGTAAGGAATGAAATTTCTAATCTAGCATGTGAGATCATGAATGCTAAGCAATACTACTAAGCTACTATCTATCAGGTTATACGAATAAAGTGACGGTTCTCTAATGTGTACGTGGCATGACAATTACCGATGATGTGTGTGTGAGCCGGCAAGAAAGTGTACGTGCAATATACGCATCATTGGTAATGGTGCATGTGTCCTAACAGACGAGATCATAATAGTTAATGAAAGCACATGAATATATATATGCATGCAATAGAATTATATGAACAGCGGAAAGGAAAATAGTAAACGCGGCAAGATAAAATATACATATATATATATATACGAGCCATACGGTTACCGTATTAAAAATAGAACGAATCGTTGTTTTTAGAAAAGTAGGGGCTACGGTGTTTTTGAGAAAAGTAGGAGCTACGGTGTTTTTGAGAAAAGAGCTATCATTTGAAAATACGTAGCATCCCTCGGGTTACTCTTTGAAAATACTCACGATTCGTTAGTTTTTAAAAATAGATATGACTCGAACTCTATTCTAACATCTACGTACGTAAATAAGAAATTAAACCAAAAGGCTAAACTAATCCCGAGTCAAAAGTAAGTAGAAATCTATACGTATCTGAGTCGATATATCTAGTAGTCGGCGATCCAGCTTCATAGCATCATGTACGGTATAAGACATCGTATGACATCCTTGAGTCAAGAGTGCGGATCAATTATCATATATATATCTTGTACGGTATAGTCTGTCGTACAACATCCTCAAAGTCGAGGGTATGGGTCAAATATCATATATATATCATCATTCGTATGATATCATCCATCGTACTATATCATAATCACGGGTACGGATCTAAGGTCTCGTACATATATTATATTATCAAGTCGCATGTTATCGCATGTTATGTGTATTTCGCCCAACGATCCCTTAATATATCATATCATATACGAGCTCTTACTCGATCATATATCATAGCCTCACGACATCAAGTCCGATCATATCGACTCATATCCATTAACATATAGTATCCTCATCTCACGTGTGTGTGTGTGTGAACATACACACACGCATATATATATACACACATATATAAACCAAGTGTATGTGTGTGTGTGCGTGTGTGCGCGTATGAGACAACACATAACCTAAGGTTCACGACTATGGTTAAAGAGACTAAGGTTACACCTTTCTACGAATACGCTTATTCTAATCCTACGGTCTCCTAAAACCCTATTTGCTAAGTATTTAAGTCTTGTATCAACACAAATATATAATATATATAACCTATTCTACGGTTGCGGGAGTCTTATACGCCATCCACCTGACTTCCCTCGTAGATATATATCTACTCACATCGATCCTCGCTTGCCGAAGTCGATGACGCCTTGTTCTCTCTTGTCGTCCTTAAGTCCACGCGAAGGTACCTACATATCAAAACACATCGTATCACATCAAAATTCTATTCGAAAACCGACACGACACGCGAAGTGCTCATAGGTTAGAACCTATAGCCTACGCATGCAAAAACAACCAAATAACTCTCGTCGTTAACGTACAAACGTCCAACGACCAAATCCAAATTCAAATACCAAAAACCAAGTTTTAGAAATCGAAAAAACATTGCCAAAACCAAATGCTTCCAAATTTTAGCACAGATAGATAGGGACAAAACTAATAATACAGTATCTAGGTTATGAGGAGTGTGAGCTACAGGCCAAACCCCAACATCAAACTCCAAAATTGACCCGTCGAAAAGTGCTACGGTAACCGTCCCCGCCGGCCCCACTTTGGAATTTTTGTCTCGTTCTTCTGTGGTGGTCTTCTAGTGGTCTAACTAGGTCAATGTAGTCGTTTGTTTTTCTTACAATTATCTCCAGTTGCTCCAGATTCCATTTAGTCCTAAAAAACTCCACAAAACCGACATCGGAAAATTCTAAGTTTGTGTATCAGGTTCTAATCTCTGGTCTTGGTCAGTAAACATCACTAAAATCATGAAAAACACTTACTACACCTCAATTATACTTTTACAATTCAAAATATCCCTAAACCTCTTTTTGGAAAATTCCAATATCACTAAACCACATAAGTTTAATTCTAAATCGCTATAGGATATAAGAAACACTAAAAACTTAACTAAAGATATAGGATATAACTTATTTGGCAACTCAAGAAAATTCTTGAGTTACCCTAGGTGCTCAAAGTTGCAACTTGTTCCTACCATCATGCTTGTAGTGAGTTAGAGATCATTTTTAGTGAAAGTAGTGTGAGGTTTTGAGTGAGTTTTTGGATGGTTTAAGGGTGGGAGAGAAGGTGGAGAATGAGGAAGAATGAAGAAGAGAATGAAAGAAGAGAGATAATGAACCATGTGTAGAAGGTTCCCCCCCCCCTAACGTCATATGTCACCCCCCATCAAAATATCTTACATATAAAATTCATTTTCTTTTTATTTTCAAAACAAAAATACAAAACCATACATATATGCACAAATGAAGAATTAAAGCCATGTTTCATAAAAATGTAACAAGTATTTGCAACATGTCATGTTGCATGACATATACCCTAAACAAGATTAATGCATAATTAGTGAAATATTAATTGAGTTTAGCATAATTTGCATATAAATAATTCATAAAATATCTAAATCACACAAATTCTTTCAAAATCAATAATCATATTAATTTTCCATATATTTTCCAAACTATACATATATGTTATACCATATCATTAAAACTATTCTCTTATTTTTTTATAATATTCATGAAATTAATTATTTTAATTATTTATTTTCCCAAAAATAATATTTTATTTTCTGAAAGGTTACATCCTATCAAGTATCCAGACAAATTCTGAGGCAGGGTATCGCTCGGTTCGGGAGATAGTTGATCTCCGCAAAGTTCAGATTGAGATAGAGATAGTTAGATGTATTGTAGCGGATCCACTCACTTAGGCTATTTCTTGAACACACGAGATGTTAGTAGAGAAGTTGGGTATTCGGTAACACACGAGCTATGGATATGCGATACCGCAATAATTGGTCTTAAGTGCAAGTGCGAGATTGTTGGCTATAGTGCCCTCAAGACAATTATTGTAATCGAAAGTAGGCGATTATGATAATTGAAAAAGTGCATATACAGGTAGAGCAGTCTTACTCGATATGATAGTATTCTATCTAGTTTGTCTTTATCATTGATGTGTATACGTTTTACTATTTATTACGTATCGCTAATACATAATGATGAAACCGTAGGATTTTTTCTTGACTACCAGAGTTATGATGGCGATCATACTTGTGAGAGCTTGGTAGTTCATAAGCAAATCGTTAAATGTCCATAGTTGTGGGAGTATCAAAACCGGGCATCGATATTTGCTTGTATTTTCTTTCTTGATTCCGGAAACCTTTTGATTCGATCGCAATGTTCCAATCAACCATGTTCTTGCTCCAGCCACTATACCACCGGAGACTACAAGGGCCAGAGGGCTGCTACCGGGGACTTGATTAGAGTAGGCTAGTTTGAGACGAGGACCGATTAGGACGGTACGCCTACCCCTCAGGGATAGAGTGATCCGCCTTCTCCAGGACGGATGGCTAGGCTGGAGTCGAGTATTCGGGACTTGTGACAGATGATTGGATTGTTAGTTAAGGCTAGCCAAGCTCCGAGAGCCGATGATGTCCCTCCTACTGCGGGGACTGTGATTGTACATGCTGCTCAGGCAGCTGTTCTTGTTGTTACCGAGATTATTTCCGTATCCTTACAGGAGTTTTAGAGGCAGAAGCCTCCAGTTTTTACCGACACAGATATAGCGGAGGATCCGTAGACAATCCTCAACAGGATGACTAGGATTTATCGTTCATAGAGATGTTCTGACGAGATATGGGTTGAGCTTACGAGTTTTCGTCTAGGGGGTCTTGCTCAGACGTGGTGCGAGTCAGTTGAGAGAGGCCGAGCTGCAGATTTACCTCCTATGACTTGGGATAAGTTCACAGCTGTAATTCTTGCTCGTTTCCTTCCGGAGAGCGTTCGAAATGCCCGAGCTCATAGTTTCGAGCCTTCGCACAATACTTCACGGATGACAGTGTCTGAGTATGATATCCAGTTTACTTAGCGGTCCGATATGCTCTTACCTCGTGAACACTGAAGAGAAACGGATAAAGAGGTTTGTGTGGAGATTGGACATGCAGTTATTTCTTGCCATCGACACCCAGCATTTTGACACTTATGCAGCCACGATGGATGCAGCCTTACGGTTAGAAGAGCGCATTTCTGAGACTTTGGTCGTTTCTAGGATCGAAGCGGATTTGTACTGGTATGCCAGCTCAAGGCGGTCAAATAGACGCCATTGTGACAAGTATTCTTTTGGTGTTTTCTTTTGATGCGTATTTCTTTCTGGTGTCATTTGAAATGGTATCCATATATTTTGTATCAAGATTTAGCCGATAATGGTCCTTACCAAATCAGTCGCTTGTTGTGATTTCTTCCGAAGGAGAATCTCTTGTCACTCGAAATGCTTTGTCCGTGTTTGTTTTGTTCGTATCGGAGATAGGGATTCTTCTGTCAATTTGGTTCTTCTCGATATGTTGGACTTTGAAGTTCTTCTTGGCATGGATTGGTTAGCCACGTGTTATGCATCCGTGGACTGTCGTGAGAAGGCGATCAGATTTAGTTTTCCGGGTGAGCCAGTTCTTGTTTTTCAGGGAGATTGTAGCGCCACCCTTCCCAGTTTGATTTCTTCTCTTCGCGCTAGTCAGCTCTTGAGGAAAGGATGTCAGGAATTCTTGGCGTATGTTTGCGATGTTGGAGCCGTAGAGGTCCTGTTGGACCAGGTCCCGATTGTGAGGGAATTTCAGGATGTATTTCCCGGAAAGTTGCTTGGTTTGTCGCCAGAGCGCGATATTGAGTTCTGCTTTGACTGGATTCCCGGCACGGAGCCTTTTTCTCTACCGCCATATCGGATGGACCCGGCGGAGCGTAAAGAACTGAAGGATCGGTTGCAATATTTGTGAGATAAAGGGCTTTTTCGTCCAAGTGCGTCACCTTGGGGAGCTCATGTCCTGTTCGTCAAGAAGAAAGACGGTAGTTTGTGTTGGTGCATCGATTATCGTCAGTTGAATCGAGTGACTGTGCGGAACAGATATCCCTTACCTCGCATCGACGATTTATTTGATTAGCTCCAAGGTGCGGGACATTTCTCGAAAATTGTTTTGCGATCAGGTTACCATCAGTTGCGGGTTCGAGAGGATGATATTCCGAAGACTGCTTTTCGCACACATTACAGGCATTATGAGTTCTTGGTGATGTTGTTCGAGCTCACCAATGCCCCAGCAGCGTCTATAGACTTGATGAACCGCATATTCAGGCCGTTTCTTGATCGGTTATTATCGTGTTCGTTGATGACATTTTAGTACACTTTTGGAGCCGAGTGGAGCCTGAGCAGTAATTGAGGAATTCGTTGCAGACCTTGAGGGAGCACTGGTTATTCGCTAAATTATCCAAGTGTGTTTTCTGGTTGGATAGTGTTGACATCTTGGATCACGTAGTTACGAGAGATGGTAAGTATGGAACCAAAGAAGATCGAAGTCGTTCAGCACTAGCCCAGACCTGTATCGGTGACGGAAGTTCGCAGCATTTTGGGTTTGGATGGATACTATCAACGTTTCGTACGAGATTTTTCTCATATAGCTACAACGTTGACCAGGTTGACCCGGAAGGGAGTTTCTTTTCTTTGGACTGAGGTATGCGAGCAGAGCTTTCAGCAGTTGAAGACTCATTTGACGCGCCAATATTGTTTTACCTTCAGGATCAAGTGGTTTTTTTGGTTATTGCGATGCTTCTCGGCAGTTGAAGAAGCGCGAGCAGAACTATCCCATGCATGACTTAGAGATGGCTGCGATGGTTTTTACACTTAAGATATGGAGACATTACAAATTTCAGCAGCGAGAATTGAATTTGAGACAGCGCTGTTGGATGGAGCTAATGAAAGACTATGAAGGCGAGATTCTTTATCATTCAAGCAAGGAGAATGTTGTGGCAGATACTTTGAGTCGGAGGCCGAGAGGTAGCTTTTCTTGTTTGAGCACGGTTTAGAGACAGTCGACGGCAGATTAGCAGATTCTTTGTGACAGCCGAGTACAGTTCGAGTTACGTCGACTGGGGGACAACTTGCCAATGTCCGTGCACGTCCACAGTTATTTTGACCGTATCTGTGAGGCATAGTCTGATGACGTTCGTTTGTCAGAGATCATGGAGCAAGTTCGACAGGGCAGAGATTCAGAGTTCGTGATTGATGATCAGGGAATACGACGGTTTGGGAATCGAATGTGTGTACCAGATTCCTAGGGACTGAGATGCAAGATTTTAGAGGAAGCATATCATTCAACATATAATGTTCATCCGGGTTCCACCAAGATGTATTATGATTTGAAAGAAGTCTACTGGTGTGAAAGGATGAAGAGGGACGTCACAGATTTTGTTTCGAGATGCTGACTTGTCAGCAAGTCAAGGCCGAGTATCAGGGGTCGGCAGGAGAGTTACAACCTTTACCCACTTCGGGGTAGAAATAGGAGCAAATCTTTATGGATTTTATCATGGTTTTGCCTAGGATCAGTCGAGGGTATGACTTAATTTGGGTGATGGCAGACCGATTGACGAAAGCATCTCATTTTCTGCCAGTCAAGATCATTTTCGGATTCGTTCAGTATGCTCAGATATATGATTGATAAGATGGTACAACTACACGGCGTTCCGACTTTTATTGTGTCCGACAGAGGCATCCAGTTCACCAGCCGACTATGGTAGAAACTTCAGGAGGCTTTGGACACCCCGATTGAGTTTCAGTATAGCTTTCCACCCGCAGACCGACGGTCAATCAGAGCGGACCATTCAGAGTCTTGAGGACATGCTCCGAGCTTGCATTCTAAATTTCGTGGCAGCTAAGATCATCATTTGCCCTCGATAAGGTTTTTCTACAAAGACAGCTTCCAGGAGATGATTCAGATGGCACCCTTCGGGGTATTATATAGGAGGAAATGCCGATCACCAGTTTGTTGGACAGAGTTCAGTGAGAGCAGTGTTTTGGGACCACAGCTTGTGCAAGAGATTACCGAGGAGACCCAGTTAATTCGGAATAGGATGAGAGCGGCACAGAGCAGGCAGAAGTCTTATGCAGACTGAGGTTGGCGCGGACATGAGTTTATAATAGGCGATCATGTTTTCTTGAGGGCTTCTCTGATGAAGGACGTGTTGAGATTCGGAAAGAAATGAAAGCTTAGCCCCTAATTTGTAGGTCCCTTAAAAATTCTCGAGCGTGTCAGCGCGGTTGTTTATCGTTTGGCTCTTCCGCCCAGCTTCCCAGATGTTCACCACATGTTTCATGTATCAATGCTCCGTAAATACCTTCATGACCCCTCTCATGTGATTCAGTATTAGACAATTCTGCTGGAGCGCGATCTTTTTTTCACCGAGCAGCCAATAGTCAATCTAGATCGGCAGGTGAAGAAACCGAGGCCCGATAACATACCGACCATAATGGTTCTTTGGCATGGCCCGAGTGGCGAAGAGGTCAGAAGACGAGATGAGAGAGAACTATTCCTATCTCTTCGAGGGTACGCGCAGTTAGATTTTAAATTCCGGGACCGGATTTCTTTAAGGGGGGAAGATTGTAACGTTTTAAAAAAATCGTTTAGGTGAATTTTCCGATAATCTGTAATATAACTCGTGTTTTCCGTAAAACATAATTATAATTATTTTTCAACATAGACTTAAACATACATATTTTAGCTATGAAATTGCTAGTATTTGGTATTTATTTAGTCACTTATAAATTGTTGGTTTACTTAAATATTTTTCCATAATTAATTATTTTTAATATTATTTTAAGCTTTCACTTTTACATTTAATTAGTGTAAATTACAAATGAGAATGGGTTAATTACACAAATGTGAACTATGACAACCTAGAATCTGGTTTGTAACATATTCTCTCTCTTTGTTTCATCTCTAAAGTTCTAGAGAAATCTAGGTTAAAAAAATTAAATTAAATTAAATTATTAAGATATTAATTAATAGATGTGAAATGGGGCTTTTTTTGACTTGGAAATTTCAACACACACCCACACACACTCCTTTCCCTCTCTTGGCCGAGCTTAACCTGCAGTCCCCTCCCTCATTTCTCCACCTCATTTCTCTTCAAAAAATTCTTCATTTTGCTTCAAAAATCCACACAAAACCTCATTAATTCCTAGTTAAACCTTCACCCATTTTTTTTTGGCCCAAACTAGCTTGGATCAAGGAGCAAGGAAGCAATTTGGGAGGCTAACTTTGCATGTTAGCTCTCCAAAATTTGTTGAGGTATAACCTTACTCAAATGGTTACTTTGTTCATACTTGTTATAAATTCATTTTTAAATTAAGTGTTATTATGGTTTTAATTGAAAGTTAGAATTCTAATGAAAAGGGTTTGAGTTTAAGTTAGGGTTTTTATCATTTGATTATGGTTACAATGTGTAGTTTAACATCATAAGATTTGAAAAATCTAGTCTAGTTGTTAATTTGCAAATTGTTACTTTAAGATTGTCCAAGTTATATAATCTTGCAAACTAAATTTTTATGATTAATGTAAATAGGTGAGACTAAAATCTAGTTAATATTTGTGTGACCTAATTAAGATATTAAGTGAATATTGTGGCCACTAGAATTGTTAAAACATCTAGAATTGCACTAAAATGGTTAATGGTTGCTTACTAGGTTTTTTGAATAAATCGATTTTAATTAAGTTTGAGCTTTTGATGATTTATAACCTATTTCCTAAAATATCTAGTGTGTTGTGAGTGCGCGATTGGTACGATTGGGTTCTAGGCTTGGTAGTTGTCACGTATAGCGACCCTAGTTGTGGTTTGTGGCGTTGTCACGAGCGCGTTTTGTGCACCAAGTGTGTGCGCGTCTAGTTGTGCGTGTGGTTGACTTGTATCGTTTGTGTCCGTGACTATTCATATAACTACCCTCTTATTTACTTGTGTGCGATTCTAGGATCGGGTGCAGAGGCGTCGGACATGGCACGGAAAAAGCAAGGCCGAGATCAGATCATATTAGCCGAGGTGTCCCGGTGAGTAGATGTACACTTTTATGGGGGGGATCATCTGGATGGTGCGATGCGCCCGATAGTTTAAGATTACTAGTAGTACTTGTATTTATATGCGTAGTGTTCTACTTATTCATCTCATTGCATCGCATCATCTTATATATATATGTGTATATGTGATATCATCTTATAGGACACTTGCACCATTACCATTGGTTTATGCTGCACGTGCACTATTCATGCAAACACACACGCCTTTGGTAGTTGCTATGCCACGAACACTATAGAACTTGCTTAAATTAGTATCTAAACTATTTGCATCATATATGATATGTAAACTGATAATTGTATATTCATTCATCGACATTGATACGTAGGATGGCTAATCATATATACATACCTCATTGCATCATAATTCATATATAGTTTCTGGTCATATATTGCATGGGATATACTATCGTATCATAGACATCCATCATCACCGGCATGTTTATATATTGTGATTTTTCTCAAGGATTTCAGTATTTATGAGATTTCTGGATTTTTGGGGAAAACCGCAAGAATTTTATAAACCTATTATCATTTTAAAAATGCAAGTTGCGGTTTTCTCGTGATATGATGTATGTGTCGTCCACCATAAGTTTTCCTAATTTCTGTTGGTTTTCGAGACCCGATTCGAGGAGTAGGATGAACCGTTTCGGGTTCATGGTGGGCCCAGTATGGTACCCCGGGGCAAGAAGCTCGAGTTGTAGACGATGAGCCTGGTAGGGGCAGGCTACCTACCGGTGATGTCTGGCGTGGCGGATATCCGGAGGATACCGACCGTAGTCGTGAGATTTGATGAGATGGGCCAATCTGGACTGACGGAGCCCGAGACATTGAGATATTGAGATATTGAGACATTGAGATATCGAGATATCGAGACATTGAGATATTGAGATATACATATATTGTGTCAATACTTGACATGGATTTTCTGTTGATTTCATTGATGATACTTCGGTTTATTGCAAAGAGATTTTTCTAAGATAAGAATAAAGATTTTCTCATACTGGACATGTTCAAGTTTCGTGTTTGATTATGCATTCATATTGCATCCATACGAGTGCATCTCATTGTATTGATATATGTAGGTTGTGACGCATTGCGTGCATGCTTACGATAGCCTTATTAGATATTACTTACTACTCACGAGTTGGAAACTTACCCCCATTGTGCCACAGTATTATCTTGCAGGTCCGACCCGTTAGCATAGTAGCGGCGGGCGTACTACTTCTTTTGCTTCTTTTGCTTGGACTTGCGGCTTTGCTCGTAGGTAGGTTGCGAGGATACTTTTATTCCCGCTTTGTGTATCATTTGTATCTAGTATACTCCATCTACCATACTTACTGTTTCTACCATTGTACATGTGAACTAGAGGTGTGGCAGTGAGATTAGTATATGTGTGTTGTTTTCTCTAGGGTCGAGCTCAATTGAGCCGATGTGATGCTTTCTTGATTTCGTGCTTTTATATTCTTTTAGGCTCTATCATGACATATATTGCTTGTGGTTATGATTCCGCCTTTGGCGAAGAGCTAGCTCCTACTTGGCGATACCTTTATTTCTTATTTATATGTATTTTCATGTGTTGTACCCGTTTGGGGGCCAGTATTTACAAAGGAGACTCTGCCGAAATTTTTGGGAAGTTTAGATGTTTTTAAAAATATTTAATGCGACTTATTTTGTTAAAATCGCTTTCTTTAAATAAGTTTTCCTTCACTCTATTTTTTTAAATGGTTTAGATTTCTGGGCTTTGGCTTACTTAGATTACGTTACGCCTTGAGACGTTTTGTAATTTAAGTGCCAGTCACGTTCCATACCTTCGGGTCGTGACAAAGATGGTATCAGAGCATAGGGTTTTACCTTTCTGAGTGTAGGATGACCCTTGGTAGATGGAGTAAGTGACTTAAGCAGAGTGACATAGCGTGTGTATTTTCCGCGGCATACTTACGATACGGTACTCCGCCTAAGTGACCTTAGGATCTATATATATCTGCTTGTATTTCCTTTCTTGATTCCGGAAACCCTTTGATTCGATCGCAATGTTCCTATCAACCCTGTTCTTGCTCCAGCCACTATGTCACCGGAGACTACGAGGGCCAGAGGGCTGCCGCCGGGGAACAAGATTAGAGTAGGCTCGTTTGAGACAAGGACCGATTAGGGCGGTACACCTACCCCTCAGGGACAGAGTGATCCGCCTTCTCCAGGACGGATGGCTAGGCTGGAGTCGAGTATTCAGGACTTCTGACAGATGATTGGATTGTTAGTTGAGGCTAGCCGAGCTCTAAGAGCTGATGATGTCCCTCCTACTGTGGGGACTGTGATTGTGCCTGCTGCTCAGGCAGCTGTTTCTGTTGTTACCGAGATTATTTTACGTATCCTTACAGGAGTTTTCGAGGCTAAAGCCTCCAGTTTTTACAGGCACAGATGCAGCAGAGGATCCGTAGGCAATCCTCGACAGCATGACTAGGATTTGCCGTTCACAGAGATATTCTGACGAGATATAGGTTGAGCTTGCGAGTTTTCATCTAGAGGGTCTTGCTCATACGTGGTGCGAGTCAGTTGAGAGAGGCCAAGCTGCAGATCTACCTCCTATGACTTGGGATAAGTTCACAGCTGTATTTCTTGCTAGTTTCCTTCCGGAGAGCGTTCGAGATGCCCGAGCTCGTAGTTTCGAGCCTTCGCACAAGATTTCAGGGATGACAGTGTCCGAGTATGATATCCAGTTTACTTAGCGGTCCGATATGCTCTTTACCTGGTGAACACTGAAGAGAAACGGATAAAGAGGTTTGTGTGGAGATTGGACATGCAGTTATTTCTTACCATCGGCACCCAGCATTTTGACACTTATACAGCCGCGATGGATGCAGCCTTACGGTTGGAAGAGCGCATTTCTGAGACTTTGGTCGTTTCTAGGATCGAAGCGGATTTGTACCAGTATACCAGCTCAAGGCGGTCAAATAGACGCCATTGTGACAAGTATTCTTTTGGTGTTTCTTCCGATGCGTATTTCTTTCTGGTGTCATTTGAAATGGTATCCATATATTTTGTATCGAGGTTTAGCCGATAGTGGTCCTTGCTAAATCAGCCGCTTGTTGTGATTTCTTCCGAAGGAAAATCTCTTGTCGCTCGAAATATTTTTGTCCGTGTTTGTTTTATTCGTATCGGAGATAGGGATTCTTCTGTCAATTTGGTTCTCCTCGATATGTTGGACTTTGAAGTTCTTCTTGGCTTGGATTGGTTAGCCACGTGTTATGCATCGGTGGACTTCCGTGAGAAGGCGGTCAGATTTAGTTTTCCGGGTGAGCCGGTTTTTGTTTTTCCGGGAGACTGTAGCGCCATCCTTCCCAGTTTGATTTCTTCTCTTCACACTAGTCAGCTCTTGAGGAAAAGATGTCGGGAATTCTTAGCGTATGTTTGCGATGTTGGAGCCGTAGAGGTCCCGTTGGACCAGGTCCCGATTGTGAGGGAATTTGAAGATGTCTTTCCCGATAAGTTGCTTGGTTTGTCGCCAGAGTGCGATATCGAGTTCTGCTTTGACTAGATTCCCGGCACGGAGCCTTTTCTCTGCTGCTATATCGGATGGACCCGGCAGAGCGTAAAGAACTGAAAGATCAGTTGCAAGATTTGTGAGATAAAGGGCTTGTTCATCCGAGTGCGTCACCTTGGGGAGCTCATGTCCTGTTCGTCAAGAAAAAAGACAGCAATTTGTGTTGGTGCATCAATTATCGTCAGTTGAATCGGGTGACTGTGCGGAACAGATATCCCTTACCTCGCATCAACGATTTATTTGATTAGCACCATAGTGCAGGACATTTCTCGAAAATTGACTTGCGATCAGGTTACCATCAGTTGCAGGTTCGAGAGGATGATATTCCGAAGACTGCTTTTCGCACACGTTACGGGCATTATGAGTTCTTGGTGATGTTGTTCGAGCTCACCAATACCCCAGCAACGTCTATGGACTTGATGAACCGCATATTCAGGCCGTTTCTTGATCAGTTATTATCGTGTTCGTTGATGAAATTTTAGTACACTTTTGGAGCCAAGTGGAGCCTGGGCAGTAATTGAGGAATTCATTGCAGACCTTGAGGGAGCGCCAGTTATTCGCTAAATTATCCAAGTGTGTTTTCTGGTTGGATAGTTTTGACATCTTGGGTCACGTAGTTACGAGAGATGGTAAGTATGGAACCGAAGAAGATCGAGGCCGTTCAGCACTGGCCCAGACCTGTATCGGTGACGGAAGTTCGCAGCATTTTGGATTTGGACGGATACTATCGACGTTTCATACGGGATTTTTCTCATATAGCTGCAACGTTGACCGGGTTGACCTGGAAAGGAGTTTCTTTTCTTTGGACTGAGGTATGCGAGTAGAGCTTTTAGCAGTTGAAGACTCGTTTGACTACGGCGCCAATATTATTTTGCCTTCAGGATCGGGCGGTTTTGTTGGTTATTATGATACTTCTCGGCAGTTGAAGAAGCGCGAGCAGAACTATCCCACGCATGACTTAGAAATTGCTGCGGTGGTTTTTACACTTAAGATCTGAAGACATTACAACTTTCAGTAGCGAGAATTGAATTTGAGACAGTTTCGTTGGATGGAGCTAGTGAAAGACTATGACGGCGAGATTCTTTACCATTCGGGCAAGGAGAATGTTGTGGCAGATTCTTTAAGTCGGAGGCCCGGAGGTATATTTTCTTGTTTGAGCACAGTTCAGAGACAGTCGACGGCGGATTAGCAGATTCTTTGTGACAGCCGAGTACAGTTCGAGTTACGTCGACTGAAGGACAACTTGCCCGTGTCCGTGCACATCCACAGTTATTTTGACCGTATCTGTGAGGCATAGTCCGATGACGTTCGTTTGTCAGAGATCATGGAGCATGTTCGACAGGGCAGAGATTCAGAGTTCGTGATTGATGATCAGGGAATACGACGGTTTGGGAATCGAATGTGTGTACCAGATTCTAAGGGACTGAGACGCGAGATTTTAGAGGAGGCATACCATTCGACATATAATGTTCATTCGGGTTCCACCAAGATGTATTATGATTTGAAAGAAGTCTACTGGTGTGAAGGGATGAAGAGGGATGTCACGAATTTGTTTCGGGATGCTGACTTGTCAGCAAGTCAAAGCCGAGCATCAGGGGTCAGCAAGAGAGTAACAACCTTTATCCGCTTCGGGGTAGAAATAGAAGCAGATCTCTATGGATTTTATCATGGTTTTGCCTAGGATTAGTCGAGGGTATGACTTAATTTGGGTGATGGCAGACCGATTGACGAAAGCAGCTCATTTTCTGCCAGTCAAGAACATTTTCGGATTTGTTCAGTATGCTCAGATATATGATTGATGAGATGGTGCGACTACACGGCGTTCCGACTTTTATTGTGTCCAACAGAGGCATCCAGTTCACCAGCCGACTATGGCAGAAACTTCAGGAGGCTTTGGACACCCCGATTGATTTTCAGTATAGCTTTCCACCCGCAGACCGACGGTCAATCAGAGCGGACCATTCAGATTCTTGAGGACATGATCCGAGCTTGCGTTCTAAATTTCGTGGCAGTTGGGATCGTCATTTGCCCTCGATAAGGTTTTCCTACAATGACAGCTTCCAGGAGACGATTCAGATGGCACCCTTCAGGGTATTATATAGGAGGAAATGTCGATCACCAGTTTGTTGGACATAGTTCAGTAGAGCAGTGTTTTGGGACCACAGCTTGTGCAGGAGATGACCGAGGAGATCCAGTTAATTCGGAATAGGATGAGAGCGGCCCAGAGCAGGCAGAAGTCTTATGCATACTGACGTTGGCGTGGACTTGAGTTTATAGTTGGCAATCATGTTTTCTTGAGGGTTTCTCCGATGAAGGACGTGTTGAGATTCGGAAAGAAATGGAAGCTTGGTCCCTGATTTATAGGTCCCTTAAAGATTCTCGAGTGTGTCAGCGCAGTTGTTTATCGTTTGGCTCTTCCGCCCAGCTTCCCAGATGTTCACCCCGTGTTTCATGTATCAATACTCCGCAAATACCTTCATGACCCCTCTCATGTGATTCAGTATTAGACAATTCTGCTGGAGCGCGATCTTTCTTTTACCGAGCAACCGATAGTCATTCTAGATCGGCAGGTGAAGAAACCGAGGCCCAATGACACATCGACCGTAATGGTTCTTTTGCATGGCCCGAGCGGCGAAGAGGTCACGTGGGAAGCCGAAGAAGAGATGAGAGAGAACTATTCTCATCTCTTCGAGGGTACGTATAGTTAGATTTTAAATTTGGAGACCGGATTTCTTTAAGTGGGAAGATTGTAACATTTTAAAAAAATCGTTTAGGTGAATTTTCCGATAATCGGTAATATAACTCGTGTTTTCCGTAAAATATAATTATAATTATTTTTCAATATAGACTTAAGCATACCTATTTTAGCTATGTAATTTCTAGTATTTGGTATTTATTTATTCACTTATAAATTGTTAGTTTATTTAAATATTTTTCCATAATTAATTATTTTTAATATTATTTTAAGTTTTCACTTATACATTTAATTAGTGTAAATTACAAATGAGAATGGGTTAATTACACAAATGTGAACCATGACAACCTAGAATCTAGTTAGTTTGTAACATATTCTCTTTCTTTGT
Organism: Agapanthus africanus; assembly: GCA_030015575.1. Taxonomy (NCBI): domain Eukaryota; kingdom Viridiplantae; phylum Streptophyta; class Magnoliopsida; order Asparagales; family Amaryllidaceae; genus Agapanthus; species Agapanthus africanus. Next base: position 451,162,709 of record CM057346.1, on the reverse strand, counting down.
TTCATCTCTAAAGTTCTAGAGAAATCTAGGCTAAAAAAATTAAATTAAATTAAATTATTAAGATATTAATTAATAGATGTGAAATGGGGCTTTTCTTGACTTGGAAATTTCTACACACACCCATACACACTCCTCTCCCTCTCTTGGCCGAGCCTAACCTGCAGTCCCCTCCCTCATTTCTCCACCTCATTTCTCTTCAAAAAATTCTTCATTTTGCTTTAAAAATCCACACAAAAGCTCATTAATTCCTAGTTAAACCTTCACCCATTTTTTTGGGCCCAAACTAGCTTGGATCTAGGAGCAAGGAAGCAATTTGGGAGGCTAAGTTTGCATGTTAGATCTCCAAAATTTGTTGAGGTATAACCTTACTCAAATGGTTACTTTGTTCATACTTGTTATAAATTCATTTTTAAATTAAGTGTTATTATGGTTTTTATTGAAAGTTAGAATTCTAAAGAAAGGGGTTTGAGTTTAAGTTAGGGTTTTTATCATTTGATTATGGTTGTAATGTATAGTTTAACATCTTAAGACTTGAAAAATATAATCTAGTTGTTAATTTGCAAATTGTTACTTTAAAATTGTCCAAGTTATATAATCTTGCAAACTAAATTTTTATGATTAATGTAAATAGGTGAGACTAAAATCTAGTTAATATTTGTGTGACCTAATTAAGATATTAAGTGAATATTGTGGCCATTAGAATTGTTAAAACATCTAGAATTGCACTAAAATGGTTAATGGTTGCTTACTAGGTTTTTGGAATAAATCGATTTTAATTAAGTTTGAGGTTTTGATGATTAATAACCTATTTCCTAAAATATCTAGTGTGTTGTGAGTGCGCGATTGGTACGATTGGATTCTAGGCTTGGTAGTTGTCACGTATAGCGATCCTAGTTGTGGTTTGTGGCGTTGTCGCTAGCGCGTTTTGTGAACCAAGTGTGTGCGCGTCTAGTTGTGCGCGTGGTTGAGTTGTGTCGTTGTGTCAACGACTATTCATATAACTATCCTCTTATTTACTTATGTACGATTCTAGGATCGGGTACAGAGGCGTCGGACGTGGCGCGGAAAAAGCAAGGCTGAGATCGGATCATATTAGCCGAGGCGTCCTGGTGAATAGATGTACACTTCTATGGGGGGATAGTCTGGATAGCGTGAGGCGCCCGATAGTTTAGGATTACTAGTAGTACTTGCATTTATATGCGTAGTGTCCTAATTATTCATCTCATTACATCGCATCATCTTATATATATGTATATATATGATATCATCTCATAGGACACTTGCACCATTACCATTGGTTCATGCTGCATGTACACTATTCATGCAAACACACACGCCTTTGGTAATTGCTATGCCACGAACACTATAGAACTTGCTTAAATTAGTATCTAAACTATTTGCGTCATATATGATATGTAAACTGATAATTGTATATTCATTCATCGACATTGATACGTAGGATGGCTAGTCATATATACATACCTCATTACATCATAATTCATACATAGTTTCTGGTCATATATTGCATGGTATATACTATCGTATCATAAACATCCATCATCACCAGCATATTTATGTATTGTGATTCTTCTCGAGGATTTCAGTATTTATGAGATTTCTGGATTTTTGGGGAAAACCGCAAGAATTTTATAAAGCTATTATCATTTTTAAAATGCAAGTTGTGGTTTTCTCGTGATATGATGTATGTGTCGTCCACCATGAGTTTTCCTGATTTCTGTTGGTTTATGAGACCCGATTCGAGGAGTAGGATGAACCGTTTCGGGTACATTATGGGCCCGGTATGGTACCCCGTGGCAAGAAGCTCGAGTTGTAGACAATGAGCCTGGCAGGGGCAGGCTACCTGCCGGTGATGTCTAGCACGACGGATATCCGGGGGATACCGACTGTAGTCATGAGATTTGATTAGATGGGCCGATCCGGACCGACGGAGTCCGAGACATTGAGATATTGAGATATCGAGATATTGAGACATTGAGATATTGAGATATACATATATTGTGTCGATGCTTGACACGGATTTTCTGTTGATTTCATTGATGATACTTTGGTTTATTGCACAGAGGTTTTTCTAAGATAAGAATAAATATTTTCTCATACCGGACACGTTCAAGTTTCGTGTTTGATTATGCATTCATATTGCATCCATACGAGTGCATCTCATTGTATTGATATATGTAGGCTGTGACGCATTGCGTGCATACTTACGATAGTTTTATTATATGTTACTTACTGCTCACGAGTTGGCAACTCACCATCGTTGTGCCACGGTATTATCTCGCAGGTCTGACCCGTCAGCATAGTAGCGACAAGCGTATTACTTCTTTTGCTTCTTTTGCTTGGACTTGCGGCTTTGCTCGTAGGTGGGTTGCGAGAATACTTTTATTCTCGCTTTGTGTATCATTTGTATCTAGTATACTCCATCTACCGTACTTACTGTTTCTACCATTGTACATGTGACCTAGAGGTGTGGCAGTGAGATTAATATATGTGTGTTGTTTTCTCTGGGGTCGAGCTCAATTGAGCCGATGTGATGCTTTCTTGATTTCGTGCTTTTATATACTTTTGAGCTCTATCATGATATATATTGCTTGTGGTTATGATTCCGCCTTTGGCGAAGAGCTAGCTGCCGCTTGTGAATGCCTCTATTCCTTATTTATATGTATTTTTATGTGTTGTACCCGTTTGGGGGCCAGTATTTACAAAGGAGACTCTGCTGAAATTTTTGGGAAGTTTAGATGTTTTTAAAAATGTTTAATGCGATTTATTTTGTTAAAATCGCTTTCTTTAAATAAGTTTTCCTTCACTCTATTTTTTTAAATGGTTTAGATTTCTGGGCTTTGGCTTACTTAGATTACGATACGTCTTAAGAAGTTTTGTAATTTAACTGCCAGTCACATTCCGTACCTTCGGGTCGTGACAGCTGTGTTCGGTTGGCCATCACCATAAGTCTCTGCCCATGGAGAATGAGATTTACTGATTGGCGATCAGTAGTTTCTCAGTTTAGTAATGGGCTTGACACCGACATGACTTATCGGGTTATTAGGGGTCTGACGTTAACCACCCCCTAGACCCGGTATGCGATACTCTTAGATGAAGAGACCGGACCGTACGGATATTTCACTTACAGGCTCAGTAGGGGTACGGACGTTTTTGCTTGTCGACCTTCCTTTCGTTCAATACCTAGATAGCCATTATATACAGCTAGTGTCACTAACGTACTTGTAGTTAAACACACTGATAGCGTATTGTCGGGTCTTTAGAATCCCACACAGAGGGTTTTCTAGTTTAGACGAAACGATATCGTATGTGCGTATTTTGATACGCACTCAGGTTCGATTAAATATGTATATTTAATGCACATACTTTAATCAGGAGTTTTGATAATATTGGTAGATTTGAAAGATTGTCGGATCATTGTACGCTAATATTATATTTATCATTATCTCTCTTTTGGGTATTCGTATTTTTATTCGAATACGAGTATTTGTATTTTGATACGAATACGAGTATTTGTATAAATACGGGTATTCGTATTTTGGTACGAATACGATATTCGTATTTTGATACATACTTGATTATATATATATATATATATATATATATATATGTATATGTATATATGTATATATATGTATATGTATATATGTATATGTGTGTATGTACACATACACTATTTCCACTCAATTTGAGAAGCTTAGTGACGAGTGTGGATATGTGACTCATTGAGGTGAGTCACCCACCCACCCACTCTCCGTTATTAATAATAAGAAGAAATAAAAAGAAAAGTATGAGGATGATTATTCATTCATGCTTCTTCTTCCTCTTCTTCTTGGTTTGTTAACTTCAAACTTGAGAAGGGAATTTTTGAAAAAATAGAGAAAATCATGAGATTACCTCCACCACATTATTCTCTCCATCACTTCCTATCAAGTTGTGATCATGAGTAGACTCACTTGATTTTTAGTGTGAACTATAGCTTGAATCCGGATTCTCTCGGATGGATCATCTTCGACAAGGAAGATCGGCATCTAAGTTTGTTCCTAGCGACAATGGAGCCGTGCTAGATTCCTTAGAGCGGTGTAAGGGTCTTCCGCAATTGCGCGGACACGCTACAAAGGTAGCTAGCCCCTAACCTTGTATGTTTAGTAATCTAGTTTAGTATTTGGAATCGATTCTAGGGTATTGTTTGGTAGTACTTGCTATAAAAAAATTTGTTTCTGCTTCCGCCTTCTCCACGAGCCTTGCGGCGCCAGCACTAGAGTCTTTACAGAAAGAGGCTCCTTTTGTTTAGGACGCCGAATGTCTAGAAGCGTTCGAAATCATTAAACAGTACCTGTTGCACCATCTAGTGCTTGCTGCTCTCATTCCAAATAAACCGCTGATCCTCTATACTGTCGTGCTAGATGAATCACTCGGTGTGCTCCTTACCCAAAATAACGAAGAGGGAAAAGAAAATTCCCTCTACTACCTCAGCCAAACATTAGTCGAGGCGGAATACAGCTATTCCCCGATTGAAAGCAATGCTTGGCCCTGATATTCGCCGTGAAGAAGCTGAGACACTATCTGCTCGCTCATCATGTTATGCGTCGACCCGCTCAAATATTTAATGACCAAGGCAAGTCTAACAGGTAGAATGGCCAGATGGGCGGTCATGCTGCTTGAATTTGACATAGTCTATACATCTCAAAAAGCAGTAAAAGGGCAAGCCCTAGCCGACTTCCTCGCTGCTCACCACATACCTGAAAGGTCACCGCTAAATTGCGAGTTAACCGATGAACAAGTGTTGTGCCTCGAAGGAAACAAGCCATATTGGGAGCTCTACTTCGATGGAGACTCATCAATAAGGACCTCTAGCGAATCAAGCATCTTGCAGATAAAAGCAGGGATATGATTGGTGTTCATCATACCATCGGGAAGAACCCTGTGACATTTCTTCACTTTTACCGAGCCTCGCACAAACAACGAGGCTGAGTATGAAGCTTTGATAGCTGGCCTGGAGCTCGCCATAGAAATGGAGGTGTCTTGGCTACGGGTCTACGGTGATTCACAGCTGGTCATCAACCAAGTGAGCGGCGACTACAACATATATAAGCCCGAGTTAGCTCGATACAGAAACCGGATGGTGGAACTCATAAAATGGTTCACCCGCATTGAACTGATGAGAGTTTCCAGGGCGTTGAATGGAAAACCAGACGTACTCACTCGCCTAACCAAAGAGCTGGCTGATCCTGACATAGATGAAATTCCGATCACAGCCAAAAACCGGCAAATTCTTCCTCCAATCTCTTTATGAGAAGAAGAAAGTGTAGAACAAGAGAACAGTCCTGCCGAAGAAGCAATGATCATTTAAGACGAGCCTAATTGGAGAGAACCCTTTATAGAGTACCTCCGATATGACAAGCTTCCCAAAGAAAAATCCATGAGGGCTCAGCTGAAGAAAAGAGCCCTTCGATATGTGTTCGTAAATGACACTCTATACCGAAGATCATACGACCAGCTCTGGCTCAGGTGTTTTTCCCCGGTCAAAGCCCAAAAAGTCATGAAAGAAGTTTACTCGAGCGTCTGCGAGGCTCACCAATCCGGCCCCAAAATGCGGCTTTAAATCAAACGGCTTGGATATTACTGGCCTACCATGATAAGGGATTGCGAAGAGCATACAAAAAAATGTCATCTCTGCCAAATACATGGTGAATTCATACACAAGCATCCTAATCCGCTGCATCCTACCATGGCATCATGGCCATTTGAAATATGGGGCACCAATATAGTCGGCCCAATCGATCCTCCATCATCTAAAGGCCACCGGTTCATATTGGCCACAACTGACTATTTCTTCAGATGGGTTGAAGCGTCCCGCTAAAAGAAATCAAGGCAGAAGATATTCTGATATTCTTTCGGCAGAACTTGTTATACCGTTTTGGTACATCAAGAAGAATCATTTCTGACAACGGGTTTTCTTTCAAGAGCTTCAAAGTCTCAAGGTTCGCTACTCAACACAAGATAGACTGGAGGTATTCCTCCATTTATAATTCAAGGACTAATGGACTGGCCGAAACTTTCAATAAAACTCTATGCAAGCTCGTGAGGAAAAATGCTTCAGCCAACAAAAGAGGCTGAAATCTCAAACTCCATGAGATATTGTGGGCATATTATACCACGCACCGCACTCCAACTCAATCTACCTGATACTCGCTGCTCTTCAGGGTGAAGGCAATTCTCCCCCTTGAAGTCGAAATTCCAAGTTTGAGAATGGTCATCCAGCACAGTCTGACAGAAGAGGAAAACGCTCTCCTTCGGCCAGAAGAGATCGATGCCCTCGAAGAAAAGAGACTCATAGTACAGCAAAATATGGAACTGTACCAAGCCCAAATGTCATGGGCCTATGATAATATGACCCGTCTCCGTGCTTTCAAGAAAGGAGAACTAGTGTTGGTCCTCAAAAGACCGATCATCCCCAATCGACATGCCAAGAAAAAATTCAAACCAAATTGGGAAGGGTCGTACGTCATCGAGAAAGTGTTTGATAGAGGATCCTACCAACTGATAAGTGCCGATGGAGAAAGGCCCATGGTACCCATCAATGACCGATTTCTTAAGAAATGCTACACATGAATGTTCCAAGTCGCAGACGAATTGAGCACACCATCCCTACGGACGGTCTCCAAATTGACTACCGTATATAATGCACGGGCATAAATAATTCATATCCTAACCAAGTTCCACTATACTGCCCTACGAGTCCGGCACTTCACACGCGCCGTATACAATTCACGGGCATAAACAAACTAAATCACCCCTAAGTCCCACCGCAATCAACAGCCTTGCGGCTGCATCTTCTAAGAAGAAAACCCACTAATGTGTCCTCACGATACATGAGGAGAACAGAGTTACGAGATCCTCTCGACTCGTAAGAAAAACACACTTTCGTAGGATCCTTATGACTCACGAGGGGAAATCACACTTGGAAGTCCTATCGACTCCTAAGAAGAAAATACACCTGCGAGATCCTCTCGACTCGTAGGGAGAAAATACTTTTATGAGACCCTTACAGCTCATAAAATTGAAAAGCCTTAGTTGACAGGGATCTAAACCTGTCTCTTAAGCCATCACTCCCCAACGGGCAACGGTAAATGATGAGTCGCTCCTGGCATTCGTGCTCCAGTGTTAGCGGTACTGATGCCGCCCCCAAAACCCAAGTTCCAAGTCCCTCCACAGAAAATTATGAGTCGCTCCTGGCACTATTCCAGTGTAGCAATGCTTTCCAATGTAGCGATGCTGATGCCGAACCAAAATCAAGATTCCAAATCTCCCGGGGCAAATGATGAGTTTCTCCTGGCACTATTCCAGTATAGTGATGCTGAAGACAAACAAAAGTCCAAATTTCAAGTCCCACCCGACAGTGCTTCCAAGCTCAAATGCTCCACCGAACAAAGCGGGAATCAAACAAATCAAATCAACTTCTCACCCGGCAGTGCTTCCAAGCTCAAAAAGTCATGTGTAACGGAAAAGAAACTCCAAAACAAATTAAATCCTGACAACGCAAGAAGCGGAGCAAGTCAAATCAAACCCTAACACCGTAAGAAGCTGAGCAAGTCAACTTCAACTCTAACATCGCTAGGAGCGGAGCAATTCAACTTTAACTTCAACGTAAAAATGGCAGTATCGACCGTCCAAATCGCAAAAATGGCAGTATCGACTGTCCAAGTCGCAAAAATAGCAGCATCGACCTCCACGTCGTCAAAAGGGAACCAAATCAAATCAACCTCTATGCGAAAGAAGATCCATCAGTTTCATGCGCACGACGCATAAATGTTGTGCACATTTATTGATGGAGAGCACTTTGTTGGGATAAGAAATTACACACTTTTTGTCCAAAGATTCAAAGTCAAAAAGGTCAAGACCGACACCCAAGTCGAACAGGCCCGAGCCCAAGCAAGCTAGCATGCCCAAGCCCAAACCAAGTAGGCCCGAGCCCAAGCATGAAGGGGGCGGCCGAAAGCCAATAAAGAAAAGAAATTATGTAGGAAAATAAAGTTAAATATAATTTTTATAAATAAATGTAAGAAAAATGGCTAAAAAGCCAAATTATGTAAGGCCCGTGGCTTATGTAAAAAAAATTAGTACATAAGACATTGGGAGGCGTAAGTGCCATCTTGTAAGATCCAAGGGCCAAAATGTAAAGTGTGTATGTTATAAAAGACAAATATTATGAGAAATAAATAACTTCTATTCCTCTCAATCAACCTAGGGTTCCGTGATAGCTTGTGGATTTTCATTATCCATTCTAGCCTTATTTTGATGGTAGTTTAAATATGAATAGGTGTTTGGTGTCTCATTTTATATCTTATTTATCTTATCGACACCAAACTTGTATACACTTATGTATTAGCTTGCTCTTCATATATCTTGTATATACCGAGTTATATATCGATATCGACCTGCTTTACTTGTGTTATATTCTTTAATATTGATATATTACTCACACTCATTGTTTTGATGATTCATAATATGAATATGTATATGAGAATAATGAAGGAAAGAGGCCATAGGAGGGAATTTCCTACTATGGCGTCAAAAAAATAGGCCCTCCATCGTGTTTTCCGACGATCGTTATCCATCATCTTCATCGTTATCATCTAAGATGTGGGTACGCCAAATTTCATGTGATTCTACAACTTTTTCACCGTTGATTTAGCAATGAAAAAGTTCTATTGTCGGTAAACCGTTAATTTTGAACCCACTAATTCAACGGTGAAAAAGTTATAGAATCACATGAAATTTGGTGTACACATATCTTAGATGATAACGATGAAGATGATGGGTGCCGATCGTCGGAAAACACGATGGAGATTGTATTTTTTCGACGCCATAAGAGGAAATTCCCTCCTATGGCATCTTTTCTCCACTATTCACTATGTATATATACGTGTTCTATATCTTGGTTTTCATATAACATGTATATATGTTTAGTATGTCAATATCATATGTTTTGCTTTGGATTTATATCTTAATATTGATATACTATTCATAGTTGTGATATCGAAATAATGAATGTTCATATACATGTGTTTATATCTTACTTATATTTCATAACACTGTATATGATGAGCTTGATCTTTGATATTGCATTTCAAGATATCAGATATGTCATGCCCCGCTTCCCAATATACTGGAGCGATGACGCGACGAGGCCCACAATGTAACAATACCGAGAAGTGGACTCTCCCTAATACAGTTACGCTAAGCATATTGTAATGCAGGAGTACAAAACAGTAAGGAAAAGAAACTTTTATTCATTAACCAACATTTATTACAAACGATAATAAGGAGTAACAATATACAATAGGATCCAAAAGGTATAAATATAAAATATTATTCAATGATACAAATAATATAATATGAAAGATACCGAAATGGAAACTCTATGAGTCATGGGCCCATCACAGTTCTGCTGCACACTCTGATGACTGAGTCTGGTTCTACAAAACTGGCTATCCATCTGAGAACACAATTCCTACAGTGTTAGAACACTCACAAACATAAAATATAGGCAAGGAAGTATGATCCACGTAATAACAGTAAATCATGATAACATATGAAAACAGGAAAGCCGAAAGTACGTGTAATCATGCATATAAAGTATATGAAAACACGTTGTAAATAAATAAGAATACAGAAGGTAAACGTGTAGGAAGGAACAATGCAGAATCAAGATGTCAAGCTGGATATCAATAATAGAATCAGGACAGTGTCAATCTAAATGTCAGTCTGGAAGACAAGTCATTCGGGTATTAGTTTAAGGGTCAATCAGATCAAACAAGATGTGTATTGATGGAATTAACTGATGTACATACTCGCATCTCTGGGGTATCTTATGACTAGCTGGAAGCAGTATGAGCAGGGTGCTCTACTTGGGATGACAACAATAATATGAATCAATACAGTAGCGTGTTCATCCCCGAGACGTGTCTCATGACTACGATGAAGATTTGTTTAGCGTGAATATCACCCGAGTGTATAGGTATTTCCATCCTTCAATTCCCCAATAAACAACAAATCTAAACTGGTAAAATATCCTAATCCAAGATGCTGACTAATCCATGTCAACGATAATCCGGTATAATTCACGAATAATAAGAGATGTCATGTAACATGTCATATCACGAATCATTCAGCATCGACTATTTGATAAGGTCTAATGTCAGGGTCTCAATAGTAATCAGGTGATTGAGAATCAAGCCACAAGGTAAATCAAATGTCAGGACGGAGGGTAATCAATTTTTAGGGCTTGAGGCAAATCAGGTGATAAACACTTGTAACTATACAATACTAATCACTCTCTCTCTCTCTCTCTCTCTCTCTCTAATATATATATATATATATATATATATAACAACATACATACTTCTCCAATAAGCTAACTTGAGACTTGAAACCTTCAAAATCATAATAAAATATATAACCATTAATAGCATCAAGATAATAACAAATCCACCAAATAACAATAACATGAAAAGTCAGTAAATTCGGTATACATACTTAAAAAAATAATAAGTAATATAAATACTCTAACAACAAATCCTTACTAAAAAAACTGCTAATGTAAATGCTACCATGACCACAGCTTTGTGGTTCAAACTGACAATAGTTATCCTATAAAAAAAATTAATGTATATACGTAATTAATAACTCTAGAACAAAACAATAATCACGTAAATAATTAACGTACAAAAAACTATAGTATCCAATATTACAAACAAGTGTAAATTACTAAATGATATGCTAAACTGATTTGACTAATTAGCAACTGTATATAAATTAATAATAATATATATTGATAGAATAATGCTAGAAACTATACAAACTAAAGTAACCAATAAAATAACAAACATGTGCCAAATAATAAGATAACAAGATCACACAGGAAAAAAAAACCTAATAACCTAAAACACAACAATAACCATTAGTGAAATTAAAATGTGCCAAGTCTTCAGAGTTAAGCGAGCAGGTGATAAACACTCGTCTTGGGAATCCACGGGTGCATGGCTTGCGACAAGAATGCGAGAAAACGACGGAAAGCTCGTTGAGGAAATTCACCAAACACTTAGCGCGCATCATCGGTATGTCGTCGGATCGGATCGGCGGTGACGGAGAAACGATCGCGGAGCTCACGCGACTCGGGCCAATCCTTGGAGCTCGGTTCATAGCCCATTGGAGTGCAGGTAGGGTTTGCAAGGGGTGCTCGTTGTTGCTCTTGGCCGAGACTTGGGTGCTGTTAACGATGGCGATTGATGGAGGTCCTTTTCGGGTCTCCGTCAGATGTTGTCTTCCGTCGATCTCCCGGTGGATCTTGGAGGTGATCTCCTGTTGCGTGTGGGTCTCAATAGGTTTTGAGGAGATTGGTGGTTTTGAGGAGTTTGCGCCGAGTACCTGCAAGGAAGTCCTGGGGTGGTTTGGTACCACCGAGGACCCTCCGACTATCAAGTTAACACAAGATCCGAGCAGAGTAACGGCTAAGTGGGGTGAAAAAAGCTTACTTGACCCCTCTGTGATGGGGGTTTATATAGTGGCGGCAGCACGCAGTAGCAGGCGCGAGAATCTGTTGGATGTAGTGCCCTCAAAGTCAATTATTGGATCGCAGGCACGTGATTGCAATGATTGAGGAGGACCTATACCGGTAGGACAGTCTTACTCGAGATGATAGTATGCTATCTGGTTTGCCTTTATCATCATGTACAGCTTTAGGTGACATGATCACTATTACACATTGATAGAGCCCTTAGGATTCTTTCTTGACTACCAACAGTATGATGGCGATCATATACGTGAGAGTTGGGTAGTCCATAAGCACATCCTTAAAATTTTTCCCTAGTCGTAGGAGTTTCGAGACAGGGCATCGATACTCCGGAGTAGACTAGTGTATCGAGACCCCGACGAGGGGCGGTGGCCGGTCTCACAAGCCATTGGTGTCAGTTGGATCACCTAAGATGTATACAGGTGCTCATTGGGTTATGAGTACACCGGACAGGACTCGCCGGGAACCTGCTAGTTGGTATTATACCTAGCGTCAGATAGCAGTTCCATGGTGACATGTGCATAGGTTAGTTCATCGACCTGAGGTCGTCATTTGTCTCGTGTGAGTTTCCACTGTGCTTAGATTACTACCCTACCACGGCTCAAAGGAGTCGTGCAAACAGCTTTTAGTTGGGTACAGTCCCGAGCCACATGGAGGCAGTGAGCGGATCGGCAGGGGATTCATCTCTCCCGGTATTGGGGGTGAGATCGCGCTGTGTCTAGGAGAGCCATTACACCAAGTCCTTGGCCAAGGCAGGTGAGAATTACTGGTAGGTATTCCAGTATTTTCTCAGGGTGTTCAGGGCTACCCTCCGACACGACTTATACAGCTATTTGGGGTCTGACGTTACCAGCCCCTAGGCCGGATATGCGATGCTCATAGACGAACGGACCGGACTGTACGGATATTGTCACTGATAGGCTCAGCAGGGTTCCAGGATGAGTTCGCTCATCAGATTCCCTTTCTGTCATTACATAGGCAGCCGTTACGTACAGCTAGTACCACTGACGGCTTGTGGTTAAACCCACTGCCAGAGTATTGACGAGTCTTTAGAGTCCCCCACAGATTGTTACCCAAGTTCGGGCGAAACGTTGTAGAGGCCGTATGGTTTTATGGCCGGGTTCGAACATACACGTGCATTTGTACACGTGTCATATTTCGGACAGATAATACTGGTGGGCTTTGGTTTAAGCCGGATCCAAGTATTATATTGAGTAGGAATATTTTAGTCTCTCGTATTCGTATTCGGTCGGAATACGGATACAGTATGTATATACAGGTGAGGGGTATTCTCGTAATCCGTTACGAGAATACTTTAGAAGATGCATTTCTTTTTGGTTAATCATTTTAGTTTAAATGATTAAATGGATTTTGAAAAGTGTGACTTGTTCAGTTGATAAAACTGCACATTTGTTATTACAGTTTTCCTACTATTTCTATATTAAAAATGGTCTTTATTATAATATATCATACATATGAGGGTTTATCTGTAAAAATACTATTTTCCATCTGTTGATATATTATAATTAGTATTTGGTAGGAAAATATATGCAAATAATATCATTGACCAAATCCTGGTAGAAAAAAGTCTACTAAATATTATTTAAGTTGTTGTGCAGAATTTTTCCAAGTTGTTGTGCAGAATTTTCCAAGAAATCAAGTTGTTAAAGGAAACTTGCCTAATTAAGAAAGCAAAACTTGGAGACCAAATCTGGCAGCAACCACGAGAAGATTTTCATGTTACAAAGGTTCCAAGGATCGCTAAATGTCATGAAGACAGAGCCCCAAGAAAATGATGAACGGCCGAGATCATATGGCCGCGGATCCGCGGCCATACCTCCCCTTGGGCCGCGGATCCGCGGCATGATAGAAGAGATAGAGGCTGTGCTTTTTGGGAGTGAATCTATACTGTTATCTTCTTAATTTGGAAGCTAATTTTCTGGTTTTGGGACTATAAATAAAGACCGAGATCCTCTTGGGAAAAGATCAAGCCGACGAGATCACAAAGTCTAAGACGGTTCACGCATCCAGGCTGATCATCAACTGTTCGTCTACCTCCTTGGAAGAGATCGAGAAGCAAACTAGTATTTGTAATCATTTTCTAAGGGATCAAAGTGTAATGAATATTGTTGATTAATAAAGGTAGCTCTTTTTCCTATTCTATTTCTTTGTAGTTTAATTATGCATTTTCTCTCCATCTTTTTTTCTCCCAACATGCGCGAGTAATTCTTCGCTTGTTAGGGTTCGTAGGATTAGGGTAGGTTAATGGATGATGAAAATACCTAAACTCTTTTTACGTCCTATAAAGTTTATAAACTTTATCAAAAGAATCATTAACATCCTAATCGGGCGCGCTACCAATTCATTGTTAGTCTCGACCGCGATTAGATATTAGATTAATAATTGTTTTAGTAAAGGCTAGATATGAACGGGGTTCCGTGTCGAGATAGGGGTTAAGAGTGGGATTCCTTTTCCCTCCAGAAACCCTAATCTACATGCATCACTGTCGTTCTAGTTTTAAATCTATTAAAGGATAGAAAAAGTAATTTTTAATTAATCATCCATAACTACTAAATCCTAATGAACCCTACAAGCTCTCTTCTTATATAAACTTACATCCATGGTTAATCTAGATCTATATTTTGCATCCTTGTTTAACGTAGATCTAGATCCTACAACCATTCTACAATATTCTTATCCCTCCTCTCTTTTTCAACACATCTAAAGTAAGATTAAAATATTCAACGTTTCCCTGAGGACGACCCGTACTCACCTCGGTCTAGCTACGCGCGACACCGTTCTGATTGCAGTTAACTACAAACACTTTTTCGAACCAATCAAATGGCGTCGTTGCCGGGGATACGTGCATAAATTTTTATTCTTACTATTTGTGTTGAATTCTTATACGATCTATATCATAAATAAAACAAAACTGCAAATTGTATATTTAACGATTATTGTGTTAATTTTGCGAGGGGATCTGGAGTCCCAGACTTGAGGAAACAGAAAGACAAAGACATTCCAGGAGATCCAGAGGAGTACAGAAGGCCTTAGAGCAAACTTTCACCACCTGATCCCTCCACCCAGCGGCGGAACCGTGGCAAAGGAGCCCATTTGGCGGCGGAAGAGCGGCGGGAGAGGAGATTTAGGGCTGCAAACTTCTCTGGTATATTTTCTATATCTTTCTCTCTCCTCTGAAATCCAATAAAATCTATTTTCTGCAGGATTCTTTGCAAAATAGCGCCGCTCAAAAATCTTTTTCCAAAAGTTTTGTGATTGGTTTTGTTTTGCATATTTTAATACGGACTTTAAGGGGCAAAGACCAAATCCAGATTAGGTGGGGATTTCATCACCCTTCCTAAGCCCCACAAATCACAAATCGAGCATCTAGATCAACCCTTCATTAATTTAAAAAATATCTAGACCAGACTCTGAGGACTGTCGCGCTCATTAAGGACAGAGGAAGGTCGTGGGTAATCTATCGCTTATCCGCATTACTTTTGTGGTGCCTAGGAAAGTGTGTCTAAGGCAAGTGGTTTACTTAATTAGACCCGCTATTTTCGGTGATTCGTATAGCGGATACCTCCCACTTACCTGGCACTTACCTGGCCACAAGAGTAGTAAAGAGGGGGTAGAGAATTGATCCTGCGGCTTGTCCTTTGGAAGTCTAGGAGCGGTCTAGAGACTGGACCTAGGTAACCTTAGTTCTAGGGTTGTTTGTGCATTTTAGAGTGATTTGTCTTGAGTCCCACTTTTTTCAAAACAAAACAATTTTAAATCACACACACGCTGCGACTTGCACTAAACCCGCTTAGTGCATGCTCGGCTGGACACGGGATCCTAGTGCCCGTCTTGTCCGCGTTCCTGCTATCGACGCCGAAGTCGGTACTTCTTCATCTTCTTTTCCCCCACCACACACCACTACCGAGATGGACGGTACTCCATCAGATTATAACACCACGCTGCCACCGCCCGTAGGTGCGCAGAATCCTCCGCGCATCTCTCTCCAAGAGAGATGTTATCCTATCCGTGGTCCCCTTCCTACTTGTCTATCCATTCCACCAGCTAACAGGGATAATTTCGAAATTAAACCCCACTACATCAATCTGCTGCCCAAATTTCACGGGCTTGAGTCGGAAGACGCATACGTTTTCATCACCAAATTCGAAAACGTATGCGCAATGATGGGTACTTCATAATTGACTGTGGATGCTATGCGCTTGCGTCTTCTCCCATTCACACTGTGCGATTTGGCAGAAAAATGGCTTTATAATACTGCCGCACACTCTATCACTAATTGGAATGAATTCGTAATAGCATTTCTTAAAAAGTTTTACCCAAACCATAAGACTGCCCGTGTTAGGAGCGAGATCAACCAGTTCACTCAGCTTCCCAATGAACCCTTTTGGAAGTGCTTTGAACGTTTCAAGGATCTGCTTGTCCAATGTCCTCATCATGGAATCAATAGATGGGATTTATGCTGAATTATATATGAGGGCATTAATCCAGCGACAAAGCAGATGCTTGAAACAATGTGTCAATGCAATTTCATGTTTAAAGATGACGGTGAAGCTTGGAAGTATCTGGAAGACCCCGCTGAAAACACTTTGCAGTGGGAAAGCGTAAGACCACCTTCATCTAGGGGAGGTATTCACCAGCTCGATATTTCCATCGCAGTGAAAGCCGAAATGGCAGCGATGCAGAAGAAACTCGATGCTATTGAGAACAAACTTTCATCAGTCTCCCTAAATCAGGTCACGCCTCCTAAGACCGTCTGTGGTTGCTGTTCGGATCCTTCACACTTAACGGAAGAATGTCCTATGAATGCATCGTTTCAAGATAATGCTGCTTTTCAGTAGCGACTTAGAAACGATCCTTATTCTTCCACATACAATCAAGGATGGAGGAATCATCCTAATTTTGCTTGGAATCAAAACCAACAAAGCAATTATCAAAGACCTTCTCCACAGCAACCACAACCACAGAATCAGCCCCCCTTTCAGTCATAAAATTTCTAAAATCCGGCCAACATTTCTAAACCACAAGCGGCCGGTACTGACAACTCTTCACTCGCACAAACTTTGGATATATTCATGAAACATTCCATGCAATTGTCGGCTGAGATGAAGTCTTCTATTGATACCATACAGAAAGACTCCGCCTCCCATGGCGAGAGTATTAAATCAATAGAAAACCAACTTGCACAGTTGAACGCCGCAATGAGTGCGAGAGAGAAAGGGAAACTCCCATCTCAACCCATACCTAATCCTGGCCACTCACAAAGTTATAATGTGAGTGTCGTTACTACGTTGAGATCGGGAAAAGTGCTGAATAACCGAGTGGGTGAGCAATGTGATGATAGTGACACCAATGATACCGCAGCTTCTTCTTCTTCCCCTAATTCGTCTAGTCTCCCACCTTCACCCGAGCCTATTCTCCGTTTTCCCCAAGGCTCGAACCCTTCGCCCATTTCCTCAAATCTACCTAAAACGATCCCCACTCCAATTCTTGGATCCACTCCATCCCCGCAATCCTCTCCAATGTTGGACCAAACCCTTATTGATAAAGCACCTTATCCAAACAGGTTAAGGGGCAACAGACCAAGTCCACAAATGGAGAAGATTGTGGAAATTTTTAAGCAAGTTAACATAAACATTCCTCTCCTAGATGCTATTCAACAAGTTCCGTCATATGCGAAAATCCTAAAGGACTTGTGCACTAGGAAGAGAAAAGTTCAAGTACCTAAAAAAGTTTTCCTTGCGAGTAATGTGAGCACTGCTTTTACACAACAACTACCCAAGAAACGAAAGGACCCCAGAAGTCCTACAATTTCAATTTCTATTGGGGGTAAAAATATCAATCGTGCTCTACTCGATTTAGGTGCCAGTGTTAACTTGCTTCCGTATTCTGTTTATAAACAATTAGGGATCGGAGAGTTAAAACCTGCGCATTGCACTCTTCAGATGGCCGATCGATCTATCACCCAACCTAGGGGTGAACTAGAGGATGTGTTAATCAAAGTCGGGGAATTCATATTCCCTGTGGACTTTATCGTTATAGATACACAGCCTGTAGCAAACCCACGCAATCAAATCCCGGTGATACTCGGTCGACCCTTTTTGACCACTTCTAACGCAGTAATCAATTGTAGAAACGGCTCTATGACCCTATCCTTTGGAAAGAAGTCAATTGAGCTTAAAATTTATAAGTTGGGAAGTGAACCCTCCGAACCCTATGCTCATGTGTGTTCTGTCCAATTAATGGATGTCGACAGCAACGAATTTGATCAACCTCATGATACTGACTCTTTTCATATGTTGTTGTTTGACCCAACCATGTACTCTTCCACCGAATTGTCCAGGTCAACATCTAACGCTGATGATGAACTTTTTATAGAGTCTGGCGATCACCCCATTTTTCTGATGACATTATTCTTCGGGATATCGATGAAAACTTTGAGGAAATTCTCGCTGATGAACTCGCATTTTTAAAAGATACGGGTGTTGAGATAAATCAACTTCAAGATGAAGAAATTGGACCTCCACCCCTTCTTTTGGACAATCATGATAATGCGAGTAATCCATCATTACTATCACTGTGTCGTCTCTCCAAATTGAGACGCAATCCTTTTCCATTACACCTCTTATCACCTCCCCACTTCTTCTTGTCGAAAGATGACATGTTCTTCCACCACCCTTGGTACTTCATCGATAAAATTTTGAATGGTTGGTATTGACCTTCGGTCTTTGCAAAGCTTGGCATTGACCAATAACTTTACCCCCTCCCCAATGATTTTAATTGCCTAATACTATTTTACTCAAGTTTGGGGGGGGGATATTTTGGCTCTTGAAAAGAATTTTTATAAGATTGTGAGCCAAGAAATAAGCTTGGGGGAGGATTTCACTTGCATTATTTCTTGTCCCCTTTTTCCTCCCAAGTCTATAGGTTTTTGAGCTTAACGGATGACATCAGTGAGGACACTGTTGTAAACAGGTTTGGGGGAGGTTTGTGCTTATTTACGCATCAATTTACATCATACTTTGCATAAGCACAACATTTTTAAAAATTTCAAAATTTTTTCTTTTATAACAAAAGAGTAGAAAGTGAAAAATTACATCCAAAAGATATGAATAGTTTAAGAAAACCAAGAAACTTAGAAGTTTTCTTAAACGAACTAGTAATAAGTAGTTATGAGCTGTTGTCCCAAGAGTTAGTACGATGAAGGAAGTCACTAATCTGAGGATAAAAATAAGTCTGAAAAATAATTTCTATTCTGGAAGCCAAACATTTGAATGTTGATACCCTACTATATGCACTTACACACGTCTTGAAACTCGGGATAGTAGAGGATACCTTGAAATGCTCTTGTCTAAAAGCCAAAGTATGAAGGAAATAATAAATGAAGAAAAATATAAAAATGGTGAAAAGAAAAATGAACACTGGTTTTGTTATCGCCAAGGCAGCAATAAAAAAAATATAGAGAGGGTGCTTCATTACCTAGTGCCCTAAGGCCAACTGGTCTGGGAGTCACTGCTAAGTCTTAGGTGGTGCAAGACGAGAAAAATATTATCACCTAATCGGCAAGCACATGAGTAATCGGTCGGTTAGTACCTCAAGAAGTATTAACGGTGGCATGAAAATGTGTGAGCAAATCTAAATATTCATCAAGTTAAAAAGTACTGAGGTAGATGGACAAGAGTATGATAGCTTGAATTGAATTCTCCGAGTGTAGGGATGTCCATTTCACTCACGTAGGGGTATATGATCGATGTTTGAATGAAAGGTAGGAATGAAGAATAAAGACGATGTTTTATTGAGGGATGATGTGATTTCTAACATTTTTTCATGACTATTAAGATAGGGCTCATGACAACTGAAAACCTAGTGTAGTTGGAAACTCTTATTTTCAAAGTCTTCCTTTTATGGTTCTTATCTTTATATGTAAATTTCACCATCTCTCTTTTATTATAGGATTTTGTGGGTGTAATCCGCTGAAAACCCTCAGGAGACAACACTCCTCCTATTAGGGACACCTAGAGGTTTAACGGCTTGTTGCACGTGCTCAGTGCAATCGTGTTTGCCTACGAAAGTGTGCTTAGTTTTCTCCTTCTTTTCCTTCTCTTGAATAAACTAGTTTGCTCGGGACGATCAAAGATAAGTTTGGGGGTATTTGTTCAGTTGATAAAACTGCACATTTGTTATTACAGTTTTCCTACTATTTCTATATTAAAAAGGGTCTTTATTATATATATCATACATATGAGGGTTTATCTGTAAAAATACTATTTTCCATGTGTTGATATATTATAATTAGTATTTGGTAGGAAAATGTATGCAAATAATATCATTGACCAAATCCTAGTAGAACAAAGTCTACTAAATATTATTTAAGTTGTTGTGCAGAATTTTTCCAAGTTGTTGTGCAGAATTTTCCAAGAAATCAAGTTGTTCAAGGAAACTTGCCTAATTAAGAAAGCAAAACTTGGAGACCAAGTCTGGCAGCAACAACGAGAAGATTTTCATGTTACAGAGGTTCCAAGGATCGCCAAATGTCACGAAGACAGAGCCCCAAGAAAATGATGAACGGCCGAGATCATATGGCCGCGGATCCGCGGCCATACCCTCCCTTGGGCCGCGGATCCGCGGCATGATAGAAGAGATAGAGACTACGCTTTTTGGGGGTGAATCTATACTGTTATCTTCCTAATTTGGAAGCTAATTTTCTGGCTTTCGGACTATAAATAAAGACCGAGAGCCTCTTGGAAAAAGATCAAGCCGACGAGATCACGAAGTCCAAGACGGCTCACGCATCCAGGCTGATCATCAACTGTTCGTCTACCTCCTTAGAAAAGATCGAGAAGCAAACTAGTATTTGTAATCATTTTCTAAGGGATCAAAGTGTAATGAATATTGTTGATTAATAAAGGTAGCTCTTTTTCCTATTCTATTTCTTTGTAGTTTAATTATGCATTTTCTCTCCATCTCTTTTTCTCCCAACATGCGCGAGTAATTCTCCGCTTGTTAGGGTTCATAGGATTAGGGCAGGTTAATGGATGATGAAAATACCTAAACTCTTTTTACGTCCTATAAAGTTTATAAACTTTATCAAAAGAATCATTAACATCCTAATCGGGCGCGCTACCAATTCATTGTTAGTCTCGACCGCGATTAGATATTAGATTAATGATTGTTTTAGTAAAGGCTAGATATGAACGGGGTTCCGTGTCGAGATAGGGGTTAAGAGTGAGATTCCTTTTCCCTCCAGAAACCCTAATCTACATGCATCATCGTCGTTCTAGTTTTAAATCTATTAAAAGATAGAAAGAGTAATTTTTAATTAATCATCCATAACTACTAAATCCTAATGAACCCTACAAGCCCTCTTCTTATATAAACTTACATCCTTGTTTAACGTAGATCTAGATCCATATTTTGCATCCTTGTTTAACGTAGATCTAGATCCTACAACCATTCTACAATATTCTTATCCCTCCTCTCTTTTTCAACACATCTAAAGTAAGATTAAAATATTCAACGTTTCCCTGAGGACGACCCGTACTCACCTCGGTCTAACTACGCGCGACACCGTTCTGATTGCGGTTAACTACAAACACTTTTTCGAACCAATCATGACTCATTAGTATGACTCATTGATTCTAGAATGTTCACTAATGACTCATGTAATGAGTCATATAGTGAGTCATTAAAGAATTAATTGAATTTGTTTTGGGTGAGATATTTTAGGGTTGAGTTGGAGATATTTGTGTAAGATATTTTCTCTGTTTCTCCAAAACAAAACTATATATATATATATATCACACCCAAAAGTTTAGGGCAGCCAAGGGTGATTTTTGTATGCTTGGTTTTTGCTCTCTTGAGATAGTTTCTTGAGCTCACAATTTCCAACTCTTTGCATCTTCTTCAACCTCCACCCTAACCCTCTCATGGGATGAGAACCCTAGGGTGTTTGAGACAAAGTATTCCACTCATTCTCTACTTCATCTTGGACATGTCGGTTGATATACTTCATGTTCGAGTTGCCTCGGTATAAAGGCGGGAGCCCGTATAAAGACTCGTTGACGTGGTGCCACCTCGACTAGAAGATCCGAGTCGCAGCGAGGAGCGTGGGATGATGGCTAAAGACCGAAGGACACGGATCTATCGGTATAGCCTTTCTACCTCTTTACAGTTTGTTAGTTTAGCGTTAATGGAAAGATCCGGGTTATAGTATGTGATAGCGCCAGTTGTAAAAGTTTTTGTTCCGCGTTTGGCCTCAGATTATTGGCCGGGGCGCTACCGTAGACTTACATGCTATCAGAGCCACGCCACTAACCTTTACTAACTTGTTCTAACATGTTTAAAATATCGATCGAACAAAATTTCCAAAACCACACTTTTCATGTTAAAGTTTCTGTCGATTTTTTAAACTGGTCTAAAAAAATCATTTTGAGTATCTCAGAAAATCGAGCAGGCTTTTTTAAGACTCTGAAAGAAATTTGATCGACTGAAGCTTCATGAACGCCGCGGAACCGCCGCACAAGCCATGTATTGGCCGCAGTTCCGCCACCGTTTTGAAGCAACAGTGTACCATTTTTCTTCTGGGTGTTTTTCATGTGGAATTGTGGTTTCTGGAATGTTTTGTTTGGGCCCAGATTTTGTTTGAGTACTGGAACTGTACTTGGGGCCCACTTCGGGATGTTTTGTCGATCGGGATTTTAAACGTGTTAGTTTACAGTACTTACATTATATCTCCGACCGTGAATGTCATTCGAGCGGTAAATCATGTCTAATTGCTATAGTCCTTTTAGACGGGTTTGCGAACGTGACATTCGCGTTGATGTTCTGTATTGTGCTGTGATGTTGTGGATTTGTCGTGATGGATAGCTGTGTGCAATGGTAGTGCAGTTTGGATTTATTTATACATTTGATATTGCGGGGCGAGCGTCCAACATATGGACTGCCGTCACTGCCTGTTTGTATGTTATTCTTTTGGGGCACGACCGGGCTGAGGTCGATGTACCCGTTGTATATATTTTCATTTCTGTACTAGGTTTACCCCGCGACGGAGTGCACGGATAGCCGGGTTCTAGAGGGCAACGGGACCGCATCTCATGGCTTTGAGATTAAAAGGGGCCTCACTCTAGAATTGGCAGACTATTCGCCGCACTCGTAGGGGGTATAGGTTTACCCAAGATGGAGTGCCCAAGTTACCGGATTCCGTGAAGTGTTGGGTGGTCCATTCACTTTGCTGTAGGGGGCTACCTCGCTTCAGGTTTTGGCGGGTAATTTGCCGCACTTGTAGGGGTCTAGGTTACATTGCACAGGCTATCCACACGACCATAGGAACGTCGGGTTTCAGTAGCGGCTCTGTGAAACCCGGGGATCCCAGATTATCTGTATTGTTCTGTGATGCTTATTACTTTTCTGTAATGTTGCATTTATCACGCCTGCAGCGATTATTGTATATTGGTATATATACTAGTAGATGTTGTATATGTTTTACACCCGCGCTAGTCCAGTCCCCGCTCTATCGTTAGTTAAGTAACCTAACGGGTGATGACGGGACCCAGTGGCGAATGCGAATGGCATATACGTACATTTTATTTTCGTTCTTTTCTGGTGTGATTTATTGATGGGACTGCGTTGATTCTGATCAATGCAAAGGAAACAAACATGTTTGGACGTTGTTGGAACAGTTTTAAAAAGTGTTATTACAAGGACGTTTTCTTTTGTTTTGCAAAGTAGTATTCAGTTGGAATATCCTGCACCTCATTCGACGAGGCAAGGGCCGAGATCCCTTCACCGGGAGTGACCCCTTGGGCAAAAGTTTGCGTCAGGGTAATAACTTAACTATAGTCGATTACTTGTTGCTTTGCATCGCGGTATTCAGTTGGAATATCCTGCACCTCATTCCACGAGGAAAGAGCCGAGATCCCTTCACCGGGAGTGACCTCTTTAGCGAAGGTTTTCGCCACTATATTTTGTAAAAAGCTATCAGGTTCCTTCAGCGATATCAAGTTCGTTATATTAAAGGTTTTTCGCCAAAAACCAGTCGTAGCCCTCCTTCGTTTCAGACGGGTAGCACGTAGTATTCATGCTATATTTGTTGGCCTTCGTCAAAGCATGGTGGATGGTAGCTGCTTGTTACCTTTCTGTTGCATAGATAGATGCGCTGGTTTGGGACAGTCGTATTACCTTGTTGGCCTTCCTCAAGGGTATATATGGGTGGGTTCAAATTAACCTGGAAAATGACGGGTAGAACTTGACACGTGACTTATGATTTGTTGGCCTTCGTCAAGGTCATAAGAGCATGGGGCAAAAATCCACATCGGGAGTTTCTAAAGAAATTGAAACTTGCCAAGTATGCGCATACCTTCTGGAGTGTGATAACGTGAGTGGATTCCTTCACTTTATCATGCGATGATAGTTGGATCCCGATTCCCACCGATGAGTTGGTTTACTCTTCGGGTGATCACGGCTAATTCCTCTTTCAGGTTTGGAGGAGAATTTGACGGTACAGTAGGAGGTTTCCTGATTAGATAAAATGATAACCATTCTGATCTAGGTTAGAGTGCACGCAGAGTGTTTCTTTTCTCTCTCTCTTTGGCGGCGACCATTGACCGACCCTAGACTATGACTCAGTGACCAAGTTGACCGAACCTTCTTAAAATACTGGCTTTTGGATTGTATGAGTTGCATAATGTAGGGTTCCTAGGCACACTATAGAGGTCTCACAAGGCATCAACCATGCCAATTTCAAATTTTATGGGTGCCGAGAAACCCTAATACGGATCGTCGACTAGAATTCTAGGCGAAAAACGAAACTAGTTAACGACTTAACTAAAGGAGAGAGGCTACAACCTTTGTAGATCCATTTCTCCACTTCCTTAGCTCCACGTAGGCGTACTCTCGCTGTCCATCTCGAATCCCGAACTCAATCGTCGGCTTCATCGGAGAAATGGGCGGGCTAGGTCGTCGGCTTCGTGCCGAAGATGATCTACGTCGAGGCATCACAAGTTCAAGCTCCAACTTCACCAAGTTGTGAAACTTGTGAAGAAAACACCCTATACTACTTAGCAAGAGGTAGAGGGTGAAGAAATAGGAGGTGGGTTCACTTTAGAATTGGATTTCTCACACTTTTGCTCAAGTTGCCATTGATGGACTTAAGCTTTTTCTTGAAGAAGAAGATGATGAAGAAAATAGAATATGATAAGTGTTGTTAAAAAGAATAATAAAAACAATACTTATCATCTTCTAACCATGGTCAAGTGTAGAGAGTTAACCATAGTTTAGTTGAGTGGTTAGGGTTTGGAGAAGAAGACAAACTGGTCACTTGGTCAAAACTTCATGAAGCTTCAACAAGCTTCATGATAAAAGAAACCATTTTGTTTTCTTAAATCTTTTTCTCAAAAAGGAAAAGATAAATAATTAAGTGAAAATAAGAAACCCTAACCATTCACTAAACATGGTTTAAGTCTTTACACAAATCCAAGTGAGAACGTATCATCAAACATGATACAATCAAGTGCACACAAAATATATCACATATACAATATGCTAAACAAGTGAGAAAATCCCTTTAAAGTGAACCAATACTAGTTAATGCAAAGTAATATATCAAATATATAATTATACATTAAATCATTAAATCAACACTTGATTCAATGATCCGGTCATGTCGCACATAACCGACTAGTATACAATGTATCGATTTATCGAATCAATGATTCGATAACTAGGTTATATCGCATACAACCAATCGAAACATTCATCGCGAGAATGGAATACGGCATCACATACACGCATTATTCTCGGTCCTGCACATATCTCATATGCGCCCCTATCTCGAATCGCTTGAGCCAGGAAACCTCTGTGTAGGACTCTAAAGACTCGTCAATACGCCGGTAGCAGATGATGATCATATCAATCACCCACAAGCCGCAAGCGGTCTGCTAAACGTAACGGCCACCCGGGTATTGAGCGATCAGAAGATTGACGAGCTAGCCCGCTCACACTCCTGTGAATCCATTCAGTAACACTTACCGTACAGTCCGGTCTGTTCGTCTGATATGTCGCATATCAAGTCTAGGGGTGGTAAACGTCAGACCCCATTAACCGATAAGTCGTGCCGATGTTAGGCTCATAACGGGTCGAGAAACTACTGGTAACACTTACCAGCAAATCTCTGTAGGGTTCCTAGGCACCCTAGTGAGGTCTCACAAGGCATCTAACATGCCATTTTCAAAAATTCTAGGTGCCGAGAGACCCGACTACGGATCGTTTACTAGATATTTAGGCGAAACAAGCTAACTAGTTAACACTTAACTACAAGATACGGAAATACAACCTTTGTAGATCCGGTGCTCCACCTCCATAGCTCCGCATCGAGGTCCTCTCCGCTGTCCAAATCAAATCCGGGCTCAAGCGTCGGCTTCGTCGGAGAATGGGCAAGCTAGGTCGTCGATGTCCATGCCGAAGATGATCTACGTCGAGGCATCGAAAAATCAAGCTCCACCTTCACCAAGTCGTGAAAACTTATGAAGGAAACACACTCTACTACTTGGCAAGAGTTAGAGGATGAAGAAATAGGAAGTGGGTAGACTTTAGAATTGGATTTCTCACTCTTAATCATCAATCACCATTGATGTAGTCTAGGTTTTTCTTCTTGAGTTGAAGAAGAAGAAGAAAGCAAGAAGATGATAATTATTATGATAAGAATAAAGAATAAAATAAAAATCCATTCTTATCATAATTCTCACCATGGTTAGGTGTAGAGAATTAACTTGAGTTAATTGAATTGGTTAGGGTTAAGCATGAGACAAAATGGTGACTAAGTCAAAAGTTCATGAAGCTTCATGAAAGAAGACAAAAGAAAGCCACCATTCTATTTTATGCAATTTATTTTCCAAAAATAAAAACAAATGAATAAATGAATAATCAAATAAAAACCCTAACCATTTCTTTAACCAAGGTTTAATTCTTTACACAAACCCTAATTTGCATGTATCATCAAATATGATACAAACAAGTGCACAAAATCATATCGCATATGCAATGCGCACAACCGAGCGAGAAAATCCATTTAAAGTGAACCGATACTAGTTAATGCAAAGTAATATATCAAATATATAATTATGCATTAAATCATTAAATCAACACTTGATTTAACGATCCGGTCATGACGCACATAACCGACTGTATCATTAGTAACATCTTATCGAATCAACACTTGATCCGATAACCCGGCTATATCGCATATAACCGATCAATGTCACATCGCGAGAATTGAATACAGTATCACATACTTGTATTATTCTCGGTCCCGCACATATCTCATATGCGCTCCTATTTCGTTTCGCTTGAGCCAGGAAACCTCTGTGTAGGACTCTAAAGACTCGTCAATACGCCGGCAGCAGGTGATGATCATATCGAACACCCACAAGCCGCAAGCGGTCTGCTAAACGTAACGGCCACCCGGGTATTGAGCGATCTGAAGATCGACGAGCAAGCCTGCTCACACTCCAGTGAATCCAACCAGTAACACTACCGTATAGTCCGGTCTGATCGTCTGATATGTCGCATATCTCGCCTAGGGGTGGTAAACGTCAGACCCCAATAGCTCAATAAGTCGTGTCGATATGAGGTCTATAACTATTCGAGAAACTACTGGTAACACTTACCAGTAAATCTCAGCAACCCTGGCCAGGGATTTCCTGTTATAGCCAATCGAACACAGCGCAACATCAACTCCCTATACCGGGAGAGACGAATCCCCTCCTATCGCTCATTGCCTCCATGTGACTCGGGACTGTACCCAAAAACCACAGTTTTGCACGCCCTCTTGGACGTGGTAAGATGGAAATCAAAGCACAGTGGGAACCACACAAGACTCTATGACGATCTCGGGTCAACAGACTACTCTGTACCAGTGTCACCAGAGAACTACCATCTGACGTGAGGTATAATACCATCTGGGAGTTCTCGGCGAGTCCGTCCAGTGTACCCAGTCTCTACTGAGCACCCGTATATCATCCCTGATGTCAAACACCAATGGATATGGGATCATCCATCGCCCATCTGTATGGGTCGAGAAGGTATACGCTAGTCTACTCTGGTATATCGATGCCCCGTCTCGATACACCCACGACTAGGGACTTTGAAGGATGTACTTATGGACTACCATGTCCCCACTAGTATGATCCGCATCATAGTCCAGGTAGTCAAGTACATATCCTAAGGGCTTTACCAACATGAAACAGAGAGACAATCAGTATACACGTTAAGGTAAAGATCAACCAGATAGCATACTATCATGTCGAGCAAGAAAGTCCTCCCTATATACGTCCCAGCATCCACTACAATATACATCCTATGTACAGTAATGGCCTCTAGGGCATACATATAACTAACAATCTCCCACTTGCACTAGGGCCATCTGATAGCAGTGGTTGTAGTATCTCATACTCAACCATCCCATAAAAGTCTCTCTCAGGGAACAGGCCTTTGTGAGTGGATCCGCTGTGTTGTCCTCTGAGTCTACTCTCCTAACCTCGATCTCCCTGGAGATCAACCATCTCCATGATCAAGTGATACTGCCTTAGAATATGTCTGGATCACTGATGGGACCGGCGTTCCTTGGCATAAGCCACAACTCCATTGTCACACAATGGGAGGAACATAGTTCATCTCATGAACCAATATACACCCAAACAGCCTCTTTGGTAGCATCTTAAGTAGCGATGTATCCAGCCTTTATCGTCTAGTATGCCACGGTATCTAGCTTGGAACTCTTCCAACATACCATCCCTTTACTGAGGGTAAAGACAATGCCTGTGACTGACACTCAGTCGTCTTTATCACCCTGGATCCCTTCCAGTGATTCTCCCCAGGATCGGTTGATACCGTCTCACTACAACTAGTGAGAATCCTAACATCCAATTAGATCTATCTCATAGATCCAAAAACCCAGGATTTATGAGGTATCACTTTGATCCTATATGGAGAATCCTTGTGATAAGCGGAGATTGACCAAATCGTAGCATAGGAAACTCCTTCCCTATCAAGAGTATGTCATCCACGTACTCTACGAGGATCACCACCATACTTCCTACTACCTTTTTGTTTATACAAGGTTCATCTACCATTTTGATGATGTCAAACTCTTTGACTACTTCATCAAAACAGATGTTCCAACTCCGCGATGCCTGCTTTATCAAATAAAGCATCTTGCACACGTTTCCGCTGCTCCCACTGTCTACGAAGCCCTCTGGCTGTGTACTTATAGACGCTCTCTTCTAAATCATCATTTAGAAAAGCAGTCAAGACACCCAATCACCAGATATCGCAGTCATGGTATGTAGCCGTGACAAGTAGGATCTGGATGGACTTAAGCATAGCTACTGGAAAAGGTTTCATCATTATCCACGCCTGGTCGATGACGAAAACCTTTAACAATTCTAGCTTTGAAAGTCTCAACTTTTCCATGTACACCAAGTAATCTTCTCAAGATATACTTGCTCCTGATGGGGATTTAACCCTTCAGATATAGCAACTAAAGTCCATACTTTGTTGGTGTATAAGGATTCCATCTCAGATCGATAAACATCCAGCCATTCTTACAGAGTCCTACTCCTGATGGCCAGCTCGAAACTAGTTGGGTCATCATCTCATAATGCAATCCTCGCTCCCACTGTCATAGAGAAACCGAAGTATCTCTCAGGTGGGTGAGGAACCCTACTAGATCGGCGGAGAGGCTGAGGTTCGTTGGAATCTTCTGAATCCTTTGGTTCTATCAAATCATCAGCTGTAGTTTGTATAGCTGGAACCTTTCCAGTTGTACATAACTGACCTTGCCTCGAGCTTGTCCGGATTATGCTTTTAGACATAGGCCGGTCAACCCCAAATCTTAACTAACTTAAGATGTGGGCTCTTCCCTTTCCATATCATATATGAAGTGGTAGGCAACTGATTTGATTTGAACCCTATTCAATAGGTATGCAGCTACTCAAGTGCATAACTCCCAAAAGGAAACAGGTAACTCAGTAGTACTCATCATAGAGCACACCTTATCATATAGGGTGTGATTGCTCCACCCCGATTTACCATCGTGCTATGGTGTATACGGAGGAGTAATGCTGAGAGAGAATCTCAATCTCCTTTAGAAAAGTCCAGGAATTCCATGCTCAAGTATTCTCCTCCTTGATCACATCAAAGGACATAATACTTATACCCGTATTTTGGTTCTCTACTTCTTACTTATATTCTGTTAATATCTCAAAAGGTTCGGACTCATGTTTCAACAGGAACATATGTCTGAATCTTGAGAGATCATCAGAGAACGTAATGAAGTATAAAGAACCAGTCCTGGCATGTGTAGACAGGGGACCTACATACATCAACATGTATCATCCCAAGAGTTTACCAACTCTTTCTCTGTTTCCAGTAAACGGAGCTATGGTCATCATATCTTTGTGACATGACTGGCGAGTTTCACAAGATGTAAATTCAAACTAATTTAAATATGCATCTTTATGTAACTCTAGCTAGTCGGGTCACATTGATCTGACCTAGTCTACAATACCTCAAGAAGGAATCGTTCAATTGTGAACTCTTCCTCTTGTGTGTGATCCGTATACTTAGAACTGTGGTTTGATTTAGAACGTCAATGCTTTTAGATAACGTGCCTGAACCGATCAACTTTTGATATAAGAAATGTTCAAAACATTATCCAACAATACAAAATTTTATCATTTCTTTACTAACAAAGAGACTGATATGATTTTGTATATCAGGTTCGGTATCTAATAACATTCGTTCAGAATCAATGTATTGGTAATACAGGGTGACAGTGACCAACAGACTTGGCTGCAACACTTGCCCCGTTTTCTGCCTCATGAAACTTATCACCCGTTCTCAGTTCTCTACCTATCTGTAGCCCTATGTAGCAGATTACATATCTGGGATCCTGATCCGGTATCACATACCCAGGACGTAGAGGATACTGAGAAACAGTTCTGTATAATGAACACACCCGAAGATGATGCATCAGCATGCACTCTCTTCGTTTGGGCGGCACGGGAATTCTGGTATTCCCCAATTTCCTGCTCTGTCTTATAACATTTATAAGTTGGAGCGGGACCAACGTTCCCCAGCACAGTATAACAAGCGGGTTCGGTCAATAATCCGTATTATTATCTTGATTAAGGCGTGATATGGTCGCTACCTGGAGAGAGAGAGAGAAGAAAACACTCAGCGTGCGCTCTGTCAAGAATAGATTGGTTATTATTTTATCTAATCAGGATGGCTCCCACTGCTTTTTATCAAATCTTCCTTCAAACCCTAAAAGGAAAGACTAGCCGGGATTAATTACACACTACAAGTTCGCCAATCTTTCAGCCAGGCCAGTGTCGGTACTTTGAGGGAGGTCCCCCGTGCTTTCGCACGAACCTAATTAATGTAAACCTCGTTTTCCCAGAGGCGTAACCTCGTTAACACCTTTCTAGACACCTACTTGATCGGCTAATTGTAATATGTAAAACTCTCCCAGGAGTAACTCTTACTCGCAGCGGGTATCGGGATCCAACTATCTCATAGAAGGTATGCAATCTCATTGCAAATTTCAACACTTGAAATTCCCGATAATATTTTGCCCCTAGCAGCTATATGACCTTAACATAGTCAACAAATCATAAGTGCTAGTCAAGTTCAACCCGTCATTTCCCGATTGAATTAAACCCACCCGCACGACCCTTAACATAGTCAACAAAGTCGCACGACTACCCTAATCCAATCACATCATATGCTTATGCAGATAAGCACTAATTAGCTACCGCACACTACGCCTTAACATAGTCAACAAACGTAGCACGAATACTAACCAGTACTTATCTGAAATGACGGAGGGCTACGATAGGTTTTTCTGAAAACCTTTTGCGTAATGAACTTGATATCGTTGTAGAATCAAATGATTTTGAAATGGAGTGTTTTTGAGGCTTTTCTAGTTTTGCTAAAGGAGTCACTCCCGGTGAAGGGATCGTCGGTCCTTTCCTCGTCGAATGAGGTGCGGGATATATCATATATATCGCTGTGCAAAGCAGAACTCTTAAAAGCAATCAAAAGATAAACCGAGTGTGTAGCATCTGCCAGTTATTGCTAAAGGAGTCACTCCCGGTGAAGGGATCTCGGTCCTTTCCTCATCGAATAAGGTGCAGGATATATCACATATACCGCTGTGCAAAGCAAGAACTGTAGCTACCTGTTTTATTTTGAAATTCGATTCTACAACATCTTAGGTTTCTTTTATTTCATTAATCATATTAATGAAGTCCCATCATTTAAGTTTACCTAAACATCACAGATAAATACGACGTACACTTATGCCATCCGCATTCGCCTCGATGTCCCCTCGTGCACCGTTAGGTTAGGTAACTAACGGCAGAGCGGGACAGGGCTAGCGCGGGTGTAAAACATAAGTAACGTCTATATAATATATCATATATACTATATAAAGTATCTATCACAGAACATCACATGATCACATCACAGATATCGCAGCAGAAGAAACATATGAAATATTGGATATACTAGGACGTCCGTGTTTTCAATACGAGCCAGTATAAAACACGGATTCCACGGTCGCGATGAATAGCCAAACCCACACCCCTAGACCCCTACGAGAGCGGCAAGCAACCCTGCCAATTCTAGAGTTAGGAGACCCGGACTCGACTCCTCGAGTTGGTCTCCCACTGGACTCCAGAACCCGGTTACTTGTGCCCTCCTCCTTGGGTCTATCCTAGTGCGGAAAAGTAAATAATATACAAACGGTGACAACTTCCGCAACCTGGAAGCGCCCCAATAAAAGAATATTACATACAAGTTTTTACATGAATGAAAATGAAAAACACTCATCTCACATAAAAACCCCCGGCTATTCAAACACGACGATCCAATATAACATATCCAGCAACACATAACATCACATGTCATCAACGTAAGTAAATATGCGCATCCCAATTGTCGTTGACATATAGCAACGAAACCGGCGATATCACATATTACACTTACGGTCACAGAAAAGAAAGTGTAAAACTACAACAGTTGGAATCCGCAACCATCTCAGACATCGCATGCCTGACCAAATGAATTACTTAGACATCATATGCCTAACAATTATAAACCCCGCATTTCAGTCTCATTATCGAAAACACTTTTCAATATCGAGTCGGGCAATCCAACAAGATTCCCGACAGTCTGATCGAATACTCGTCGCAAACTTTAGTAGGCGGCCGCACCCCCGATACCGTCGACGAAGTGCACCAAGGCGGAACACCGCTGCCGCGAGCACCCGAACGGATGCTTTCGGCGACGGGGTTCTTCTACAGTCACTTGGTCGGGGCAATGGAGCGAGGCTGTCTATTAAGTTTACCCGGCGAGTATCCGCGTACGCTACGTGATTGCGACGGACTTTTGATCACATCAAAATTCCGTGGCAACCGATCAAGTGAGACTAAACTGCTATGTTTATAACATTCATTCAGTTATCTCATAACTATTTATGAATTCCAATTATTGTATCACATTCCAGATAAACAGAAAATGTTAAACTTTCCGATCGAACAATCGAACACCCAAGTTTTCCCGATACAATCAACACATGAAATAAGTCTAACAACATTCAGTTCGTGCCTCAGTACCAACGGTCCAGCCGTAGAAGGGTCAAGCCAACGCCTCACATGTGGCACGCCGTACTGCCCCAAACCCGAAGGTTCAAAGGGCAGTTCAAGACGGTCACATAATCGAGTTAAGGTTTGTTGTCTTCTAGAGGGACCATCGCGTTACTTGCACTACTTAGAACGTCGTTAAACTACGGAAAGATCCAACACTTGGAAATTTCCCGACAGGGGAAAAGTTGGGTATTTATATCCGGTCGAACTTTTTAACATATTCTAAAACTTATCCGGAAAGCCAAATAGACAAAATTTGATACCCCGATCGAAACACCGAATCCCCAAAATAATCCCAGAAAATACAACTCTGGAATAAATTTTAAAAATACCCAGAAAATCCAGAATAAAATAATAGGAGTTACTGTGCAAACAGTGTACGATGACGTCATCATTCCGCCGCTGAACCGCCGCAGAAGGCAGGCTTCTGCCGCGGTTCCGCCGCGGTTTGTACTGTTCATCGAAAAAATTTTGCATCATAATTCTTATTTTTTTCCTGCTGAATTTTTTAGCAATTTTTAATTTGAAAAAATCCACGTTTTCAGAAAACGTCCAGAGAGCATTTTCCGGTTGGGGTTTCGGGTCGTTCGGACTTCAAAATCCGTCTAGACTTCGCCTAAGGCTCTAGCTAGGCTCTGATACCACTGTAGGGTTCCTAGGCACCCTAGTGAGGTCTCACAAGGCATCTAACATGCCATTTTCAAAAATTTTAGGTGCCGAGAGACCCGACTACGGATCGTTTACTAGATATTTAGGCGAAACAAGCTAACTAGTTAACACTTAACTACAAGATACGGAAATACAACCTTTGTAGATCCGGTGCTCCACCTCCATAGCTCCGCAACGAGGTCCTCTCCGCTGTCCAAATCAAATCCGGGCTCAAGCGTCGGCTTCGTCGGAGAATGGGCAAGCTAGGTCGTCGATGTCCATGCCGAAGATGATCTACGTCGAGGCATCGAAAGATCAAGCTCCACCTTCACCAAGTCGTGAAAACTTATGAAGGAAACACACTCTACTACTTGGCAAGAGTTAGAGGATGAAGAAATAGGAAGTGGGTAGACTTTAGAATTGGATTTCTCACTCTTAATCATCAATCACCATTGATGTAGTCTAGGTTTTTCTTCTTGAGTTGAAGAAGAAGAAGAAAGCAAGAAGATGATAATTATTATGATAAGAATAAAGAATAAAATAAAAATCCATTCTTATCATAATTCTCACCATGGTTAGGTGTAGAGAATTAACTTGAGTTAATTGAATTGGTTAGGGTTAAGCATGAGACAAAATGGTGACTAAGTCAAAAGTTCATGAAGCTTCATGAAAGAAGACAAAAGAAAGCCACCATTCTATTTTATGCAATTTATTTTCCAAAAATAAAAACAAATGAATAAATGAATAATCAAATAAAAACCCTAACCATTTCTTTAACCAAGGTTTAATTCTTTACACAAACCCTAATTTGCATGTATCATCAAATATGATACAAACAAGTGCACAAAATCATATCGCATATGCAATGCGCACAACCGAGCGAGAAAATCCATTTAAAGTGAACTGATACTAGTTAATGCAAAGTAATATATCAAATATATAATTATGCATTAAATCATTAAATCAACACTTGATTTAACGATCCGGTCATGACGCACATAACCGACTGGTATCATTAGTAACATCTTATCGAATCAACACTTGATCCGATAACCCGGCTATATCGCATATAACCGATCAATGTCACATCGCGAGAATTGAATACAGTATCACATACTTGTATTATTCTCGGTCCCGCACATATCTCATATGCGCTCCTATTTCGTTTCGCTTGAGCCAGGAAACCTCTGTGTAGGACTCTAAAGACTCGTCAATACGCCGGCAGCAGGTGATGATCATATCGAACACCCACAAGCCGCAAGCGGTCTGCTAAACGTAACGGCCACCCGGGTATTGAGCGATCTGAAGATCGACGAGCAAGCCTGCTCACACTCCAGTGAATCCAACCAGTAACACTACC
The DNA here is from genome assembly GCA_030015575.1 of Agapanthus africanus. Classification (NCBI taxonomy): domain Eukaryota; kingdom Viridiplantae; phylum Streptophyta; class Magnoliopsida; order Asparagales; family Amaryllidaceae; genus Agapanthus; species Agapanthus africanus. The sequence goes on along the minus strand of CM057346.1, from coordinate 451,127,383 downwards.
GTACAGTCCGGTCTGATCGTCTGATATGTCGCATACCTCGCCTAGGGATGGTAAACGTCAGACCCCAATAGCTCAATAAGTCGTGTCGATATGAGGTCTATAACTATTCGAGAAACTACTGGTAACACTTACCAGTAAATCTCAGCAACCCTGGCCAGGGATTTCCTGTTATAGCCAATCGAACACAGCGCAACATCAACTCCCTATACCGGGAGAGACGAATCCCCTCCTATCGCTCATTGCCTCCATGTGACTCGGGACTGTACCCAAAAACCACAGTTTTGCACGCCCTCTTGGACGTGGTAAGATGGAAATCAAAGCACAGTGGGAACCACACAAGACTCTATGACGATCTCGGGTCAACAGACTACTCTGTACCAGTGTCACCAGAGAACTGCCATCTGACGTGAGGTATAATACCATCTGGGAGTTCTCGGCGAGTCCGTCCAGTGTACCCAGTCTCTACTGAGCACCCGTATATCATCCCTGATGTCAAACACCAATGGATATGGGATCATCCATCGCCTATCTGTATGGGTCGAGAAGGTATACGCTAGTCTACTCTGGTATATCGATGCCCCGTCTCGATACACCCACGACTAGGGACTTTGAAGGATGTACTTATGGACTACCATGTCCCCACTAGTATGATCCGCATCATAGTCCAGGTAGTCAAGTACATATCCTAAGGGCTTTACCAACATGTAACAGAGAGACAATCAGTATACACGTTAAGGTAAAGATCAACCAGATAGCATACTATCATGTCGAGCAAGAAAGTCCTCCCTATATACGTCCCAGCATCCACTACAATATACATCCTATGTACAGTAATGGCCTCTAGGGCATACATATAACTAACAATCTCTAATCAGCCCTGGCCAGGGACTTCCCTGTTACGGCCAATCGAGCATAGCGCAACATCAACCCCCAATACCGGGAGAGACGAAACCCCTCCTATCGCTCATTGCCTCCATGTGACTCGGGACTGTACCCAAAGACCACCGTTTTGCACGCCCTCATGGACGTGGTAAGGTGGAGATCAAAGCACAGTGGGAATCACACAAGACTCTATGACGATCTCGGGTCTACAGACTAACCTGTACAAGTGTCACCTGAGAACTGCCATCTGACGTAAGGTATAATACCATCTGGGAGTTCTCGGCGAGTCCGTCCAGTGTACCCAGTCTCCATTGAGCACCCGTACACCATCTCTGATGTCAAACACCAATGGATATGGGATCATCCATCGCCCATCTCATGGGTCGAGAAGCATATACGCTAGTCTACACTGGTATATCGATGCCCCGTCTCGATACACCCACGACTAGGGATCTTGAAGGATGTACTTATGGACTACCATGTCCCCACTAGTATGATCTGCATCATAGTCCAGGTAGTCAAGTACACATCCTAAAGGCTTTACCAACATGTAACTATAGGACAGTTTAAAGAGACTAGTAAACATGTTAAGATAAAGAGCAACCAGATAGCATACTATCATATCGAGCAAGAAAGTCATCTCTATATATGTCCAAACATCCAATATAATATACATCATCTGTACAATACTGGCCTCTAGGGCATACATACAACTAACAATCTCCCACTTGCACTAGGGCCAGCTGCTATAGTATCGCATACCGAGCATCCCGAAGAGTCTCTCAAACTGTATCTGGGGAATGGCCTTCGTGAGTGGATCCGCCGTGTTGTTCTTCGTGTCAACCCTCCTGACCTCGATCTCCCGGCGATCAACTATCTCCCGGATCAGGTGATACTGCCTCAGAATATGCCTGGATCGCTGATGGGACCTGGGTTCCTTGGCCAAAGCCACCGCTCTATTGTTATCGCAATACAAAGGTATTGGATGCTCAATGGATGGAACCACTCCAAGTTCAGTAATGAACTTCTTGATCCAGACAGCTTCTTTGGCAGCATCGTTGGCAGCGATGTATTCAGCCTCCATCGTCGAGTCTGCCACGGTTTCCTGCTTGGAACTCTTCCAGCTAACCGCCCCTCCGAAAAGGGTAAAGACAAATCCCGACTGCGACTTAGAGTCGTCCTTATCACTCTGGAAGCTCGAATCGGTAAAGGACTCCATTTGGAGTTCTCCGTTACCATACACCAAGAGCATCTCTTTAGTCCTTCGCAAGTACTTGAGAATGCTCTTCACAGCTGTCCAGTGACTTTCTCCAGGATCAGCTTGATACGTGCTCACTACACTTAGTGAGTATGCTACATCGGGTCTGGTACATAGCATCGCATACATGATAGAGCCTACAGCCGAAGCATAGGGTATCCCTTGCATGCGAGCTCTCTCCAAATCAGTCTTGGGAGACATCTCTTTGGAGAGAGTGACTCCAGAGATCGTGGGCAAGTTCCCACGCTTGGATTCTTCCATATTAAACCTCTTTAGTATGGTGTCAATGTACCTGGATTGGGACAATCCCAATATCCGTTTGGATCTATCTCTATAGATCCGGATTCCCAATATGCAGGAGGCATCACCAAGATCTTTCATCGAGAATCTTTGTGATAAGAAGAGCTTGACCGATTGCAGCATAGGAATATCATTTCCTATTAAGAGTATGTCGTCCACGTACAATACGAGGAAGACAACCTTACTCTCTGCCACCTTCTTGTAGATACAAGGTTCATCTGGATTTTTAACGAAATCAAACTCTTTGATAACGACGTCAAAGCAGATGTTCCAACTCCGCGATGCTTGCTTTAATCCATAAATGGATTTAAGCAGCTTGCACACCTTCCCGCTACTCCCACTGTCTACGAAGCCCTCTGGCTGAGTCATGTACACGCACTCTTCTAAATCACCATTTAGAAAGGCGGTCTTAACATCCATTTGCCAGATTTCGTAATCATGATATGCAGCGATGGCAAGCATGATCCGGATGGATTTAAGCATAGCCACTGGAGAAAAGGTTTCGTCATAGTCCACACCTGGTCTCTGACGAAAACCCTTTGCTACAAGTCTAGCTTTGAAAGTCTCCACTTTCCCATCTACACCAAGTTTTTTCTTGAAGATCCACTTGCTCCCAATGGGTTTTACCCCTTCAGGAGCAACTTCCAAAGTCCATACTTTGTTAGTGTACATGGATTCCATCTCGGACCGCATTGCATCCAGCCATTTCACTGAGTCCCTACTCGTGATGGCCTGCTCGAAGCTAGTTGGGTCATCATCCTACATGATGCAATCCTCGCTCTCACCATCCATGAGAAAACCATAGTATCTCTCAGGTGGGCGAGGAACCCTACTAGATCGGCGGAGAGGCTGAGGTTCATCAGGAACTACTGAATCCTCTGGTTCAACCAAATCTTCTGTTGTAGTCTGTATTGCTGGAACCTCTTCCAGTTCTACCTCCTTGCCACTAATCTCTTTTTCAAGAAATTCCTTTTCTAAAAAGGTGGCATGTCGAGAAACAAACACCTTTTGTTCCTCAGTGTGGTAGAAGATATACCCGCGCGAATGTTTGGGATATCCAATAAACTTACACAAAATGGACCTTGCCGCGAGTTTGTCCGGATTTTGCGTTTTTACATATGCCGGACAACCCCATATCTTAACATAATTAAGACATGGTCTCTTTCCTTTCCATATCTCATATGGAGTAGTTGGCACGGTTTTGGTAAGAACCATATTCAATAGGTCTGCAGCTGTTTCCAGTGCATATCCCCAGAAGGAAATAGGTAACTCAGCTGTGCTCATCATAGAGCGCACCATATCTAATAGGGTGCGGTTCCTCCGTTCTGATACACCGTTGTGCTGTGGTGTATATGGAGGAGTCAGCTGAGAGAGAATCCCATTCTCTTTTAGGAAGTCCAGGAATTCATTGCTTAAGTATTCTCCTCCTCGATCAGATCGAAGGATTTTAATACTTTTTCCGATTTGGTTCTCGACTTCTTGTTTATATTCTCTAAATTTCTCAAAAGCTTCTGATTTGTGTTTCATCGGGAACACATATCCGAATCTAGAGAGATCGTCAGTGAATGTAATGAAGTACGAAGAACCATCCCTGGCATGTGTAGACATGGGACCACATCATCACTATGTATCAGTCCCAAGAGTTCGGTAACTCTCCGTGTCCCGTAAACGGAGTTTTGGTCATCTTGCCTTTGAGACATGATTGGCAAGTGTCATAAGATGAAAATTCAAATGGATTTAAATATCCATCCTTATGCAACTTAGCTAATCGTGTCGCATTGATGTGACCCAGTCTACAATGCCATAAGAAGGATTCGTTCAGTTCAGAACTTTTCCTCTTGTGTGTGTTTGTTATACTCAGAACTGTTGATTGATTTAGAACGTAAATGTCATTGCACAACGTGCCTGATCCAACCAACTTTTGGTTACGGAAAATGTTCATAACATTGTCCTGTAATACAAAATTATATCCCTCTTTACTCAATAAAGAAACTGATAGAATGTTGCATATCAGGTTCGGCATGTAATAGCATTCGTTCAGAACCAATGTTTTACCAGTTGGTAATACAAGATGATATTCCCCGACAGTCTTAGCTGCAACAATTGCACCATTTCCAACTCTAATGTCTTTATCATCTTCTCCAAGTTCTCTACCTTTCCTAAGCCCATGTAACTGATTACATATATGGGATCCTGACCCGGTATCTAATACCCAGGACGTAGAGCAAATGGAGAAACAGTTCTCTGTAACGAACACACCCGAAGAAAATGCATCATCATGTACTTTCTTCATTCGGGTGGCATGAGAATCCTGGTATTCCCCTATATCCTGCTCAGTCCTATAACTCTTATAGGAAAGAACGGAACCAACGTTCCCCAGCACAGTATAACATGTGGGTTCGGTCAATACATCCATATTATTATCTTTATTAGGGCATGAAATGGTCGCCACCTGGAGAGAGAGAGAAGAAAACACTTTAGCGTATGCTCGTGCAAGATCAGATTGGTTATTATCTTATCTAATCAGGATGGCTCCCACTGGTTTTTATCAAATCTTCCTTCAAACCCTAAAAGGAAAGACTAGCCGGGATTAATTACACACTACAAGTTCGCTAATCTTTCAGTCAGGCCAGTGTCGGTACTTTGGGGGAGGTCCCCCGTGCTTTCGCACGAACCTAATTAATGTAAACCTCGTTTTCCCAGAGACGTAACCCCGTTGACACCTTTCTAGACACCTACTTGATCAGCTAATTGCAATGTGTAAAACTCTCCCAGGAGTAACTCTTACTCGCAGTGGGTATCGGGATCTAACTATCTCATAGAAGGTATGCAATCTCATTGCAAATTTCAACACTTGAAATTCCCGATAATATTTTGCCCCTAGCGTCCTATGACCTTGACGCAGGCCAACAAACCATAGTGCGCTAGTCAAGTTCAACCCATCATTTCCTGATTGAATTAAACCCACCCACACGACCCTTGACGCAGGCCAACAAAATTGCACGACTACCCTAATCCAATCTGCATCATATGCATAAGCAGATAAATACTAGTTAGCTACCGCACACTACGCCTTGACGCAGGCCAACAAACGTAGCACGAATACTAACTACTACTTATCTGAAATGACGGAGGGCTACGACAGGTTTTTCTGAAAACCTATTGCGTAATGAACTTGATATCGTTGTAGAATCAAATGAAGTTTTGAAATGGAGTGATTTTGAGGCTTTTCTAGTTTTGCTAAAGGGGTCACTCCCGGTGAAGGGATCGTCGGCCCTTTCCTCCTCGAATGAGGTGCGGGATATATCATATATATCACTGTGCAAAGCAGAAACTATAGAAGCAATCAAAAGTCAAACCGAGTGTGTAGCATCTGCCAGTTATTGCTAAAGGAGTCACTTCCTGTGAAGGGATCTCGGTCCTTTCCTCATCGAATAAGGTGCAGGATATATCACATATACCGCTATGCAAAGCAAGAACTGTAGCTACCTTTTTTGTTTAAAATTTGATTCTACAATATCTTAGGTTTCTTTTCTTTCATTAATCACATTAATGAAGTCCCATCATTTAAATACCTAAACATCACAGATAAATACGACGTACACTTATGCCATCCGCATTCACCTGGATGTCCCCTCGTGCACCGTTAGGTTAGGTAACTAACGACAGAGTAGGGCAGGGCTAGTGCGGGTGCAAAACATAAGTAACGTCTATATAATATATCATATATACTATATACTGTATCTATCACAGAACATCACATGATCACATCACAGATATCGCAGCAGAAGAAAACATATGAAACATTGGATATACTAGGACGTCCGTGTTTTCAATACGAGCCAGTATAAAACACGGATTCCACAGTCGTGATGAATAGCCAATCCCACACCCCTAGACCCCTACGAGAGTGGCAAGCAACCCTACCAATTCAAGGGTTAGGAGACCCGGATTCGACTCCTCGAGATGGTCTCCCACTGAACCCTAGAACCCGGTTACTTGTGCTCCCCTCCTTGGGTCTATCCTAGTGCAGAAAAGTAAATAATATACAAAGGGTGACAACTTCCGCAACCTGGAAGTGCCCCAATAAAAGAATATTACATACAAGTTTTTACATGAATGAAAATAAAAAACACTCATCTCACATAAAAAAAAACCCCGGCTATTCAAACACGACGATCCAATATAACATATCCAGCAACACATAACATCATATGTCATCAACGTAAGTAAATATGCACATCCCAATTGTCGTTGACATATAGCAACGAAACCGGCGATATCACATATTACACTTACGGTCACAGAAAAGAAAGTGTAAAACTACAACAGTTGGAATCCGCAACTTCTTTAGACATCGCATGCCTAATCAAATGAAATACTTAGACATCACATGCCTAACAATTATAAACCCCGCATTTTAGTCTCATTATCGAAAACTCTTTTCAATATCAAGTGAGACTAAACCGCTAGATTTATAACATTCATTCAGTTATCTCATAACTGTTTGTGAATTCCAATTATTGTATCCCATTCCGGATAAATAGAAAATATTAAACTTTCCGATCGAACATTCAAACACCCAAGTTTTCCCGAAACCGTTCAACACATGAAATAGGTTAAAAGACATTCACTTCATGCCTCAGTACCAACGGTCCAGCCGTAGAAGGGTCAAGCCAACGCCTCACATGTGGCACGCCGTACTGCCCCAAACCCGAAGGTTCAAAGGGCAGTTCAAGACGGTCACATAATCGAGTTAAGGTTTGTTGTCTTCTAGAGGGACCATCGCATTACTTGCACTACTTAGAACGTCCTTAAACCACAGAAAAATCCAACACATGGAAATTTTCCGGCAGGGGAAAAGTTGGGTATTTATATCCGGTCAAACCTTTTAACATATTCTAAAATATCCGGAAAGCCACATAGACAAGGTTTGATAATCCGATCGAATCGTCGATTCCCAATACAACCTCAGAACACTCAACTCTTGAGTCAAATTAAAAATTCCCAGAAAATTCAGCATAATAAAATAGGAATTACTGTGCAAAAAAGGAAAGATGATGTCATCAGATGGCCGCGGAACCGCCGCAGAAGCCAGGCTTCTGCCGCGGTTCCGCCACGCCCTTAGCAGATCATGGGATAAATTTTGCATCGTAATTCTTAGAATTCCCTGCTGAATTTTTTAAGCATTTTTAATATGGAAAAATCCCAGATTTTAGAAAAAGTCCAGAGAGCATATCGGGAATTAGGGTTTCGGTTCGATAGGGTTTCAAACGTCGTCTAGACTTCGTCTAAGGCTCTAGCTAGGCTCTGATACCACTGTAGGGTTCCTAGACACACTATAGAGGTCTCACAAGGCATCAACCATGCCAATTTCAAATTTTATGGGTGCCGAGAAACCCTAATATGGATCGTCGACTAGAATTCTAGGCGAAAAACGAAACTAGTTAACGACTTAACTAAAGGAGAGAGGCTACAACCTTTGTAGATCCGTTTCTCCACTTCCTTAGCTCCACGTAGGCGTCCTCTCGCTGTCCATCTCGAATCCCGAACTCAATCGTCGGCTTCATCGGATAAATGGGCGGGCTAGGTCGTCGGCTTCGTGCCGAAGATGATCTACGTCGAGGCATCACAAGTTCAAGCTCCAACTTCACCAAGTTGTGAAACTTGTGAAGAAAACACCCTATACTACTTGGCAAGAGGTAGAGGGTGAAGAAATAGGAGGTGGGTTCACTTTAGAATTGGATTTCTCACACTTTTGCTCAAGTTGCCATTGATGGACTTAAGCTTTTTCTTGAAGAAGAAGATGATGAAGAAAATAGAATATGATAAGTGTTGTTAAAAAGAATAATAAAAACAATACTTATCATCTTCTAACCATGGTCAAGTGTAGAGAGTTAACCATAGTTTAGTTGAGTGGTTAGGGTTTGGAGAAGAAGACAAACTGGTCACTTGGTCAAAGCTGCATGAAGCTTCAACAAGCTTCATGATAAAAGAAACCATTTTGTTTTCTTAAATCTTTTTCTCAAAAAGGAAAAGATAAATAATTAAGTGAAAATAAGAAACCCTAACCATTCACTAAACATGGTTTAAGTCTTTACACAAATCCAAGTGAGAACGTATCATCAAACATGATACAATCAAGTGCACACAAAATATATCACATATACAATGTGCTAAACAAGTGAGAAAATCCCTTTAAAGTGAACCAATACTAGTTAATGCAAAGTAATATATCAAATATATAATTATACATTAAATCATTAAATCAACACTTGATTCAATGATCCGGTCATGTCGCACATAACCGACTAGTATACAATGTATCGATTTATCGAATCAATGATTCGATAACTAGGTTATATCGCATACAACCAATCGAAATATTCATCGCGAGAATGGAATACGGCATCACATACACGCATTATTCTCGGTCCTGCACATATCTCATATGCGCCCCTAACTCGAATCGCTTGAGCCAGGAAACCTCTGTGTAGGACTCTAAAGACTCGTCAATACGCCGGTAGCAGATGATGATCATATCAATCACCCACAAGCCGCAAGCGGTCTGCTAAACGTAACGGCCACCCGGGTATTGAGCGATCAGAAGATCGACGAGCTAGCCCGCTCACACTCCTGTGAATCCATTCAGTAACACTTACCGTACAGTCCGGTCTGTTCGTCTGATATGTCGCATATCAAGTCTAGGGGTGGTAAACGTCAGACCCCATTAACCGATAAGTCGTGCCGATGTTAGGCTCATAACGGGTCGAGAAACTACTGGTAACACTTACCAGCAAATCTCTGATCAGCCTTGGCCAGGGACTTCCCTGTTACGGCCAATCGAGCACAGCGCAACATCAACCCCCAATACCGGGAGAGACGAAACCCCTCCTATCGCTCATTGCCTCCATGTGACTCGGGACTGTACCCAAAGACCACCGTTTTGCACGCCTTCATGGACGTGGTAAGGTGGAGATCAAAGCACAGTGGGAATCACACAAGACTCTATGACGATCTCGGGTCTACAGACTAACCTGTACAAGTGTCACCTGAGAACTGCCATCTGACGTGAGGTATAATACCATCTGGGAGTTCTCGGCGAGTCCGTCCAGTATACCCAGTCTCCACTGAGCACCCGTACACCATCTCTGATGTCAAACACCAATGGATATGGGATCATCCATCTCCCATCTCATGGGTCGAGAAGCGTATACGCTAGTCTACACTGGTATATCGATGCCCCGTCTCGATACACCCACGACTAGGGACCTTGAAGGATGTACTTATGGACTACCATGTCCCCACTAGTATGATCTGCATCATAGTCCAGGTAGTCAAGTACACATCCTAAGGGCTTTACCAACATGTAACTATAGGACAGTTTAAAGAGACTAGTAAACATGTTAAGATAAAGAGCAACCAGATAGCATACTATCATATCGAGCAAGAAAGTCATCTCTATATATGTCCAAGCATCCAATATAATATACATCATCTGTACAATACTGGCCTCTAGGGCATACATACAACTAACACATAAGTCATTGCCACTCCTTCTTTTACCCTTTGCATTTCTCCAGAACACCTCGTATCACTACGAACATCCACTTTCATTGGATAAATCCATCGCATGGTTATATACGAACTCAAAGGGACTTCTTCGAGGATGGATCCAGGTTCAGGAGAAATTGAATTAGTTTATTCAGTTTTTTTTATCATCACCTTCTCTCAGATTCCGAGGCTCCTTGGTTTAGGAGAGTACACCTATTACGCTTATTGGATAGTCTTCTTCCAAAGCATAGGCAGGTGCCGAAAAGTAGGGAATGAAGAAAACCAATTAGCCTAAGTAGGGTGTACAGAAGGTAATAAGTAAAGACAAAATAAAGGAATTAGAAAGAGGGAAAAGTAAATTGCGACTGCTATCATTCACGACCAAACCGCGTAGTTCATCGCTACTCCTACTTCACCTTTGTTTTTTCTCCAGTTCAGGAGAAATAGAATAAGGTTTTATTCAGTTGTCTTTTATCAACACCTTCTCTCAGGTTGCGAGTACTCCTAGGATTAGGAGTATACACCTATTACGCTTATTGGATAGTCTTCTTCCAAACCATAGGCTGGTGCCGAATGGTAGGGAAGGAAGAAAACCATTTCGCCTAACGATGGTGTACAGAAGGTAACGACTAAAGACAAATAAAGGGATTTGAAGATATGGCAAAGAAATATACAGTTACAGTCATGAATTGGATTATGAAAGAGGCATTACTAATTTGTGTGCTCCTAAGATGAGTTAGAAAACGTCCCGGCTAGGAATACCAGGATACCCCTTCGAAACATTTTCATGTTTCAGTTTCACTGTGCATTGTTAAAGGAAAACTGTTTTCCCGGTTAGATACTTACTCCAGGGTATGTATTTACCAGGTATGATTCTTACATCTGTATGGTTTTACAGATGATGAGTGGGAGTAAGTTATTGGGAATAAGGTGATCATCCTCATTATAACGGAATTCGTTGTAATTGGTGATATTTGAGGAAATCGCCTGGGTTTTTGCCGGACGGCAAGTATTTGGTTTTGAGTATCCGTTGTTGTGCACCAATTTCAAACCGATATATCTGTACGTTTATTTTTATAAAGTGAGATATAACTTTTTGAAATTATGTCCATGACATTTACCTATATCAGTTGACGATTGGGTAAGGAGCATTGAACAACGGAGTTGTTCTTAACCATAAGTACAGTTTTCAACCTACGATGCACAGGTTTTGAGTTATTCAACTCAGCGAACTTATACAGAGTATTGTATGTTGTCCAGTTTCCACCAGGACAAAGGGGTTGGTCCTCGTACTATGTTCTGTTTACTTGTGACTTCTCTAGTTTTTAGACAAGTGTTTCGTAGAAATACAATGTCTAAGTTTTGAGAAGTTATCGGTATAGGAATAAAGTAGAGAACCAGGTGTTGCAAGTATCGGGATTCTTCAAGGTGATCGAAGATGTAGATACTTGTGATTGGTATTCAGTTGATAGTAATAGTTTTGAGAAACTTGTTTCTCTTTCAGGTTACTCATAATTGGATGGACTCCTAAGTTGAGTAATGCTGATTAGCCTCTTTCCATTAAGTTGATATGCACTGGAGACAGCTGCATGATTTGAATCTGGTTCCAATTAAATAAGTGCAAAAGTTTCTATATTGGATATAGAATGGTTCATATCTTAACGATGTTAAGGTACGGGGAGTTGTCCAGCTTATGCTTAAAACCAGACTCTGGATAACTCAAGGCACGTTTCTGTAATGGCAATTTGTGGGTTGACCCGAGCTGTGTCGAGGGTTGACTTTCTACCATCTGGAAGATCAATAGTGATATTGTTTAAGACTCGCCACAGTTTTAGTAAAATGGATTTTTTTCAGAAAACAGTAATGGGAGTATGGTAGAACTGGAAGTAATTCCAGAACCGCAAACGATTACGGAAAATTTAATAGGACCTAAAGATTCAATCAAGTTTGACATTCCATTAGCCACTCCGCAGATATGGTGGGTAACCTTAGGCACCCGAGAGGTACTTCGGTGGCCTCAAGGACGGTGACAGGGAGGTTCTTATTTACCCAGACTTGGCACTACTGTTGTTCCAGACTATGAGACCCGGCAGGAGGATGAGTATAGCGTCGTTCTAAACTAGTTTTAGAAGTGCACATATATATTATTCTGCCAGAGGGTTGTTGTGGTCAGTGGGAGCAGCGGAAGCATAGTGGGCAAGTAGCTTATGTCTATTTATAGACTTGAGCAGTTATAACGGAGATAGATCATCTATTTTTGATGTGACAGTCATGGGTTTGACTTTATCAGAATAGGGGATGGATCTGTTAAGAAGGTAGTAGAGTGTGATGTCCTGGTATTTGGATGACATACACAGAGTAGGAAGTAAAATTCCTATACTACGATCGGATATACTATGGTTGTTACACAGTTGTTTCTCCACAAAGGATATGGATATAATATCTGGAATTCTGGTTACTAGATCTATGGTTTTAGATCTAGATTTGGGTAGTTTCCCAATCTGGGTACTTAGACAGTATTCTAAAGGTATTTAGAATGGACGACTCCTGGCATGGTGGTGTACCTGCCGGTGATGGAGTCTCCCTCTCTAAAGGTGTCTTACAGACTAAAGGGAGAGGGATGTGCATGATTGGCATATCACTTGCTTAGGCAATTGAGTCGATCATGAGATGTCAAGTACCACACCAGATGTTGTTTTTGCACTAGATGCAATAAGTTTATATTAATCCAATCCTGGAGAAACATTCGGAAGCAGTTTTAGAACATAAGTGGATGTTCTATGGATTTGATGACGGCAGCCTCCTTCGGGGAACGGTTATCATTCCAGGCTTCAAAGGTGACATGGATGACAGAGTGATTTTCAGAGTTATAGTTTTCCCTCTGACGAAGGGGGCAATATTTTGGACAGGTGGTCCAAGAGGATACTGTGGGAGGCATAGTGCAGGATACTGATTAGGTTCAGTTGTCGATACAGTCTAAGAAGTTTGGATTTGGAGTTCATTTATGAACTAGGTCCCGTCAGATATCCAGACATATTCTAAGACAGGTATTACTCAATTCGGGAGATGGTTTTCTCCGCGAACTTGAGATTAAGAGAGACATAGAAAGAAACATCAGGGCGGATCCACTCATTGAGGCTATTTCTCGAACACAAGGGTTTTTACAAATGAGCTTTGTGAAACTGGTTAGTAGAGGAGTTGGGTGTTCAGTATCATACGGGCTGTGAGTATGCGACATCGCAATAATTAGCCTTAAGTGCAAGTGGGAGATTGTTGGATGTAGTGCCCTCAAAGTCAATTATTGGATCGCAGGCATGTGATTGCAATGATTGAGGAGGACCTATACCGGTAGGACAGTCTTACTCGAGATGATAGTATGCTATCTGGTTTGCCTTTATCATCGTGTACAGTTTTAGGTGACATTATCACTATTACACATTGATAGAGCCCTTAAAATTCTTGATTGACTACCAACAGTATGATGGCGATCATATACGTGAGAGTTGGGTAGTCCATAAGCACATCCTTAAAAGTTGTCCCTAGTCGTAGGAGTTTCGAGACAGGGCATCGATACTCCAGAGTAGACTAGTGTATACAGTCGAGACCCCGACGAGGGACGGTGGCCGGTCTCACAAGCCATTGGTGTCAGTTGGATCACCTAAGATGTATACAGGTGCTCATTGGGTTATGAGTACACCGGACAAGACTCGCCGGGAACCTACTAGTTGGTATTATACCTAACGTCAGATAGCAGTTCCCTGGTGACATGTGTACAGGTTAGTTCATCGACCTGAGGTCGTCATTTTTCTCATGTGAGTTCCCACGGTGCTTAGATTACTACCCTACCACGGCTCAAAGGAGTTGTGCAAACAGGTTTTAGTTGAATACAGTCCCGAGCCACATGGAGGCAGTGAGCGGATCGGCAGGGGATTCGTCTCTCTCGGTATTGGGGTAAGATCGCGCTGTGCCTAGGAGAGCCATTACACCAAGTCCTTGGCCAAGGCAGGTGAGAATTACTGGTAGGTATTCCAGTAGTTTCTCAGGGTGTTCAGGGCTACCCTCCGACACGACTTATACAGCTATTTGGGGTCTGACGTTACCAGCCCCTAGGCCGGATATGCGATGCTCATAGACGAACGGACCGGACTGTACGGATATTGTCACTGATAGGCTCAGTAGGGTTCCAGAATGAGTTCGCTCATCAGATTCCCTTTCTGTCATTACATAGGCAGCCGTTACGTACAGCTAGTACCACTGACGGCTTGTGGTTAAACCCACTGCCAGAGTATTGACGAGTCTTTAGAGTCCCCCACAGATTGTTTCCCAAGTTCGGGCGAAACGTTGTAGAGGCCGTATGGTTTTATGGCCGGGTTCGAACATGCACGTGCATTTGTACACGTGTCATATTTCGGACAGATAATACTGGTGGGCTTTGGTTTAAGCCGGATCCAAGTATTATATTGAGTCGGAATATTTTAGTCTCTCGTATTCATATTCGGTCGGAATACGGATACAGGTATATATATACAGGTGAGGGGTATTCTCGTAATCCGTTACGAGAATAGTTTAGAAGATGCATTTCTTTTTGGTTAATCATTTTAGTTTAAATGATTAAATGGATTTTGAAAAGTGTGACTCATTAGTATGACTCATTGATTCTAGAATGTTCACTAATGACTCATGTAATGAGTCATCTAGTGGGCCATTAAAGAATTAATTGAGTTTGTTTTGGGTGAGATATTTTAGGGTTGAGTTGGAGATATTTGTGTAAGATATTTTCTTTGTTTCTCCAAAACAAAACCATATATATATCACACCCAAAAGTTTAGGGCAGCCAAGGGTGATTTTTGTATGCTTGGTTTTTGCTCTCTTGAGATAGTTTCTTGAGCTCACAATTTCCAACTCTTTGCATCTTCTTCAACCTCCACCCTAACCCTCTCATATGATGAGAACCCTAGGGTGTTTGAGACAAAGTATTCCACTCATTCTCTACTTCATCTTGGACATGTCGGTTGATATACTTCATGTTCGAGTTGCCTCGGTATAAAGGTGGGAGCCCGTATAAAGACTCGTTGACGTGGTGCCACCTCGACAAGAAGATCCGAGTCGCAGCGAGGAGCGTGGGATGATGGCTAAAGACCGAAGGACACGGATCGATCGGTATAGCCTTTCTACCTCTTTACAGTTTGTTAGTTTAGCGTTAATGGAAAGATCCGGGTTATAGTATGTGATAGCGCCAGTTGTAAAAGTTTTTGTTCCACGTTTGGCCTCAGATTATTGGCCGGGGCGCTACCGTAGACTTACAGAATCTCACGAGCAGTTACTCTCCCGACGTCACGCCCGCGTAATGAGCGGATCGCCCATTAATGGGGATCGAGATGGCGTGGAACGTAGGATGTTGCCGGCGGAGAATCCGCGCATAGCGAGATTTGCAGAGCGGTGGTTACGCCTGTGAGTGGTGGAGTTGGTCGGTCGGAGGGACCGAGAAAGATGGCCTCGGCGGGGGAGCTCGGGAACGAGCGGGAGGGCCGAGGCTGAAAGTCCACGGTAGCGCCCCGGCCATCTAACAGACGCCAAATACGGAACAAAAACTTTTAACAACTGGCGCTATCGCGTACTGTAACCCGGATCTGCCATTAAAGCTAAACTAACAAAATACAAAGTGGGTATAAATGTTATACCGAACGATCCGAGTCCTTCGGTCTTCAACCATCATCCCACGCTTTGTTATGGCTGCTCCGATCTCCTGAATCTTCAGTCTCGTCGTCCAGGTGGCACCACGTCGACGGATCTTTAAACGGGCTCCCGTCTCTGAACCGAGGCAACTCGATCGTCAAGTTTGCTAGAAGAGACGACCAAGATGATGTAGAGAATGAGTAGAACACTTTGTCTCGTTACGTCCAAAGTCGTGGACGAACGGTTAATGAAGTTGCCTTTTGGATCGGGTGAAAAGAGAAATGAGGCTATCTAATTTCCGTGAATCCAAATCTATCATAATCTTTTTCCAATCAAGTGAGAGAGCATAAGATAGAGGAGGGGAGGGCCAGCCATATATGTAGAGGGAGGGAGGTAAGTGTAGGAGCGGGAAGGTGACCACAACAACATGATACTTATCATAACACCTAGTATGAATGCATTAATGAAAACAATGAATCACTTAACCTTGTCATCACAAGCATTAAATGACCATTAATGCACTAATGACTCACAAGCCTTGTCACCCTCTCTAGAACCTTCTAGAATACTGACTCACCTCATGACTCACCCAATAGAAGAAAAGATAAATCCGCATTTAACCGAATGTTAAATACGGCCGATAGAAAACTGGAAACTGGTAACTTCCAAAAGTGATCCTGAAACGAATTTCAGGATAACCCCGTAATGGTATAAACATACCCGCATTTGTATTACGACCGAATACAAATGCATCTGAGACAAAGATATTATATCTACACAGCATAATACTTGGATCCGACTTAAACCAAAGCCGACCAGTATTATCTGCCCGAAAAACGACACGTGCGAAAATGCACGTGCATTTTCCGAACCTTGCCATAAACCCATACGGCCTCTACAACGTTTCGCCCGAACTTGGGAAAGTGTCTGTGGGGGACTCTAATGACTCATCAACACACTGGTACTGGGTATAACCTCTAGCACGTCAGAGGTACAAGCTGTACGTAACGTTTTGCCTATGTATTGATTGGAAGGGAAGCTGATGAGCGAACTCATCTAAAAACCCTACTGAGCCTGACAGTGACAATGTATATACGGTCCGGTCCGTTCGTCTATGAGTATCGCATATCTGGCCTAGGGGGCTAGTAACGTCAGACCCCCAATAGCGGTATAAGTCGTGTCAGAGAGTAGCCCAGAACACCCTGAGATACTACTGGAGTACCTACCAGTAAATCTCCTGCCTCGGCCGAGGGCTTTGTGTAATGGCTCTCCTAGACACAGCGCGATCTCGCCCCCAATACCGGGAGAGACGAATCCCCTGCCGATCCGCTCACTTGCCTCCAATGTGGCTCGAGACTGTACCCAACTAAAACCTGTTTGCACAACTCCTTTGAGCGTGGTAGGGTAGTAATCTAAGCACAGTGGGAACTCACACGAGACAAATGATGATCTCAGGTCGATAAACTAACCTGTACACATGTCACCAGGGAACTGCTATCTGACGATATATATAATACCAACTAGCATGTTCCCGGCGAGTCCTGTCCGGTGTACTCATAACCCAATGAGCATCTGTATACATCTTAGGTGATCCTACTGACACCAATGGCTTGTGAGACCGGCCAACGCCCCTCGTCGGGGTCTCGACTGTATACACTAGTCTACTCTGGAGTATCGATGCCCTGTCTCGAAACTCCTACGACTAGGGACTCTTTAAGTATGCGCTTACAGACCCTAGCTCCCACGTATATGATCGCCATCATACTGCTGGTAGTCAAGCAAGAATCCTATGGGCTCTATCATCATGCAATAGTGAACTAAAGCATATATACGATGATAAAGACAAACTAGATAGCATACTATCATCTTGAACAAGACTGTCATATGGGTATAGGTCCTACCTCAATCATTGCAATCACGTACCTGCGATCCAATAATTGACTTTGAGGGCACTATCTCCAACAATCTCCCACTTGCACTTAAGGCTAATTATTGCGATGTCGCATATCACAGCCCGTGTGATACCGAACATCCAACTCCTCTACTAATCAGTTTCACAAAACTAGTTTGTAAAACTCTTGTGTTCGAGAAATAGTTTTAGTGAGTGGATCCGTCCTGATGTTTCTTTCTATATCTCTCTAAATCTCAAATTCGCGGAGAAAGCCATCTCCCGAATTGAGTAATACCTGTCTTAGAATATGTCTGAATATCTGATGGGACCTAGTTCATAAATGAACTCCAAATTCAAACTTCTTAGACTGTATCGATAACTGAACCTAATCAGTTTCCAGCACCATGCCTCCCACAGTATCCTCTTGGACTACCTGTCTATAATACTGTCCCTCGTCAGAGGGAAAACTATAACTCCGACAATTACTCTGTCATCTATGTCACCTTGGAAACCTGGAATGATAACCGTCTCCCGAAGGAGGCTGCCGTCATCAAATCCGTAGAACATGCACTTATGTTCTAAAACTGCTTCCTTATGTTTCTTCAGGATTGGATTAATATAAACTTATTGCATCAAGTGCAAAAACTACATCTGGTGTGGTACTTGACATCTCATGATTGACTCAATTGCCTAAGCAAGTGATCTGCCAATCATGCGCATCCCTCTCTTCTTTAGTCTGTAAGACACCTTTAGAGAGGGTGACTCCATCACCTGCAGGTACACCACCATGCCAAGAGTCTTCTATTCTAAAATACTATTAGAATACTGTCAAAGTACCCAAATTGGGAAACTACCCAAATCTAGATCTAAAACCATAGATCTAGTAACCAGAATGTCTGATATTATATCCATGTCCTTTGTGAAGAAACAACTGTGTGACGACCACAGTACAACCGATCGTAGTATAGGAATTTTACTTCCCACTATGTGTATGTCATCCAAATACCAGGACATCACACCCTACTACCTTCTTAACAGATCCATCCCCTATTCTGATGAAGTCAAACCTATGACTGTCACATCAAAATTAGATGATCTTATCTCCGCTATATCTGCTCAAGCCTATAAATAGACATAAGCTACTTGCCCACTATGCTTCCGCTGCTCCCACTGACTACGACAACCCTCTGGCAGAATAATATCTACGTACACTTCTAAAGCTAGTTTAGAACGACGTTATACTTATCCTCTTGCCGGGTCTCATAGTCTGGAACAACAGTACTGTCAAGTCTGGGTGAACAAGAACCTCCCTGTCACCGTCCTTGAGGCTACCTGAGTACCTCTCGGGTGTCTGAGGTTACCCACCATATCTGCGGAGTGGCTAATGGAATGTCAAACCTGATTGAATATATAGGTCCTAATAAATTTTCCGTAATCGTTTGCGGTTCTGGAATCACTTCCAGTTCTACCATACTCCCACTACTGTTTTCTGAAAAATTCCATTTTACTAAAACTGTGGCGAGTCTTAGAACAATATCACTATTGATCTTCCAGATGGTAGAAATGTCAACCCTCGTCAAAGCCAGGGTCAACCCACAAACAGCCGTGCCTTGAGTTATCCAGTGTCTGGTTTTAAGCATAAGCTGGACAACTCCCCGTATCTTAACATCATTAAGATATGAACCATTCTATATCCAATATAGAAACAGAGGCACTAATTTAATTGGAACCAGATTCAAATCATGCAGCTGTCTCCAGTGCATAACAACTTAATGGAGAAAGGCTAATCAGCATTACTCAACTTAGGAATCCATCCAATTATGAGTAACCTGAAAAAGAAACAAGTTTCTCAAAAATATTACTATTAACTGAATACCAATCACAAGAATCTACATTTTCGATCTCTTTGAAGAATCCCGATACTTGCGATACCTGGTTCTCTACTTTATTCTTATACCAACAACTTCTCAAAACTTAGACTTCGTATTTCTTCGAAACACTTGTCTAAAAACCAGAGAAGTCACAAGTAAACAGAACATAGTACGAGGACCTACCCCTTTGTCCTGACGGACACTGGACAACATACAATACTCTATATAAGTCCGGTGAGTTTGAATAACTCATAACCTGTCATCGTAGGTTGAAAACTGTACCCTAGCGATTTCCTCAAATATCACCAATTACAACGAATTCTGATATAATGAGGATAATCATCCAATTCCCAATAACTTACTCCCACTCATCATCTGTAAAAACCATACAGATATGAGAATGAAATCTGGTAAATACATACCCTGGAGTAAGTATCTAATCGGGAAAACAGTTTTCTTTTAACAATGCGCAGTGAAACTGAAATATTAAAATGTCTCGTAGGGGTATCCTGGTATTCCTAGTAATGCCTCTTCCATAATCCTATTCATGACTGTAACCGTATATTTCTTTGCCATCTCTCCAAATCCATATATTTGTCTTTAGTCGTTACCTTCTGTACACCATCGTTAGGCTAAATGGTTTTCTTTCTTCCCTACCGTTCGGCACCAGCCTATGGTTTGGAAGAAGACTATCCAGTAAGCATAATAGGTGTACCCTCCTAATCCTAGGAGTACTCGCAACATGAGAGAAGTTAATGATAAAAGACAATCTGAATAATACCTTATTCTATTTCTCCCGAACTGGGAAAAAAGCAAAGGTCAAATAGGAGTGGCGATGAAGTACGCGGTTTGGTCGTGAATGATAGCAGTCGCAATTTACTTTGCCCTCTTTCTAATCCCTTTACTTTGTCTTTACATATTACCTTCCGTACACCCTACTTAGGCTAATTGGTTTTCTTCATTCCCTACCTTTCGGCACCAGCCTATGGTTTGGAATAAGACTATCCAATAAGCGTAATAGGTGTACTCTCCTAAACGAAGGAGCTCTCGCAACCTGAGAGAAGGTGATAATAAAAGACAACTGAATAAACTAATTCTATTTTTCCTGAATCTGGATCCATCCTCGAAGAAGTCCCTTCGAGTTCGTATATAACCATACGATGGATCTATCCAATGGAAGTGGATATCCGTAGTAATACGGGGTGTTCTGAGAAATATAAAGGGTAAAAGAAGGAGCGGCAATGACTTATGCAACTAAGACAATCCAAAGGCCAGTATTTTAAGAAGGTTCGGTCAACTTGGTCACTGAGTCATAGTCTAGGGTCGGTCAAAAAGGTCGCTGCCAAAGAGAGAGAGAAAAGAAACACTCTGCGTGCACTCTATCCTAGATCAGAATGGTTATCAATTTATCTAATCAGGAAACCTCCCACTGTAATCTCAAATTCTCCTCCAAACCATAAAGAAGAATTAGTCAGGATCACCCGAAGAGTAAACCAACTCATCAGTGAGAATCGGGATCCAACTATCATCGCATGATAACTTGATGGAAGACACTCAAGTTATCACACTCCAGAAGGTATGCGCATGCCTGGCAAGTTTTCTGTATATTTGAAACTCCCGATATGATTTTTGTCTCATGCTCTTATGTCCTTGACTTTGGCCAACAAATCATAAGTCACATGTCAAGTTCTACCCGTCATTATTCAGGTTAATTTGAACCCACCCGCACATGCCCTTGACTTTGGCCAACAAGGCAGAACGACTGTCCCAAACCAACGCATCTATCTATGCAGCTGATGAATATTCAGCAGCTACCAAGCACTATGCCTTGACTTTGGCCAACAAACATAGCTTGAATACTACTGACTATCCATAAGAAATGACGGAGGGCTACGGCTGGTTTTTGGCGAAAAACCTTTAACGTAATGAACTTGATTTTGTTGAAGGAATCTGATAGCTTTTTATAAAAATATAGTGGCGAAAACCTTTTGCTAAAGAGGTCACTCCCGGTGAAGGGATCTCGGCTCTTCCTCGTGGAATGAGGTGCAGGATATTCTAACTAAATACCGCGATGCAAAGCAACTTGTAATCGACTATAGTAAAGTTATTACCCTGACGCAAACTTCTGCCCAAGGGGTCACTCCCGGTGAAGGGATCTCTGCCCTTGCCTCGTCTAATGAGGTGCAGGATATTCTAAACTGAATATCACTATGCAAAACAAAAAGAAACTTCTTTGTAATAACACTTTTAAAATTTGTTCCAACAACATCAAAAAGGGTTTGTTTTATCCTTGCATTGATAAGAATCAATGCAGTCCCATCAATCAATCACACCAGAAAAGAACGAAAATATAATGTACGTATATGCCATCCGCATTCGCCACAGGGTCCCGTCATCACCCGTTAGGTTACTTAACTAACGACAGAGCGGGGACTGGACTAGCGCGGGTGTAAAACATATACAACATCTAGTAGTATATATACCAATATACAATAATCGCTCCAGGCGTGATAATATGCAACATTACAGAAAAGTAATAAGCATCACAGAACAATACAGATAATCTGGGATCCCCGGGTTTCACAGAGCCGCTGCTGAAACCTGACGTTCCCCTGGTCGTGTGGATAGCCTGTGCAATGAAACCTAGACCCCTACGGGTGCGGCAAGTTACCCGCCAAAACCTGAAGCGAGGCAGACCCCTACAGCAAAATGAATGGACCACCCGGCACTTCACGAAATCCGGTAACTTGAGCACCCCTCCTTGGGTCAACCTGTACCCCCTACGAGTGCGGCGAATAGTCTGCCAATTCTAGAGTGAGGCCCCTCTGCCTCTCAAAGCCATGAGATACGGAGCCGTTGCCCTCCAGAACCCGGCTATCCGTGTACCCCGTCGCGGGGTAAACCTAGTACAGAAAATAAAATATGTACAACAGGTACATCGACCTCAACCCGGTCGTGCCCCAAAAGAATATTATACAACAGGCAGTGACGGCAGTCCACATGTTGGACGCTCGCACCGCAATATCAAATGTACAAATAAATCCAAACTGCACTATCATTGCACCCTGCTATCCACCACGATAAATCCGCAACATCACAGCACAACACAGAACATCAACGCGAATGTCACGTTCGCAAACCCGTCTAAAAGTACTATAGCAATTAGACGTGGTTTACCGCTTAAATGACATTCCCGGTCGGAGATATAATGTAAATACTGCATACTAACAAGTTTAAAATTTCGATCGACAAAATTTCCTAAAGTGGGCCCCACGTACATCTGCTGTACAGTAATAAAATTTCGGCCCAAAAGAAATATTCCATAAACAACAATTTTACAAGAAGAACCTACTGTAGAAAAATGGTTTACTGTAGCTCCAAAACGGCGGTGGAACCGCGGCCAAACTAGGGTTTGCGCGGCGGTTCCGCGGCGCTTTGGAAGCTTTAGTTAACCAAATTTCACCAGAATTCTTAAAAAAGCCTGCTCTCTTTTCTGTGATATGCAAAATAATTTTTAGACCCTTTTAAAAAAACGACAGAAACTTTAACCCAGAAAATTGCAGTTTTCGAAATTCCGTTCGATCGATATTTTAAACGCGTTAGCACAAGTTAGTAAAGCTTAATGGTGAGGCTCTGATACCACTGTAAGTCCACGGTAGCGCCCCGGCCGTCTAACAGACGCCATATGCGGAACAAAAACTTTTAACAACTGGCGCTATCGCGTACTGTAACCCGGATCTGCCATTAAAGCTAAACTAACAAAATACAAAGTGGGTAGAAATGTTTTACCGAACGATCAGAGTCCTTCCGTCTTCAACCATCATCCCACGCTTTGTTGCGGCTGCTCCGATCTCCTGAATCTTCAGTCTCGTCATCCAGGTGGCACCACATCGACGGATCTTTAAACGGGCTCCCGCCTCTGAACCGAGGCAACTCGATCGTCAAGTTTGCTAAAAGAGACGACCAAGATGATGTAGAGAATGAGTAGAACACTTTGTCTCGTTACGTCCAAAGCCGTGGACGAACGGTTAATGAAGTTGCCTTTTGGATCGGGTGAAAAGAGAAATGAGGCTATCTAATTTCCATGAATCCAAATCTATCATAATCTTTTTCCAATCAAGTAAGAGAGCATAAGATAGAGGAGGGGAGGGCCGGCCATATATGTAGAGGGAGGGAGGTGAGTGTAGGAGGGGGAAGGTGACCACAACAACATGATACTTATCATAACACCTAGTATGAATGCATTAATGAAAACAATGAATCACTTAACCTTGTCATCACAAGCATTAAATGACCATTAATGCACTAATGACTCACAAGCCTTGTCACCCTCTCTAGAACCTTCTAGAACACTGACTCACCTCATGACTCACCCAATAGAAGAAAAGATAAATCCGCATTTAACCGAATGTTAAATACGGCCGATAGAAAACTGGAAACTGGCAACTTGAAAAAGTGATCCTGAAACGAATTTCAGGATAACCCCGTAATGGTATAAACATACCCGCATTTGTATTACGACCGAATACAAATGCATCTGAGACAAAGATATTATATCTACACAGCATAATGCTTGGATCCGGCTTAAACCAAAGCCGACCAGTATTATCTGCCCGAAAAACGACACGTGCGAAAACGCACGTGCATTTTCCGAACCTTGCCATAAACCCATACGGCCTCTACAATGTTTCGCCCGAACTTGGGAAAGTGTCTGTGGGGGACTCTAATGACTCATCAACACACTGGCACTGGGTATAACCTCTAGCACGTCAGAGGTACAAGCTGTACGTAACGTTTTGCCTATGTATTGATTGGAAGGGAAGCTGACGAGCGAACTCATCTAAAAACCCTACTGAGCCTGACAGTGACAATGTATATACGGTCCGGTCCGTTCGTCTATGAGTATCGCATATCTGGCCTAGGGGGCTAGTAACGTCAGACCCCCAATAGCGGTATAAGTCGTGTCAGAGAGTAGCCCAGAACACCCTGAGATACTACTGGAGTACCTACCAGTAAATCTCCTGCCTCGGCCGAGGGCTTTGTGTAATGGCTCTCCTAGACACAGCGCGATCTCGCCCCCAATACCGGGAGAGACGAATCCCCTGCCGATCCGCTCACTTGCCTCCAATGTGGCTCGGGACTGTACCCAACTAAAACCTGTTTGCACAACTCCTTTGAGCGTGGTAGGGTAGTAATCTAAGCACAGTGGGAACTCACACGAGACAAATGACGATCTCAGATCGATGAACTAACCTGTACACATGTCACCAGGGAACTGCTATCTGACGATATGTATAATACCAACTAGCATATTCCCGGCGAGTCCTGTCCGGTGTACTCATAACCCAATGAGCATCTGTATACATCTTAGGTGATCCTACTGACACCAATGGCTTGTGAGACCGGCCATCACCCCTCGTCGGGGTCTCGACTGTATACACTAGTCTACTCTGGAGTATCGATGCCCTGTCTCGAAACTCCTACGACTAGGGACTCTTTAAGGATGCGCTTACAGACCCCAGCTCCCACGTATATGATCGCCATCATACTGCCGGTAGTCAAGCAAGAATCCTATGGGCTCTATCATCATGCAATAGTGAACTAAAGCATATATACGATGATAAAGACAAACCAGATAGCATACTATCTGTTGGGGTAAAAATTACAACCCGGTTGACCGAGTCAAAGTCAAGGTCAACCCTCAAGCTAGGTGGGCCCAAGCCCAGGTCAAGCGGGTCCATGCCCAAGTCGAGCCCGCGGCCAGCCTCCCCATGCCAACAACAAAATCATGTAATAAATAATTTTTATGTAATTTTTTATACATGAATGTATGCAAAATGGGCATAAAGCCAATATTTTGTAAGCCCATGGCTTATGTGCAAAAATGAAATGGCACATGAGCCATGGGATAGGCAAAATGCCATTTTTTGAAGCCCAAGGGGCTATATGTAAACATGTAAGCCTATAAAAGGCAACATGATAATGAATAAAGCAACATATATGTAAACATGTAAGCCTATAAAAGGCAACATGATAATGAATAAAGCAACATACTTTTCATTCCCCAAAAAAAACTAGGGTTCTTTGTGCCTCCTGCTCCTTCTCCAAGGTTCTAAACCTTCTCATTTCTTTTGAATTAAATCAAGAGTTTTACTCTTTCTTTTCCAAACCAAGTAGTTTTCCACCACAAAACCCGCAAAGGGGAACTCAGATCTTCCATCAGATCTCAAAAAGGAGAGATTTTGAGATCTCACATCTCTTGATCTTCAAGATCCGGCCAAACAACAGGAGAAAGAAGAAGAACCCCCCTTCATCAGCTTCAAAACATCCTAGGAGTTTAACTCCATACATATATACATAATAAATATTTCCTTTATGAAGCATAGCTTCTGTTTCTTAGGCTAAAAGCCTCCTTTTCTCGCCGGCGCTCGAGCGCAGAGCGCCCGCGTGCCGACACGTGGTGCGCTTGCGCTCAAGCACTCAGCGCTCGAGCGCAGAGTACCCGCATGCCGACACGTGGCGCGCTTGCGCTCAAGCGCAAGCGCAAGTCGCCCCGGTGTCGACACGTGGCGCGCTTGCGCTCCAGCGCAAGCGCTCGAGCGCAAGTCACCCCCGTGCCGACACGTGGCGCACTTGTGCTCAAGCGCAAGCGCTCGAGCGCAAGTCCCCCCGGTGCCGACACGTGGCGCGCTTGCGCTCCAGCGCAAGCGCTCGAGCGCAAGCGCTCGAGCGCAAGTCGTCCCGTGCCGACACGTGGCGCGCTTGCGCTCAAGCGCCCAGCGCTCAAGCGCAGAGCGCCCACGTACCGACACGTGGTACTCTAGCGCCTGAGCGCACAGCACCTAGGCGCACAGCGCCCAAGGCGCTGCCCTATGTATCCTTTGGATGTCTTTTCCTCTTTTTATATATATATACATGTATATCTATACATATGTATACATATTTACACACACACATACTCCACAGCACTGTCCCTGTTAGAAAAAAATTTCTAACGGGGCGCTGCCCCGCACCCCGCAAGGGGGCTGCTAGCCCCCTTGACCCCCAGCCAGCTATCCGGATAGCGGGACCCCCGTAAAAACTCTGCGTGGCTCCCGATATACCCAAAACCCCCTTTCAAAAAACAACACACGTATACTGCACATTGAGTTCGCATGACCAGTTTAACCCGTCAATCGGAGGTTCCCTCGCTCCAAAGGCGAGGGGTAATTAACGGCAGCTTAGTTCGCGGCTGCCGGATATTCGGATCCCCACGATCATTAAACCCCGGCCTACCCTAGGCAGGGGGAATCTGTAGTACGCCTGACAAGCGCGCGCGTATTCCCATCTCAATGGGGTGACGAAAAACACCCTACAGATTCTGGCACGCTCGGTGGGACCAATCTCTCCTCCCATATTTCGGGTTAAGCGTTCATACGAACTCAATCAATATACATACCTATATTTATACTAAAAATAATGCTTTTTTCATGCAGGATTTTCAAGCGATCACCTTTCAACAATGTCTCCGAAGATGAACTCAGCTCCCGTCTCCTACACAATGAAGATAGACTCCAGGACGGTCCTCCCGGCCAATCTCGGGCGACAATGGGAGGAGCCGCTGCTACCATTCGGCTCTATTATGTTCATTCCAGTTGGCGCCATCCCAGCTCCTCAAGCCCCGGTGGCAGACAAACCGGTCTCGAAAGGGAGGAGACCAAATGTGGTGATCTCAAGGGTGCCCCAACCCAAACGCAAGTCGGTGTCTGAACGACTTTCCTTGGCCCCAGCTGGGGGCAAGGCCATCAACACCAACAAAGCTACAACGCATCCCGAGCAAGCTCCAGCGGTGCCCTTGACCACTGCTCAATCGGGTGTCTTCTCTAAGCTCCCCTCTGATCAACTCACAATGGCTTCCCGGGTAGCGGATGCCCGCCAAGCCTTCAAAATCGAGAAGCTAAGGGAGAAAAGGCTCAGATATAGAGCCAACAAAAGGGCTAGGGCTCCTGCCAGGCTAAACCTCATGAGGTTCGAAGAACAAGGTTACCCCGCCAAAGATGAGGGGATGGCTGAATGTGTTATCCACACTGTCTACGTGGTGGGCACGCACAGCAAGAGCAAGGACGGGGCCACCACATCTCAAATCCAATCTGGCTTGAATGTGGTTGCCACTTCCCAAGAACAGCCGCCTCCGCTGGATGATGAAAACCCTCTCGATGAGGCTGATAGGCAGAGAGAGCCCTCAATTCATGAGGAGTCAGGCTCGGAAAGCGAAGATGAGCCAACTTTCCGTCCTAAGACCGCAGAGTTGCAACTTCTCCAAGAGCTCCGAAAGCAGCTCAGAAGCAAAGACAAGGAGATGGCCAAGCTCTACTCAAAGATCGACGACTTGACAAATGTCGTCTTACGGCTTACGGCCCAACTTGCCTCTCAGCCGCCCAATCAGGCGCAGGGCTCTCATGAACCGGGAAATGGTGTCCCAAAGCAGCCGACGCGTATTCCCTCAAATCCAAAAGTGGGCGGACCGCATGAAAGTCAATCGCATCCTATCTCAGGAAATGTCTTGGCTACCGATGACAGTAGCCCGCTAACTCAAGATCAAATCATGGATTTGGTTGCCAGCAAAGTCAAAACATTGGTGGCCGAAGCCGAAGCGCAAAAAGATATCAGCGGTAGTGGGAGACCATATCCTGCTCAGTATGATCCGATGGAATTCCCTAGCGGCTATGTCATCCCCAAATTCGGAAGATTCGATGGGATGGGAAACGCGAATCAGCACATCGCCCACTTCAAAGCCTCATGCGGGAATACTGGGGGCAATGATGCGCTTCTCCTCCGCCAGTTCGTTAATAGCCTGACCGATGTTGCTTTCGACTGGTACGCGAGCATACCGGATGGCTCCGTTACTACTTTCGTCTAAATGGAATCTTTGTTTCGACAAAGATTCATGAGCGTCAGCGATAAGATCACCATTGCCGAGCTCGTAAGGACCAAGCCCAAGAACGACGAAAGCAGCACTGATTTTATAACCCGATGGCGCAATCTCTCCGTCAAATGCGAACCGCCGATAGAGCAAGACCAATCTGTCAGTCTCCTCGTCGGAAATCTCAACAATTGGATGGCCCCGTTTCTATGCACCACGGGTCTCAAAACATTCCAAGAGCTGACCAGGAAAGTTCAGATGCTGGAGCGCTCAAAACAGGAGTCCTCCTCGAATTCCCAAAATAACAATAGGTCCTGGAGAAACCGAAAGGATGACAATCGCAAAGGCGGAAACTTCGATGATTCTGAATCTTTCAACACTTCGGCTAACCGAAATAAGCAAGGGATGAGCGGGCCTAGCGCCAACCAGCCTCGGAAGCCAATGTTCGGAGAGGGAGGAGAATCTCCACTGAAAGAGAAGCTGGATAAGGTCTATTCCTTCAGAAGGAACAAAATCCGTAAAATATTCAAAGACGCCCTGAAGAACGGTCTACAACTGCCAGAGTCAAAAAGACCGCAGGAAGCGAATAGAACCGACGACCCCAAATACTGCCCCTATCACAGAGTGATAGGTCATGCCATTAAGGACTGCTTCGTCTTCAAAGATTGGGTCGAAAAGCAATACAAGGCAGGAGAGATAGAACTGTCCAAAGGCGTGTTAACAAACAGTCAAGCTGCAACCGCCAATTTCATACAAACGGAGACCGAAGTTCTTCATGAAACCGATTCTCTCAGACATCTGCCTTTCTCTGAAAACAATCGACCACCACGTCATTAAACTGGGAATAGTCGACCTCTAAGTCGTTAAACTGGGAATGTAAAAAAAATGTGTGTATATAAAAAAAAATGTGTGTGTAAATAAAAGAAAAATAAAGAAAAGCCGAAATGATGGGGCAACTCGCAATAAAAACCAGCGAGTAAAAATGAAAATGAAAATAAAGCCGAAATGATGGGGCAACCGCGAATAAAAGCCGAAATGATAGGGCAATCACGATTTTTGCGATAAGAAAAGCTGAAATGATAGAGCAATCGCGGTAAAAATAACAACAACAAAAAAAGAGGAAAAAAAGGCGAATGATGAGTCGCTCCTGGTACCATATTCCAGTGCAGCGATGCAGACGCCAACCAAAATCCAATTTTTCAAAATTCTCCCAGCCCTACGGCCAGTCCCCAAATTGACTGCCGTATACAATCCACGGGCTCAAATAATTCTCATCATACCCATGCCCCACCGTAATCACCAGTTACGCGGCTGGTCTCCGCCTTTGGAATTATGCTCCATTGAGAAGACCCACTCATGTGTCCTCACGATACATGAGGAGAACAAACTTTTGTGGGATCCTTACGACTCATAAAAGAAAAACACACTTAGGAGTCCTCACGACTCCTAAGGAGAAAATACACCTGCGGGATCCTTACGACTCGTAGGGAGAAAATGCTTTTACGGGACCCTCACGGCCCATAAAATTGAAAAGCCTTAGGCGATAGGGATCCAAACCTGTCTCCTAAGCCATTGCTCCCCAATACCCCAATGGCGAATGATGAGTCGCTCCTGGTACCATATTCCAGTGCAGCGATGCAGACGCCAACCAAATTCTAAATCCTATGCGCCAATGGAGAATGATGAGTCGCTCCTGGTACCATATTCCAGTGCAGCGATGCAAACGCCAACCAAATTCCAAATCCCATACCCCAATGGCGAATGATGAGTCGCTCCTGGTACCATATTCCAGTGCAACGATGCAGACGCCAACCAAATTCCAAATCCCATACCCCAATGGCGAATGATGAGTCGCTCCTGGTACCATATTCCAGTGCAGCGATGCAGACGCCAACCAAATTCCAAATCCCATACCCCAATGGCGAATGATGAGTTGCTCCTGGTACCATATTCCAGTGCAGCGATGCAGACGCCAACCAAATTCCAAATCCCATACCCCAATGGCGAATGATGAGTCGCTCCTGGTACCATATTCCAGTGCAGCGATGCAGACGCCAACAAAGTCCCGAAATTTTTATGGCCCTATGGTCTGGATCATACATCCTGGAAAACCGTATACAATCCACGGGCGTAAAACAATCCCAATCTCTCCAAAAATAATAAAATAAAAAAATAAAAAAGGGTATGTCCACAAGCAAAATAGGCACGGAAGAAAACCCGAAAGGGCTCCGTGAGTAAAAACAGCAGGACTGCCGGCGAGTTTGTGAAAACCCGAAAGGGCGCAAATTCGTGAAAAGGAGATAAAAAGCACTCGCAAAATCCTCTCGACTTTGTGAGGAGAAAATTCCCGCGTGAGATCCTTACGACTCACAAAGGAGCAATACACTTGGAAGTCCCCATGACTCCTAAGGAGAAAATACACTTACGGGATCCATACGACCCGTAGGGAGAAAATGCTTTGTGAGACCCTTACGGCTCACAAAATTGAAAAGTCTTAGGCGATAGGGACCTAAAACCTGTCTCCTATGTTAGTTATATCATTGCCCTAGAGGCCATTACTGTGCATTGGATGTATATTGTAGTGGATGCTGGGACATATATAGGTAGGACTTTCTTGCTCGACATGATAGTAGGCTATCTGGTTGCACTTTATCTTAACATGTATACTTTCTGTCTCTCTGATTACATGTTGATAAAGCCCTTAGGATGTGTACTCGACTTCCAGGACTATGATGTAGATCATACTAGTGGGGCCTGGGTAGTCCATGAGTACATCCTTGAAATGTTCCTAGTCGAGGGAATATCGAGACGGGGCATCGATATTCCAGAGTAGACTAGCGTATATCTTCTCGACCCATGTGATGGGCGATGGATGATCCCATATCCATTGGTGTTTGACTTCAGAGATGGTATACGGGTGCTCAGTGGAGACTGGGTACACTGAACGGACTCGCCGAGAACTCCCAGATGGTATTATACCTCACGTCAGATGGCAGTTCTCTGGTGACACTGGTACAGCTTAGTCTGTTGACCCGAGATCGTCATAGAGTCTTGTGTGTCTCCCACTGTGCTTTGATTTCCACCCTACCACGGCTCTACTGAGTCGTGCAAACAGGTGGTTTTTGGGTACAGTCCCGATTCACATGGAGGCAATGAGCGATAGGAGGGGATTCGTCTCTCCCGGTATTGGGGGTTGATGTTGCGCAATGCACGACTGGCCATAACAGGAAATCCCTGGCCAGGGTTGCAGTGATATACTGGTAAGAGTTATCAGTAGTTTCACGAATGTTATGGACCTCAAGTCGGCATGACTTATCGAGCTACTGGGGTCTGACGTTTACCACCCCTAGGCGAGATATGCGACATATCAGACGAACAGACCGGACTGTACGGTAAGTGTTACTGGTTGGATTCACAGGAGTGTGAGCGGGCTTGCTCGTCGATCTTCTGATCGCTCAATACCCGGGTGGCCGTTACGTTTAGCAGACCGCTTGCGGCTTGTGGATGTTTGATATGATCATCATCCGCTGCCGGCGTATTGACGAGTCTTTAGAGTCCTACACAGAGGTTTCCTGGCTCAAGCGAAACGAAATAGGAGCGCATATGAGATATGTGCGGGACCGAGAATAATGCGTGTATGTGATACCGTATTCCATTCTCGCGATCAATGTATCGATTGGTTATATGCGATATAACCTAGTTATCGAATCAAGGATTGATTCGATAAGCCGATACATATGATACTAGTCGGTTATATCCGATATGACCGGATCGTTAAATCAAGTGTTGATTTAATGATTTAGTGCATATTTATATATTTGATATATTACTTTGCGTTAACTAGTATTGGTTCACTTTAAAAGGATTTTCTCACTTGAATTGTACACATTGTATATGCGATATAGTTTTGTGCACATGTTTGTATCATGTTTGATGATACATGCTTACTTGGTTAAGTGTAAAGAATCAAACCATGGTTTAAGTTAATGATTAGGGTTTTGATTATTTATTCATTTATCTTTCTTATTTATTCATTTTTGGTAAAAGAAAAGGATAAATGAATGGTTGAATGTTTTATTTTTAGTTGAAGTTTCTTGAAACTTTGACTAAGTCACTCTTTTGTTCTTTTGCTTAACCCTAACCATCCTTTTAACCATGGTCTTTTCTCTACACCTAACTAAGGTTGAAAGTATGATAAGTATTCTTTTTATTTTCTTTTTTAATGAACTTATCATATCTTCTTCTTCTTCTTCATCTTCTTCTTCCATGAAGAAAGCTAGTGACCATCAATGGCAACTAGTGAAATCAAGTGAGAAATCCAATTCTAAAGTCTACCCACTTCCTATTTCTTCATCCTCTACCTCTTGCCAAGTTGTATAGGGTGTTTACTTCACAAGTTTTCAAAGCTTGGTGAAGTTGGAGCTTGTTCTTGTGATGCCTCGACGTAGATCATCTTCGGCATCGAACCGACGATCAAGCCCGCCCATTTCTTCGACGAAGCCGATGCTTGAGTTCGGGATTCGATTTGGATAGCGGAGGGGGATCATCGCGGAGCTTAGGAAGTGGTGGACCGGATCTACAAAGGTTGTAGTCACTTTCCCTTTAGCTATATTTCCGTTTACTTACTCGCTTCGCCTATATATCTAGTTAACGAACCGTTCTAGGGTTTCTCAGCACCGTATTTTTTAGAAATTTGCATGTTTGATCACTTGTGAGACTCCATTAGAGTGCCTAGGAACCCTACAGTGGTATCAGAGCCTAGCTAGAGCCTTAGGCGAAGTCCAGACGGAATTTGAAGTCCGATCGATCCAATACCCTAACTCCAAACTTGTTCTCTGTACTTTTTTCAAAACTGTGCATTTTTCCACATTAAAAATATGCAGAAAATCCAGCAGGCAGTTTTAAGAGTTACTGTGAAATTCGATGAACCAATTCGATCAAACCGCCGTGGTTCCGCGGCACGAGCATGGCTCGTGCGGCGGTTCCGCGGCTGAATTGTCTCTTTGCCCAATTTTCTTTGCACAGTATCTCTTATTTTGTTATTCTGGTTTTCCTGGGAATTTTTAATCTGAACTCAAGAGTTGAGTTTTCTGGGTTGTATTGGGGACTCGGTGTATCGATCGGATTGTCTAATTTTGTCTGTGTGTTTTTCCGGGTAAATTTTAGAATATGTTAAAAAGTTCGACCGGATATAAATACCCACTTTTTCCCCTACCGGGAAATTTTCAATTGTTGGATTTTTCCGTAGTTTAACGACGTTCTAAGTAGTGCAAGTAACGAGATGGACCCTCTAGAAGACAACAAACCTTAACTCGATTATGTGACCGTCTTGAACTGCCCTTTGAACCTTCGGGTTTGGGGCAGTACGGCGTGCCACATGTGAGGCGTTGGCTTGACCCTTCTACGGCTGGACCGTTGGTACTGAGGCATGAACTGAATGTTGTTAGACTTATTTCATGTGTTGAGCTGTATCGGGAAAACTTGGGTGTTTGATTGTTCGATCGAAAAGTTTAGCATTTTCTATTTATCCGGAATGTGATACAATAATTGGAATTCCCAAATTGTTATGAGATAACGGAATGAATATTATAAACGTAGCAGTTTAGTCTCACTTGATCGGTTGCCACGGAGTTTTGATGTGATCAAAAGTCCGTCGCAATCACGTAGCGTACGCGGACACTCGCCGGGTAAACTTAATAGACAGCCTCACCCCATAGCCCCGACCAAGTGACTGTAGGAGAACCCCATCGCCGAAAGCATCCGTCCGGGTGCTCGCGGCAGCGATGTTCCGCCTTGGTGCACTTCGTCGACGGTATCAGGGGTGCGGCCGCCTACTAAAGTTTGCGACGAGCATTCGATCAGTTTTTCGGGAATCTTGTTGAATTGCCCGACTTGATATTGAAAAGTGTTTTCGATAATGAGACTAAAATGCGGGGTTTATAATTGTTAGGCATGCGATGTCTAAAGAATTCATTTGGTCAGGCATGCGATGTCTGAGGTGGTTGCGGATTCCAACTGTTGTAGTTTTACACTTTCTTTTCTGTGACCATAAGTGTAATATGTGATATCGCCGGTTTCGTTGCTATATGTCAACGACAATTGGGATGCGCATATTTACTTACGTTGATAGCATGTGATGTTATGTGTTGCTGGATATGTTATATTGGATCGTCGTGTTTGAATAGCCGGGGGTTTTTATGTGAGATGAGTGTTTTTCATTTTCATTCATGTAAAAACTTGTATGTAATATTCTTTTATTGGGGCACTTCCAGGTTGCGGAAGTTGTCACCGTTGATGTATATTATTTACTTTTCTGCACTAGGATAGACCCAAGGAAGAGGGCATAAGTAACCGGGTTCTAGGGTCCAGAGGGAGACCATCTCGAAGAGTCGAGTCCGGGTCTCCTAACCCTAGAATTGGTAGGGTTGCTTGCCGCTCTCGTAGGGGTCTAGGGGTGTGGGATTGGCTATTCATCACCACCGTGGAATCCGTGTTTTATACTGGCTCGTATTGAAAACACGGACGTCCTAGTATATCCAATATTTCATATGATTCTTTCTGCTGCGTTATCTGTGAAGTGATCATGCGATGTTCTGTGCTCTGTTCAGATAGATATTATATATAGTATATATGATATATTATATTGGCGTTGCTTATGTTTTACACCCGCGCTAGCCCTGCCCCGCTCTGCCGTTAGTTACCTAACCTAACGGTGCAGACGGGACATCGAGGCGAATGCGGATGGCATAAGCGTACGTTATATTTATCTGTGATGATTAGGTGGACTTAAATGATGGGATATTCATTAATGAGATTAATGAAAGAAAATAAACCTAATTGATGTTGTGGAATCGAATTTCAAAATAAAAACAGGTAGCTACAGTTCTTGCTTTGCATCGTGGTGTTCATTATAGAACATCCTGCACCTTATTCGATGAGGAAAGGACCGAGATCCCTTCACCGGGAGTGACTCCTTTAGCAATAACTGGCAGATGCTACACACTCGGTTTGTCT
This sequence comes from Agapanthus africanus, assembly GCA_030015575.1. Taxonomy (NCBI): domain Eukaryota; kingdom Viridiplantae; phylum Streptophyta; class Magnoliopsida; order Asparagales; family Amaryllidaceae; genus Agapanthus; species Agapanthus africanus. Next base: position 451,092,035 of record CM057346.1, on the reverse strand, counting down.
TTGATCGCTTCTATAGTTTCTGCTTTGCACAGTGATATATATGATATATCCCGCACCTCATTCGACGAGGAAAGGGCCGACGATCCCTTCACCGGGAATGACCCCTTTAGCAAAACTAGAAAAGCCTCAAAAACATTCCATTTAAAAACCATTTGATTCCGCAACGAGATCAAGTTCAAAGCGTTAAAGGTTTTCACAAAAACCATTCGCAACCCTCCATCATTTTAGGAAGTAGAGTACTTAGTATTCGTGCTGTGTTTGTTGACCATAGTCAAGGCACAGTGTACGGTAGCTAAGTGATGTCTTCCTACACCGCATATGATGCGATTAGTTAGGACAGTCGCGTGACTTTGTTGACCTTAGTTAAGGGTCATGTGGGTGGGTCTAATTAATCACGAAATGACAGGTAGAATTTGACTAGTACTTATGATTTGTTGACCATAGTTAAGGTCATAGGTGCTGGGGGTAAAAACCTTTATCGGGAGTTTCAAGTGTTGAAATTTGCAATGAGATTGCATACCTTCTATATGATAGTTGGATCCCGATACCCACTGCGAGTAATTGTTACTCCTGGGAGAGTTTTGCACTTTGCAATTAGCCGATCAAGTAGGTGTCTAGAAAGGTGTCAACGGGGTTACGCCTCTGGAAAAATGAGGTTTACTGTAATTAGGTCCGTGCGAAAGCATGGGGAACCTCCCTCAAAGTACCGACACTGGCCTGGCTGAAAGATTGGCGAACTTGTAGAGTGTAATTAATCCCGGCTAGTTTTTCCTTTTAGGGTTTGAAGGAAGATTTGATAAAAACAGTGGGAGCCATCCTGATTAGATAAAATAAATAACCAATCTAATCTTGCAAGAGCGCACGCTGAGTGTTTTCTTCTCTCTCTCTCCTGGTAGCGACCATATCACGCCTTAATCAAGATAATAATATGGATGTATTGACCGAACCCGCTTGTTATACTGAGCTGGGGAACGTTGGTCCCGCTCCAACTTATAATTGTTATAAGACAGAGCAGGAAATAGGGGAATACCAGATTTCCTATGCCGCCCAAACGAAGAAGGTGCATATGATGCATCTCCTTCGGGTACGTTCATTACAAAGAACTGTTTCTCAGTATTCTCTGCATCCTGAGTATTGGATACCGGATCAGGATCCCAGATATGTAAGCTGTTACATAGGGCTACAAAAAGGTAGAAAAACTGAGAACGGGTGATAAGTTTCATGAGACAGAAACCGGGGCAAGTGTTGCAGCCAAGTCTGTTGGTCACTGTCACCCTGTATTACGAATACATTGATTCTGAACAAATGCTATTAGATACCGAATCTGATATACAAAATCATATCAGTCTCTTTATTACTAAAGAAAGGATATAATTTTGTATTGATGGATAATGTTTTGAACATTTCCTATATCAAAAGTTGATCGGATCAGGCACGTTATCTAAAAGCATTGAAGTTCTAAATCAAACTCCAGTTCCTAGTATACAGAACACACACAAGAGGAAGAGTTCAGAAATGAACAAATCCTTCTTAGGGCATTGTAGACTAGGTCACATCAATGCGACCCGACTGGCTGAAGTTACATTTTAGATGCATATTTAAATCAGTTTGAATTTACATCTTGTGAAACTTGCCAGTCATGTCACAAAGATTAGATGACCATAGCTCTGTTTATTAGAAACAGAGAAAGAGTTAGTAAACTCTTGGGACTGATACATAATGATGTATGTAAAGTCTCATGTCTACACATGCCAGGACTGGTTCTTTATACTTCATTATATTCTCTGATAATCTCTCAAGATTCAGTCATATGTTCCTGTTGAAACATAAGTCCGAACCTTTTGAGATATTCACAGAATATAAGTTAGAAGTAGAGAACCAAAATACGGGTATAAGTATTATGTCCTATGATAAGATCAGGGAGGAGAATACTTGTGCATAGAATCCCTGGACTATTCTAAAGGAGAATGAGATTTTCTCTCAGTGTTACTCCTCTGAATACACCACAGCACAATGGTGTATCAGGGCGGAGCAATTGCACAATATTAGATATGGTGTGCTCTATGATGAGTATTACTGAGTTACCCATTTCCTTTTGGGGTTATGCACTTGAGAAGCTGCATACCTATTGAATTAGGTTTGAATCAAATCACTGCCTACCACTCCATATAAGATATGGTGTGGGAAGATCCTATCTCTTAAGCGAGTTAAGATTTGGGGTTGTCCGGCCTATGTTTAAAGCAAAATCCAGACAAGATCGAGGCAGGAACAGTTCTGTAGAACTGGAAAGGTTCCAGCTATACAAAACTACAGTTGATGATTTGACAGAACCAAAGGATTCTATAGTTCCCGACGAACCTCAGCCTCTCCGCCGATCTAGTAGGGTTCCTCATCCGCCTGAGAGATACCTCGGTTTCTCGATGACAGTGGGAGCAAGGATTGCATCATGAGATGATGACCCAACTAGTTTCGAGCAGGCCATCGAGAGTAGGGACTCTGTAAGAATGGCTGGATGCTTAGCGATCTGAGATGGAATCCATGTACACCAGCAAAGTATGGACTTTAGCTGCTATATCTGAAGGGTTAAATCCCCATCAGGAGCAAGTATATCTTGAGAAGATTACTTAGTGTAGATGGAAAAGTTGAGATTTTCAAAGCTAGACTTGTTAAAGGTTTTCGTCATCGACCAGGCGTGGATAATGATGAAACCTTTTTCCAGTAGCTATGCTTAAGTCTATCCAGATCCTACTTACCACGGCTACATACCATGACTACGATATCTGGCGTTTGGGTGCCATGACTGCTTTTTTAAATACTGATTTAGAAGAGAACGTCTATAAGAACACAGCCAGAGGTCTTCGTAAAACAGTGGGAGCAGCGGAAACGTGTGCAAGTTGCTTTACATAATGAAGCAGGCATCGCGGAGTTGGAACGTCTGTTTTGATGTGATAGTCAAAGTGTTTGACTTCATCAAAATGGTAGACGAACCTTGTATATACAAAAGGGTAGTAGAGAGTAAGGTGGTCATCTTCGTATTGTACGTAGACAACATACTCTTGATAGGAAAAGAGTTTCCTATACTACGATCGGTCAATCTCCTATTATCACAAGGATTCTCCAAATAGGATAAAGATGATACCTCCTAAATCCTGAGATTTGGACCTATGAGATAGATCTAAAGGGATATTAGGGTTCTCACTAGGTATAGTGAAATGGTATCAATCGATCCTGGGGAGAATCACTGGAAGGGTTCCAGAGTGATAAAGACGACTGAATGTCAGTCACAGGCATTGTCTTTACCCTCAGTAGAGGGACGGTATGTTGGAAGAGTTCCAAGCTAGAGACCGTGGCAAACTAAATGATAAAGGCTGGTAACATCGCTATTAAAGATACTACCAAAGAGGAAGTTTGGGTGTATATTGGTTCATAAGATGAACTAGGTTCCTGCCATTGTATGACAATGGAAGTGTGGCTTTGGCCCTGGAACCCTGGTCCCATCAGTGACCCAGACATATTCTGAGGCAGCATCACCTGATCATGGAGATAGTTGATCTCCGGGGTGATCGAGGTTAGGAGAAAAGACTCAGAGGACAACACGGCGGATCCACTCACGAAGGCCTTTTCCCAAAGAGAGACTTTTATGGGATGGTTGAGTATGTGATACTGCAACCACTGCTACAGATGGCCCTAGTGCAAGTGGGAGATTGTTAGTTATATGTATGCCCTAGAGGCCATTACTGTGCATTGGATGTATATTGTAGTGGATGCTGGGACATATATAGGTAGGACTTTCTTGCTCGACATGATAGTACGCTATCTGGTTGCACTTTATCTTAACATGTATACTTTCTGTCTCTCTGATTACATGTTGATAAAGCCCTTAGGATGTGTACTCGACTTCCAGGACTATGATGTAGATCATACTAGTGGGGCCTGGGTAGTCCATGAGTACATCCTTGAAATGTTCCTAGTCGAGGGAATATCGAGACAGGGCATCGATATTCTAGAGTAGACTAGCGTATATCTTCTCGACCCATGTGATGGGCGATGGATGATCCCATATCCATTGGTGTTTGACTTCAGAGATGGTATACGGGTGCTCAGTGGAGACTGGGTACACTGAACGGACTCGCCGAGAACTCCCAGATGGTATTATACCTCACGTCAGATGGCAGTTCTCTGGTGACACTGGTACAGCTTAGTCTGTTGACCCGAGATCGTCATAGAGTCTTGTGTGTCTCCCACTGTGCTTTGATTTCCATCCTACCACGGCTCTACTGAGTCGTGCAAACAGGTGGTTTTTGGGTACAGTCCCGATTCACATGGAGGCAATGAGCGATAGGAAGGGATTCGTCTCTCCCGGTATTGGGGGTTGATGTTGCGCAATGCACGACTGGCCATAACAGGAAATCCCTGGCCAGGGTTGCAGTGATATACTGGTAAGAGTTATCAGTAGTTTCACGAATGTTATGGACCTCAAGTCGGCATGACTTATCGAGCTACTGGGGTCTGACGTTTACCACCCCTAGGCGAGATATGCGACATATCAGACGAACAGACCGGACTGTACGGTAAGTGTTACTGGTTGGATTCACAGGAGTGTGAGCGGGCTTGCTCGTCGATCTTCTGATCGCTCAATACCCGGGTGGCCGTTACGTTTAGCAGACCGCTTGCGGCTTGTGGATGTTTGATATGATCATCATCCGCTGCCGGCGTATTGACGAGTCTTTAGAGTCCTACACAGAGGTTTCCTGGCTCAAGCGAAACGAAATAGGAGCGCATATGAGATATGTGCGGGACCGAGAATAATGCGTGTATGTGATACCGTATTCCATTCTCGCGATCAATGTATCGATTGGTTATATGCGATATAACCTAGTTATCGAACCAAGGATTGATTCGATAAGCCGATACATATGATACTAGTCGGTTATATCCGATATGACCGGATCGTTAAATCAAGTGTTGATTTAATGATTTAGTGCATATTTATATATTTGATATATTACTTTGCGTTAACTAGTATTGGTTCACTTTAAAAGGATTTTCTCACTTGAATTGTACACATTGTATATGCGATATAGTTTTGTGCACATGTTTGTATCATGTTTGATGATACATGCTTACTTGGTTAAGTGTAAAGAATCAAACCATGGTTTAAGTTAATGATTAGGGTTTTGATTATTTATTCATTTATCTTTCTTATTTATTCATTTTTGGAAAAAGAAAAGGATAAATGAATGGTTGAATGTTTTATTTTTAGTTGAAGTTTCTTGAAACTTTGACTAAGTCACTCTTTTGTTCTTATGCTTAACCCTAACCATCCTTTTAACCATGGTCTTTTCTCTACACCTAACTAAGGTTGAAAGTATGATAAGTATTCTTTTTATTTTCTTTTTTAATGAACTTATCATATCTTCTTCTTCTTCATCTTCTTCTTCCATGAAGAAAGCTAGTGACCATCAATGGCAACTAGTGAAATCAAGTGAGAAATCCAATTCTAAAGTCTACCCACTTCCTATTTCTTCATCCTCTACCTCTTGCCAAGTTGTATAGGGTGTTTACTTCACAAGTTTTCAAAGCTTGGTGAAGTTGGAGCTTGTTCTTGTGATGTCTCGACGTAGATCATCTTCGGCATCGAACCGACGATCAAGCCCGCCCATTTCTTCGACGAAGCCGATGCTTGAGTTCGGGATTCGATTTGGACAGCGGAGGGGGATCATCGCGGAGCTTAGGAAGTGGTGGACCGGATCTACAAAGGTTGTAGTCACTTTCCCTTTAGCTATATTTCCGTTTACTTACTCGCTTCGCCTATATATCTAGTTAACGATCCGTTCTAGGGTTTCTCGGCACCGTATTTTTTAGAAATTTGCATGTTTGATCACTTGTGAGACTCCATTAGAGTGCCTAGGAACCCTACATCCTAAGCCATCATTTCCTAATAAGCAAACGCAAATGATGATTCGCTCCTGGTACCATATTCCAGTGTAGCGATGCTGATGCCAAACAAAAAAAAACCAATCCCCAAATCCTCTCATGACAAATGATGATTCACTTCTGGTACCATATCCCAGTGTAGCGATGCTGATGTTAACCCAAATCAAATCAAACCAACAACCTCTGTGGCGGAATCATGCTTCGTCCCAGAATTTACCCCGTGTCGAAATCATGCTTCGCCTCGGGATAACGACCTCCTCGTCAGAATTATGCTTCGTCTCAGAATACACCCCGTGTCGAAATGATGCTTTGCCTCGGTGTACCTGCCTTCCCGGTCGAAATTATGCTTCGTCTCGGAATCAAGTCAGCCAACAAGCTCTGCGCCGGAATCATGCTCCATCTCAGAATATACCCCGTGTCGAAATCAATGCTTCGCCTCGGAATATTTGCCTCCCTTGTCGGAATTATACTTCGCCTAGGAATCTACCTCTGCATCGAAATCATGCTTCGGTCAGAATGTCTGCCGATCCTCGGAATGATGCTCCGATCTCTGGAATTATGCTCCGCTCTTCGGAATGATGCTCCGAACCCTGGAATTATGCTCTGCCCTTCGGAATGATGCTCCGAATCCTGGAATCATGCTCCGCCCTTCGGAATGATGCTCTGAATCCTGGAATCATGCTCCGATCATCGGAATGATGCTCCGATCTCTGGAATTATGCTCCGCCCATCGGAACGATGCTCCGATCTTTGGAATTATGCTCCGCTCTTCGGAATGATGCTCCGAACCCTGGAATTATGCTCTGCCCTTCGGAATGATGCTCCGAATCCTGGAATCATGCTCCGCCCTTCGGAATGATGCTCCGAATCCTGGAATCATGCTCCGATCCTCGGAATGATGCTCCGATCTCTTGAATTATGCTCCGCTCTTCGGAATGATGCTCTGAACCCTGGAATTATGCTCCGCCCTTCGGAATGATACTCCGAATCCTGGAATCATGCTCCGCCCTTCGGAATGATGCTCTGAATCCTGGAATCATGCTCCGATCATCGGAATGATGCTCCGATCTCTGGAATTATGCTCCACCCATTGGAACAATGCTCCGATCTCTGGAATTATGCTCCGCTCTTCGGAAAGATGCTCCGATCTCTGGAATTATGCTCCGCCCTTCGGAATGATGCTCCGAATCATGGAATCATGCTCCGATCATCGGAATGATGCTCTGATCTCTGGAATTATGCTCCGCCTATCGGAACGATGCTCCGATCTCTGGAATTATGCTCTGCTCTTCAGAAAGATGCTCCGAACTCTGGAATCATGCTCCGCTCATCGGAATGATGCTCCGATCCTTGGAATCATGCTCCGCTCTTCGGAATGATGCTCCGAACCCTGGAATCATGCTCCGCTCATCGGAATGATGCTCCGATCCCCACGAATCATGCTCCCCGGGATGATGCTCCGCCCCCGGAATGATGTTCCACCTCGAAGTCCAGCTTCAAGATCCATCAATTTCGTGCACACAACTCATGCATGCGGTGTGCATTCATTGATGGGGGGCACTTTGTTGGGGTAAAAATTTACACCCCGGTTGACCGAGTCAAAGTCAAGGTCAACCCTCAAGCTAGGTGGGCCCAAGCCCAGATTAAGCGGGCCCATGCCCAAGTCGAGCCCGCGGCCAGCCTCCCCATGCCAACAACAAAATCATGTAATAAATAATTTTTATGTAATTTTTTATACATGAATGTATGCAAAATGGGCATAAGCCAATATTTTGTAAGCGCATGGCTTATGTGCAAAAATGAAATGCCACATGAGCCATGGGATAGGCAAAATGCCATTTTTTGAAGCCCAAGGGGCTATATGTAAACATGTAAGCCTATAAAAGGCAACATGATGATGAATAAAGCAACATACTTTTCATTCCCCAAAAAAAACTAGGGTTCTTTGTGCCTCCTGCTCCTTCTCCAAGGTTCTAAACCTTCTCATTTCTTTTGAATTAAATCAAGAGTTTTACTCTTTCTTTCCAAAACCAAGTAGTTTTCCACCACAAAACCCGCAAAGGGAAACTCAGATCTCCCATCAGATCTCAAAAAGGAGAGATTTTGAGATCTCACATCTCTTGATCTTCAAGATCCGGCCAAACAACAGGAGGAAGAAGAAGAACCCCCCTTCATCAGCTTCAAAACATCCTAGGAGTTTAACTCCATACATATATACATAATAAATATTTCCTTTCTGAAGCATAGCTTCTGTTTCTTAGGCTAAAAGCCTCCTTTTATCGCCGGCGCTCGAGCGCAGAGCGCCCGCATGCCGACACGTGGCGCGTTTGCGCTCAAGCGCTCAGCGCTTGAGCGTAGAGCGCCCGCGTGCCGACACGTGGCGCGCTTGCGCTCAAGCGCAAGCGCAAGTCGCCCCAGTGTCGACACGTGGCGCGCTTATGCTCAAGCGCAAGCGCTCGAGCGCAAGTCGCCCCGGTGCCGACACGTGGCGCGCTTGCGCTCCAGTGCAAGCGCTCGAGCGCAAGTCGCCCACGTACCGACACGTGGCACTCTAGCGCCTGAGCGCACAGTACCTAGGCGCACAGCGCCCAAGGTGCTGCCCCACGCATCCTTTAGATGTCTTTTCCCCTTTTTATATATATAAAGATGTATATCTATACATATGTATACATATTTACACACACACATACTCCACGGCACTGTCCCTGTTAGAAAAAAATTTCTAACGGGACGCTGCCCCGCACCCCGCAAGGGGGCTGCTAGCCCCCTTGACCTCCAGCCCGCTATCCGGGTAGCGGGACCCCCGTAAAAACTCTGCGTGGATCCCGATATACCCAAAACCCCTCTTTCAAAAAACAACACACGTACACTGCACATTGAGTTCGCATGACCAGTTTAACCCGTCAATCGGAGGTTCCCTCGCTCCAAAGACGAGGGGTAATTAACGGCAGCTTAGTTCGTGGCTACCGGAGATTCGGATCCCCACGATCATTAAACCCCGGCCTACCCTAGGCAGGGGGAATCTGTAGTACGCCTGACAAGCGCGCGCATATTCCCATCTCAATGGGGTAACGAAAAACACCCTACACTATCATCTCGAGCAAGACTGTCATATGGGTATAGGTCCTACCTCAATCATTGCAATCACGTACCTGCGATCCAATAATTGACTTTGAGGGCACTATCTCCAACAGAGGCATCTTGGTCCTATGGTAGCTCGGGGTGAACTGAGAGGCCGAGGAGGCCAATTTGCACGGGGCTCTGAGAAGAGCCAGCTTGTGCTTGCAGGTCGGGTACAGGGGTGGCCTGGTCAGCCCCTGTAGGCCCTTTCTTCTGAGTTCTGGGACATGTCATCTGCCACGTGTCCTGATCTGGGAGATCGCCGATATAGAGCATCATCATTAGCCCCCCACTCTTGTCCCGACCAGCTGACGGGTCAGGTGAAGAGTGAACTGTCAGGCCGCCCGAGGTGAGCTCCCACCTAAGATTTCGTCGGGACGCGTCCCCGGACTGTCAGCTGTCTTTCCTGCCAGCGAATCAGGACGAGATCTCTGTATTTAAGGAAGGTGCGCCGGTTCGTGCATCCTGTCACTGAAGTGATGGTCCGCGTGTCATGCGTCGGTTGGCCGACGCGACGTGTGCAGACCTTCGGCGTCTGATAGGATATGGCCCAGTGTGGGAACGACAAGTGGAGCGATCGGAGCCGTTGGATGCGAGGAGGCGCTTTGGCGGGAGATGAAGGGCGCCGTTGGATGAGAGCGATTGCGGTGATAAATATGGGTGGGGCCCGCTCCAGGGTCTCTACTCCTTCATATTTCCTCGCTCTAAGTCCTGGTTGCTCGGCGCTCATCTTCTTTCTTCTGCTTTCGTTTCTCGAGGATCCCTCTTCTCCAAGTTAGATGTCTTCTTTCGCAGAATCTGTAGATGTCATAGGAGTAGGTTCTAGGGACGCTCTAGTTGAGCCTGAGTCTTTCCGGGAAGCAGGGATCAGATCCTCTTCCCGGGATCGTGCGGCGGGGGCAGCCCCTACGGAGGAGGTGGTCGACGCTGCCCTGGGCGCTTCGTGTTGGGTGAGGCATGAGGACGAGCTTGCCAATGCTCGGGCTCGCTTCCACATCCCTTCAAGTTATACGCTTCGTCTGGCTAAGGAGGGAGAGAGGGCAGACCAAGTACGGGGTAGGAAGATCGCCCTGTACTTGGAAACTTTTTGGGGTGGAATGCGCCTGCCCTTCTCTCCCGAGGTCATCGAAACGCTGAACTTCTTCGGGCTAGCCCCTGGCCAGTTGGTGCCGAACTCATAGAGGACTCTCCTCGGGTTCCTAATCCGCCTGAAGCTACAGGCGGTTTCCTTTAGCCTCTCCATCCTTGATTCTTCCCTTGTTTTCAAAAATCATCCTGGGGGTTGAGCGGCGACCCAAGGTGGGTCTACCTCTCTTTTAGGAAGCGACAGGGGGGTGCCGCCGGGACATGAGTTGTAGTCCTGCCTTCTTCCATTCACGACTGGAAGAATAAGTTTTTCTTCGTCATACCGCCCGAAGGCGAGGACTGGCCCGTGCCCACCAAGTGGTCGAGGGAAAAATGCTTGCCGGGGAACCAATCCAATGACCCCGCCGCAGTGAGAGTGGTGTCGTGGGAGCCTGTCCCCCGATTTGACGTTCTGCTGTCTGAGAGGCTCCTGAGTTGGGCTGGGCTCAGCCCCGTTGAGTTCGTCGGTAAGTTAGGCATACTTTTTGGCTTTTATATTGCATGTGTCGCTGACTTCTTTGCATTTGGTTTTGTGCAGGACCCATGGATATGGACGAGCTCCGAGCTCCATACGCCAGCCGAGGAAGGTCACAAAGGATGGAGGCGCCAGCTCTTCCCGTTCGAAGCCTGCCCCGGCTCCTTCGGCCTCCATCCCAGTGCCTCCGGCGGCCGCGTCCCTTGAGCGTTCGGGGGCGGATCCCGCCCCGGGGCCTAGCACAGCTCCGAGCCAGAAGCGGGCTCGAATTCTGGAGGACCCGGTCTCGGAGGAGGGGACCGGCTCTCCATCGGAGCCACTCAGGAGGGGTCCCCAGAGGTCTTCTCGGGGCCCGCCCTCACCGATCATGGTGGAGGGAGGGCTCCGGTTCGCGGTGCCCTCGGGGCTATCTGTCGCGGATAGTCTGCTGCACGAAATAGAGAAGTTGGCAGGGGGCAGGGTCCCCGGGGGGACCTTCAGGGCCCAGATGGCGTCCATCGCCCAGGAGTCCGTGCAGGTAAGTGCTCGGTTGTTTGTGAGCTTTGGTGGTTCCTTCGTCTTCCTGACCTCTTTGTTATTTTTTCAGGTCCTCCAGCACGTCGCCCTTGCTTTACGCATGGAGGCCGAGGTGATAGCCCCGGTAATGAAGGTCGTGGACCAGTTTTCCTCGCTGGAAGAGAGCTCCAAACGGGAGCTGGAGGCGGCGATGGTGAGGGTTTCCGCCCTGGAGGGCGAGATGGGGGCCGGGAAACAGGAGGTTTCCCGGCACCGCGAGACCGCCGTGGCTGCCGAAGTCAAGCTTGAGGACGCTCGGGCGCTCGCCGGCGACATGAAGAAGACGGTGAGGACCCTCCGAAAGAAGCTGGGGGCGGCGGTCGAGGCGGCGAAGCGGGCCGACCTCTCGGCGGCGAAGGCGGTGGAGAGCTACAAGAAGTCGAAGGACTTCTACAATGACTTAGCCATGGCCACCACCCGCATCTGGCACGAGGGCCTCGACGCCGTTAAGGTCCGGATGTCGGAGTTCGCCGATGAAGAGCTCCAGGCCGAATACCCCCTCGCGGACGCCGATGAGCAGGGGGAAGAGATTCCTGACGAGGAGGTGGCCGAGGACCCTGCTCGACTCATGGTAGATATCGAGGACCCCGAAGCCTAAAGCCCCCGTCTTCCTCCTCCTTTTATTTTGCCGTTTCTTGAATTTTTGTAAGCCTCCAGGCAGTCTGTAAGGCTGGGGAGCCCAAAATACCCTTTGTAAAAACAATGCTTTTGGTAGTAAAACTTTTTGTTTGATCGGCTTGTACTTTATATTCTGTTTGCACTATTGGGTTTCCATGTCAGGTCGGCTATCTGTCTTGCGATCGTTCGTCGAGTTGATTTCGATCACTTGCCATGAGTGCCAAGCGCTACTGAGAAGGAGGCATCTCCATGGCCCCGAAGTCGAGGGGAATCACTCAGACTTGGATAGACCTGATGTCTCTTGTTGGGGCTTCGGATCCGCTGCCTGTGATGGGCAGAGGAATGTCCGTCGTAGTTGTGCAGAGCATAAAGGGCTCAGCGGACTCGTTATGAGGGCTACAAACCCGCAGCGTCTGTTGGGCATAAGGGTGTCTGCTGGGGATGACCGAGGAGGGAAGCTGCTCGGTTGATCTTGGCGTGGGCTTTGATCCATGTCGGTTGTGGTAGGAAGATACCAACCGGGGATAGCCGAGCAAGGGTCGGGCTCGCCTGCCTCTGGGAGGACTTTGGTCCTTAGCGTTGGAGGGGCCGTAGGAGGCCTGCTAAGGATAACCGGGCAGTAAAGCTGCGCGGTTGCCTCTTGGTGAGCGCCTTGATCCCTGGCATTGCAAGTAGGGAAGCTACCGGCCAGGGATAGCCGAGCAGGGTAGCTGCTGAGCTGCCTCTAAGGAGGACTTTGATCCTTAGCATTGGAGGGGCCGTAGGAGGCCTGCTAAGGATAACCGGGCAGTGAAGCTGCGTGGTTGCCTCTTGGCGAGGGCTTTAATCCCTGGCGTTGCGAGTAGGAAAGCTACCGGCCAGGGATAGCCGAGCAGGGAAGCCGCTCGGCTGCCTCTAAGGAGGACTTTGATCCTTAGCGTTGGAGGGGCTATAGGAGGCCTGCTAAGGATAGCCGGGCAGTGAAGCTGCACGGTGGCCTCTTGGCGAGGGCTTTGATCTCTGGCATCGTAGGTAGGCAACTACCAGCCTGGGATGACCAAGCGGGGTAGCCGCTCAGATGCCTCTTGCGAGGGCTTTGATCCCTGGCGTCATGGGTAAGGAGCTACCAGCCAGAGATGACCGAGCAAGGGTCGGGCTCGATTGCCTCTTGCGAGGGCTTTTGATCCTTCAGGACGGGGACCGAGCAAGGTTACTGCCCAGTGCCTCTTGGCGAGGACTTTGATCCCTATCGGTTGTGGTAGGAAGCTACCAGCCGGGGATAGCCGAGCAATGGTCGGGCTCGACTACCTCAATGGAGGACTTTGGTCCTTAGCGCGGGAGGGGCTGTAAGAAGCCTACCAAGGACCTTTGGCCGAGCAGGGGTACTGCCCGGTGTCTCTTGGCGAGGGCTTTTGTCCTGAAGGATAGCCGAGCGAGGGTCGGGCTCGACTGCCTCTAGGAGGGCTTTTGATCCCTGTCGGTTGTGGTAGGAAGCTACCAGCCGGGGATATCCGAGCGAGGGTCGGGCTCGACTGCCTCTGGGAGGACTTTTTGATCCCTACCGGCCAGGGATAGCCGAGCAGGGTAGCTGCTGAGCTGCCTCTAAGGAGGACTTTGGTCCTTAGCGTTGGAGGGGCCGTAGGAGGCCTGCTAAGGATAACCGGGCAGTGAAGCTGCGCGGTCGCCTCTTGGCGAGGGCTTTGATCCCTGGCGTTGCAAGTAGGGAAGCTACCGGCCAAGGATAGCCGAGCAGGGTAGCTGCTGAGCTGCCTCTAAGGAGGACTTTGATCCTTAGCATTGGAGGGGTCGTAGGAGGCCTGCTAAGGATAACCGGGCGGTGAAGCTGCGTAGTTGCCTCCTGGCGAGGGCTTTGATCCCTGGCGTTGCGAGTAGGGAAGCTACCGGCCAGGGATAGCCGAGCAGGGAAGCCGCTCGGCTGCCTCTAAGGAGGACTTTGATCCTTACCGTTGGAGGGGCCGTAGGAGGCCTACTAAGGATAGCCGGGCAGTGAAGCTGCGCGGTGGCCTCTTGGCGAGGGCTTTGATCTCTGGCATCGTGGGTAGGCAACTACCAGCCTGGGATGACCGAGCGGGGTAGCCGCTCAGATGCCTCTTGCGAGGGCTTTGATCCCTGGAGTCATGTGTAGGGAGCTACCAGCCGGAGATGACCGAGCAAGGGTCAGGCTCGGTTGCCTCTTGCGAGGGCTTTTGATCCTTCACAACGGGGACCGAGCAAGATTACTGCCCAGTGCCTCTTGGCGAGGACTTTGATCCCTGTCGGTTGTGGTAAGAAGCTACCAGCCGGGGATAGCCGAGCAAGGGTTGGGCTCGACCGCCTCAAAGGAGGACTTTGGTCCTTAGCGCGAGAGGGGCTGTAAGAAGCCTACTAAGGACCCTTGGACGGGTAGGGTTACTGTCCGGTGCCTCTTGGCGAGGGCTTTTGTCCTAAAGGATAGCCAAGCGAGGGTCAGGCTCGACTGCCTCTGGGAGGGCTTTTGATCCTTGTCGGTTGTGGTAGGAAGCTACCAGCCGGGGATAGCCGAGCCAGGGTCGGGCTCGACTACCTCTGGGAGGACTTTTTGATCCCTGGCGTTGCGAGTAGGGAAGCTACTAGCCAGGGATAGCCGAGCAGGGTAGCTGCTGAGCTGCCTCTAAGGAGGACTTTAGTCCTTAGCGTTGGAGGGGCCGTAGGAGGCCTGCTAAGGATAACCGGGTATTGAAGCTGCGCGGTCACCTCTTAGCGAGGGCTTTGATATCTGGCATTGCGAGTAGGGAAGCTACCAGCCAGGGATAGCCGAGCAGGGTAGCTGTTGAGCTGCCTCTAAGGAGGACTTTGGTCCTTAGCGTTGGAGGGGACGTAGGAGGCCTGCTAAGGATAACCGGGCAGTGAAGCTGCGCGGTCGCCTCTTGGCGAGGGCTTTGATCCCTGGCGTTGCGAGTAGAGAAGCTACCGGCCAGGGATAGCCGAGTAGGTAAGATGCTCGGCTGCCTCTGAGGAGGACTTTGATCCTTAGCATTGGAGGGGCCGTAGGAGGCCTGCTAAGGATAGCCTGGCAGTGAAGCTGCGCGGTTGCCTCTTGGCGAAGGCTTTGATCCCCGGCGTTGCGTGTAGGGAAGCTACCGGCCAGGGATAGCCGAGCATGGTAGATGCTTGGCTGATTCTTCATGAGGTTTCGCCCGACCACCCCGTCGCAGGTATAGGAAACAGGAACAGTCGCGGCGACCGTGCGCGCAGCACGCGCATTGAATGTGTGGGGAGGCGAAGCGCCAGAGTCGCGTCGTTTCGATTTCGCCAGAGAAAGCTCAATGATCGCCGCGTGGCAGCGACTTTGTGGGCGAAAATGGACGATTGCTGGGTTCCGTTGGGGCGCAGTGGGCTATATAAAGCTGAGGGAGTGCTGGTCCTGGAAGCTCATCCCCGCGGTGAAAGCATCCAAATGGTCTTTCGGGTCGGTTTTCCCGTCGAACAGGGAGACCTTCGGGGGCTTGTTGCGCGAGGAGACGTGAACAGTGAGCAGTCCCTCGGTAAACGACTTGGTGAGCGAGTCGGCGGCGTACTTAGCCCCGTCGCCCGAGAGGTGACCTTCTCGGTGCATGCCCTCGATATTCTTCTCGAGGGCGTCAAGTCGGCCGTAGTACCCCGAGGATTCGACGCCTTGTGATCCCTGGCCTCTGCTGTGGGAGATATGCGTCTGGGCGCGGCCCCGGTTCCTCTCGATGAGGTTCCTCAGATCCCCAGGCGAGGTGGCCCTCGAGCCTACGTGGCGAACCCCTTCTGTGCGACCCCGTCGAGGGAGGGGGTGTCGGTCATGCCTGGGGACAGGCGAGGTGACCGACATCTCCTCAAGGAGTTGAAGGTCGCGAGGAGGCTCGAGGCGAGGCGCTCTGGCGGCGGATCTTAGTGTGGAGTCATAGGGCGCCCAGCGGGCCTCAGAGAGTATCGGCCTGTGAGATCTGTGGCCATGGGACGTAGCCTGCCGGTGGTCAGCCATGCCGACGAGGGCAGAGTCTTCTGGAGGCGGAGGAGCGGCGATCTGGGGCCCTGGCCCGGCCGTTTAGACGCAGACAAGCGGCTCCATGATGGACTGCAGTCGGTCTATTCAGCCGGCGAGGGCGTTGATGACGGTCGCCGGAGGAGGTTCATCCGCGCCTTCGGTGAGGGGGAGGTGGCGGCTGGTACCTGGATCTTCAGGTTGATCGCTTGCCATGTGGATGGAGATCGGAAGGCCAACTTTGTTTTTTGTGGAGTTTGTTTCCCACAGACGGCGCCAACTGATGGAGGTCCTTTTCGGGTCTCCGTCAGATGTTGTCTTCCGTCGATCTCCCGGTGGATCTTGGAGGTGATCTCCTGTTGCGTGTGGGTCTCAATGGGTTTTGAGGAGATTGGTGGTTTTGAGGAGTTTGCGCCGAGTACCTGCAAGGAAGTCCCGGGGTGGTTTGGTACCACCGAGGACTCTCTGATGATCGAGTTAGCACAAGATCCGAGCAGAGTAACGGCTAAGTGGGCTGAAAAAAGCTTACTTGACCCCTCTGTGATAGGGGTTTATATAGTGGTGGCGGCACGCAGTAACAGGCGCGAGAATCTCGCCAGAAGTTACGCTCCCGACGTCACGCCCATGTAATGAGCGGATCGCCCGTTAATGGGGATCGAGATGGCGTGGAACGTGGGATGTTGCCGGCGGAGAATCCACGCATGGCGAGATTTGCGGAGCGGCGGTTACGCATGTGAGTGGTGGAGTTGGTCGGTCGGAGGGACCGAGGAAGATGGTCTCGGCGGGGGAGCTCGGGAACAAGCGGGAGGGCCGAGGCATCTTGGTCCTGTGGTAGCTCGAGGTAAGCTGAGAGGCCGAGGAGGCCAATTTGCAGGGGGCTCTGAGGAGAGACAGCTTGAGCTTGCAGGTCGGGTACAGGGGTGGCCTGGTCGGCCCCTGTGCCCTTTCTTCTGAGTTCTGGGATACGTCATCTGCCACGTGTCCTGATCTGGGAGATCGCCAATATAGAGCATCATCAACGATGATGAAGACAATGTTGGATGGTGGTGATCTCATCGATGGTGAGATGAGGAGGAGCAAGGGTCGGCTGAACTTGAGGGGGAAGGATGAGGTCGAGGATGGTGTCGGTAAGGAGCCGCCACAAGAGAGAAGCAAAGAGAGAGATATGAGAAGAAGAAGAAGAAGAGGATGATGATGATGCATGTAGTTGTGGTTGTGGGTTTGGCTAGGAGGAGGTGAATCTCGGGTCTGGTATTTTCAAGGGGGGAGAGAGAGAGAGAGATTGCATGTGGCCTTTTCTTTAAAGGGTTTTGAAATCGGTAGGTATGTTTAAAATACAAATTAATAACAATTAATGACAGTTAATAACAGTTAATCCTAATTAATAAAAATTAATGACAATTAATACAAATTAATAAAAATTACTAAAAATTAATAACAATAAACCCAATTAATAATAAGTAATAAAAATTAATACCAATCGTTAAAAATGTCCCCAAATTTAGCCAACGTGAGGGAAAATAGATAGGTATGAGATTTTGGGCTTTAGAAAAATAATAGAAGAAATATATTAAATAGAGAATAAAAAATTTACGGAAAATGGAAAACTAATAAATACAGTATTACGGGAACGGGGTATTACGAAAATATATACGTATAATCTTTTGCACACGATAATATTATAAATAAATATTCAGCCCATCAAATATCAAATAGTCAACAAGGTGAAAAAAATACTAAAGGAAAAAATATGAAATTTTTTATTAAAGTATAGACAAAATACAGACGTTACAGGATATCTCGAGACGAAACTCTATAAAGGAGGATGGAGGAAATTGAGCCTAAACAGAATTTCTAATGGAGGTTGAAGAATATGGACGAGTGCTTCACAATTTGTATATTCAAGATTCATGATACTAAGTAGCTAAGGTTCAAGAGTTCAAGCTACGAATAACCATGGAGCTAAGAAGTCAAGTCCGAGTTTTTGAAGAGTCTAGAATCGAAGTTCAAGATGGTTCAAGATTTGAAGATCAAGTATAGACTTTGAGACGCTCGAGAGATGTGTGAATCAAGATTCAAGTTGTTAGCGAGTGGCGATGATCAATGGAAGTCCAATTGAAGAATAATTGAAGATCAAACGTCAAAGTTTCAAGAGCTCGTGTCGAAGTGTCAAAAATTCAAAATTTTGAATAAATGCGACATCGACATAAGACTCTATGTAAGTACTCTATTGAATAATGTTATTATCAATCAGAGCTCTTAAACACTCACACGCTTGCACAAATGTTTTACATTGCATGAACATCGGGGTTTTCGATTTAAAATTGATTTTCATCATAAAACACAAGTGTCTGAGTTTTTACACTTCAGACATCTGTCCCCATGTGCTTCAGACGTCTGTTGACTTTTTGCGTTTTTATAAAACCCTCAAATGTCATAAATATCAGTTTTCATACTATTTGTGCTTCAAACGTCTGTCCCTTGCTTATTCGGACGTATGTCTGTTCTCTGTGTTTTCATTGAGATAAAACTTTTGACAGAACAAACGTCTGTTATTGCATGTGGGGTTTTCTTTAAAGGGTTTTGAAATTGGTAGGTATGTTTAAAATACAAATTAATAACAATTAATGACACTTAACAACAGTTAATCCTAATTAATAAAAATTAATGATAATTAATAAAAATTAATGACAATTAATGACAATTAATACAAATTAATAACAATTACTAAAACTTAATACCAATAAACCCAATTAATAATAAGTAATAAAAATTAATACCAATCGTTAAAAATGTCCCCAAATTTAGCCAACGTGAGGGAAAATAAATAGGTATGAGATTTTGGGCTTTAGAAAAATAATAGGAAAAATATATTTAATAGAGAATAAAAAATTTACGGAAAATGGAAAACCAATAAATACAGTATTACGGGAACGGGGTATTACGAAAATATATACGTATAATCTTTTGCACACGATAATATTATAAATAAATATTCAGCCCATCAAATACCAAATAGTCAACAAGGTGAAAAAAATACTGAAGGAAAATATGAATTTTTTTATTAAGGTATAGACAAAATACAGACGTTACAGGATATCTCAAGACGAAGCTTTATAAAGGAGGATGGAGGAAATTGAGCCTAAACGGAATTTCTAAGGTAGGTTGAAGAATACGGACGAGTGCTTCACAATTTGCATATTCAAAATTCATGATACTAAGTAGCTAAGGTTCAAGAGTCCAAGCTACGATAACCATGGAGCTAAGAAGTCAAGTCCGAGTTTTTGAAGAGTCTAGAATCGAAGTTCAAAATGGTTCAAGATTTGAAGATCAAGTATAGACTTCGAGACGCTCGAGAGATGTGTGAATCAAGATTCAAGTTGTTAGCGAGTGGCGATGATCAATGGAAATCCAATTGAAGAATAATTGAAGATCAAACGTCAAAGATTCAAGAGCTCGTGTCGAAGTGTAAAAAATTCAAGATTCTGAAGAAATGCGACATCGACATAAGATTCTATGTAAGTACTCTATTGAATATGGTTATTATCAATCAGAGCTCTTGAACACTCACACACGCTTGCACAAATATTTTACATTGCATGAACATCGGGGTTTTCGATTTAAAATTGATTTTCATCATAAAACACAAGTGTCTGAGTTTTTACACTTCAGACGTCTGTCCCCATGTGCTTCAGACGTCTGTTGACTTTTTGCGTTTTTATAAACCCCTCAAATGTCAGAAATATCAGTTTTCATACTATTTGTGCTTCAAACGTCTGTCCTTTGCTTATTCGGACGTCTGTCTATTCTCTGTGTTTTCATTGAGATAAAACTTTTGACAGAACAAACGTTTGTCGATACTTCTTCAGACGTCTGGTTGTTCTCTGTGTTTTCATTGCCTTAAAATGTTTGATGAAACAAACGTCTGAACCTATTAGGCACAAACGTCTGAAGGTTAAAATCTTTGAAAATATTTTCTTCTTCAGACGTGTGTCATTTGTTCCTCAGACGTTTGTTTATTCTCTGTACTTTCTTTGGCCATTTTTGAAAAACCACGGCAGACGTAGACGTCTGCAGTAGAAAAGGTTTGAAAAAGTAGCCGTTGATAATCGTTGGGGTTTTGTTTTATTTGAGGCTGGACATCTGTCCATCTTGTCTTCAGACGTCTGCCACATATTTAAACTGCTTGTCCCTGCTTGATTTTGAATTGTTTTTCTTTGGGCTATAAAAGGGTTCTGGGTTGGATTTTTCTTGGTATCACTTACTCAATTTCTTAAGCTTTTCTATTGCAAATATCCAAGTGATTTTCAAAAGAAAAACCCTCAGCTTGTGAGAGAGAAAAAGTTTTCATTTGCATTTCTGTCATCTCTCACACAAAAAAGATAAAGAGCTTCTTTTGATTATATCCATACTTGAAAGAGTATTAGAGAGTGGGCTTGAGAGAAACTCTATCAAGAGTATTGTACTTCAAGTGTAATCTCTTTTTTTCTGTGTTTGAGATCTTGAGTGTAAGATTGCCATTGTAAGAGAGAAGGGTATCTTTGTAGAGAGAAGAGCGACGAGCTTATAAGGAAAGTGTTGTTCGTAGTGGTGAACAACGTGTGGTCTTTTAAGGAGACATGTTTGGTTTAGCCTCCATCGGAAGTGAGGTTTTGTGTTGCTTGCGGGCAACGTGTTTGTTTCCAAGAGAAAGACGTATTTAGTAGAACGGGCTCGTGCGTCTAAATAAAGTGAACGCAATTTTGAGTTTGCAATTTTCTATCTCTTATTTGCTTATTAGCTTAGAAATTTCATGAAAACACTTTATGATCATTACTTATGCTCATTGTTGTACTTGGCATAATTCTTTCTTGTTAATTATTACTCAAAATTGCCTGCTTATAGTCTTCCTTATACCATTCTCATATTGGGTTTATATGTTTGTGTAAGCTATTTCAATTGTGATATCATGCAAGTGTTCCCTTACCTTATATGCTTATTGCTCATACTAGATATATCTTGTATCTTGCTATATGTTCATTATTCACAATTGTAGACTTAGTCTCTTATCTTATTGGTATATTGTTTCGTACGCTATTCAATTGTGATCGTGTATTAGCAAGTGTTTAGAATTTATAAATTGGCATTTCGGTAGCTTATTCCTATTCACCCCTCTTTAGGAATAATTTCATTCTGAGCCTCCTTTCTCTTTCCTTAAGGTTCTTCTTCTTCATTTTCAATTAAATCTAGAGGTTAATCTCTTTTTTTTCAAAAACTAAATAGATTTTAGCCATAAACTCATTGAGAGAAGAGTGAATCATCCATCAAATCCCAAAAAGAAGTGATTTTTACATCCCTTCTTCATCATCCTCAAGATCAAAAAGGGAAAGAGAAAGAAGGAGAACTCATCTCCAAAACCCCCTATTTTTGACAAGATCCAAGACTTGGAGAGAAAAATGACCCATTTCATCATCAAGATAAAAAAAATCCGAAGATTTGAAGACCCAAAAAGAGCATTCTTGACTAAAATATGATAGGTTGGGGTATTCCCTTGGGGAAACCCCTAATGCTCAAACTTCTCGAGCTTAAGCTCAGAAGCTTAAGCTTCCTTCGTGCACAACGTCATGCGCCAGTCCGTGGTTGGCGCATGTTAGTTATATGTATACCTTAAAGGCCATTACTGTACATGATATGTATATTGTAGTGGATGCTGGGACATATATAGGTAGGACTTTCTTGCTCGACATGATAGTACGCTATCTGGTTGCTCTTTATCTTAACATGTATACTTGTTGTCTCTCTATTACATGTTGATAAAGCCCTTAGGATGTGTGCTCGACTTCCAGGACTATGATGGAGATCATACTAGTGGGGCCTGGGTAGTCCATGAGTACGTCCTTCAATGTTCCTAGTCGTGGGAATATCGAGACGGGGCATCGATATTCCAGAGTAGACTAGCGTATATCTTCTCGACCCATGTGATGGGCGATGGATGATCCCATATCCATTGGTGTTTTGACATCAGAGATGGTATGCGGGTGCTCAGTGGTGACTGGGTACACTGAACGGACTCGCCGAGAACTCTCAGATGGTATTATACCTCACGTCAGATGGCAGTTCTCTGGTGACACTGGTATAGCTTAGTCTGTTAACCCGAGATCGTCATAGAGTCTTGTGTGTCTCCCACTGTGCTTTGATTTCCACCCTACCACGGCTCTACTGAGTCGTGCAAACAGGTGGTTTTTGGGTACATTCCCGATTCACATGGAGGCAATGAGCAATAGGAGGGGATTCATCTCTCCCGGTATTGGGGGTTGATGTTGCACTATGCTCGACTGGCCATAACTGGAAATCCCTGGCCAGGGTTGCACTGATTTACTTGTAAGTGTTATCAGTAGTTTCATGCTTGTTATGGACCTTACATCGGCATGACTTATCGAGCTACTGGGGTCTGACGTTTACCACCCATAGGCGAGATATGCGACATATCAGACGAACAGACCGGACTGTGCGGTAAGTGTTACTGGTTGGATTCACAGGAGTGTGAGCGGGCTTACTCGTTGATCTTCTGATCGCTCAATACCCGAGTGGCCGTTACGTTTAGCAGACCGCTTGCGGCTTGTGGGTGTTTGATATGATCATCACCTACTGCCAGCGTATTGACGAGTCTTTAGAGTCCTACACAGAGGTTTCCTGGCTCAAGCGAAACGAAATAGGAGCGCTTATGAGATATGTGCGGGACCGAGAATAATACCAGTATGTGATACTGAATTCTATTCTCGCGATTTGTATCATCGGACGGTTATATAAGATATAGCCGGGTTATCGAATCAAATGTTGATTCGATATATTGATACACTTGATATTAGTCGGTTATATGCAGTATGACCGGATCATTAAATCAAGTGTTGATTTAATGATTTAATGTATAATTATATATTTGATATATTACTTTACATTAACTAGTATTGGTTCACTTAAGATTATTTTTTCTCACTAGATTGTGCACATTGTATATATGATATATTTTTATGCACTAGTTTGTATCATGTTTGATGATACATGCAAACTTGGGTGTGTGTATGCTTTAAACCATGTTTAGGTTAATGGTTAGGGTTTTAACTTATTTATTTATTTATTTTGGTTAAAAACTAAATGGTGGCTTTTCTTTCTTTGCTAGAAGTTTCATGATACTTCAAGCAACTTTGACAAAGTCTTAACCATTTTGTTTTTATCCTTTGACCTAACCATTTATCTAAACTATGGTTTGCTCTCTACATGAGTTAACTTCACCCATGGTTGCATTATGATAAGTCTTCACTTGATTTATTATTTTTAATAGTATTTTTTCATTTTTCCTTCTTCTTCTTCTTCTTCTTCTTCTTCTTCATGAAGTGAAGAAAGCTTTCTTGAAAAATTTCAAGTGATGAAATCAAGTGAGAAATCCAAATCCAAAGTGAACCCACTTCCTATTTCTTCATTCTCTACCACTTGCCATATTGTATAGGGTGTTATCTTCACAAGTTTCATGACCTAGTGAAGATGGAGCTTGAGTTTGAGTTGCCTCGACGTAGATCATCTTCGGCATCGAAGTCAACGACCTAGCCCGCTCATTTCTCCGATGAAACCAACGCTAGAGTCCAGGATCCCGATGATCGCAGCGGAGGGACGTCAACACGGAGCTAAAGAAGTGGAGGACCGGATCTACAAAGGTTGTAATCCCTTTCACTTGTAGTTAAAGTTGTTAACTTGCATGAGTTTCGCCTATCCTCTAGTTAACGATCTTCATTAGGGTTTCTCGGCACATAGAAAAATTTGATTTTGGCATGGTTGATGCCTTGTGGAACCTCTTGAGTGTGCCTAGGTGTCCTACAGTGGTATCAGAGCCTAGCTAGAGGTTTAGGCGAAGTGTAGACGATGTTAGAAATTCGATCGAACCCCCGAAACCCTAAACTTGACCCCTCTCTGTACATTTTCTGAAATTGTGGATTTTTGTGAATTAAAAATGCTCAGAAAATAGAGCAGGAAATTCTAAGGCAAACTGCAGAAAACGACAAGCTATCTCTACAGTAGCGCCGCGGAACCGCGGCCTAACCCTACTTTTGGCGGCGGTTCCGCGGCCGTATGTGATGATTATGCGCTTTATTTTCTACAGTAATGCCCGTAGCAGTTTCCTCTGTTCTCTGGGAATTTTTAATGTATACTCAACAGTTGAGTTTTCTGGGTTGTTTTGGGGACTCAATGTTTCGATCGGATTGTTTAACTTTGTTTATATATTTCTGGGTAATTTTAGAACATGTTAAAAAGTTCGACCGGATATAAATAACCCAATTTTTCCCCTGCCGAAAAATTTCCAAGTGTTGGATTTTTCCGTAGTTTAAGAATGTCTAAGTAGTGCAAGTAACGCAATGGACCCTCTAGAAGACAACAAACCTTAACTCGATTATGTGACCGTCTTGAACTGCCCTTTGAACCTTAGGGTTTGGGGCAGTACGGCGTGCCACATGTGAGGCGTTGGCTTGACCCTTCTACGGCTGGACCGTTGGTACTGTGGCATGAAGGGGATGTTTTTAAACTTATTTCATGTGTTGAGCTTTTCGGGAAAACTTGGGTGTTTGATTGTTCGATCGGAAAGTTTAACATTGTCTATTTATCTGGAATGTGATACAATATTTGGAATCCACAAGTAGTTATGAGATAACTGATTTGAATATTATAAACATAGCACTTTAGTCTCAAATTGATCGGTTGCCACGGGATTTTAATGTGATCAAAAATCCGTCGCAATCACGTTGCGTACGCGGATACTCGCCGGTAAACTTAATAGATAGCCACGCCCCATAGCCCCGACCAAGTGACTATAGGAGAACCCCGTCGCCAAAAAGCATCCGTTTGGGTGCTCGCGGCAGCGGTGTTCCGCCTTAGTGCACTTCGTCGACGGTATCGGGGGTGCGACCGTTTACTAAAGTTTACGACGAGCATTCGTTCTGGATGTCGGGAATCTTGTTGAATTGCCCGACTTAATATTGAAAAGTGTTTTCGATGATGAGACTAAAATGCGGGGTTTATAATTGTTAGGCATGCGATGTCTAAGGAATTCATTTGGTTAGGCATGCGATGTCTATGCAGGTTGCGGATTCCAACTGTTGTAGTTTTACACTTTCTTTTCTGCCACCGTAAGTGTAATATGTGATATCGCCAGTTTCGTTGCTATATGTCAACAACAATTGGGATGGGTATATTTACTTACGTTAATGACATGTGATGTTATGTGTTGTTGGATATGTTATATTGGATCGTCGTGTTTGAATAGCCGGGGGTTTTTATGTGAGACAAGTGTTTTTCATTTTCATTCATGTAAATAACTTGTATGTAATATTCTTTTATTAGGGCACTTCCGGGTTGAGGATGATGTCACCATTGTATATTATTTACTTTTCCGCATTAGGATAGACCTAAGGAGGGGAGCACAAGTAACCGGGTTCTAGGGTCCAGTGGGAGACCATCTCGAGGAGTCGAGTCCGGGTCTCCTAACTCTAGAATTGGTAGGGTTGCTTGCCGCTCTCGTAGGGGTCTAGGGGTGTGGGATTGGCTATTCATCACGACCGTGGAATCCGTGTTTTATACAGGCTCAAAATAAAACACGGACGTCCTAGCATATCCAATATTTCATATGATATTTTCTGCTGCGTTATCTGTGATGTGATCATGTGATTTGTTCAGATGGATACTGTATATACTATATATGATATATTATATAGATGTTGCTTATGTTTTACACCCGCGCTAGCCCTGCCCCGCTCTGCCGTTAGTTACCTAACCTAACGGTGCAGACGGGACATCGAGGCGAATGCGGATGGCATAAGCGTACGTTATATTTATCTGTGATGTTTAGGTAGACTTAAATGATGGGACATTCATTAATGAGATTAATGAAATAAAATAAACCTAAAAGATGTTGTGGAATCGAATTTCAAAAATAAAACAGGTAGCTACAGTTCTTGCTTTGCATCGCGGTGTTCCTTGTAGAACATCCTGCACCTTATTCGATGAGGAAAGGGCCGAGATCCCTTCACCGGGAGTGACCCCTTTAGCAATAACTGGCAGATGCTACAACCCTCGGTTTGTCTTTTGATTACTTCTATAGTTTTTGCTTTGCACAGCGGTATATGTGATATATCCTGCACCTTATTCGATGAGGAAAGGGCCAACGATCCCTTCACCGGGAGTGACCCCTTTAGCAAAACTAGAAAGGCCTCAAAAACACTCCATTTAAAAACCATTTGATTCTGCAGCGAGATCAAGTTCAAAGCGTTAAAGGTTTTATTAAAAACCATCCGCAACCCTCCGTCATTTTAGAAAGTAGAGTACTTAGTATTCGTGCTGTGTTTGTTGACCATAGTCAAGGCACAGTGTACGGTAGCAAAGCGATGTCTTCCTACACCGCATATGATGCGATTAGTTAGGACAGTCGCATGATTTTGTTGACCTTAGTTAAGGGTCATGTGGGTGGGTCTAATTAATCACGAAATGACGGGTAGAACTTGACTAGTGCTTATGATTTGTTGACCATAGTTAAGATCATAAGTGCTAGGGGTAAAAACCATTATCGGGAGTTTCAAGTGTTGAAATTTGCAATGAGATTGCATACCTTCTATATGATAGTTGGATCCCGATATCCACTGCGAGTAATTGTTTCTCCTGGGAGAGTTTTGCACTTTACAACTAGCCGATCAAGTAGGTGTCTAGAAAGGTGTCAACGGGGTTACGCCCCTGGGAAAACGAGGTTTACTTTAATTAGGTCCGTGCGAAAGTACGGGGAACCTCCCTCAAAGTACCGGCACTGGCCTGGCTGAAAGATTGGCGAACTTGTAGAGTGTGATTAATCCCGGCTAGTCTTTCCTTTTAGGATTTGAAGGAAGATTTGATAAAAACAGTGGGAGCCATCCTGATTAGATAAAATATATAATATAACCAATCTAATCTTGCAAGAGCGCACGCAGAGTGTTTTCTTCTCTCTCTCTCCAGGTTGCGACCATGTCACGCCTTAATCAAGATAATAATATGGATGTATTGACCGAACCCGCTTGTTATACTGAGCTGGGGAACGTTGGTCCCGCTCTAACTTATAATTATTATAAGACCGAGCAGGAATTAGGGGAATGCCAGGATTCCCATGCCGCCCAAACGAAGAAAGTGCATGAGATGCATCTCCTTCGGATGTGTTCATTACAAAGAACTGTTTCTCAGTATCCTCTACATCCTGGGTATTTGATACCGGATCAAGATCCCAGATATGTAATTTGTTACATGGGCTACAAAAAGGTAGAGAACTGAGAACGGGTGATAAGTTTCATGAGACAGAAAACGGTACAAGTGTTGCAGCCAAGTCTGTTGGTCACTATCACCCTGTGTTTCCAAATACATTGATTCTGAACAAATGTTATTAGATACCGAACCTGATATACAACATCATCTCAGTCTCTTTATTAGTAAAGAAGTGATATAATTTTGTATTGTTGGATAATGTTTCGAACATTTCCTATATCAAGAGTTGATCGGTTCAGGCACGTTATCTAAAAGCATTGACGTTCTAAATTAAACCACAGTTCTTAGTGTACAGAACACACACAAGAAGAAGAGTTCAGAAATGAACGAATCCTTCTTGAGGTATTGTAGACTAGGTCATATCAATGCGACCCGACTAGCTAAGTTACATTTAGATGCATATTTAAATCAGTTTAAATTTACATCTTATGAAACTTGCCAGTCATGTCACAAAGATAAGATGACCATAGCTCTGTTTACTGGAAACAGAGAAAGAGTTAGTGAACTCTTGGGACTGATACATAGTGATGTATAGAGGTCCCCAGTCTACATATGCCAAGACCGGTTCTTTGTACTTCATTACATTCTCTGATGATCTCTCAAGATTCAGTCATATGTTCCTGTTGAAACATAAGTCCGAAGCTTTTGAGATGTTCACAGAATATAAGTTAGAAGTAGAGAACCAAAATACGGGTATAAGTATTATGTCCTATGATGAGATCAGGGAGGAGAATACTTGTGCATAGAATTCCTGGACTATTCTAAAAGAGAATGAGATTCTCTCTCAGTGTTACTCCTCTATATACACCACAGCACAACGGTGTATCGGGACGGAGCAATCACACCCTATATGATATGGTGCGCTCTATGATGAGTACTACTGAGTTACCTGTTTCTTTTTGGGGGTTGTGCACTTGAGAAGCTGCATACCTATTGAATTGGATTCCAATCAAATCAGTGCCTACCACTCCATATGAGATATGGTATGGGAAGAGCCCATCTCTTAAGTAAGTTAAGATTTGGGATTGTCCGGCCTACGTCAAAAGCAAAATCCGGACAAGATCGAGGCAAGGTCAGTTCTGTAGAACTGGAAAGGTTCCATCTATACAAATTGTAGCTGATGATTTGATAGAACCAAAGGATTCGATAGTCTCCGACGAACCTCAGCCTCTCCGCCGATCTGGTAGGGTTCCCCATCCGCCTGAGAGATACTTCGGTTTCTCGATGACAGTGGGAGCGAGGATTGCATCATGAGATGATGACCCAACTAGTTTCGAGCAGGTCATCAAGAGTAAGGACTCTGTAAGAATGGCTGGATGCTTAGCGATCTAAGATGGAATCTATGTACACCAACAAAGTATGGACTTTGGATGCTGTATCTGAAGGGTTAAATCCCCATCAGGAGCAAGTATATCTTGAGAAGATTACTTGGTGTAGATGGAAAAGTTGAGATTTTCAAAGCTAGACTTGTTAGTGGTTTTCGTCATCGACCAGGCGTGGAAAATGATGAAACCTTTTCCAGTGGCTATGCTTAAGTCCATCCAGATCCTACTTACTATTGCTACATACCATGACTACGATATCTGGTGGTTGGGTGTCATGACTATTTTTCTAAATACTGATTTAGAAGAGAACGTCTATAAGTACACAGCCAGAGGGCTTCGTAAACAGTGGGAGCAGCGGAAACATGTGCAAGATGCTTTACAGATTAAAGCAGGCATCGCGGAGTTGGAACATCTGTTTTGATGAGGTAGTCAAAAAGTTTGACTTCATCAAAATGGTAGATGAACCTTGTATATACAAAAAAGTAGTAGAGAGTAAGGTGGTGATCCTCGTAGAGTACGTGGATAACATACTCTTGATAGAGAAGGAGTTTTCTATGCTACGCTCGGTAAATCTCCTCTTATCACATGGATTCTCCATATAGGATCAAAATGATACCTCCTAAATCCTGGGTTTTGGATCTATGAGATAGATCTAAATGGATGTTAGGATTCTCACTAGGTGTAGTAAGATGATATCAATGGATCCTGGGGAGAATTACTGGAAAGGTTCCAGGGTGATAAGGACGACTGAATGCAGTCGCAGGCATTGTCTTTACCCTCAGTGGAGGGACGGTATGTTGGAAGAGTTCCAAGCTAGATACCGTGGCAGACTAGACGATAAAGGCTGGTGACATCGCTATCAAAGATACTACCAAAGAGGAAGTTTGGGTGTATATTAGTTCATGAGATGAACTAGGTTCCTACCATTGTGTGACAATGGAAGTGTGGCTTTGGCCCAGGAACCCCGATCCTATCAGTGACCCAGACATATTCTGAGGCAGCATCACCTGATCATGGAGATAGTTGATCTCCAGGGTGATCGAGGTTTGGAGAGTAGACTTAGAGGACAACACGGCGGATCCACTCACAAAGGCATTTTCCCAGAGATAGACTTATATGGGATGGTTGAGTATGTGATACTGCAACCACTACTACAGATGGCCCTAGTGCAAGTGGGAGATTGTTAGTTATATGTATGCCCTAGAGGCCATTACTGTACATGAGATGTATATTGTAGTGGATGCTAGGACATATATAGGTAGGACTTTCTTGCTCGACATGATAGTACGCTATCTGGTTGCTCTTTATCTTAACATGTATACTTGTTGTCTCTCTATTACATGTTGATAAAACCCTTAGGATGTGTGCTCGACTTCCAGGACTATGATGGAGATCATACTAGTGGGGCCTGGGTAGTCCATGAGTACATCCTTCAATGTTCCTAGTAGTGGGAATATTGAGACGGGGCATCGATATTCCAGAGTAGACTAGCGTATATCTTCTCGACCCATGTGATGGGCGATGGATGATCCCATATCCATTGGTGTTTTGACATCAGAGATGGTATGCGGGTGCTCAGTGGTGACTGGGTACACTGAACGGACTCGCCGAGAACTCTCAGATGGTATTATACCTCACGTCAGATGGCAGTTCTCTGGTGACACTGGTACAGCTTAGTCTGTTGACCCGAGATCGTCATAGAGTCTTGTGTGTCTCCTACTGTGCTTTGATTTCCACCCTACCACGACTCTACTGAGTCGTGCAAACAGGTGGTTTTTGGGTACATTCCCGATTCACATGGAGGCAATGAGCGATAGGAGGGGATCCATCTCTCCCGGTATTGGGGGTTGATGTTGCGCTATGCTCGACTGGCCATAACTGGAAATCCCTGGCCAGGGTTGCACTGATTTACTGGTAAGTGTTATCAGTAGTTTCATGCTTGTTATGGACCTTACATCGGCATGACTTATCGAGCTACTGGGGTCTGACGTTTACCACCCCTAGGCGAGATATGCGACATATCAGACGAATAGACCGGACTGTGCGGTAAGTGTTACTGGTTGGATTCACAGGAGTGTGAGTGGGCTTGCTCGTTGATCTTCTAATCGCTCAATACCTGGGTGGCCGTTACGTTTAGCAGACCGCTTGCGGCTTGTGGGTGTTTGATATGATCATCACCTACTGCCGGCGTATTGACGAGTCTTTAGAGTCCTACACAGAGGTTTTCTGGCTGAAGCGAAATGAAATAGGAGCGCATATGAGATATGTGCGGGATCGAGAATAATACCAGTATGTGATACTGAATTCTATTCTCGCGATTTGTATCATCGGACGGTTATATAAGATATAGCCGGGTTACCGAATCAAATGTTGATTCGATATATTGATACACTTGATATTAGTCGGTTATATGCAGTATGACCGGATTATTAAATCAAGTGTTGATTTAATGATTTAATGTATAATTATATATTTGATATATTACTTTATATTAACTAGTATTGCTTCACTTAAGATTATTTTTTCTCACTAGATTGTGCACATTGTATATATGATATATTTTTGTGCACTAGTTTGTATCATGTTTGATGATACATGCAAACTTGGGTGTGTGTATGCTTTAAACCATGTTTAGGTTAATGGTTAGGGTTTTTACTTATTTATTTATTTATTTTGGTTAAAAACTAAATGGTGGCTTTTCTTTCTTTGCTAGAAGTTTCATGATACTTCAAGCAACTTTGACAAAGTCTTAACCATTTTGTTTTTATCCTTTGACCTAACCATTTAACTAAACTATGGTTTGCTCTCTACATGAGTTAACTTCACCCATGGTTGCATTATGATAAGTCTTCACTTGATTTATTATTTTCAATAGTATTTTTTCATTTTTCCTTCTTCTTCTTCTTCTTTATGAAGTGAAGAAAGCTTTCTTGAAAAATTTCAAGTGATGAAATCAAGTGAGAAATCCAAATCCAAAGTGAACCCACTTCCTATTTTTTCATCCTCTACCACTTGCCATATTGTATAGGGTGTTATCTTCACAAGTTTCATGACCTAGTGAAGATGGAGCTTGAGTTTGAGTTGCCTCGACGTAGATCATCTTCGGTATCGAAATCAACGACCTAGCCCGCTCATTTCTCCGATGAAACCAACGTTAGAGTCCGGGATCCCGATGATCGCAGCGGAGGGACATCAACACGGAGCTAAAGAAGTGGAGGACCGGATCTACAAAGGTTGTAATCCCTTTCACTTGTAGTTAAAGTTGTTAACTTGCATGAGTTTCGCCTATCCTCTAGTTAACGATCTTCATTAGGGTTTCTCGGCACATAGAAAAATTTGATTTTGGCATGGTTGATGCCTTGTGGAACCTTTTGAGTGTGCCTAGGAGTCCTACAGCGCATGCATGCTCCAGTCTACCATGCATGCGCCAACCATTTCTCGTATTTTCTCTCTTTTTGGGAGCTCACAACAAGCTCAAAACACTTCTCCCGTTAGAAAAAAATTCTAACGGGGCACTGTCCCGTACTCCGCAAGAGAGTCGCTACCCCCTTGAACCCCAGCCCGCTATCCAGGTAGCGGGACCCCCGTAAACTCTGCGAAGCCCCCGATGTGCCCAAAGCACCCTTAAAACACAACACACGCATGTTGCACATTGAGTTCGCATGACAGGTTCGACCCGTTAATCGGAGGTTCTCTCGCTCCCAAAAGCGAGGGGTAATTAACGACAGTTTTGTCCGCAGCTATCGGAAATTTGGATCCCTACAATTAACAAACCCCAGCCTACCCTAAGCAGGGGGAATCTGTATACGCCTGACAAACACGCGTATTCCTATCTTAATAGGGTGACGAAAAACACTCTATAAATATCTCTGACAAATTCGTAGTCATCATACCATACCCACGTCCATCATCGAATGCAATAGCCCATTTTTCACGAGATTCTTTTTCTAGATAGGCAATCATTTCAACATTCAGCTCCTTAATCCTGCGATACCTCTATCATATTTTCTTCTTTGATTCTCGGTGACGGTTTTCTTTAGCCTGTTCACCATCCGCATGTTGCTAAATTTTTATGAAAGTTTGATGCAAAGTATCGCATACAATAACGGTAATAAGCAAATGGTTCGTTCCAACCATACGTCGACTTCCTCATAGTGTTAAGAATAACCGCGTGATGATTTGATATAACACATAGCGGATGTCTCTAAGTTACATACACTCATATATTGTACATAAACCAACCTCAGCTATTTGTGTTCTTCGATTAGACTATAGCGAATGCAAGGGAAAATAACTGATCTTTAGCATCTGGAGCTACTGCTATTAAAAGTGTGCCTTTGTATTTTTCATATAGAAAAGTCTCATCAATGCTAATAACCGGCCGACGGTATTTGAAACCATCGATTGACGGACCGAATGCCCAGAATACCCTTTGGAATAATTCCTTTCCAGGCTCACTAATCGCAGTTTGAAACTGAACAACAGTTTGTGGGTTAGAAGCCTCTAATGCTATCATAAACATAGGCAGCTCAGTATATGATGTTCTGAAGTCCCCAAACAATATTTTCAATACTCTATATTTTGCCCACCAAGTCTTCTTATAGCTTATAATATAACCGAACATAAATTTTATGGTATGAACAATGGCTTGAGGCGTGGTATTCAAATTCGCTTTCACAATATCAACAATTATTTTCGCCACAAAACGTGTGTCAATCTGCAAATAAACCCGGTTTATAATTGGATTGACACAAGTGTGAGGCTCTTTGAGTGTTTTGATCGTGAATGGATCGTTGGTATTGTGTCTAGACGCGTGGAGAGCCCATTGACAACCTTCATAGATCCGCCTTACTTTGAAACTGTTATCCATTATACAACTCTGAACCACTTCCTCCGGCAACATTCGGCGCGTCAAAATTATTGACCATCGCTTTTCCAATCCAATCTGTAGAGATAAACTCAGAGGTTGCCGCATTTTGATATGTCAATTGACCTATATTCTGTCCAACTGGATCGTCATCGTCGTCGTCATCGCCTATGTCGTCCACATCTTCATTCTCATTCCCGAATATCAATTCGTTGTTCACCCGGACAGATGCAAATAATTGAGTAGGATCCTCATGCAAGACAAAACTTGTAAACATGCCACAAGTAGCATGTTCACCAAGCGATAAGAGATTCGGTGGATGCACTTCATACTATGATAAGGCCTGATGCTCAATTTGCGAAGCTTCATCCATTAGCGGGACTTCACTATGTGACGGGAAATCATGCTCATTTATCGGGATTTCACTTGCAAGTGGGACTTCGTTATGCAGAGGGAAATCGAATTGCGACGATGGCCGATCATCATGGAGCTGGTGTTGTTCAATATAAAATTCCAAAGCACCCTAAGACGTATTCGAGGATGATACATACTCGATCATCGATTCCAGTGAATTATCATCTATAATGCTCACAGGCTTGAAGTATGATCTTCTTCCCCTGCCAATATCATATTGTGCCTGGATTGTCACATGATATCTTGTCATGTCAACTCCTAATTTCTCATAAACTACTGTTAGGAATCCATCCATCGATATTTGACGACGGATCCAAACTTGTTCGCATGTGGTATGACCCTCATACTCAACCCTATGAGAATTAGTGTTCATAACTCGTCCACCAAAATACAACCAATATGGAACATATGAGTCCATCGTACACCCTAAAATATAAAAAAATGCCTTTAGACATCACGTAAAGGTAGTAAAATATGACTGGAAGAAGTCTCAAGCAATAAGATGTTATGAGATAGTAAAACATAATAAAAACCTAGCAATACACGGGCCTCAGATACACAACACAAAAGCAAATATCACACACATAAGAGCCTTTATAGCTTGAGAATCACCCTAGATGTGATGACGATGAGTTAATCCAACATATCCAATCTCACATTTCCTATTTAGCAGATACAACCTTAGAGCAGTACCCGATAAAACGTCACTCCTCACCTAAGGGATGCTAAAGACAAGAACTTGCTTGCCACCAAACTGACAAATTTTTGATCAAAACCTAATGAGTATAAAATCTAAACCCAACAAGTATAACATCTAAGCCCTAAACAATAAATCTATCAAATTTTACGGGAAAATCAATACCGCCATCAAAATAAACCAAAAAAAAAACTTTATCGTAATACCTACACCCTAAATCGAAGGAAAATCGAATGAAAATCAACTAAACACCTAAAACAACACCCAAAATTAAGTAGGTAGTGAGCATAGAATCTTACCCCTTGCGCTTGATTTTCGTTGAAGAGGAGACCCGATCGGCGAGAGAGAGGGGAAGGGGTGGGGAGAAAGAGGGGAAGGAGGAGATCGGCGGAAGTTAGGGTTTTTTTGGATCCAAGTGAGGAATGAGGAGAGAGACGTGACTTCTCACAGAACTTAGGGATTTTTTTTCTTGGTCGAAGTGAGGAAATGGGGAGAGAGACCCATCCTTTCAAGAGAGAAAACGGGGGCCTACGGAGAAACGCTATTACAGATAGCATTTGTCTACCATCCCCGATTTCTCCCTCTATTTCCAGCAATTTTCTCAATTCCATCCTCTCTATGTCCCGTCTGTTAAAAATGCTATTGAAGATAGCATTTCTGAGGCGAAAAGAACGTTAACCCACGTAACGTTTTTTTTCTAACGTAGCACCCTGTGTGTCACACCCCGCTTCCCAAAATGCGGAATACGAAGGATGACAAGGTTAGCCATGCTCCTACGGTCAAGAAAATATTCTGTCGTAGCCACACTTTGGCTTCTAGCATTACGTGGTAATCAGTAATCATAGCATAAGTAATGAGAAATACAGTCACTAATTCTATCAAAATAGATATAAAACTCAACGGATAGAGTCAAAGGAAAATATAGCGCTGGCGTCGCTGGTTTAGATGTCCGCAATATCTTTGAGGTAAGGCATGTTCTGATCCGAGCTAAATCCACTCCTCACTCTAAGCATGCATACTCAGGTCGTCAGAGCGACACAATAGCAATATATATAAATACATATGAAATACGTGCAATGATGATGAACATGAAGCAGTAAACATGGATGTAATGACATGAGCATGAAGAAACTGGTCCAGGTAAACAATAAAGCAAGTGTATCGAATCAGTAATCAATGCAATATCCATGTCACTAAAGCTATCAGTCTCTAAGTCTCAATGTCCAGATAACTAAACTTACCGTCTGTAACAACCGAGTCCAATTCTATAAATTTCTGTTACCGTATGTGCGTTGTGTGGTATTTATTTCATTTATCTTAATTGACTGTTGCTAGTTATAAATTTTACCCCGACAATTCAATTCTGCATATAACAAATTAAGGCATCTAAAATAAAATTAAAAATACTTGTCATGGTCTGCTCGACACCCCTAACCCTGTGGTAGCGTCCTTGCATCGTGTTCTCGTCCCGTTCAGTGAAACGGACGTGTTTGGACGACTACGCGCACGCACGTGCGTCCGTTCTTGGGGGTATGCTTTTTAATAGTAAAATCTTTCATTTTAATTTTTGGAACCCGCCAATAATTTTCATTTTCGAATTTAAAATTTTGGATCCGACCCGGGCGCAATTCTGAAATATTTTGCAACTACGCCAAATTCTATTTTTCTAATATTTTAAAACCAACAAAATTTAAATTCATCTAACAGAAAATATTTCCCATTTTTCCTTTAAAATCTTTTATAATTTTTCCCTAACTGTTTAACCCATAAATCTTTCCCTTTCTTTTCCCTTCTTTGGCCACGAGCCAATCACAATTCACTTAACCTCCATGGGACCCACACGACAGTCTCTCTCTCTCCTTTCCCCTTCTCTTTCTCTCTCTCCTCTCTCTCTCTCACGGGCACTACGAGCCAATTTTCTTTCTCCTCAAAATCTATCTCTCTCCTCTCGATCTCTCTCTCCCTCTCTATCTCTCTCCTCTTCTCTCTCTCTCCCCGCGTCCTCTCTCTCTCTCTTCTTCTTTTAAATTCTTTCCTTCCCTTCTCAAATATCAACAGAACCCAACCCCCGTAAACCCTAGCCGCCTTGTCTCCTCTCGTCGTTGCCCCAACACCGACGCCATCATCGCCGATCTCGTCGCCTCCTCGCCCTCGTCACTTCCACCTCATCTCCTTCCTCCTTCCTCCTCTCCCCGAGCACCCTGCACGAGCACCGCGCACCCACCTGCACGCCGCTGCACATCGTGGGATCGCCGCCTGCGATCTTGATCCGTTTCCTGGCCTCGTGCACCCCCTCGGTGAGCATGATCTTCTCCTTCTCCTCTTTCCTTCTCCTCCTTTCTTTCTTTCTTCTTCTCCCTTTCTCGGTTGGTTTCTTTAACTGCCGGGGTCGCTGCAGGTACCTCGTCGGAGCTCCGTCAACGCGGCCGACGATCTCAACCCCTCTGCAGATCATCGTGAGCACCCTCTCCTTCATCCTCCTTCTCTTCCTTCTTTTTATTCTTCTCTTATTTTCTTCATGCATTCGTTATTGTTCACTGTTTTGTGTTTGGCCGGAATCCGACCGCGCCGACGACGTTTCCCGACGATCCAGCGAGGAGCCCTGACCCGTGTGGCTCCACTGTTCGTCATTTGGGTTCATTCCGTGAACCATGCGCACATCGCGAGATTTCCCCGCCGACGTGTAACGTTCCGTTTTCCGTTTCGCGACCCGTCGAGGTAAGTGAAACTTGCTACATGCTATTTTAAACTATTCATATGCTAAATTAATTATTTCCTGTTAAATCCCTAATTAGAATTGATAGAAATGGATTTCAAATTAACCGTATAAGGTTCCGTTACACATTTTATAATTCCGAACTTAAGACTTAATCTTGCACCGAATTATTTATATCTAACAATCACCTGTACATGATAGATCACATTTGTTTACTGCTATGGTACCCCTTTTATCCAGTTTAGCCTATCAGACATCCATGTGCAACTTTGACCGTCTAATTACAACTGCATCCATTAAACAGATTATACATGTCGTCGCATCCAGGGATCACTCGATACTTATTAACCTGGGTTTAGCATTCACATCTATCATACTGTATTCACATAAAGCTGACACTGTCTGTTAAACACAACTGATAAAACTATACTGCTAATTAATTGAATCTGCGTTATTGTTTAATTCATTGCTTAGATTATATTGTTGATAACCATGCTTGATTACTTGTAGCCATGATCATGCTAGCCGTTTATGAGTACCCACATGTTATCTTTTACACCCTGGCCTGACTTGCTACGCATATATCGTTTGACCGACATGGTACCGTACACTACCTGACTTGACCTGTTGTACCATGGATTGACCCGTTACCTGATCTTGTGTCTAATGCCAACAAACCTGACATGTAGTCCTCACGGACCGTTCCTGTTGTCTATCCAGACAAACCTGCTTACCTGATCCTGTGTTGGCATTAGTTCTTGATTACTGAATACCTGACTTGACTTACACATATAACTTGGGGATATGGGGAAATCAATGATGAAACCTGACTTGTAACTCGACAGTGACCTTTACTGATCAGTTTTAGAGGCTAGGCCAGCCTTGGGATGATGCTGCTGACATCATTCATCTGTACATATCTCCTGTTTTAGTGCCTAGCGGCATGTCTCGGATTCAGCCCGAGAATCTGGACCGTGGTCCCGGGTATGCACGAGATACTATTGAGTTACATCGATGATTCATCAAATTGATTTCAAAGACTTTAGAGTAGAAAACCCAATAGAACAGTTTAGTTTACTCACTACACACTACCCTACACTGTCTGATTTATATTATTGTTACCCCTGCTTTTCATTCATGTTTATATTCGCATTACCTGTTACACTGTTTATATTTTATTACTTGATGACACGGCGCGCTGACGTCTGGGTTTTGCATGGCCCAGATTCCGTACCTTTGCTGCAGTCCGAGTAGGAGTACTTCAGCCAGCAGGCTGAGCTGTGAGGTGTCAGCAGTAGTTAGTTCTTTTATTTTCTGCATTTTATTCCTGATGTGAGCCCGCATTATGGGACATACATTCCAGTTATTTGTATTGGATCTTTTGCTTCCGCACTTCTATTATTCTTGACTCATGATATCTTGTCTTATGGACATGTTTAAGTTAGTTTTATTTTGTTCTTGATATCTCTACAGCCGTAATGTGACTGTGGAAGAATTTTTCCTATCCACAGGTAGCATGGTTGGCTATATCACGTGCCCATCTTAGCGTACTCTGGGAAGCGGGGTGTGACATGGTTCTTTTGGTATCAGAGCATAGGATAGTCGGGTTGATTCTTTTGTAGTTGGGTATTGTACCCAATACGCGAATCAAGATACCCGTGTTTAGGAAACATATCCTGCCACCTTGCTTTACCGTTCTTGAATCAAGTTCTTCCTGATTATATCTTTTACGATGTGCAAACTTCCTTTGCATATCGACTCGAAACCTGATTCCTCGTTATCTCTAGGACTTAGGCGACTTAGGTGGAGTTATGTAATTGTGGCTATGATACCGCGGCATAGTTACAATGCAGTACTCTATTTAAGTAACTTGGGGTTCTAGCCTTGATCTATATTGTAAATTTGTTATCATGCTAATCTTGGGTGTTTTGATTTCAGGAGTATAGCAGGCAAGAATCTGAAGACGTACCAAAGGCGTGTTGACGAAGCCGCCATGCTTGGAGTGATTCGGGGAATGCTGGAGAATCAAAAGAGGCAGACCGAGCTGATCCAGCAGCAAGCTGAATCGTTCCAGGAAGGTCTGCAAACCGTTCAGCAGTCTGTGAACGATGTTGGAGCTAAACCAGTTGACCATATGGGGACCGTAGCAGATTTCAGGCGTTTGGGTCCGTCTGTCTTTACTGGTTTGGAGGAGCCGTTGCCAGCAGAGCAGTGGCTAATTGACATGGAGAACTTACTTATTGCGGCACAGATTCCAGATGATAAAAGAGTTGATGTGGTGCGTATTCAGTTAGTGGACTACGCTCGTGAATGGTGGCTTGTGGAGGAGACCCGCTTGACCAAGCCGATCAAGTGGGCGGATTTTTCGAAGAGTTTCTTGGAGAAGTTCTTCCCGCGGACTACACGGGAGGAAATGGAAAAGAAGTTCATCGGTTTGAAGCAGAATGGAACACCCATAGATGTGCATGCAGCAGAATGGACACGGCTTAGTAGATTCGATGGACCTTTAGTTGCCAACGATGTAGACAGGACAAGGAGGTTTATGCGCAGCTTGGATGTGGACATCCAGAGGCAGATTGTCTCCCTGGGTTTGACCACTTTCTTACAGGTACTTACGGCAGCCCGAGAATAGCAGAGCTTATCTGGGAAGACTGGGAGTTTGCAGCAGACAGCAGTTGCGGTAAGGAAGCCGGCATTTGTACCAAACCGAGCTCATGGTCGCAGAGGTATTCCAGTGGACCGTCGTGGTGTAACACCGATGAAGAAGCCTGCTGTAGTTGACCGAAGAAAGAGCGTGACCTGTAACTACTGCAATTTACCTGGACACGTGCAAAAGGATTGTCGAAGGAGGCAAGGACTCTGTTTAGTTTGTGGAGCGGCAGATCACACTGTTAACTCATGTCCGTCGAAGCTTCGTACAAGGGATGATATTCTGAAGACTCCACAGAAACCGTTCCAGGGACAGAAGCAGCTGACTCAAGGACCTAATTAGGCTCGAGCTTTTACCTTGACGGCTGAGGAAGCTAAGGCGTCAGGAGAAGTTGTTTCAGGTACTCTACTCGTTCATGGTTTCCCGCATTAGCGTTATTTGATTCTGGTGCATCCCATTGTTTTATGTCGTCCAAGTTTATAGCTACACACTCGATTACCTGCACGACCCTGTCTAGTTTCTGGGACATACACACTGGGAATGGGAAAACCATATCTAGTAAGGAATGTAAAGATTGTATAGTTGTTGTTTGCGGACGGGAGCTTTTTGCAGATTTCTTGGTAATCGATACGGGCAGCTACGAAGTCGTCTTGGGAATGGATTTTCTTGGCACTTTCCACGCTCACATTGATTGTAGGGCAAAGAAAGTAATTTTCCAGATTCCCGGACATCCCGAGTTTACCTTCACTGGAGGAAGCAGTTCCGTCGGGCCAGTCGAGTTTAGGGCTAGGCCGACAAATAATATTCTTGCATCAATGGAAGTTGATGAAAGTGAAGAGCCAGCTGTTGTTCGTGATTTTATGGACGTGTTTGAAGATATATCGGGATTACCACCGAAGCGAGACGTGGAGTTCGCAATTGATCTTATTCCTGGTGCAGCGCCAGTATCTAAAGCGTATTACCCAATGGCACCAGTGGAGTTGGAAGAAGTCA
Source organism: Agapanthus africanus (assembly GCA_030015575.1). Taxonomy (NCBI): domain Eukaryota; kingdom Viridiplantae; phylum Streptophyta; class Magnoliopsida; order Asparagales; family Amaryllidaceae; genus Agapanthus; species Agapanthus africanus. Next base: position 451,051,266 of record CM057346.1, on the reverse strand, counting down.
AGAAACAGGTTGCTGAACTGCTTGAGAAGGGTTGGATTCGAAGCAGTAACTCGCCTTGGGGAGCTCTAGTTCTTCTAGTTAAGAAGAAAGATGGCACAAGAAGGATGTGCATCGACTATCGAGAATTAAACCGGGTGATTATTAAGAACAAGTACCCGATCCCTCGCATTGGCAAACTTTTTGAGCAGCTTAGCACGAGGGTATTCTCGAAGCTAGATTTGCGATCTGGATATCATCAGGTCCGAGTGAAAGCAGAAGATATTTGCAAGACGGCATTCCGAACTCGGTATGGACATTACGAGTACCTAGTGATGCCCTTCGGAGTAACGAATGCATCGGCGATATTCATGGACTTGATGAACCGAATCTTTTCACCATTCTTGGACCAGTTTATTGTGGTGTTCATCGACGATATCCTGGTTTACTCGAAGAGTTTTGAAGAGCATGCTGAACATTTGAAGATCGTACTACAGACATTGAGACAAGAGAAGTTATATGCGAAGATGAGCAAGTGCGAGTTTTGGCTGGAGGAAGTAAAGTTTTTGGGGCATGTTGTGTCTGGCGAGGTAATCGCCGTCGATCCCGAAAAGATTGCAGCAGTTCGAGATTGGCCGATTCCGAAGAATGTTGCGGAGATAAGAAGTTTTCTTGGACTCGCCGGGTATTACAGGAGATTTGTGGAGAACTTTGCTCGTCTGGCGGAGCCGTTGACTAAGCTTACGCGCAAGGAGGTACCTTTTGTGTGGACAGATAGATGGGCGTCAGCTTTTGAGATGTTGAAGCAGAAATTGATAACCACCCCTATTCTGACCGTGCCAGACAATTCCGGAGGATTGGTGATTCACAGCGACGCATCTGGAAAAAGATTGGGATGCGTTTTGATGCAGCATGGGAAGGTTGTAGCGTACGCATTAAGACAGTTGAAGACCCATGAGAAGAATTACCCAACTCATGACTTGGAGCTTGCGGCTGTGATTTTCGCTTTGAAGATTTGGAGACACTACCTTTTGGGTGAAAGGGTCGAAGTTTTCACGGACCATAAAAGGTTGAAGTATGTGTTCACGCAGAAGGAGCTTAATATGAGGCAACGCAGATGGTTGGAGCTGATGGCTGACTACGATCTTGATCTTAAGTACCATCCGGGAAAAGTTAATGTCGTGCCGAATGCGCTCAGTCGGTTACCGGCAATTCAGATGTTGACTGCACAGAAGGATCTCATTGAAGACTTTCGACGATTTGATTTGGAGGTTGTGCTACCGCATTCTTCGGGACAGTTGATGCAGCTGCAAGTACATTCGTCGTTGATCGAGAATATTAAGGCAGCGCAATCGCAGGATCCTAGATTGCAAAAGTTTCGAGAACAGGTTGAGGCCGGACTACGAACAGATTTATTGATCCACGAAGATGGTTCGTTGAGGTATGGTAGCCGTTTGTGTGTGCCAAAGGGAGATATTCGTGAAGAACTTATGAAGGAGGCACACAGTTCAGCGTATTCCGTACATCCAGGAGGTATGAAGATGTACCGAGATATGCGACAGCATTTCTGGTGGGAAGGTATGAAGCGGGAGATTGCTCGCTTTGTGGCAAAGTGCTTGGTGTGTCAGCAAGTTAAGGCTGAACATCAAAGGGTTGCTGGTTTATTGCAACCACTTCCGATTCCTCAGTGGAAGTGGAAACATATAACCATGGATTTCGTGACAGCTCTACCGCGGAGTCCAAAAGGCAAAAATGCAGTATGGGTGATTGTTGATCGTTTGACCAAGGCAACTCATTTTATCCCTTTTCGGGTTGGTCAATCAACAGAGACTTTGGCGGAGCGATACATGCAGGAGATTGTAAGATTGCATAGAGTACCGGTGAGCATCGTGTCCGATCGGGACACTCGGTTTTTGTCACACTTCTGGAGGAGTTTATAAGAAAGTTTGGGGAATCGATTGAAATTTAGCACAGCTTATCATCCTCAAACTGATGGTCAGTCGGAGAGAACGATCCAAACTTTTGAAGATATGTTGAGAGCGTGCATGTTGGACTTCAAGGGTTCATGGGAGGATCATCTACATTTGGTGGAGTTTTCTTACAACAACAGTTTCCAGGCAACTATTCAGATGGCTCCATTTGAAGCTTTGTATGGTCGTAAATGTCGTTCACCTGTTTGTTGGGACGATGTCGGTGAACGAAGATTTTTGGGACCAGATTTGGTTGTGCAGACAGTTGAGAAAGTTAACACTATCAGGAATCATATGAAGGCAGCACAAGACAGACAGAAGAGTTGGGCAGATACGTCGAGAAGACCTCTAGAGTTCGCCGTGGGTGATTTGGTATTCTTGAAGATATCACCGACTAGAGGGGTGATTCGTTTTGGAAGTCGAGAAAAGCTCAGTCCTCGATTCGTTGGACTCTTCGAGATCTTGGAGCGTGTTGGCGAGGTAGCGTATCGTTTGGCGTTACCGCAGTCCTTGGCGAATGTTCATGATGTGTTTCACGTATCTCAACTCCGTAGGTATGTTCGAGATGAAACGCATGTATTGGATCATTCAGAGCTGACTGTACGAGAAGATTTGACTTTTGTGGAGCGACCGGCTGAAATTGTGGATCGAAGGGAAAAGGTTCTTAAGAACAAGGTTATTCCCCTTGTACTTATTTCTTGGGGTAATCGCTCGCATGGAAAGTCCACTTGGGAACGAGAAGATGAAATCTGGCATAAGTTTCCTCATCTTTTCTTGTAGTTGTCGGTCGTCTATCTTTTGTGTTCTTGGAATTTCGAGGACGAAATCCTTTTTGTAGTTGGGTATAATGTAACAACCGATTCCAATTCTATAAATTTCTGTTACCGTATGTGTGTTGTGTGGTATTTATTTCATTTATCTTAATTGACTGTTGCTAGTTATAAATTTTACCCCGACAATTCAATTCTGCATATAACAAATTAAGGCATCTAAAATAAAATTAAAAATACTTGTCATCGCCTGCTCGACACCCCTAACCCTGTGGTAGCATCCTTGCATCGTGTTCTCGTCCCGTTCAGTGAAACGGACGTGTTTGGACGACTACGCGCACGCACGTGCGTCCGTTTTTGGGGGTATACTTTTTAATGGTAAAATTTTTCATTTTAATTTTTGGAACCCGCCAATAATTTTCATTTTCGAATTCAAAATTTTGGACCCGACCCGGGCGCAATTCTGAAATATTTTGCAACTACGCCAAATCCTATTTTTCTAATATTTTAAAACCAACAAAATTTAAATTCATCTAACAGAAAATATTTCCCATTTTTCCTTTAAAATCTTTTAAAAATTTTCCCTAACTGTTTAACCCATAAATCTTTCCCTTTCTTTTCCCTTCTTTGGCCACGAGCCAATCACAATTCACTTAACCTCCATGGGACCCACACGACAGTCTCTCTCTCTCCTTTCCCCTTCTCTTTCTCTCTCTCCTCTCTCTCTCTCACGGGCACTACGAGCCAATTTTCTTTCTCCTCAAAATCTTTCGATCTCTCTCTCCCTCTCTATCTCTCTCTTCTTCTATCTCTCTCCCCCCCCCCCCGCGTCCTCTCTCTCTCTCTTCTTCTTTTAAATTCTTTCCTTCCCTTCTCAAATATCAACAGAACCCAACCCCCGTAAATCCTAGCCGCCTCGTCTCCTCTCGTCGTTGCCCCAACGCCGACGTCATCATCGCCGACCTCGTCGCCTCCTCGCTCTCGTCACTTCCACCTCATCTCCTTCCTCCTTCCTCCTCTCCCCGAACACCCTGCACGAGCACCGCGCACCCACCTGCACGCCGCTGCACATCGTGGGATCGCCGCCGGTGATCTTGATCCGTTCCCTGGCCTCGTGCACCCCCTCAGTAAGCATGATCTTCTCCTTCTCCTCTTTCCTTCTCCTCCTTTCTTTCTTTCTTCTTCTCCCTTTCTCGGTTGGTTTCTTTAACTGCCGGGGTCGCTGCAGGTACCTCGTCGGAGCTCCGTCAACGCGGCCGACGATCTCAACCCCTCTGCAGATCATCGTGAGCACTCTCTCCTTCATCCTCCTTCTTTTCCTTCTTTTTATTCTTCTCTTCTTTTCTTCATGCATTCTTTATTGTTCACTGTTTTGTGTTTGGCCGGAACCGACCACGCCGACGACGTTTCCCGACGATCCAGCGAGGAAGCCTGACCCGTGTGGCTCCACTGTTCGTCGTTTGGGTTCATTCCGTGAACCGTGCGCACGTCGCAAGATTTCCCCGCCGACGTGTAACGTTCCGTTTTCCGTTTCGCGACCCGTCGAGGCAAGTGAAACTTGCTACATGCTATTTTAAACTATTCATATGCTAAATTAATTATTTCCTGTTAAATCCCTAATTAGAATTGATAGAAATGGATTTCAAATTAACCGTATAAGGTTCCGTTACACATTTTATGATTCCGAACTTGAGACTTAATCTTGCACCGAATTATTTATATCTAACAATCACCTGTACATGATAGATCACATTTGTTTACTGCTATGGTACCCCTTTTATCCAGTTTAGCCTATCAAACATCCATGTGCAACTTTGACCGTCTAATTACAACTGCATCCATTAAACAGATTATACATGTCGTCGCATCCAGGGATCACTCAATACTTATTAACCTGGTTTTAGCATTCACATCTATCATACTGTATTCACATAAAGCTGACACTGTCTGTTAAACACAACTGATAAAACTATACTGCTAATTAATTGAATCTACTTTATTGTTTAATTCATTGCTTAGATTATATTGTTGATAACCATGCTTGATTACTTATAGCCTATGACACTAATATAAGTGCTTCTATAACCGTTCCATACCAGTTATAGTTACACTTATATATGTCCCATAGACGTCGACAATGCAATAATTAACTGGTTCTGCTGATTATGTACAAGTACGTGTCACTTCACTTATTCATTCACGCTTTTCCACTAACGTACTTGCCACAATCCAATCATCGGCATTTATCACTTGGTAATGTAACATGGTCACTAGGATGTCGATGCAAATGAACACTATTTACAAGGGTATATCGGTCATGCAATATGATGGGAATACAGTAAATGCACTGCTAAAAACATATGAGCAACCGGTGTCGGTTGGATTAGAAAAATCATATAAAATCACACGTGCATAATTTGGCAAAACAATATAAAAGGCATATTAATTATACTTGTTTATCTAAGCATTAAAATTGGTTTCAAATCAAACGGGTTTCAGGTTTGCGAGTTACGGTCATTTCATTTTAAGTGTTTACTGCTGGAAATCCAATTTCTGAACTGGAAATCCATTTCGTAACACGTTTTACTCTCTGTTGAGAGCATAATTAGGTGACGCTACTGTTCAACTAATTGTAGGCCTATGAGTTAAATTTATAGAGCAGGAGACAGATCAATAATAGACATCTTGGTTTAGGATCTATGATTAGATTACTGATGAAGGGTGCAAACTGAATTGACAGAAAACTGCCGTACATGTCATCCGTTTAAATTATGATTTAAATACCAAATGATACTGGAACTTAGTGAAACCGGTACCATTGGAAATATAAAACAATTGCCTATGCAGCGGTAATTGTCTCCGCATACTATCACAATTAAACATTAAGGTTTCAGGTGTACAAAAGCATGTCAAGGGTAAGTTCTTGCTCTGGACTGCAGTCTAAGGTCTGGTAAGTTCTTTGTTTTCGATATTCAGAGAATATATCTAACAGTAAAGCTACACTTCGTGTTAAAGATTATGCAGCACCCTTCACAGCGAATCCAGGCACGCTACGATTGGATTTTTATGGAATTAGACGGTGTCAAGTATTTGGTAAAACCTAAGTTTCGGTATAGACATTAGGGCCATCACTTTAGGTGTGAAAACGATATCAATTTGCCACCAACTTTCTACAGAAAATTTGTTAACAGTGTTAGGGTCTAAATATCATAAGTTCCGCCATTTTAGATTTTGTTTTCGCATAAGGTTCGCATCGAACACCTAAGATAAACATTCGGTCATCGATCGGAACTAACGTTTCTTCTAACAAACTAAATTAGATATTAACCATTTAATTTATACGTGTTGCTAACACAGTAATAAGCCCTAGTCGGGCCCCACTCAAGTAAAACGGCACAATGATTCACTACACAAAATTCAAGTATAGATTTCGATCCAATTATATTTATTTATATATCTAGTTATATTATAATTTCTTTAGCTAACGCTTTATTATAGCATGTTAAACAAGTGAATAGAGATTTCATTTGCCAAGGGTCGTTGAATTGGAAGCGACACAGACACGGAGATCGCTTCGACACGCGAGACGGCTACGAACATTGCGGAATCGGGCACGGCGCGACGCAAGGTTCGAGTGCGATACATCTTGCGACGGGCGTGTGCGATGTTGCGACGGCAATTGCGTTGACGATGGTGACTGCCACAGAGACCGAGGCCACGACTTGGACGGCAACTGCGGCGACTGGAACAGTGGGGATCGCAACACACGTATGTGTTCGACGAAAATGTCGGGCATTGATTTTAGCGTCGATTGATGTTGTATAGAGTGTGATGGTGGCGGAACTGGATTGTAATGAGCAGAGGAGAGCTCGTCAGTCGTGGTTGCGGTAGACGAGAGTGACGACGGTGACGGCAACGGCATGACGCATCACATGCTAGGGTTTGGCTTGGGCTCGGGCTCGGGCTTTGGCTCTGATGTTGGCATGGCGGAGCACGAGGCATCGATGCGGTGGCTGTTAGCCAGAGGCAGCGATGGCAAAGGGCTCAGGCGAAGGCTGCAAGTTGGTCAAAGTCATGGTAGTTCGTCGAGATAGGGGTGTTTGTTTGGAGAAGATGTGGGAATGATGAGCTCGGTGGCGTGGGTTAATGGAGATGGATGGTGGACATGGCCGATGGTGGTAAGGGGTCGTCTTTGTGTCTGATGCTCGGAGGTCGGAGCTAGGGGCGCTGGCGGTGGTTGTTGGAGTTTTGAGGAAGTGGAGGGCGGAGCTGTCGAGGGGAGGTTAGGAGTTGTGGTGGTGGAGTTTCGGTGAGAGGAGGTTGCAGAGAGAGCTTGACGGTGGTGAGGTCGGCGGTGCGTTCAGGAAGGTGCCGGCTGTGAGAAGATGTGGTGACGACGATGGATGGAGAGCTCGGGAGAAGGAGAACCGAGTGCGGGCGGTGATGATGGTGGTGCGGTAGGTTGTGGAGAACTCAGCGTCGTGTGGTGGAGGTAGACGGATATGGATCGCCTGCGGTGATGGTGGCGGCTTGGTGGTCAGTGGTGGCAAGGTGAAGGGAGAAGGAGAACGAGAGTTAGAGAGAGATGGAGAAAAAGAGAGGTGTGAAGAGAAAGAGAGAGTGAGGAGGTTAGAGAGATGGGGGAGCGTTATCGGGAGATGGATACGGATCGCGGAGGAACGTTGGCGATAAGAGCTCGGTCGTGGGAGCGTTAGGGTGTAGGAGGAACGAGTCGAGCGGGGGTGGCGAGAAAGGGGGAGGTGCTGCGGAGGTCGCGGGGAGCTCGTCGCGAGAAAGGCGGGAACAGAAAAGAAAAGAAGGAGGAGAAAAGAAGGGGAGTGGGGAGTCGGGTCGGGTCGGGGTGTGGGTAGGGTTCGTGGGCTGGGCCTGTGGGGTTAGAAAAATATAAAAAGGGTCAGGGTGTGGGTTTAAAGTTTAGATTAGGAAAAATAAAATTAGAAATATTTAAATTGGGAAAAATATAGGTAATATTTATTTAAATACAGAAAAATATTTTTAAAGGAACTGGGTATTACACCGTGCCACACTGTTAGGCCCAGAATCATTTTGGGAATAATTCTGAATTGGGGGTTATTTTAGGATTTATTTATTTAAATGGGGTTATTTACGGAAATATACGGAGAAGTAATGGCTGACTGTCCCCGCTATCAGCATATTCCTCCTTTTTTCAATTTATCAATTATTAGAATTATCTTGGAACAAAAATAGAATAATGGAGTAAATTAAATGAACAAAGAGGTCATGCTTAATTTATTTTGGGACTGAAATTAAGGGATTTTTAAAAAAAAAACTCTCATACTTTGTTAATTACTAAAGAACTCTTTCATACTTCGTATTTACTTAAAAGATCATTTTCCATACATTTGAATTGCACTAAAATAATCCTCCTAACATGCCAAAATGATAATCTTTTTGGTATTTTTCATTGCTTCATTAGGATGCTAACGGTGAGAAACGGGTTAGGGTTTTAAAACATTCACAATCCCTCTTACTTTCGCAAAATTCCTAAATTTTCCGCTAAATTGACTTTAGAATTAGGATTTTCATCAAAGATTTCTTAAATTGATTATGTAAACCGGCTCATCTTTCTCAATGTTCTTCAGTAATGAGCATGTCGAGTGTCGTTATCTCTTCAAAACACAAGTTTCGAAAGAGCGATTCTTTAGTTGCACTAAATCCCAATTTTCAATTAAGCAAGAATATAGGGGGGGTTTTCTTCGAGAAACACCTAGCTAAATATAGGCATTTTAGTGCATTTTAAATGTATAAAGGATTTTTTAAGTAAATACGTAGTATTATGAAGGGGAATTTTAGTAATTAGCGGAATGGTAAAATGCCCTAAATTAAATATAGTACATTATTAACACATAGGAAGTCTATATTGATTTAAGCAGCGGCCTATATTTGTCAATGGAAGTTGGGCTTTCTTCTCTTTATTTCTTGCATTTTTTTTTATTTTTGTTCATATATGAGATTGATTTGCTGATACCTTTGCGTCGTCGGTTAAATTTTGCGTCCAACTAAAACAAACTGTCTTTTTTTTTATTGGACACAAAATTGGGGCTTTAATGATTAGAAAAAGGAAGGGGAAATGGTTCCAGACTTCTTGGCCCGCTTACATACCTGATTTAAAAGTTGGGCAAAAAGTTTCAAATGAATACTTTTCATTCATGTTTGATAAGTTTATTAAATACTCGTAATGCTTTCCTTCTTGACTACTTTATATAGTCTGTTAATTACTGGCATCCTGTTAATTAATACATATAGTATGCTTAGTAGTTTAAAAGCTAGATGTGGTAGTTAACAAACGGCGGTTTGATCCTTCGACTGGTTGATCTGATATGCATATGGGGGCATATGGAGAGTCGGAGAAGGGTATTGTGTGCGTTTAATAAATCGGTCAAATGCTTAAAAAAGACCGGGACTAAAAAACATGAGAAATATGTATGAAATACTTTTTTCCAACTTTGTAAACCTTGAGGACCTAAACCTATCCCTAGGGCCTGAATCATTCTAAAAAGGTTCGTTTGATAAATGTTCCGTGATAAATAATAGTTTTAGAGTTTTAATGCAGAGGTGAATACTAGTATATGATAATGCTGTAGCTATCCATAACTGAATCCGATTAGAAAGTTGTAGAAAGAACTTGTGAAGAAATGCCAATACCGTCGGTCCTCCTCAATTCCATGTAAACGAGAAAATGAACCGTCACCGTTGTTGATTTTTTTTTTTTTATAGATGATAGGTGGATTAAATTAGTCATCCTTTCATAAATGGTAGACCTCGGACTTGATCCTGGACCTCCCCAATAGGCTAAGCCCTTGTATTGTTGTGTATTATCATTATATATGATTTAGTTATATGATCATCACTTAGCTGGAGGGCAAAATGAAATTTGTTCATTCTCTCATGGTTCGAAAAGTCAAAGCACAGGTGAAGAGGGAAGCTGGCATTTTCAATAAACTAAAGAATAACATTCAAATTTCTGTTCAATTTGTACCGACTCCTTTGGTCTCGTACCCTTCCCATGTATCCCCTGTCTGTTTGATTAAAATTTAAATGCTTTTTGCTGAGGGTCTGTTTGGTTGCAAGATTGTGAAATTTGGATTCCAAAATAGTATGGTTGAAAATTTCTGGATTTGGTAATTTGTTGTTTGGTTGACTTTGGATTCATAGTATTGAATTTATAGATTTTTGTAATCTTTTTTTGGTTGGTGAAAAAATGGTATTTGAATTTGAGAATTTTAGAGAGAGATAGATAGAGAGATGATTGTTAAATAAACAAAGTACAACGGGTCCCATCTAAAAGTACAATAAATAGTGCCAAATTCTCGAAAATCCTTAAAAATTTTTAGGAGGAATCCATGTTTTGTGGTGGGCCCTCCATAAAAAACAAAGGAATCCTAGAAATCCTAATTCTCCAACCAAACACAAAATTATGGAATCCTAGAATTCCACAATCCAAATCCTCTGCAACCAAACAGGCCCCGAAAAAAACCTCATCATACTTCACAACTTAATGAAGTGCCATTCTTTCATATTTACTTAAAAAGCCATTATACATTTAAATTGCACCAAAAAAACCCACTCACTAGTTTAACATCAAAAGTTAGTGTACCGTTAGGAAGATAGAATTGAAACTTGTGTTTAAACTGTTCTCTTACTTGCTGCGTATTTCGGTAGGTGTTTCTCACATAAAAGGAATTTACATTCTCGCTTAATTGAAGATTATGATTTAATGCAACTAAGGAATCGCTCTCCTTTCAAATAGGGTTGTCGACAAACTCAAAACTTGCATTTGAAGGGACAACGACGCTCGAAAAGCTCGTTGGTGGAAAAGGTCAAGAAAAACGAGCCAGTTTTCTTGGTTAATTTGAGAGATCTGTGATTAACACCTTAATGCTATAGCCGATTTAGAGGAAAATTTAGAAATTTGGGGAAAAGAAGAGGTGTTGGGAAGATTTTAAGACCTTAACCGACAGTTACCGTTAGTCTCCTAACAGAGCAATGGAAGATGCCAAAAAAAATTATCTTTATCGCTTGTTTGAGGGCATTTTAGTGCAGTTTAAATATATGATCTTTTTTAAGTAAATATGAAATATGAAGAGCGTTTTTAGTAATTATTGAAGTATGAATGGTTTTTTAGCAAAAAGCCCAAAAATTTAACTTTATGTTCCAATGGTTATCTCATGTTGCTTACCACTCCGGAGCTTCCATACAGGTTTTTCCGTTTTGGGATGCGTCTACTGTTGTTTTAAAAATGATATTTTTACCGCATTAGATATGGTGTAGTGAAAAAGAGAAGTCATTAAGTTGCATCAGGCTAGTTTAACTCGAAAAAATAGAAATATTTATGTAGAAATCAATGTAAAATAAAACATAAAAGGTCCACATCAAGAACTATTTAAAGCACATGATAATTTTCAAATTCAGTTCTTTGGAGAAATGACGAGGTTTTCTACCCAACGGATTTATAGAACAAAGATCCGGCCCAACACGGCCCATGACCACCCAAAACAAAAAAGAAACGGATGGCATGTGAGCCCCACAAGGCGCGTCCTGAAAAGGAGTAATAAAAAAAATCAACTATTTTATTATTCTCTTTTGAATTCCAAAAGTCCCGCTCAAGCTCCAAAATTCAAAAATCAAATCGCTTCTCTTTAAATATATCATGTTCTTTATCTTTAGTTTGACCAACAGAAAAAGAACTGAACGCTACGAATTTCGATCGATCGAGAGATCCGATGGAGATCATTAACAAAGATCAATCGTTGACCCCTGGTATCGATTCATTCTTATCGATTTGTGATTTGAATTTTGGATTTTTTTGTTCAATTTTCGTATGATTTGCGGTGATAATTGTGGTCAGCGGCGTCATCGGGATCGAAGTTAAGGCATCCGCTCCGATCCAGCTCAAAATCGAGGCCGGCTATCACCGATGCATCTGATTCCTCGGCATCTAGAAGGTTGGATCCATTCCCTTCCCCTTGATTTATCTTGTGATTTTTAATTTTGATGCGATTAGGGTTTCGTTTCATCGGATTTTATTTATGAATTGACCCTATTTTATGAGATTAAGATGATGTTTTGCTCTTGTAAAAAGAGAGCGCCAACTTGCAGTTGCCTTTTTTTTGTTACAAAAACCTCATTTTGAGTAGAAAATTATTTGATTTTTCTGCGTCTAGATGGCTGTTTGCACATTGATGCTTTACCATAAAATCGATTGTTCATTTTGATCATAGCGTGATCGTTTCCGAGCTTAGATTAACTATATAATAATGAAGTAGATATCAATAGAATTCAAGTTGCTTTTCGCCCCCCTTGTAACATTGCTGTGTTTGATTCAAATTTCTGAACCTGACCAGCGTAATCATACATCATTAAACCATTAGTGCTTTGCGATTTCTTGTTCCTAATCAAGGAACAGTACTGTTTTGGATTGGAAGAATTACCGTTCTGATCTGATTAAGGACTTAAGTTGCATGGGAATAAAGTTCGGTTTCTGTTAAATTATACTAAAATTTTGAGAACTTAAATAGATAGCTGAAGAAATTAAGTTACACACACAGACGATCAAAAAATTATTACATGTTCAAGAGCTATGTTTCCTATTCGGTATAAGTATGTTGAAGAAGACTACCCCTATCGTATATCGCGTTCAATAATGAGTAGTGTTCAGTGATTCCGATTTTTGTTCCGCTTACCAAATGTTTCGTGTTCCGGGTTAACATTGAACCTCACCAATTTTTGAATGATAAATAGGGTAAGGGCTTCACCAAGTGTTAGCCAGAGCGTTGGCGTCCTCGACCTTTCAGCAAAGGACAAATCCGCGAAACCCCCACGAAGGCTGTCAATTCCAACCAAGTCTACTGGAAGCACCACACCGGTACCAGAAACAAGATCGAACAAATTAAACGGTCACGGCAAAAGCGACACGCCTCTTTCTGATGTTTCTAAATCTTCTGCTAGGCGGAAGTTCAGCGTGCTTTCTTCTGTGTCCTACTGGTTGACTCAGATTAAACTCTCGGAATCTGCATCAAAGCATTCTGTTTCTCTTGGTTTCTTCAAGCTTGCATTGGAATCAGGATGCGAGGTATGTAATGATTTGCCAATTCTATCAATGCGCATAAACATTTTATATCTTGAGGCGTGTGGTATTCTTCCTCAAGTTTCTGTTTAATTTGCTGTTATTTGTTTCATTAAAGCATATACTTGCCACAAATTTGGATGTTTATAGTTTAAAAGCGGATTGACTATCCTCTAATTATCATTAAAAGTTCTAATGAACCCATTGCTGGCCTGAAAACAGAGCACACGCTATATCCCGCGCAAATAAAGCATTGCTCAATGAGTCCCAAATTACAAACAAGTAAACAAAATACTGCATGGTTCAATCTTAAACTGTCTGGGATAATTCATTCGTTTGTTACCTTTAGAACTGAACACTGGCTAATTGGATTTCTTATACATCTTATGTGCTTGCTAGTAGGTGTGAACTTTGGCACAAGAATTTTGTTTCGTTAAATTGACACTTTTATGTTTTAATTGTTAGAAAATTATGTGGAGACCCTCATTCAATTGTTGGCTTGAAGGATATTGAATGGTGGAAAGGACCATCTTTGTACATATGTGTCTAAACTTGCATTTATGAATTGCGTTTCCTCGGAGCTTTACACGGTTTAATGGCATATAATATTTAAATCTGCAGCCTCTGCAACGGATAAAGGAAGAGCTGAAATCATATGTGCACCGACACAACCTTTTAACTGTACTCGGAGAAGCCACGAAAGATCTACTTCAGAGCTATAACATATTAGAAGAAGAATTTGAGCAGTTAAAGCTCTCTGAGAACAAATCTCACCCACATGAAGAAGGAACCTGTGCTTCAAATGAAAATGTTAAAGAAAAAAGGAATTTGAAGCCGAAATCATTGATTTCAACCGCTCTTAATGTGAAGGAATCAAACAAGAAGGAAATGATTGATAAGAAAGCTACTATGTCTAAAGAAAAGGCTTCAAACAAGAAGAAAGATGCCAATGTTGCTGATTTGAAGAAGAAATCTCAGAAGCCGAGTATGGTCGAGTCTAAGCGCGGAAATGTGAAGGTCAAGACTTCAATTAAGGAATCGATCAGCAATGAAGGTAACGAGTTTAAGGAGATTTCGTGAAAAATAGAAATGGTTAGATTTATAACTTTAAGACGAAATATTATGATCTCAGGGGAAAAAATGGTGGGCAGTTTACTTTTATTACAATACCTTGGTTGTTTAAATTTTCTTATGCTGTTTTCCCTCCCTTTTATTTATTTATTTAAATTTAGGTGATCTTGTGACCCCTGAGGCGGAATTGCATGAAGATAAAGAAAACATAGAAGATACAGAAAATACGGTATTTTTTGGTTATAATTCAATCGCCGTTCTATTTTTTGCTCTTTTTTTTCTCTTGTAATTGAATTTGAAATATCCTTCTTGTACTTTTGTGTAGGATTCTCAGTCCATCCGGATGGAAAATATCCAGACAATCTAAGCCTCGGTTTCTCGTTTCATCTGAATTGAAGTTTGTTGATATATGTATTTATATCTTTATCTTTGTACCATAAAAT